>CM034615.1:15088984-16533678 GCA_020080225.1 Gynochthodes officinalis | reverse complement strand
CAGTGTTGCATCACTATCCATGTTCCCATTTTGCAACACAAAGTCTAATTCATTTTTCACAAAATTCTGCTCAAAATTAGCTTATACAATAGTGTCAACAATTCCAACATGACAAACAGATTCAATATCCATTGGATATTTCATGGCTTCCATAATGTTAAATGTAGCTATTTCACCATCAAACTCAAGAGACAATGTACCCTTATGCACATCTATCTTGGTTCGTGCAGTGCTCATGAATGGTCGACCCAATAGAATAATTCCAGAATTTGTAGAATGATCATCATCCATGTCAACAATGTAAAAATCAGCAGGGAAAATAAAGTCATTTACCCTAATTAAGACATCTTCAATAAGACCTTTAGGATAAATATTGGACTTATTAGCTAATTAAATTATCACCCTTGTTTCTTTTAAAGGTCCTAAATCAAAGTTGTTAAAATCGAGTTTTTACGTAAAATCGGTGGAGAGTCTAAAAAATCGAATCGAAAAATTGGATCGTAAAATCGTAAAATTCTACCAATTATGAAAAATAATTTAATAAATATATTATATATAATTATATATATATTATATATAATATATCTTAAATTTATAAATTATAGACCTGTTTATACTTATAAAACTACACAAATTTCATTTAGAGAATATTATCAATCACACCTAGAAAGATCTATAGGTTCATTAAGTGTTGCACCACTGCCACTAGCATCTAAAGCCAATTTGTCTTTCAAATTGTCTTCATTAGGAGCACCTGCACTATTAAAAACATGCAAAGGATTAATTTCAATTGAATCATCATCATCATTAAGGTTCTCAGTTATCCACTCATCATCAGATGCTAGATCATCAAAGCTTTCTTCAAAATTTCGAACTTTTCTATCCTTCAACTTCAAATTGTACATCACAAAAACCAAGTCATTCATGAGCAATTGGATCGTAAAATCGGATCGTAAAATCGGATTGTAAAATAGTAAGATTCTAAGTTCCAGAATGTGAAATCGTAAGATTTCACCCCATTTAAGATTTTACCTACGTTTTGACTCGGACACTTGGTTTTGACTCGTAAAATCGTAAAAACGTACAAGTAAAATCGAGAGTTTAATAACCATGTCCTAAATTAAGAGATCTAAAAACGGACAAAGGCATAACATTTATGGATACACTTAGATCAAGCATACATTTTTCTATCTTATGATTGCCTATTATGCAAGGTATAGTGAACATACTCAGATCTTTGCACTTTTGAGGTAATTTTCTTTGAAGAACTACTGAAACATTCTCACCAACTCTTATTTTCGCATCAGTCTTTAATTTATTCCGGTTGGTGCATAATCCTTTTAGAAATTTGGCATACTTCGGTATTTTCTTAATTGCATCGATAAGTGGGATGTTGATCTCTACCCTTCGAAAAGTATCCAAGATCTCTTCCTCAGTGCCTTCTTTCTTCAACCTTGCTAACTTGCTAGGAAAAGGAGGAGCAATCTCAATTTTGGATTTAGGTTCATGAATTTTACCACTTACCTCTTTGATTGGTGGATGGAATTTTTCAATGTTCTCTTCCTCTGTTTTCTTTTTAGCTTCAACATCCACTTGTGGTGAGGTATTTTGCAATTCTTTTCCACTTCTAAGAGTCATGGCACTAGCATTCTCTCGTGGGTTGATCACAACTTGTGCTGAGAGCTTCCCTTTATTTCCTTCAACATTACTTGAAGAAGCTGCTATTTGAGATATCTGAGATTCTAAATTCCGAATACTTGCCTTCATTTCTTGTTGGGATCTTTGAAATTCCTGTTAAAGACATATCACTGAATTAGACAAGGTTTTCAAATTATCCTCAAGAAACGCACCTTGATTGGATGTTGATGGTTGTCTTGCTTGATATGGTTGTTGAAACCCAAATGGCTTGGATGAATAACTCAAGTTTGGATGATTCCTTCACCCCAGATTGTACGTGTTTGAGTAAGGATCATATCTCTGTTGGGGGTGGTCCTGGAAATCCTCCAGCAGCATTCACAAATTCACTTGTGTCTTTTTGAAGAGTTGGGCATAAATCAGTTGAATGCCCAGGAATAGCACATATTCCACAAGTCTTGACTTGTTGATTTTGGCTTGAAACCAACTTTTCAAGAAGAGCGGTTATAACCTCAAGTTTTCTATCAGAACTAGAAGTGGTCACCTCATTTATTTTCATTGGGAGATTATCTTGCCAATTCCCAAATTGTGTTGCATTTGCTGCCATATTTGATATCAGATTTCTTGCTTTAGCTAGAGTCTTGTTCACTAGAGCACCTTCACTTGCAGTATCAATCATATTCTAGTCCATGATAGAAAGACCTTCGTAGAAATATTGTATCAGCAACTGCTCAGGAATTTGGTACTAAGGACAACTCGCACACATTTGTTTAAATCTCTCCCAATACTCATAAAGAGTTTCGTCATGAGTTTGACGAATTCCACAAATGTCCTTTATGATATTCGCGGCTCTTGAAGCAGGGAAAAACTTCTCTAAAAATTGCCGCTTTAGCTCATCCCATGTGGTGATTGAGCCAGAAGGCAGATAATATAACCAATCTTTGGCTTTGTTTGCCAAAGAAAACGGAAAAGCCTTCAACTTAATCTACTTTTCAGATACCCCTTGTGGTTTCATGGTGGAGCATACCACGTGAAATTTCTTCGGATGTTTGTGCGGGTCTTCACCTGCAAGGTCACGAAAAATTGGAAGTAAATTTATCAATCCAGATTTTAGTTCAAAAGCTACCTCAAGGTTAGGATATTGGATAGCAATTGGCTGTTGTGTTACGTCAGGAGCTACTAACTCCCGCAAAGTTCTTTGTGCAGCCATTGGTTCTTCTTCTTCACTCTTTTCTTCCTCAGAATCTCTTGAGGTCTTAGCCAAATCAGTTGTTAAATTTAAACTTGGAAAGACACTTGACGAGCTCATTCTCTAGCTTCATTACGTAATTGTTTGGCAATTTTCTCGATCTCTGGGTTGTATTGAAGTTGGCCTGTACGAGAAGAACGAGGCATAAACTAGTACAAATGAAAGGAGGTTAAAAGTGAAAGAAAAGAAAGAAAAAAAGAAAAAATTTAAAGAAACAAATCACAAATGACACCAGTTCACCGGCAACGGCACCAAAATTTGGTGTGTGGTTAAACCACCAAATATAAATTCTAACTTTCAAACCTTTCGAAGTATAGCATGAGTTGGGTCGTCTTCTTAGGGATTAGTGGATTTATCTCTCAACAAAATAATTTGGGGGTTGTTTTAGGACAATACTAAAAATGCAAAAAAAAATGCAAAATAACAAATTAAGACTAAATATAATAATTAATGCAGAATTTAAAATAGTAAAATTCAATAATTAATAAGCTCTAGTTAAAGGAATAATTTTAGGATTGGCTCATTCCATTGGTCATTGACACAAGGTTAATTTCATAGATCCACAAATAAATTGTTAATCATTGAATTTGGGAGACTATAAAGAATAGAATTTTGGTTTTAGAAAAGTTTGGTATAAATGTGTAATTTACTAAGGAAGGGGAAGAATATTGAGTTAGTGGTTAAAAAGAAAAGTGTGTGACATTATTTGGAAAGGAAAAAAATGAAGCACTTAATTAGTTTGTGTTGTCCAAATTATGTATGTTTAAATTTTTAAAAATAAATTGAGTTATTACTTATTTATAAAATCACTTTACTAACTCTTCAAAAAATTTAGGCTATATTTAGAATATATTGTATTTAAATATTTATATTTCAATGTATAAAAACTTTGGTAGAAATTTTTTATAAAAAAAGTAATATCAAAAAATAGATTGAAAGAATTTTTTTTAAGAATTATATGAAAAAAATTTTAATGAAATTTTAAATTTTAAATTTTAAATTTTAAAATAAAAATTTATTTAAATATTTTATTTTTATTTTATAAATAAAAACAAAAATCAAAGGTAGGCAAAGCATCGATGATGAGGACCATGACATGTCAATTCCAAGTTGCCAACTGATGTCCAGCATGAAATAGTGGCCCTTACAAGGAATCTTTTGTATAGTTTATATTAACCGAATGGTCAAGACTTAGGCTCGTTTCCCAAAAACTCTCTCCCTCTCTTAAGGGAAGTCAAATCCTACTTTTCCAACCGGCAATATATGATTAGTTTTTTAAAATTGTGAATATGATGATATGGTTAGATCTTAAATATATTTTTTAGTTTTAATAAAATATAAAATATTTTGGGTCTGTTTGAATAAGGATTTTTTTATTTGTAAATAGAAAAAATTATATTGGAATGTGTGAAAATTTTAGTGAATATTTTTAAATAGAAAAAGTTTTTTGGAGGAAAAAATAAGAGGGAAAATTTTTTAAAATTATGTGAGAGGAATTTCAGTAGAAAAATTTGAATTTTAAATTTTAAAATAAAAATGTGTTTGGATAATTTATTTTTGTTTAAAAATTTTTTTATTTGTAAATGAGAATTTGCTTTCCAAACGAAGCCTTTGTAATTTTAAAAAATACGTAAGAGTCCCAATTATCCAAACTCTTTGTTATTCACTCTATATTTAGAAAGAAAAAAAAAACTTCTTCAAAATAAAAGTCTATCTTGACTTGGTATAATTTTTTTTAATTTATAAATTACGACTCATTTAATGCATAATTAAATTTATATTTTTATTCTTATTTTTTAATTTAAATTATATTATTATTATTATTATTAAAAGTAATATATAATTTACACAAAAATATATTTTTAAATTTTTTTTGAAATTATTTTTTTTTGGACAGAGATAGTATTTATTAATAGGGGTGTAAACGAACTAGTACGTTCGGTGAACCGTTCGTGAACAAGATCGGTTACGTTCGTTTATGTTCGTTTGTTAAGCTAAACGAACAATAAACGAACACATTTTAGTGTTCGTTTAATAAACGAACACGAACAAGTATACGTTCGTTTATTTATGTTCGTGAACAAGCTCGTTTAGTGTTCATGAACAAGTTCGGTTAACGTTCGTTTAAAGCTCGTTTATTGTTCGTTTATATTAAAATAATAATATAAATATAATATATATAATAAAATAGTTTGTTGATAATGTGTAAGGAAATTTGTTGTGGCATGGTGGTTAGTGCTTTGTGTTGTTAAGTGGGTGGATGTGGGTTCGATTAACTTTTATGTCTTTATTTTTATTTTTACTCTCATTGAAATCACATCGGAAGTGGATGGTTTGGCTTGCTTCATATAAATTGAGGAAACCTCACTGCTTCTAGAAATGCAATGCAATGCATAACTCTAGAAATGCAATGCAATGAGGCTAAACCGTTTGGATTGGCTTCAATTTGCTCAAAATTTTTTTTAAAAAATAATAATAATATTATTATATTTATAAAAATGCTCAAAAAAATTTTTTTAAAAAAATAATAATATTATTATATTTATAAAAATATATATACGTGTTCGCGATACGTGTTCGTTTAAGTGTTTGCGAACGTGTTCGTTTAAGTGTTTGCGAACGTGTTCGTTTAAGTGTTCGCGAACGTGTTCGTTTAAGTGTTCGCGAACGTGTTCGTTTAAGTGTTCGCGAACGTGTTCGTTTAAGTGTTCGCGAACGTGTTCGTTTAAGTGTTCGCGAACGTGTTCGTTAATGTGTTCGATAAGTGTTCGTGAACATTAATAAACGAACATAAACGAACACGAACACATATTTCACAAATATAAACGAACATAAACGAACGAGCGATCTAGAAATTAACGAACGATAAGCGAGCGAGGCGCATTGCGTTTATGTTCGGCTCGTTTACAGCCCTATTTATTAATGATTAGACCGTAGATTATCTCTTTCCACTTTTGAATTGGATCTGCATACCATTCTCTATTAATACCTTTGAAAGGGAATAAACTCACAAAGGTGGATGATTGATCAAACTGATAAATTGAAAAGTTTCAGAAAAAATGGCAGCATGGTTCTTTCTCTTCTTGCTTCTTCCTTTGATCCTCATTTTTCATCTTCAGAAAAGGAAGAAAATGAAAAAGCTTCGTAACGTACCAGGCCCTCCAGGGCTACCTTTCATTGGAAACTTGCATCAGTTTGATAGTGCAAAGCCTCATGAGTTCTTGAGGAAACTTTCCAACAAGTACGGCCCCCTCATGTCACTGAGGCTTGGCACCGTGCCAGTTCTTGTAATTTCGTCAGCGGAAACAGCGAAAAAGGCGTTGAAAACCCATGATCTTATATTTTCTGGAAGGCCACCACTTGTTAGCCACCAAAAGTTATCTTACAATGGCCAGGATGTTGCCTTCTCACCCTATGGAGAGGATTGGAGGGAGATGAGGAAGATCAGTGTTGCTCATCTATTTAGTCTCAAAAGAGTTCAATCATTTCGCTCTATTCTTGAAGATGAAGTTTCCCTTTCGATAAAGAAGATCTCGAAAGTTTCTTCTTCAGCTCAAGTTATCAATTTAAGTTCAATAGCAATGAATCTAGTGAGCACGGTAATATGTCGAATTGCTTTCGGCAAGAAGTATGATGGAGGTTATGGGAAGAAAAGGTTCGACCAAGTATTACACGAATGCCAGGCCATGTTTGCAGGCTTTTTTGTCTCTGATTACCTTCCTCCGTTGAGTTGGATTGACAAGCTCTCAGGGATGTTTGCTCGTCTTGAGAAGAATTTCAGGGATTTGGATTTGTTCTACCAAGAACTCATAGATGACCACCTAAATCCAAATCGGCCAGATACAATGAAGGACGATGTTCTTGATCTCCTGATTCAGATGAAAGATGAGCAATCAACATCATTCCATCCTACTCTTGATCAGATCAAGGGAATGCTCATGGTACGTAATTTCCTTTATTTTAATAGATCAACTTATTATTTTATCCAGAATCTATGGATCAAAATTCTGCACCTACATGATTTTAAGAATTCAACTTATTAGTATTATTTTACGAAAGCTAATGATTTTTGCATTTCAATTTTTATTATTAACAGTTTTTTATTCGTCACTAAAGTTAACAAAATTTATCAAGAATTTTACTTTTATAACAAAAAAGTATATTAATAAAATAAAATAAAATAAAATAAAATAAAATATCAATGTCGTTACTCCTCACCAGAATAGCTATTATGTGTTAGTCATTTATCTTAGTTATAGATTTTTCTTTTTTTTAGCCCATATATCAGCCATAGTTACGCATTGACTTGGCAAGTAGGTATGTGAATTATATAAGTATAATTATTGGAATGCGTACAAGGGGTTGGGGGTCATTTATCTTAGTTATAGATTTTTCTTTTTTTTAGCCCATATATCAGCCATAGTTACGCATTGACTTGGCAAGAATGTATGTGAATTATATAAGTATAATTATTGGAATGCGCACAAGGGGTTTGGGGGGTGGCTAGGGAATGGAAAGGATTGGAAGAAAACAAAGTGTTTGATACAAGAGATTAGATTTTTTTAAATCCTTGGTTTGTAATTCTCATTTTACCTTTTTTTTTTTAAAAAAAAATAAATTTCACTAACTTGTAGAAAATATTTTTCTCTACAAATTGACATGCGCTTTGACTATTTTTTGAACAAGATATGATTTTCTTAAATATCATATAATGTAAAATATAATATCTTTATTATAATTTTAATATTAAATTTTAATATAAAATTTATTAATAAATTTATTAATATTAATATTAAATATTAATTTTAATATAAAATCTATTCTATTCCACTACAAAATAATACCAAACAACATACTTACTATTATTCTATTTTACTATAAAATAATACCAAACAACATAATTATTATTATTCTATTCCATTCTAAACCTTTCATCTTATCAAATTAATTCTAATTTTAAATCTACTATTTATACCAAGCACCCCCTTAAAGTTGTACGTAGTAATATAAATTTTTTTGGCATATAAATTTTTGTAGAAACTATAATCTTAGAGTTGTTGAACCGTACAAATAGTAACTAATATACAGCTTTATAGGGGCGGACGTAGAAAGTTTATAGAGCAGGGTCACACTAATAAATAATAAGATAATAAACATAAATTTAATTTATAAAAATAAATAAAATTCAATACGTTTAATATTGTTAATAGAAGCAATACTAAACATTACATCACATAAAACACAAACACATAGATATTAAACAAATAAAAAGTATATGTTTATGATTTTGGTCTATAAAATTTCTACAGTAAATTTTACAAAAAAATTTAAAGTAGATGAGAGTGAATAAATAAATCCAAATAAAAAAAATTTTCAAATGAGTAAATGAAAGAATAGTCATTAAAGTCTTAAAAGACAATAAGGTTAGATCCAAAAAAATGATAATTATATTTGTTTTTCTCTAAAAAACAATAATTATATTTAATTAAAAAGAAAAAATATATACAATATTGCCCATTCACAATAAAATCTTAGTTCTCTGGATGAGATTAAGTGTGAATTCCTCGAAAGATAAAAATTCCATACACTACTCGCTATTTGGACCTCAGATATTGCTACCTGTACAAATCTTCAAATATTTAGCAGATCCTAAATACTTGTTAGCATTTAAGTCTAACAAATAAGTTAAAAGTTCAACAATTTTTCTGCAGTAGCCTAATCCAAAAGGCCCCACTTGTAACAATTGTCAACACATTGTTTCTTAATACAAGCACCAAATTTGACAAACCATCGGATAAGCTTTGAAATAGAATCATTTTGGACAACTACTCCACCTTATGTGGCCCAATCCCTCTACAATAGTACGTCATCTTTTTCTATGGAACTTCGTCTTCTGATCTTCTTCAGATCAACGAAAAGAGGAGAAAGGGACTACAGAAGAATGAGAGTCGGCGTCGGGTGGGAGGTCACTTAGGGGGCGCTTGGTTGTAACAAAGGAATGGAAAAGGTAATGGAAATAATAGTAGTGAGGAATGATAGTGTGGTCAATTATTATAATTCTGCTGGTTGGTTTGTGTTGGGGAATGGAAATGATTATTAATAATGGTAGTTGGTTTGTGCTGGGAAATGTAAATGATTATAAATTAATTGTAATAATTAGTATTAATTAATTAGTTATTATTAGTTAATTATTTATTATAATATTAAATTAATTAATTATCAATAAAAATATTATTAATTAAATTAATCTTAAGTAATTAATTAATATTAGTTTTAATAATTAATATTAGTAAATGAGATTAATTAATATTAATTATAATATTAAATTACAATATTAAGTAAATAAATGATTAATTAAAGTAATCTTAATTAGTTAATTTATTATTACTTAATAATAATAAGTTAATAATAAATTAATTTATATTAATTATAAGAATTAATATTAATTACTTAATTAGTATTAGTTAATTAATTAGTATTAATTATCATAACTAATACGAATTAATTAATTAGTGTTAGTTAATTAATATTAATTAGTAATAATAAGTAATTAATTAATATTATCAATTAATTATTTATACATTAATTAGAATAATTATTATTAATAAAATGAAATTAATTAATTAATTTATTTATAATATTAAGTAAATGATTAATTATAAGTAAATGAATGATTAATTAAATTAATCTTGATTAATTAATTAATTATTACTTTTAATAATAAAAAAAGTTAATAATAAATTAATTTATATTAATTATAATAAATAATATTAATTAATTAATTAATTAGTATTACTTAGTTATAATATTAATTAAGAAAATAAATTCTATTCCCTTGCTTCCATACCCCTCAATATTGAGGGGTATGAGGATTACCTTATATGGGGATATGAAATGTCAAATCAAGTGGGCTAAGGAATTCCATTCTCTTGAACCAAGCAACAATAATGCAATCAAACCTATGTCCATTCCATTCCCCTCACCAACCAGGCAGCCCCTTACGTGGATTCGTCTCTGCAAGAAAATTTAATGGAGAATGTGAGATTAGGGGTAGGGGTGAGGGGTCAAGTGACCACCCTGGACCCTATATGGACCCGCCTCTGCAGCTTTGGTTCGCTTGGCTGTTTGACATTTTCTTAGGGCCATCATGCATTTGTATTATAATATATTCAAAATATTTTTTATAAATATATTAAATAATATTTAATTATAATTAGATTATATTTAGTTTTTTATATATATTTTTTATTATTATATTTATAAGATGTTTATACTAAATTATATCACATATACAGAAAATATAACTATTTATTTATTTTTTTCTCAATTTCCAACATAGTATCAGAATTTCCAATATGGCATCAGAGCTTCTATACAAAAAAGAAAAATAAAAAAATCAGCCTCCATATAGCTTGATTTCGGCTAAGCTTGGTTCCAAAAATCAGTTTTACTTTCTGTGACAATTTTGTCTTTTTCTTCTGGGCAAAGCCTCCTTGGCCAAATCAATTTTTCTCTTGATTGTTTGCATCCAAGCATTCATCAAATATATTTTTTTTTTGGGCAGAGCCACGTAGTTTTCCTGGGTAAACCAATTTATCCAAATTTCTCTCGATTGTTTTGCAATATGCGTCCAAAACCGTCCGATATTTGTTTGTGTGCAGGCCAGCCGATTTCGGTTCTCTTTTCCTGTTTTGGCCAAACTTGGAAGTTTCAAATTTTTTTTCCGTATTCAATTGACTTTTAAACTTGTGATCCATATATTTTGTTTAATATTTTTTTAACCTCAATATGCCTAAATTTTGGTATTTGTCGCCGATTGTGTTCTGATATATTATTTGCTGATCTTGATTCTATTCGCCGCTTCTGACTCTATCTTCTACAACAAAAGCCAATCTGTTCATTCTTATATTTCTGAATTAGATATTTTCTGGATCAATTATTTATATGTGATCTAACATGGCCCACTTCTAAAGTTACCACTATTTTATGACCGTTAGTGTGTTTGGGGCATCTCCTTATGATTTTTCAAAATAAGTTTGAGCCTATTCATAATTCTCTTGCACCGGAGTTCTCTACATCTTATTCATATTGTTTTCAAATTTAAGCTTGCTTCGCTACTTTGAGTTTGAGGGGGATATTAGAATATATTCAAAATATTCTTTATAAATATGTTAAGTAATATTTAATTATAATTAGACAATATTTAATTTTCTTATATACACATTTTATTATTATATTTATAGACCGCTTAAACCGAATTATATCACGTATACATAAAATATAACTATTCATTTTTTCTTCTCTCAATTTCCAGCACATGCATAAAATAGAGTAGAATGACATACTGGGATTCGTGCCCACCAAAATGCTAATATAAATTTGTAAAAAGTATACAAACATTGATTGCGAAAGAACAAGGACATTAATGGTTTGTGCTTCTCGTGATTTTTTTTGAATAATTTTTATTAGTGTAAGGATAAAATAACCAATAAGATTTACTTAAATAGTTATATAAGACACTATCAATTGCTCAAAAACTAGGTGTTACTGTGGGTGGTGGTAGTGATGATGCAGAAATGAGAAGCGTTGGTGGGGGAAGAGGGGCAGCAAACGGGACAATGAGAGTAGAGAAGAGCATAGCATAAGGGATTTTTTTTTCCTTCTAAAATGTCGAAAGTGTTTTAAACCACGAGATTAAGGAATAGACATGACAAGTGTCGACTTTGTAAAAAGTGTTACTAAGTGGGATAAAAGATTAAAATAAAAACTAGCATTCGACGTTCAATTAATTGAATGGTGAATTATTGTTTAAGTTGTAAAAGTATTTTGGTAATTTTAGATAAAAATAATTGTTTCAATAATTGATTATTTAATAATAATGAGAATAACTTATTCTATATCTTATTATGTGAGGCTATATATATAGTTTAGTACACAACATTACACAAACTAATTGGTCTAAAATGAGCAATGGATGTGGGATATTTAACTTTTGGGATGAGAGTAATTAATATGTGGTTCATTTGTCTAAGCAATTTCCTTTGAAGGAAAAAGTTTTTAATAACATTACAAAGATCGACTTTGACTACATTCCAATAAGATTGGGTCATACTGTCTGGGCTGGGGGCTTTATTTGGATGCATTTCAAATAGAGCTTTTTTTTTTATTTTTTTATCTCATATTCTTCCATTAGTCGAGTCACTCTTTGGTTCATTGCCTTGGTAATAGACCGTGGGATGCCATCTAATCCTTCGTGAAAGTGTTGTGGATTAGAGGAAGTAAATAGCTGTTGGTAAAACTCCATAATCTCCTCTGGTTTCTCACAAGTCTGGCCATCTCTTCTCATTGATTTAATGATAGTATTCTAACTCCTTTTGCTCACTGTGCATGCATGGAAGAACTTGGTATTCCTATCGCCTTCTTGCAACCATTGGACCCTGGCCTTTTGTCTCTAGTATGTCTCTTCCTCCCGATAAGCAACATCCAATTCAGCTTTGTGTCAACTCCACGCAGTTCAATCCCTACTCCCTTCTTGCTTTCTAAGTTCTTCTAATTGTTCTTTCACCTTCAAAATCTGCTTCGCTGAATTGGATTCTTGCTTGCGGCTCCTTTTGAGTAGCTCCACCTTGCACTATTTGATTTTTGAGCAAACTTGGTACAATGGAGTTCCTAATTGTCCTTTGCCCCATGCCTTTTTAATTATCTTTTGCATCTCCCTCCTTCTTGGTCCATCTTCTATTAAATACAAATCTCTTATGCACCTTCTATTATTAGGAGCTATATCTAATAGTAGTAGAGAGTGATATGAGGATTCACTTTCAATATGATACACTTTGCTCATTGGTTTGCGAGCCTCTAAAGAATCTATCTAATCTCTGCTCTACAAATTCTTTCCCATCCCTATTATTAGCCTATGTAAATCTTCTGCCAATAAAACCTAGCTCCCTTATCTCCATCCTGCTAATGAAGCTTTTAAATTCCACAAAACTAGACTCCACTTTTGGGCACCCTCCGTTTTTCTCATCTCTATAGACTAGATCATTAAAGTCACCCCTTATGAACCATCTATCTCCCCACTATTGCTTTTGTCTTTCCAAATATTGCCATTGTTTCTCCCTCACTTTTGGGTCTGTGCTAGCATATATATAGAGAGCCCAAAACTTCCTATTTTCTCCTACCATTGTGCACCCTAGCTGGATATAGAAACTTGTAGATACTATTTTGGATACCATGACCTCTTTCTACCAACAAGCCAAGAGCCCTTCCTTGGTTCCTTCTGGTTCTATCGTCCTTCATCTATTGTGAAAACGGAGTTGTTTACACATAGTGGAGACAAAACTTTTCTTCTTTTTGATCTCAAAAAGGAAAACTAAATCAGGGTGGTGGAATCTCATGATTTCCCTCAGTTAGGAAATTGTAGAGGGTTCGCCCAAACCTCTACAATTTCACATACACACAATCATGATTTTTTTTGGGACCATTCTAGACTGGTTGCTCCTACCTTTAATTTGATTTTGTCTCCAGCTAATGATTGCCTTCTTTTCTAAAGCCTTAACTCCTCTTATTCATCCACTTCCTGCTCCTCATCAATTAGGCCCCATCCCCTTTTCTTCCTTTCTGTTGGACCATTTTTAGTTGTCTCCACTGAACTGCCTTCTTCCATAACTTTTTTCCTTTCAGCCCTTGTCCATCTTTTAACTTGTCTTGGAGCTCTTTCACTACCTTTTTCTTCAGTGAATTTTCAAGTCTTTTTCCTTCCTTTTTCTACTTCTAAAAGCCCCTTTCCCAGATTATCACATGCAATTGGTATATTAAACAGTACCCTTTCTTGTTCATTTTGCCCGATTGCATCTGCTCTCTATTCTTTTTCTATTTCCATGGGATCCTGCGGCTTATCTCCCCTTCCCATCTGACTCACTTCTTTGTTTTTCATTTGACAGGCCTCTATTACATACCACTTCTGCTTTGTGGCTTCCTTCTGATGATAGCATGTTAGGTTCCTACCTTGTGCCTACATTCCTGATGTTTCTCCATGATCAGATCTTTTACTTTCTTCTGTGAATTGCCCCTGCTCAGACTTTTCATAATTATCCTCCATTATTTTTAGCTGCAAACTGTCCTTCCCCAATCGGCCCTTTAAATCCCCTACATCAACTTCCTGTAGCACACCTATTGTGTCCATACCATTTTTTTCCTTTGGTTTCTCCAAATTCAGTATTTTGTTTCTACTACTCCTCCCTTTTACTTTTTGTCTTATCTCTTTCTCTTTAGCATTTATCTTGATCCTTAGAGCCCACAACTAGTCCCCAAACTCCCCTTCTTTTAGTACACTTTTATGGATATCCTCCATTCTCTGTTGGCACATCCTATCCCTATGTCCTACTCTTCCACAATAATGACAAAAAACAGCAAGTTTTTCATATTTGAATGAAATCCAACAGGATCTATTTTGTAGCTTCAAGATCGTACCTCTTAGAAGTTGTTTGTAGAGGTCAATGATTACTAATATTCTCAGTTGCCATCCTTCTTTGTTGCCTGTATATGATATCGAGACAGTACTCACATTCTGGAGCAAGATGCAAATCTTGAACCCATCTCTCTTGTCATCCACTGGATCGGGAGGTTCTATACTTGTACCCAAAGTTCAATCAATTGGAAGTTGCTTTGAGTCAGCTGCAGTTGGTCTTTCCACTCTCCCAAAATTATGTATTATTGGTTGAAAGTCCAGTCTCTACCCTGAAGAACCTGTTGTTTGTCAGCCCCATGCTTGAAGACGAACTGATATGTGTTTGTTCCCAACTCCCTTGTTAGAAATGGTGCAGAAGTCGGCCATAAATTCTGTAAAATGTTCCTCAGCCCTGTGAAGTTCACCTTTTTTCCCCAAAGATTCTTCCGATCAAGCTTTGACCGCACTCCTCCTTACTACCCTTGACATCCTCTTCCTCTAAGATCACTCTTTCTTCTTCCTCCTTTGATAGCTTTATTTTTTGAAAAGGGCCAACCACTTCATATTCACTTTCGAGGTTAGATGTTTCCCTTCGGTCCATCCCTTAGCTCAATCTACCAAAGGTTAATTTAGCTTGTGGAAAGAAAAAACATAGTGAGCAAATGATAGAAAGGTACGAGTTCTTCCCAGTTCCAAGAAGAAGCCAGAATAAGAAGAAAAACAATAATAAGTTAATAACTCGAATATTGCAGAGACCGGCCACAGCTTCTTTAGATCTAATCTCTATCACTACTCGGAAACCAGTACTCTTGTCTGACTCTTGTTTTGAGCTAAGATTTGGGTTGAGGTTGAAGGATATCCAGCTACAAACCCCAGTTTGTTCTTCTTGCCTCTGTCTGAAGCAAGGAGACAAAACGTTTGTTTAGACACACTTAATTAACTTTCAATGATTAGCTTAGGCCAACCAACAAGTTAATCATGTTTTTTGGCATATCTGAACTTTTCTTTAATTGCCTATTTAGTCAGCTCTAAGTTTAATCTATTGTTTTGTGGCTAAAACTACAATTTGCCCCTCTCCCTAAAGGCACCACCCTTCCCTTCTCCTAGAGAAAGGAACTAGAAACTCCTAAAGAGACCCTAATCAGGAACGGATTTGGAGGCAGTAAGGGCAACACATTCACTCTAACTCTGGATTAGATAAGTCCATGAGGGCTCCCATTTCATTTGTCATTCTAATAGTTGGAATTTAAATAAACTCATAAAAATTTGACGTAATCACTTTTTATGTAATTAATTCAATTAAACCCTCCATCTTCTATATTTTTATTATCATTTATATTCTTAAAATTTTTTATTTATTACAGTATTATTCAAAAAACTTACATTAAAAAGTAACAAAAAATAACAAAAATAACCTAATAGCCATTAATTAATAGCCAAGACTATACTTCTCGGAAGAGTTGAACTGAGTAATATTAGTTGGCTAGGTTCATGTCTATGCTTAATTTTCATCCTTTGAATCCTATAAAAATTAGTCATATCAGATGTAACATTTTGGATTCTAACACCTTTCACAGAATATATTTGTAGCTGGAACAGACACAAGTGCAGCCTTAATTGTTTGGGCTATGACAGCCCTCATGCAGACCCCTGCCGCCATGAAGAGAGTGCAAGCTGAAATCAGAGATTTGGTTGGAACGAATGGAACAATAGGAGAAGAAGTACTTCAAAAGCTTCCTTACTTGGATGCAGTAATAAAAGAAACCTTCAGACTATATCCTCCAGCACCAGTCCTTGTGCCAAGAGAAACCATAGAAAATTGCAACATAGATGGATATGATATTGAAGCCAAAACTATGGTTTTCATAAATGCGTGGGCTATTGCCAGAGATCCTGAAAGCTGGGAAAATCCAGAAGATTTTGTTCCTGAGAGATTTATGAATAGTAACATTGATGTGAAAGGAAATGATTTCGAACTGATCCCGTTTGGGGCAGGAAGAAGAGGCTGCCCTGGAATCTATTTGGGACTGTCAACAGTGAAAGTTTCATTGGCCAATCTTCTCTACGCATTTGATTGGGAACTGCCTTCAGGGATGAAGATGGAAGACATTGATACTGATGTCTTGCCAGGAATAACCATGCATAAGAAAAATCCCCTTTGCCTTGTGGCGAAGAAATATGCTTAATTAATTAGTTCGTAATTGTTGCACTAGTTAACTCAAAGGACCAGCAGCTCGAATTTCTTTCTTCTATTTTGCAAATAAAAATTGTTCCATGTTACCAATAACACGTTTTAATTCAAAATATATCATCCTGGAACACAAACTCCAGTTTTCCTTTTTTCTTTGGGTTGTTTTGGATGTGGCTTAGAGGATTTTTTTTTTTTTAATCTCTAAAATTTCAACCTTGAGTTAAAACTTGAACTTTATTTATTCTTTTCCATGAGTTTTGCAATAGTTATTGGAGTTTTGATGCTCTTTGTTTTTTTTTTTGGTTTTGTGGTAGAATTAAACTAAATTTCCTATTAAGTTTGAGATTTTGTAATTTGGTAATTCTATTAAATTTAGAATTATTAATCATATTCAGTTTTGAATTTAGTAGTTACCAAATCCAATAGATGTAAGGTTTTGTTGAATCTTAGAAATAGGATATATTATTACAATTGATATATAGAGAAATATAGAGAAAAACACAAAAATTCAACCGCCTCCTTCAAAAGCCTCACGGTGATAGGATTTAATTTGTTACAATTTAATAAGAGCAAACCTATGATGTTAATGCTTTTATTGGTATGAAAATGGCTCATTTGAGGTGTTTTTCGTACAGGGAGTGAAATTGATGGACTAAGACAAAAAAATGGAATTTAATGAAAATTTAGAAGATTTTTGGAGCAAAAACAGAAGACTATTTTGGATAAACAGAGATCACGCCTTAAAGGATGAAGTCTTCTATTTTAGAGGTGAAACTCAAGAAAATACAATGCACGTGACTATGTCCTAAGCAAAGATAAAGGGTGATGAGTTGAAATTTCAAGACTTGAATTTTTCTTTTGATTTCAACTTTTGTAATTCAAGTTAGAATGGATTTCAAGACATTTGTTAGGATTAGATAGGATGGTTGGCTGGATAATTAGTTAGAAGTCAAAAGTTTAAAAACTTAAGATTTGTTGGAGAGATTCTAGAAAGTCTTTAGGGAGGTTGTTAGAGAAAAAGTCTATAAATAGGAGGGCAAGTGAACTGGGAAGAGAGGATTTTTTTGCTACCTTCATTTTCTGCATAGATTTTTCTTTCTCTTGTACTTTCTTTTCATTCGAAAATAAAGTTAGAATAGTTTTGCTATCATAAGTGGCTAAACTACTTCCATTCCGATCCTAGGTGTGTTAATGCAAGTATATTTAGTGAGGTGTTGTTCATAGTTTCATAATCTTTTTACATTCAAGTAATCATTATTTCTTGCATTCATTTTTTTTTTTTGGATTTTGAATGTTAAATAAATTGACAACTTATTTACATTCTACTTCCTACAGCTATCTATTTGTTCTTGATCCTTAATTGTCCGGAACAATTAGAACAAGCAGTACTTAAATCTTTTTGCGTGTGTAAAGTGACAACAATCATGCATTATGATTTAAAGGGAATTAATGATACAAGGATTTTCAATTGCAACTATCTTAATTGTTAGTTTTTGTTTTAACTGTTTTCAAGGTTTTTAGTGCTGCTATCAAACGATATGGAATGCTATCAACCCCAGTCATTTGTTAGTAAGGTTTGTTGTGAATGCTAGGTTCAAACAAATATAATAGGAAAACTCAAATTTTGTCACGGCTATCCTGAAAATTTTTTGTTTAAATGCTTGAATGGAGAAGTGTCTTAAGAATTCTATGATCTAGATATATTTGGTATAACTACATTACCTTGGATCGGAGCCTGGTAAGACTGAAGTAATTTTTAAAAATATTTCTAGTTGATTTCTCTTATAATTTTTCTTTATTAACTACAAATAGATTTGGTACTCAAAATTCTTTTTTTTTCCTTCATCTCAGTTGCTAAGAAATTCTTCAACACATAACTTCTTGTGAGAATCAAATTGGTCCACTACTACTACAAATCAATTGTAGCTAGTCTAAAGATCTGAATTAATTTTGGGGGTTTCGACAACTCGACCACATGGCTTGTTTTATTATTGGTCGCTTGGTTTGCTTAGTTTTGTTCCAAAACCTTGGCTGCCCATTCTGCATTCAATTGACATATTTTGTTTTGTTTGTGTGTGGGCCATCTGCTCAATTCTCCTTTGTTTGTTTGTTTGTTGGTCGAAGTTCTCCCTAAAATTCAAGCAAATTGTTTTGCTTGTGTGGGTCCACCATCAATTTGTTTGTTTGTTTGTTTGTGCAACCATAGCCATGGTTGTTTCCTGGCTAAATCATTTTTGTTCTTTTGGATTGTTTGGACTCGATCGGGTTTATAGTGGTTTTTTGGAATTTTTTATTTTTATCCCAATATTTGGTATCAAAGCTTGGTTGGTATTTAGCAGTTATGACGAATCGGAATATTAATTGTTTTGTACCTAAATTAAAAGGTAAACAATATTATAATTATTGGAGGATCCAGATGGAAACGCATCTCAACGCGTTTAATTTGTTAGTCCACGTTCAACAAAATTTAGCAGTGAATGCTAATAAGGAGACTAAACAAAACGACAGTTTGGCATTGTCTCAAATTCACCAGGCAATTGATGTTTCTGTATTTAGCAAAATATCTACCGTTAAAACCCCAAAACAGGCGTGGGATATTTTGGCCAAAACATATTGAGGCGTTGGCAAGGTCCAAAAAAGTAATTTGTTAACATTGAAAAGAAAATTTAAGTTGTGTAGCATCGAAAAGAATGAGGCCATTGAGTTGTATTTTTCTCGTTTGAATGATATAAAGAACGAGATGCAATTAAAGTGTATGATCTTACTGATAAGTTCATTATAAAACAGGTCTTGAATACTCTGCCATTAAAATTTGATCATGTCATTGTCGTGATGCAAGAGACAAAAGATATGTCAACCTTGTCAGCTGATGAATTGCAATGTTCATTACTACTGCATGGACAAAGAATTAATGGCAAATTAGATAAATTGCATGAAAAGGAGCCTGTGCAGAAGGTGTTGCAAGCTTTGCAAATTCAGATTGCTAAGGAGAAAAGAAGTGAAGATTCATCCAATGGTGCTACTTCTGGTGGTCGTGGTCATAATTTCAAAGGTTGTGAACGTGAAAGAGGTAACTCTTGTGGTCGCGATAGAGGTAGAGGTAACAATTCCTCCCAACAAATAGGCACTTTTTATAATTTCAACAATAATCAGCAAAAAAAGCCTAAATGTTTTAATTGTGGTAAAATAGGCCATATCCAAAAGAATTTTTGGTATAATAAATGAGAAAATAAAGATGTTAATGCTAGTGTTGTTGAAGGTTTTGGTGAAAAGCATAAGACAATCTTATTTTCTGCTGGTGTGGCTAAGGAATCTAAAAATAAGACGTGGTGCGTTGACTCTGAATGTAGTAACCACATGACTGGAAAAAAGGAAGTATTTGTAAATTTGAATAAATAATTTAAATCCAATGTTTGTTTTGGTAATAACCATGTAGTGCCTGTATGTGGTAAAGGAGATATTCCTATTATCTTGAAAAATGGCGCAAAAAGTGCCATTGTTGATGTGTATTATGTGCCTATTTTGTATCAAAATCTCTTGAGTTTGGATCAACTTCAAGAGAAGAATTATGATTTGAATTTTTTAAAACGCGTATGCACCATCATTGATGATCGATTGGGTTTCATTGCAAAAATGAATATGACCAATAGTAGATTGTTTCCTATTATTTTGAATTGTGGGGGTTCACCTTGTTTTAACTCTATTGAAGTTGATGATACCTGGTTGTGGCACTGAGATTTGGGCACTTTCACTTTCGTGGATTGCAGTTTTTGGCACATTGTTTTGGGCTACCTTCCATTAACTTTCACCATAGACAGTGTGAGTCCTCTATTCTAGGTAAGAAACATCGAGACCCATTTCCTAAATGGGAGGCTTGGAAGGCAAAAGAACCTTTACAACTCATTCACTCTAATTTATGTACAGTGAATGTTCCTTCTAATAAAGGTAATAAATATTTTATTAATTTCATTAATGATTTCAGTAGAAAGACTTGAGTTTATTTTTTGAAAAATAAGTCTGATGCTTGTGATATATTTAAAAGTTTTAAAGTATATGTTGAGAAGAAAAGTGGTTACTCCATCAAAACTCTGAGAGCTGATAGAGGAACAGAATATATAGTGTGTGATGATTTTTTGGCACAGCATGGGATCAAGCATCAGTTGACAACAAGGTATACTCCTCAGCAAAATGGCATTGCAGAAAGGAAGAATAGAACTGTGATGGACATGGTGTGATCAATGATGGTTGCCAAACATATGCCTAAGGGTTTTTGGGTAGATGCGGTTTCATGTGCTATATATGTGTTGAATAGATGCTCTACTAGATGCAATGGTGGGAAGACCTTTTATGAGGTTTGGTCTGGTAAAAAGCAAAATATCTCTCATCTTAGAATATTTGGCTATTTGGCATATGCACATGTTCTAGATGCTCTCAAGAAGAAACTTAATGATAAGATTGAAAAGTGCATTTTTATTAGCTACAGTCCTAAGACAAAAGGGTACAAGTTATACAACCCTGTGACAAAGAAGACTACTTTTAGTAGAGATGTGAATTTTGAAGAGAAAGGTGCCTGGATTTTGGTCAAAAAAGGGGTCAGATGATTCAGTTAGCCGTCCTCCACAGTCTTCATATTTTGATAATAGAGATGATGATGAGGTCAATTAGCTCATTTTACGCAAATAGCAACAAGTTCCTACTCAACCTATTCTTGTGCAGTCTGGTCAGCCACAAAAACAAAGGCATCTACCAGCTCATTTACAGGAATATATTGTTGATGGTCACTCTCAAAAATTTATATGACAAAGATGTTGTTAATTTTGTTCTTTTTGTAGATTGTGACCCTGTTGATTTTGAAGATGCTGTTTGTGAGGATCATTGGAAAAGGCAATGGTGGAAGAAATTCATGGCATTGAAAAGAATGATACTTGGGAGCTCACAAATCTTCCAAGTGGCAAGAAACCCATTGGTGTTAAGTAGGTTTACAAGATGAAGTACAAGCTTGATGGAGGAGTAGACAGATTCAAGGCACGGTTGGTAGCTAAAGGTTATAAACAAAAACCTGGTATCGACTATTTTGAGGTATTTGCGCATGTTGGTTAACTGCCTAAAATAGTTGAAAAAATACATCAGATGGATGTAAAGTCTGTATTTTTGAGTGGCATTCTCAAGGAAGAATTGTAGGTTGAACAACTTGTAGGATTTGTGAAAAAAGGTCAAGAAAATAAGGTGTACCATTTAAAAAGAGACCTTTATGGCTTGAAGCAAGTTCTAAGAGCATGGTACACTCGTATTTATTCTTTATTCATTGACAGTGATTTTCAACGCTGTCCTTTTGATCATGCTTCATATGTGAAGACATCTACTCATGTTGCAGTTGTTATTGTATGCTTATATGTGGATGATCTGATATTTATTGGGAATAATCCCAAGATGATTGCAAAATTCAGAAAGACTATGATTCGACAATTCAAGATAACTAACATGGGTCTTATGTCATACTTCCTTGGAATTGAATTTTTGCAAACTGATAAAGGGATTTTTATTTGCCAAAATAAATATGTTGGAGATATTTTGAAGAAGTTCACGATGGATGGTGCAAAACCAATCTTGACTCCAGTTGAAGAACGATTGCGTTTGACCAAAGATGGGAATGACACTTTTATGGACCCTACTTATTTTAAAAGTTTGGTAGGGAGTTTGAGATATTTGATAACTACAAGACCTAATATCAATTTCAGTGTTGGCTTGATTAGCAGATTTATAGAAAATTCACGTCAGTCCACTTGCAGGTAGTTAAGAGAATTTTGAGGTACATTAAAGGTACTCAAGGTGATGGACTTTTCTATGCAAATGATGATCTTATTGATCTCCTTGGATTCACTGATAGTGATTGGGCTTGTGACACTGTGGAGAGAAAGAGTACTTAATGTGCACTTCATGGCTATATGGAGCCAGCAATATGCAACAAGCGAAATAGGACCCAAGACTTAACTTGCGAAATTCTAGAACCGGTAGAATTGAGACTGAATGGATGAAGCGTTGTCACAACCTAGGGTTTTACTAGATAGATAAGACTCAAAGGCATCACAAACTAGTCAAGTTTGATAAGTCCGTTGTTCTTTACAAGAACGAAGAGATTGAATCACTCAAATTTTCAAGGACGTAATGTCACAAAATCTTCTAATTCATGTCTATTGATGTCTTGGCTGAATGGCCTCTATTTAAGGGTACAAGGATTATAAAAAGTAACAATTAAAATCTTAACCCTAATTTAATTTCTAAAGAGGAAGAGACGGCCAAGTTCCTTTAAGTAAATAAAAGATAGCCTTAAAATAAAAAGGAAACAAAAACTCTAAAGCCACTTTGGAAGTTTTGGAACTTACCAATTTGGCTACTAAAGTTACCTAATAATTTCGGCCATTATTTTCCCAAAAATAAGACTGCAAAATTTCAACCATAATCATCTAATATTGGCCTGAAAAAATTAAAATAAAACTACAAAAATTAATTAAATAATCTTGGCCTATTATCACACTAGAATCTGGCCAAGATAAAACTAGTATTCGGTTGAATAGTCCCGGGATCTCATTAGTATTTCTGGTTATACTTTCTTTATTAGTTCTGGTATATTTTCATGGAGTTCAAAAAAGCAACCAGTTATCACATTGTCAACAGCGGAGGCAGAATACATTGTAGCGGCTAACAGTGCTACTCAAGTATTGTGGCTTAGAAGGATTCTAGATTTTCTTCAACATAAGCAAGATGGAGCAATTACTATCCTGTGTGATAGTACGTCAACAATAAAGATGACAAAGAATTCAGTGTTTCATGGTCGAAACAAGCATATTGATATCAAATTTCACTTCATTTGTGATTTGGTTCAACGAAAGGAAATTGTGATTGATTATTGTAAGACAGAAGATCAAGAGGTTGATATTTTTACGAAAGCATTGAAGATGGATTCGTTTATGAAGTTGAAGAAAATGTTAGGCATGATAAGTTATGAAAACTTAGTTTAAAGGAGGCAAATGTGGTAGAATTAAACTAAGTTTTTCATGATGTTTGAGATTTTGTAATTTGGTAATTCTATTAGGTTTAGAATTATTAATCATATTGAGTTTTGGATTTAGTAGTTACCAAATCAAATAAGTATAAGATTTTGTTGATTCCTATAAATAGAATATATTATTACAATTAATTTATAGAAAGATATAGAGAAAAACACAAAACTTCAGCCGCCTCCTTCAAAAGCCTCATGGCTTGTTTTATTAATGGTCGTTCGGTTTGCTTTGTTTCATTCGAAAACCTTGGCTACCCATTTTGCATTCTACTAACATATTTTGTTTTGTTTGTGCATGGGCCATCTCCTTAATTCTCTTTTCTTTGTTTGTTTGTTGACCGAAGTTCTCCCTAAATTCAAGCAAATTGATTTGCTTGTGTGGGTCCATGATCAATATGTTTGTGCGACCATAGCCACGATTGTTTCTAGCTAAATCATTTTTGTTCTTTTGGATTGTTTGTAATCGATCGAGTTTTTGATGGTTTTTTGGGATTTATTATTTTTTATCCCAACAGATTTAAAGGCCATGGGCTCTCTGCTTATTGATCTAAAAGAGATTGAAATTTAAAGTGGGCTCTTTTCTTATTGAGTTTTTAAGAAATTGAAAACCAAAGTTATGGGTATGATTTATCTCTGAGCATATGAGTAAAATCACGGTAATATATATTACATTCTTTTTTATGATTATAATGATTTTGAGATGAGAAAAATTGTTTACTGATGTAGTTCTTATTCATTGTGTTGGGACTATGTTGTTTTTTGTAGAGAGAAAATAGAGAATGGTGCTTAAGGCATTATAACTAGAGTATCAGAATGTGGAATACCTATTACTGCTACCCCCAACTGATCCTATAGGTAGTTGCCCAGGGTTATATTTGTCAATAAGTTATTGCCCAATGAACTTATAACAATTTTTCACTTATTGTTAATTATATTAAAACATATATTAAGGATTTAATATAATTAATCCCAACAATCTCCTCATATGTTCTACACATAATTAAACAATGCAGTGGGTAGTGTAATATCCAAACAAACATGGATCATTCACAATCCAATCAATAGTGAAATGTCTAAACAGATATAGATCTTCCACATTCAGTCAAAGACAGTTGACTTGCATCAACAAACTTTAGCAATATATTACTAAGCTCAATCATCACCTACAATCTAAATAAGTAGACCATAAATGTCTTGAATCTGTTTTGAAATCAATATTCCAACATAACATTTGAAATAGATTCTCAAACCAATCCAAAACTAACAAGTGCATACTAGTCAAGTACAAGTGAGCCAATAAAAAATAGTCCAAGGCCTCACAAGTACAGCAAACAAGAATAATAGATGTCCACAAATAAAGATAACAAAATGTAAGTTTCAAATCAATGGACTCTATCACAATGGGCAACAGAGAACTGTCTTCTCCATATCCAAAGAAAGACTAGTCATCCACAATCTCTATGTGATCTCACTCATCAAGTAAGTCATCTTGGTTTCGATTCCAATCCATATTGGCTCATCAGCTCTGCCAACTCCTGTAAATCAACAAATATGAATTTCATGTAAATGAATTCAACCATTTGTTTAATTTACAAATCAGTGTCTAGTTCTACAAAAGAACTTAGCACCTAACTATAGGCTAGAAATCAATATGAGGCATCATAGTTAAATCTCAGTTAAGGATAAAACCTAAACAGTCTATTCTATAGAGGACCATATCTAGTTAGGTTTCAATTAAACAAAACTTGAATAGTCTGCTCAATAGAGGACCATTTCCATGCTTTAATGTGGAATGTTGTATCAAAATTCCTTCCAAAGTAAGTTGCAATCATCAAATGTGGAATGATGTAGCTGCCTCGAGAAGTCTATGTCATCAAATGTGGAATGACATAGCAATGATCAGAACATCGTAGAAACATATAAGCTAGTGCTTTTCTAGGTTAACAAAGGGAGATTCGGTATTTCAAACAACCAAGAATGTAGGTTAAGACAATCTTACATAGTCTTTAATCCCATTTCCCCTACTGTTTGAAATATCCGGTTTTTGGTTAAACCCTTTGTTACAGCGTCGGCCACATTATCTTTTGATCTCACATCAACCAAAGTGATAACCCCACATTCTATGAGATAACGCAACATAGCGTGTTTTAGCCTAACATGTCTCCTTTTACTATTAAAGAGTGAATTTTTAATGATGTGGACCACTGCTTGATTATCACAGAATAGACTTAAAGAATTTATCTTTAGCCGGGTCAATGGAATATCCATAATTAGATTCTTTATCCACTCTGTTTCTTTTGCAACAAAAGCTAGAGCATAAAGTTCTGATTCTATAGACGACAATACTATACAAGTTTGTCTATTAGATCTTCATACAACAGCAGCTCTTCCTAGTGTAAAAACATAACCACTGGTAGACTTATTGTTTCCAACATCTAAACTCCAAGAAGCGTCAGAGAATCCTTCCATAGTAAGAGGAAAACCAGAGTAGCATAGAACATAATTTTGAGTACCATTAAAATATCTCATCAGCCTCATAAGAGCATTCCAATCCTCTTTGCTAAGATTATTAGTGAAATGACTCAGTATGCCAACTGCAAAGGCTATGTCAGGTCTAGTGCAACACATAGCATACATAAAACTACCAATCAGTTTAGAGTAATCTAACTAATCTATACTGTCTCCATCATTAGGGCTCAGTCTTTTGTTCTAATCATATGGTGTCTCTATCGGTTTGCACTCATTGTATCCCCAGGTAGAAAGTAGTCACTCAAAACTTACTTTCATACCAAGAATGGTGTCTCCTACACCAAGATCTTTCATGTCAAATTCCTTTTTTAAGTTGGCTTTCACGTCCTTCACTACAGAAAGATTAGAACCAAGGATCAACATGTCATCTACATACAAGCAAATAATCGTAACCTTATTTGACTCAGAACGGAAGTAAAGGCATTTATCTGAGCAATTGATTTGAAAATTGTAGCTCTTTACAACTTTGTCAAATTTTAGATGCCACAATTTAAGTGCTTGTTTTAAACTATACAAGGATTTGTTTAACTTACAAACCTTGTTCTCTAAACATTTGATGACAAGCCTTTCAGGTTGGTTCATGTAGATCTTCTTAGTCAACTCTCCATTTAGAAAAGCTGATTTGTTTCCCATTTGATGCACTACAAGGTGCTTAATAGACGCTATGGCAAGAAAAATCCTAATAGTGGATAATCTGTAATTGTTCTAGGTCCCACTTTAGGTTTCTTAGAGTCATGTATTCTCACATAAGCAATATATTCCCAAGTCTTTAGAGTATCGATTTTACATGAATGTCCGTGCCATAACTCATAAGGAGTAGTGTTCAATGTAGAATGTGGTAGTTTATTCAATATTTGATTAGCAGTTAAAACTGCTTCTCCCCAGTAACAAGAAGGCATGCCAGTAGTAAGTAACATGGAATTTAACATTTTAGTCAAAGTTTTGTTCTTCCTCTCAGCTATACCATTTGATTGAGGCAACTAAGAAGCAGTAGTTTCAAATATTATGCCCTTGGTAGCACAAAATTCCTTGAACTCTGTCAATGAATGTTCTCATCATTTGTCATTTCTAAATCTTTTAATTCTCAAGTTCAATTGGTTTTCGACTTGAGACTTGAAAAGCTTAAACTTTTCGAAAAACTCATCTTTCGATTTCAACAAATAAATATGGCAATATCTAGAAAAATCGTCTATGAATGTTACCAAATACTTCTGACCATTTCTAGTTGTGAAATTCTTAAAACCACACAAGTCAGAATGTATCAACTCTAGAAGTTGTGTGCTTCTAGTTACCTATGGGAAAGGTTTCCTAGTGATCTTAGTCTGAGCGCATACTTCACATTTGTCAAATTGAGTAGATGTATTTAATGAAATTTGATGAGTTTTGGCTACTTGAACCATTTTTTTGTAGTTAACATGCCCTAATCGATTGTGTAACAATGATCAATCATTTTTGAACTTACATGACATATAATTTCATTTGCCAAACTCAACCTATACATGTCATCTATCATAAATGCACATCCAAAATAATGAGAGTTAACAATCAAAGTTACTCTACTAGATGCAAATGAAAAACACATTCCAGCATCATCTAAAAGACTTATGGAAATTAAATTTTTAGAAGTTTCAGGAACTACTTTAACATATTTTAAAGTTAGTATTTTATCTGAAGAATGGTTGAGCTCTGCAGTGCCAGAGTGAGTCATCGTAACTGTAGCTCCACTAGCAACCAACAGGTCTCCCTCACATTATTAACATCAATAAGCAATGATTTGTCGCCAGTGACATCACAGGATGCTCCAATATCTAGCTACCATTCAGTTGAAGTACTGGCCTTCCTAGCCCTGAACATACCAACAAAGGCTTAAGGCTTAGTCTGTACTGCAACCATATTGGTTCCATTCTGTGGTGTACCATTTTTTAGCTTGTTAGGAAGCTTACAATCAGCAGCCCAGTGGCCCCACTTCTGACAGTTGTGGCACTTGCCCATTTTCCTTTTCTTTGATATGGGCTTTTTGGTATCCAACTTACTAGGCTCACTCTTCTCAAACTTGGATTTTTTTGTAAACCTTTTGGGTTGATAAGCAGAGTTAGCTATTGTTTGAGTCGCTTGAGGCTCAACCTTAGACTGACTCTGAGGCTCTCCAACTAAATTATTTTTGTTCACAACAAGTGTCTCATCCTCAATAATAATGAGTCGCTTTAGCTGCTCTAGCTCAACTCTGTTTTTCCTTCTGAACACTTCTGTTCTGAAAGAATTCCAGGTAACAGGTAGCTTATTTATGATGGTAGTTGCTAAAAGTGTATCGGATATTCCAAAACCCTCTTTATTCAGCTTCTCCACCATATTCTCTAAGTCTGCGACCTGAGGAGTCATCTCCATATCACTCTCGAACCTCAAATTGAAGAATTATTCCCCAAATGAATTTTGGATGGCTCCTCACTTTTGTGGAACCAAGCATCTAGTGAGTCCCAAATCTCTTTAGCTGTCTTCTCCTTTACATAAGAGTCCGCCATACGGTCTAACAGGCAATTCAATAGATAATTCCTACAGTAATCCTCATCTTTATTCCACTGTGCCCTGCTGACCTCTTCAGTCGTCTCTTCAAAAGTGCTAAGTACAGTATAAAATATAAAACTATGTTTAGCCTAAACTGCACTGCTTGACGCCATCTAGTATATTCCATACTAGTAAATGATTCAAACTTAAAAATTTCTAGTGTTTCACTCTTAGCCATCTCAAATACACAAATAAAAAAGTATGAAAGAGTTGAATAATTGCAACTGGTGTCCAACAAGCTCTTATAGTCAAACAGGGTTTCAACCTTGGTCAACTACTTTGTAAGTGATTCTACGCTCAAAATCAACAGCTGCAGATGTCAAAAACAAGTTCGAAATGGCTGAAATACTTAAAAATGGCTCGTTAGAAAAAGTCAACAGTCGGTCAATGCCGGCAGGTCAAACAAGTTCGATTTGGGTTCGGTCTGGTCTAATTGGCTTGGACTGGGTTGGTTCCTTGGGTGTGGGCTAGTTACTTGAGTTTGGGTTGATTTTGGTTAAGCCCAATGATTTGTCTTTGGCCCAAACGCAAAAAGCAGCCTAATGATTTATTTTTGGCCCACAGAAATTTTCTAATCAGCTAAACACGTCCTTAGCTAGAATTTCAACCCCAAACTTCTTTCGTTAGAACTTTGTTGTCCGATCACCAAATCCGGCTAAATTGTTGTCAAAAGTTTCGTCTATTTGCAAGAAACAAAACCCAACTTGTATTACCGGATTACACTGCCTGAGGTTGCCAGAATCTAAGTTCAAAGTTTGTGATTTCTGAACACCTTTTTTGCAGATCTTGGTAAACTTCGACCTCTAATCGAGAAACCGATTGCGCAGTTGAAATCCTCTGGTTGAGAGTTACAAGATGGACTATTTACTCACTCAAAACAACCAATGAATTAAAAATTTAGTATTAATGCCTTGAGATTATTGGGGTTAGGTTGTTTTCCGTATAGAGAAAATAGGGAATGGTACTTAAAGCATTACAACTAGAGTATCAGAATGTGGAATACCTATCACTGCTGCCCCCAGTTGACCCTATAGGCAGTTGCCCAGGGTCATATTTGTCAATAAATTATTACCCAATTAACTTATAACAAGTCTTCACTTATTGTTAATTATATTAGAACATATATTAAGGATTTAATACAATTAATCCCAATACATTGGTCATACCACTGAGCTTCTTTGTCAAATCCTTTCAAACTCTAGAAAAAAATTCCGTTAATTACAAATTGGGTTAGAGAATTGATTACTTATATCAATATTCATGCATCGCTAAGCAGCAATATTAAAAAAGATGAGCAAGGCTATGTAGTGAGTAACTGAAACATTTGGCTATTTGTTTTCCTTAACTTACAAAACATAGCGTTAACATCCAATAGGAAAATGATCTTTTTCAAATTGCATTCTCTTCTTTATCTTGGCATTAAAAGGCTTTAAGGATCTATAATGCATGTATTTCTATGATATACTTTTGTACTTGAGGTGAGCAAGATATACAAGACCAAGTTATAGTAGGAGTAATAGACAAAAATCTTTTTTGTGACAAGGAAATTCCCTCCTCAGGATATACGAAAATAAAACTGCTCGGAAAATAAAGTGTTTGTGGAAATTCTTTTTGTGTAGTTATTGACTTATTGCCTATTTGTGAGACGGGATACGTTTGTGACAATAATATAAAGTAAAACGTTGATGGGAATCAATTAATCAAAGCAATATTTAATAAGCTATATAAATAAATTAAAATTTGAATCTAAAATTAATAGCATAAATTATATCTACCTCCTCTGTAATTTGAGAAAACTACCAAATGAATTCCAAAATCCACAAAAACAAGAGATAGTCCCTTCAAATTGATCAATTTATAACATTTTACCCCAATGGTGAGTTAAATAATGTTACCATTTAACATTTGAATTATATTTACTCCCTTAAAATTTATTTTAATGAAAAAAATAGACCCTAAAGTTCAACAAAATATATATCGCCCAACTATTTTTTTATATATGTATATTTAGTGTAAAAAGATTCCACTAGCAATCATTTATAATCAAAATTTAAACACAAATGTAACAATTTTCTATACAATTTAACATCTTCATAACATGCCAAAATGCATGTAGGGTTTAGATTCCAAATAGTTTAAATTTAATCTAATAAATATAATTTTAATTTTACAACCATAACATCGAGTTTTAATAACCAAAATGCAATTGCCAGAGATTTAAGCAAATAATTATTTCTTAAAACTTTATATGGATACACAAATAAAAAAACACAATCACTTAATTATATTATCATTCAAAAGCATAGAATAATAGTTTAATAGTGAAGGTTCAATAAGAAAATTAGAAAATAACTTTTTTCAAATTAAATTGATGATGGTAAAATAATAATATGGTAAAAAATATATTTTTTATTAGTTTTATTAATTAGTTTGTAAAAATTCTAAAGATTTGTATCGATATTATGATTAATATTCTTATTACCATTTTATTTGTTCGATTTATAATTAGAATAAGATTATGAAATGATTCCTCATAGAAAAAAAGGACCAAAAAAAGAAAAAAGAAAAAACATAAAATAAAAGAAATAAAAATTATTAATTTTATTTACTAAAACTTTTAAACTCTAAGGTTATTTCATCATTAGAACAATCCTCAAACGCATATGTTATTCTATCTATAATAGTTTCTCAGTATTTTTAGTTATTCTATTAATTAATTTTAACTATCATTAGAGTAAGGGGTTTTGGTAGTTTTTGAGAAATAATTGAGGAAATTAACGATGATGGCTGTAGTGTATTATACATCGAAGGCCAAGAATGGGACAATATTTTTGAGCACCCATTCGATTTTGATTTGTGCATTTTCTATGGATAAAATATTCTTTCCAACCCATTTTATCACGATGACATTACAATTGAAATGAGTCTTCTAATTTTTTTAATTATTAAATGTATATTGCAGTCAAAATATAAAACTTTCAAACTAAAATTTCAACATCTACACTATAATATGCTTTCCAAATTGAAAGAGAATAAAAGAGAATAGATAGAATAAAAAACAAAGATTTATGTGAAGTGTGATTGTAACTGTACAATGAAAAATCTATTTATAGGCTAAACTATTTGAATGTACAAGGTAATGAATCAATCAATGATATCAATCACTAATTGATTGATATCAATCAAATCATTACCATATCACTGTCACATCTATATAATTAATACAAAATATCAATAACCAATTATGGTAATATACAAATCACTGATTGACAGAATATACCAAAAATGTACTAAAAATATGTTAGAAATATAGAATATTTTTAATATAGAAGGCAACCTAATATAATCATTTGTTATGCCCCTACAAGTGCAAAGGTCCAGGAAGGACACTAACTTTAGACCGATGAAGGAGAAAGGATTGACGAGCGAAAGCTTTTGTAAGAGAATCAACAAGTCGATCAGCTATACGGACATATGCCACTTGAAGTAGTTGACGATGTACTTGATCACAAAGAAAGTGAAAATCAATGGCCACATACTTCATTTGAGAATGGTAGATAGGATTGGTGGATAGGTAGGTGGCCCCAATATTGTCACAGTAAATGGTTAGAGGATGAGGAATAGAGACTCCAAGCTCACGAAGCAAGTTGGTAATCCAATTGACTTCATGTGCAGTGGAGGCAACAACACGATACTCAGTCTCAGTGGACAAGCGACCAATAGTATGTTATTTTTGAGAGCTCCTACTCATAGGATTGAAAATTAGATAAACAAAGTAAGTTGATGTGGAACAACTAGTATTAGCATCACTTGCCCTGTCGAATTAGAAAATGCATAAATATTGATGGGAGATTGAGCAGAGAAAAACAGACCATAATGTGAGGTTCTGTTAAGGCACCTAAGTACGCATTTGACCACGAGCCAATGAGTAGTGGTGGGTTGATGTATGAATTGAGCTAATTTGTTGACAACAAAGTTGATATTAGGTCGAATAAGAGACAAATATTGAAGAGAGTTTAAAACTTGACGATATTTTGTTGAATCATGACAAGGAGAGCAATTGACTAGTTTGATTATCAAAAACAAAGAAAGAGGTGTGCTAATTACCTTAGTTTCATGCATGTTGGTTTTGTGTAGTGGATCAGTGATGTATTTGTGTTGAGAAAGAAATAACCTTTGAGATGTATGGGTAGCTTCAATTCCCAAAAAATAATTAAGATGCCCAAGATCCTTAAGTATAAACTGTTGGAAAAGTTGAGTAGTGAAGTTACGAAGAAGGGTGTCATCATTGCCTATCAAAATAATATCATCCACATACACTATAAAATATAGAATTTAATAGCCAGAACGATAGATAAAAAGAGATGCATTATTTTTAGAGTTAGTGAAACCATAAGAAGGAAGATAGGCATGTAATTCATTATACCATGCTCAGGGTGTTTCATGAAGGCCATAAACGGCCTTATTGACTTTACAGACATAATTTGGATGGACAAGATCAACGAAACCAAGTGGTTGCTGCATAAACACAAATTCAGAAAGAGTACTTTGCAAAAAGGCATTGTTAACATCTAGTAGTTGCAAATGCCAAGCACGAGTAATAGCCAATGTGAGAACATCTGAATAGTGGCAGGTTTAACCACAAGACTAAATGTTTCAGTAGAATCACTGCTAGGATGTTGATAAAAACACTTAGCTACTAATCTAAATGGGCAATGGAGTCATGAGGATTCTTCTTAATGAGATTGACCTATTTGCACCCAATAATGTTTTGTGTGGGGGAATAGGGAACAAAAGTCCAAGTTTTGTTATGTTGTAATGCTAAAAATTCTCCCTTCATGACTTCTTGCCAATGAGAGTCTTTATTAATTTGAATAAAAGTCCTTGGTTCAAGTGAGAAAAAAGGGGATGAACTAGTGGTGTTTAAAAACCTTTTTGGATTTGAAAATGTTATTTTGGACATGAACAACCATGTGTGAGGCTGGAGGAAGTGCAAGTGAGTTAGAGTGCATAGGAGTGGATGCAAGGGTGTTAGTTGAAGACCTTGACTATAGAACTATTCAAATCAACCGATTTGATTCGATTCGATCCGATCCGGTCCGGTCCGGATCAGAAATGATTGGTTCGATCTGTCTAATCCTTTTTTTTCTTTTTTTTGGTGCCTTTTTACCTTTTTGCCTGAACCTCACGTTTGGAACAAAATAAGGCAAAAGAATGTCCTTTTGGCCATTTTCATTAGCCAACCAAAAATTTTTTAATGGCCAGATTACTATGGCACATATTCAATATATATTCGTCAAAATCTTTGGTGATTATCTGACCTTCTTCAATGTCAGGAGATTCATTCCTCTTGGCATCAAGAAACTTGTGGAACCAAGCTGCATCGTCCAAAGTATAACTTTTGTCCTTGTCAGCTCAAACTGAATGATCATTCTAGTCCAAGTACTCATACCTATCATTGCAAATTATACTTCCACCTTTGATACACCTAGAGGACTGCAGAGTGCATTGCCATTAGGAAAAGCCAAAATAAGGATGTTCTACATTCTCAAAGTAGGCAGAACAACCAATGTGACACAAAGGAAAAGAAATAGAAAAAGAACACATGAAGCCACTGCATGTATACAGAGGAGATCTTGCAAGAGCAGTAAAAGGATGTTTCAGTCTGGAATAACTGCGAACTTTTGTGTTCATTACATACCATTTCCACATCGCATTAATCATTGTTCATTATGCTACTAATAAAACCCTTCGGCCCTACCACACTACCAGCTTCCCTCCTTTCTCGGGTTTTATTCCTAGTAAATATAATGACCAACAACAACAAGATACATCATGTGTAGTGAAAAAATGCATTCAATTCATCTCTCTCACCAACAATTTCTCAATTTTATAGAAGCCCAGAAAAGAAAAGGGAAAAAAAGTAAGGTTTGGATAGAAAAATCCAGAAAACTTGTGAAGAGTTTTGCAATCTGCACATTAGGCCTACTTGTTTTAGTATTCTTTTTCTTTGGTTACAATTGTATGTTCTCCAATTGCATCTCAGAGCTTAAAGAACCCACCTACAAAGAACCCTAGAGGAGAGAAATTTTGAAACAAAGCCAAAAAAAGGGAAAGGCGCTTGGAAAGCTTAAGGGAGGGAAGTCTGAAAATTGTTGGCAAGCAAAACGCAAAAAGAAAGGGTTAGGTTCATTCGGATCAGATCAATTTGGTGATCCAATCCGACTCATTACAAAAATCTGGCTTTGTTTGATCCACTTTGATTTGACTCAAAATTTTGGATCGTGTCGGATTAAATCATCGGATCGATCCGATTCGTGGGTCAATTTTGAATAGCCCTACTTGCCTATGTCGGAGAGCTTGGAGCATGACTTGGTGAAGAGGACAAGGGTCATGTAGAGACATTCAAATCTTGAGTAAGAGATGAGGATGGAAGAGTGATAATCATCGGTGGAGCTAAATGCATTGGCAGACTCATGTAGAGGAAGATTGAGGTGCAGTCCCTTTCTCTAAAAACTCACTAACATAATGAGGGAAATTGCAAGAGGATAGAGTTCTATAAGTCTCTAGTTTGTCTTTATATGGAAAAAGATGCTAAAAAAAGACAGCATAATGAGAAACAAATGTTTTATTACACTATAAATCAAGACAAAAGAAGGCATGATGAGAAGAAGAAATACCAAGATAAATACAAGGTTGGGATCTAGGGTCTAGTTTATCTGTCATATAAGGTCAAAACCAAGGATAACACAAACAACCAGAAACATGTAGAGATGTATATAATGGTTGATGTCTAAATAACTTATGATATGGTATATCATGATGTAAGGCTAGAGTGAGCATGCAATAGGTAGCATATTGAAAAGCATAGCTTCAAAAACGAAGAGGCATGGCAGCATGATGAAGAAGAGTAAGACTTGTTTCATCTATATAATGATGTTTTCTTTTAGCAGATCCTATGTTTTTAGGTGTATAAGTAGGAGAAGTCATATTTGAATGCCTTGTTGATTAAGAAAAGTTGAAAGGATTTTGTATTCACTTCCACTATCTGTACATAAAGTTTTAATTTTGGTATGAAAGTAATTTTCAATAACCTTACAATATGCCTCAAACACTTTATAGACATCAGACTTGAATTTTAAGGGATGAAACCACGTATATTTAGTAAAATAATCAACAAAAATACATAATAAAAAAATTACGAAATGAATTTATTGATGCTAGACCCCAACGATCAGAATACACATGTTGAAAGGGTTCAGTACAATAAGTGGATGACTTTTGATCATAAATGGTTTTGACAAAAGACATAGGGAGATTATTTCTTACTAGTATTCGTTGCTGGATTGGATGAAAGGGATGACCAAGTCTGTGGTGTCGAATGTTAGATGCGATGGTGGTGGAAGTAGAAATTGGACAATTAGAGGAGTTGAAATTTGGATAAGTTGGCTATACACAAAGATTATTGTGATTGTGGCCTTTCACTAATTAAGTATGCCTCTACGCTTAGATCCTTTACAAGAAAGAAGGGAAAATTTCAACAGATGCATTATTATGTTTGCAAAATTGAGAAATAGATATTAAATTTTTACAAATCAGAGGTACACATAAACATTATTTAGTACAAATGAAGCATTGGGCAATTTAAAAGAGGAAGATCTAGTATGAGTGATAGAAACTCCTTTACCATTACTAGTAATGATATGTTCATTACCAACATAATTTGAGTGGAGAGATAGATTTTCCAAATTTAAGGTAATGTATTGCATTGCTCTAGAGTCAAGAATCCATTTGTTCATAGGCTGATTGGAGGAATTCCCTACATAGTGTACTTGTGGTTTTGAATACAAGGAAGGTGGATTTTGGATCTACAAAATTTAACACTATGGCCTGGCTTGTCACATAACCAACAAATGATTGGGTGATTAGAAGCATTACCATATCTGGAAGAGTTCCAAGGCCTGTGAGTGGATTTGGGTAACATTAAATGTTTAGCAGAAGATAGAAGTGGGGCTGACCAAACAGGGATTGATTAAGGTAGTACATCTATCCAGCAACTTGATAGATGGTTCTCTATAGCAAGGTTGGATATACATCCTCCTTAGTTGTAATCAAGACATTCTCCAGGATTTTTGCCTCTAGATCCATGGCCTTTGTTTTGCAAAATTGGCTACAACATGGGTCTCATCTTTTTCCTTTGGAGGACCACCATGATTTTGAACAATTTCCTCATTAAGGAGTTTGTCATAGAAATCTTCAAATGTCATCGGTTGATCTTGAATGCTAATTACAACAGCGAACTCTTTGAACTCATCACCCAGACCATTCAAGGCATATGGGATTATTTGACTATCAGATAGGGGATGACCCATAATAACAAGATCATTAGCTAATATTTTGATTCTACTCATGTAGGTTGTTATAGATTTGCCTTCCTTTTTATGGCTTATGAGAGAAGACAAGATTGACATCATACGTGTGTTTGACCAATTTGCAAAATTGGAATTTAGTTTATTCCATGCTTTAATAGATGTAGAAAACTATTAATTGTTGGACGAATTGTGCTGTGAACGATGGTTAGAATACTAAGAAGAACCAATAGATCTTGTCTGGTCCAAAGAATATAATTAGAATTAGTTTGAGAAGGACATGAATTAGATCCATCAATGAAGAAGACCATAGACGAAAAGAAGATTGGTCATCTGAGATTTCCAAGAAGAATAATTGGTACCATTTTTTGTCAATTTAAAAGAGTTTTGTTATAAGGCATTAAGAGAAATTAGACTCCTATTTAATGTATAGGGATTGTTTTGGTTTGGTATAGTAATAGTTGTAGTTTGTGAGGTTATAGGAGAGAAAGAGGATGAAGTGGTTTCCATAATAAGGATACTGTATGCGAAAAAGAGAGAAGAACTAGGTTTGGATGAAAGATATCTTTTTCTCTACTCTCAATAAAGATGGGCTCTGGTACCATGAAAGAGAATAAAAGATAATAGATAGAATACGAAAGATGATTTCTATTAAGTGTATTTGAAACTTTACAATGAGAAGCCTATTTATAAATTAGACTACTTTACTGTATCAAGTAATGACTCAATCAATGATATACATCACTAATTTCTGTTATCAATCAAATCACTATCATATTTACACAATTAATACAAAATATCAATAAGTGATTATAATAATATACCAATAATTGATTGACAGAATATGCCAAAAACATACTAAGAATAAGTTAGGAATATAGAATACTCTTAACGTAGAAGGCAACTTGATATAATCACCTGTTACTAATTATACCATTATATATATTAGTGCTTTTGAAACAGTTTTTTCAATTACATGTTTTTTTAAGATATACATTTTCAATTTCAAACAGTTTTATTAGTTGGATTTTGTTTCTTGTGATTGTCTATTCGATTAGTGATGTGAATTGGATAATTATTTTGGTATGGTTTATAAGCACTATTTATAATTAACCTATTTTAGGTAAGGGATGCCTTGAGGATGTAATAAATCCTTTTCATACGTTGTTGTAATTTTAGAAAGGTATGTCTACATTAGTGTATATTTATTTCCTTTTCTTAACACAATTTCATCCGTATTGAATTTCATGTTTATACCATTTGATCAGAGTCCTAAAATGTAGAGTCCACCTCAAATTAAAGCCTTAAAATTAGTCTTTTGCACACGTAAAAGATTTAAAACATACAAGAATTCTACTAATTTTAAGAAATTTGTTTTTGGATTTAATAAAACTTTAATTTTGGAATTAATTTAGAAATAAAGAACATTTATACATGATTAGATCCAAATAGAACTATACCACTAAAACAAGCCTGTATGACACCACAGTCCTAACACATTAAAACCTAGTCCTAAAAAATAAATTACTAAATTACTACTTCTATATTACTTTTATTATTACTATAAATATTGAAATTATTATAGTATTAGAATCCTATTAGAACGAAACCCTAGTAAAAAGACTTTGAAAAAAGACTCAATCAATTTATGTGTGCCTCGTAAATAAAAATTTAATATAGCTAATGGTTCAAAAGAGCTATCCATTAGCTATGGTCTATGTGTAATTGTTTTGTACTAAAACTAGAAGACTTAATTGTTCTATTTATTACTCCCTCTGATTTCAACTTGAGTATAATTTTTTTAGTTATTAGTTAGAGTGTGTTTAATACATCATTAATTAAATAAATTTACATTTTTATACTTGTTTTTTAATTATTACCCTACATAATTAGAAAATTTTATTAAAAAAGTGAAATCATTCTTTGGATGGAAGAGTATTAATTTCATATGCATAAAATATGTTTTTGGAATTTGTTTATCATAAAAAGGCTTCATAATTTACACATTAATATTACTATTCAACAATTAGATAGTAACATGTAGTAATGGCATGATATCGGCGGTGGCAACAAAGATCTTGGAGTGGAGGTGATGAAGGTTGTTCTCAAGCTTCCTTTTTTTTTTTTTCTTTCTTTTTTTCTTTTGATAGAATCTGTAGCTAAAAATTTGCTTTCTCTCAGGGGTAAATTAGAAAAAAAAAACTCTAGTGGATTGGATTCATGATTTATTCTACTCAATAATGATGGATTCAACTGGATTTTTTGGTTTTTCCCAAGAAAGATAATATATTTGAATTTAATTTTTTTTTTGTCAAAACTCCACAAGGGGAGACTATTTCTCTCTCCATATGAAGAGAGTAAAAAGCTATCAAATGAGAGACGCATGTGACTAATTTTCTTTGCTCTCTCCTCTTCCAATATAGTTCTTAATAACCCAAAAAGAAGACTAACAAAAACATTAACATAACATTAACAATACAATTGAAACTAGAACTAAATAGAGAAATTAGAACATAAGGAGGTACAATCTGTTAATTAAAAAAACTCCAAAAAAAAAAAAAGCGCAGAGTAAACTCTCACATGGAGAGATGCCTCTAAAATAGAGGACCAAATTCTAACAAATAGGGACATATACAAACAAGAACAAAAAGAAAGAACACCTCTTCCATCATCCAAAGAGGAGAATGGGGAAAGAAGAGGAAGAGATTAGGTTATTAAAAGTAACATAGTAGTTGAGAGATGTTGGAGAGAGAAGTACAGCCTTAGGTTGGTTGAAGAGATAAGTGGCTGAAAATTTGCAAGTGGCTGAAAAGTTGCAAAGGGTTGAACAACTTGGATTGTGAAAGATTAATATAGGGACATTTACATTTTAACAAATACCAATTTAACTATGTTGTCAAAATCAAACTATAGTACGAACTAGTTAAGTCAATTGATCGGATCAATAGTTAAAAACCTAATGATATTATTATAATGTAGTAAATAGAAATTAATTAAAAATATTAATACTCGTTTACAAATATATTATAAATAATTTATTTAATTTTTTTAGTATATTTAAATTTAAATTTTTAATAATTTGTATGAAATCCAAAATGTATAATTGAAAATTTTTGAAAAAAATGATATAAAAATATTTTAGATAAAGAAAATATTAGAAATTATAAGAAAAATTTTATATAAATATTTGAGATATTCAATTGTAGATAATTAAGAAATTTATAGGTGAAAGTTTTAAAATAATTACATAAAAGCCATAAAAGTGAGTTTTATTAAAAGTTTGGGGTTAAACATAATTTTTAAGGATTAAAGGTTTTAAAAGGTTTTACCAGGCAAGAAGGGAGGGGGGAGGAGAACAACCCTAGCTTTGATGGGTAAAATGGGGTTTTGATAAATTTTTTCTAAAAGCAATTTTTGTTTAAACTAAAATTCGAGTCATGACCACTTTCTGGTTAGAATGGTCTAACTGGTTGGTTTGGTACCATTTGCAATTTAATTTAGTCTTATAACCTTTTTATTACTATAAATGTTAAAATCCTATTACAGTATTAGAATCCTATTAGAATGAAACCCTGGTGAAAAGATTTTGAAAAAGGATTTAATCCATTTATATGTTCCTAGTAAAGAAAAATTCAATAAAGTTAATGGTTGAAAAGAGCTATCCATTGGCTATGGCCTATGGGTAATTGGGTTATAGTGAAGCTAGAAGACTCAAATGTCTTATTTATTACTCCATCCATTTCAAGAAAAGAGTTAGACTTCAAATTGAGTAAAAGTTTTTTTAGATATGATGTACAATGTTTTTATACATTATTAAATACATTATTTTACATTTTTATCCTTAATTTGTAACTTATGATCATAAATAACTATTATTAGCAAGGATATTAGAAAAATTCTATATCAAAAGTAGACTATTTTTTGGGACAGAGAGGGTGGGGGGAGGGGTGGTATTGATATCATATGCATATCATATGTTTTTGGGATTTGTTTATCGTAAAAAAGCTTCATATGTTATATATTAATATTACTATTCAACAATAAGACATTTAATAAAAATCAAAATGTTAAAATGCCCCTCTACTCAGTTTACATGCTTTTATGTGCATTTAGGTTTAGACTAGATGAATCTTACTATTTTTCTCCAATTGTATAGAAAGATTACACCTTTTATATTTTAACAAAAAAAAAATTATATTTCAACTGAAAAAACTGATCAGACCAGTCCTAAGGTTTAATTGAAAAAATTACTCCCTCCATCCTTAAAAAAGAGTCTAGTTTGAAAATTTTTGTTTTTCTCAAAAGAGAGTCTACTTTTGGAGTGAAATTTTTGTATTACCCTTACTAATGATAACAATGTATAACCCAATTATAAAGTAAGGATAAAAATATAAAATTATACATTTAATTGAACATTAAGTGTGTTATACCTTGTAACTTAAAAATAGTTTTACCAAATAAAAAATGGATTTTGTTTTGGGAACAAAGGGAGTATATTTAAACTGGTCGAACTGGCCGATCAAAATAATCCAACCAAAAAGTGATCATGAGTTGGGTTTGAGTTTAAACAAAAATTATTTTTGGAAAAAATTTGTTAAAACCCAATTTTACCTAGAAAACCTAGGGTTGTTTCCCTCCATTTTCTACCCAAAAATACCTTTAATTTTAAAAAATTATAGTTTAGTTCAAATTTTTTTTATAAAACTCATTTTTGGGCTTTTTATATAAATATTTTAAAATTTTCACTTGTAAATTTTTCATCATTTACAATTAAATATCTCAAATATTTATACAAAAGCTTTCTTACAATTGTAAACGAAACATATGCAAATAATACTTAGGGCTGTTCGTTTAATAAACCACACACATGTCTGTTCATGTTCGTATTCGTTTATTAAATGAATGGTAAAATGAGTTTGTTTATTGTTCGTTTATCTTAATAAACGAAAATAAACGAACGTAACCAAGTTTATTCACGAACTGTTTACCGAACATACTAGTTCATTTACACCCCTACTAGTACTTTCTTTACCTAAAATATTTTCTATACCATTTTGCACAAAAGTTTTTAACTATACATTTATGACTTCATATAAATTACTCTAAATTTAAATAGCCACACTAAAAAAACTAAATTATTTATAATATATTTAAATATTCTTACAATTAATTTATATTTATTACATGATAATGATGTCATCTGATTTTTTACTACTAATCCGACTAATTGAACTCTAATCCCTTGACTTAATTAGTTTGCACCATAGTCCAGTTTTAACAACATAATTAAATTAGAATTTGTTGAAACGTATATGTCCTATGGTAATCTTCACAATCCAAGTTGTTTATTGCTTTGCAAATTTTTAATTACCTATCTCTCCAACACAACTAAACCTGTACTTCTCCCTCCAACATATCTCAACTATAACACAACTTTTCAATAATCTAATCTCTTCTTGTTATTTCCTCATTCTCTTCTTTGGAGGATGGAAAAGGTGCTCTTTCTAGTATGGGTTGTATTATATCCCTATTTATTAGAGTTTAGTTCTCTATTTTGTAAGTGTATCTCCATGTGAGAGTTTAGTCTCCTTTTTTGGAAGTTTTTTTTTTTTTAAAGATTGTACCCTTCATGTTTTGATTTTTCAATTTAGCTATAGTTTCAATTGTAATTATAATGTTTTTGTTAGTCTTTTTAGTTCTAGTTCTAGTCTCTCTTTTTTTTTTTTTTTTTTTTTCTAGTTTCAATAGTCTTAAGAACTAGATTGGAAGAGGAGAGAGCAGAGAAAATTAATCTCACGTCTTTTGATAGTTTCTCACTCTCTTCCTATGGATAGCCCTTGTGGAGTTTTCCAATATACATACATACATACATACATACATACATACATACATACATATATATATATATATATTATCAAACTTTCTTTCTTGCATTTTCTCTCGTTCTTCCTCTCTTTCTTTCTTCCTTTCTTTCTTCCTTTTCTTCTTCCTTTCTTGTACCATCACTCACCCAAACATAACTTTGGTTACCAAGGTATAAGCTTTTGTACTTTTAGAGTTTAAATAAACTCTAAGTTTTATCCAAACAAGAGCTAGTCCTAATGTTTGGCTAGTTCTTTTATTGTTTATTATTCAAAGTTTATTATTGTTTTTATTCTTATTGATGCTTGGCCGGTTCAACCGCCTGATTTAATTTTTGTTTATTTATATTTTGTCATTTAAATTACTGTTTATTTAATATTCTTGTCTATATCCTGTTTATAGTTGGCTAAGCCACCTACCCCTTTCCTCTAGTGGTAGTCCGTCTGCGACCCACTTTTCCATTTTTATTTCTGAATTTTTATTAACATAAAAAGCAGGACAGCTCCATTTTTATTTCTGAATTTTTATTAACATTTCAAAAGCATGACTGACTTTTTTGTATAATCTTCTTTTTCAGAAGATCATTAATTTCTTCTTCACAATGTTGAAGAAGTTCTTGATTCATTTGAATAGCCCTAGCTTTGGTAGGAATGTGCCGTTCATCAAAATCCTTTTCATAAGGGAGGTAAACAACATGTTGCTTTCTATTCCAAAATGCTGTTGGAATTTCAGCACAAACTTCCCTTTGGAGTTTGGACTCAAGTTCTTTAATTTGATTTTGAATCAAAGGTTGTTGAAGTTGTTCTTCAATCCTTTTGAAAGATATTTCTTGAATAAGAAAATTGATTTGATTTTGTTTTAAGGTTAAAACATTTATTTGAGAATCTTTGGAAAATAAAGTATTTAATTTTCTTTCCAAAGGTGGTTTGACAAAAGGAATACAAGAATTTGGAATATTTTGAGGGTAAATTCCTTTGAAATTAGTCAAATATGGAGTTACTTGATAAATAAATGGAGTGCCTAAATAGGCTAGTCCATTTAAATCTTTTGCTAAAAGAAAAGATGTTTTTACAAAACCGTTTTGAAAATGAATTTCAACTTCAGGAAGTTTATAATTTATTTTTAGTTTAGAGCCATTTGCAGAACGAAGCCATTCTTTGGTTTTTTCAAAATAGATTGAAGGGAGAAGTCCTTCTTGGATACAACACACATCCATCCCTATATCCCAAAAAGCAGGAATTTCAAGTTTGAAATTATCTTTTATCACTAAAGTAATTAAAATGTCATACTTTTGTTGGACTAAAGAAATATGATTAAGAAATCGGTCTGTGTCTTCAAATTTTTCGGAAGTAGAGGGATTTGAAGAAGAAGGTTTAGAAAGAGTGGAAGTTTCTGAAAGCTTCCATTTTTTAGAAATTAATGAGTCAATAACATGACGATCTATTCTTGTTGTGCTTTTATTTCTTAATTTCCTCCTTTAGGAATGAGACTTCTGATTGAAGATTTTGTAAAGAAACTGGTTTAGGATTTTTTGGAAAACAATTTAAAATATCATTGAAATTGTAAATATTGGAAAATCGGGGATCTTTTGAAAAATAGTGATCATTTTCAGGTTCTTTTTCTACAAAAACTTATTTTAATTTTTCAAAATATTTTTTCTTCATTTCAGAATCTGAAATTTCTTCAAGAAGATCAACCAAAAGATCTTGTTCTTTGGTAAGAACATTGATTGAATGTTCTTGTCTAGAATCTTCTGAACTAGAATTGTAATATCATCTTGATCTTCTAATTGATTTAGAAGATCATTGGACTCATGTTCTAAGTTATCAGAATTATCAGAATCAACGAGCAGTTTAGCTATTTGATCTAACACTGTTTCTTCTAAATTTAATTCCTGAATTTTATTTTTAAGCTTATAATGCCGGGCTATATGACATGTCTTTTTGCATTTATAGCAAACAATATCTTTTGACTTTTGGAAAGCTGGTTTGGGTGGATCGGAATGTTTCTTAGAAAAATGCTTGTTGGGTTTGTAAGGAAGATTGGGCCGATACTTCCTAAACTTAGTTTTGGATGACCTCTTCTTATGGGTTGGATGACAACTAGGAAGACCAAATTGTTCACAAAAAGATTCTAAGTCCTTTGTTGTTGTGTCCTATCCTTAGCTAATTGCCTAAGGATTTTATCTTGTCTACAAAATTTTAAAGTAATTTGTTGTATTTGACTTGTTAATTGACCATAAGTAATTTGTTCATAAGGAACTACGCCATTGTATTGGACTCGTAGTTCATCACGAACCATGTCACGCAAAGATTTTGGAAGACCGTCTAAAAACTTTTCTTTCCAATAGGCTTGATTACCATCAGGCCTAGAATAAATTCTAGTAAAAAATGTGTCTTTGTACCATCTAAAATTAGACAGTTTTTTACATTTCAAATTATGTAGGAGCTCAGATGATCTATCTCTAAAGATCCCTGGGTTTCCAACAAAAGTTTTTGCAATTGTAAAAAAAAGAGTAGAAATAGCATCAGAAATAGCTTGACCATTAACTAAAATGGGTTCACCATCTTCATCTATTTTAACGGAATTTAAAATTTTTTCTTTATCTACGGTTGACAAGTGTTCATCCCACCATTCTTTTAACTGACCTGTAAAACCAGCAATTAAAACATGAGCTGCTAATTGGTCAGGACAATTATGAGTTGTTCGGTATGTTGTAGCAACCATTGTCATTTGTTGTAGTATTGTTAAAATGTTGTATTCAGATTGACCATCAATATACCATTCATAAATACCATTTGCAGTGTAATTATTTTGGAAAATGTTTGGTCTTTCTTCTAAAGCTAAGTCTGGATAAGTAGCCCCAGGGTAATAAAGTTTTTGTGAATTTTTCCAGGTGGAAATAGACTTTTCTTTACCATAGCTATGGGGTCTAAAACTTCTGAGTTTGGCAACTTCAAGGTCGGATGACTCATCTTTATCAGTGTCTTTATTTAAGACACAGATTGATTGGTTGACCGAGATCGAGGCTGGATCATTTGACTTGGATGGTTGAGCAGAAACGGAAGATGATCCCATTTCCATTTTCTGCTTGGGCTTAGGAGTCTGAAATGACTCTTCTATTTTGGCTAATCTTTTCTCAAATTCAAACAAAGGCTTTTCCTGAATAAGTTTGGTCAATTGACTAGGAATTTCATATGGCTTGAATAAAGGAATATTTGGAAAAGAAGTAGGTGAAGGAATCGTAGAAATTTGTAAATTTGAAAGAGGAGGAACATAAAAAGATTGAGGAGTAGTTTTATTATTTGTAATTAAATATTCTCCAATAGTTTGTAAATACTTATTAGTATAATTGTTTTGTTCAAAAACACTTTGTATATCTTTACCAGTTAATGGTTCTGTTTAAGTTCTTTGTTTAAAAGGAACAATTTTTAATTCAATAGATTTGTAAGAAATTGTGACTAGTTTATTTGGAGGAAATTCAGATGGGACTTCTCCTTCTGAAGTTTTCCATTTTTTCAAAACAGAGATAGTTTTATCAAAAGGAAAATCAATTAAATTTTCTTCTACATAAATAATGAACCATTCAAAGAAGAAAATATGTTCTTTAATTTTATTAAGAAAATTATAATAATTTTCTTGGATTTGTTTTCGAAGATCGCCTTGGAAAGAATTCAAGAACCATGTTCTTTTAGAAAGATTTTCTTCTGAGTAAAAATCCTTTCTAAGATATTCTTTATCAATTTGAAAACCAATTTGGGTATCTAAAGTCAAAGTTCTTAATTCACTAATTGGAGTATTATCAGTAATAGTAGAGTATGTTGGAGAGTTTGGTAAATCTCTGTGCTCTGAAGAGGATGGCTCGGTTTGAACTGTATAGCTTGCTTGAGGTATACTTGATGAATTGTCAAGGTGTTGAAACAAGGTTGAGGATGAAGAGATTGGTCTAAAGTCAGACACGGAATGTCTAGGTTGGGAATAAGCAGGAGTAGAAGTAGAGATCCTAAGGCTAGGATTCCTTTCAAACCTAATCTGGACAGCTCCTGTTGGAAACTCTTGGATACTAGACACCGTAGTATTTTTTACTGGAACAGTGGGTGTTGCATCCGGTAGCAGCCATTGTTCTGGAAGTGTGACTTGATTCCAAGTGATAGACTTGGGTACAGTGATTTGGGATCTGGCTAGATCTGTTTGGAAGAGGATAGTTTCCCCCTTTTTGTGAGACTTTAAGGCTCATGTACTAAAGGCTGAACACATGGTTTTGTAATGGATCCTAAACAAAATTGCTACCGGAAGTGTACCTGTTTTAGTTTTATAATTTTCAGTTTTAATATTTAAAGTGAGAGTGTCTAAAATGTTTCTATCACGTAAAGAAACAGTAAAATTTGGAAAAAAATCAAAATAAATTGGTCCATCACATAAACTGGTTTCAACCATTCCAAGCAATTAATCATCAAAGTTTAAAAATCTACAATCTCTTAGAGCAAGTAGAAGAGATGTATCTAGACCTTCTCTAGTAAGTGGTTTTGCAGCCACTTGTACTAGACCAAAATGAAGGTAGTTATATTTTTGTAAATGTTTTTCTGTAGTTTTTCTTGACAAAAGTTTAATTTCTTCATAATCAAAGTGAAGAGCTATGGTTTGTTCTATTGTTTTAATTGTGTAATCTGAAGTTGAAGACCATTTTGACTCATGATAAAGATGATTAGTTGGGTGTTTGGGAATTTTCCAATTATCTATAGTTTGACTAATGTTTTCTAAATTAATTTCTTCTTTAAGTAGAGTGTTTGAAGAAGAGTTTGAAGAAGAAGAAGAGGCTTTTGAAAAATATCTAAAAAGAGAAGACATGTTATCAATAAAGATGCAAGTAAATAAGGAAACAAGTAGACAAAATATGCAATAAAACTTATGAGACTTATAACCCTTTCCTTTAGTATTAAAAGCTTTTGAGTTCCATGGGAAAATAATCATGAATTTTAAGTTTATGTTAAAGTTATTATAAACCTACCCAATAATTATAAATTTTAACATTTTATGCTAAAGTTATTATAGATCTACCAATTTTACTCAGATCTACCCATTATTTTACCAATCCTAAAGTCTTTGGGACTCTAAGACCCTCAACAGCATAACTGGGTTTATCGCCCTACCCCGGGTCTTACTACCATAACACTGTTGGTAAAAACAGGCAAAATACAAACAGATCTGCATCAAAAAGGTTAGATCCACAAGAACAATGTCATAAAGCATTAAAATAAATAATTATCAAGGTTAGATTCATAATAACAATATCATAAAGTATTAAAATTCATCATTATAATCCCATTTCCCTCTCTGGCTCTGATACCAGTGAGGAGAGGGACCCCTAAAGAAAAATAAAAGGAGAAGTGAGTCGCAGACGGACTGCCACTAGAGGAAAGGGGTAGGTGGCTTAGCCAACCATAAACAGGATATAGACAAGAATATTAAATAAATAGTAATTTAAATGACAGAATATAAATAAATAGAAATTAATCATGATTGAGTAACATAGATCATGAATCCAATCCCTTGGAGTTTTTTTTATTCGCCCCATGGCAGAAAACAAAATTTTGGTTGGAGATTTTATTAAAAAAAAAGAAAAAAGAAATCTTCATGAGCAACCTTCATCACCTCCATCCCAAAGTCTTTGTTGCCATCACTATCATCATATTCACAATGCCATTACTACTTGTTACCATCTTTAACATTATTTTTGTGATTCATATTTTTGCAATTTCTTTCAAAGTGTCAAATCTAGTCTTTCTTTCTTTTCTTTTTTTCGTGTTAAATAAGAGAGAGAATGATAGAAGGATATGTTTTTGAAGTAGTACAAAAGATTCTAATGAGTTTTGTGCTTTCAGTGTGTTTTGTTTTGGCCGGAGTATGCTGTTGGAAAATGTTGTATATGGCTGATGTTTGGGATGAATGAATGAACTCTTTTTCTTCTTGAATTTTATTTTGATTTTTTTGGTTAGGAAGTTAACTATTTAGATGGTTTATAACTATTTGGGAGTAAAAATATGAATCTCCAATTTTAGTTACTAGTTAAAATTAGGGAATTTTATTTACTTCGATTTTAGCTAACTTCAACTTTTAGGATTGAAATAGGTTAGACATTAGGGTATTTTATATAAAGTTAGCAAACAACTTTGCTCTAAAGCCTCTACATCATGAAAAATGGAGCTTTAATTTACTTTTGGTTAGATCTAAATCGATGCTAAGAATGTAATTAGCCAGTGCGCTATGTATAGATTATATTTCTTTACATTAACAACAATTTTCTATTGCTTTAGGCAAAGAAACAATAAAGGAAGTGTATATTGCAGATTAGGGGTACTAATAGTCTTTTGAACTATTTATTGGTATAATTATATTTGTCTAATTACTAGAATGTGTGCCGAATCTTTCTCTCAATTATACCAATCATATACACCTTAAGATGGTATCAGAGTTGCACAAGATTGAAACCCCAGCTAAATAACTAGTTCTTTCCCCTTAATAGTCACCGCCCTACTATTTTGATGAAAAGTACCTTTGCTACTTCCGATGTTTCTTGCTTAGATCGTCTTATTTTGCATCCTCAGATCAAGAAAATGAGAGGACAACCATCATCTATGGACTTAGCCGAACTCTATTTCTCCTCTAGCCGTCATTTGGCCTACTTTTTCTTACTATTCTCTCTGCCAAGGTAAGTCACCTTTTGATCTCATTAGATTTCTCGATGTTCCATGGTCCAATTATAAAGCTAAGAGCACCATCATCTTCTTCACAATCAACAGAACACTTGCTAGTTGGAGACTACCAGCTTTCTATTGCATGCAGATTCATGCACCACCATATTCAACTACATGGTTGAATTTTTCAGTGACAATTTTAGTTAAGGTGCACATTGATTTTCTGATCTAATCATTCTCTGATGACTTTTATCCATAAGCTCTTAGTTTCAACAATGATCTTTAGTAGGTCTCTCCTTTTACTATTTGTCCACGCATTGCATATTTCCTACAAGGACCTCTAAACATAGCCATTGTTGGCACATGCAATACACACATTGACTGCTCTAGTGGATGCTTGTCCTTCACCTACTAGTTTTCTCTAATTATTTCTTTATTGCTTCTTTGGTCACTTTCAATCGGTAGATATTGCCCAGAACTCAATTTTTGACTTGTGAAAGTCTAAAATGAAATGTGTGCGACTCTCAAAGCACGCGCATTGACTCACTAGGGAAATTGCATATCTCACCAAATCGGCGTGCATTTGATGCCTCATAGAGTGTCATATGGTCCAAGAATTATAGTAGTATTGGACATCGCATCAATCTAATCGAGCTATAATAACAACATTAGGCATTTTTTAAAACTAAAATAATCAAAATATAAGTCTGAAAAAATTACATATAAGATATTCTATCGCAAATCTAGTGCTATGAAAACCACCCTTGGGTACTACATCAACACGACTAGGGTCAGAAATGTATATGATCATGAATGACCTATACGAGGAAAGGTGCTCATGAGATGTGAATGAAGGGTCATCCACAACATCACCTCCCTCAACCAACTCATGGTGGTCTACCCACATGTCTATATACACTTGATGCGTGGCTACCCAATCAGTATCTATCCTCCCCCACCGACCTATATTATGAAAATCTTTGAAATGACATAATAGTTTTGGTATAGGAATAGGTTGAAGTATTCCAAACTAAATAGAAAATGATAAGACACATGTGGTTTGATGATGCTTTTAGCAAGTGAGTTACACCATAGATCGCCAAATTTCTCGATCTGTTGTGCAATGTGTAGGAAGTGATTGCAGAACTTCTTCAAAATAAGGTAGCCATACAAACTACAAAAGTGAAAATCTTATTAGTAATGAAATGTGTTGAAATGACTAAAGGAAAAGAGCAATGATTACAAGGTATCTGATTAAAGCTATTTCTTCTTTTTTTTTTTGTTTGTTTGTCTGTATATGTCCCTATTTATTGAAAATTAGTCCTATATTTTAGAGGTGTCTCTCTATGTGAGAGTTTAGTGTTCATTCTTTTGATTTTTGATTTTTTTTGATTTTTTTAAAGATTGTACCTTTCCATGTTCTAATTTTTCTTTCAATTTTAGTTCTAGTTTGAATTGTAGTTTTAAAATTTTTATTAGTCTTGTTTTTGGGTTATTATCCTTAAGAACTATATTGATGAGCTCCAAAGATCCCATCATGATAACAACAAAGACAAGAACAATGAAGATCAAGTTGTGAATATTGCTTCTCAAAATGAGACTCCTTCTCCACCTCATGCACTTGATGGCATGGCTGGTCCTATAACTCGTTTAAAGAAGAAAAGGATGGAAGAATTTTTGTCTAATTTGATCATTCAAGTCCATGACAAAGAAAGGACCAATGCTACCAAAGTTCAGCCCACTTATTACAACATTTTGCAAGTCTTGGACCTAGATTCAAAAGGGGATAATTAAGTGAGTTGTTGCTGATTCTTAACCACTTTATTTGGCCCAAAATAATGCAATTTTCGTTCAGCCCAAGTCCGAAAAGTCAGTCAACAAATCTGCCCAAAAACAGCCCACAATTCAAGTCCAAATTCAACCCACCAAGTGATGAATTTTCAAGACAATTCAAGAGGCTTCTAAGGATCAAAAGCATGGTGAAATGGAGGAAATTATGGAGTATTTTGAAGGTCAAATCTGATTTCCTTGGTCAAAATTCAACTAGCAAGTGAAGGGGTGAAGACTAGTCAAAGAATTAAAGCTAGAAGTTTGAAGGCCATTTTGGGAGCTGAGTTTGGACGAATTTCCAGCCATATTTTGAAGACTTTTCAAGTTGTTTTCTGCATTTTTAATGTTCAGATTGATTGTTTTAATTTTAAGAGTCTTTTTGGGTCATAGAGCTTTTTCTTGGTCAAAGAGAAGATTTAATGTCTTGACCAAAAAGTTCAAATTTACTATTTTAATTATTTTGTAATTTTCAACCTTGGTCCCTCTTGAAAAACTATAAAAAAAAGGGCCTTGGTTAAGCATTTTTCAATCAGATTGGAGTAATAAACTTTTAAGGATTTTTCCTTTCTTTACTAGTTTCTTAGTGAGCTAGTTTGAGTCTTGCAAAACTTACAAGGCTTATCAACTAAAACTCTTCCCTTTAGTTGTGGCGCCTCTACTCAGCTTTTTGTTTTCCTTTTATAATCCAAAGGTGTTAGGTTCATCCTAGTGTTGTTGGATTTGAATATTAGAGAGGTTGGGAATAGTGACTTCAATTTAGCCTTATTATGATTCAAAGGTGATAGGTTTCATCCTATTGTTGTTGGGTCTAGTTTCGTTAGGTTGTTTTTGCTTGGAAGATTTCAAGACTTCTTTCTCCAAGTATGATTTAAAGGTGATAGGTTCATCCTATTGTTGTTGGGTTCATTTGACATTGGTGTTTTGCACTAGATCATTCAGGCACGATTCTATAATTAAATTGAGTTCTCCCCGGATTCACATCATATATTGGAAGAGGAGAGAGTAGAGAAAATTAACATCATATATATCTCTTTTGATAGCTTTTTAATCTCCTCATATGGAGAGAGAAATAGTCTCCCCTTGTGGAGTTTTTCAAGAAATTCAATTTTTTTCTTTGAAAAAAAACCAAAAAATCCTACTCAATTTGGTGAGTCTAGTTTCTAGTAGGAGTATTAAAAATTAATAATCCAATCCAATCTGATCCGATTATTTCAGTTCAGATTGGATCTAATCAAATTTGATTTGATTCGTTTTTTTTTTCTTTTGCTCTTACTTTCCTTTTTATATATAATGTTGGGTAACCTTATTTAGGTTTGAAATTAATATTTTCATATTAAAAGATTATCTTTTTTTTTGTAAAGATAATAAATAAATATCATGTAAATATTTTAATTTGTGTATTTTTCATGTAAATTAATTTGTGCATTTTCATGTAAATATTTTAATTTATTTTGTCACAAATTGACTAATTTTAATTACACAATCATTTGAATTATTAAAAACAATAATAATTTATATTTTATAACTAATATTAGATTTTTTTAAGGAAAAAATTATAATTTTTTTTATTTAGATCAAAACGAATCGAATCAGAACGGCAAATTGATCTAATCCGAAAATAAATTAATCTGATCAAATTCAATTTAAAATTTCGGATCGGATCAAATTGATGACTTGATCCGATTTGCAAATCAAAATAAACGCTCATAATTTCTAGTTGCCTCTTCTTCAGCCCATAATACTTGGATCGACTCTAGGCCACTAATTTGATAAATGTAACTTCTATTCATTTTCTTCTTCACATCAATCAGATAATATGCCGTGTTTGGGTTGTCTATTGTCGTTTGTGGTATTGGGTTGGCCTTTCCTATTAGTTCCCTTTCTTTGTCTTCGGCATTATTTTTTTTTTGTTTGTTTTTCTTTTAGCTTACATTTCATTATTAAATTAGTAAAATTTTGAATTGTTCTATGGGAGAATCACACTTTTAGTTCCCAATATTTTATTCAATATTACTTTTAGTCCTCAATATTTTAAACCTGATACATTTAGTCCTCAAACTTTCATATTTTATCAAATTTGGTACAATTGATGGCTATTAAGGTAGGAAATGACAAAATTTGCTATCAAATTTTTTAATTTACAAATTTTGAAATTACATTCTTGTTTAGTCATAATTTTTATCAAATTTTTTATTTCACAAATTTAATTAGTTCTTTTTTTTTTCGTTCATAACCTGTATCTTTTAATGTTCAAATATTAAAGGTTTATGAGATAAATTAATTAAAAAATGAGATTTTAAATGAAAAGTAAAAGAAAAAGAATGTAATTTTCAAAATTTGTAAATTAAAAAAATTTGATACTAAATTTAATAACAAATTTTGTCATTTCTTACTTTAATAGCCATTAATTTTACCAAATTCGCCAAAATAAGTAAGTTTGATGATTAAATGTGTCAAATTTAAAACATTGAGGAATAAAAATGATACTGAAAAAAAATTAAGGACTAAAAATGTAATTCTCCCTTGTTCTATTTACCTTAATCCTACCTCTATCAGTATTCCGGATAATAATGGGCAGGAGACACAGCGACTTCATTTGCTGATCATCTATTACAACTTGTATTATTGCTACTACTCCGTAAATCCATCATCATTTGGGTCATCCATCATTTTCTTGTTTCAAAATAGTGGTCCTCACTCTTAGACTTGTATTTGATGTTTTATGTGAATCTTATTAACTGAGTAAACATAGCCGTACCCAATTTCCTCGTCAAGTTAATAAACGAGATACTATGCTCTTTTTTTAATTTTCTTCTTTTTTTATAGAAAAGATAGATATATTAATTTTTGAAAGTTAATTAATACAGTGATATTCACCGAAGTGAACTCTTTTTAGCACTCATATTGGCTAAGACTACTTGACAACATGTCAACCATTTAAAACTACTCTTCAACTAACTAATTCCCACAAAAATAACATAGCCTAAAAACAAGTGGTAAATCTTACCATAGTATACTAAACAAAAAAGGGTTAGTCATACCACTTGATTCTTTGCTATGCTCCATCCCCTAACTACTCAAAATAACTATCCCTATCTCTGTATGTACTCAAAACTATTGGCATATTGATATTCCATCCATGACTCAATGGCCAATGCTACAACCTTCCTTTCCTCCATCCATTCTCTCTCAAAAACCCAAAGATTCATATTCTTCCAAATCATCCAAAGAATGTAGACAATAAGTTGTGCGCGATCTTCCCAATATTCTTCTTGAGTTATGGAACATATGTCTTGCCAGCACTGAATGAACTTAATTCCATATTGTTGTGAGTGATGCCATGATATTGGAGCCAATTTCTAGATATTCTGCACTCTAATGCAAGTGAACATAAGGTGTTCCATACTCTCCTCACTATCTCCACACAATGGACAAATGGATTCCACCATGGTTCTTCTTTTTTGCAACTTAGTATTAATAGGCATTATATCATGACAACATTTCCAAACAAAATGCCTCAATCTCCTTTTCACTTTTAGTTTCCATGTTTGCTTCCACATATTCTGCATTTTGCTTCAATTGTTGTTGCTCTTCTGTTGTTGCTCCTGCTCCGAACTGATCATTGCCAACTGAGTATATGTCGATTTAACAGTATAGTTTGCATCTGGATTGAATTGCCAAATCAATTGATCTCTACTACCTGGAGCATCCAATGAAAGCTGCAAAATAACATTTGCATCCTGCTGAGGAAAAAGTCAGGAAATTAGGTGGGTATTCCAAGCTGTAACATATGCGGTCAACAACTCACTTACCCATCGCACTGGGTGCTGATATGGCTGACTACACCTAAGGAAAAAATTCTATCTACCAGGAATCCAAGGCGACTCCCACAAGCGGTCTTCTCATCTCCCACTTGATATTTTGTTCCCATTGTAATAACATGTCTTGCTCCCATCCACCCCTTCTATAGCCACAATGCATTTCTTTTTATGTCCATGTTCAACATCCCCATAAGAGGAAAATATCTGGATTTCAGAGTTTTACTCATCAATAACTCCGGTTGTGTCAAAACTTTCCAAAGTTGTTTAGCTAATAATGCATCATTAAACTTCTGAATATCTTGAAAACCCATTACCCCTCACCCTTACCTTTCATCAATTCTCTCCATGCCTTTCAATGAATTTTCTGCTTGCCCTCCTTTTGCACCCCCCACCCAAAAGTAGTTGATAGCCTACTAACTTCTTTACATATTCCCACTGGTAACTTAAAGCAACCCATAATATAAGTGGGGAGTGCATTAATCATCGCTTTAATCAACACTTCTTTCCCGGCCAAACTCAAGAACCTATTTTTCCAATTTTTCACTCTTGTTTGAACATTTTCAATGACAAAGTTGAAAACCTCTATTTTGAATCACCCAATTCTCATCGGCAATCCCAAATACTTGGCCTTGTGTTGTTCTTTCACTCCTTCTAGCAGTTGACAAATTTGGACTTTGTGTTCCTTCTTTACATTATGACTGAAAAATACCAATGATTTCTCCATATTAATAAGTTGTCCTGAACTTTTTCTATAAGTATTGAGGATTGCTTGCAACTGTTGTACCTTTTTTGAATCAGCCTCACAAAATAACAAAGAGTCATCGGCAAAAAACAAATAAGTGATTAATGGTCCCTTCCTACTAGCCATCATACACTTGCTTGCTTAATAAGATTAGATAATGCTTCTGACAAAATAAGAAACAAGTAAGGCGAAATAGGGTCCCCCCTGTCTAATGCCTCTTGATGGATGAAAAAAACCACAAGATTCCCCATTAATATTAATTGACATGGAAGTAGTACTAATACACTGCATAATCCACCCAATGAACTTCCTATCAAAACCCATATTCCTCATGTCTAACTCTAAGAATTGCCACTCAACCCTATCATATGCTTTGGCCATATCAATTTTCATTGCCACTCAACCCTATCTTTCTTTCCCGATCTCATTGAATTTAAAGTATGAATACATTCATGAGCTATGACCACATTATCAAGAATTTGTCTTCCTAGTATGAAAGCTGATTAATTCGGGCTAATACATTTATGAAGACAAAGTTTGAGTTGTTCAGCAAGAATTTTGGAGATGATTTTATAAACCACATTATATAAACTAATAGGCCTATATTGAGATATAAAAATAGCATTTGAACCTTAGGGATTAATGTAATTAGTGTGTGGTTTATTTTTCTCAACATTTTACTATAAGTAAACAAGTCATTGACAGCATTGCAAATATCAACTCTAACCACATGCCAATACTTTTGGAAAAAAATTGGAGTCATAACATTTGGTCCAGGAGATTTGGTTGGGTGCATAAGAAAGAGAGCTTTTTTGATTTCAGCTTCCTCCACTAGTCTCATCAACCGCTTGTTCACATCCATGGTGATGGATCTAGGCATGCCTTCTGATACGAATTCTTACACCAAAGGATAAGAAACCGAACCTATATCAGAGTGTTGGTCCTAGTATCGTCCTCTAGGCTGAACTAAGTCTTCCTTTAGCAAGACACCATCTCCAACTTGTGAAGAAGGACCTTGCTTTTGTCCACTTGACAACCGAAGGAATTATCAAAGACCCAAGATGTGAACTTTGACTATCCTTGGAACCAAGAAGCACACTCAAATTGTTGAGGGAAAGAAACTCAACAAGATAGTTTAAACATGAACCTAAGAGGCTATCCTCAAAGACTCAAAGCAAGTTCTAGACTAGAACTCAAAGAAAAGCTACAAAGCTCTCAAGTTTGTATTGTCAAAATTCTTCCTCTTTTATTGTGGCTGAATGCCTCTATTTATAGTTTACAAGTTGTAAGAATTAAGAAAGCCATTCCCTAGTTGGATTAGCTTTTTAGGAAACTAACTAAAGAACTAATTACTAAAAAGAATAACTACTCTAAGAAAAAGGAAATAAAACAACAAGTAGTTGCCTAAAACTAATCCAAGTGTGTTGGCTGAATTCTGCTTGAGCAGAATTTCCTATTCAGCTTTTTGGATTTGGTAATTATTTTAATCATCATGCCTTGGCCGAATTAGAGCTTCTTTACTCCAATTTGGAAGCTTCTCTAATTGCTTTGGCAGAATGGAGCTCTCCACTTTTGACTTAGAATTCCCGAAATTGCAACTCCAAGTGTTGGCTGGATTTTGAGCTTCCTAAATCAACATCCAAGTGTGGAATGGAATTGCCTAAACCAACATCCAAGTGCTGAATGGAATTGAGCTAAATTGAGTTGGAATTAGGCTGGTCTTGAGCTGCCAAACACGTCCATGTGAGCTTCTAAAAATCAGCCAAAAAGCTGAAACCTTCCAAGGCCATATGCTGAAATCTTCCAAGGCCGAATTGGATTCTTTACCCTAGCTGGATTCTTGTTTTGCTTCTTGCTGAATTAGAACCTTCCAAAGTTAAATTTGGATTGTGATGAGAAGTGGTCTAAGGATCTTAATTACACAAGTGAAAATCAACCACACTTGATCCTTCATTCTTGATTCTTCATGGATGACTAGAATGACAAATGATGAGCTAAGTTCGGAAGTCTTCCTTGCTACCTTAGTTTCGGATTCCATGGGTTCATTTATGAAAGAGATTGAGGCAGCTTGCATTCTCTTAGTCCTTGACCTTGTAATAGGACCACCAATCCCTTGCAAAGAATCTAAGTGTGGATGCCTAGCTTCATGGTTGGCTTCATGTGGAGTTGTAGTTGTCTCGGCCTTTAGGATTTCATCACCTTCAAGAATGTACCTATTCAATGATGGATTGCTTGATGTATACAGATTCTCATAGTAATCCAAAATTTCCTGTTGAACCTTCTGCTTAGACTCACATATCCTTCCACTAGTTGCTTGTAATCTCTCAATAGCATTCACCTTTCTCCTTTGGATAGTTGTTGCAAGAAAAAATTTGGAATTTTTATCCCCTTTTTTCAACCACAGATTTTTGGATTTTTGTTGCCAAAATGCTTCTTCCTCCTTGTATGCCTACTGTAATTGTGTACTTAATTGTCCCCATTTTCTCCATTCTCTATTTCCTCCCTCATGACTCAACACTTCCATTTGTTCTTTGATCCTATTGATTCTCTTGGCTGAATTGTTGTCATTCATAGCATTCCAAAGCTGAAATTCTGCTTGACATTGTGCAATCTTGGAAGTGACTATATATTGCTCATTGCCCCATTGTGTTTGTTCCAAGCTACACTTACTCTTTCCATCATCCCCTCTTTCTTAATCCATCTTTTGTCAAAAATAAACCTTTTCCTTCCTTTTTGTTGTTGAGAATCTGAGATTAAAATAATCCAAGGTTTGTTTGGTACAATGTAGTACTTTAGCTTGATGATAATGGAGTTGCCATTTTGGTGGCCCAAAAATTCTATCCAATCCCTCCTCAACAAAACCCTCTCCCTCTCGGTTATTAGACGAAGTAAATGGATATCCCACAAAACCTAAATCTACCATTTCCATACTCCTTATAAAATTCCTAAAAGGTAAACAACTCACTTCAGATCTAGTCTTGTCCCCTCTTTTCTCCCAAGGATATGAAATGTCATTAAAATCCCCTCCCAAAATCCACAACTATTCCCATTTTTTCCTCTCATTTTCTAGAAATTGCCATTGATTCTCTCTAATCCTACTATCTACATATGCATAAACAAAAACACACCAACATTTCAAAGGATCACCATTTATTTGACATTGTATTTGCACACAAAAGTTGTTGCTAATCAACTGATTTACCACAATATTTTCAGACCAACAAATTAAAATACCTCCTCTTGTTCCATCAGGATCTACATAGCTCCATCTTTGATCAAAATGCAACCGCCTACACACCTTCTCAATATATTTTTTTTGTTGCTTAGTTTCTAATAAACACACTACATCCGGGTGATGGGAGTTTATAGTCTCCTTCAGTTGGGAAATTGTCGAGAGTCCACCCAACCCTCTACAATTACACACACATACTTTCACGAGGTTGCTTGGGACCCTCTTGGGCTAGGCCCTTTCACCCCCGAACATTGGCCAATCTCTAAACCATAGTCTCAGCTCTTCTTCTTAATGTTTCCCATTTCCTCTTGTGAACTATCATCCACATCAACCAACAGCCTTGTTCTTTTTCCTCCAAGCTGGACAAAGCCCAAATGCGGCTGTTGTTGCACATTTTCATCAGACTTTAACCTCCTCCCCAGCTGTTTCCATTTGGAAGATTTTTGGCTCTTCATATTTGCTTCCTCTCCTAGGATACTCACCGGTAGTATCCTATTCCTAACAACCAAATGTTGCTTCACAGATGAATCATGAAGAATTGGAACATTTATCAACTCCATGTCCACCTGAAAATTCAGTTTCTACCCAACAAGAACTTCGGCCATTTTACCCAGTTGCTGCCCGATCTCCATTTCCTCTCTCCCCCTCACTGGATCAACACTAAACACCTCCACATTCTCCCTTTGTAACTCAGGAATTTTTGGAACCACAATTGCGGATTCTTCTACACCCGAACCTATCTCACTTTCAATCGGGTTTTGTGGCATTTTAGGTGAAGGAGCAATAATTTTTTTTCCTTCCTATCCTCTATCTACCCTTTGTCGATTCTTATTCAGCTCCCTATGTTGATTCAAATTCCTCCTCTCAGCCACAAACCTCCCTGAATCTTTATCACTGTAAATCCCTCATCCTGCCTGAGTCCATTCTCCAAACTGACCCTTGTTCAGTTGTTGTTTTTCTTGATCCTCCCTAAGTTTTTCACACCCTTTTTCTACATGGCCTACTTGCCCAACATAAAAATTTGCAAGAAATTCATACTTAAAACTCACCCAATGCACCTTTTCCTTCAGCTTTACAATTGCTCCACGGATGAGAGGTTGTTCCAAGTCCATGAAGACCAAAGCTTTGATGTATCTTCCATTTGTGCTTCCTTCTTCAGGGATGTGTACGTCTAGCACTTGTGGAAAAACTCATCCAATCTTGAATCCAGTTTCATGAGTAACCCAATGGTTAGGTAGGTTCCAAAACTACACCCAAATAGCCACATTACTAAACTCTCTGTCTTGACCTTGAACATCTTCAGACCATTCGCATAGCACTAGATATTGGCCATCAAAAGTCCACACTCTTCCAGCCATTACTTTGCTCCTCTCAGCCCTTGAAGCAAACATAAACTGGAAGTAGTTGAATCCAAGCTCACGGACCACTACACTCCTCTGAATTAGCCAAATTTTCTCCATAGTGTTCTTCATCCCCAAAAAGCTCACCTTTTTGTCCCCAAAAAATTTCCCAAGTAAACTGCATTCTCCCTTATCTTTACTAACCTTCACATCTTCCTCCTCAAGCTGCACTCCTCCTTTTTCCACCGTTGGAAGCTGAAGTTTATGAATCAAGCCCGACACTTCTTGCTCCCAACTTTGCTCTACTCCCAGATCCATCACATCAACTTGCAAAACTGTTGATGAGTCCTGCAAAAAGGATAAAAGCAAACAGAAAACTCCCTGAAAGATAGTTAAGGATTCTAACTAGATGACATAGCTCCCATGATAAGATGTATAATTGCATATCTATTAGGTCAATTTCCTTGTGTTTAAGTGATTAAAATGCTTATTTATATGAATATTAAGTGTTTTTATTATTGATGGATAGATTGGAGCTTTGTAGGAAAAATTTAACAAATAAAGCAAAATGTTATCTTTCTTAGCAAAAGCTTCAAGGTTTCTTTGTGCATATAGTCATCTTCCGGAGTTCATAACTCTTGATGCAGATGTCCAAATGAGATGATTCAAGATGATATGGAAAGCTGGGAAAGAGAGCAAAAACTTTCATGAAGAAAGTTTTCTCAAATTCCGGAAGCAAAGGGACCAAAATCTGGGCAGAAACTTGGGTTCAAGAGGTTCATTTCTTTCTCAATTTTGCGACTACGGGTTTTCTAATTGTGCAGTCTGGCCTTATTTTTTTCAGCAGCAATTCAACAACAAAATTCTCCAATATTCACACAAGAAAACAAGAGCACAGCACCAAGTTGTCACACAAGAAAACAGAATGATAAGGGCAAAAAAGCATGTGATGCCAACCTTTCATTTGAGTGAAAGAGAAACATTTGCACATGAAGGCTTGAGACCAGCTGCCATCTTTTATTTTTCTGAAGAAAGATGCATGAGGACAGCAAGAAAGTCCTTCCAAAATGCAGCCTCACATGAAAAAGAAAGAAAGCCAAACAAGAAGTGCATGAGGACACCAAGAAAGTCCTTCCAAAATGTAGCCTCACATGGGAAAAAGAAAGCCAAACAAGAAAAGAAAATAAAAAAAAATCTGTACAAAAACAAAAGGAAGCAAGAAGCATTAACAAAAGAAAGAAAGAAGAAAAAGAAAAGGAGGGTATTGATTAATTATGAAAATGGTGAAGAATGTGAGAAAAGCAAGTGGCCACAACCAAATGTCTTCAAACCTTGCCTATAAATAGGCAAGGCTTGGATATGATCAAGCATCCCATACTTTGGAGCAGCACTTCATTCTTTGCTTCTTTTCTTCAGCTTTAGGTTAGAGTTAGAAAAATTTTCCCTATTTCTGGTTTTTTTGTTCTTCTTCTTGTTCTTCTTGGTTTTTCTTCTTGTTTTCTTCTTGATCTTCTTCTTGGCAGAATTTCAGCCTGGTTGTTGTTCTTCTTCCGGTTGTTGTTCTTCTTCCTTTTGTTGTTCTTCTTCCTTTTGTTGTTCTTCCAGCAGCCACTAAGCTTGATTTGGATACAAAGGAAGCAGCTGAACCTTCTCTTTGGAAGTTTACGGGTAGAGAAGACAAAAGTCAAAGAACAAAGAGGGGAGTGGCTACCACCTACGGGTTTTGTTGAAGTTTATTTTTATTTTTTTTTCTTTTTGCAATTATGTTTAAGAAATTGGTGTTGTTCTTCTATTTTAATATGAACTAAATTCTTTTTCTAGGGTTTTGATGTAGCCTAACTATGAAGTCTTAATATTTTTTCTATTAATATAATTTGATTTAAATTTCTATGGTTGAGTATTTATCTTTGTGCTTAATGCTTCTAATTACTTGATCACTAATTAGATGATTTGTTAATCATAACGAATTGGAAGAGGAGTTATGTGTCAAGTTCATTGAGATAAATGCCATAAATTGCATGTAGGATAGGAATATACCTACATGGTTTGTGTAGTCGCTATATGAGAATCCATAGAAATTAATGACTTCATAATTGTTGTAATTCACATAGGAATATAGTGAATTAGCAATTAGGAGGATTTTATTAGATCTCGGAGGGACTAGTAAATAAATTAGGAATCTCACTATCAACCAGGAAATTAAATTAGATTATAGAAATAGATGAATATTAAGATGGAATAGTTATGGTGAAATCGAAAACCCTAGAGCTTTAACCAATTTGATTTATTACTTTACTTTGCTTTGCTTTGTTTTAAATTTAGTTTTTTATTCAAGTTTTAAATTTAGTTTTAATTTAGTTTATTCATAAAATATCTTTTTATCATTCAAATAGAGGTAGAATTAACTAAATTTCGGTAGTTGATAAACAATTAGTCCTTGTGGGAACGATAAATTTATATTCACTTTATATTACTTGTTAACGATCACGTGCACTTGCGTGTAAAATCGACCAACATCCCACTCTCTGAATCTTGTTCAGAAAAATCACACCCAAAATGTTGTAAACACTCACTCCTCTCCCAAAGTTTCCACCACAGGCTTCTCGAACCTAAAACCTAACTTCTACTGATGTTAACCATATGGTTTCAGCTCCAACTGGAAGTCCCGATGGATAGCTGCCATTCGTGTGATCTGTTCGAATGGCAGTGGATGCAGCTACCTCAACAGGAACAATATTCATTTTGAAAAACAAAATAAAACCTTACTCTCTCACAAAGGAGAACACTAGTCCGCACCTTCACTGTGTGAAGAAATACCGAACATTGCTTTTTTAGATACTATGCTCTTTGACTTTGTTTATTCTATTGTATGGAGACCTAATAAAATTGTATCTAAATCTGGTTACTTTTTTTTTTATTATTAATGATTATTCTCCTTTAACAGGATTTTTTACAATGATTGCTCTAAGTTATCCATTTCACTACGTTTCGTACATATATTTATATTCAATTTTGTCCCTATTTGCATATTAGGTGGTGATAATGCCAAAGAATATTTTTCTTCATCTTTTATTTCTTTCATTACTTTCCAATGCCATTGAATACATTAAGTGACCATACAATTATTCACTTTAACCCAAAAGGTATTAAAGAAGATGATAAGTTCAAATCAAGTAAATGGAGATGTTGTAATCTTATTATCCACTGAGTGTTTGATAAATTGCCCCCTTAAACTAGATTGCTTTTCTTTTTTTTTTTCCCTTATACTTTGATTGGACTTAGTTTAGGAATTTGTGGCTCCACTCGAATATATGAACTAAGTTAGACAATTTCTTGTAGATTTAACGTGTTCTTATCCATAATTACTAATAAAACAACGTCATATACTTGTGGTTGGAACTTGTCAAAGCCCTTCAACTGGATTTTTTCTATCTTTTCTTTTATAATCTTGCAATTTCTCCTCAAATCAAGAAAATTTGGTTGTACATCTAGATTTGGATGTAAGATACATTGACTAAGCCACTTGAATCTTTTTGCCAATTGTCTTATTTATTTATTTATTTTTTTATGACTCGGAGACTCCCGTAATAAACGGTCCTTTGGACCCCTTGGCTAGGCACCAACTCTAGGATTTGTATGGGTAGGTCCCACCCCATAGTCAAATGCAAATTCTCTATGGATAGGTCCTACCACACAGTCTCATGCAAATTCAAGGGTACTATAAGGTTTCATGGTAGACAAAAGGGCTCCCTACTAGTGAATGGGACCAAGTTTGACCCTGGGAAATAGAGCTCCCCAAACTCCCATCCTAGGAATCAAACACTAGGCCACATCGAGGATGGGCATCCTTCCTTACCGCTTGGCCACCCCCTTGGGGGACTTGTCTCATTTATTTTTCTTTCCTTGTCTCGTTGCTTTCTATTTGGATTATTAGATAAAACTTGGGCTTGTTCCCTAACAATAACAATTTGCAATGTAGCAAGTAAGATTTAGTATAAAGTGATAGTGATCAAGTCACACAAACGCTACAAGATTAGGCAAACCAAGCAAGGCAAGGCATGAATTATGAGTATGAAGGCGTGAATGGACCAAAAAGCATGGTCAAGGACTCACCTCAAGGTATTTATAGGCAAATGACAAGGGTTAAAGTTAAAAAAAAACTCAAATAGGCTCTTACTAGACTTTTTTATGAAATCCGCATCAAAGAATAGTCCAAAGTTAGTGACTTCAAATCTCATATTAGACAATATTAAGTGTAGTCACTTATGGGTCTTGTGTGTAAGCCCATTTTATACTTTTAGACCCAATTGTAATACAGAGGGCATTATGGCCAAAATCCTTTTGGCTGGTCATCCCTAGGGCTATTAAACCTCAATTGTGTATTTATTTTGATAGTATCTTTATCCAATTCTAGGACTTTGTAGTCGATTTTTTCATGCATTCTTTTTAGAAGACTTCTAATTTGTCGAAAGGTCAAGATTCTTAATTTAGTCTTGTTTTTAGGTTAGGTTTATGGTTAGTTTATTTTAGAACAATTTAGTCAAGCAATCATTGTAGTTTCTCTTGCTCCAAGTACAAAAAGTCTTGCAAGTCTATAAGGGTAATAGAAAGGCATAAATGTCCAACCAAAGGGAGAGTGAAGTATCAATGAAATTTTTTTCTTGTGGCCTTACTTCAATCTATATTGATATTAGACTAAGGTTAAGGTCTTTTTCCACCTTTGCAGTGAGCTCATTCAATTCAAGCTAGGGTTATTCTTAAAGCCATCCATATGCTTGTGGGTTTTAGGACTAGTTCCATAAATTTCACATTAGTTTAATATCAAAACAATTTGGGTAACCCCCTAGGATTGTTCATAGCTTTTCAATTTTTTTTTGTTCTTATTATTCATATCTTATTGTTTTCTTGTTCATAAAGTTTTCATCCTTCTGATCCCTCTTTTTATCCTCTATTCCGTAATTTCTTTACTTTTTATTTTGTTTGTGATCATCACTAAATTCTTCTTGAATTTGTTTAATCTTCTTGTGTTAGATTGTCATCAAGTCCTACTGCCTTTCTTTGTGTGTGCTATTTAGTTTTCTTTCCTATTAGGAAACCTTCTTTATTCGTGCTTGTTAGCTTTATTTCCCACCAAGAAACCTTCTTTGTGTGCTAGTTAGGTTTCTTTCCCATTAAGAAATCTTCTTTGTGTGTGCTGGTAAGGTTTCTTTCCAATTAAGAAACTTTCTTTGTGTTTATTGGTTTGGTTTCTTGACCATTACGAAACCTATTAAAAAAAAACTCCAACTATATATATTTAAAAATTTTATGGAATTTTGTGATCTAGGGTTGTTGACCTTCATCTCTTTTTTTTTTTTATCAATACCGGTAGATATTCTATTGCAATGGAAAAAACTGTACATGAGATAACCTCAAAGGCTAATTCCTATTCCTGGTATTTGATCTTAACCATGAAGAAAAGTGTAATGACTAAAGTAAAAAAAATTGATGTGTTCGGCTAGCGCACGATAATCGCTACATCAATAGCAATCAGAAATAAAAAACCTAGCTTATTGGCCTTGACTTGCACATCTCAAAATGCATGCCACAAAAGAAACTGAATCTAGACCTTAGTCCACTGAAAACAGCCTCTAGTCCCTAGCTCATGTCCTTGCCATTCTTGATGCTGCCCTGTACAGTCATAATCTCATCTCCCAAGTTGGTGGCAAACACCTCCAATATAGAGGACAAAACCCTAATAATTCAAGATAGATACCCTAATAAATAGGGACATAATACTATCTAAAAAAGAAGAAGAAGCACGAATCACACCTCAAAGGGAGGGTGCAATCCCTCAATTCTCCAAAAAAAAAAACCCTATAGCCGATTTAGGTGCAATTGCACCTAAATCTAACTATGAATCACCTTTTCTTGGGTCAATTTCTTTCTATCTGTTCAAATCTTCCTAAAAAAATGCAATTTAACAAGCAATTTAAGCATAAAACACAAGGAAATTGACCCAAGAAAGGGTGATTCATGGTTAGATTTAGGTGCACTTAGGTTTAGATTCCTTCGGTGCTTCTTAATCCTTTAAAAAACGATAGCAACATACCTTTTATTTGTTATTTATTTTATTTTGGATTTGCTTCTATCCAAGAATCTTATGAACGATTGATTCCCGTTTAATACACTTTGGATCAAAAAATTGGATTAATTCCAACTAACTTTCCTTTTGAATGGAAAATTTGCTCGAATGGGATCCTTTCAATTTTTATATCTAAGATATATCACAAAATTGTTCTAATTTATTGATTTGCATTAACCCTAGATTCTTCCTCCGAAAAATGAATTAATACGTTCTACTCGAGCTCCATCATGGACTATTTCCATTACCAACTGATGTTGAGTCAAGAGCAACTTCACTTAATATAGAAATAGAAAATGGTGGATAAAAGAAAGAATCCACAATGGATCGGGACCTTCAAGTCGCACGTTGCTTTCTACCACATCGTTTCAAACGAAGTTTTAGCATCACATTCCTTTTAATTTGGAATTGGTATGGAATTGATTCAATTGTGAAATCATGCATAGTCATTGGTTTAATTAATGTGTATACGCCCCAATCTAGACTCTTTTCTTTGATAGATAGATTGGTAAATATTTTTTGGAAGAAGTTTTAGCAAGAACTCTTAAATTTTTGAATTTTGGAATTGGAATCTGTATATTCACATATCAAAGATTCGATTTAATTTCTAAGGAATTATTAAACATAATGAAAAAGGTGTTGCTATCATTATTTGAAGAAAACAGTAAGGGCCATATTTGATCATTATAGAAAAAAGATAAGTATAAGTCCCCTTTTTTGTAATATTAATTATTAATATTAATTGAATAATAAACTCAATACAACAAAAAGTAAGAAAAAGAGTTGTTTTCCTATCTATATCTATTAAATTGAATGAACAACTACTCTGTCACCATTCTAAATAGTCTATATTCCAAATTTCAGATCACAAACCTTTTTCACAAAATAAAAAAACTTTTGTTTTGTTATTCTATTGAATGTTATTCTATTGAAATAGAACAAGAAATGTATATATGATAAACTTTTACTCACTTTCTTTTCTATAACAAATGATATTCAAAGAAACTACATCAGTTAGATATAATATAACACTAGATTTTTGTTACATTTTTGGTAATGTAATTCGGGCAGACGCGGATATTTTAATATTAATTAATACTTTTGATTAATGATTAACTCTTATCTGGTCACCTAGCCTGTGGGACTAAGGGACATAATAAAAATGAAAAGGGCGATTATGGTCCTGGTCCAAATGCTTACTCCTATTAAGTTTGAGTGAATTTTATTAGTACCAAAACAAAATAGTTTGAATTCAGAAAAATTCATAAATAATTATACTACCCCATTTACTTACGATATAAAAGATTAATAGATAAGATTATTGACAATTCCATTTTTAATAAAATCGAAAAGAAAAAGAATAGTTACAAGAGGTTTTTTTAAATAACCAACTTCCCTAATCCTAAATAGAAAGAGTTTGAACATATGATGAAAAGGCCAACAGACTTTTTTTTGAAGTCAAACTCTCAGAATCCAGGTTCCTACCTTACCTAAATCCTAAATACATGAAATGACACCTGCGTGTCATTTGAACTAGATTAGGTTTAGTTTGTGAAAAAGAGTATGATTCATAACAGATAAAAATCAGAAGAAATTAAAGGCATTCCGCCGAAAATGCGACTTTAAATTAAAAAAAAAACCGTCCCTTTTTTCTATTCTAAGATAATGGATATCCTTTGGGATGGAATGATTCGAACCTCCGAATAGCGGGACCAAAACCCGTTGCCTTACCACTTGGCCATGCCCCATTTAGATTGCTAATTAAAGCGTAATATTTGTAGTAGTTATTTGTCAACTCCAATCTAAATATCTAGAGAATAAAAAGTAGTTATTTTGATAGGTGTGGATCTAGAATTCAACTTCATTTATTGATCATTAGATATAATTCAATTAAGATATTGTATGAAAGTACGATTTCTTCTATTCTCTTTTGTGAATTGGAGAATTTTTTATTGGATAGGTTCAAAAGAAGAATTTTGTTGTCTATTTTAATTTTTCCCTTTTCCTTATATCAATTTATATCAATAACTCAATCAAAATACAATTATTTTCAAGAATAAAATGTATGTTATGCTTAATATCTTTAGTTTGATTTGTATCTGTCTTAATTCTGCCCTTTATTCACATAGGTTTTTCGTCGGAAAATTGCCCAAGGCCTATGCTTTTTTGAATCCAATTGTAGATGTTATGCCAGCCATACCTGTCTTCTTTTTTCTATTAGCTTTTGTTTGGCAAGCTGCTGTAAGTTTTCGATGGGATCTTTAATTTAATAATTTAATCTCCTACAAAATTCATGATTTATTCGAAAAAAAATTCTAACAATTGCTAAGATCAAATAAGTTTTAGAGAATGAATTTTGTAAATTCTTTTCGATTTTTAGAAAGAACCTCGTTTCTTGCTATCTAAATAGCATATGAGGTAGAAATTGGAGTATCTCTTCTCTTTTCTGAAAAAAAAAATTATCTTGGAGATTGTGTAATGCTTACTCTCAAACTCTTCGTTTACACAGTAGTGATATTTTTTGTCTCTCTCTTCATCTTTGGATTCCTATCTAATGATCCTGCGCGTAATCTTGAGCGTGAAGAATAAAAAGTGGGTTTTCTTTTACATTTTCTTAGGATTTTATGGTTAACTAAGAATAAAGGATTTGCAAAATTTGAAAAACAAAATCAAGTCATCAATGAAAACGGAAAGAGAGGGATTCGATTACGAATAACTCGTACAACGGATTAGCAATCCGACGCTTTAGTCCACTCAGCCATCTCTCCTAATTCAAAAAGATAATTACTATATTAGATTAGATTAGACAAAAAGGAAGAAATATTTCTTTCTATCTAGTATTTTACTATGTATTCTATCTAGTATTTTACTATGTATTTTAATATGGAATAAATATGTACAACTTTTATCAGAAATTTCATTGCGATAAATAACATATCATATAAGGAATCGAAAGTGCCAACAATATAAAAAAGAAAAAGAAAACTAAAGAAGACCAAAGAGCTTCTTGCGTTGATTTTGTTCGAAAGGCCCTCCTTATTGCTTGCAGGCACATAGCAGTCTCTAGCCGGGCCTTTTTTGGTTCCAGCGATATACAAATTTCTAGATATAATGATGATTTCTATTATTTGAAAATCCAAATGCTATTTATTCTATATACTATACAGAAATAATAAAAAGAAATAATAAATAGAAAATTCAATAGGAAATATTCAAGCAAGAGGAAAGAAAGATTATTTCGATCCACAAAAATGAAAAAAAATTTGGGGGGGGGGTGGGGGGGTCAACACTCGAATTTTGATGATTTTGTGGATGATCCTATCGTGATTATGTCCAATGCCCCCATTGGACAAAAGGGCCGATTGTATACAATAATTGCATTGTGGCGGGTATAGTTTAGTGGTAAAAGTGTAATTCGTTCTATTAACCCCTTAAGAGTCAAAGGGTCTTTGATTTCGGCTTGATTCAGATTCCGAACAAAAACTTTATTTTCTATAAAAAGGATTAAACCCTTTACTTCTCAATAACATATTCGAGAAGAATATAGATTCTCGTGATTTGTATCCAACAGTCACTTAGAAAGTGAGAAAGTGGATTCTGAAATTGCGAAACATAATTTTTGAATTGGATTGAATTTCATTATAATATTAATACTTGCCTAAGTACGAGTAAAGTATTCGTGGATGTAGATAGAAGGTAGGTTTCGAATCGTAACTAAATCTTCCATTTTTTCTATACGAAAAAAAAGTGGAAGCAAAGTAGGTATTAAACGATGACTTTAGTTTACTAGAGACATCAACCTATTGTTTTAACTCGGTGGAAATCAAATCGCTTTCCTCAGGATCTTCTCAAGTAAAAATAGAGAATGAAGTAACTAGAAAGATTGGTATAATCACTCCCTTCTAGAGGGATCATCTAGAAAGCGAGTCATTTTTTCTCTATTCAGACAAAAAGCCGACATAGATGTTATAGGTTAGAATTTTTTTGCAATATTGTTCACATCCATAAAGGAACCGAATGAAACCAAAGTTTCAGGTTCGGTTTTGAATTAGAGAAGTTCCGTTCAAAATGTTGAATCGACATCGACTATAACCTCTAGCCTTCCAAGCTAACGATGCGGGTTCGATTCCCGTTACCCACTTTTTGTTTCAATGTTTATTTTCAATGTTTATATTCTATACTCTGTATAGCAATTAGATTAGTATTGGGATAGGGCATAATTTAATATACAATTTGTAATAATACAATTTCTAATATACAATTTCAAAAATTATCTGACATCCAATCCGATTCTTTTTTTTTTTCAACCAAAGGAGGTGGGGAAAGTCAAAATATGAAAAAATCAGAACGAAAAGCGTCCATCGTCTAATGGATAGGACAGAGGTCTTCTAAACCTTTAGTATAGGTTCAAATCCTATTGGACGCAAATTGTTTCCATATATTTTTTAGATTTCGATATCAAGAAAAAACCTTTTGAAGAATTTGAATTCAAGCCGCTTATGTTTAATTACTTTTTTAAGACAAAAGAAAGTAAGTCATCCATTTTTTATACTTGTTCCGGAATGATAGAAAGGTCCATTTGCTCCTGTATAGCTTCTTTCAAAAGAGATTCCGCTTCCTCGGTAAATGTCTTGGTAGAAGAAATGATTTCTTGGAACTGAGGTTTCTTAGTTTTTACGTAAGTACGTAACTCAACAAGAAACTTCCTTACCTGTCCAATTTCTAATGAATCAAGATAGCCATTTGTTTTGGTATAAATAGTCATTATCTGCTCTTCCACTACAAGAGGAGCTGATTGGGATTGCTTAAGCAATTCACGCAATCGTTGACCCCTTGCCAATTGATTCTGAGTAGCTTTATCGAGATTAGAAGCAAATTGTACAAAGGCTTATAATTTTGTGAATTGCGCCACTTCCAACTTTAATTTACCACCTACTTGTTTCATGGCTTTAATTTGAGCCGCAGACCCGACTCTGGAAATGAAAATACCCACATTAATAGCAGCCCTGATTCTGGCATTGAACAGATCGGTGGATAGGAAAATTTGGCCATCCATAATAGAAATTACATTGGTAGGAATATAAGCTGAAGCATCTCTCGATTGAGTTTCAACGATTCGTAAGGCGTTCATAGTACCTTCCTCTAAACTAGAACTTAATTTAGCGGCTCTTTCTAAAAGGCGTGAATGCAAATAAAAAAATCCCCTGGATAAGCTTCGTGACCAGGTGGTCTTCGTAATAGAAGAGACATTTGGCGATAAGCTTGCGCTTGTTCGGAGGGATCATCATAAATTATTAAAGTATGTTGTTTATGGTACATAAAAAATTTAGCTAGAGCTGCTCCTATATAAGGAGCGAGATATTGTAAAGTAGCAGGGGAATCCGCCGTTTCGACTACCACAATGGTAGATTCCATCGCACCACTTTCCGGGAAAGTGGTTACTACCTGAGCTACCGAAGATACTTTTTGACCAATAGCTACATAAACACATATTACATTTTGATCTTGTTGATTGAGAATAGTATCCGCTATCTTGCCGTTTACCGGCCTATCATCCCAATAATTAATTCTCGCTGGCCTGTTCCTATAGGAATCATCGAATCAATGGCAACAAGACTTGTTTGTAGAGGCTCATATACGGAACGCCACGAAATAATACTCGGGGCAGGAGATTCAATTAATCGAGTTTCAGAAGATGAAATTTCACCTCTACCGCTGATAGGTTTAGCTAGGGTATTTATAACACGTCCCAAATAGGCCTCACTCACTGGTATCTGAGCAATTCTTCCTGTTGCTTTTACAGAGCTTCCCTCTTGAATCATCAAGCCATCGCCCATTAATACAACACCAACATTATTAGATTCTAAATTAAGAGCAATACCTATTGTCCCCTCTTCAAATTCAACCAATTCGCCCGCTATCACCTCATCAAGACCGTGAATACGAGCAATGCCATCGCCCACTTGAAGCACGGTCCCGGTATTTACAATCTTTACTTCTCTATTATATTGTTCAATTTGTTCACGAATAATATTACTAATTTCGTCAGCCCGAATGGTTACCATAAATATTTCTTAACTCTTTTTTGAAACAAAACGAAAAAAATAATGCCTACAGTAGAAAGACTAATCAGTTATTTCTTCACTTGACCCTAACATGTCAATAGTATGTAAATGTAACTCATTGTTTAAACAACTATTCAGGATTCCTAGAGCTCTCCGTAAGGCTTGTTGAAAAACCCGCTGTCGAACTTGATTAATTGTCCTTTGCTGTTCAAACAAAATAGTTTCATTTTTGTAATTTTCTAATTGTTCCAAAGTCTTATAAGTTGAATTAATTAAATTCAATTTTTCTCGCTCTATCTCAGAGTATCCAGTGACTTGAAACTGATCTGCTTCCTTTTCTACTTTCCATAAACGAGCCCGGGACTCTTCCAACTGTTCAAAGGCCCCTCCGCAGAGTTCTTCTGAATTTCGAATAGTATTCAAGATCCCCTGCTTTCGATTGTCTAATAATCGCTTAATGAAAGTAGATTATCTTTCCATTCATTCCTTTAAAAGCTTCCATAATCCCTTCCCGAACCAAACACGAATCTTTCGATTCATTTGGCTCTCAAGCTCAATTACTTAGAGTAAACTCTCCTATCTTTTTAGAAATGTAATGATAAGCCTATCCTCTCTTATTTGTTCAAATTCAAAACAAAAAAATATCTAAACTACAAAATATTCAGAGGACTCTTTTTACGAAAATATGTAATTGTCAGCAAAGTCGTTTCTTTTTTTTTTCTTTTCTTCAAATCCAAAAATTCTTCTTAGTTATACAGAACACATAGGTCACCGATTCAGCATTGGATAAAAGAGGGGAAATACCCTATTTTACAATTACAATAAGTGCTTCTCAAATCATTTTCTCGCTAGGAGTGTTCTCTAGCGAGAAAATGATTCATTTTGAATCATCTCTATATTATCAAAGTGATAGAAAGAGTACCATGCTGTATCAAGACTTCAAACAGCTTGCTTTAACCATGTTAATGTTCCTACATTATTGGTTGATAGAGAATCAAAGAGTATTTTACCAATAAATTACGAAATGCTATAGTTCTTACATCAAATTTTTGAATTTCTTTTGAAGTAATTCGCGAGATCATGCACCTTTCTGTGCTAGTTATAACGAAAAAAAGGCACAACTGGTTGGATCTAGTCTATTCTTGAAATAAACAACTCGCACACATTCCCTTTCCAAAAAAGATCAATACACCAAGCACTACACTTAGATTTATTTGATTTGTTGATAAAATATCGATATTAAACCCGAAACTCCCGGCTGCGGATGGCCAGCGGTCCAAAGAAACGAAAGAATCGGTTACATTTTTCATAGAATCTCCTTTTATAGATAATAGCTAGACTAATAAATGGAATAGCATTCTTTTTGTATCACTTCATCCTTCTTTTTTATTTATTCTTTTATTTTTATTTTGAAAAGTATTGGAGTTATGTGAACTAACCCCATTCTTGCAATACCAAACTTCCCCTGGACTCCAAATGGGAAGGATGAAAGCGAGTCGGGTCGATATACCAATTCCTCATCCGCAAATCAGCCCTTCCCGTAGGTTAGTTTGTCAACGAATAAATCATTACAGGAATAAAATCTTGCTATAATTCGAAAAAGCAAATGATAAGTCGAAGGCACTAAAATATGTATTTTTCCTATTTCTAAGATTAAACAAAGGGATTCGCAAACAAAAGGGCTAATGCTACAATCAGACCATAAATTGTTAACGCTTCCATAAAAGCTAGACTAAGCCATAGAGTCCCTCGTATTTTTCCCTCTGCCTTAGGCTGTCTCGCGATACCCTCTACAGCTTGACCCGCAGCAGTTCCTTGACCAACTCTGGGTCCAATAGAAGCAAGCCCTACGGCTAAACTAGCAGCAATAACGGAAGCGGCAGAAATCAATGGATTCATGATAAGTCCCCTCATAACAAAAAAAAGAAAAAGAAATGGTTAACGATGCAATCAACCAACGAATTAGAACTCTATTATTTCATCACTAGGATTCATCCAGTCGAAGTAACTAAGAACCTCAACTTGACGTAATAGTATTATTGAATCGTCCGAACTCTTTCAATATCTATTTTTCCTTTCTATCCATAAACTCTTTCATTTCTTGGTTCCGAACTATGAATTGAATGAACCGACGAACTTAAGAAAAATATAAAAACACATAAGCATTCAAAGTCCCAAAGAGGTGGAGGGGGAAGGACTTCCATTGGAATAACCATTTAAATTCATAGAAGTAGGGCGTAACTGAAATATATCTTTAATTCATATATAATCAGGCAATATGGAATATTACATATATCATATAGAATGTCTTTCTGCCCTAACACAAACTAACCACTCTTCTTAATTCAATAGTATTTGAGAATCCATTGCTAAAACATAGGTAGGAGTTGACTTATTTATAGCCGTTCAATTGCATATACCTACCCTTTGCCCATTTGTTATGAATTCCATTTTTTGGAAATTCTTTTCGCCATTCCTTTTTTATCATTCTTCCACCGGATCGAATCTAAATGGATAAATTGGTTAGTCCAAATCATTGCATAGAAATAATATTATTTGATTGATCTAAGTTCATCCAATTTGTTATTTATTATATTACTATTTTCATTTGGTTAATCGTTGAATAAAATCAACTGAAATGGGAAATCCTTTCTTCCCTTTCGCCCTTTTTATTTTATTCTATTATTGTTCCTATTGATATATTGAATAATGAGATAGAAATGGAATATTGATTGTGGGGGTATTGTATTAAATTAAGTGAGCGAGGGGGAATTTTAGGAAAAAGATCTTTTTGTTGATCTCTTTCCTTTTTTTACCCAACTCTATAATATACTCATTAATATACTCATTTTTTCCATTACTCTATATCGTATATGGCGTAGTTGTATATTCCCTAAGTAAATTAGCTTGAGCTGCAAGTTAAATTTTAAAAAAAAAGATTATTTCAATGATGGCCCTCCATGGATTCGCCTATATAAGCCGCGGCTAAAGTTGCAAAAATAAGAGCTTGAATACCACTTATAAATAATCCAAGGAACATAACAGGTATAGGAATTACTGAAGATACTAAAGAAACAAGAACAACAACAACTAATTCATCGGCTAAGATATTTCCGAAAAGTCGAAAACTAAGCGATAAGGGTTTTGTGAAATCTTCTAAAATGTTGATGGGTAAAAGGATTGGGGTTGGTTGAATATATTTCCCGAAATAACTTAATCCCCTTTTGGTAATACCCGCATAGAAATAGGCCGTTGACATGAGTAAAGCCAAAGCAACTGTAGTATTTATATCATTTGTGGGTGCAGCTAACTCCCCGTGAGGTAGTTGTATGATTTTCCAAGGTAAAAGCGCTCCTGACCAATTTGAAACAAAAATAAATAAAAACAGAGTTCCAATAAAAGGAACCCAAGGGCCATATTCTTCTCCAATTTGAGTTTTACTGATATCTCGAATAAATACAAGAACATATTCGAAGAAATTCTGACCCCCAATTGGAATGGTTTGTGGATTCCGAACAGCTAGAGCAGTCGAACCTAATAAGATAGCAATTACAACCCAAGAAGTAATAAGTACTTGGGCCGTGGACTTGGAAATTCCCTATTTTCCAATAGAAATGTTGGCCTACTTCCACACCAGATATATCGTATAACCCTCTTAGTGTGTTTGCTAGAACATCCATATTGACCTCGGAAAAAATCGAACTTTAAACATAAACAAAATCATTTTGATTCAACATTCAACCATCTCTTTGCCTACTTGAATCGGATATTTTTTAAATACTAACTAATATTTTGAATACTAAATAATCACATAATATCACCAGTTATTTTTATCTCTTTTTTGAAATTCAGAAATGGTAACCGATTACATAAATCTCATAAATCTATGCGGTTTAGGTTATTTATCTTATGATTAATCAAGAGTTTCTTAGATAGCTAGAACGGCCCTCACAAATCGCGAACACGAATTTGTTAAGAATTAATCGGATTGGAGCTATAGCGTCATCATTCGAGAGAATCGAAATATCTACTAAATCGGGGTCACAATTTGTATCAATTAAACAAATTGTTGAAATTCTTAAAGTAATACACTCCCGTAGGGTCGTATATTCTTCATGCTGATCAACGATAATTACAGTATCGGGTAGCCATGTCATATATTTAATCCCGCTCAGATATCTTTGCAAATGAGATAATTGTCTTTTTAACATAGTTGCATCTCTTTTTGGAAGACGATTAAGTATCCTAGTTTTTTGTTCCATTTTCAAGTCCCTAAACTTCTGTAGTCTCATTTCTGTTGTGGACCAATTAGTTAACATACCGCCGAGCCATTTTTTATTAACATATTGACATCGAGACCTTATTGCAGCCCCTGCTACTGAATCGGCGGCTTTTTTTTTGTACCAACAATTAAGAATTGTTTTCTTAGACTTGCTGCCTCAAAAACCAAATCACAAGCTTCTGATAAAAAATGAGCAGTTCTAGTAAGATTTGTAATATGAATACCCTTACGCTTTGCCGAGATATAGGGTGCCATTTTAGGATTCCATTTCCTAATACCATGGCCAAAATGAACCCCGGCCTCCATCATCTCTTCTAAATTGATGCTCCAATATCGTCTTGTCATTTTTCTCCCCCTTCCCCCTTTTTCAAATAAAAAAAAAAGAGACGAGGAACCCTGACCTGAAATAGAAACTTGTTCCAACGGAACCTTCGGCCCTAACGTGGATTGGCTGTAGATACGCGACCTAAGCCATTATTCTTTTCTATTCATTATTCTTTTTATTTTTAATATTTATTAAATCACACTCAATCAAACAAAAAAAGAAGGTAATGAAAGGACGGAATCTTTTCTTAGGACTTACTAAATCCTATAAAAGTGATGTAGCATGGAAACTATTTGAAAGCAAACAATCAAATAATTTTCTTTGGTGAAATAAAATATTTCTCATCTCCCCCTCGAATAGATTCTTTTTTTGGGGTTCCGAGGGAATTTTATTATGTTGTTTTGAAGGATGCACTAACCCTTTGACTCCAGTTCTAATGGGTATCATTCCTCCCAAAACTACGTTCTTTTTTAGACCTTTCAACCAATCGATACGCCCCCGAAGAGCAGCTTTTGCTAAAACTCGAAAAGTTTCTTGAAAACTCGCTTCAGATATGAAACTTTGAGTATTGAGAGATGCTCTTGTTATTCCCAGTAAAACGGCTTGGTAACAGATCACCTCTTCTAAAGCGCGCCCCATTTGTTCTGCTCGCAACAATCCAATTAGTTCTCCTAGTGAAAAAACGTTAGACATTCCGTCTTCCGAAATCAACACCTTTGATGTTATTTGGCGTACAATAATTTCTATATGTTTATTATGAATCAGACTTCGATCAATAAACCTTTTGGATCTTATTAACCAAAGAGATACGACTTTGCATTATAGTTAGCTTAGCACGAATCAAGAAGCCCCAAGGAATTCCAAGAATTTTTGTTATACATTTGTTCCAACCCTGAATCCTCTTTTCTAGATTCATCGATATTGAGTCAATCGAACGAACTTCTAATACCTGTTCCACTTTTGGAAGACCCTGCGTTATATCACCAGATCTCGATTTTTCATATATAAATGTAACTAATATATCTCCTTCGTAAAGGATTTCCCCATAATGGCTATGAACAGTTGGTTCCGGGGTTGCCAAATAAGGCTTAACTGATCGTGTTACTACGGAGTCAACTTGAATAAATATAACTTGACCCGACTTTAAGCGGGGTCTATTTTGGCTATACACACATTTGCACAAATAAACTGTCTAAGACTTATTATTGTTATTGTAGATGTCTCTTCAAAATAACAATAATTGTGACAGAACAAATACCAATTCAAATTGAATGGATTCAAAATAAGGTTATTGCATGTGCATGGGTCAGAATTATAAATTCTCCCTTTTTCATCCATTGAATAACATTTAATTACTTGAAAAGCCTGTTTTAAATTGTCAAGTTGCAAATAGTTAGTTACCAACATATGATTATGAGTTATTAAATGGTAAAATGAATAAAAATTCACAATTGGATAGGCTGATCCTAAAGGACCCAACGAAGTCCTAATTGTAATTCGGGGATTTTTTTTAATTGATTCTTTTATTCTATTGTGATATTTTACACCGGCAAATGGATATATTTGAGAACAATTGGATGATAACAAAATTTTCAATGATTGGCATTCCGTATTTCTATTCAACAAAGTATGAATAGTGCCTTGAGTTGGGTTAAGGAATTGTTGAATTCTTACCTTGGAATGGAAAAAATGGAAGAAAACGGATTGATATTGGTGCAATCTGATCCATTATCAGAGAACAATCCAGAATCGGGAGGATCGTTTCTTTTTCCGATATCCGAAATAGGGGATTTTGCCAAGTCGATTCTTAGGAAATGTCGAATCAAACCATTTGTCCTTATTTCAATAAAAGACGCATGGACTTCTTCGCTCGAAGAACATTTTTTTTTCTTTATCGCAATTCAATACTAAACAAGTACGAACTAATTGAATACTTGTATAAAAAATTCCTCTATACTAAATTCCTCGAATTGGTCTACCATTTACATAAAGGATATAATTCACAACTCGAAGTCGCACATTGTCCCTTTCTTGCAACAGATCGAGGGGGGAAAAATGTTGTTACATTTAGACCGTCCATTAGATCATATGTGATGACAGGTCGACCCAAAACAAAATACCCCTTTTTGCTAGATGTAATCCGTTGGACATAGATCCAATTTTTCAATTTTTTTAATCCCTTGGAATTTCTTTTCCTGTTCCTGGTGGTATCGATATCAAAACGCAGCTATGTCGGGATATCTTATCTGTCTCTCCAGGAAAATGGATATCTCCAGAAAAGATTTTCAGTTCAATTCTTTTTTTTTTCCTATCTACCTGAACCAACCCCCCCCCCCAACGGCTTCTTATATTTAAAGTAATTTGTGTATCTACCCCAATGATACTATTGTTCCGTACCATTATAGAAGAAGATCCAGGTAAGATATGCACTTCCTCGGTAATGAAAAAAAATCGATCTACTTTTATTTGCGATTTTGACTTAAATTCCTTAACTTCTCGATACTCAATCAAATCTTCCTTTTTGACGATTGTTTGCATTTCGAGATTCCCATATTTAGTAATTCCCGAGGTCTTTCTTCGATATCGAGGATCATCAAAATAAGAAAAAATACTATTTCTACGAAAAATACCATTTAAAGGTATTTCAATCGAGATACCTAAACTGGACATTAATTCGTTCTCACATTCGTGAATCGGTTGAAGTGGCATAAGAAATCTATTTCTTCGCCTCTTTGACAATAAATCCGAATTCTCGCGGAGAATGGCCGTATATAGGAGATTACAATGACCAGTACATATGGTTCGATTAAAGTCTAAATAATTCATAATCCTCTCTTTTGTTTTACCATAAAAATCCGAACTAACGAATTTGTACCTTATAGGGTTGTTAGTTACTGAGTGGTTTGAAAAAATAGATCTTCGCTTGCCAGAACGAGAATGCACGTTCATTTGATCTTGATCCTTGTGAAGTGAAAGGGAGACTAGACTCGATCTGCACGGGCTTCCTAATAATATCCATAAATGGCTTGTTTTTGGTAATAGATGGACATTACCATTTGTAAATTTAGGTGCATGATACACATCGGTACTCCAGTGCATTTCGCCGTTTGATTCAGAATAAATATGCTTTCGAACTTTCTCTTTAAAATTCAAAGTGGATGTTCCTGCGCGAATCTCTGCAATCACCTGTCCTGATTCTACATATTGATCGTTTTGAATTAATAGAAAACTCTTTGGTGGAATATTCACATTATGTAGAATATCTTCACTCTCAATAGTTACATACAAGTCCATAGAGCATAGAAAAGCAGGATGTCCGTGACGTGTATGTGTCGGATGAACTAAATCCTTATTGAATTTTATTTTTCCATTATAAGGATTTCTCACATGCTCTGCAGTACCTCCTGTGAATACTCCGCCGGTATGAAACGTTCTTAATGTTAATTGAGTACCCAGTTCTCCAATCGATTGACCTGCAATAATCCCTACAGCTTCCCCCAATTCAACCAGGTCACTATGAGTAGGACTCTGGCCATAACAAAATCAGTAGATCCAAGATGTACTCCTACAGGTAAAGGGAGTTCGAATAGGTATTGTTTCGGCGTGAAAGTTATGAATCGATTGACAAGCCCAATCCCAATGTCTTGATTTCTAGTGGTAATACATCGCGGACCCATATATATATATCATCCGCTAATACACGACCAATTAATGTTTGAAAAAAAAACTTTTTCGGCATCATCCCATTCCGAGAACTCACAGAAATAGCTTGGGCGGTGCCACAATCTGTTCGGCGTACAACAATGTGTTAAACTACTTCAACAAGTCTGCGTGTGAGATATCCGGCATCTGATGTTCGTACAGCAGTATCCACAACCCCCTTACGGGCTCCACAGCAAGAGGTGATATATTCTGTTAAAGAGTCCTTCCCGTAAATTGCTTTGAATAGGTAAATCAATCATTTGTCCTTGAGGATCCGACATTAATCCTCTCATACCCACTAATTGATGTACCTGAGATACATTTTCTCTAGCTTCTGAAAAAGACATTATATGAATGGGATTAAAAGGGTCAGTCATCCTAAAATTTGGATTCATCTCGTGTAGCAAATATTCACTTGTAGCATACCAGATTTCAATGGATTGACGTAGTTTTTCTACTGTGCGTACATTCCCAGAATGGTGGTGTTTTTCCAAAGATCAAACTTTGTTGTTCAGCATCTTGAACTAGGCATCCATTTGAAGTTATTGTTAAAAGATCATCAATTCCTAATGAAATAGATGTAGCAGTAGCTTGTTGAAAACCCTAGGTTTTTACTTGATCCATGATATATGATGTATATGCCATTCCAAAGTGATCTATTAATCAACTAATAAGACGTTTCATGGCAGTTCCATCGATCGCTTTATTGTGAAGGACCAGATTGGCCCGTTCTGCCATAAAGTACCTCCATATTCAGCTAAGTGGGATTCGACAATGGGTTAGGGTCAGTGATTTCAAAACTTCCTTTTTTTGATCTTGATTCGCATATAAATTCCGAAACTCTAATCCCAGCTAAACCGCGGATACCTCAATTTCCACGGTATCATAGAATTCCTAAGTACCATATGAACAGGCACGAGAAAACCCCTGTATTGCTTCTTCAATTTTTTGATAAAGAAAAATATGACCAACAGTGGTTCGAATGTATAAAAAAATAATTTCTTTTTGTATTATACTTCGTACTATTAGATAGTGTCCATAAATCTCATAATAAGTTCCTAAACATTCATAGTGAATTTCGACAGGAATTTCTCTTGAAGCAATAATGCGTCGGTCCAGTCACCACCGGAGCCACAAAGGACTATCTAAATTGATTCGTTTACGCCGATAAGCCCCAATTGCATCATAGGAATTACAACAAAAAGGTTCTTTCATATACTCATAATTATTATTGTCACTTCTTTTATTTTCATCTTTTGTGTAATTACGTGGATTATATTTAATGACACAAATACCTCGACGATTCCCGCTCGTTAAGACATAGAGCCCCATAAGCATATCTTGAGTTGGTACGGAAATGGGATCCCCAATAGCTGGAGACAAAAGATTCTGATGAGAAAACATAAGTAAACAAGTCTCTACTTGGGCTTCCAAAGATAACGTTACATGAACAGCCATTTGATCCCCATCAAAATCTGCATTGAATCCCTTACAAACTAATAGATGTAAACAAATAGCACGCCCTTCCACTAAAACGGGTTGGAAGGCCTGTATGCCTAATCTATGCAAAGTGGGTGCTATATTCAGCAATACAGGATGTCCCTGCATAACTTCCTGAAGCATTTCCTATACAATGGTTTCTTTTTCCCGAATTTTCTTCTTAGCAACTCCTATGTTCGAAGCAAGATGTTGTCCAATTAGACCACGAATTACAAATGTCTAGAAAAGTTCTATTGCTATTTCTCGAGGCAATCCACATCGATGTAATGAAAGTGAAGGCCCCACAACAATAACGGAATGTCCTGAATAATCGACTCGTTTGCCAAGCAGAGTCTCTCGAAATCTTCCTTCTTTACCTTTAATTACATCGGAAAATGACTTGTAAACTTTATTATGACTGTCCTTCATTGGTTGACCGCGGCGAATTCCAGGTCCATCACATTCATGCATTTACGATTCATGTGACGGTATTAATACTCCTGAAAGGTGTTCTATTTGCCCGTAGCTCCCGGTTGATACTGGATAAAGCAAATCTTGGTTTTCGTTTTCCTTGTGATGGACCTGGAAGAGGGAGTACATGTCAAGTATCGGCTTGGGATCATGTCTTCTTAGAACTATTCTGGATGTACAATTCCTTTTCGGTAGTAATATTCCATTTCAGTTGGAAAATGCAGTTAGATGTTTAGGGCAGTATAAGTGATCAAGGGGTAGTAACTCATATCACGGGAGGAAACTTTGCGAAAAGTTCTATTACTATTAATGGATGGCTCCGCGATTTCTTATGGGCTCAGGCATCCCAAGTAATTCAGTCTTATGGTTCGTCATTATCTGCATATGGCCTGTTTTTCCTAAGTGCACATTTTGTATGGGCTTTTAGTTTAATCTTTCTATTCAGTGGCCTTGGTTATTGGCAAGAACTTATTGAATCCATCATTTGGGCTCATAATAAATTAAAAGTTGCTCCTGCTACTCAGCCGAGAGCCTTGAGCATTGTACAAGGACGTGCTGTAGGAGTAACCCATTACCTTCTGGGTGGAATTGCTACAACATGGGCATTCTTCTTAGCAAGAATTATTGCAGTAGGATAATGGCTAGGAGGATTTGAAAGGCATTACTGCATTAAGATTTCCAAGGTTTATTTGGTATTGTATTGCTACTGCACATGGCTTCGAGAGTCATGATGATATTACTGAGGAACGTCTTCATCAGAATATTTTTGATTCTCACTTTGGTCAATTAGCAATAATTTTTCTGTGGACTTCCGGAAATCTGTTTCATGTAGCTTGGCAAGGAAATTTTGAATCATAGGTACAGGACCCTTTACACGTAAGACCTATTGCACATGCAATTTGGGATCCTCATTTTGGTCAACTGGCTGTGGAAGCTTTTACTCGAGGGGGTGCTCTTGGCCCAATGAATATCGCCTATTCTGGTGTTTATCAGTGGTGGTATACAATCAAGTTACGCACTAATGAAGACCTTTATACTAGAGCTCTTTTCCTATTATTTCTTTCTGCCATATTCTTAATCGCAGGTTGGTTACACCTACAACCGAAATGGAAACTGAGCGTTTGTGGTTCAAAAATGCGGAATCTCGTCTTAATCACCTTTTGTGAGGACTTTTTGACATGAGTTCTTTGGCTTGGACAGGGCATTTAATACATGTCGCTATTCCTGGATACCGAGGAGAATATGTTCGATGGAATAATTTCTTAGATGTATTACCGCATCCCCAAGGCTTAGGCCCACTTTTTACAGGTCAATGGAATCTTTATGCTCAAATATTCGATTCAAGTAGGCAAAGAGATGGTTGAATTTTCTTAGCACACAAGAAAACATTGTTCAACTCTTTTTTGATTTTGACAACATGAAAAAACCAAAAGCTTTGCCCTTCCATCCTTTAGATAGAGAGGGTGAGGGGGGGGGGGGGGGGAAGAGGCCTTTGGTGTCCCCTCCAACCAAGAATTCGGACCTCATAATTACTAGCCAATATACTTTTCTCTCATGACTTTCTTCGTTCATGGTTCGATATTCTGGTCTCCTGGGCGTAGAGGAACCACACCAACCCATCCCGAACTTGGTGGTTAAACTCTACTGTGGTGACGATACTGTAGGGGAGGTTCTGCGGAAAAATAGCTCGACGCCAGTATGATAAAAAGTTTAAGACCTCTCATTCTTATTGATTTTTCAATATATGAAAACGAAAAAATGAAAGATCCAAAGGTCGTCTTATTCAAAACCCCAATTATGACATCCCCTCGCTCCCAGTTCACACCTCGAATGCACCTTTCTTATAGAGATAAATACACATTTACATCTTCTTAACCCGAAACAGCTGGGCAGAGGAAAGGGTCCTTTTTTTGAGGGTACTCCCGCAAAAAGATCTAGTGGAGATGCGGTGGGGCTTGTAGCTCAGAGGATTAGAGCACGTGACTACGAACCACGGTGCCGGGGGTTCGAATCCCTTCTCATTTACAACCAGCCCAAGGGGGAAGTACCTTTCTCTTTGGGGGTCGAATGATGGGGATATTGGACCAAAAGTTATAGAACTTGGGTGTTGGTCTTTTGTCGAAATGAAATGGCTTTTCTTTTTATTTTGTGAATGGTCGAATCATTACACATAGTATGTCCCGGTCCCATTAGCCTATTTTTTTGTTTTACGTTTCGTAAATCTTCCTCAACCAGGCTTGGGCAGAATAGCAGAGCAAGTACAAGTCTTAGTAGCATAACAAAAAAGCCTTCCTCGTCATTAATATCTCACGGCAATTGTGACCTCTCGAGAGAATCGATGACTGCATCAAAGATGCAGTGCTAGTACATCTGAGAATTCTTAATTGGCTAGTTGTAAATAACCCCGGGGCTATGGAACAAAGGATTATCCCGGACCTACACCGAGGTATTGATGGTGATTTTAAAATCTCGCAGAATGTGATACGATGAGATAAAATGCAAAGACAAGGAATGGGTTACCTAGTCTTAACGGTCAAAGCACGCCCCTTTCTTTGAGTCTGAATTAAAGAATTCAGAATGAATCAAATCTCCCCAAGTAGGATTTGAACCTACGACCAATCGATTAACAGCCGACCGCTCTACCACTGAGCTACTGAGGAACAATGGTAGATTATATCTCATAGAGTTCAATTCCTATTCTCAACCCATGAACAATATGAGCTAGAAGCTTCCTTCGTAACCCCCGGAACTTCTTCGTAGTGGCTCCCTTCCATGCCTCATTTTAGAGGGAACCTCAAAGTGGCTCTATTTCATTATATTCCACCCATATCGCAATTCCATTCATTTAATATCCCTTTGGTGTCATTGACTTAACAGATGTCGTTTCTAGTCTATATTTCTTTTCTATATATGTATATGGAAAGTTAAAAAATCATCATATAATAATCCAGAAATTGCAATAGAAAAGAAATAAGGGAGGTTTGTGATGATTTTTCAATCTTTTCTACTAGTTAATTTAGTATCCTTAGGCATGAAGATAATCAATTCGGTCGTTGTGGTTGGACTCTATTATGGATTTCTGACCACATTCTCCATAGGGCCCCTTATCTCTTCCTTCTCCGCGCTCAGGTTATGGAAAAAGGAACCGAGAAGAAGGTATCAGCAACAACTGGTTTTATTACAGGGCAGCTCATGATGTTCATATCGATCTATTATGCGCCTCTGCATCTAGAATTGGGTAGACCTCATAGAATAACTGTCCTAACTCTACCATATCTTTTGTTTCATTTCTTTTGGAACAATCACAAACACTCTTTTGATTATGGATCGACTACCCGAAATTTAATGCGTAATCTCAGCATTCAATGTGTATTCTTGAATAACTCATTTTTCAATTATTCAACTATTTCATTTTACCAAGTTCAATGTTAGCCAGATTAGTCAACATTTATATGTTTCGATGCAACAACAAGATGTTATTTGTAACAAGTAGTTTTGTTGGTTGGTTAATTGGTCACATTTTATTCATGAAATGGCTTGGATTGGTATTAGTCTGGATACAACAAAATCATGCTATTGAGAAATTTTATAGATCGGATCTTTAGTATTCTCTTATTTATTACCTGTATCTACTATTTAGGAAGAATACCACCCTCCATTCTTACTAAGAAACTGAAAGAAACCTCACAAGTGGAAGAAGGGGTGGAAAGTGAGGAAGAAGAGGATGAAGAAATAGAAACAACTTCCGAAATGAAGGGGACTAAACAGAAACAAAAGGGATCTGCCAAAGAAGATCCTTCTTCTTCCCTTTTTTCAGAAGAAAAAGAAAAAGAGGATCCGGACAAAATCGATGAAATGGAAGAAATCCGAGTGTAGGGAAAGGAAAAAACAAAGGATGAATTCCATTTTCAATTTACAGAGACAGGCTATAACAATAACCCATTTTATGATTCTAAGGATTCTTATCTGACTATGAATGGGAATCAAGAAAATTCAAAATTAAAAGATAAAAAAGCTGCTGAAGAACTCTTCCATTTTGATTAAAATTTAAATAATAAAAAAATTAAAAAAATGGATACATACGATAGATAAAAGAAAAGATAAGAAGAGATCCGCCCACCACCTAAATATTTGATAGCTTCTCCTACAAAGAAAGTAATAACACCAAACCCATTCGTAATTCCATCAATTATCCATCGATCAAAAAACTGAATAAATTCAGCCAATTTTCTTATTCCTCGAGTAAAAGACATTGTATAAAGAGAGTCTATATAAGCACGATTATATGACCAATTATATATGGCATTTATAATTTTGTCCCAAAGAATTGTCTTAGGACCTCTTTTAATTTTAAGAAATGAATTAATTAAATCAAAATTTAGTAAAGAAGAATAGGAGGATTTATATAAAAAAGCCGCAATAAATATCCCTAAAGAAGCTATACTGACTGAAAAAACTGAATCTTTGAAAAATTTGTACCAATCCATTAAATTATTCAATTTTTGAGTCAAAAGATTTATCGACAGAGTTAACCATTTAGATGATATATCTAAATCTACTCCTTCTTTACTTAAAGTAATTGGAATTCCTATAGGCCCAACGAACAAAGAAAATAGACCCAACACAAGTAGAGGGAATAACATAGTATTATCCGATTCATAAGGATAGGAATAAAGCTTTTCATTCTCAAACTGAAAATGAACAATAGTAATAAAGTGTTGTTTCACATGTCTAGCACTATCATCAATTGGATATATCTTTTTTTTCAAAAAAGAAGAACGTTCCTTATTATTCATTGTTAATAAATTCACATTTTTGTTAATTCTTTTGGAAACTCCCTTACCCAATGGAGATAGTGAATAGAAGGGTATTTTTTGTTTACCGATGTAATTTTGGAACTGAACACCTAAATCCCCTTCAAAAGTAAGTAAATAGATACGAAACATATAAAATGCGGTTAATCCCGCGGTAAACTAAGCTATTATTGCGAAAATCGTTGAATATAACCAACTATCAGTAAGAATTTCATCTTTGGACCAAAAACAAGCCAACGGCGGAATACCACGAATAGAAAGTGTACCTACTAAAAAAGTGATTTTGGTAATTGGTACATGTTTTGTTAAACCTCCCATAAGAGCCATATTTTGACTTTTATGGGGAGAATACCCAACAATCAAGCTTTCCATTGAGTGAATAATGGATCCGGATCCTAAAAATAACAAGGCATTGGAATAGGCATGAGTAATCAAATGAAATAAAGCACTTCGATAAGACCCCATACCCAGAGCTAGCATCATATAACCCAATTGAGACATTGTAGAATAGGCTAAACCTCTCTTAATGTCTTTTTGAGCAAGAGCTAAAGTAGCTCCTAACAATACTATTATTATTCCTACCAACGAAATGCAATTCATTATGTAAGGTATAACTATGAAAAGAGGAAGAAGCCGGCCTACAAGAAAAATTCCCGCTACTACCATGGTAGCAGCATGTATAAGAGCAGAAATAGGGGTGGGCCCCTCCATGGCATCAAGTAACCATACATGAAGGGGAAATTGTGCAAATTTAGCAATGGCACCGGCAAATAATAGAACAGCACACAAAGTAACAAATAAACAATTAACTTCATTATTCAAAATCAAGTTATTGACTATTTTGAATAAATCCCGAAATTCAAAACTGCCCGTTGCCCAAAAAAACCCAAAATTCCTAATAATAAACCAAAATCCCCTATACGATTAGTTACAAAAGCTTTTTGGCACGCATTTGCTGCAAGAGGTCGTGTAAACCAAAATCCTATTAATAGATAGGAGCATACCCAACCAATTCCCAAAAAATATAAATTTGTATCAAATTAGAACTAGTAACCAATCCCAGCATGGAAGTACTGAAAAAAACTCATATAAGCAAAAAACCTCAAATATCCTTGATCATGAGCCATATAATTATCACCATAAATAAGAACCATAATTCCAGCAGTAGTGATTAATATTGACATAATAGACGTAAGTGGATCGATCAAATATCCGAATTCTAAAGAAAATCATTAATAATGATCCAAGACCATATATATTGATAGATAGAATTGCTATTTATTTGCTGAATAGATAGATTGATTGAAAAAAGCATGACTATACTTAACAATAAAACACTATGAAAAGACCACATACGACGAAGATTTTTTGTTGCCGTTGGAAAAAAAAGAAGTCCCACCCCTATTAATATAGGAATTGAAAGTGGAATAAAAGGTATGATCCACTCGTATTGATATGTATGTTGCATAAAGGTTTTTTAATTATTAATTTCTTAATTAATATTTCCGATTCACCAGATCTCTCGTCTTTGATTTGAAAGGGATAAATAAAAGTCAAGATATGGACTAAGTTAAAATTGAAACTAACTTAAAATAGAATTTTAATATAATTAAATTTTAGATTTTCTGAATTTTTGCTAAATCCTTCAATTATTCAAAGCATGGGGTTACATTTGGTCAAATGATATGAAAGATATAAATTCCTAACCTTGAAAATGGAACATACTCTTTCTCCAGCTTTGATCATGTAATAGCAAAAATCTTTTCATTAAGCAAAAATTGGGTTCTTATCTTAAACCCTTTTGTGGGGTGTTTTATTACATACATCTAAATAACATCTAAATAAAATCAAAAATCCAAATAGAAGGTTATTTTCCTTTTAGATTCCTTCTTTTTTTAGCTTTTTTTTTAGAGAGGTTAACCTTAACTAATTTCATTTGTATGACACAGCAAGTTCTATATCTATAGACAAATTGGGTTTTGAACAATAGATGTCTTTCACATCCAGCTATAACAATAAGGGGAAAAAAGTAAATGGCAGTTTCAAAAAAGCATATTTCTACATCAAAAAAGCGTATTCGTAAAAATATTTGGAAAAGGGGTGGCTATTGGACAGCGTTAAAAGCTTTTTCATTAGGAACATCCATTTTTACCGGGAATTCAAAAAGTTTTTTTGTACAGCAAACAACTAAGTAATAAAACTACTAAGTAATAAAGGTTAGAAAAATCAGAATCCACTCAAAAATCGACTCCCCTTTTTTTGTTAATACGAGCCGATTTTCTGTTACGATAAATTAATGAAACAATAGCCAGTCCAATAGCTGCTTCGGCGGCTGCAATAGATATAACAAAAATTGCTAAGATGTCTCCTTTTAATTGACGATTATCAAAAAAATCGGAAAATGTTACAAAATTGATATTAACTGCATTTAATATAAGTTCAAGACACATAAGAGCTCTAACCATATTTCGACTTGTGATCAATCCATATGTCCCAATAGAAAAGAAATAGGCACTCAACACAAGTATATGTTCGAGCAGCATTAACCAACTCCTTATCAATCTTATTCAGTTCAATCTAAACACCAATTCAATCGAATCGATTGAATCATATATAACAAGTAATCGATACTTGAATTTCTTATTTACTATTGACGAGCTAGAACAATTGCACCTATTAAAGCAACTAAAAGAATTATTGAAACAAGTTCAAATGGAAGAAAAAAATCGGTTGATAAATGAACTCCAATTTGTTGGTTATTAGTTATCAAATCTTGCTCTAGAATCTGGTTTGGTCTTGTAGTCCAAATAATAGCGTCCCATGACATATCTAGAATAGTACTAATTAGTGAAATAAAAAGACTTGTACAAACTATTGAAGTAATTGCATCCCTAATATTCCAAAGATTTGCCTCTTCAGAATATTCTGAACCGTTCATGAACATCACAGCAAAAAGTATTAAAACATTTATAGCTCCTACGTAAATGAGTAACTGTGCAACGGCTACAAAGTAGGAGTTCACTAGAAGATAGAATAAGGATATCCAAACAAGAACTAATCCCAACGAAAAGGCAGAATAAATTGGATTGGAAAGTAATACCACCCCCTGACCTCCTAAGATTAGACCCGATCCTAGAAAGACTAAAAGAAAACCATTTATTGGTCCCGATAAATTCATTTATAAAAACATATAAATTGAAATATTTCATGACTTTATTGACCAGAGCAGGAAAAAGAAGAAGAACTGACTCCTATTTTTTTTTTTAATGAAACTTCTTTTAACTAAACGAAATGGGAGTTGCTGTAAATAGTGTTATTGGAGTCCTTTCATTTAATATCCTAACGAATAGTTTAAAACTATATCTATTGTGAAAATCATTACTCTAATATAGTAAAGAAATCGATTTTCTATCCAGAAACTTTTAAACAACTAATCAAAAGTTTGTATTGATAAAAGTTATTCTTTTAGATCCAAACTGGACCTTATTTATATTTATATGTTAGTGTTTTTTTGAATCAATTAATCAAATTGAGGGTTTTAGCAATTTTCTATTTTAGGTAAATTTGAAATTGTTCGAATTGTGAAATTGTCACTTATTGATGTCGGTAATCGACCCAACGAAATTTGATTGTAATTCAACTCATGCCGATCATAAGCAGAAAGTTCATATTCTTCAGTCATTGATAAACAATTTGTTGGACAATACTCAACACAATTACCACAAAATATACAGATTCCAAAATCAATACTGTAGTTAAATAATCGTTTCTTTTGAATATCAGTTTCCAATTTCCAATCAACAACAGGTAGATCTATAGGACATACATGAACACATACTTCACAAGCAATGCATTTATCAAATTCAAAGTTGATTCGGCCACGGAAACGCTCAGGTGTGATCATCTTTTCGTAGGGATATTGAATAGTTATAGGTAAACGATTCGCATGAGATAAGGTGATCATGAAACCTTGACCAATGTACCTGGCAGCTCGTACTGTTTGTTGACCATAATTTATGAACTTGGTTACCATAGAAAACATGTCGTGAATATATAAATAAAATAAAATAAATTTATGCTTGTTTCTTTCTCTTGTTTGAGACAAGTCGTGAATACAGAATATTGTAGTATTTTACATCGAAAGAAGTTGGAATGAAGTTGTTAATAATAGATTACCTAAAGAGATAGGTAAAAGAAATTTCCAGCCAAGACTTAATAGTTGGTCCATTCGCAGCCTTGGTAAAGTCCATCTTGTTGCAATAGGAATAAACAAGAACAAATAAGTTTTAGCTAATGTAATAAGTATACCGATTATTGTTCCGAAGACTTTACCCGCTTTATTTATGTCAAAAATCTTAGGAACGAATTCGTACGGGGTCGAAAGATCCCAACCTCCTAAGTAAAGAATTGTTACAAATAATGAAGAAACTAGTAGATTTAGATACGAAGCAACGTAAAATAAACCAAATTTGATACCATAATATTTTGTTTGATAACCTGCTACTAATTCTTCTTCTGCTTCCGGTAAATCAAAAGGTAATCTCTCACACTCGGCTAGAGAAGAACTTAGAAAAATGCTAAACCCTATAGGTTGATGCCATAAATTCCATCCCCAAAAACCATATTTTGATTGTGCTTCAACTATATCAACTGTATTTGGACTATTAGATAATCATAGTCGATGATAACATCAATGTTGCCATCACTATTACAGAACCGTACATGAGATTTTCATCTCATACGGCTCCTCAGAGGTCACAAATAAATTTAAGGTTATGGTTCAGAATTATTCCAATGAAATTCTATTTGCTCGACTTAATATACTTAATATATTTATAATATATTAAAAGCGCTTCGGAATTGATCTTATCTTTTCTTTTTAATTATAAAAATTTCATTTTTCTTTGTTGATCAATAATGTAATTCTTGAATAAAAGACTTTTTATAATATTTTTATAACAATAGTGCATAGATAGTTCAACCTTCTTTTTTTTTCAGTTTACAAAAATGAATTAGAGCTTCCATTCTAATTCATAACTCATGACAAGAGTTCTCTCTTACGAACTAAAAAATATATGTATAAGAAAAAGAATAAAAAAAAAATCCCCCTTTTGCAATTATTCTTTTTTATTCCGTTCCTATTCTCCTTTCTTCATAACTCATATAAATATAAAAGGGCTTTAAACAAAATAAAAGATTATCTCGTTCGTGATAGTTATTTATTTAATCAGTGAATAGGAGCATACTTTGGATCGAAATTCTGGGGAATACTTCTTGAGCTTTTCTACCAACCTAAAGCCCCAATTGAATTCCTTTTTATATACGGAAATACCTTTTTTGATAACTTACCAAATCTACAGTATCAACTCTTTACTAACCCTTTGGCGTGAACCCTTGGATAACTTGTTCCAAAAACTCACTACACAAGTTCTTCCCCTTGGATCAACCCAACTGAAATCTTTCCTTGGAGATGGTATGTTCCTTGAAGGTGGAATAGGTCCTCAACCCCTAGATAACCTGTACCTAGAAACCTTGGAATCAAATGAATGGATGGAATCCGAATTTCCTAGGGAACAAATCTAGGAAATCAAGAACAACAAACACACAAATTCCGAATTTGTGTAATTTGCAAGTAATTACAGAAACTAGAGAGCAATGCTCTCAAGCTTGTAATGTCAAGAACCAAATTTTCATTTCATCAAATCTGCCCTCAAGAATGGCCGACGGCCACTATAAAGATACAAACTAGGGTTCCTAATTAGGGTTGCTCAAGCTAGGGTTTCTTTAGGGCCAAATGGGCTACATAACTCTTTGGGCTACATGACTCAATTACCATATAATTAAGACTAAGCCCAATGTTCCTAAGGGGTTCTAAGAAAATAATAGTCAAGCCAAATCCATTGTGGTTACAATTTGGAATTTGGCTCCAAAGTCTAATTAACAAGACCCAATTACACTTAGTACATTAATAAACATGGTCTTGTCAATCTTGGTCTTCTCCTCATCCTTTTGGGCCGTTTGGATGAGTCCATTCAAGGCTTCCTTCATTTTCTTTGTTCTAGCCCTTGTCATCATGCTTCGGGTTCGAAGTCTCTTCAATGCTTGTTGGATTCATATCAGTCCCCTCTTCTTCGAGAGGATTCGTCCTCGAATCCAGATCATCATAATCTGCAATTTCAAAAGGAGACAACTCAGCAACATTGAAGGTAGTACTTACATTGTACTTACCTGGAAGGTCAATCTTGTAAGCATTGTCATTGATTTTTGCGACAACTTGGAAAGGTCCATCTCCACGTGGATGCAATTTTGTCAATCTCTGTACTGGAAACCTTTCCTTGCGCATATGAACCCTCACCCAATCTCCTGGTTCAAAAGTGACTTTCTTTCGACCCTTGTTTGCATTTCGAGCATTAGATTCATTCCTCTTCTCAATATTCAGCCAAACCTGCTCATGTGACTTTTGGACAAAGTCAGCCTTGTTTGGTATGTTTGTGCCCGGTATGAAATCAATTGGATGTTTAATTCCTCTTTTGGGCTGCAATCCGGCTGGTAGCTCGTCAGGAAATACATCTCGGAATCCCTGCAATATATTAGAAATCTCAACCGGTAGGTTGGATGGCAAGTCAGCACTAAGTAGAACATTAGATTCACAACACTTAGGAAGAAACAAAACACGATTAGTATGCAGAGAAGTATCAACATGTCGGACATTTGCATAAAAATTTGGTTGTTTCTTATTTACTTGAGTCACTCTCTTTCTCTCAATGTGTTCTACTTCATTTAACTCATATTGCTTAGGCTTAGAATTTTCAAATTTTCCTTCTTTTCTCACGGGTAGTGCAGAATTCAATTTCATCATTTGCCTAAATTCGCCCTTTAAATGTAATTGAGATTCATAAACTTGAGTAGGCGACAAAGGCAGTAAAGTAGTTTTTCTATCATTAACAAAGAAAGTGTACCTATTACTTCGTCCACTGTGGGAAGCATCCCTGTCAAATTGCCAAGGTCTACCAAGCAATAGGTGACCAGCTTGCATAGGAGCCACATCACACAAAACTTCATCTTTGTATTTGTTGACTGAAAAATTTACCAAGACTTGTTTTGTGACTTTCACTTCTCCACTCTCATTGAACCATTGCAACGTGTATGGATGTGGATGCCGAAGTGTGGGCAATTTTAGTTTATCTACAAGCAAAGTCGAAGCAATGTTAGTACAACTACCACTGTCAATAACAAGTATACATACCTTCTCATTGATGGTGCATTTAGCGTGAAAGATATTCTGGCGTTGAACATTGTTCTCCTTTTTAATCTGAACATTTAAAGATCGCATTGTCACCAAAGATGGTCCTTCATCAGGGCCAAAAACATCTTCATCAGATTCCCCATTTTCTACAAGTGGTGGCATATCTTCATAGTCACTTTCATGTTCACTCTCACTTTCGATCGTGCCATCACCTCTGACAACCATAATTCGAGCATTAGGACACTCTCGTGCATAATGTCCCTTGCCTTGGCACTTGAAGCATGTAACCTCCCTGGCTGGTTTTCTCACTTCACTTGATTTCTGAGTGTTTGGAACCACGGTTGGAGTAGTGTTTGAGGTACTAGGAGTTGCGGCCTTTTTGAAGTCGGTACTTAAATCTTTCTTAGGCCATGTAGACTTCAAGGTGTCTGAATTTGAAGTCTGTGGGGTTGAAAAGGTTCGGACACCCCTCTCCTTAAGCTGCCTCTCAGCTTTCATTGCCTTGTGATACATCTCATTGAGATCTTCATACTCTTGCATCTCTACAATGTGGGCAATATCCTTCCTTAGTCCTCCTAGGAATCGAGCCATAGTAGCTTCACTGTCTTCTTGAATGTTGACTCGAAGCATCGTAGTCTCCAACTCTTGGTAATAATCCTCCACAGTCCTATTTCCTTGGGTGATCTTTTGCAATTTGTTGAACATCTCCCTGTAGTATTGGTGTGGAACAAATCGCTTTTTCATGAGCTTCTTTAATTCATCCCAAGTACGAACAGGCCCTTCTTCATCACGTCTCCTTTCGGCCTGAATTTTAGTCCACCAGTTACGGGCGTATCCCGCAAATTCAACCACAGCTAGCTTGACCTTCTTTTCCTCCGAATAGTTGTGCACTGTAAAAATACTTTCAATTTTATCAGACCATTCAAAGAAAGCTTCAGGATCTTGCTTACCAAAAAATTGAGGAATTTTCATTTTAATACATCCTAAATTGGAATCAATTCTAGGAGTACGGTATTGACTTCCCTGAAATGCCTCGAAGGCTTCATCATCGTTGTCATTGCCATATGTGGTCTTTGTAGATCGAGAGGATTCGGCTCTCTCAGCTTTGAGCTCCTTGATGTCCTGTTGCAAACCTGAAACCAAAGTGTAAAATTTTGCTAACATCTCCTCATAGGATTCTTTAGAACCCGGTGGTGGTGGTGGTTATCTCTCCATTATAGCTGCAAAGGTTAGCAAAGGAAATAAAACAGTTTATAAGTCCTCACTTCCCTTCCCAATTCCCCCAAATTCACTCACCAAGTGTTTGAGTACTCTCGGGCTTATATAAGTGAAGGGACGGATTCACACCACTCAACTTGCTCTTCTGTTTCTATTCTTACTCAAACAATGTTACACAAAGGAATTTACAAGAAGTTGGTGCAGCTGGACAATGAGATTAGAATGAATTCTAAGGAACCAATGAAAGCAGTACCAAAGTCAATGAAAACAGTACCAAAAAAACAAGAATTCAATTTTTTTGGTAAGGAATTTGGACAAACTGAATGCAAAAACAGAATGTACACGAAAAATCAGTGAGACACACAAAATTTCAGAATTTTCGGACCACAACTCAATATTACACAAAGGAATTTACAACAAGGTAATGTAAGTGGACAATGAGATTAGAATGAATCTAAGGAATACAATGAAAACAGTACCAAAACACAAGAATTCGAATTTTTTGGTAAGGAATTCGGACAAACTGAATGCAAAATCAGAATCTACACGAAAAATCAGTGAGACACACAAAATTTCAGAATTTTCGGATCACAATTCAAGAATTTTCAGATCACAATTCAAGACACTTGAAGAGAAGAAATTTGGACAAAGTAGCTTGCATTGGTGGTCGGTCTCAGCCCTTCCAAATTCTGGAATTGGTCAAAAATGTTTCTGGGTTCAAAATGTGGTGGGAAGGATGTATATGGATAAGTAGAAGGTATATGGATAAGTAGAAGGCTAATCACAAACTGCAAACAATCCAAAGTACAATCGGAAAAAAAGGCAAATCTGTTTTTCCGAAATCAGAAAAGGATTTTTGGCATGGTAACTTCAAAAGGTCATAACTTTCTACTCCGATGTCGGATTTTGCTCCGTAAGTACTCAAATCGAAGCTCTCGGAGAGATCTACAACGGAATTTGGGGGTCAAAAAATGACGCTAAGACCACCTACTGTCCGCCTCAATTTTTCTGCTCAAGTTCCAACAAAGAACTTGATTTTTGCCACAACTACTTACTGGTCCGATTCTCTCCTTTTTTTTTTAATCTCCTTTTTTTTTAATCTTATCAAGGCATACACAACAATTGGATCAGCACAGCAATTTTTTTTTTTAATTTCAGTAAGGCATAAACAACAATTTCAGCCGCAAGGTATGGATTCATCAAGAAAGCAAAGGTACGGTTTTGTCTAATATTTTGGAAGCAAGCCGAAACCAACACATCAATACAAAAACAGAATTTGCTTCATCAATACAAGAACATACCAATGATGATGATATTCAGAACAACAAAAAGATTGAGGATATAAAGAGCATACCAATGATGATGATATTCAAAACAACAAGAAGATTGAGGAGATAAAGAACATACCAATGATGATGATTTTTTTTGTACGGTAAAGAAAAGATATGAACAGCTGGGAACCAAGACTGCTCGATACCAAAATGCATGAACCCTTGGATAACTTGTTCCAAAACTCACTACACAAGTTCTTCCCTTGGATCAACCCAATCAAATCTTTCCTTGGAGATGGTATGTTCCTTGAAGGTGGAATAGGTCCTCAACCCTAGATAACCTGTACCTAGAAACCTTGGAATCAAATGAATGGATGGAATCAATTTCCTAGGAACAAATCTAGAAATCAAGAACAACAAACACACAAATTCGAATTTGTGTAATTTGCAAGTAATTCAGAAACTAGAGTGCAATGCTCTCAAGCTTGTAATGTCAAGAACCAAATTTTCATTTCATCAAATCTGCCCTCAAGAATGGCCGACGGCCACTATAAAGATACAAACTAGGGTTCCTAATTAGGGTTGCTCAAGCTAGGGTTTCTTTAGGGCCAAATGGGCTACATAACTCTTTGGGCTACATGACTCAATTACCATATAATTAAGACTAAGCCCAATGTTCCTAAGGGGTTCTAAGAAAATAATAGTCAAGCCAAATCCATTGTGGTTACAATTTGGAATTTGGCTCCAAAGTCTAATTAACAAGACCCAATTACACTTAGTACATTAATAAACATGGTCTTGTCAATCTTGGTCTTCTCCTCATCCTTTTGGGCCGTTTGGATGAGTCCATTCAAGGCTTCCTTCATTTTCTTTGTTCTAGCCCTTGTCATCATGCTTCGGGTTCGAAGTCTCTTCAATGCTTGTTGGATTCATATCACCCTTTGTGTATTTTGGTCTTCCTAATCATCCACTTATTTTTGTTCAACCTACCCTTATGCTAATAGACCTGTCATAATAGATAATAAAATAAAAATCCCACGGAGTTGGTCTTTTGAACCCACTTCCAGTCATCATGACTAAGTAATGAATCTTGGGGTAAACAGTCTCTACTGCTTATGTTTAATTAATTCTTGTGCGTAGGAAATGAGACTTAACCTTTTTACTGCAAATTTTTAAGCCATTTTCTTTCACCCATATAACTATCTACTTTAAGCCATCAACCAAAATAATGAATAAACAAATGAAAAATGTACATTTAACCTTTTTCTTAAGCCTAATAAAAAAATTAAAAAAATAGAGAGTAAATTTTGTGTCTTAGCGAATCACATGTAGAGATATTGATAATACACACAGAGCTAATGGTATTTCATAACTAATTGATTGAGCAGCAGCCCTTAGACCACCTAAAAAGGAATATTTATTATTTGATCCATATCCCGACATAAGAAGTCCAACAAGAGCAACACTTGAAATTAATGGTGATCCATAAAAAAACGCCAATAGTAAGATCGATAGAACAAGGCAATAGCCAAACGGAATTACTGAATAACTTAGTAAAATGGATATGACTGCTATGGATGGTCCGATACTGAATAAACGGGCATCTCCTCTCGATGGAAGAAGATTTTCTTTGAAAAGTAGTTTTATACCATCTGCTATAGCTTGAAGAATTCCTAAGGGGCCGGCGTATTTAGGCCCAATACGTTGTTGTATCCCCGTAGATATTTCTCTTTATAACCAAACAATCACGAGTACACCTATTGTGATTCCTAATACAAGACCAAAACTAGCGACAAGCATCCATAAGATCTCATAGACCCCTTTTAAGGATTCCAATCTGGAAAAAAGATTAATAGCTTGCATTTCAGTTGTATCCATTATCATTTTAACGATCAACTTCTCCCATAATGATATCTATACTACCTAGTATTGTCATAATATCAGCCAATTTCATTCTTTTAACTAACTGAGGAAGAATTTGCAAATTGATAAACCTCGGTGGATGAATTTTCCATCTCCACGGAAAAATGCCCGAATCTCGTATAAAAAACATTCCCAATTCGCCTTTTGGGGCTTCGACTCTAACATAAAGTTCTTGTTTGGACAATTCAAAGGCTGGAGAAGGTTTTTTACTAATAAATCGATATTCAAAATCATTCCATTCGGGGACTTTTACTCTATCAAAACGTCGTAGTTTCAAATTTTCATATGGTCCCCCTGGAATTCCTTCCAGAGCCTGTTGTATAATTTTGATGGATTCTGTCATTTCACCAATGCGTACTAAATAACAAGCTAATGAATCGCCCTCTTTTTTCCATTGAACTTCCCAATCCAATTCGTAGTAACACTCATAATGATCAACTTTACGAAGATCCCATTGTATTCCGGAAGCTCGTAGCATCGGTCCTGATAAACCCCAATTTAGTGCTTTTTCCCCGGCAACAACTCCTATGCCCTCAACTAATTTTAAAAAAATAGGATTATGTGTAATAAGCTTTTGATATTCAGTAACCCCTGTTAAAAAGTAATCGCAAAAATCCAAACATTTATCGATCTATCCATGAGGTAGATCAGCAGCTACTCCTCCAATACGAAAAAAAAATTATGCATCATTCACATACAGGTAGCAGCTTCAAATAGATCATATATCAATTCTCTTTCTCTAAAAATATAGAAGAAAGGGGTTTGTGCGCCAATATCTGCCATAAAGGGGCCAAGCCAAAACAAATGTGAAGCTATCCGACTCAACTCCAACATAATGACTCGGATATAGCTAGCTCTTTTCGGTACTTGAATATTGCCTAATTGTTCAGGCCCATTTACGGTTATTGCTTTTGTGAACATAGTAGCTAAATAATCCCAGTGGGTTACGTAGGGCAAGTATTGTATAATTGTTCGATTTTCTGCAATTTTCTCCATCCCTCTATGTAAATAACCTAATATTGGTTCACAGTCAATAACATCTTCACCATCTAGAGTAACGATGAGTTGAAGAACACCATGCATTGATGGGTGGTGAGGTCCCATATTGACTCTCATTAGGTCTTTTCTTGTAGCTGGTACATTCATAAGTTTTTTACCGATTCATTCTTCCATGAATTGCTGAAAGTTAAAAGAAATTAATCAAAACTCAAAATTTAACCAAATAAACTAAATACTAAATACTAAAAATTAAAATTCCCCGGCTTTTGCAATTAACGAGTTTTTATCTCCCGAATATTCAACTGACCAATTAATTCTTTATAATGTACTGTATTTTTTTTTTCCAAATAAGCTAACAGTCGTTGACGTTTTCCCAATATTTTTCGTAAACCTCTCTGAGATAAATAGTCTTTTTTGTGCAGTTCCAAATGTTAAGTAAGTCTCTAGATCTTATTGGTAAACCAGAATACTTGAAATTCAACAGAACCTCTGTTTTCTTTTTCAGAAATGAGTGTATTTTCTAGCATAAAAAATTTTCCCCTTCTCATCTTACAAATATGCCTTACAAATAGGTATTTTACTGATGAGTAATAATAATAATAATAATGTTATTATTTTTAATGCAGGATACGCGTGAATTTCGTTAGGAACTCCTACGTTTATCAATTCACATTAATCAATCCAGCTTTAAATTCAATTTGATTCAGATAGGAATACCTTAATGTGATACATTTTTCCATTCAGAAAAGGGCATCATTTAGCCCTAAGAATGAATAAGATTCTGTTAATTGATTTCTAGGTCTAATTGATATGTTATTGGTTTTAATATCTATATTTGAATGGTATGTAAGACAGGTCATGTTTGAATCTTTTCCGTTCATCTATTCTCTAGGATAGATCATCTATTCTCTAGGATAGAGCATCTATACGAAAAATAGACTATCAATGACTTTTCAACCATGGGTACATATATATCCTTAAAATACTGAAATGGTCGCCATTATTGGTATCAAACCAATAGCGATTCAGACAAGCTAAATCTTCTATTCGATAATTGGGCCAAAGAAAAAACTTTAAGTTAATTAATTCATTTTTATCTTTATCAAGATCTTTCTCTTTGTTCAACAATTGACTACAGTTGTTCTTGGTGCAAAATACTGAAGTTCTATCAACAACATTTCGATTTTTAGTCTTTGAATTGAAACAAATTAGAATTCTGAACTCCTACTCGTGCAGGCGATAAAATATTTTCCGGAACAAGGAAATCAAAACTATTCCTATCAACATATTCTTCTTCTTGGTATGCTTGATTAGTTTGCTGCTTACTTATATGAACAATGAAATGCCTAAGGTTTTATACATAAGAAATTGACCGTCATTTTTAACAGACAGACATGTGGGTTCGATAACCAATACTGCCCTCTTGATCAATTCTGCAAGACTCAAATTCTTCTGAATCAGCATTATATTCAAACTCATTTCTCTTCTTTGAATCGAAGATATAGTAATTTTTTTTGGATTTTTCAGTCTAAGCAAGAGACAATATATTTTGACATTATTGATCACTCTTTGATTTAAAGCATTGCCCCACCGTAATTGAAAAAAGAAATAACGTTTCAGAAAGAAATCTAGTTCTGCTTCTGTCTTGCTTTTGTATTGTTTTTTCTTTTTACCTTTTTTTATCTTTGATACTGCATAATCTTCTTCAATCTGTTTTTCTTGTTTTCTTGGGAGATTTGATCTAAGATCTCCCCGTCTTTTGGCCATGTCTTTTTCTTTTTTATTTCAATTTTTATTCTTTATGTTTTTATTTGATGATATAACACATTCACCTTTTTCTTTTCCAGCGATGTTTTTATTTTCACTAACAACATTTTCATTTAGATTTAAATTGAAAAGAAAGACTTTTCTTGGGATAACCCACGATTTCATTTTATATAGATTATAAAGTAGTACGAATTCTGGAAAGAACCAAAGTTCCAAACTCGAAATGGGACGATTTAGTATTTCTTCATTCATTCCCATCCAATAAAAAAAAACCTTTTTTGGACTTCGACAATTTATTTTCGGATTTGGATTTTTCAAAAGGGAAAAAAGGCCCTTTTTATCAAATAAGGGATAATTCTTACTACCAATTTTAGTATTTTGATTACCCATGTTATCGATCTTGACCCAAGTCTCAATATCAACTTTTTTTCTAAGATAAAAATGGATAATTTTCCAATTCAAATATTTTCTCTCATAATAGTTTTTTCTATATCTAATATCGCCCTTTTCCAGATACTGATTGATAGGAGCATTTTCTAATATATCCATATCAGAAGGGTTGTGTTTATGTGTGTTAGAATTATAAAAAAAAAATCTGGGTTCATATTTACCTTCCGTTCACGTTTAAAGGATGATTCATAAATCGCTGAGTTTCGCCTATTTTCATAATTAATATATTTATATGACAAAAGATCATATCTAGAGTTTTTCTGAAAATTCTCTTTTTGATTCAATATCGAATATACTTCGGAATATTTGTGTTTTTTGGACTCATTTAATCGATCTTTTTCATATAAATTTGATTTGGAACTTTGATTTTGAACCATACTATGTTGATTAACTCTACTTTGCCATTTTATTGATATTAATTTAGACCACTTAATTGGGGATAAATCATATTGATAATGTTCTTTTAACCACCCCTTCCATTGATCCAGTGCATAACTCGTAAGTAAGTTTCTTAAGACTGAATTCCGAATGAATTAGTCATTGTCTTTCGAAAGAATGTTTTATTTCATTCTTAAGAAAAAAATACCTCCCGGGGTTGTGAAAAACAGACCTTAATTTATACAAGTTAAAGTTAATCGCTTGAGTTTGTGATAATTTGTAAAATACATACGCTTGGGACAAATAGGATAAGTCACAAAAAATATGTGAATTTGTCTTATTGTTAATATTAGCAATGGATTTTTTTATAGTCGAAATAAAGTAAATTGTATTGTGATTTTTTCTATTAATTCTTTTGTACTTTGTTTCATTAATGGACTTATCCCTAAAATTTTTTGTTGATTCAATAAAAGGTTGTGTATTGAGTCTGGGAGTAGTAATGATAAATAAAAAAATCTCTATGTATATTTTTTCGACAAAATTTTTAATAAAAGAATCTAATTTAGAGATTAATCGTTTATTTCGTCTTTTTAATATTTTCCAAATCGTTTTGGAAAATTCTAATCTCTTAGTATTTAACTATAACTTGTTTTGTTAGAACTAATATAGATTCCCGGGGTTCTTTTTCTTTTCACTTTTGTAATTCTTTCTATTTGATTTCTGATTGTGCTTATTCTATCAGTCATATTTTTCTTTTTTTTCCTGTCAGTGAAGAATTTGTCCAGTGTCGAGATTCAATTTGACTAAAGGATTCATGAATTATCCGATTGCTGATTATAGAATCTTTTTCGTTTTTACTTTCATTCGAATCATATACTTTTCTTAATCCCAATAATATAATTGGATTTACTTTGGAAAGTTCTTTTATTATTCTTTTTATAAATAAAAAATTTTCGACAAACCATTCTTTTGTTTCTTTTCCAATTGTTAGACAATTTTGTTCTTTCCCTTAAAACTTTTAGAGCTAGAAAATATACTCTTTTGCATTTTACAAGTTTTGTTTCCAGTTCCCTAACAACAGGCTCAAAAAAGTCAAAAAGGGAAGATCCCTTTCTGGGAGAACCAAAAGGGAGGTTAGTTTCCATTCCCAAATCGTTAAAAACAAAAAGATGCTTTTGTTTTTTCTTTAAATAGCTATCGAAAATTGTAGTCCACGGTTGCATTTAAAAGGAAATAGGATTTTTATTCGAATCTGCTCACAACCAATTTTTGGAAATTGATTCCGACAATTGAACACCATTATAGGTACATTTAATATGCATTTCTCGATTCCATTCCTGTAGATCCTCAGACCATTCGGGAAATTGCAATAATAGGATACGTCCAATATTTTTGACTATTATGTAAAAAGGTAAAAAAATATATTTTCTAAGAATTGATTGTGTTATTAACATAGAACCTCTTATTATTTGCGCAAATGGAATGGTATCCCAGGCTTTTGCTATCTTTATCTGCACTTGTTATTTTCTTTTGTTATCCTCTTTTTTGTCCTTCTCTTTTTTCTCTTCTTTTTTTTTGTTCTTCTGTATACTCCAGAATTTCAAATTCGGCATCCTTTCATACCCAATTTCTAAAAATAAGTTTAATTGGTCGGGATATATCAAACGAAAAAAGGGGGGGATTTTTTTATCCTGTCCAAAAAAGGGAAAGAATGTACATTTGCTTGAAAGAGTTCCCAAATAACAACTTTACGTTGTTGGGCGTGTATAAAACCTTTAATTATTCCTCTTCAAAAATTCGACTGTTGTGAATAGCGGATCAAAGCCGCCTCGTTTCGTTGATCTGCAGTGTTAGTATCCGTCGTAGTAGTAGGATTAGTAGTTTCCTTGTTAGCAGTAAAAATCACTACACGTTTGGCTTTTCTTGAGCGAATTTCATGATCGATAGGCACGTTTTGTTGATATTCTCCTGATTGTTGTTCTAAATCAGTTATTAAGTTGTATGACCATCAGGGGACTTTTTTGCTGATTTGTTTTAGTCCACCCAATTCTTTTTGAATTTTTTGACCATTGGAGTGGCTTTGAATAACATAAAATAACAATTTCAAATTGTTATTCAAGTTGTTTTTTTCTTTTTCAAAATCTATTTTGTTTTGTTCTTGGTTTGAAAATAAAGAAAGACTTTTCAAAGTTAAGTTCGATTTTGGTTTTGTATCAAATTGACCAGTTAAAGGGCAAAAATTGTAAATTTCTGTTGATAATTTTTTTTATCAAACAAATCCCCTTTCTGTTCAAATTCTTGGTAATCAATAAGAATACTATGAATCCGATTTCTGTTCATCGATTTTGTCCGGATCCTCTTTTTCTTCTTCTTCCGAAAAAAGGGATGAAGAAGGATCTTCTTCGGTGGATCCCTCTTGTTCCTGTTTAGTCCCCTTCATTTCGGAAGTTGTTTCTATTTCTACATCCCCTTCTTCCTCACTTTCCACCCTTTCTTCCGCTTGTGAGGTTTCTTTCAGTTTCTTAGTAGGAATGGGGGACGGTATTCTTCCTAAATAGTAGATACAGTTAATAAATAAGAGAGTACTAAAGATCCGATCCATAAAATTTCTCAATTCTGACACAAGGTACTTATTAGATCGAATGTATAGTCGGGTTGTTGAAGCCCCCAAAATTAATTCAGATCTTCAACTAACTACAATTGATTTGTAGTAGTAGTGGACCAGTTCGAATCCCACGAGGAGCTATGTGTGAGGGGGGTTTTTAGCACTTGAGATGAAAAGAAATAAAAGAAGAAGGTTAATGCCAATTCTAATAGTAATAAATAAAGGAAAATTATTAAAGAAATTACTAGCAATATGTAAAAGAAATATTTCAATCTTACCAAACTCCGATCCAAGGAAGTGTAGTTGTACCGAATATATCTAGATCATAGGAATGTAAAAACACTTTTTCATTCAAGCATTTAACCGAAAATTTCGCAGGATAGCCATGACAAAATTTTGAGTTTTCCTATTCTATTTGTTTGAACCTAGCATTCATAACAAATCTTACTAACAAATGACTGGGGGCGATAGCGTTCCATATCATTTGATAGTAGCACTAAGAACATTGAAAACAGTTAAAACAAAAACCAACAATTGAGATAGCTACAATTGAAAATCTTTGTATCATTAATTCCCTTTAAATCATAAATGCATGATTACTGTCACTTTACACATGCAAAAAGATTTAAGTGCTACTTGGACTAATTGTTCCGGACAATTACGGATCAAGAACAAATAGATAGCTATAGAAAGAAGAATGCAAATAAGTTGTCAATTTATTTATCATTCAAAATCTATAAAATAGAATGCAAGAAATAATTATTACTTGAATGCAAAGGATTATGAAACTATGAACAAAACCTCACTAAATATATTGGCATTAACACCCCTTGGAACGGAATGGAAGTAATTTAGCCACTCATAGTAGCAAAACTATTCTAACTTTATTCTAAAAAGAAAGAGAAGTACAAAAGAAAGGGAAAATTCTGCAAAAAATTAAAGGAAAGACTTATGTCTTCCAAGTTCACTAACCCTCCTATTTATAGCCTTATTCTCTAACAACCTCCCTAAAGACTTCCTAAAATTTCTCCATCAAATCCTAAGTCTTTAAACTTTAAATTCCTAACCAACCATCCTATCCTATCTTATCCTATCTAATCCTATCAATTGTCTTCAAATCCATTCTAACTTGAATTACAAAAGTTGAAATCAAAAGACAAATTTAAATCTTGAAATTCAAGTTATCAGCTCATCGGTTCTTTATCTCAGCTCAAGACGTGGTCACATGCACTTTCTTGACTTTCACCTCCAAGACTTCATCCTTTAAGGCATGGGCAAGCTTAATCCAAAAGAGTCTTCTGTTTTGGCTAAAAAAGTGCTTCTCAAAAAATCTTCTAAATCTCCATTAAATTCTATCTTTTCACTTTAGTCTATCGACTTCATCCCCTGTACAAAAAACACTTAAAATTAGCCAATTTCATACCAAATAAAGTATTAACATCATATTTTTGCTCCTATTAAATGGTAACAAATTAAATCCTATCAATGTACTTATTCAATTTAATAGAATGATTTTGCTGTGTCCAGACTAATACCAATCCAAGCCATTTCATGAATAAAATGTGACCAATTAACCAACCAACAAAACTACTTGTTACAAATAACATCTTGTTGTTGCATCGAAACATATAAATGTTGACTAATCTAGCTAACATTGAACTTGGTAAAATGAAATAGTTGAATAATTGAAAAATGAGATTATTCAAGAATAGACATTGAATGCTGAGATTACGCATTAAATTTTGGGTAGTCGATCCATAATCAAAAAAGTGTTTATGATTGTTCCAGAAGAAATGAAACAAAAGATATGGTAGAGCTAGGACAATTATTGTATGAGGTCTACCCAATGCTAGATGCAGAGGCGCATGATAGATCGATATGAACATCATGAGCTGTCCCGTAATAAAACCAGTTGTTGCTAATACCTTCTTCTCGGTTCCTTCTTCCATATCTGAGCGTGGAGAAGGAAGAGATAAGAGGGCCCTATGGAGAATGTGGTCAAAAATCCATAATAGAGTCCGACCACAACGACCGAATTGATTATCTTCATGCCTAAGGATACTAAATTAACTAGTAGAAAAGATTGAAAAATCATCACAAACCTCCCTTATTTCTTTTCTATTGCAATTTCTGGATTATTATATGATGATTTTTTAACTTTCCATATACATATATAGAAAAGAAATATAGACTAGAAACGACATCTGTTATGTCAATGACACCAAAGGGATATTAAATGAATGGAATTGGGATATGGGTGGAATATAATGAAATAGAGCCACTTTGAGGTTCCCTCTAAAATGAGGCATGGAAGGGAGCCACTACGAAGAAGTTCCGGGGGTTACGAAGGAAGCTTCTAGCTCATATTGTTCATGGGTTGAAAACAGGAATTGAACTCTATGAGATATAATCTACCATTGTTCCTCAGTAGCTCAGTGGTAGAGTGGTCGGCTGTTAACCGATTGGTCGTAGTTTCGAATCCTACTTGGGGAGATTTAATTCATTCTAAATTCTTTAATTCAGACTCAAAGAAAGGGGCTCACTTTGACCGTCAAGAGTAGGTAACCCATTCCTTGTCTTTGCATTTTATCTCATCGTATCACATTCTGCGAGATTTTAAAATCACCGTCAATACCTCGGTGTAGGTCCGGGATAATCCTTTGTTCCATAGCCCCGGGGCTATTTACAACTAGCCAATTAAGAATTCTCAGATGTACTAGCACTGCATCTTTGGTGCAGTCATCGATTCTCTCGAGAGGTCACAATTGCCGCGAGATATTAATGACGAGGAAGGCTTTTTTGTTATGCTATTAAGACTTGTACTTGCTCTGCTATTCTGCCCAAGCTTGGCTGAGGAAGATTTATAGAACGTAAAACAAAAAAATAGGCTGATGGGACCGGGGCATACTATGTGTAATGATTCGACCATTCACAAAATAAAAAGAAAAGCCATTTCATTTCGACAAAGACCGACACCCAAGTTCCATAACTTTTGGCCCGCTATCCCCATCATTCGACCCCTAGAGGGAAAGGTACTTCCCCCTTGGGCCGATTGTAGGCGAGAAGGGATTCAAACCCCCGACACCGTGGTTCGTAGCCACGTGCTCTAATCCTCTGAGCTACAGGCCCCACCGCGTCTCCACTGGATCTATTCACGGGAGTACCCTCAGAAAAGGACCCTTTTCTCTGCCCAGCTATTTCAGGTTAAGAAGATGTGAAAGCGCGTTTATCTCTATAAGAAGGGTGCGTTCTATAATGACTAAATTCGTGATTCACTCTAACTTTTATTAGCGTAAGGATGAAATAACCAATAAGCCCTAGTTACCATAATAGACTATCATGAACAAAATAAAGTTCGGTTAACCTAGCCCAGTTCTCAATTGCTCAAAAACTGGGTGTTACTATCGGCGGTGGTAGTGGTGATGCCGGGCTGAGAAGTTTTGGGGGATGGTGTTGGGGGAAGTGGGGCAAAAAGTGGGACAATGAGAGTAGAGAAGGGCATTTTTTTTTTTTGTTTAAGATCCTTTTGTTATTCCCTTTTTTTGCCTTTTCTTTTGGCTAAAATGTCTAAAGTGTTTTCAACCATGAGATTAAGGAATGGACACAACTAGTGTCAACTTAGTAAAAAGTGGGGCAGACAATAGTATAAAAATGTGGTAGAAAATTGTTACGAAAAGAGAACTCTTAAAAAAACTAATAAACAAGTATGCGCCTAACTTAAATCTAAAAAATTAAACCAGTAAATTTTGAACACATTTTACTAATTAAGTGCTCTATCACTCTTTGAAACTGAGGAAAGATTCATGAACCTTAACAATCTCCCTTTTTATGGGTTGTTATTCACAAAAAATTCAAATTCCATTAAGCTCTATTAGCCTGTCACTAGTACTATTTCCAACCCCCATCTCTTTTTCAAACAAAATAACTTTACTTCTAATTCATACAAGTTCATTTCTTTTTCATAATCCTCACCTCTAATCCTTAAAGTATCCAATTACCTGGCTAATTACTGAAAAGACCTGACATAATCTCGCATTTCTAATACTATATGTTAACGAATAGTTTGAATCAACACCAAATGGTTATTAATACACATGCCATGCAAACTTGCCAATGAATAGGCCAACAGTCCGAATTTGCCAATTTTGAGTTCTGATATCACTATTAGAAATTTGTCACAAGAAAAAACATTTAAAGCCCACCGTAGAAACTACTCAGCATGTATGAGCTCAACTTGAATTTAAAAATTCACACGAATAGGTGTTTAACCCATCTTACTTATTAAATGATTTGTACCACCATCTTATTTATTTGCAATCTAATAACTAACATGATACTATTGGGAAGAGTTAAACTGAGCATTTTTTGGTTAGGTACATGTCTCTGCTTAATTTCAGTCATTTGGATCCTACAAAAATTAGTCATATCAGATGTAACATTATGGCCCCTTAACATCTCTCACAGGATATATTTGTAGCTGGAACAGACACAAGTGCAGCCATAATTGTTTGGTCTATGACAGCCCTGATGCTGACACCTACGGCCATGAAGAGAGTGCAAGCTGAAATCAGAGATTTGGTTGGAAATAAAGGAACAGTAGGGGAAGAAGTACTTCAAAAGCTTCCTTACTTGGATGCAGTAATAAAAGAAACCTTAAGATTATATCCTCCAGCACCAGTTCTTATGCCAAGAGAAACCATAGAAAATTGCAAGATAGAAGGATATGATATTGCACCCAAAACTATGGTTTTCATAAATGCGTGGGCTATTGCCAGAGATCCTCAAAGCTGGGAAAATCCAGATGTTTTCGTTCCTGAGAGATTTATGAATAGTAACATTGATGTGAAAGGAAATGATTTTGAATTGATCCCGTTTGGGGCAGGAAGAAGAGGCTGCCCTGGAATATATTTGGGACTGTCAACTGTGAAAGTTTCATTGGCCAATCTTCTCTACACATTTGATTGGGAACTGCCTTCTGGGACGAAAATGGAAGACATTGATGCTGATGTCTTGCCAGGAATAACCATGCATAAGAAAAATCCTCTTTGCCTTGTGGCAAAGAAGTATGCTTAATTAATTTGGTTGTAGTTGTTGCACTAGTGAACTCAAAGGACCAGCAGCTTGAATTTCCTTCTTCTATTTTGCAAATAAAAATAGTTCCATGTTACCAATAATACGTTTTAATCCAAATTTTATCATCCTGGAACACAATTTTCAGTTTTCTTTTCTTTTCTTTTTTTTTCTGTTTGGTTATTTCGGATGGGGCTTAGAGGATTTTTTTTTTTTTTTTTGGGTTGAATCTTGAAAATTTCAACCTTGAGTTAAAGTTTGAACTTTCTTTATTCTTTTAGGAGTGATAGTTATTGGAGTTTTGATGCTTTTTGCTGTTTTGGGTTATAGGGCATGGGCGCTCCGATTGTTGATCTAAAAGAGATTGAAATTTAAAGTGGGCGCTTTGCTTATTGAGGTTTTAAGAAATTGAAAATCAAAGTTATGGGTATGATATATCTATGAGCAGATGGGGAAAATCACGGTAATTTATATTACATTTTCTTTTTCGATTATAACGATTTGGAGATGAGAAAAATTGTTTACTTATGCAGTTCTTGTTCATTGGTCATACCATTGAGCTTCCTTTGTCAAATCCTTTCACCACAAGAAAAATGGCTTTTAGTGACATAAAACACCATGACGAATAAAAATCTCATCACTTATAAATACCCCTATTAGTGACAAGAACTTGAGTTATCACCAATTTTGTGTCAACTAACCAACTTTAGTGACGAATCACTAGAAACGTCATCATTTTGTCACTAAATAGCATGGTAGAAAGGTTTCCCATCAATAGGATACAATTAATGACGAAAAATTGGTGACGAGAACCACTCTCATTAGTAAAATTTTAAAATTTATTCATTGGTAACGAAATTTTTATCTTCACCGACTTAGACACCTTTTAAGGCGATTTTTGTCACCACCAATTTCTTATTATATATGTAACTAATACTACTTATATAAAATTCTCAATTAAAATTTTAATTATATGGATATATGTGAAATATCATTAATTCAAATACAAATTTTTTTTCGTTAGTTTATTAAAAATTGAATTTACTTATTTAAAGGAAATTTTAATTAAGAAAATAGTCACAATAAAAATAAAAATAGTTATAATCTTATATATATATATGTAGTTTTAGTGTATAATATTATTAAATATGGAGATATAAAATATTTATTTTCATGTATAATGAAATTGAATATTATAAATTTTAAAAACGATGTATGTATTGGGCTATATAATTTGGGATAGACTAAATAAAATGTTTTGTACTAAATTGATTAGGCCACAACTTATATAATGATTGGATTTATTTGGCTAAAGATAATGATTGAGCTATGTAGTTTCTTCATTGGGCCAAACTTATCTTTTTAAAATTTTGACTCTTAATTTCTAATAATTATACTAAGACACTTTAATATTTATGAATTTGTCCACATTATTTTACTTCAAGCGTAGAGTGTTATATTGGGTACACTATTAATTAATAATAATTGGGCTTCTTTGACTAAGAATAATGATATTGGACTAAGCATATTCTTTTCTTTTCTTTTTTTATCAAATGTAAAAAATATTATTGATCAAAATATGAGGTTCTACAAATACACTGAGCATATATGGGCAGACTATTCGATTAACCAGTTCCAAAGTAGCAATACTATAGGATCATGACAATAGGGTACAAGGCATAGGCCACCTTGTACACTTGTGTCTTGATCCTGTGTACAACCTCTAAAGGAACTAGAACATATCTCTCAAAATGCATTCGGTTCCGAGACAACCAGATGTAGTACACCGTGCATACAAAAGCTAGCCGTTTCCTTCTACTAATTCAAGTCATCCCTCCAGCCTTCAAGGTCCACTTTAGAGTAGCTACTAACGTCTTCATCTCCCTTTTAGCCCCGCATTAGTCCTTGACTTCTTTCTAGATGGCTGTCAAAAATGGACACCTAAAGTACAAGTGCCTTGCCAATTCCACTTCCCCATGGCATAAGTCACAAATTGGGTCAATATCCAAGAACCCTAAACGGTCTTTTGTAAAAAGCCTTCCTCTGATAGCAAGCCATAAGATGAATGAATGCTTGGGAGATGTGTGGGCATTCCAAATTATATTCGTCCATATAACTTTCTGTGCTCGATGTCAAAAGTATTAATAAGCCAAAGTGCCCAATGCATTCCTTTGTAGTTCACCTATTCAATCAATTGCCCCCTAAATCGATCCTTCTTTTTGCACTAAGAGATCTCTAATACACATAAGCCGCTTCATCAGTGCAGAAGTATTAAGACACCCTAATATACTTCAATGTGCTAAACTTAGTATATTCATATTTTGACTCTTAATTTATAATAATTGTATTAGGACACCCTAATATTTATATTCGATCATATGATTTTGCTTCAATCACACTATCTTTGTAGCGTAATAATTCACTATTGATTAGTAGTAGTTGGGATTATTTGGTTAAAAAAAAAAATTAGACTAAGCATCTTCTTCATTTTGCTAAGTTTCATTATCTTATTTATAATACGGCTCTTAATTTAAAATAATTTTACTAGGAACCCTTAAGGTTTATGAATTTGCATGCATAAGTTTAATTACTTTAAGCACATAATTTTTTTAATATTAAAATACACTATTGATTAATGGTAATGAATTGTTTTGGACATTTATTATGGACTATATGTCTTATAAGAAAATCACGAATCAAAAATAGTTTCAAAATAATTACTATCACTAATGAAATATTATAACATAAGTAGAAGTTAATACATATACATATATAGTTAGATGTAAAATCTATAACATAAGTAGTTTATAACTAAAACTAGAATCTATAGCATAAGAAGTTAGTGCATATAAGTAGTACGTAGTATATGACATAGTTATAACAAAAATAATTAGTACATAACATATATATGTAGTTTAGTACATACACATAGTTTTACATACACATATACATGTTTATGAGTAATGATATTATTAGTGAAAATTCACAGTGAAAAGTCATAATAACTAATGTGGTATATTTAAAAAGACAAAATTATATTTTGTTATTTTCCACTTTTTTTAAAGAGTGTGGTGTATGATTTTGTCTTTTCAACCATGCCACATTAGTTACTATAACTTTTTACTATAAATTTTCAGTAATAGTATTATTTCTCTATGTTTATTATTCGTCTCTTTATTTATCTGTTAAGTAAGCAATTATACTTTTGTATTACAACTTTTAAAAATTCCGGTTAGACTTTTAATCTATATTAAAAGCATTAAAGATATTTTTTAATGTACTAATTGATCATATTAATTAATAAGTAAAAAGTTATATTTTGTATTAAAGTGTTGGGGGGTGCAATTGAAAGAAATAAATATATTTTGAGAAATGTGATTGAATAAAATTATACTTATTGTAGGATTGAAATTAAAATAAAAAAAAAGTGTGGGTATTGTTACAATAATTACATTCATTTAAACAAACTACTCAACTTGATTTGACTTGAGTTGGTGTGTGAGCATGTTTGAATGCATCCATCTTTTCTTCCAAAAATGCTTAGAGGTGAGATTATTCTGATTGTAACTTGTGAATAATATCAATTTATAAATACTTTAAAATTTTCAAAATATTAAGTGTAATTCCACTAATAATATATTTAAATACACTCCATCTTTTAAAAAAAATCAAGCAAAACTTCAATACCTAGGAGAAAATTTTCCTTTTCATGAAATTGATAATTAGTAATAAAAAATTTGAACCCAAAAAAAAAAACCAAAAAATTTGTCACCTAAAATTCCAATGTACATTTTATGTAGAGGTCACAATCAAATCATGTTTCAAGTTTGCGTGTCGTGTTAAAATATAGGTATTATAGGTTTTACACAAACACGAACACAGCCCGTTTAATTACACATGTCAGGTCATACAAATTGACCACGACCTATTTATTTAGTGGGTAACACGATACGACACGAAAGCAATACGAAAATATCTATATACATATGAAATTTGAGAAAACTCCATTACATATTTATTTCATAAGTAACACAATATGAAAAAAAATACTTATATACTTATTAAAGATTAAAATACCAAAAATACCTAAACTTATATTTTATCCAGTGTATTTTAATTTTATAAAATTATTATTAGATATTTTTTAAAATTATTTTAAATAGATTAAACAGATTGACCAGTAAGTTTAAAGATATATTTATTTTTCATATTATATAAGTTTGACCTAATTTTGATTAGAATATGCGAATTAATATATCTGTACCCATTAAATAGGTGTTAAATAGGTGCAGTTTGGATCCACAAAAAGGTAGGAGGTGATAGTTAGGGACTTTAGTCTAGTTTCTTTCATTTAATGCACTTTGTAATAGGCCAATTGAGATGAGTAGCATAGTTTTCTTGTATAGTAATAGCGCATCGATATATTCGGGATTTTGTACTTGCCATCCTGTGCGGTCTCTTCCCGTCTTGTGAGGGCTTTTTACTCTTTGGGGGTCTTTTTGTCCCCTTGTGGGCCTTTTGGACCCTCGTGGTCTCTTTGTTTTCGTAAATTATAGCGCTGTATCTAGTTACAACACCACAAAGCACATTTAGCCGTTGTGGCTATGTACTTTGGCTATTGTACTACTTTGTTAATATACTATCATTTTTAGAAAAAAAAAATGTTAAGTTCGGGTGGCATTTCTATAGTATCACAAATTGCCACCTCTAATTGTATAAGCTATCTCGTTCCACATCCCTTCAAAAGTTCCCCTGAACCCTATCTTTCCTTTCCAATTTTCCCTTCCTACCGCCCCTCCCCTTCATCTAGCATCTCCCTTCCCTCCAATTGTTTGGTTCTCCCTGCCTCTCCGTCCCCTCTCGTTGGATCTGTTCTTCATAGCCCTCCATCCCTTCTCATCAGTCGACATGTCACCGCCTCTCCCTCCCCTCTCCTTGTTCAGTTGTCCTCGTCTGTCCCTCTCTTATTCGACCGCCGTCTTCTCCAGGTCTCTCCCTTTCTTCTCCTCATACGTCCTCTCTTTCCCTACCAGTACATTAACCGTTCAAAAGGAACCAAGCTTGACCCTTTTTTCGGTCTTCATTATTATTTGACACCCCAATTTTTTGCTGGATTATGAGTATTTTTGTTGTAATTGGTGTAATTATCATTTGATGATTTTTTGGGCATTTTGTATTGTATTTGATGTAATGGATGTGGTTATCATTTACTAATTTTTTGGGCATTTTGTGTTGTAATTGATGTTGGTTTTTGGGGATTTTGAATATCGAGCTATTTTAATCATATTATGTTTTTTTTTTTGGTTTTTCTATTTCTGTTTTAGCTGTGGTAGGCTATGATTGTTGCTTGGTTGTGAGGTAAGCTTGTGTCTAAGCTTCCTAGTATTTTGTGTTAATTTTATGAACTTAAAGTTGAAATAATTTGGTGCTTCCTATTCCTTTGTATTGGCATCTCGATGTTCCTCGGTGATTGTGAAGTTCTTCACTCTCTGTATATTCTCCATGTTTTTCTATGCATTTTCTTTTATTTAATTGGCTTTTGCATTTTATCTTTATTGTCTTACTCCAACTGATTGCTCACAGTATTAATGACTTCAATTAAATTACTACACCCGCCCTTGGTTGCCTCACTGCAATTTCTTATATATAGACCTCCATGTCTCTCAGCTTGATTCTACTGAATGAATGTGAATTTGAAACTGGAATGAAGATGCACATATATACCATTAATTGATGAAAATCTTGTGTTGGCATTACATGCTTTCCAACAATGGTGAAGACTGATAAAAGTCATGTGAAAATAATATTTTCAAATTTAGTTGTTCACCTCATTTTTGAATTTGTTAATGCTATCATTCTATTTTATTTTCCATCTTTCTATTGCAAAATATCAGTATCTAAAGCCTTTTTAGCGTATTAGAAAATTATTAAAATATCCTTCCTTCCACCTGCTAATATTGTATTCTTGTGATCTTTGTAATATTGTTAACCTGTTGCTGCACGAGTGGTTGGTAATTTGGATAATTACATGCTTTGTTCTTATGGTGGCTTGTTCTCAACTTTTGTGGCTGAACTTGTTTGTCATGAGACGTATCAATCTGTTCCAATGCTGTAATAAAAAAGAGAAGGCAATAACTAAGGTTTTGTAGAGTATGATTCAAGGCTTGCTTCTAAAATAAATTGATGGGGATCCGTTTTAGTTATTAAATTATTAGAAGTTTTAGTTTTATTTATGTTGCTTGTTTTCATTAGGGTTTTAGTTGTTATTAGGGTTTCTTATGTTTTCGATAAATATTGATATAATCCCTTAGGGTTAGACTAGACTGGACTAGACTTTGATTATCGATATTAAGAATTCTCTTTGGTTGTGACCATCTTTTACTTTTCTGTGGTTGAGAATCCTAGGGGTAGTGAATTTTTTACAGTTAATTCACCCTAGTTTATTTTCTTGTTATTGTTCTTCATCAATTACTTGTCCTACATCATTTTGGTATCAAAGCCCCGGTTCTGAAAATTCTTATTTTCAAAGCTACATCCTGGCTAAACAATCAACAAAATTCTAAACCCTAGCCGCCAACAATCCATCGCCTTCTTCCATTCAATAGCCGTCGTCCATTCAAACCCAGCCGTTGTTGCAAGACCTGTGTTCAAAGCCGCACACTTTTCAGTCCCGAATTTGATAACTCAGAAGCCCAACCGATCAAAAGCAGCCACCTTCCCTTAGGTCACAACAGCCGCACAAGCGCACAAGGAAGAAGCCCAAAAAACTAGCGGAAATCAAGCCAAATTTTGTTTGGGCCAGATTTTCCTGGAGATCGGCCATTCTTTTAATTCCTTGAAGGATGCAACAATTCTATAGCTTTTATGTCATTAGTGGCGACTTCTTTTCACAGCTGGGGAGAATGATGGGGATCCGTTTTAGTTATTAAATTATTAGAAGTTTTAGTTTTATTTATGTTGCTTGTTTTAATAAAGCCCAATAGTTAATGGGCTTAGTTTCATTACGCTTTCTTATGTTTTTAATAAATATTGATCTAATCCCTTAGGGTTAGACTAGACTAGACTAGACTTTGATTATCGATATTAAGAATTCTCTTTGGTTGTGACCATCTCTTACTCTTCTGCCTTTGAGAATCCTATGGGTAGTGAATTTTCTGTAGTTAATTCACCCTAGTTTATTTTCTTGTTATTTTTTTTCATCAATTACTTGTCCTACATCATAAATAGTTTGCAATTTACTTTTTTGCCTATTGACATTATATGTGATGATTACTTGCGAAGGATACCATCCTTTTTTTTTTATGGAATTCGAAAATTATCGTTTCATCCTATGTTTTACCCCTAAAGGACTATGGTTTAAAATTTCCAACTCTGCATTTTATTACTGCATGCTTAATTAGACTTTATGCTTCTATATATTGGGCTGCTCTTTATGCTTAATTAGATTTTTAGCATTGCTTACATTGATATTCTGTTCTGAAATTTTTCTGCAATATGTTAGGCGTGCAGCTGTTTGCGCCTTGGGTATAGCAGCACATAACAAGCCAAGCTTGATAAAAGATCTTCTACTTGAACTTTTACCACTACTCTATGATGAGACACTAATCAAGGTATACTGAATTTGCTGTCAATTTGCTCCATATTCTATGGAATTTCATTAGAAGTGGATATACAGTACTAATTGCTAAGTTTTGTCATGACTGTGTGAACTCAATGCTGATGCTTGAAGGTATTGAGTGGGTTTTAGCATATTGTTATTGGTATTTTCTTTCTACTTGAGTGATAGTTTAGGTATAAATCTTGATTCTTCATCTGTTATGTGCATATAAAGACATGCTTGTGCATTGTATTAAAAAATGTAACATTGAAGCTTATGCAGCTACCATTGTACTTGCCATAAAATATACTATAGTCTACCAACCAGAGAAGATAGGTGGGATTCTACAATCTAAAATTTCATCATTTCTGATGCCTATCAAGGATCAAGACCAGGTAGTTATGAATTTAATATTGCAAAATTTAGTTGACTATTAGATAATACTATATTATGCTTACCTCATCTGCTTAGATGTTGGTAGTTGGTGATTTCTCTGTGATTTTATTCTTGGTGCTGTCTCTTTGATTTATCTCTTGGTGACTGATCTCTCTATAAACCAAAGGCTAACTTCAAAATTTTCTAGAAACATTTTTTTTTTCAAATTTCATACTGAAATATGATAGTTTAAACTTTTAGTTAGGGTTTTGAATACATTTTATTTGGGGAGAGGAGAAGAAGAATTATTCTTTATCAAAAAGGGAAAAAAAATCACAGGCGTTTGCACTTCCAAATCCAGCTTAGAACTTAATTTTGACAATTTTAGGAATGGAAGCCATTCCAAAACACAAAAATTTGAAGCCGAAGCCGAAGCCGAAGCGAAAGCCTAAATTGGTAAAAAGTCCCTCTTTTTTCCCCTCTATAACCTTAGTTTTGTGCATTATCTTTTTCAAAGAAGTCTCCTGTGAGGTCAACAGCGTAGGAAGAAACCATGAAATCAATAGCCGAAATCGGTAAAAGATAATGCCTTTGATTTGTCTCTTCGTGAGAGATCTCTATATAAAATAAAAAACACTTCATATCAATATTATCAATGCATGGGGCATTTCTACCATTTTTTTGAGATATGAACGTTATCTAATATATTGATGCCTAACTATATGGGTTGGTATATGATTATTATTCTTGATTGGTGAAATTTGTAGAAAGAATTTCTTTATTAGAAACGATGAGCGTGAATTGCTATCCGCAATTTTATAGTAATTGAAACAATGCATTTCACATGCAGTTGTTGCTTATATTGTTCTTGGGTTAGATTTACAAGTGTGCTAATGACAATTCTCTATAATGCAGAGTATGCCTTTGATTACTGATTTTTTTACTAAACTAGTTTAATTCTATATAATTTGATGTCTTAAAATTTGATTGTTTCCTCTGGAAACACAATTTTGTTGTTGGGTGGAATGAGCCACGCATTGATTATGGGCTGCTACTGCTTTCCAAAAAAAAGAATAGAAATTATAGGCTATAGTTGGCCATATATTTGATTGGTTTGGATTGAATGTTCCAAACAATGACTAACATTGAGCATTTTTTTTTTCTATTCACAGTGACTCATCCACCACCACATGGCTAAGTATCCACAAATTCAAGGAAAAAGAAATTGCCTTTTGGTTGGTGTTGTGTAGGTCTATTTCATTGCTTTTGTCTCTTTTGTTTTAGAACGCTACGTGAATCATGTGTTGACTTCTATTTTGTGGGGTGTAAAGTTGGATAATATTGTTTTGTCATGCTCCAATTAGGATGCTGGCACACTATCATTCGTGTTTTGTGGGAAATTAATGAACTCTGACTTTTGTTTCTTTATTATATTTTCAGCTTGGATGATGTATGCATTGCAAGGATGAACAATATTATGATCAATATAGTGATGTTATTGATTACAAGACACCAAAACAAAACATGTCATTATTTTGGTTAAAAGTTGTCACTGTGCACACTATTTAGTGACCATTTTTTTTAGTCACCAAGTGAATTGGACAAAGTAGCCTTTAGTGCCGAACTATTCTCGTCACCAATGAATGGACCAAATCCAATTTGGTGACCCTTGGGAGTTGTCACAAATAGCATTGATCGTGATATCTTTCCTTGATAACTTTTTTTGTCACCAAATGTCATCACTAAATGCCATTGACCATTGTACCTTTAGAGATGAGATTATATCGTCACCAAATTTCGTCACTAACTGACTAGAATTAATGATGACTCTTAGTTATTAGTGACAAAATTTCTCACCCTTTGGTGACTGCATTTTTTAGTCACTAATTTTGGTGATGCCTTCATTTCATCACGAAATGGTCGAATTTGGTAACTACTTTCATCTTTTGTCACCAAAAATCTTTAGTAACGAGCATGGGTGATGAACAATTTTTTCATCACTAAATGCTATTGGTGACGAAAAACGGCATTTTGGTGATGAAATTTCTATTGTTACAAAAGTTCATTTTTCTTGTAGTATTTCTAACTGAAGGAAAAAATTCCTTATTATTACAAATTGGGTTACAAAATTGGTTACTTATATCAATATTTGTACATCACTAAGTAGTAATATTAAAAAAGATTAGCAAGGCTGTGTATCTAAGTAATTGAAACACTTGGCTTGTCCAATTTGTTTCCCTTAACTCACAAAATATAGCGTTAAAATCCGATAGGAAATTGATCTGTTTCGAATTGCATTCTCTTCTTAATCTTGACATTAAAATTAAGGTTTTAAGGATCCATAATGCATGTATTTCTATGGTATGCTTTTGCTATTTGAGGTGGGCAAAATATACAAGACCAAGTTATATGAGGACTAAGAGACAAAAATCTTTTCTGCGCACAAAGAAATTCGCTCCTCAGGATATATGAAAATAAAAGTGCTTGTTGGAAAATAAAGTTTTTGTGGAAATTCTTTTTGAGTAGTTATTGCCTATTTGTGAGATGGGATCTGCTTGTGACAATAATATAAAATAAAACTTTGATGAGAATCTATTAATCAAAGTAATTAGTTAATAAGCTATTTAAATAAATTAAAATTTGAATTTAAATTGATAGCATAAATTATATCCACCTCCTCAGTGATTTGGGAAAATCACAATCCACAAAAACAAGGGATAATCTCTTCAATTTCATCCATTTATATTATTTTACCACAACTGTGAGTTGAATAATGTTACCACTTAACATTTGAATTATATTTCCTCCCTTGAAATTTATTTTAATGAGAAAATAGACCCTAAAGTTCAACAAAATATATGTCGCTCTAATTTGTATATGGTTTTTAAAAAATAATATGATAAAATAGAGAAAATCCCATGATTTATCCTACCTATATCTAAATCTATATATCTATATGCACATAAAACTGATAAAAGCATGTAAGATGAGTTCAGAAGGGCCTTTTTTTGTTTTGATTTTAATTAATTGTTGAATAATAACATTAATATATAAATATGAGGCTTTTCTTATAATAAATGGATTCCAGAAACATATTGTACGCATATGATATAATACTCTCTCCATCCAAAGAAAGAGTACAATTTTAAAATGAAAATTTTCTAATAATAAATTACAAAGGGCAATAATTGAAAATTAATTATAAAAATATAAAATTATGTATTGAATAATGTATTAAAGACACTGTAATTAATAACTAAAAACTCTTTTCCTTGAGACGAAAGGAATAATGAATAAAACATTTAAATCTTTGAGTTTCACTACATCTCAATTATGAATAGACCATAACCAATGGATAGCTATTTTGAATGAGAAATTCTTCTATGCATCTGTTTTACCGTGTCACATTGCTAAAATGGTATGGCAAGCCAATAAATCTTTGACAACTAATTAAAATTTGTTAATAAATAATACATTTTTTTTATCATAATTACTTTTTTTTTATCAAAAGGTCGATAATGGTATTAACTTTGTAACAATGTACATTTACAAACAAATGTCCACCAAAATTGGACTTTTTCTAGCTCTATTCTTGGCTAAGACGAAATGACAACATGTCACATAACAACCCACCATCCCACAAAAATACACCGTAGAAAAAATAGAGACCATACTAAGACTGAAAGGCATCTGTCCCAGTAAAGTATCTATTACCTCAATATCATGTTCACCCAGCGATAAAGTTGTCAGCCACTGATCGTTCCCATGATCCTAGCAAACTAACCTACCTCTTAAAAATTTTGGCAGCATGCCCTCTGTACTTGGAGCAAACCTTGGTTTTGAAACAACAGAAACTAGCTCAAGCACAAGAAACCAACACCCAACACCTCAAAACCAACACCTATACAGGCAAACTTTACACAAAAGTAAAAAATGTAGCTAAACTACCATTTGTGCATGAAGAAATTCCAACCAAGCATGTCTTGCCACCTCAACTACATCTTTCACTGGCATCCATTCATGCTGAAACACCCACATGTTCCGACTTTTCCATATCATCCACAGAAGATATGCTGTGAATTGTATCCTTTCAGCCCAACCATTCTCCCTAAGCCTAGAACAAAGATGGTGCCACCAGTGCTGAAAAGTGTCCGGAGGCCGAACCCTAACCCAATCCACATTAGCCATCTACCAAACTTGTTGCACTCGAGAACAATGAAACAGGAGGTGTTCGATAGTTTCATCCGATACTCCACACATTGGACAAGTAGGCTCAACTGGTAGCTTCCTTTGATGCAGCTTATCATGGATTGGCAAAATATTATGATAGCAACGCCAAACAAACTGTTTGACCTTGCCTGTGACCTTAAGCTTCCAAGTAGCTGTCCACATACGATGCCTTCTTTCTCTAGAAGTACTAGACTCAGGAACATGTTCTGCGAGTTGTCGATTCTACTGCAACTTATGATATGCCGCCTTCACTGAGTAACTCTGGATACCCTCAGTTGATTCCCCTCGGACAATATGCCTTGCCCTCATCCAATCTTTCCAAAGCCATGAAGCATTTTGTTTATCAGAAACCAACAACACATCTGTGTGCGGGAAATATTTAGCTTTCATGACCTTGCTTATCAATAACTCAGAATGATTAATAACCCTCGTCAATTGTTTTGCAAGTAGAGCATCATTAAAACTTTGAAGCTCTTGAAAGCCCAATCCCCCATCTTCCAATGAATTTTTTGCCTTGCATTGTGATGAGCACCCCACCAAATATTCGCCGTAAGACGGCAAATTTCTTTACACACTCCCTTGGGAAGTTTAAAACATCCCATGACATATGTGGGCAAAGCATTTATCACTACTCGAATAAACACCTCCTTGCCGGCTACACTCAAGAATTGAGACTTCCAATTCTGAATTCTGTCCTGAACTTTGTTAATCAGAAACTGAAAGACCTCCCTTTTCAACCTATTTTATCATAATTACTTACATAATTAATAATTAAAATAGTTATTAAATTTTATTTATTTGTTTTTCAATCCCCGCATGAATGAAGGGATTTAATTTCTAAATATAATCCTCCCCGGTGGTACAGTGGAGATTGTTCTATGTAAGGGAATGATGGTTTATGATCCCTGAAGAATTCATTCCCTTCAGCTTTAATCTAATTCTTCTTATTCCTTTTCCACTACCAAGTGAAATTGCATAATATGGCAATGGGAGGGGAGATATCATCACAAGGTGACGACAGCTAGGATCCTATTACTTAAAATGTTCACAGAGAAAGGCCAACTGACAACATGTTCATAAAAGATTTTGGTCCGCATAGCTATGTTAAAATGGCTTTACTCCACAAAGTACTGGAAATTGTTGATTTGAAAATCCTAATGGAAGAATCAACCAAAACAAACATGAGAGGAGAGAACATGCTCCGCCAGAGTAGAGGAATTGTACTTACCAATCCTTCAAATTGTTGTTTAATCATTTTGAGTAAGCAAATTTCCTCGTTCTTGGGAAGATGCCATTTAAAAAAAATTTCCGAGGACAAACACTGAGAAAAAGCAAAAGATAAGTTTTTGGAGAGGAAGAATTTAGAGAATACTCAGTTTTCCATTCCTCTTTCTTTATTAGGGTGAGATGATAGATTTTTGGGGATATACTTCCTTAATTGTTGCAGGGAGTTAAAAGCAATTATGATAAAAAATAGTGTATAATATTATTAATAGATTTTAATTAGTTGTCAATTTTTTATTCGTCTAGTACACCACGTCACACTGCTGACGTGGTGTAGTAGATGCATTGAGGATTTTCTCATTTTGAACCATTAGCTTCATTAAATTTTCATTTATTAGGCACACATAAATTGATTGAGTCCTTTTCAAAGTCTTTTTACTAGGTTTCGTCCTAATAGGATTCTAATACTATTATAGGATTTCAATATTTATAGTAATAATGATGGTAATATAGAAGTAGTAACTTGGTAATTTATTTTTTAAGAATAGGTTCTAATTTTGTTAAGATTGTAATGTTTAACAGGCTTGTTTTAGTGGTATAGTTCTATTTGGATCTAATCATGTATAAATGTGCTTTATTTCCAAATTAATTCCAAAATTAAAGTTTGATTAAATCCAAAAACAATTTTCTTGAAATTAGTAGAATTCATGTGTGTTTTAAGTCTTGTACTTGTGCAAAAGACTAATTTTAAGGCTCTAATTTGAGGTAGACTCTACATTTTAGGACTTTGATCTAATTTTATGAACATGAAATTCAATAGGAATCCAATGTTTTAAGCCATGTTGTTAAACCCAGACCAGCTAGAAGCAGTCTGACCACACATCGGGCGTGGGCTTGGTCAAACTGGTTTGGGTATATTAAGAAAATCCCTTTTTAAAAAACTGTTCAAAACCTAGTCAAACCCCAGTTTGACAAGTCAAAAGCGGGTTAACTCGAGTTTGACAAGATTTTTAACTCTTTTTAAAGTAAAATTTTAACTTTTAAAAATTATAGTTTGACCCCATATTTTTATAAGATTCATTTTTAATACTTTTTATGCGAATATTTTGAATTTTCACTCATAAAGTTTGTTAAGTTTTTAAAATTTAATATCTCAAAAACTATATAAGAGTTTTTTTTACCATTTTAACACATTCGTTACGTAAAACATGTTTTATATTATTTTACATGAATTATTCAATCACACATTTGGAATTTTATATAATTTAAATTTAACTACATTAAAAAAATTAAATAACTTATTTCTAGTATTAATAATATTAATATTTTTATAATTACTTTATATTTATTACATCATAATGATATCATTCAATTTTTTTTCAGTCTGATCAGTTGACCACTAACTCCTTGACTTGACCAGTTTTAACAACATTGGTATTAAGAAAAGGAAATAAATATACACAAATGTAAACATACTTTTCTAAAATTGTGACAACATATGAAAAAGATTTATTACGTCCTCAAGGAATCCAATGTTACGACTATCCTAATAAGTTTCAAGTTAAATATTTGAATTTGTAAGATAATTTTTCATAACCCATAACCAGTGATGCAATTGAATGAGATCAACCATTGGATTGAAAACCTGGTAAATTTGGTAATTTTATCTATTTTCTATTTTTCTCCTTTAATATTTATTTTTATTAATTTTTAGAATTTTCGTAAAATAGTTAGTCATTCAAAGCTCCCCCTTATTTTATTTATTTTTAATTTATTGTTCAAGATTTGAAACTATATTTCGATTCTCTTGAGATTCGACAACGTCCGCTACTGCTGCAAATTTAATTTGTAATCACTCAGGGACTAGTGATTAATTTTGCGGGTTTCGATAAATCCGTCACTCTCTGTATAAGAAAGCCATCTTAACATCTAACTATTCCAACTCCATATCAAACAGAACTACAATAGATAATAACACACGAATAGAAGTATGTTTAACAATAGCAGAAAATACCTCATCAAAGTTAATACCTTCCCTCTGTATAAAACTCCTCTTAATGACTAATCGTGCTTTGAACCTTGCATCTTGAACTCTTGGGATTCCCTTTTTTTTTTCAGAAACCCACTTACACCCAATAATCTTCTATCCTTTAAGCGGTACAACTAGCTCTCAAGTTTTGTTCTTATGAAGAGATTCAATCTCTTCATTCATAGTTACTACCCATTTTGACGATTCAAAACTTGCAATGACCTTTTGATATGTAGCAAGCTCCAAAGGCTCGACATCATTTGCCATATTTAGTGCATAGGACACATAGTGTGGATATCCATATTTCTGTGGTGGTTTAATCTGTACTCTTTCTCTATCTCAAGTAAGATTGTAGTTTTCTTGTTGTTGTACTTGTGGTGCATCCATGCTTATGGTGTTCACTGCGTTTTTAATGGACTCTTTTGGAGTTATCTCATAAAGTTTTTTCAGAAGTTTCAACTTGAAACTCTACCTACCTCTTAATGCTCTGTTTTTAACTATGTCAGTCTTTTCCTCCTTCTTTGTTAATAAAACAGACTCATCGAAGGTGACATTCCTATTGATCAAAAACTTAGATGACTTGTCGTTAAAGCATCACAATCGATAACCCTTCACTCTATCTACATACCCTATAAAATATGCATTTCCTTGCCTTTAGCTCAAACTTGCCATTCTTAACATGAGCATATATAGGGCATAATCTCAATTCAGAGTAATCTATACGGGAACCAAACCATGTTTCTCCTAGGTTTTGACAATTATTTGCTTTGGATAGAAATTGATTTACCAAATAATAAGCTATGTTCGCAGTTTTAGCCCAAAATTCCTTGGTCAATCTTGTATTAGCAAGCATGCACCTTAGTTTTTCCAAAATGGTTATATTCATTTATTTTGCAATTCCATTTTGTTCTGGTGTGTATATGACAATGCGGTGCCTCACAATCCCTTCTTCCTTTGAGAATTGATTGAATTTATCTTTATGGAATTCCATGCCATTATCCATTCTTAAGTGCTTTTCATGCCAGTATGCTTTTCAATTATGGTCTTCTAGCACTTGAACACCACAAAAAATTCATCTTTGCGCTTGAGAAATTACACCCACACTTTCCTTGAATAATCATCAATGAAAGTTAACATGAATGTTACACCACCCTTTGAAGGAATTTAAGAAAGGGTCCAAAGATTGGAATGAATATAATCCAAAGTACCTTTGATTTGGTAAATTTCAGTACTGAATTTTACCCTGTGTTACTTGTCGAACATGCAATGTTCACAAAAATCTAACTTCTCTGTCACTTACCCCAACAATCAAACCCCCTTGGCTTAACTCAAACATCTATTTTTCGTTCATATGCCTTAGTCGCATATGTCACAATTTGGTAATATTCACCTTATACTCCGAACTAGAAGATGAAACAATTGCAGTACCTGTCACAGTGCTACCCCGTAAAATGTATAGACCAAACTGTCTAATTCCCTTCATGACCATTAGTGCACCTTTGAAGATACTCAAAACTCTATCTTTACTTTTGTAGTGATAGCCAATTTCATCAAATTTTCCCAAAGAAATTATATTTTTCTTCAAGTCTGGCATATGCCTGACATCTGTTAAAGTCCTTATAATACCATCATACATTTTAAATCTTAATGTACCTATTCCAACAACATCACAGGCAGTATCATTGTCCATGAGAATTTTACCACCATTATTAGATTGATAAGTAGTAAAGCAATCGTTGTATCGACTTATGTGAAAAGTGTTGCCGGAATCAAGAATCCATTTTGGACCGAAGTAACCAATAGTAGTAGTGAGAACATCTGCACCTTCTAACTCATTTTCAGCAATTCCAACATTTCCAGTAGACCTCACTATCTTATTCCATCGGACCTCTGGACAATCCTTTTTGTAATGTCCTTTTTTCCCACAGTTAAAGGACTTGTCATCTCTGTTGGATTTAGATTTCAATGGACATCTTCTTTTATCCCTTTTTCCTCTTTCACTCTCTCTACCATGAATAACTAATCCTTCTGCACTAACCATATCACCTTGTTTGGTAACCAATCTTCACAACTCGTTAGAGTTCAACTACGCCTTTACATCCTCCATGGAAATTTAGTTATGCCTATACAACAAAGTGATAACCAAGTGATTGTAGGATTTCGGTAAAAAACACAGAAGAATAAAGGGTTGATCCTCATCTTCTATTTTCACATAGATATAATCTAAATTTAAAGTAACTTTATTTAACACATGTATATGTGTATCACTCTTTCATTTTCAAGTTGTATAAGTGTTGTTCCAAATACAACTGATTCATAAAAGATTTTGTCATGTAGAGATTCTCAAGCTTTAAGCAAAGCCCTATAGGTGTTTTTTCTCCGACAATCTCTCCGAAGACATTATCCACTAATGACTAGACAAATGAGCTATATGCCTTTCCAAGAATTTGTCCTTCTCTTGGTCTATCATTGTATGAGGTAAATACTCTTTACCTTTTAATACTCTTTGGAGATTTTCTTCACATAAAGAATCATAAATTTTCATCTTTCATAGTTCAAAATCATTATTGCCATCATACTTTCCAATGCTATATTTGACGGTAGCCATCTTGAACTAACCCAATCCCTGATACCAAATTATTGTGATTATACCTAAGATCATTCACAAATAGAAAAGTAAGAATAAAAAATAAATTAAAACACACAAATTCACGTGGTTTAGCTTGACTATTCAAGCCTATGCCTACGACAAAGATGATGATAATATTATTAATAACTCCAGAGACTAAAAAGATTTCCCTAAACCCTTAGAAACAGTCTCACTAATTTTGTATATGCCCTCTTACTCTAGAAATCTCTATCTAAAGCTTTTAAATCTTTCTTTGAAATCTCTATTCTATGAGAAAAGACCCTTACTACATATATATATATAAGTTTCAAGTAGAGATCCAATCCAAATCTAATTTAAATTAGTGTTACAAAATATAGTAGAATTTTCTAAAGGTTTCAAATCCTAATTGAATTATGAAAACACCAAATTAGAAAATTAGATAAAATTTTCTAATCCTATTCCAGTTCGAAAGCATGGCATAATCCAACAAATTCATGCCACTAATATACAATCACAAGAAACAAAATCCAACCAATAATATCATGACAGTATTAAAGGATTAGTTTTTAAATGTGTCTTTAAAAAAGATGTAATTCAAAAACTATTTCAAAAGCACTAATCTGGAAAGCATGTTATATCCTACATGATGAAAATTTAGTTTGAAACTTTTTATATTTTTATTGCAATATAAATTTATTAACTAAAAAATTAGAAGGCTGAATTAAATTGCAATGTCCTCTAAATTGTACTGAACATGCCAGTCGAACCAATCCAACTAGAAATCGATCACCAGTTGGGTTTGAGTTTAAGCAAAAATTGTTTTTGGAAAAAATTGGTCATTTACTAGTTCGAACAGGGGTTATTTTTCTCCCCTTTCTCCCCTAAAAAACTTTTAATATTTTAAAAATATAGTTTATACCCAAATTGTTTATAAAACGCATTTTTTGGCTTTTTATGTGAATATTTTAAAATTTTCACATGTAAATTTTTAATCCTTTACAATTAAATATCTCAAACATTTATAAAAAAAAAAATTCTTACAATTTCTAATACTTTCTTTACCTAAAATATTTTCTCTACCATTTTTTCACAAAATTGTACGATTATACATTTATGATTTCATACAAATTATTCTAAATTTAAATATACGTACACTAGAAAACTAAATCATTTATAATATATTTGTATACAAGTATTAATATTCTTAAAATTAATTTATATTTATTACATCATAATGATGTCATCTAGTTTTTTACTACTAATATGCCCGATTGATCTCTAATCCCTTTATTAATTTGCACCATAGTCTAGTTTTAACAACCTAGTTAAATTAGTATTTGTTGAAATGTATATGTCCCTATTGTAATCTTCACAATCCAAGTTGTTTTTTCGATTGCAAATTTATAACTATATAATTATTTCTCTAACCCACCTAATACTGTACTTTTCTCTCCAACATATCTCAACTATAATGCAACTTTTCAACAACCTAATATCTTCCTATTCTTTCTTTATTCTCCTCTTTGGAGGATGGGAGAGGTGCTCTTTCTTTTTGTTATTGGTTGGATTATGTTTCTATTTATTAGGGTTTTGTTGTCTACTTTATAAGTGTCTCTCCAAGGGAGAGTTTAGTCTCCTTTTTTGGAGTTTTTTTCTTTAAAGATTGTACCCTTTCAGGTTCCAATTTTTCAATTTTAGTTCTAGTTTCAATTGTAATTCTAATGTTTTTGTTGGTTTTTTTTGGTTTTTTTTTTTGGATTATTATCCTTAAGAATTAGATTGAAAAATAAGAGAGCAGAGAAAATTAATCTCATGCGTCTTTCCTTTGATAGCTTTTACTCTCTTCATATGGACAGAGAAATAGTCTCCCGTTGTGCAGTTTTTCAAAAAATATATAAAAAATTCAAATTTTAAAAAAAAAAAAACCAAAAAATTCTAGTTGAATCCATCATGATTGAGTAACATAAACCATGTATCCAATCCATTGGAGTCTCTCTTTTTTTTTTTTTTCTCTTTTTTTAAATTTGCCCCATGGGAGAAAGCAAATTTTCGGTCGGAGATTTTATCCTAAAAGAGTAAAGGAAAGGTTTAGAACAACCTTACATCCCAAGGTCTTTGCTGCTACCACCATCATCACATTCAAAATGCCACTACTATACTTGTTACCATCTTCAAGGTTATTTTGGTGATTTACAATTTTGCAATATTCTTCTAAAGTGTTAGATCTAGTTTTTCTTTGTTTATTTTTTAAAAGAATATAGAATAATAGAAGGATGGCGAGATTTGATTTGAACCAGAGAAAAAGGAATGATGGATTTGGATTATGCTCTTTTGAAGAAGGGCAGTAGTTTCTAAATGAGTTTTGAGCTTCAGGATATGTTTTGTTTTGACCGGACCTCGCCGCCGGAAAATGTTGAATGTGGCTGATGTTTGGATGAAGGAACGAACTTTTGTGCTACTTGAAATTTATCTTTATTTTTTATTTTTAGTTTTTGGCTATGAGGTTAACTGTTTAGATGGTTTATAGCTATTAGTGAGTAAAAATATAAATCTCCAGTTTTAATTAGTTACTAGTCAACTATTAGGAAATTTTATTTACTTCAGTTTTGTCTAACTTCACCTATTTGGTCTAAAATATGTTAGCCATTAGAGTATGCTTAGTATAGTTAGCAAACAACTTGGTTCTAAAGTCTCTACATCATGAAGAAGGGTCGTTGACATTGGTAGGTGGAGAAAAAAAAAAGATGAAAATTTGTGTGTGTTGGGGGGATTAATTGGTGAAGTTCCCAAATGGCTCGGGGGCATTTGACAAATGCGCCCATCATAATGTTGGAACTTCAGCAATAACCCCCCATAAATTTCCATCTTTTTTTTTTTCCAACTTACAAGTGGGAAAGATTCTCATGAAGAATGGAGCTTTAGTTGACTTCTTGTTAGATAATAGATGCTTAGAGTATAATTAGCCTGCGCTACGTACAAAATATATTTCTTTACTTTAATAAACCTTTTCTATTGCTTCAGGCCAAAAAAAAAAAGCAAAAAATGGAAATGTATATAGCATATTAGAGGTACTATATTCATTTGAACAATTTATTGGTATAAATATATTCGTCTAATTACTGGAATGTATATCGAATCTTTCTCTCAATCGTAAATACCTTAAGATGGTAACAAAGCTGCACAAGATTGAAACTCTAGCAAAACAAACAGTTTTTTCCCCTTAGCAGTCACCACCCTACAGTTTCGATGAATATTACCTTCGCTGCTTCCATTGTTTCTTCTTAGATTTTCCTATTTGCATGCTCGGATCGAGAAAATGAGAGGACAATCATCATCTATGGACTTAGTTGAACTCCATTTCTCCTCTGGCCATCATTTGGCCTGCTTTTTCTTACTGTTCTTTATGCCAAGGTAAGTCACCTTTTGTTTTTTTTCCTCATTAGATTTCTTTGTGTTCCATGCTCCAATCAGAAAGCCAAGAGCGCCATCATCTTCCACAGAATCAAGAGAACACTGAGTTAGTTGGACACCATTAGCCAACTATTGCATGCACATTGTTAAGCCACAACACTGTTAAGCTTTACAGTTACAGTTTCAACTAAGATGCACAATGATTTTCTAATCTAATCTTCCTCCGTTGACTTTTATCCATCATCTTTTATTACTAACAATTCATCCAAGTCCTTTAACCACCAAACCCACTTGGCCCAATACTTAATCCTCATTTGACAAGTCACAACATCTACCCATGACTAACAATCTATCCAGGTCCTTTGACCTTGGCTCCCATTTAGCTCACTGCTTAATACTCCTGCAAGCCACAACACTAAGAAGACCAAATAAATTTGTTAGCGACTAGTCTAATAACCCAATAGCATAGGTTACAAACCATTCCACGTGTAATTTGTCATGAGAAAAATATACAGAGAACTTATAACAACTCTAAATATATAAGTTGAAATTTAATTGGGACCTGAAAGTTTAAATTCATAAATTTTAAATCCATAAATTTTAAAACTATTTTCTATATTAAATACTTTATACTCTTTCTCTAACTACGTGAAAGTAATACATGCATGTAGAACATCAACATGCAGTCTTAGAAGACGCTAGACCTTTAAAGGTGAATAATATATAATACTTAATTGGTTCCCACGTAAAACAATGTTGGGAGGAGTCTTCGCATGAATTCAAGAAGTTCATGAAGTCATCTCGTATAGTACGTAATCCTGGACCAAACATGATTGTATTCATCTGGTGAGGAGCTTTTTTCTTAAAAATAGGGTTTTTTTTTTAAAAAAAATTAAGGGGGTTGACTGGAGGCCATTCCCATTTTGTGGTGGGTGCATTTGCTAAATACACCATGTAGTTGTAGGGGTGTAAACGAACTAGTACGTTCGGTGAACAGTTCGTGAACAAGATCGGTTACGTTCGTTTATATTCGTTTGTTAAGCTAAACGAATAATAAACGAACACATTTTAGTGTTCGTTTAATAAACGAACACGAACACGAACATGCATACGTTCATTTATTAATGTTCGTTTAAAGCTCGTTTATTGTTCGTTTATATTAAAATAATAATATAAATATAATATAATAACATATATAATAATAATGTTTGTTGATCATTTATAAACAAATATGTTGTGGTGTAGTGGTAAGTAACCATTCTCCCCACATTGGAGGTCAAGGTTCAATTCTCAAAAATGCCATTTGTTTTTCTATTTTTCCAATTTGTAAATGTGTTCGTTTATTTGTTCGCGAATGTGTTCGTTTAAATGTTCGTTAACGTGTTCGATAAGTGTTCGTGAACACTAATAAACGAACATAAACGAACATGAATACATATTTCACAAACATAAACGAACATAAACAAACATGAACAGTCTAAAAAATAAACGAACAGTAAACGAACAAGGCCCGTTCGTTTATGAACATAAACAAACATGAACAGTCTAAAAAATAAACGAACAGTAAACGAACAAGGCCCGTTCGTTTATGTTCGGCTCGTTTACAGCCCTATGTAGTTGGACACATTTGGCAAATGCGCCAGCCCAGGCCCGGAACAGTGCAGCCCGGGCTAAGGCATTTGGCAAATGTGCTCTTCCCAACTGAAAAAAAAAGAAAAAAAAGCCTGAATTAGGGTTACCTTCGGTGCATTTGGCAAATGCACCCAAGGCTAATAAAACCAAATTCATCGCCGTCTGCTTCAGTGTGTTGTTGCCTTCACTCGTTTACATCTCTCTCGAATTTTTGTTGCCGTTTCTCCTTTCCATTTTGTGATTTCCATCTCCCTTGAAGTTTTGCAGCCCCATTTCGCCATTTTGTATTCCAAAGAAATGAGTTTTCTCCTTTCGACATTAACGCCACGCCCAACACATACCGCAAATAAAGCTACAACAATGTGCTTCGTGGAATACGCAATTTGCCGATAAGGCAATAGTGGATATTACATTCAATAGAACAGTTGAATTGTTTAGAAAACGGCTGGTTGCTACGCATCATTGTTGTTATGATCTGCCAAGTAACATATGGGCAATATTTAGAAGGGCAGATTTATCGTCACAAGGACACCACATGAAGGAGTTTGACTATGAGAATGGAGTTTATAAGGTAACCACTGCACGACATGTCGATGGTAAAGGTGGAAATTGTCAAACAGTAAGATATTTTCGTAGTCATTACACGTGCGGGAAGTGATAGACATATAGGTACCCATGTTTTCATGCGCTGGCCGTGTGTAGATTGAGGAGGGACAATCTATTAGATTTGGTAAATGAAGTGTACAAAGTTAGTACGCATGTTGATCAATACTCTTGTAGCTTCACTCCTTTGGCACACCCAGACTACTGGCCAGACGTTAGATGGAGATTACAGCCAGACAAATATATGTTCACCAATCAACAGGCCGGTCGTGTAAGAGCCAATCTCATTCATAATGAAATAGATGTGCGCTACCTAAATGAGCCTCGAAGATGTGGCAATTGTCATCAGACTAGTCATAATCAAAGAAACTGTCATCATGCTCAGCCTTGAGTCTAGTTGTGTATCTAGTTTTTTTTTTTGTAAGAATATTTTGCAATTTTCAAGATCTACCTTGGAAAATGTGTACCCGTATGTAGTTCTTTTTTAATGAATACTTTCAAACTATTTTGAATGGTGCATCGTTTGAGAAGACTTTTAATTCTTGAATTTGTTCTTTAACTTGTGCTATTTGTGTGGTTGTAAATGTCTGAGTTGGTGTAGTTGAAGCATGGAATAACTTATAATCTAATGTTAAATGAATTCTGTTTGTTTTGCAGACATGCATCCTAGGCCTCATATTCCTGAGCTATTGTTCAGGCATGGCCAGCATAGAGCTTCGACTCTATTTCACGGTTATATAGATGATGTGCAACTTCAGATACGCAGATGTGATGGGGGGTTTTGGAGACACATGCCGTTACATTCTTGGGTTTCGCAGTACATAGCAATGTTTGGATTCGCGGGTATTGTGCAATGTGGTTTTGTCAAGATTGATCATGCCCTCACAACCGCGCTATTTGAGAGATGGCGACCGAAAACACACACATTTCAACTACCAGTCGGGGAGGCAACAGTGACGTTGTAGGATGTTGAGGTACTATGGGGAATTTGTGTCGATGGTTTACTAGTGATTGGTACAGAGATTTGACGTAGCGCAGACCAGTGGATAGAGTTATGTGAACAATTATTAGGCTTTAGACCACCGCACTTAGCTATTATGTTGGGTTGAATTCACGTAGGTTGTTTGAACTCGACGTTAGATTAGGATTTGCCAGAGGATGTGAACGAGGACACATGTATCCAACGGGCTCGCATTTATTTGATGATTTTATTGGGCGGCCTACTGTTCTCAGATAAGTCCAGTTACCGTGCTCTGCTTGTATACTTGTATATGTTAATAGACCATGAGTTGACAGCGACACATAGTTAGGGTAGTGTGGTACTAGCTAGCCTTTACCGCAATTTGTGCGAAGCTACCACACCTACGGCCACTAAGATCACTAGACCACAAGTTCTTTTGCAGGTAAATTGATATTCATATTGTTTCATTTCAAACATTTGAAGATACCTAGCAGTCTAATTGAAATTTATAATGTTTAATAGTTGTGGGCTTGGGAGAGAATACTCATTGTCCGCCCTAAAGGCCGAAATTCAGTAGATGATTTTCGATTTCCATATGGCGTGAGGTTCGTAATACGATTGGCTGTTTTTTACAGGTGCAAAAGTTTTTATTGCGATACTTACACAATGACTATCATTGCAGGTGGAGCTGACACTTTAATGTGTCCAGAGTGCCTACGCATTGCTGTGCGCATATCGAGATCAATTGACTAGCTTTCGATTTGACCAAGTTCTAAACACTTACTTATCGCCACACTCAGAATGCGACATTACAGACTTGTCTATTTTTTATATATATTTATTGACAATGATAGTTTGATTTTACATGTTGTAGTTCATATGGTTGCCTTACTTGGAGGATGTTCTGCAAGCGCTACTGTCGTATTGCTGAGCCGGTCTAGATATTTGGTAGTCGGTAGTATACCTTATCTGTTGGAGCATCGTTGAACCCCACGTGCCTTATCGAACCTTACGCTAGTTTGGGATGTTCCAGCATATCCCTATGCAGATACTACTAGATGGCTTCACTGATATTCATAGTACGGGTTGCTGACAGGGAACAAATATTTATTGGGTAACAACACACTGAGTGTATGTGGATATGTGAGCCAATTGACACGAGTTCATTCAAGGAACAGATGTTGTGAAAGACACATATATTCCAACCCATGAGTACCTATCATGATACAAGGCTTGTACGGTTATTTATATTTCTGACCCATCATGCGATGATGCAACATTAGAGGGCTTTTATGGCATGGGATCCTCATAAGAGTTTTTGGTTAGAATTATTTTAAAATAACCCTTGATTATGTTATATTCTTGCAATGTCTAACTGGTGTTGCTAATTTTTTAGTTGGATGTGGTCTCCTGGATATACCATATGTCTTTGGAAAGTATGTCACAGTACGATGCCTCTACTGCACTTGGATTTGCTACGATACAAGATTATGCCACCGACTCAATGCGTATGGTTCAAGAGGCTCATAGATTGGAAATCAGCCCACTTCAGCTCGGGAATCAAGATATGCATCAGGTAATGAACCCTCGCGTCATTGCTAGAGAGTCGAGAAATTCGAGGCTGTTGCTAAAGGTCTTGAGTCCATCGGGGTGACATACCGGACCCTATCGGTGGTTCCATACAGTCAAATTCATTTCATCCTATTGTCTCTACACCGGAAACACAAAATTTATTTCCTTCATCGGGAGTTTTTTATACGATCGATCAACCATCCTCTAGTGTATTCCACTCCCCAGAGAGGCGCACCCCAATACATATGACTGCACATCAAACCACTGAGGATGATGGTCATTATGACAACGATGATGATGAAGTAGATGAAGAGATAGGGATTGGTAGTGAAGGTGTAGATCCAATTGTGGGACAAGAAGAGCAGATTGTTTACTTACGTAGATATAGGAGAACTATTAACCAAACTATGTGTGGTACACATGAAAAACTTAGAGGGCATAAATAAATAAAAATTAGTTTCATAAAATTTCAATATTCCGTATATCACTTTGCCATTCCGATGCTTGCTTGTACATCTACTCATGTCATTCTTAAAAAACTCAATAATCAACAAACTATCAAGATAAATGAAAGTTTACTAATGGAGTGACAATCTCAATATAGATTTTGAAGGTTTTATTTTGTGGGTAAAACAACCAGAGATGATTAATTAAAATGGCGTACAACAACTGTAGAGCCTAAACACTACAATGAAACCTAAATCTTAGACTCTAAACCCTAAACCCTAAACATTAAATCCTAAACACTAAACAGCGCAATCCAATGTAATACAATAAACCCTAAACCCTAAACACTAAACTCTAAATACTAAACAATAAATACTAAATGCTAAACCTTCAACCCCAAACCTTTAGTACGTGTTATTATTATTACTATTTCTATTGTTATTATTATTATTTCTATTGTAATACAATAACCGTAATCCTATTATTACTATTTCTATTGTTATTATTATTATTTCTATTGTAATTCAATAACCGTAATCCTATTATTACTATTTCTATTGTTATTATTATTATTATTATATATTTAAAGACATGTTATACAATAATTTATACAACTATATGTATCCTTTAATTATGAATGAATAAAAACTGCATTCAAAATTCAAAACTCTAAAATATGAAGAAACGGTATTTCTATTGTAAAAAATTACAATAATAATGTATATGTAATTATTCTAATATTACAATAATTTATACTTATATATATACCACTTCTTCATAAATAAATATAATAATACAAATTATATTATTCATACAACTTAAATTATACTTTTTTCCTAGATGTATTATCATTATATCTTTAATTATTGTAATATTAAAATAATATATTTATTACTTTTTTCCTATTATTCCTATATCATATTATTATTATTAGTGTAATTATTAGCTCTTTTGATTAGTTCTTACTATGATAAGTCCAATTGTTAGCTCTCATTATAATAAATATAATAATAAAAATTATATTATTCATATTAAATATATTACAATAATTGTTAATATTTATATTATAATATTAGTATAATTTCATTATAATTTTATGACATTATAATAATATTATTACAAAATAATGATAATTACTATAATATAAAATTATGAAAAATAGCAAATATTATAAATTTTTTCAATATATAATTATAATTATAAAGAATACAATATATACTTACACATGGGCGCATTTGGCATATAAATGCGCCCAGGCCTGGGCTGCACTGTTCCGGGCTTGGTTTGGCGCATTTGCGAAATGCGCTCAACTACATGGGCGAATTTAGCAAATGCAACATTTTGCGCCCACCACAAAATGGGAACAGCCTACAGTCAACCTCCTTAATTTGCCTATTCTTTTAAAAAAACTCTCTGGTGAGTTACGTTCTGTACTTGGGTCTAAGACCGGCCTCGTGTACGAGTTGAAGTCTTAAAGATGTCTATAGCATAACAGTAGATGGTTCGCGATAACACTTTTCTTCATGTCCCAGCTCAAGATGGTGCCCACAGCACAACTCTTAATTCAAAGACTCACAACTACTTGCCGAACTAACGCGTATGGATTCAAAAGGTGACTTGTGGGTTGTTCAAAATTTTTTGCAAATATTTTGTATAGACTCCAAATTTGACTCCAACATAGAATATCTTTTCAGACTTTACTCGATTTGAGATTAACATCTTCTTCTCGTTATGATTTCTTAGTTGAAAAATAATTTAGCCAAAAGCAAAGTTTGTCACGCCACCACATGTCATTAATATGATAAAAATTTGGAGATAACTAATATCATTTACCACTCTTGTGGTTTTGTAATAAATCAAATCAAACCTTGTAGTTTGAAAAAATATCAATCGCCCCTTTAAATTTTATTAACTTTTTGTCTTTAAATTTTTTCTTTTTAATTTAATTTTTTTATATAGTTTAAATAATTTTATTAAATTTTTATCTTTAATTTTTTTTGTCTTTTTAAAAATTTAATAAAAAATTTTAAACTCTATCAAATTTTCTAAAGACTTTTTCATCTTTTTTGCAATCTCTAGTGAGGTTGACTAGCAGTCAAGGGGGACGATTGATATTTTTTCAAATTGTGAGGTTTGATTTGATATATTACAAAATTATGAGGGTGGTAAATGATATTATCTCTAAAAATTTATCATGTTTCAAATAGTAGAAGTTTCTAAACAAGAGGCACACTACCTTAGGAGCAGAGAATCTAATCTGTTCTTTTTTGGATGCTATTGGAAATGTAATGCCCACTACAAGAAAAGGCTTAATTTCAGACAGAAACTTCCGATGGACATCCGTCGAAAAAGCGAATTGGAGTCCGGTAGCAAAATCTCCGACGGACATCCGTCGGAAACAATATTTCCGACAGAAATCCGCCGGAAATCCGTAGGAACAAATTGGCGCCACGCGGTGCCAATATATTCTGACGGATTACGGTCGGTAATATTCAAAATAAAATATTAAACAATTTCCGACGGAACATCCGTCGGAAGTTCTTGCCAAAAATTTAAAAAATTTAAAAATTTCCGACGGACAAACTGTCGGAATTTTAAGTAAAATAAAAAATATTTAAATTTCCAACGGATTACCGTCGGAAATATTCAAAGTAAATATTTTAAAAAGTTCTGACAGATAATCCGTCGAAATTTCTTCCAAAAAGTAAAAAAAAAAATTACACTTTCCGACGGCTATCCGCCGGAAATGTGACACTTGATAAACCCCCCCCCCTTTCCCCCTCGCTCCTGCGCCCTCCCCTCCCCACGCGCCGCCTCCCCAAAATTTTTCTTACCTCTTTCCCCTTCCCATTCTTTGACGCTACACAAGGGTTTCCGAAGAATCTGGTTCAATTTCGTCCTTCATTTTCGGCAATTTTGACGATTGTTCAGTCCTTCCATCGCCGCCACTCCCGCCTCCGTCCATCGCTAGCCGCCAGTCTGAAAGCACCGTCGCCCCCATCGACAGGTTAAATGCCGATTTTTGTTTGCCATTTCTGGATTTTTCTATGAATTTGGTCGTCCCATATCTGGATTGGAATGTGCATTTGTTGGTATGATATTTGGAGTTTTTTTCGAATCCATTCTTGGAATTTTGTTTGCCCTTTTCGTCATCCAATCTCTTGATTTTTTTTAGCATTTGTTGGTATCATTTTTGGAAATTTATGGTAGCAAGTTTTCTGGCAATTTTTTGTATCCATGGGCTGGAATTTTCTCTGATTTGTTTGGCCTCCCTGAATTGGAAAATGGTGCGAATTTTGTTTGCCCTTTTCTGGATTTTATTGTGCAATTGGTCATCCAACTTCTTGAATTTTGTGTGCATCTCATTTCTGGAATTGTTTTTCTGTATATTTTCTGGAATTTTTCTTTCCATCCTGCCGCTGCTTTTCCTCCGTGGACTGAAATTTTGTGCGATTTTTTTGGACCCTGCTGGATTGTATTGTGCATTTGGCCTTCCAATTTCTTGAAATTTTTGTGCATATGTTGGGATAATTTGTTAAAATATTTTTTGGATTTTTTCTGAAAATTTTTTAGTCATCCTTTGGTTGAAATTTTCTCTGAATTGTTTGGCTTCTTGGGACTGATTTGTTCGGCATTTTTGAATGGATATATTGCTTAACAAAATTTTGTCTCTTAATCTGTGATCTGGAAATGTGCTGGCATTTGAAGTTTTTGTAAGAATTGAGGACGACCGAGATGTTAAAACAGATAGGAAATTAATGGGTTGGTTTCAGTTTTTGAACATTCCTGGGTGATCTCTGTTTTTCTTGGCTTTCACTTTGCGGATTTTTGACCAATGTTCCTTTAGTTTGGGTTTTGGAAAGTTTCAAAGATTGATCATGTTTCTTCTTTTGCTGGTTCTTTTGTTATATTTACAAGCAAATTTGACATAATTGTTGTTGTTTTAAAAACTTGTCTTTGTCAATTAGTGAATCGCTTTTTGATATACTTGGCTTTGGGTACTTTGTGTAAAATCATTTCTTTTAGAAATTAACTGAAGTTGAAAGATGATATTCTGAATGGAAGTTTGGTGGGTGTCGAATCCAACCAAAAATAAACCTCCTCTTCTCTTTTATTTCTTCTTTTTTTTTTCTCTCCAGGAAGGAACCCTCTTCTTTGATGCTAGTCTCCTCTGTTTATACTTGTTCTGGTCCCTGAAGACTAGGAGTTAACAGCGTGTGAAACTCTTTTGACTGATCAGATTTGATTCCGTAATTGCATAATCTTTTCCTTTTCCGTAATTCTGCCAACTTACTCCATGCTGTGGCATGAAAAGTTACACGACATAGCATTAGCATCCAAGTCTTTCTTTTCTCCAACAAAATCGTGACTTTTCTTTTGACGCAAACAATCTTTTCTCCAATCCTTCTCTTTCTCCAAGCAGTTTCCTTCCTACAAAATTGCAAAATACTTAAATTTAGTAAAAATTAATTAAAAGCTTCCTAAAACTTGAAATAAACAAAACTTTCCCAATTCTTTCCAATTAAACTCAAATAAAATCAAAATATAAGGGAATTAGTAACTAAAAGTATGACGAATTAATGACTTATCAAAGTTCCAAGTTTCAATCTTTTCTTAGCACTTTTAGACTTTTTTTCCATCATTATTTTGAATTTCCTCTGGTCGTTAATACGATGATTTTTTTTCTTTTTGTTTTCTTTTCTTGATGCTTGAGGAGAATTTTTGGAATGTTCTGTCATCTTTCTTTTAGTTGTTCTCTGGCCTGAAATGGCTTTCTTTGTAAAGCTCGATTGATTCTGCTTATGCTTTTTGTCTGCTTGATACTGTTTACTAAAGTGTGTTTGATTCTGAATGCTTCCTTCAACCACTTTCATTTTGAGCGACTATTTTACTTTTAGATATGGGTCTGATCAAGTGGATATTCTCGCTTGCATTACTCGGTGATAAAATGCATAATTACATATTTATTAGGTCAATTTCTTTGTGTTTAAGTGATTAAAATGCTTATTTATATGAATATTAAGTGTTTTTTATTATTGATGGATAGATTGGAGCTTTGTAGGAAAATTTTAACAAATAAAGCAAAATATTATTTTCTTAGCAAAATCTTCAACGTTTCTTTGTGCCTAGAGTTTATTCAGTCCCATGAGTCCGAACATTCACATGAGTGAGGTTCAATGGTGTTAAATTTGGATAAATTTGTATGGCAGAACATGGAACTTGATGATGTAAATTTTATTCTTGCAGTCCAAGGAAGTCCCCCATGTGAGTTGTGAAGATGGAAACGGTCAAACGAAAGGACAAAACAAGTGCAAGATAAAACCAAAGGAGGTCAATTTGCATGCATTCCTTCTTTGTACTGTTTACATTCAATTCTGGCGGCTGCACAAATTGGAAGGAAAGAAAGAAACTGTAGAAGAACAAAAGCTTCAGCCGCACCTCACTGTTTTATTTCCTGAAGAAGCAGCGGAGGAAGAAGTCCACTTCAGCCCACAAGCAAAAGAGGAAAAGAATCTCCTTCAGCTACAACAAACAACCGAATGATGGAACACTGCAAAAACTGGGCAGAATTCTCAACAGGTTTTCTGAGTTTTTCTTTCAAAGATTTCCAGGTTCGGGTTCTCAACTGATATCTCACTTTAGGTGAAAAGATTTAACAAGACGAGGTCTTCTTGATCAAACAACATTCACACTAAGAGATAGAACTCAGAAGGGACAAAAACTTGGAGCATGTGATTATAGACAAGTTCGGTTTTGCTAAAAAAAGTTTTTCTCAACTAGTTTTCAGAATTTTCCAGTCGGTTCTTCAATTTTTCAACAAACTTTCGGCAGAAACACTCAATATACCAAAGGTCTCTTTTATAAATCAATATTCACAAAGCTAGACAAGAGCACAGAACCAAGTTGTAACACAAGAAAACCGAATGATGGAACAGAAAACAGCATATGCTGCCAGCCTTTCATTTGAGTGAAAGAGAAACATCCGCACATTAAGGCTTGGAGACCAGCTGCCATCTTTTTATTTTTCTAAAGAAAGAGTGCATGAGGACAGCAAGAAAGCCTCTCCAAAATGCAGTCTCACATGGGCAAAAGCAAGGCAAAAGAAAAATAAAGAAGAAAGCCAAGCAGCAGCCGAAAGAAACAAACAGCCGAAAAAGAAAACAAAGCTCAGAAAAATCGGGCAGCAACATAGAGAGAAACAAGCAAACAGCCGAGCATGCACACAAAGAAAGAAAAAGAAAAGAGAATCATGTCACATGAATTGCCAACTACAAAAGCAAAGCTTGGGCTGTTTTATTTGCTGGAAAAGAAACCAAGCACATGGCAGCAACAACACCTTCGGCAGAGCAAAGAAAGAAGAGCAAATCCTTGCTTATAAATAAGAAAGCTTACAACGGAGGAAGATATCCCATTTTCAGCCGAGCAGCATTTCTAGTTTTCTTTAGATTAGATTTAGTTTAGCCAAGCTATTTTTCTTTCTATTTTCTGCAGAGTTTAGAGCATCCAGCTTTCTTCATTCTTTTGTTTTGTTTTCTTTTGAGTTTGGTAGGATTTCATTAGCTTCCTTCGGTTTTTCTTTTGAAACTTCAGCATTGTTCACGGTTTTCTTGATACTTGTTGCCATTATTCTCGGTTTTCTTAGCAGACACTTCAGTCATTTTTTCTTTATTCTTCTTCCTATCCTTCCCGTTTTTCTTCTTATTTTTCTTCTTGATCTTCTTCTCGGTTTTTCTGCAGCAGAATTTCAGTCGGTCCTCTTGTGTCTTTTTCAAGCTTCTCCCGTCAATTTCCAGTCTTTGTTCTTGTTTGTAGTAAATCTAAGAGAAGCAGCAGCCAAGCTTGACTTGGATACAAAGGAAGCAACTGAGTCTTTCTCTTTGGAAGCTTACGGATAGACAAAAGTCAAAGAACAAAGAGTGGAGTGGCTACCACCTATGGGTTTTGTTGGAATTTATTTTATTTTTTTTCATTTTTTGTTTCTTTTTGCAAATATGTTTAAGAAATTGGTGTTGTTCTTTTATATTAATATGAACTAAATTCTTTTTCTAGGGTTTCGATGTAGCCTAACTATGAAGTCTTAATATTTTTCTATTAATATAATTTGATTTAATTTTCTATGGTTGAGTATTTATCTTTGTGCTTAATGCTTCTAATTACTTGATCACTAATTAGATGATTTGTTAATCATAACGAATTGGAAGAGGAGTTATGTGTCAAGTTCATTGACATAAATGCCATAAATTGCATGTAGGATAGGAATATACCTACATGGTTTGTGTAGTTGCTATATGAGAATCCATAGAAATTAATGACTTCATAATTGTTGTAATTCACATAGGAATATAGTGAATTAGCAATTAGGAGGATTTTTATTAGATCTCGGGAGGGACTAGTAAATAAATTTGGGAATCTCAACTATCAACCAGGAAATTAAATTAGATTATAGAAATAGATTAATATTAGGATGTATTAGTTATGGTGAAATCGAAAACCCTAGATCTTTCGTCAACTTAATCTATTAACTTGCTTTGTTTAGTTTTTAATTTTAGTTTTAATTAAGTTTTAAAATTACTTTTAATTTAGCTTATCCATAAAATATTTTTTTCTTCAAATAAAGTTAGAACTATTTTAATTTCGGTATTTAATAATTCATTAGTCTCTGTGGGAACGATAAATTATATTCACTCTATATTACTTGTTAACGATCACGTGCACTTGCGTGTGAAATTCGCAACACTCGGCTCATAAGCAAATTAGGGGACTGAATTAACCTCCTCAATTGTTTGGCTAACAAGGAGTTATTGAACACTTGCATATCCTGAAAACCTAGTCCCCCCAAATCTTTACCGTTTTCTTTCTTGTTATATTTTGTTAGATATTGTAGGATTTTAATTAAATGGATAAAGATCAGAGCAGAGGTAGCCGTGCTAGTCGCGGCAGAGGTCGTGCTAGTTCGCGCTCGTCGGAGCATACACCATTGCGTCCCCTTCCGTCAGGGTTCTCGTTTAGTCGTCCACTCTTAGCCGACTCGGCACAGCCACTGGAGATGGATCGAGTCCATCTTCATCACCACCGCGCATCACACATACTGGAGATGGATCTAGACCATCATCATCACCACCGCATTCGGAGCATCGTGATGATGGCGAAGCCGAGATCGAGGCTCCATTGGATCATGTACGGGAGGAGGATGGTGCAACATATATCATACCAGACGAGACTTCTACCGGGTGATAATTTTTAACATTTTTTTTATATAATACTTGTATTCAATTAAAATTTTAATATTGATTTCTTCTTTTGTTTATATTTTTAGATTCATTCCGAGTCATATTGCTGCGGGTGCAATTTATGATGCAATCAAAGCCCACTTTGAAAAACCTTGGGCAGTATGGCGCGAAATTCCACTAGAGCTTCGCGATAGGATGTTTTCGGAGTTTAAGGTAGTTTTTTACTATTATATTATTATTTATATTGATTTATATAAATTATAAGTTATATAATTACTAATGTCGTCATTTATGTTTGTAGCGCAAGGTTTATTGGTTGCCAAGAAATGATGAAAACATCTGCCGAGCGTTCGAAGTACGAGGGGCAAAGAGCTTTGCGGATATTTTTCATCAAATCCGCCACTGAAAGACAAGACGGCAATGGATAGGCGACCACGTCTGAGAATGCCTTCAAAAACATTGGGCGTCTGAAGCATTCAAAAAAAGGCAAATTCAGGCAAAGGAGGCTCGTGCTTCAGAGAAAGGCGGGTCTTTCAATACTTACGGCTCAATATCACTTGCTACACATGCAGCGAGAATTGTAAAAATATTTATATTTTTTTTTGTTTCAATGTCATTTATGTATAATTTAATATGATTTGTTAATCTCATATTTATATAATATGTAGGAAAATACTATGGGCAAAAGGCCATCAAAGATTGACCTTTTCTTAATTGGCCACAAGAAAAAAAATTCCGAGACTGGAGAGCGGGATCAGTGGGTTGATTCTCGTGCCGAGGCTACATATGTGAGTTTTTTAGTAAGAATACTTTTTTTTACAAAATCTATTTAGTTTATTAAAAATAAATAAAAATGTGTAATATTTTTTTTTCCTTGATAGAACGCTTTTCAATCTCTTGCGGTTGAAGAAAGACTCAATCAGACAGAAACGACAGATGATAGTACTGCGCGGACGCAAAATCCCCCACGCATTGATGAAGAATTATTTACTCAAATTGCCAGTGGAGTCTACAAGGGTAGAGTTTATGGGATGGGAAATCAGCCTTCTACCAGTCGCTTTGTATATTCAGCATCATCTTCGACATTCGTGTCGCAAGCTGAGTATGATATGATGCGTCATAGAGTGGCCGAACTGACTGAGGAGGTCAGTAATGGACGACAACAAATGACGGAGCTGATTCAGAGTCTACAGGCAAAGATAGAGAAAATGGAAAAGCGCGGCAAGAAGAAACGAAAAACGAGCAACAATGAAGATACTGACTTGAGCACGGATACGGACAACGATTAGGATAGTATTACTTTTTGTCAAATTTATATGTATAAAATAATTTTTAGTTTTTTGTTAAAATGGAATTTTTTTTAAAAAAAAAATTTATTAAATTTCCGATAGAAATCCGTCGGAAATTTTTTTTTTTTTTTTGAATTTCTTCTCATAATTTCCGACGGAAATCCGTTGGAAAAATATAATTTTTTATTATCCGGCTGCCGTCGCAAAATCCGCCGGAAATCCGTTCGATTTCCGACGGTTGACCGCCGGAATTTTTTTTACGACGACCGTTATACCGACAGAAACATGGATTTGCCGTCGGAAATTGTCCGTTGGAAAAATCCAATTTTCTTGTAGTGGCCATCGCATCGCTTTAAATATTCAAATTCATGACCATTACAAATACACTCGTGTAGCAATGTGAAGGCTAGGTAATGGTGTAAGCCTGCAGATTTGGTTCTTCCTCAGTTTTTCAGCTGAATTATGAAGCGTCGTATCTACTAATGAAAGTTATGTTGTAATTCGATTTTTTTTTAGATTGCAGACATTTGAAGAATATAAATAGCTTACCTTTGGTCTGATTTTAAACACCTTTTGCATGCTTATTCTTGTTAAAATATTATAAATTCTTGCTATTTAAATATTTATTTGAGTATAGTATAATTTACAGGTAAATTGCCTTTAACCCTATTAGCAAGTATAGTGGAGAAGATCAGAACATTAAGGAAAGAGCTCCATTTTGTCTTCAGTTGCTTGTGATCTTCAATTTGTTGAAAAACTATGTTGAAGTTCTTTTCATAGTTTTGTTTGATAGCCCTAATTTCTTCTACGTCAATGATTAATCCAAAGGCGTAGTCAAATTTTTAGTGGTGTTTTATTGAACAAAGCCTTGTATATATATCTCAGATTTGTCAACTTTGCATTGTAGGATGTGAGCCATTACATTTAATTTCAACACTCCATGGTTTTATGTTTTACTATTTAGAGATGTTAACCAATTAATCCTAAATTCAACTGTCCACCAGAATTGACTTTGTTTACAATTTTAATATAGGTCTAGTTTACGGTATCTGTATCATTAAATTTGGACCATAAATTATTGGAACATGAAATCTAAGAGGAAAAGCATCCCAAAAGACCACGTAAACTGAGCTGAAGAGTTGAACCGTCATTTGAAGCTGGCCAAAATTTAGAATATCTGATATTTTGTTTGTGAGCCTTTCCGCCATAGTACATGCCCAAATATGCGTGTTCAAGAATGCTTTCAATCAAGAGATGCTTTTATATAGGAGCAAATAAGAAGATAGGGAAATAGTTGTATTACATCATTCCCGTGCGTGGTTGGGGAAAGAGAAAAGAAAAATCCATTTGAGGTTCATAATTGTTTTTTTAATACACCATCCATCCAAATAAATTAAAAAAAAAAACAAAGGTCTATTTTCAAAAAGAAATTAATTCCAAAAGAAAGAGTCTACTTCCAAACCAAATTTCTAAAATATCCTTACTAATAACAATTGTGTCTTCTCACCGTAAGGATAAAAATATAAAATTATATATTTAATTGGTGCATTAAATGAGTACATAAACTAAATTGAACTTTATTCTTTTTTGGAGAAGGGAGGGGGGGGGGGGGGGGGGTGTGTTTTCTTCGTAACATACGAGTCTCAATCATCTAAACTCTCTCTTATCCATTCTATATTTAATATATATATATCCATTCTATGCTGGCAGTTTCTTATTCATCTCCTTCAACACTTGAATTGGATCTGCATACCTTTTATATATACTTTTGCAACGGAATAAACTCACAAAAGGTGAATGATTGATCAAACTGATCAATTAAAAACTTCCAGAAAAAATGGCAGCATGGTTTTTTCTCTTCTTACTTCTTCCTTTGACCCTTATTTTTCATCTTCAGAAAAACAAGAAACTAAAAAGGCTTCGTAACCCACCAGGCCCTCCAGGGCTACCTTTCATCGGAAACTTGCATCAGCTTGATAGTGCAAAGCCTCATGAGTTCTTGAGGAAGCTTTCCAACAAGTACGGCCCCCTCATGTCATTGAGGCTTGGCACTGCGCCAGTTCTTGTAATTTCTTCAGCGGAAACAGCGAAAAAAGCGTTGAAAACGCATGATCTTATATTTTCTGGAAGGCCACCACTTGTTAGCCACCAAAAGTTATCTTACAATGGCCAGGATGTTGGCTTCTCAGCTTATGGAGAGTATTGGAGGGAAATGAGGAAGATCAGTGTTGTTCATCTCTTTAGTATCAAAAGAGTTCAATCGTTTCGCCATATTCTTGAAGATGAAGTTTCCATTTTGATAAAGAAGATCTCGAAACTGTCTTCTTCATCTCAAGTTATCAACTTAAGTTCAGTAGCAATGAATCTTACAAGCATGCTAATATGTCGAATCGCTTTCGGTAAGAAGTATGATGAAGACGGTTATGAGAAGAAAAGGTTCGACCAAATATTACATGAATGCCAGGCCATGTTTGCAGGGTTTTTTGTCTCTGATTATCTTCCTTCCTTGAGTTGGATTGACAAGATTTCAGGGATGTTTGCTCATCTTGAGAAGAATTTCAGGGACTTGGATTTGTTCTACCAAGAACTCATAGATGACCACCTAAATCCAAATAGGCCAGATTCAATGGATGATGATGTTCTTGATATCATGATCAAGATAAAAGATAAGCAATCAACATCATTCGATCTTACTTGGGATCAGATCAAGGGAATCCTCATGGTACGTAATTTCCTTTAGTTTAATAAATCAGCTTATTATTTTATCGAGAATCCATGGAGCAAAATTCTGCACCTACATCATTTTAAGAATTCAATTTATTAGTACTCTATACGTACTAAAAAAAGAGTTTAGTATTAAAATTTTTCTTTGTGTTAGTCAAAAAAAGTGTCTAGTTTTGGTTTGAAAATTTTGCATTATTCTTATAATTATAATATATAATCCAAATTAAAAATAAAGATAAAAGTGTAAATACATCTAATTGTGCATTCGATATATTAAACATTGTAATTTTAAAAAGATAATACTGAATTAAATATGAACTTATTTTTTTTGATATAGAAGAAATATTATTTTACTAAAACCTAATGAAGATGACAATAATGAAGATGATGATCATGAAATGATATTTTGGCGAAAATATCCCTGCTCGTAATTATATGAAAAGCATATTATATGGAGCATTTTGACAAAATGACCAAAATTATATGTTTTTTAATAGTTTAGTAACTACTTTTGGGAAACAAAAGGCATGATGACTAAAATCCAAATTTGTAAAAAGTATAATGACCAAATTCGTGATTCCCTCTAATTTTATTAGCGTAAGGATGAAATAACCAATAAGCCCTAGTTACTATAATAGACTATCACGAACAAAATAAAGTTCGGCTATACTAGCCCAATTCTCAATTGCTCAAAAACTGGGTGTTACTATCGGTGGGTGATGCCGGATTGGGAAGTTTTGGGGGATGGTGTTGGGGGAAGTGGGGCAAAAAGTTGGACAATGAGAGTAGAGAAGGGCATTTTTTTTTTTGTTTAAGATCCTTTTGTTATTCCCTTTTTTTTTTCTTTTTCTTTTGGCTAAAATGCCTAAAATGTTTTAAACCATGAGATTAAGGATGGACACAACAAGTGTCAACTTAGTAAAAAGTGGGGCAGAAAATAGTATAAAAATGTGGCAGAAATTTGTCAGGAAAAGAGAAGTCTTAAAAAACTCAGTAATAAACAATAAGTATGGGCCAACTTAAATCTAAAAAATTAAACCAATAAATTTTGAACAAATTTTACTAATTAAGTGCTTTATATCACTCTTTGAAACTAATGAAAGATTCATGAACCTCAACAATTTTCCTTTTTAAGGGTAGTTATTCACAAAAAATCTAAATTTCATTAAGTTCTATTAGCCTATCACGAGTACTATTTCCAGCCCCCATCTCTTTTTTAAACAAAATAAATTTATCTCTAATTCATACAAGTTCACTTCTTTTTCATAACCCTCACCTTTAATCCTCAAAGTATCCAATTACCTGGCCAATTACTAAAAAGACCTGACATAATCTCTCAGGTCTAATACTATATGTTGACGAATAGTTTGAATCAACACCAGATGGTTATTAATACATATGCCATGTACACTTGCCAACGAATTGGCCAACCGTCCATATTTCCCAATTTTGAGTTTTGATATAGTTGGGTAGGTTTTAACCATAGGGAGTCCAACTAGAGTAGTCCAATAATCAGTAAGAGCCTACCTAAATCCAAAAGCTTAAGCTAGTGGGTTTTGGGTCATTGCCATTTATTAGGTGTTCTAGCTCTTCTTAATTTTCCAATGTGAGATGATATCCATGAACACAACAAATCTATACTGCCACATTAAAGCCCACTCCCCCACAAGCCAAATCCCTAGTCCAGCAAGCCCATCTCTTTACAATGGACCCATTTAGTGCATGTGCAAGTAGTTAAGAACCAAACCTACTTGTCCAAGGGTTTTGTCTCCCCGGCCAACATTCCGACTCTGATACCACTTGCTGAAGAGGTTTTAACAATGGTGAGCTAAACTAGAGCAACCCAATAAGCAGTAGGAGCCCACCCGAGCTAAAAAACTTAAACTAGTAGATTTTGGGTTCTTGCCACTTATTGCGTGCTTTAGTTCTTCGCAATTTTTCAATATAGGATAATATCTATGAACACAATACATATCACTATTAGAAATTTGCCACGAGAAGAAAAATCTAAACAACCCACCATGGAAACTACTAAGTATGAACTCAACTTGAATTTAAAACTTCATACGAATAGGTGTTTAACCCATCTTATTTATTAAATGATTTGTACCACCATCTTACTTATTTGCAATCTAATAACTAACAAGATACTTCTGGGAAGCGTTAAACTGAGCGTTTTTTGGTTAGGTACATGTCTCTGATTAACTTTATTCATTTGGATCCTACAAAAATTAGTCATATCAGATGTAACATTATGGCGCCCTTAACATCTCTCACAGGACATGTTTGTAGCTGGAACAGACACAAGTGCAGCCATAATTGTTTGGGCTATGACAGCCCTGATGCTGACCCCTACGGCCATGACGAGAGTGCAAGCTGAAATCAGAGATTTGGTCGGAAATAAAGGAACAGTAGGGGAAGATGTACTTCAAAAGCTTCCTTACTTGGATGCAGTAATAAAAGAAACCTTCAGATTATATCCTCCAGCACCAATCCTTTTGCCAAGAGAAACCATAGAAAATTGCAAGATAGAAGGATATGATATTGCACCCAAAACTATGGTTTTCATAAATGCGTGGGCTATTGCCAGAGATCCTCAAAGCTGGGAAAATCCAGAAGATTTCGTTCCAGAGAGATTTATGAATAGTAACATTGATGTGAAAGGAAATGATTTTGAATTGATCCCGTTTGGGGCAGGAAGAAGAGGCTGCCCTGGAATATATTTGGGACTGTCAACTGTGAAAGTTTCATTGGCCAATCTTCTCTACACATTTGATTGGGAACTGCCTTCTGGGACGAAAATGGAAGACATTGATGCTGATGTCTTGCCAGGAATAACCATGCATAAGAAAAATCCTCTTTGCCTTGTGGCAAAGAAGTATGCTTAATTAATTTGGTTGTAGTTGCTGCACTAGTGAACTCAAAGGACCAGCAGCTTGAATTTCCTTCTTCTATTTTGCAAATAAAAATAGTTCCATGTTACCAATAATACGTTTTAATCCAAATTTTATCATCCTGGAACACAATTTTCAGTTTTCTTTTCTTTTCTTTTTTTTTTCTGTTTGGTTATTTCGGATGGGGTTTAGAGGATTTTTTTTTTTTTTTGGGTTGAATCTTGAAAATTTCAACCTTGAGTTAAAATTTGAACTTTCTTTATTCTTTTAGGAGTGATAGTTATTGTTGTTTTGATGCTTTTTGCTGTTTTGGGTTATAGGGCATGGGCGCTCCGATTGTTGATCTTAAAGAGATTGAAATTTAAAGTGGGCGCTTTGCTTATTGAGGTTTTAAGAAATTGAAAATCAAAGTTATGGGTATGATATATCTATGAGCAGATGGGGAAAATCACGGTAATTTATATTACATTTTCTTTTTCGATTATAACGATTTGGAGATGAGAAAAATTGTTTCCTTATGCAGTTCTTGTTCATTGGTCATACCATTGAGCTTCCTTTGTCAAATCCTTTCACCACAAGAAAAATGGCTTTTAGTGACATAAAACACCATGACGAATAAAAATCTCATCACTTATAAATACCCCTATTAGTGACAAGAACTTGAGTTATCACCAATTTTGTGTCAACTAACCAACTTTAGTGACGAATCACTAGAAATCGTCATCATTTTGTCACTAAAATAGCATGGTAGAAAGGTTTCCCATCGATAGGATACAATTAATGACGAAAAATTGGTGACGAGAACCACTCTCATTAGTAAAATTTTAAAATTTATTCATTTGGTAACGAAATTTTTATCATCACCGACTTAGACACCTTTTAAGGCGATTTTTGTCACCACCAATTTCTTATTATATATGTAACTAATACTACTTATATAAAATTCTCAATTAAAATTTTAATTATATGGATATATGTGAAATATCATTAATTCAAATACAAATTTTTTTTCGTTAGTTTATTAAAAATTGAATTTACTTATTTAAAGGAAATTTTAATTAAGAAAATAGTCACAATAAAAATAAAAATAGTTATAATCTTATATATATATATATATATATATATATATATATATATGTAGTTTTAGTGTATAATATTATTAAATATGGAGATATAAAATATTTATTTTCGTGTATAATGAAATTGAATATTATAAATTTTAAAAACGATGTATGTATTGGGCCATATAATTTGGGATAGACTAAATAAAATTTTTTGTACTAAATTAATTAGGCCACAACTTATATAATGATTGGATTTATTTGGCTAAAGATAATGATTGAGCTATGTAGTTTCTTCATTGGGCCAAACTTATCTTTTTAAAATTTTGACTCTTAATTTCTAATAATTATACTAAGACACTTTAATATTTATGAATTTGTCTACATTATTTTACTTCAAGCGTAGAGTGTTATATTGGGTACACTATTAATTAATAATAATTGGGCTTCTTTGAGTAAGAATAATGATATTGGACTAAGCATATTCTTTTCTTTTCTTTTTTTATCAAATGTAAAAAATATTATTGATCAAAATATGAGGTTCTACAAATACACTGAGCATATATGGGCAGACTATTCGATTAACCAGTTCCAAAGTAGCAAAACTATAGGATCATGACAATAGGGTATAAGGCATAGGCCACCTTGTACACTTGTATCTTGATCCTGTGTACAACCTCTAAAGGAACTAGAACATATCTCTCAAAATGCATTCGGTTCCGAGACAACCAAATGTAGTACACCGTGCATACAAAAGCTAGCCGTTTCCTTCTACTAATTCAAGTCATCCCTCGAGCCTTCAAGGTCCACTTTAGAGTAGCTACTAACGTCTTCATCTCCCTTTTAGCCCCGCATTAGTCCTTGACTTCTTTCTAGATGACTGTCGAAAATGGACACCTAAAGTACAAGTGCCCTGCCGATTCCATCTCCCCATGGCATAAGTCACAAATTGAGTCAATATCCAAGAACCCTAAACGGTCTTTTGTAAAAAGCCTTCCTCTGATAGCAAGCCATAAGATGAATGAATGCTTAGGAGAAGTGTGGGCATTCCAAATTATATTCGTCCATATAACTTTCTGTGCTCAATGTCAAAAGTATTAATAAGCCAAAGTGCCCAATGCATTCCTTTGTAGTTCACCTATTCAATCAATTGCCCCCTGAATCGATCCTTCTTTTTGCACTAAGAGATCTCTAATACACATAAGTCGCTTCATCAGTGCAGAAGTATTAGGACACCCTAATATACTTCAATGTGCTAAACTTAGTATATTCATATTTTGACTCTTACTTTATAATAATTGTATTAGGACACCCTAATATTTATATTCGATCATATGATTTTGCTTCAATCACACTATCTTTGTAGCATAATAATTCACTATTGATTAGTACTAGTTGGGATTATTTGGTTAAAAAAAAAATTTAGACTAAGCATCTTCTTCATTTTGCTAAGTTTCATTATCTTATTTATATTACGGCTCTTAATTTAAAATAATTTTACTAGGAACCCTTAAGGTTTATGAATTTGCATGCATAAGTTTAATTACTTTAAGCACATAATTTTTTTAATATTAAAATACACTATTGATTAATGGTAATGAATTGTTTTGGACATTTATTATGGACTATATGTCTTTATAAGAAAATCACGAATCAAAAATAGTTTCAAAATAATTACTGTCACTAATGAAATATTATAACATAAGTAGAAGTTAATACATATACATATATAGTTAGATGTAAAATCTATAACATAAGTAGTTTATAACTAAAACTAGAATCTATAGCATAAGAAGTTAGTACATATAAGTAGTACGTAGTATATGACATAGTTATAACAAAAATAATTAGTACATAACATATATATGTAGTTTAGTACATACACATAGTTTTACATACACATATACATGTTTATGAGTAATGATATTATTAGTGAAAATTCACAGTGAAAAGTCATAATAACTAATGTGGTATATTTAAAAAGACAAAATTATATTTTGTTATTTTCCACTTTTTTTTAAAGAGTGTGGTGTATGATTTTGTCTTTTCAACCATGCCACATTAGTTACTGTTGCAAATTTTACACGCAAGTGCACGTGATCGTTAACAAGTAATATAGAGTGAATATAATTTATCGTTCCCACAGAGACTAATGAATTATTAAATACCGAAATTAAAATAGTTCTAACTTTATTTGAAAAAAAAATATTTTATGAATAAGCTAAATTAAAAGTAATTTTAAAACTTAATTAAAACTAAAATTAAAAACTAAACAAAGCAAGTTCCCCTGAACCCTATCTTTCCTTTCCCATTTTTCCTTCCTACCGCCCCTCCCCTTCATCTAGCATCTCCCTTCCCTCCAATTGTTTGGTTCTCCCTGCCTCTCCGTCCCCTCTCGTTGGATTTGTTCTTCATAGCCCTCCATCCCTTCTCATCAGTTGACATGTCACCGTCTCTCCCTCCCCTCTCCTTGTTCAGTTGTCCTCATCTGTCCCTCTCTTATTCGACCGCCGTCTTCTCCAGGTCTCTCCCTTCCTTCTCCTCATACGTCCTCTCTTTCCTTACCAGTACATTATTATTTGACCCTTTTTTCGGTCTTCATTATTATTTGACACCCTAATTTTTTGCTGGATTATGAGTATTTTTAGTTGTAATTGGTGTAATTATCATTTGATGATTTTTTGGGCATTTTGTGTTGTAATTGATGTTGGTTTTTGGGGATTTTGAACATCGAGCTATTTTAATCATATTATTTTTTTTTTTGGTTTTTCTATTTCTGTTTTAGCTGTGGTAGGCTATGATTGTTGCTTGGTTGTGAGGTAAGCTTGTGTCTAAGCTTCCTAGTATTTTGTGTTAATTTTATGAACTTAAAGTTGAAATAATTTGGTGCTTCCTATTCCTTTGTATTGGCATCTCGATGTTCCTCGGTGATTGTGAAGTTCTTCACTCTATGTATATTCTCCATGTTTTTCTATGCATTTTCTTTTATTTAATTGGCTTTTGCATTTTATCTTTATTGTCTTACTCCAGCTGATTGCTCACAGTATTAATGACTTCAATTAAATTACTACACCCGCCCTTGGTCGCCTCACTGCAATTTCTTATATATAGACCTCCATGTCTCTCAGCTTGATTCTACTGAATGAATGTGAATTTGAAACTAGAATGAAGATGCACATATATACCATTAATTGATGAAAATCTTGTGTTGGCATTACATGCTTTCCAACAATGGTGAAGAATGACAAAAGTCATGTGAAAATAATATTTTCAAATTTAGTTGTTGACCTCATTTTTGAATTTGTTAATGCTATCATTCTATTTTATTTTCCATCTTTGTATTGCAAAATATCAGTATCTAAAGCCTTTTTAGCGTATTAGAAAATTATTAAAGTATCCTTCCTTCCACCTGCTAATATTGTATTCTTGTGATCTTTGTAATATTGTTAACCTGTTGCTGCACGAGTAGTTGGTAATTTGGATAATGACATGCTTTGTTCTTATGGTGGCTTGTTCTCAACTTTTGTGGCTGAACTTGTTTGTCATGAGACGTATGAATCTGTTCCAATGCTGTAATAAAAAAGAGAAGGCAATAACTAAGGTTTTGTAGAGTATGAATCAAGGCTTGCTTCTAAAATAAATTGATGGGGATCCGTTTTAGTTATTAAATTATTAGAAGTTTTAGTTTTATTTATGTTGCTTGTTTTCATTAGGGTTTTAGTTGTTATTTGTTTTCATTAAGGTTTTAGTTGTTATTAGGGTTTCTTATGTTTTCTATAAATATTGATATAATCCCTTAGGGTTAGACTAGACTGGACTAGACTTTGATTATCGATATTAAGAATTCTCTTTCGTTGTGACCATCTTTTACTTTTCTGTGGTTGAGTGTCCTAGGGGTAGTGAATTTTTTACAGTTAATTCACCCTAGTTTATTTTCTTGTTATTGTTTTTCATCAATTACTTGTCCTACATCATAAATAGTTTGCAATTTACTTTTTTGCCTATTGACATTATATGTGATGATTACTTGCTAAGGATACCATCCCTTTTTTTTTCTATGGAATTCGAAAATTATCGTTTCATCCTATGTTTTACCCCTAAAGGACTATGGTTTAAAATTTCCAACTCTGCATTTTATTACTACAGGCTTAATTACACTTTATGCTTCTATATATCGGGCTGCCCTCTATGCTTAATTAGATTTTTAGCATTGCTTACATTGATATTCTGTTCTGAAATTTTTCTGCAATATGTTAGGCGTGCAGCTGTTTGCGCCTTGGGTATAGCAGCAAATAACAAGCCAAGCTTGATAAAAGATCTCCTACTTGAACTTTTACCACTACTCTATGATGAGACACTAATCAAGGTAAACTGAATTTGCTGTCAATTTGCTCCATATTCTATGGAATTTCATTAGAAGTGGATATACAGTACTAATTGCTAAGTTTTGTCATGACTGTGTGAACTCAATGCTGATGCTTGAAGGTATTGAGTGGGTTTTAGCATGTTGTTATTGGTATTTTCTTTCTACTTGAGTGATAGTTTAGGTATAAATCTTGGTTCTTCATCTGTCATGTGCATATAAAGACATGCTTGTGCATTGTATTAAAAAATGTAACATTGAAGCTTATGCAGCTACCATTGTACTTGCCATAAAATATACTATAGTCGACCAACCAGAGAAGATAGGTGGGATTCTACAATCTAAAATTTCATCATTTCTAATGCCTATCACGGATCAAGACCAGGTAGTTATGAATTTAATATTGCAAAATTTAGTTGACTATTAGATAATACTATATTATGCTTACCTTATCTGCTTAGATGTTGGTAGTTGGTGTGTGATTTTATTCTTGGTGCTGTCTCTTTGATTTATCTCTTGGTGACTGATCTCTCTATAAACCAAAGGCTAACTTCAAAATTTTCTAGAAACATTTTTTTTTCAAATTTCATACTGAAATATGATAGTTTAAACTTTTAGTTAGGGTTTTGAATAGATTTTATTTGGGGAGAGGAGAAGAAGAATTATTCTTTATCAAAAAGGGAAAAAAAATCACGGGTGTTTGCACTTCCAAATCTAGCTTAGAACTTAATTTTGACAATTTTAGAAATGGAAGCCATTCCAAAACACAAAAATTTGAAGCCGAAGCCGAAGCCGAAGCGAAAGCCTAAATTGGTAAAAAGTCCCTCTTTTTGCCCCTCTATAACGTTAGTTTTGTGCATTATCTTTTTCAAAGAAGTCTCCTGTGAGGTCAACAGCGTAGCAAGAAACCATGAAATCAATAGCCGAAATCGGTAAAAGATAATGCCTTTGATTTGTCTCTTCGTGAGAGATCTCTCTATAAAATAAAAAACACTTCATATCAATACTGTCAATGCATGGGGCATTTCTACCATTTTTTTGAGAAATGAACGTTATCTAATATATTGATGCCTAACTATATGGGTTGGTTTATGATTATTATTCTTGATTGGTGAAATTTGTAAAAAGAATTTCTTTATTAGAAACGACGAGCGTGAATTGCTATTCCCAATTTTATAGTAATTGAAACAATGCATTTCGCATGCAGTTGTTGCTTATATTGTTCTTGGGTTAGATTTACAAGTGTGCTAATGACAATTCTCTATAATGCAAAGTATGCCTTTGATTACTGATTTTTTTACTAAACTAGTTTAATTCTATATAATTTGATGTCTTAAAATTTGATTGTTTCCTCTGGAAACACAATTTTGTTGCTGGGTGGAATGAGCCACGCATCGATTATGGACTGCTGCTTCTTTCCAAAAAAAAGAATAGAAATTATAGGCTATAGTTGGCCATATATTTGATTGGTTTGGATTGAATGTTCCAAACAATGACTAGCATTGAGCATTTTTGTTTTTCTATTCACAGTGACTCATCCACCACCACATGGCTAAGTATCCACAAATTCAAGGAAAAAGAAATTGCCTTTTGGTTGGTGTTGTGTAGGTCTATTTCATTGCTTTTGTCTCTTTTGTTTTAGAACGCTACGTGAATCATGTGTTGACTTCTATTTTGTGGGGTGTAAAGTGTTTGGATAATATTGTTTTGTCATGCTCCAATTAGGATGCTGGCACACTATTATTCGTGTTTTGTGGGAAATTAATGAACTCTGACTTTTGTTTCTTTATTATATTTTCAGCTTGGATGATGTATGCATTGCAAGGATGAACAATATTATGATCAATATAGTGATGTTATTGATTACAAGACACCAAAACAAAACATGTCATTATTTTGGTTAAAAGTTGTCACTGTGCACACTATTTAGTGACCATTTTTTTTAGTCACCAAGTGAATTGGACAAAGTGGCCTTTAGTGCCGAACTGTTCTCGTCACTAATGAATGGACCAAATCCAATTTGGTGACCCTTGGGATTTGTCACAAATAGCATTGATCGTGATATCTTTCCTTGATAACTTTTTTTTGTCACCAAATGTCATCACTAAATGCCATTGACCATTGTACCTTTAGAGATTAGATTCTGTCGTCACCAAATTTCATCACTAACTGACTAGAATTAATGATGACTCTTAGTTATTAGTGACAAAATTTCTCACCCTTTGGTGACTGCATTTTTTAGTCACTAATTTTGGTGATGCCTTCATTTCATCACGAAATGGTCGAATTTGGTAACTACTTTCATCTTTTGTCACCAAAAATCTTTAGTAACGAGCATGGGTGATGAACAATTTTTTCATCACTAAATGCTATTGGTGACGAAAAACGGCATTTTGGTGATGAAATTTCTATTGTTACAAAAGTTCATTTTTTTGGTAGTATTTCTAACTGAAGGAAAAAATTCCTTATTATTACAAATTGGGTTACAAAATTAGTTACTTATATCAATATTTGTACATCACTAAGTAGTAATATTAAAAAAGATTAGCAAGGCTGTGTATCTAAGTAATTGAAACATTTGGCTTGTCCAATTTGTTTCCCTTAACTCACAAAATATAGTGTTAAAATTCGATAGGAAATTGATCTGTTTCAAATTGCATTCTCTTCTTAATCTTGACATTAAAATTAAGGTTTTAAGGATCCATAATGCATGTATTTCTATGGTATGCTTTTGCTATTTGAGGTGGGCAAAATATACAAGACCAAGTTATATGAGGACTAAGAGACAAAAATCTTTTCTGTGCACAAAGAAATTCGCTCCTCAGGATATATGAAAATAAAAGTGCTTGTTGGAAAATAAAGTTTTTGTGGAAATTCTTTTTGAGTAGTTATTGCCTATTTGCGAGATGGGATCTGTTTGTGACAATAATATAAAATAAAACTTTGATGAGAATCTATTAATCAAAGTAATTAGTTAATAAGCTATTTAAATAAATTTAAATTTAAATTTAAATTGATAGCATAAATTATATCCACCTCCTCAGTGATTTGGGAAAATCACAATCCACAAAAACAAGGGATAATCTCTTCAATTTCATCCATTTATATTATTTTACCCCAACTGTGAGTTGAATAATGTTACCATTTAACATTTGAATTATATTTCCTCCCTTGAAATTTATTTTAATGAGAAAATAGACCCTAAAGTTCAACAAAACATATGTCGCCCTAATTTGTATATGGTTTTTAAAAAATAATATGATAAAATAGAGAAAATCCTATGATTTATCCTATCTATATCTAAATCCATATATCTATATGCACATAAAACTAATAAAAGCATGTAAGATGAGTTCAGAAGGGCCTTTTATTGTTTTGATTTTAATTAATTGTTGAATAATAACATTAATATGTAAATATGAGGCTTTTTTATAATAAATGAATTCCAGAAACATATTGTACGCATATGATATAACACTCTCTCCATCCAAAGAAAGAGTACAATTTTAAAATGAAAATTTTATAATAATAAATTACAAAGGGCAATAATTGAAAATTAATTATAAAAATATAAAATTACGTATTGAATAATGTATTAAAGACACTGTAATTAATAACTAAAAACTCTTTTCCTTGAGACGAAAGGAATAATGAATAAAACATTTAAATCTTTGAGTTTCACTACATCTCAATTATGAATAGACCATAACCAATGGATAGCTATTTTGAATGAGAAATTCTTCTATGCATCTGTTTTATCGCGTCACATTGCTAAAATGGTATGGCAGGCCAATAAAACTTTGACAACTAATTAAAATTTGTTAATGAATAATACATTTTTTTATCATAATTACTTTTTTTTTTATCAAAAGGTCGATAATGGTATTAACTTTGTAACAATGTACATTTACAAACAAATGTCCACCAAAATTGGACTTTTCCTAGCTATATTCTTGGCTAAGACGAAATGACAACATGTCACATAAATACCCACCATCCCACAAAAATACACCATAGAAGAAATAGAGACCATACTAAGATTGAAAGGCATCTGTCCCAGTAAGGTATCTATTACCTCAATATCGTGTTCACCCAGCGATAAAGTTGTCAGCCACTGATCGTTCCCATGATCCTAGCTAACTAACCTACCTCTTAAAAATTTTGGCAGCATGCCCTCTGTACTTGGAGCAAACCTTGGTTCTGAAACAACAAAAACTAGCTCAAGCACAAAAAACCAACACCCAACACCTCAAAACCAACACCTATGCAGGCAAACTTTACACAAAAGTAAAAAATGTAGCTAAACTACCATTTGTGCATGAAGAAATTCCAACCAAGCATGTCTCGCCACCTCAACTACATCTTTCACTGGCATCCATTCATGCTAAAACACCCACATGTTCCGACTTTTCCATATCATCCACAGAAGATATGCTGTGAATTGTATCCGTTCAGCCCAACCATTCTCCCTAAGCCTAGAACAAAGATGTTGCCACCAGTGCTGAAAAGTATCCAGAGGCCGAACCCTAACCCAATCCACATTAGCCATCTACCAAACTTGTTGCACTCGAGAACAATGAAACAGGAGGTGTTCGATAGTTTCATCCGATACTCCACACATTGGACAAGTAGGCTCAACTGGTAGCTTCCTTTGATGCAGCTTATCATGGATTGGCAAAATATTATGACAACAACACCAGACAAACTGTTTGACCTTACCTGTGACCTTAAGCTTCTAAGTAGCTGTCCACATACGATGCCTTCTTTCTCTAGAAGTACTAGACTCAGGAACATGTTCTGCGAGTTGTCGATTCTACTGCAACTTATGATATGCCGCCTTCACTGAGTAACTCTGGATACCTTCAGTTGATTCCCCTCGGACAATATGCCTTGCCCTCATCCAATCTTTCCAAAGCCATGAAGCATTTTGTTTATCAGAAACCAATAACACATTTGTGTGCGGGAAATATTTAGCTTTCATGACCTTGCTCATCAATAACTCAGAATGATTAATAACCCTCATCAATTATTTTGCAAGTAGAGCATCATTAAAACTTTGAAGCTCTTGAAAGCCCAATCCCCCATCTTCCAATGAATTTTTTGCCTTGCATTGTGATGAGCACCACACCAAATATACGCCGTAAGACGGCAAATTTCTTTACACACTCCCTTGGGAAGTTTAAAACATCCCATGACATATGTGGCAAAAGCATTTATCACTGCTCGAATAAACACCTGCTTGCCGGCTACACTCAAGAATTGAGACTTCCAATTCTGAATTCTATCCTGAACTTTGTTAATTAGAAACTGAAAGACCTCCCTTTTCAACCTATTTTATCATAATTACTTACATAATTAATAATTAAACTAGTTATTAAATTTTATTTATTTGTTTTTCAATCCCCACATGAATGAAGGGATTTAATTTCTAAATATAATCCTCCCCGGTGGTACAGTGAAGATTGTTCTATGTAAGGGAATGATGGTTTATGATCCCTGAAGAATTCATTCCCTTCAGCTTTAATCTAATTCTTCTTATTCCTTTTCCACTACCAAGTGAAATTGCATAATATGGAAATGGGACGGGAGATATCATCACAAGGACGACAACTATGGGATCCTATTACTTAAAATGTTCACAGAGAAACGCCAACTGACAACATGTTCATAAAAGATTTTGGTCCGCATAGCTATGTTAAAATGGCTTTACTCCACAAAGTAATGGAAATTGTTGATTTGAAAATCCTAATGGAAGAATCAACCAAAACAAACATGAGAGGAGAGAACATGCTCCGCCAGAGTAGAGGAATTGTACTTACCAATCCTTCAAATTGTTGTTTAATCATTTTGAGTAAGCAAATTTCCTCGTTCTTGGGAATATGCCATTTTAAAAAAAAATTCCGAGGACAAACACTGAGAAAAAGCAAAAGATAAGTTTTTGGAGAGGAAGAATTCAGAGAATACTCAGTTTTCCATTCCTCTTTCTTTATTAGGGTGAGATGATAGATTTTTGGGGATATACTTCCTTAATTGTTGCAGGGAGTTAAAAGCAATTATGATAAAAAATAGTGTATAATATTATTAATAGATTTTAATTAGTTGTCAATTTTTTATTCGTCTAGTACACCACGTCACACTGCTGACGTGGTGCAGTAGATGCATTGAGGATTTTCTCATTTTGAATCATTAGCTTCATTAAATTTTCATTTACTAAGCACACATAAATTGATTGAGTCCTTTTCAAAGTCTTTTTGCTAGGTTTCGTCCTAATAGGATTCTAATACTATTATAGGATTTCAATATTTATAGTAATAATGATGGTAATATAGAAGTAGTAACTTAGTAATTTATTTTTTAAGAATTGGTTCTAATTTTGTTAAGATTGTAATGTTTAATAGGCTTGTTTTAGTGGTATAGTTCTATTTGGATCTAATCATGTATAAATGTGCTTTATTTCCAAATTAATTCCAAAATTAAATTTTGATTAAATCCAAAAACAATTTTCTTTAAATTAGTAGAATTCTTGTGTGTTTTAAGTCTTGTACTGATGCAAAAGACTAATTTTTAAGGCTTTAATTTGAGGTAGACTCTACATTTTAGGACTTTGATCTAATTTCATAAACATGAAATTCAATAGGAATCCAATGTTTTAAGCCACGTTGTTAAACCTAGACCAGCTAGATTGGTTGGACTGCTGGTCTGACCACAAATCGGGCGTGGGCTTGGTCAAACTGGTTTGGGTATATTAAGAAAATCCCTTTTTAAAATACTGTTCAAAACCTAGTCAAACCCCAGTTTGACAAGTCAAAAGCGGGTTAACTCGGGTTTGACAAGATTTTTAACTCTTTTTAAAATAAAATTTTAACTTTTAAAAAATATAGTTTGACCCCATATTTTTATAAGATTCATTTTTTAATACTTTTTATGCGAATATTTTGAATTTTCACTCATAAAGTTTGTTAAGTTTTTAAAATTTAATATCTCAAAAACTATATAAGAGTTTTTTTTACCATTTTAACACATTCGTTACGTAAAACATGTTTTATATTATTTTACATGAATTATTCAATCATACATTTGGAGTTTTATGTAATTTAAATTTAACTACATTAAAAAAATTAAATAACTTATTTCTAGTATATTTATATACTAATATTAAAATTTTTATAATTACTTTATATTTATTACATCATAATGATATCATTCGACTTTTTTCAGTCTGATCAGTTGACCACTGACTCCTTGACTTGACCAGTTTTAACAACATTGGTATTAAGAAAAGGAAATAAATATGCACAAATGTAAACATACTTTTCTAAAATTGTGACAACATATGAAAAGGATTTATTACGTCCTCAAGAAATCCAATGTTACGACTATCCTAATAAGTTTCAAGTTAAATATTTGAATTTGTAAGATAATTTTTCGTAACCTATAACCAGTGATGCAATTGAATGAGATCAACCATTGGATTGAAAACCTGGTAAATTTGGTAATTTTATCTATTTTCTATTTTTCTCCTTTAATATTTATTTTTATTAATTTTTAGAATTTTCGTAAAATAGTTAGTCATTCAAAACTCCCTCTTATTTTATTTATTTTTAATTTATTGTTCAAGATTTGAAACTATATTTCGATTCTCTTGAGATTCGACAACGTCTGCTACTACTGCAAATTTAATTTGTAATCACTCAAGGACTAGTGATTAATTTTGCGGGTTTCGACAAATCCGTCACTCTTTGTATAAGAAAGCCATCTTAACATCTAACTATTCCAACTCCATATCAAACAGAACTACAATAGATAATAACACACGAATAGAAGTATGTTTCACAATAGCAGAAAATACCTCATCAAAGTTAATACCTTCCCTCTGTATAAAACTCTTAGTGACTAATCGTGCTTTGAACCTTGCATCTTGAACTCTTGGGATTCCCCTTTTTTTTTTAGAAACCCACTTACACCCAATAATCTTCTATCCTTTAGGCGGTACAACTAGCTCTCAAGTTTTGTTCTTATGAAGAGATTCAATCTCTTCATTCATAGTTACTACCCATTTTGACGATTCAAAACTTGCAATGACCTTTTGATATATAGCAGGCTCTAAAGGCTCGACATCATCTGCCATATTTATTGCATAGGACACTGTGCATATCCATATTTCTGTGGTGGTTTAATCTGTACTCTTTCTCTATCTCGAGTAAGATTGTAGTTTTCTTGTTGTTGTACTTGTGGTTCATCCATGCTTATGGTGTTCACTGCGTTTTTAATGGACTCTTTTGGAGTTATCTCATAAAGTTTTTTCATAACTTTCAACTTGAAACTCTACCTACCTCTTAATGCTCTTGTTTTTAACTATGTCAGTCTTCTCTTCCTTCTTTGTTAATAAAACAGACTCATCGAAGGTGACATTCCTATTGATCAAAAACTTAGATGACTTGTCGTTAAAGCATCACAATCGATAACCCTTCACTCTATCTACATACCCTAAAAATATGCATTTCCTTGCCTTTAGCTCAAACTTGCCATTCTTAACATGAACATATATAGGGAATAATCTCAATTTAGAGTAATCTATACGGGAACCAAACCATCTTTCTCCTAGGTTTTGACAATTATTTGCTTTGGATAGAAATTGATTTACCAAATAATAAGCTATGTTCGTAGTTTTAGCCCAAAACTCCTTGGTCAATCTAGTATTAAAAAGCATGCACCTTAGTTTTTCCAAAATGGTCATATTCATTTATTTTGCAATTCCATTTTGTTCTGGTGTGTATATGACAATGCGGTGCCTCACAATCCCTTCATTCTTTGAGAATTGATTGAATTTATCTTTATAGAATTCCATGCCATTATCCATTCTTAAGTGCTTAATTTTTCATGCCAGTATGCTTTTCAAATATGGTCTTCCAGCACTTGAACACCACAAAAAATTCATCTTTGCGCTTGAGAAATTACACCCACACTTTCCTTGAATAATCATCAATGAAAGTTAACATGAATGTTACACCACCCTTTGAAGGAATTTAAGAAAGGGTCCAAAGATTGGAATGAATATAATCCAAAGTACCTTTGATTTGGTAAATTTCAGTACTGAATTTTACCCCGTGTTACTTGTCGAACATGCAATGTTCACAAAAATCTAACTTCTCTGTCACTTACCCAACAATCAAACCCCCTTGGCTTAACTCAAACATCTATTTTTCGCTCATATGCCTTAGTCGCATATGTCACAATTTGGTAATATTCACCTTATCCTCCGAACTAGAAGATGAAACAATTGCAGTACCTGTCACAGTGCTACCCCGTAAAATGTATAGACCAAACTGTCTAATTCCCTTCATGACCATTAGTGCACCTTTGAAGATACTCAAAACTCTATCTTTACTTTTGTAGTGATAGCCAATTTCATCAAATTTTCCCAAAGAAATTATATTTTTCTTCAAGTCTGGCACATGCCTGACATCTGTTAAAGTCCTTATAATACCATCATACATTTTAAATCTTAATGTACCTATTCCAACAACATCACAGGCAGTATCATTGTCCATGAGAATTTTACCACCATTATTAGATTGATAAGTAGTAAAGCAGTCGTTGTATCGACTTATGTCAAAAGTGTTGCCGGAATCAAGAATCCATTTTGGACCCAAGTAACCAATAGTAGTAGTGAGAACATCTGCACCTTCTAACTCATTTTCAGCAATTCCAACATTTCCAGTAGACCTCACTATCTTATTCCATCGGACCTTTGGACAATCCTTTTTGTAATGTCCTTTTTTCCTACAGTTAAAGGACTTTTCATCTCTGTTGGATTTAGATTTCAATTGACATCTTCTTTTATCCCTTTTTCCTATTTCAGTCTCTCTACCATGAATAACTAATTCTTCTGCACTAACCATATCACCTTGTTTGGTAACCAATCTTCACAACTCGTTAGAGTTCAACTACGCCTTTACATCCTCCATGGAAATTTAGTTATGCCTATACAACAAAGTGATAACCAAGTGATTGTAGGATTTCGGTAAAAAACACAGAAAAATAAAGGGTTGATCCTCATCTTCTATTTTCACATAGATATAATCTAAATCTAAAGTAACTTTATTGAACACATGTATATGTGTATCACTCTTTCATTTTCAAGTTGTATAAGTGTTGTTCCAAATACAATTGAGTCATAAAAGATTTTGTCATGTATAGATTCTCAAGCTTTAAGCAAAGCCCTATAGGTGTTTTTTCTCCGACAATCTCTCCGAAGACATTATCCACTAATGACAAGACAAATGAGCTATATGCCTTTCCAAGAATTTGTCCTTCTCTTGGTCTATCATTGTATGAGGTAAATACTCTTTACCTTTTAATACTCTTTGGAGATTTTCTTCACATAAAGAATCATAAATTTTCATCTTTCATAGTTCAAAATCATTATTGCCATCATACTTTCCAATGTTATATTTGATGGTAGCCATCTTGAACTAACCCAATCCCTGATACCAAATTATTGTGATTATACCTAAGATCATTCATGAATATAAAAGTAAGAATAAAAAATAGATTAAAACACACAAATTCACGTGGTTTAGCTTGACTATTCAAGCCTATGCCTACGACAAAGAGATGATAATATTATTAATAATTCCAGAGACTAAAAAGATTTCCCTAAACCCTTAGAAACACCTCATCTCTCACTAATTTTGTATATGCCCTCTTACTCTAGAAATCTCTATCTAAAGCTTTTAAATCTTTCTTTGAAATCTCTATTCTATGAGAAAAGACCCTTACTACATATATATATATATATATATATATATATATATATATAAGTTTCAAGTAGAGATCCAATCCAAATCTAATTTAAATCAGTGTAAAGGTTCCAAATCCTAAAGGTTCCAAATCCTAATTGAATTATGAAAACACCAAATTAGAAAATTAGATAAAATTTTCTAATCCTATTCCAATTCGAAAGCAAGGCATAATCCAACAAATTCATGCCACTAATATACAATCACAAGAAACAAAATCCAACCAATAATATCATGACAGTATTAAAGGATTAGTTTTAAAATGTGTCTTTAAAAAAGATGTAATTCAAAAACTGTTTCAAAAGCATAATCTGGAAAGCATGTTATATCCTACATGATGAAAATTTAGTTTGAAACTTTTTATATTTTCATTGCAATATAAATTTATTAACTAAAAAATTAGAAGGCTCAATTAAATTGCAATGTCCTCTAAATTGTACTGAACATGCCAGTCGAACCAATCCAACTAGAAATCGATCACCAGTTGGGTTTGAGTTTAAGCAAAAATTGTTTTTGGAAAAAATTGGTCATTTACCAGTTCGAGCAGGGGTTATTTTTCTCCCCTTTCTCCCCTAAAAAACTTTTAATATTTTAAAAATATAGTTTATACCCAAATTGTTTATAAAACGCATTTTTTGGCTTTTTATGTGAATATTTTAAAATTTTCACAAGTAAATTTTTAATCCTTTACAATTAAATATCTCAAACATTTATAAAAAAAAATTCTTACAATTTCTAATACTTTCTTTACCTAAAATATGTTCTCTACCATTTTTTCACAAAATTGTACAATTATACATTTATGATTTCATACAAATTATTCTAAATTTAAATATACGTACACTAGAAAACTAAATCATTTATAACATATTTGTATACAAGTATTAATATTCTTAAAATTAATTTATATTTATTACATCATAATGATGTCATCTAGTTTTTTACTACTAATATGCCCGATTGATCTCTAATCCCTTTATTAATTTGCACCATAGTCTAGTTTTAACAACCTAGTTAAATTAGTATTTGTTGAAATATATATGTCCCTATTGTAATCTTCACAATCCAAGTTGTTTTTTCAATTGCAAATTTATAACTATATAATTATTTCTCTAACCCACCTAATACTGTGCTTTTCTCTCCAACATATCTCAACTATAATGCAACTTTTCAACAACCTAATATCTTCCTATTCTTTCTTTATTCTCCTCTTTGGAGGATGGGAGAGGTGCTCTTTCTTTTTGTTATTGGTTGGATTATGTTTCTATTTATTAGGGTTTTGTTGTCTACTTTATAAGTGTCTCTCCAAGGAAGAGTTTAGTCTCCTTTTTTGGAGTTTTTTTCTTTAAAGATTGTACCCTTTCAGGTTCCAATTTTTCAATTTTAGTTCTAGTTTCAATTGTAATTCTAATGTTTTTGTTGGTTTTTTTTTTTGGATTATTATCCTTAAGAATTAGATTGAAAAATAAGAGAGCAGAGAAAATTAATCTCATGCGTCTTTCCTTTGATAGCTTTTTACTCTCTTCATATGGACAGAGAAATAGTCTCCCGTTGTGCAGTTTTTCAAAAAATATAAAAAAATTCAATTTTTTTTTTAAAAAAAAAACCAAAAAATTCTAGTTGAACCCATCATGATTGAGTAACATAAACCATGTATCCAATCCATTGGAGTCTCTATTTTTTTTTTCTTTTTTTAAATTTTTGGTTGGAGATTTTATCCTAAAAGAGTAAAGGAAAGGTTTAGAACAACCTTACATCCCAAGGTCTTTGCTGCTACCACCATCATCACATTCATAATGCCACTACTATACTTGTTACCATCTTCAAGGTTATTTTGGTGATTTACAATTTTGCAATATTCTTCTAAAGTGTTAGATCTAGTTTTTCTTTGTTTATTTTTTAAAAGAATATAGAATAATAGAAGGATGGCGAGATTTGATTTGAACCAGAGAAAAAGGAATGATGGATTTGGATTATGCTTTTTTGAAGAAGGGCAGTAGTTTCTAAATGAGTTTTGTGCTCCAGGATATGTTTTGTTTTGACCGGACCTCGCCGCCGGAAAATGTTGAATGGGGCTGATGTTTAATTGGATGAAGGAACGAACTTTTGTGCCACTTGAAATTTATTTTTATTTTTTATTTTTAGTTTTTGGCTATGAGGTTAACTGTTTAGATGGTTTATAGCTATTAGTGAGTAAAAATATAAATCTCCAGTTTTAATTAGTTACTAGTCAACTATTAGGAAATTTTATTTACTTCAGTTTTGTCTAACTTCACCTATTTGGTCTAAAATATGTTAGCCATTAGAGTATGCTTAGTATAGTTAGCAAACAACTTGGTTCTAAAGTCTCTACATCATGAAGAAGGGTCGCTGACATTGGTAGGTGCAGAAAAAAAAAGGATGAAAATTTGTGTGTGGGGGGGGATGGGGATTTAATTGGTGAAGTTCCCAAATGGCTTGGGGGCATTTGGCAAATGCGCCCATCATAATGTTGGAACTTCAGCAATAACCCTCCATAAATTTCCATCTTTTTTTATTTCCAACTTACAAGTGGAAAAGATTCTCATGAAGAATGGAGCTTTAGTTGACTTCTTGTTAGATAATAGATGCTTAGAGTATAATTAGCCTGCGCTACGTACAAAATATGTTTCTTTACTTTAATAAACCTTTTCTATTGCTTCAGGCCAAAAAAAAAGAGCAAAAAATGGAAATGTATATAGCATATTAGAGGTACTATATTCATTTGAACAATTTATTGGTATAAATATATTCGTCTAATTACTGGAATGTATATCGAATCTTTCTCTCAATCGTAAATACCTTAAGATGGTAACAAAGCTGCACAAGATTGAAACTCTAGCAAAACAAACAGTTTTTTCCCCTTAGCACAGTCACCACCCTACAGTTTCGATGAATATTACCTTCGCTGCTTCCATTGTTTCTTCTTAGATTTTCCTATTTGCATGCTCGGATCGAGAAAATGAGAGGACAATCATCTATGGACTTAGTTGAACTCCATTTCTCCTCTGGCCATCATTTGGCCTGCTTTTTCTTACTGTTCTTTATGCCAAGGTAAGTCACCTTTTGTGTTTTTTCCTCATTAGATTTCTTTGTGTTCCATGCTCCAATCAGAAAGCCAAGAGCGCCATCATCTTCCACAGAATCAAGAGAACACTGAGTTAGTTGGACACCATTAGCCAACTATTGCATGCACATTGTTAAGCCACAACACTGTTAAGCTTTACAGTTACAGTTTCAACTAAGATGCACAATGATTTTCTAATCTAATCTTCCTCCGTTGACTTTTATCCATCATCTTTTATTACTAACAATTCATCCAAGTCCTTTAACCACCAAACCCACTTGGCCCAATACTTAATCCTCATTTGACAAGTCACAACATCTACCCATGACTGACAATCTATCCAGGTCCTTTGACCTTGGCTCCCATTTAGCTCACTGCTTAATACTCCTGCAAGCCACAACACTAAGAAGACCAAATAAATTTGTTAGCGACTAGTCTAATAACCCAATAGCATAGGTTACAAACCATTCCACGTGTAATTTGTCATGAGAAAAATATACAGAAAACTTATAACAACTCTAAATATATAAGTTGAAATTTAATTGGGACCTGAAAGTTTAAATCCATAAATTTTAAAACTATTTTATATATTAAATACTTTATACTCTTTCTCAAACTACGTGAAAGTAATACATGCCTGTAGAACATCAACATGCAGTCTTAGAAGACGCTAGACCTTTAAAGGTGAATAATATATAATACTTAATTGGTTCCCACGTAAAACAATGTTGGGAGGAGTCTTCGCATGAATTCAAGAAGTTCGTGAAGTCATCTCGTAAAGTACGTAATCCTGGACCAAACATGATTGTATTCATCTGGTGAGGAGTTTTTTCTTAAAAATAGGGTTTTTTTTTTTTAAAAAAATAAAATTAAGGGGGTTAACTGGAGGCCATTCCCATTTTGTGGTGGGTGCATTTGCTAAATACACCATGTAGTTGGACACATTTGGCAAATGCGCCAACCCAAGCCCGGAACAGTGCAGCCCGGGCTAAGGCATTTGGCAAATGCGCCCTTCCCAACTGAAAAAAAAAAGCAAAAAAAGCCCAAATTAGGGTTACCTTGGGTGAATTTGGCAAATGCACCGAAGGCTAATAAAACCAAATTCGTCGCCGTCTGCTTCAGTGTGTTGTTGCCTTCACTCGTTTCCATCTCTCTCGAATTTTTGTTGCCGTTTCTCCTTTCCATTTTGTGATTTCCATCTCCCTTGAAGTTTTGCAGCCCCATTTCGCCATTTTGTATTCCAGCAGCCGAGTTTTCTCCTTTCTGATTAACAGCCGCCACGTCCGACTCACAGCCGCAGCCCCTTTGCACCCTTTTTTTGTTCGCCCCATTCCAGACTGAATTTAATTTTTGTTATTATCCCCATTTGTAGCACTTGTTTGGAAACTTTTGAGTGCAATTGTTTTGATTTTTTGGTTTGTTTGGTCATCATTTCGTGTGAAGTTTTTTGTAATCCTCAGATCGTAGGTTCGCGGTTGAGATTTGTCGAAATCTTTTGTAAAACCTGATGTTATCATTCGCTGTTTGTCAAAGTGTTTTGTATCTCGATTTGTCGAATTTTTGTGTAAAACCAGATGTTATCATTCGGGCTGTTTGTCGAATAGTTTTTTGTATCTGGATTTATCATTTTCTTTTTTGTAAAACCTGATGTTATCATTCGGGCTATTTGTTGAAGTGTTTTTGTATCTGGATTTGTCGATTTTTCTTTTGGTTTGGTTGTATCTGGATTTGTCGATTGAATTTTTTAGCCTTTTGGTTTGGTTAGCTGCTGAAATTTAAATTGGCAAAGAGAATAAAAGAAAAATCAACCGCATAAACATGGTATAGTTGCATAAAAGTTCTGAAAATCTTGCTAATTTTTTTCAGTGAAGGAAAATCCAGTTCAAACATTTTATTTATATTGGAATTTGGTTTGTTTGTAAGCTGACTGAATTTATTTTTTCCCCTTTTGGTTTGGAAGTTGATTGAATTGTGGAAAGTCATTTGGCACTTTGGTTGTAAGCCCTGCTAATCGCCTGCTAGAGAAGTGAAGTTTGGCGCACACCACCCCTCCCTCCCCACTCTATATTCCCCAATTGTCGGCAGCTATTTGTTCCGTAAATTGTTCTGTTTTTTTTTATTTTCAATTTTATTTTTTCCGAAATGAAGTTAAAACATACCGTATATTTTGATATTGTTAGTGAAAATTAAATTGTTATTATTATTTGGCTGTGCAATTTTAGTAAGCAAGTACATGGAGTATATACTTGGAAAATTGTGGGGATTTTTATCATTGAAAAATAATGTGGCTGTGACTTGAAAAAATGAAAGATGAGTTGTGTAATAAATTGAAGAAAATTGACATTACATTTAATGGATTTGTATTTTGGTAAATAAAATTGTCAATTGGTTTAGAAAAATGTGAAAAATTCTTATGAGATCCTAAAATATCAAACGGTTATGAAGATGGAAACAATAACCTCAAGATAGTCAATCGGAACCCATTAATTCAAACAAAACTTAAAGATAGTCAATAGGAACTCATAAATTCAATCAGGCGGTTGTGGCTTTATTTGGAGTTTCCCTTGACTTTAAAAGAGCCTTACGAATAAATTAGTGATCTAATTAGAAATTCAAGCCAACTATAACTGTAAAAGATTGATATTCTAAGATTTGTCTAGTTAATTCATTACAATATGGGGTGAATTTAATCATTGAAAAAAATAATGTGTGGACCTGAAGATATGCAAGATGTTTCGTGTAATAAATTGAAGAAAATTGACATTACATTTAATGGATATTTATTTTGGTAAATAAATTGTCAATTTGCGTAGAAAAATCTGAAATTTTCTTACAAGATCCTAAAATATTAGGCGGTTATCAAGATGGAAAGAAAACTTCAAGATAGTCAATTGGAACCCATTAATTCAAACAAAACTTCAAGAAAGTCAATAGGAACTCATAAATTCAATCAGGCGGTTGTGGCTTTATAGATTAATTTCCTTTGACTTTACAAGAGCCCTAACAATAAATTAGAAGTTGTAAGTGGAAACTATAATTGTAAAAGATAGGTATTCTAAGAATTGTCGAGTTAATTCATTAAACATTAATAAATATTATAAAGTTTAATTGTAAATATTTTTTGGGCACTTAGGTTGTGATTAACAATGTTGTATTTCCAAAAGAATTTGTTTGAATTGGATACGTTTGAAGTGTTTTATTGAGAACGAGTATATCATGTGTTATTTTCTATCGTCGTGCTTCTGTTATGCGTGTTAATGAATGTTTCATAATGAATATGCTTGCATAATTTCTTCACACTTTCACGAGACCCCTTTTAAGCTTTATGTACTACTATTGAAGTCTCGTTATATTATCGCAATACGTATCATGAGATGTGTGTACCTTTCGTCCATATCTATTAGGGTTATACTGGGGTGGTGACGTTGTTCAATCAAATATTGGGGTGTCATACAGTCTTCCGTATGCTAATCATACTGTCAAGCTAACTACAAAGATCTCATTCTCTGATTTACAGACCCTAGTGTATCAGTGTGTCACTGTCGATAGAAATATGTATAGGTTGAAATTGTTGTTTCGTCGCCCGTGACTTTTCGTAATAACTCCGTCATTTACAGTGACGTGGCCATCATAGATGACTTCGGAATGGAAGTTATGTATGAGGTGGCTAGCCACATTGATTCTTTTCTCGTTGAAATTTATATATTGCCGGAAGTGCTCACTCCAGTACCACCCATGCATGGTTGTGCCATTGGTCCAAGTCATGCTTATTTTCAAACTCTGCTTGACTTACTTCCTCAGTATCTTCCTTGGTCCACTCTGCTTTCTATTCCTCAGTCCAATCTCGGAGTTTCATCACCCCTATCTAGTTACTCGGTGTCAACTTCTACTGATTAATTATTAGGGGTAGCTACAATGAGAGGGTTGTCTATTGTTCCTACTCACATGGCAGGGCCTTCTTCATCATCTCCAGTTTTGAATTCAAATCTCTCCAGTTCATCTCCTAGTACATATGCACCTGAGAGTCTAATGTGCGGTTAACACTAAATTCCCATGTCCAAGAGAATGCGGAGAGACATGAAACCACATATAATGATTTCGACGATGGGTTTGATCCAAGGAATCCATCAACCGAACCACTTCTTAGTGAGCATGATGAGGACGATGATGACGATAAAATGCCCAATAAAGACATGGGTCCAAATAGTGATCCTGACAATAATGGCCCGCACAATGATGGTGCCAATCATTGTGGGGAATCCCAGTTAACTTATACTCCGAGTGGATTGGCGTTCTTTAATGATATCGGGGAGGCTAAGGATAGTGATCCCACTTAGAGGGGTGAAACTAATTGCATTCGGGTGTGGAGTGAAGAAAATCAAGAGATATGTTTGGGAATGCAATTCGAAGATAAAAACAATTAAAGAAGGCAATTACCTTATGGTCTATCAAGCACAATTGCAAGTTTAAGGTCATAGAAAGCAAACGTAACAATTGGGTGGCTAAGTGCAAAGTGCAGTACCAATTCGGGGTACCCTGTCTGTGGGGTGTGTGTGCAATACATAAAAGTACACACGAAAAGTGGCAAATCACAAGGTGGGTTGCCACGCACAATTGTCTCGGTGCACATCAAGGTAGTTACAACACAAATTTTAGGGGTGGCAATCAGGTCGTGTTTCGGGTTCACGGGTCTTGTTTTGACACGGATATTACACGTTTTACACGGACCCGAACACGACCCGCGAAGCTGCTCGTGTCAGAAAAGGTAACCTAAACACGACCTGTTTATTTTTCGTGTAACCCGACACGACACGAAAAGACCTATTTAACACGAAATTTTTTTAAAAAATAATAAATAAACTTTAAATTATTACATTTTTTTTAAAATAATAAATTAATTTCAAATTAATAGTAAATATATAATTTTTAAACTAATCGTTCAAATGGCCACAAATAATCATAGCCTCTTCATTTAAACAAACTACTAACAACTCCCCCCCTCCCGTACTTATAATTGTGTTTTCCCTTCATTCCTTCATCCAAAGTCAATGTGGGATATGAAAATCCCAAAGGAAAAAATAAAAATTGCTATTACAAGGAATTGAACCCTGGACACTTACTACTATGCTACAACAAACATATTGATAACTAAAAAACAAATAGTATTATTATATATAAGTTAAATGTGTTAACAAGTCAACCCACGGGTTAAACAGGTCGACCTGAACACGACCCATTTATTTTGCGTGTTATTCGTGTCCGACCTGATTTCGACCCGAACCTGTTAAGGGGTGGACTTGTACCTATTAATTACGTGTTAGGTTTGTGTCGTGTTTTCGTGTCGTGTCGCAAATTGCCACCCCTAACAAATTTGACTTCCGTTCTCAAACCCACCCACATTCGTCATACAGTGCAGGAAGATCTCTATTAGACTGTGAAGAGTGTATGCGCAGACATCAAAAAAGTTTACAGGGTAGATGTGTTATACAAGAAAACTTGGCATGGTTGTTGAAAGGCGATTGAATCTGTCTATGGGGATTGAAATAGTTCATTTGCTAAATTGCCACGTTATTTGGCAGTCCTTATAGGAAGTGAATCCGAGAACTGTAGCGTAGTGGCAACACCATCCAGGGGGGTAACGATGGTGTATAGACCTTCAAGTACGCCTTCTGGGTGTTTGGTCCATCTATCGAAGCTTTTCACATATGTAGACCAGTTATAAGTGTTGATGGCACTCATCTCCATGGCACATATAGAGGAAAGCTTTTGGCTGCCGTTACACAAGATGCAAATAATAACATTCTACCATTAGCGTTTGCACTTGTAAACGAAAAGACAATGAATAATTGGAGTTGGTTTATGTACTAGTTGTGGATGCACATTGCATTTGACCGACACCTATTGTCTGTTGTGTCTAATAGGCACAATGGCATTTTGCACATTATGGCCCACATGGATGAGTGGAAAGTGCCAATTGCCTTTCATCGCTTTTGCTTAAGACATGTTAGAAGTAATTTAATGGCAAAATTTAAGAGCCTACAGCTAAAAAAACTTTGTTGGTTTATCGGTAGTGCGCGGCAGAAGCGGAAGTGGAAATTGTTTCGTAGTCAAATTCAGGATTTAAGTTCAGAGGATTGGGAGTATCTATCCACTGTAGATCGGACACAGTGGTGCTTAGCATACAATGGAATCACCGTTGGGACACTTTGACCACTAACATTTCCGAAAGCTACAACAATGTGCTTCGTGGAATACGCAATTTGCCGATAAGGCAATAGTGGATATTACATTCAATAGAACAGTTGAATTGTTTAGAAAACGGCTGGTTGCTGCGCATCATTGTTGTTATGACCTGCCAAGTAACATATGGGCAATATTTAGAAGGGCAGATTTATCGTCACAAGGACACCACATGAAGGAGTTTGACTATGAGAATGGAGTTTATAAGGTAACCACTGCACGACATGTCGATGGTAAAGGTGGAAATTGTCAAACAGTAAGATATTTTCGTAGTCATTACACGTGCGGGAAGTGATAGACATATAGGTACCCATGTTTTCATGCGTTGGCCGTGTGTAGATTAAGGAGGGACAATCTATTAGATTTGGTAAATGAAGTGTACAAAGTTAGTATGTATGTTGATCAATACTCTTGTAGCTTCACTCCTTTGGCACACCCAGACTACTGGCCAGACGTTAGATGGAGATTACAGCCAGACAAATATATGTTCACCAATCAACGGGTCGGTCGTGTAAGAGCCAATCTCATTCATAATGAAATAGATGTGCGCCACCTAAATGAGCCTCGAAGATGTGGCAATTGTCATCAGACTGGTCATAATCAAAGAAACTGTCCTCATGCTCAGCCTAGAGTCTAGTTGTGTATCAGTTTTTTTTTGTAAGAATATTCGACAATTTTCAAGATCTACCTCGGAAAATGTGTACCCGTATGTAGTTCTTTTTTAATGAATACTTTCAAACTATTTTGAATGGTGCATCGTTTGAGAAAACTTTTAATTATTGAATTTGTTCTTTAACTTGTGCTATTTGTGTGGTTGTAAAGGTCTGAGTTGGTGTAGTTGAAGCTTGGAATAACTTATAATCTAATGTTAAATGACTTATGTTTGTTCTGCAGACATGCATCCTAGGCCTCATATTCCTGAGCTATTGTTCAGGCATGGCCAGCATAGAGCTTCGGCTCTATTTCACGGTTATATAGATGATGTGCAACTTCAGATACACAAATCTGATGGGGGGTTTTGGAAACACATGCCGTTACATTCTTGGGTTTCGCAGTACATAGCAATGTTTGGATTCGCGGGTATTGTGCAATGTGGTTTTGTCAAGATTGATCATGCCCTCACAACCGCGCTATTTGAGAGATAGCGACCGAAAACACACACATTTCATCTACCAGTCGGGGAGGCAACAGTGACGTTGTAGGATGTTGAGGTACTATGGGGAATTTGTGTCGATGGTTTACTAGTGATTGGTACAGAGATTTGACGTAGCGTAGACCAGTGGATAGAGTTATGTGAACATTTATTAGGCTTTAGACCACCGCACTTAACTATTATGTCGGGTTGAATTCACGTAGGTTGTTTGAACTCGACGTTAGATTAGGATTTGCCAGAGGATGTGAACGAGGACACATGTATCCAACGGGCTCGCATTTATTTGATGATTTTATTGGGCGGCCTACTGTTCTCAGATAAGTCCAGTTACCGTGTTCTACTTGTATACTTGTATATGTTAATAGACCATGAGTTGGCAGCGACACATAGTTAGGATAGTGTGGTACTAGCTAGCCTTTACCGCAATTTGTGCGAAGCTACCACACCTACGGCCTCTAAGATCATTGGACCACTAGTTTTGTTGCAGGTAAATTGATATTCATATTGTTTCATTTCAAACATTTGAAGATACCTATCTAATTGAAATTTATAATGTTTAATAGTTGTGGGCTTGGGAGAGAATACCCATTGTCCGCCCTAAACGCTGAAATTCAGTAGATGATTTTCGATTTCCATATGGCGTGAGGTTCGTAATACGATTGGCTGTTTTGTACAAGTGCAAAAGTTTTTATTGTGATACTTACACAATGACTATCATTGCAGGTGGAGCTGATACTTTAATGTGTCCATAGTGCCTACGCATGTGCTACGCGCATATCGAGATCAATTGACAAGCTTTCGATTTGACCAAGTTCTAAACACTTGCTTATCGCCACACTCAGAATGTGACATTACGGACTTGTCTATTTTTTATATATATTTATTGACAATGATAGTTTGATTTTACTTGTTGTAGTTCATATGGTTGCCTTACTTAGAGGATGTTTTGCAGGCACTACTGTCGTATTGCTGAGCCAGTCTAGATATTTGGCAGTCGGTAGTATACCTTATCTGTTAGAGCATCGTCGAACCCCACGTGCCATATCGAACCTTACGCTAGTTTGGGATGTTCCTGCATATCCCTATGCAGATACTACTAGATGGCTTCACTGATATTCATAGTACGGGTTGCCGACGGGGAACAAATATTTATTAGGCAACAACACACTGAGTGTATGTGGATATGTGAGCCAATTGACACGAGTTCATTCAAGGAACAGATGTTGTCAAAGACACATATATTCCAACCCATGAGTACCTATCATTATATAGGGCTCGTACGGTTATTTATATTTCTGACCCATCATGCGAGATGCAACACCAGAGGGCTTCCATGGCACGGGATCCTCATCAGAGTTTTTGTTTAGAATTATTTTAAAATAACCCTTGATTATGTTATATTCTTGCAATGTCTAACTGGTGTTGCTAATTTTTTAGTTGGATGTGGTATCCTGGATATACCATATGTCTTTGGAAAGTATGTTACAGTACGATGCCTCTGCTGTACCTGGATTTGCTACGATACAAGATTACACCACCGACTCAATGCGTATTGTTCAAGAGGCTCATAGATTGGAAATCAGCCCACTTTAGCTCGGGAATCAAGATATGCATCAGGTAATGAACCCTCACGTCGTTGCTAGAGAGTCGAGAAATTCAAGGCTGTTACTAAAGGTCTTGAGTCCATCGGGGTGACATACTCGACCCTATCGGTGGTTCCACAGTCAAATTCATTTCATCATATTGTCTCTACACCGGAAGTACAAAATTTATTTCCTTCATCGGGAGTTTTTTATAAGATCGATCAACCATCCTCTAGTGTATTCCACTCCCTAGAGACGCGCACCCCAATACATATGACTGCACATGAAACCACTGAGGATGATGGTCATTATGACGATGACGACGACGATGACGACGACGATGATGATGATGATGAAGTAGATGAAGAGATAGGGATTGGTGGTGAAGGTGTAGATCCAATTGTGGGACAAGAAGAGCAGATTGTTTACTTACGTAGATATAGGAGAGCTATTAAACGAACTATACGTGGTACACATGAAAAACTTAGAGGGCATAAATAAATAAAAATTAGTTTCATAAAATTTCAATATTCCGTATATCACTTTGCCATTCCGATGCTTGCTTGTACATCTTCTCATGTCATTCTTAAAAAACTCAATAATCAACAAACTATCAAGATAAACGAAAGTTTACTAATGGAGTGACAATCTCAATATAGAGTTTGAAGGTTTTATTTTGTGGGTAAAACAACCAGAGATGATTAATTTAAATGGCGTACAACAACTGTGGAGCCTAAACACTATAATGAAACCTGAATCTTAGACTCTAAACCTTAAACCCTAAACATTAAACCCTAAACACTAAACAGCACAATCCAATGTAATACAATAAACCCTAAACCCTAAACAGTAAACTCTAAATACTGAATGCTAAACTTTCAACCCCAAACCTTTAGTACGTGTTATTATTATTACTATTTCTATTGTTATTATTATTATTTCTATTGTAATACAATAACCGTAATCCTATTATTACTTTTTCTATTGTTATTATTATTATTATTATATATGTAAAGACATGTTATACAATAATTTATACAACTGTATGTATCCTTTAATTATGAATGAATAAAAACTGCATTCAAAATTCAAAACTCTAAAATAAGAAGAAACGGTATTTCTATTGTAAAAAAATACAATAATAATGTATATGTAATTATTCTAATATTACAATAATTTATACTTATATATATACCACTTCTTCATAAATAAATATAATAATACAAATTATATTATTCATACAAATTAAATTATACTTTTTTCCTAGATGTATTATCATTATATCTTTAATTATTGTAATATTCAAATAATATATTTATTACTTTTTTCCTATTATTCCTATATCATATTATTATTATTAGTGTAATTATTAGCTCTTTTGATTAGTTCTTACTATGATAAGTCCAATTGTTAGCTCTTATTATAATAAATATAATAATAAAAATTATATTATTCATATTAAATATATTACAATAATTGTTAATAAAATATATTATAATATTAGTATAATTTCATTATAATTTTATGACATTATAATAATATTATTACAAAATAATGATAATTACTATCATATAAAATTATGAAAAATAGCAAATATTATAATTTTTTTCAAAATATAATTATAATTATAAAGAATACAATATCTACTTACACATGGGCGCATTTATATGCCAAATGCGCCCAGGCCCGGGCTGCCTTGTTCCAGGCTTGGTTTGGCGCATTTGCGAAAGGCGCTCAACTACATGGGCGAATTTAGCAAATGCAACATTTTGCGTCCACCACAAAATGGGAACAGCCTCCAGTCAACCTCCTTAATTTTCCTATTCTTTTAAAAAAACTCTCTGGTGAGTTACGTTGCGTACTTGGGTCTAAGACCGGCCTCGTGTACGAGTTGAAGTCTTAAAGATGTCTATAGCATAACAGTGGATGGTTCGCGATAACACTTTTCTTCATGTCCCAGCTCAAGATGGTGCCCACAGCACAACTCTTAATTCAAAGACTCACAACTACTTGCCGAACTAACGCGTATGGATTCAAAAGGTGACTTGTGGGTTGTTCAAGATTTTTTGCAAATATTTTGTATAGACTCCAAATTTTACTCCAACATAGAATATCTTTTCAGACTTTACTCGATTTGAGATTAACATCTTCTTCTCGTTAGGATTTCTTCGTTGAAAAATAATTTAGCCAAAAGCAAAGTTTGTCACACCACCACATGTCATTAATATGATAAAAATTTGGAGATAATATCATTTACCACTCTTGTGGTTTTGTAATAAATCAAATCAAACCTTGTAGTTTGAAAAAATATCAATCGCCCTTTTAAATTTTATTAAATTTTTGTCTTTAAATTTTTCCTTTTTAATTTAATTTTTTATATAGTTTAAATAATTTTATTAAATTTTTATCTTTAAATTTTTTTTTGTCTTTCTAAAAATTTAATAAAAAATTTTAAACTTATCAAATTTTCTAAAGCCTTTTTCATCTTTTTGCATTCTCTAGTGAGGTTGACTGGTAGTCAGGGGGGACGATTAATATTTTTTCAAATTGTGAGGTTTGATTTAATATATTACAAAATTATGAGGGTGGTAAATGATATTATCTCTAAAAATTTGTCACGTTTCAAATAGTAGAAGTTTCTAAACAAGTGGCACACTACCTTAGGAGCAGAGAATCTAATCTGTTCTTTTTTGGATACTATTGGAAATGTAATGCCATCGCATGGCTTTAAATATTCAAATTGATGACCATTACAAACACACTCGTGTGGCAATGTGAAGGCTAGGTAATGGTGTAAGCCTGCAGATTTGGTTCTTCCTCAGTTTTTCAGCTGAATTACGAAATGTCGTATCTACTAATGAAAGTTATGTTGTAATTCGATTTTTTTTAGATTACAGACATTTGAAGAATATAAATAGCTTACCTTTGGTCTGATTTTAAACACCTTTTGCATGCTTATTCTTGTTAAAATATTATAAATTCTTGCTATTTAAATATTTATTTGAGTATAGTATAATTTAGAGGTAAATTGCCTTTAACCCTATTAGCAAGTATAGTGGAGAAAATATAAAATTATATATTTAATTGGTGCATTAAATGAGTACATAAACTAAATTGAACTTTATTTGGAGGGGGGGGGGGGTGTATTTTCTTCGTAACATACGAGTCTCAATCATCTAAACTCTCTCTTATCCATTCTATATTTAATATATATATATATCCATTCTATGCTGGCAGTTTCTTATTCATCTCCTTCAACACTTGAATTGGATCTGCATACCTTTTATATATACTTTTGCAACGGAATAAACTCACAAAAGGTGAATGATTGATCAAACTGATCAATTAAAAACTTCCAGAAAAAATGGCAGCATGGTTTTTTCTCTTCTTACTTCTTCCTTTGACCCTTATTTTTCATCTTCAGAAAAACAAGAAACTAAAAAGGCTTCGTAACCCACCAGGCCCTCCAGGGCTACCTTTCATCGGAAACTTGCATCAGCTTGATAGTGCAAAGCCTCATGAGTTCTTGAGGAAGCTTTCCAACAAGTACGGCCCCCTCATGTCATTGAGGCTTGGCACTGTGCCAGTTCTTGTAATTTCTTCAGCGGAAACAGCGAAAAAAGCGTTGAAAACGCATGATCTTATATTTTCTGGAAGGCCACCACTTCTTAGCCACCAAAAGTTTTCTTACAATGGCCAGGATGTTGGCTTCTCAGCTTATGGAGAGTATTGGAGGGAAATGAGGAAGATCAGTGTTGTTCATCTCTTTAGTATCAAAAGAGTTCAATCGTTTCGCCCTATTCTTGAAGATGAAGTTTCCATTTTGATAAAGAAGATCTCGAAACTGTCTTCTTCCTCTCAAGTTATCAACTTAAGTTCAGTAGCAATGAATCTTACAAGCATGCTAATATGTCGAATCGCTTTCGGTAAGAAGTATGATGAAGACGGTTATGAGAAGAAAAGGTTCGACCAAATATTACATGAATGCCAGGCCATGTTTGCAGGGTTTTTTGTCTCTGATTATCTTCCTTCCTTGAGTTGGATTGACAAGATTTCAGGGATGTTTGCTCGTCTTGAGAAGAATTTCAGGGACTTGGATTTGTTCTACCAAGAACTCATAGATGACCACCTAAATCCAAATAGGCCAGATTCAATGGATGATGATGTTCTTGATATCATGATCAAGATAAAAGATAAGCAATCAACATCATTCGATCTTACTTGGGATCAGATCAAGGGAATCCTCATGGTACGTAATTTCCTTTAGTTTAATAAATCAGCTTATTATTTTATCGAGAATCCATGGAGCAAAATTCTGCACCTACATCATTTTAAGAATTCAATTTATTAGTACTCTATACGTACTAAAAAAAGAGTTTAGTATTAAAATTTTTCTTTCTGTTAGTCAAAAAAAGTGTCTAGTTTTGGTTTGAAATTTTTGCATTATTCTTATAATGATAATATATAATCCAAATTAAAAATAAAGATAAAAGTGTAAATACATCTAATTGTGCATTCGATATATCAAACATTGTAATTTTAAAAAGATAATACTGAATTAAATATGAACTTATTTTTTTTGATATAGAAGAAATATTATTTTACTAAAAACTAATGAAGATGATGATCATGAAATGATATTTTGGCGAAAATATCCCTGCTCGTAATTATATGAGAAGCATATTATATGGAGCATTTTGACAAAATGACCAAAATTATATGTTTTTTAATAGTTTAGTGACTACTTTTAGGAAACAAAAGGCATGATGACCAAAATTCAAATTTGTAAAAAGTATAATGACCAAATTCGTGATCCCCTCTAATTTTTGTTAGCGTAAGGATGAAATAACCAATACGCCCTAGTTACTATAATAGAATATCACGAACAAAATAAAGTTCGGCTATACTAGCCCAATTCTCAATTGCTCAAAAACTGGGTGTTACTATCGGTGGGTGATGCCGGATTGGGAAGTTTTGGGGGATGGTGTTGGGGAAGTGGGGCAAAAAGTTGGACAATGAGAGTAGAGAAGGGCATTTTTTTTTTTTGGTTTAAGATCCTCTTGTTATTCCCTTTTTTTTGTCTTTTTCTTTTGGCTAAAATGTCTAAAATGTTTTAAACCATGAGCTTAAGGATGGATACAACAAGTGTCAACTTAGTAAAAAGTGGGGCAGAAAATAGTATAAAAATGTGGCAGAAATTTGTCAGGAAAAGAGAAGTCTTAAAAAACTCACTAATAAACAATAAGTATGGGCCAACTTAAATCTAAAAAATTAAACCAATAAATTTTGAACAAATTTTACTAATGGAGTGCTTTATATCATTCTTTGAAACTAATGAAAGATTCATGAACCTCAACAATTTTCCTTTTTATGGGTAGTTATTCACAAAAAATCTAAATTTCATTAAGTTCAATTAGCCTATAACGAGTACTAATTCCAGCCCCCATCTCTTTTTTAAACAAAATAATTTTATCTCTAATTCATACAAGTTCACTTCTTTTTCATAACCCTCACCTTTAATCCTCAAAGTATCCAATTACCTGGCCGATTACTAAAAAGACCTGACATAATCTCTCAGGTCTAATACTATATGTTGACGAATAGTTTGAATCAACACCAGATGGTTATTAATACATATGCCATGTACACTTGCCAATGAATTGGCCAACCGTCCATATTTCCCAATTTTGAGTTTTGATATTGTTGGAGAGGTTTTAACCATGGGGAGCCCAACTAAAGTAGTCCAATAATCAGTAGGAGCCCACCTAAGTCCAAAAACTTAAGTTAGTGGGTCTTGTGTCCTTGCCATTTATTAGGTGCTCTAGCTCTTCTTAATTTTCCAATGTGAGATGGTATCCATAAACACAACAAATCTATACTACCACATTAAAGCCCACTCCCCCACAAGCCAAATCCCTAGTCCAACAAGCTCATCTCTTCACCATGGACCCATTTAGTGCCCGTGCAAGTAGTAAAGGACAAAACCTACTTGTCCAAGGGTTTTGTTTTCTCGGCCAACATTCTGACTCTGATACCACTTGCTGGAGAGGTTTTAACAATGGTGAGCCAAACTAGAGCAACCCAATAAGCAGTAAGAGCCCACCTGAGCCAAAAAATTTAAACTAGTAGGTTTTGGGTCTTGCCACTTATTACGTGCTTTAGTTCTTCGCAATTTTTCAATGTGGGATAATATCCATGAACACAATAGATATCACTATTAGAAATTTGTCACGAGAAGAAAAATCTAAACAACCCACCATGGAAACTACTAAGTATGAACTCAACTTGAATTTAAAACTTCATACGAATAGGTTTTTAACCCATCTTATTTATTAAATGATTTGTACCACCATCTTACTTATTTGCAATCTAATAACTAACAAGATACTTCTGGGAAGCGTTAAACTGAGCGTTTTTTGGTTAGGTACATGTCTCTGATTAACTTTATTCATTTGGATTCTACAAAAATTAGTCATATCAAATGTAACATTATGGCGCCCTTAACATCTCTCACAGGACATGTTTGTAGCTGGAACAGACACAAGTGCAGCCATAATTGTTTGGGCTATGACAGCCCTGATGCTGACCCCTACGGCCATGACGAGAGTGCAAGCTGAAATCAGAGATTTGGTCGGAAATAAAGGAACAGTAGGGGAAGATGTACTTCAAAAGCTTCCTTACTTGGATGCAGTAATAAAAGAAACCTTCAGATTATATCCTCCAGCACCAATCCTTCTGCCAAGAGAAACCATAGAAAATTGCAAGATAGAAGGATATGATATTGCACCCAAAACTATGGTTTTCATAAATGCGTGGGCTATTGCCAGAGATCCTCAAAGCTGGGAAAATCCAGAAGATTTCGTTCCAGAGAGATTTATGAATAGTAACATTGATGTGAAAGGAAATGATTTTGAATTGATCCCGTTTGGGGCAGGAAGAAGAGGCTGCCCTGGAATCTATTTGGGACTGTCAACTGTGAAAGTTTCATTGGCCAATCTTCTCTACACATTTGATTGGGAACTACCTTCTGGGATGAAAATGGAAGACATTGATGCAGATGTCTTGCCAGGAATAATCATGCATAAGAAAAATCCTCTTTGCCTTGTGGCAAAGAAATATGCTTAATTACTTAGGTTGTAATTATTGCACTAGTTAACTCAAGGACCAGCAGCTTGAATTTCCTTCTTCTATTTTGCAAATAAAAATAGTTCCATGTTACCAATAACACGTTTTAATCCAAATTTTATCATCCTGGAACACAATTTTCAGTTTTCTTTTTTTCTTTTTCTTTTTTTTTTTCTGTTTGGTTATTTCGTATGGGGTCTTAGAGGATTTTTTTTTTTTTTTGGTTGAATCTTGAAAATTTCAACCTTGAGTTAAAGTTTGAACTTTCTTTATTCTTTTTGGAATATTAGTTATTGGAGTTTTGATGCTTTTTGCTGTTTTGGGTTAAAGGGCATGGACTCTCTGATTGTTGATCTAAAAGAGATTGAAATTTAAAGTGGGCTCTTTGCTTATTGAGTTTTTAAGAAATTGAAAATCAAAGTTATGGGTGTGATATATCTCTGAGCAGTTGAGGAAAATCACGGTAAGTTATATTGCCTTTTCTTTTTCGGTTTTAATGATTTTGAGATGAGAAAAATTGTTTATTGATGCAGTTCTTGTTCATTGGTCATACCACTGAGCTTCCTTTCTCAGATCCTTTCACTACAAGAAAAATGCTTCCTTTGTCAGATCCTTTCACTACAAGAAAAATGGTTGTTAATGATGAAAAATAACATGACCAAAAAAAAAAAATCTATCACCAAATACCTCCATTAGTGATAAGAACTCGAGTCGTTACCAATTTTGCGTCAACTTACTAACTTTAATGATGAGTCACTAGAAATCAGCACTATTTTGTCACTAAATAATATGGTGGGAAGATTTCCCATCAATAGGACACAATTAATGATGAAAAATTAGTGACGAGAACTACTCTTGTTACTAAATCTTAAAGTTTATTCATTGGTGATGAAGTTCTTGCCATCATCAATTTGGACACCTTTTAATGATGATTTTTATCACCACCAGTTTCTTATTATATATGTAACTTGTACTACTTATATAAGATTCTCAATTAAATTCTTAATTATATGGATATATGTGAAATATCAATAATTCAAATACAGAAAAAAAAAATTGTTAGTTTATTATAAAATTGAATTTTTTGATTTAAAAGAAATTTTAATTAAAAAAATAGTCACAATAAAAATGAGAATAGTTATAATCTTTTAATTCACACACACACACACACACACACATATATATAGTTTTATGTATAATATTATTAAATATGGAGATATAAAATGTTTATTTTGGTGTGTAATGAAATTGAATATTATAAATTTTAAGAACAAGATATGTATTGGGCCATATAATTTGGGATAGATTAAATAAAATATTTTGGGCTCATTTGATTGGATCACTACTTAAATAATAATTGGATTTGTTAGGCTAAGAATAATGATTGAATTATGTAATTTCTTCATTGGGCCAAACTTATCTTTTTAAAATTATGACTTCTAATTTCTAATAATTGTACTAAGACACCCTAATGTTTATGAATTTGCCTACATTATTTTACTTTAAGCATAGAATGTTATATTAGGTGCACTATTAATTAATAATAATTGGGTTTCTTTGGTTAAGAATAACGATATTGGACTAAAAATATTCTTTTGTTGACTAAGGAACCCGCAGCTGCTACCAATGGTGCGCACTGGGTAAACCTTGCCCTTTGTAATAGCCCGCAAACCACACAGGAGATGTAAACTGCACTGGACAAACCCTATGCGACAAGCTCGACCAAGAAGGTGTTGACAAGGGGATTTGAACTCGTGACCTTACGGTCTCACGCTCACTGCCACACCAACTCGGCCACCCTAGACTAAGAATATTCTTCAATGTGCTAAACTTAGTTTACTTATATTTTGATTCATAATTTATAATAATTGTACCGGGACACCCTAATATTTATGTTCGTTCATATGATTTTGTTTCAATCACATTGTCTTTTTAGCATAATAATTCACTATTGATTAGTACTAGCTAGGTTTCTTTGGTTAGAAAAAAAAAACAGTTGGATTAAGTATCTTCTTCATTTCATTATCTTATTTATATTATGGATCTTAATTTAAAATAATTTTACTAAGAGCTCTTAAGATGTATGAATTTGCGTACATAATTTAATTACTTCAAACACATAATTTTTTTAGTATTAAAATACACTATTAATTAATGATAATGAATTATTTTTGACATTTATTATGGACTATATGTCTTTATAAGAAAGTCACGAATGGAAAATAGTTTCAAAATAATTACAATCACTAATGTAATATTATAGCATAAGTAGAGGTTAATACATGTACTTACATAGTTAGACATAAAATCTATAACATAAGTAGTTTATAACTAAAACTAGAATCTATAGTATAAGAAGTTAACACATACATGTAGTATGCAGTAGATGACATAGTTATAACAGAAGTAATTAGTACATAACATAAGTAGTTTAGTACATACACATAGTTTTACACACACACATGTTTATGAGTAATTATATTGGTAGTGAAAATTCATAGTGAAAAGTCATAATAACTAATGTGGTATATTTAAAAACACAAAATTATACTTTGATATTTTCCACTTTTTAAAGAGTGTGGAGGATGATTTTATCTTTCCAACCATGCCACATTAGTTGCTATAAATTTTCAATGAGATTATCATTTCTCTATATTTATTTTTTGTCTCTTTATTTATCTATTAAGTAAGGAATTATACTTTTTTATTACACCTTTTAAAATTTTCGGTTAGACTTTTAATCTATATTAAAAGCATTAAAGATATTCTCTAATTTACTAATGGATCATATTAATTAATAAGTAAAAAGTTATATTTTGTATTAAAGTACTGGCGATGCAATTGAAAGAAATAAATATATTTTGAAGAAAGTGAATGAATAAAATTACATTTATTGTAGGATTGAAATTAAAATAGAAAAAAAATATGGGTATTGTTATAATAATTACATTCATTTAAACAAACTGGTCAACTTGATTTGACTTGATTTGGTGTATGAGCATATTTGAATTCATCCATATTTCTTTCCAAAAATGCTTAGAGTTGAGATTATTCTAATTGTAACTTGTGAATAATATTAATTTAGCAATACTTTAAAATTTTCAAAATATTAAGTATAATTTCACTAATAATATATTTAAATACAATCTATCTTTTAAAAAAAAAAATCAAGAAGAAACTTCAATAGCATGGAGAAATTTTTCCTTGTCATGAAATTGACAATTAGTAATAAAAAATTCAAACCAAAAAAGGAAAAAAATTTGTCACTTAAATTCCAATGTACATTTTATGTATAGGAGACAATTAGGTCATGTTTCAAATTCACGTGTCGTGTTAAAATATATGTATTATAGGTTTTATACAAACACGAACACGACCCGTTTAATTATACGTGTCAAGCAATATAAACTAAACACGACTTATATTTTTAGCTAGTAACACCACACGACATGAAAATGACACAAAAATACCTATATACATATGAAATTTAGAAAAACTCAATTATCTATTTATTTCACGAGTAACACAATACAAAAAAATACTAATATGTTTATTAAAGATTAAAATATCAAAAATACCTAAAATTATATTTTATGCAATGTCTTTTAATTTTATAAAATTATTATTAGATAATTTTTTAAATTATTTTAAATAGGGTCGGATTGACACGTAAGTTGACCTGATTAAACTTATTTATTTTCTGTACTATATGAGTTCGACCTAATTATGACCTAAACTAGTTAATAGATATACTTATACCTACTAAAAATGTATTATGTTTCACATTTGAGTGTCAATATCACAAATTGCCACCTCTCAGTGCTATCTCGTTCCTCATTCCTTCAACAGTTCCCCTGAACCCTATATTTCCTTTCCCATTTTCCCTTTCTGCCGCACCTCCCATTCATCCAAAATCTCCCTCCCCTCCCCTCCAGTTGTTTGGTTCTACCTGCCTCTTCGTCCCCTCTCATTGGATATGTTTTTCACAACTCTCACTCTTTCCTCATCAGTTGACATCTCACTCCTCTCCTTCCTCTCTCCTTATTCTGTTGTCCTCGTTGGTCCCTCCCTCGCTTGATCGCCGTCTTCTCTAGGCCTTTTGCTTCCTTCTTCTCATTGGTTCTCTCTTTCCCTACCAGTCTGTTAGCCGTCCAAGATTGACCTTTTTTTCAATCTTCATTATTATTTGCTGCTCGAATTTTTTGGTTGTAATATTTGTTGGATTATGGGAATTTTTTTGTTGTAAATGTTGTGATTATCATTTGCTAATTTTGGGCATTTTGTGTTGTAATTGATGTGGTTATCATTTGCTAATTTTTTTGGGCATTTTGTGTTGTATTTGATTAATTGACGTGGTTATCATTTGCTAATTTTTTTGGGCATTTTGTGTTGTATTTGATTAATTGACGTGGTTATCATTTACTGATTTTTTGGGCATTTAGTGTCGTAATTGATGCTGGTTTATGGGGATTTTGACTATCTAGTTATTTTAACCGTATTATGTTTTTTTTTTTGGGTGTTTCTATTTCTGTTTTAGCAATGATAGGCTATGATTGTTGCTTGGTTGTGAGGTAAGCTTGTGTCTAAGCTTCCTAGTATTTTGTGTTAATTTTATGAACTTAAAGTTGAAATAACTTGGTGCTTTCTGTTCCTTTGTATTGGATCTCGCTTGATGTAGGATGAAATCCAAGAACAAGTAAGTGATAAAAAATAATAAACAAGAAATCAAAACTAGGGTAAATTAACCACAGAAAATTCACTATCTCGAGGATCCTCAACCACAGAAGGGTAAGAGATGGCCACAACCAAAGGAAATAATAATATTGATAATCAAAGTCTAACCCTGAAGTAAGGCATTACATCAATATTTATAGAGAACATAAGAAACCCTGATAACAACTAAAACATAATACTAAACCCTAATAAAACTAAACCCATTAACTATTGGGCTTTATTAAAATAAGCAACATAAATAAAACCCAGTCAAAATTACTAAATAACAAAAGTCCCAATAATTTAATAACTAAAACTGATCCCCATCATTTCTCCCCGGCTACAAAGAAGTTGCCCCTGACGAAGTAAAAGTTGTATAGCGCTCTAATAGGGCGTGATAAATTTTATGAAACTCTATAGCACTAATCCATGTGCAATCATCCAGCGGTTTGTTTTGCCACTTAACCAAATACTGTCGATAACCACCTCGCCTAATCGGTACAAACCTCTTATCCAAAACATCCTCAATTACCTCTGCTGTTTGCTATGGAGATATAAAAGAAGGTGTAGGTGGAACAAGTAATGAAGGTAAACACATTGGCTCAATGGGGTTAACAGGTGTAGAAGAGACTGATGAAGAAGTAGAAAAGGGATCAATAGAAGATCCATGATAAGAAGTGAGATATTCAATATTGAATACAGGACCAATACCCATATTACTAGGAAGATCCAACTCATATGCATTAGCACTAACCTTCCTTCAAATTCGAAATGGACCCATTCTCTTAGTATTCACTTTCTTCCATGTGCCAAGATGAAACCTCTCAGCACGATATCGCAACATCACTTGATCATTCTCATTAAACTCTTGATACCTACGATGAACATCTGCAGCAGACTTATAATTTTCATTACTTAAATTAATTTTCTATCTTATACAAACTGAACTATTATATACAAACTTAGCCATAGGTAAAACTCTATCCCAGGTGGACACATGATGACCTATAAGACATTGTATCAAATCACCTAGGCTCCTATTAACAACCTAGTCTGACCATCGGTCTGTGGGTGATAAGCAGTAGAGAACTTAAGTGTGGTATTAAGCTTCTTCCAGAGAATTTTCTAAAAATAACTCATGAATTTCACATCTCTATCAGAAACTATGGACAAAGGTAAACCACATAATCTCACAACCTCACTAAAGAAAATTGAAGTAATATGGGAGGCATTATCAGTCTTACTACATGGAATAAAATGTGACATCTTGGAAAGGCGATCCACTACAACAAAAACTGAGTCATGCCCTTATAGGTCTTTGGTAAACCCAAGACAAAATCCATGCTAAGATTCTTCCAAGGAGCTTGAGAAATTGGAAGTGGGCTATATAAGCCTGTGTTCTACTTCTTACCCTTAGCAGTCTGACATGTGTGATGCTCAGCAACTATATGAGCTACATCCCTCTTAAAACTAGGCCAAAGAACCTATCATCAACAATAGCAATAGTCTTAGCACGACCAAAGTGACCAACTAATCCTCCCACATATAACTCCATAACTAAATAATCACGCAGTGATGTACTAGGAATACACAAGCGAGTTCCTCTAAAAAGATACCATCATGGATACGAAACTTACTAGAAAGTGGTGAACTAGGGTCCTATCAGCTAGCATAAGTATCACTAAAGTCACAACAAAAAGGCTACTCCTGAATAATATGCTCAAATCCTACAACTTTCACACTCAAGGTGTTAATAAGGATAGATACCCTATTCAACTCATCGGCCGCCTTATTCTCTATCCCTTTAAAACGCTTAAGGACAAAAGAATACTCCTGTAGGAATCTACCCACTTCGCAAGTTGATGACTCAACTTTTTCTGGGAGTTGAGATATTGAAGCGCCTGATGATCAGAATATAGCACAAACTCCTTAGGCAACAAGTAATGACGCCAATATCTAAGTGTCTAGAATACAACATAAAACTCCCTATCATAGGTTGAATAATTTTGTCTAGCCTTATTTAATTTCTCACTGAAAAACACAATTGGATGACCCTCTTGACTAAGTGCTCCCCCTATACCTATGCCTGAGGCATCACATGTTACCTCAAAAACCTTACCAAAATCTGGTAGCGCAAGGATAGGTGCCTGTGTTAACTTATCCTTAATCTTCACAAAGGATTTAGTAGCTGATTTGGACCAAACAAACTCCCCATTCTTCAAGCTATCAGTAATGGGAGCCATGATAGTAATAAATCCTCTAATGAACCTCCTATAAAAGGTAGCTAGCCCAGGGAAACTATGAGCCTCATGAATATTAGAAGGTTTAGGCCACTCTTTAATAGCCTTTCTTTCTCGGGGTCAACAGAAACCCCATCCTTGGAAACCACAAACCCAAGGAATATAACCGACTCCTCTACAAAAGAACACTTCTTCAAGTTAACATATAATTTCTCTCGTTGAAGAGAAGCTAAAACAGGCGTAAATGAAGTAAGTGTTCCTCTCGAGTTTTACTATAAATCAAAATGTCATCAATATAAACCACTACAAACCTACTAATAAAAGAACGTAGTACCTGATTCATAAATCTCATAAATGAGCTCGGTGCATTGGTTAGACCAAATGGCATGACTAACCTTTCATAAAGCCCATCCCCTGTCTTAAAGGCAATTCTCCACTCATCCCTCTCTCGAATGCGGGTTTGGTGATATCCACTCCGCAAGTCTATTTTGGTGAAAACCTGAGCACCTGTCATCATATCTAACATATCATCAAACTTCCATTAGCCTTGGGGGTGAATAAAGTTGGCACAAAACAAAGGACTAAGACTCTCTCTCACAAAGCCCTTATGCAGTAAGTTTCCTACTTGTCGTTGTATCTTTATCTGCTCTGTGGGGCTCATCCAATAATGTGGCAGATTTGGTAAAAAAGAACCTGGAACAAGGTCAATAGCATGCTGGATATCCCTAAGAGGTGGTAACCCATTAGGTAACTCATTAGGCATCACATCGACAAATTTGTGGAGAATCTATCTAACAACATTAGGAATCTCATTAGTACTCCCCTCAAGAACATCCCTCGTCTCCCTAGCAACTACCACATAAACAACATTTTCCTTTAGGACACTCCTCTCAAACTCTTTTATATTAAAGATATGGAGTGATTTGATTTGCTGGGTAGGTGTGTTACTTTCCTTTGGTGGCCCTTTAAGAGACCTTGGGGCCTTATAGGTGCTAAGGTTATCTTTTGCACCTTGTGCATGAACACATAAGTGTTAGTTCTCCCATAATGAGTCACATTATGATCATAAAGCTAAGATCATCCTAGTAAGATATGTGCAACATCCATAGGAAGGACATCACACCAAATGCTCTCTTCATAACCCTAAAGGTGGATAGGAACTAAACATATTTGTGACACAGGAATAGATGTCTTATTGACCCAGGCTACACTATATGGCTCGGGGTGTGGTTTTACTTTCAACTTTGACTGAGTAACTGCACTTTGGGCAACTAAATTTAAAAAACTACCCATATTAATAACTATCTTAGAAGAAATACCATCGACTTTGCTATAAGTTTGGAAAATGGTGGTTCTCTTCCAATCCTCCTCTTTCCTAGGGCTGGCATAATTGCATCTCATAACATGTAACTGCTACCCCATAACATCTAGGTTCTCATTTGCTACCTCATCCTTTGTGTCATACTTACCCTCTAAGTGTCCCTTATCCTTTTGCTCTTTAATGACTCCAAGACGGCGTTGGGGACACTCAAAGGATTTATAGTCAAGCTCATGACATTTAAAATACTCATCTGTGTTTCTAGACTGTGAGGATGGCTTGGGAGCCTTTCCTTTCCTAAGTCTCGAACTGGTGCGCTCATTGTATTACTAGCCCTAGAGGTACCCTGTGAGATGGGGAAAGAACGACTCTGTGGAATACTACGATTACTAACCTCACTGGCATATGAAAAAATTCTTCTCTAGGAAGAACCAGTCAACCTATTCTCTTGCTCTAAAGCAGCTTGAAAAATGTCATTTAAGGTGTTGACTTGAGTGATCAAAATCTCATGTTTAAGCTCAAGTCTTAACCCATTCTTAAACTAGATGATAGTCATTCGACTACTCTCATTAACCTCACACCTCCGAATCAACTCCCTATATTTACCAATATATTCAGCAACAGACATAGTACCTTGACTCAAGTTGTCTAATTGTTCCATCAGCCTATCAGTATGTTTTAAAGGTAGGTAGTGCCTTGTTAAGCGCATTTTAATCTATGCCCAATGTCTAAGAGGTGGTTACCTTAAGCGCTCTAAATCTCTCTCAACACTACTCTAGAATACATCAGCTCGCTTAACAAGTTTTATTTTGGCAAAATGCACTCTACGTGCATAAGACATATCATACCAGTCAAGGAATTTATCCATACTAGACAACCAAACGATGAAAACATAAGGGTCAAACCTACCAACAAACTTAGGGGCATCTACCTTGATTTTCTTAATATCATCATCACGGCGGTCATAAGGGTCATAATTCCTATAATTTCTACACTTCTCATATTCATGGTCTCGATACTCGAGATAGTCAATATCCCTATGGTCATTGAGCATATTACCTCGAGAACGTTCATGAATATTTTCAGGGGCCCTCGGATCAACTAAGTTTTCCACATCTCTCTCACCCTCTCTATGTTCAACCACAGGTGGTCTTTGCTCTAACACAAGGACTCTTTCAGATACAATGTTGATATGCTCATTAAAGTCTCTTTGCATTTCATCTAGTTTAGCAAGTAAAAGAGTTGTGTTATCATCTGGGTTATGTTGGGTTCCACTATAGTTACCACCTGGACTATGTTGGGTTCCTCTACTGTTATCATCTGGACCATAAAAGGTTCCTTTATGGGTAGTCATGAAAAAATGCAAAACTAATATAATCTAGAATTTTAATTCAAACAACTAAATTATAATTTTAAAACGTATGCACTCGCAAGCTCAAAAATCAATGACAAAATCAATTAATGTGCCACAACAATAGGAATAGTAAGCAATTAAAGAAAATAAATCAACCGAATTTTCTGAAAGTTTAATACTACGCTATAAATTGAAATCTAAGTAATATAAGCATATAATCCTAATATTCAAAAAAAAATCGGATTAAAAATAATAAAGAAAAGGCTGAAAAGTAGTAAGCAATGATTGTTGATAATGTATAGAGAGAGATGCATGACGAATGCGATGGCTTTTTGGTGATAGTGATAGAAGCTTCCCGCTAATGCTTGATTTGCAATGACAGAAGACCTTTCCAATTAATTTGCAGCCGTAAACAATAAATCTGGCTTTTCTTTTCTTTTCCAACCCTGGGATGAAGTAATATGATGGCTTTGGCCCCACACAAATAAAAGAAACACTTCCTTGTGAACTTGATTTTGTAGTCAATTTTGTCGCTCCCTTATTTGCTTATCGGCTGAACGCTTCTCAAGAAATCAAGCAAATTGGATGTGTCAATTTTGTCCGTTTACCCACATGTTTTGTCGCTTTGTTCTTGGGATGAAGTAATATGATGGCTTTGGCCTCACACAAACATTTTTTTTTTCAAATTTCATACTGAAATATGATAGTTTAAACTTTTAGTTAGGGTTTTGAATAGATTTTATTTGGGGAGAGGAGAAGAAGAATTATTCTTTATCAAAAAGGGAAAAAAAATCACGGGTGTTTGCACTTCCAAATCCAGCTTAGAACTTAATTTTGACAATTTTAGAAATGGAAGCCATTCCAAAACACAAAAATTTGAAGCCGAAGCCGAAGCCGAAGCGAAAGCCTAAATTGGTAAAAAGTCCCTCTTTTTTCCCCTCTATAACCTTAGTTTTGTGCATTATCTTTTTCAAAGAAGTCTCCTGTGAGGTCAACAGCGTAGCAAGAAACCATGAAATCAATAGCTGAAATCGGTAAAAGATAATGCCTTTGATTTGTCTCTTCGTGAGAGATCTCTCTATAAAATAAAAAACACTTCATATCAATATTATCAATGCATGGGGCATTTCTACCATTTTTTTTAGATATGAACGTTATCTAACATATTGATGCCTAACTATATGGGTTGGTTTATGATTATTATTCTTGATTGGTGAAATTTGTAGAAAGAATTTCTTCATTAGAAATGACGAGCGTGAATTGCTATCCGCAATTTTATAGTAATTGAAACAGTGCATTTCGCATGCAGTTGTTGCTTATATTGCTCTTAGGTTAGATTTACAAGTGTGCTAATGACAATTCTCTATAATGCAGAGTATGCCTTTGATTACTGATTTTTTTACTAAACTAGTTTAATTCTATATAATTTGATGTCTTAAAATCTGATTGTTTCCTCTGGAAACACAATTTTGTTGTTGGGTGGAATGAGCCACACATTGATTATGGGCTGCTACTGCTTTCCAAAAAAAGAATAGAAATTATAGGCTATAGTTGGCCATATATTTGATTGGTTTGGATTGAATGTTCCAAACAATGACTAACATTGAGCGTTTTTGTTTTTCTATTCACAATGACTCATCCACCACCACATGGCTAAGTATCCACAAATTCAAGGAAAAAGAAATTGCCTTTTGGTTGGTGTTGTGTAGGTCTATTTCATTCCTTTTGTCTTTTTTGTTTTAGAACGCTACGTGAATCATGTGTTGACTTCTATTTTGTGGGGTGTAAAGTGTTCGGATAATATTGTTTTGTCATGCTCCAATTAGGATGCTGGCACACTATTATTCGTGTTTTGTGGGAAATTAATGAACTCTGACTTTTGTTTCTTTATTATATTTTCAGCTTGGATGATGTATGCATTGCAAGGATGAACAATATTATGATCAATATAGTGATGTTATTGATTACAAGACACCAAAACAAAACATGTCATTATTTTGGTTAAAAGTTGTCACTGTGCACACTATTTAGTGACCATTTTTTTTAGCCACCAAGTGAATTGGACAAAGTAGCCTTTAGTGCCGAACTGTTCTCGTCACCAATGAATGGACCAAATCCAATTTGGTGACCCTTGGGAGTTGTCACAAATAGCATTGATCGTGATATCTTTCCTTGATAACTTTTTTTGTCACCAAATGTCATCACTAAATGCGATTGACCATTGTACCTTTAGAGATGAGATTCTGTCGTCACTAAATTTCGTCACTAACTGACTAGAATTAATGATGACTCTTAGTTATTAGTGACAAAATTTCTCACCCTTTGGTAACTGCATTTTTTAGTCACTAATTTTGGTGATGCCTTCATTTCATCACGAAATGGTCGAATTTGGTAACTACTTTCATCTTTTGTCACAAAAAATCTTTAGTAACGAGCATGGGTGATGAACAATTTTTTCATCACTAAATGCTATTGGTGACGAAAAACGGCATTTTGGTGATAAAATTTCTATTATTACAAAAGTTCATTTTTCTTGTAGTATTTCTATCTGAAGGAAAAAATTCCTTATTATTACAAATTGGGTTACCAAATTGGTCACTTATATCAATATTTGTACATCACTAAGTAGTAATATTAAAAAAGATTAGCAAGGTTGTGTATCAAAGTAATTGAAACATTTGCCTTGTCCAATTTGTTTCCCTTAACTCACAAAATATAGCGTTAAAATCCGATAGGAAATTGATCTTTTTCGAATGGCATTCTCTTCTTAATCTTGACATTAAAATTAAGGTTTTAAGGATCCATAATGCATGTATTTCTATGGTATGCTTTTGCTATTTTAGGTGGGCAAAATATACAAGACCAAGTTATATAAGGACTAAGAGACAAAAATCTTTTCTGTGCACAAAGAAATTCGCTCCTCAGGATATATGAAAATAAAAGTGCTTGTTGGAAAATAAAGTTTTTGTGGAAATTCTTTTTGAGTGGTTATTGCCTATTTGCGAGATGGGATCCGTTTGTGACAATAATATAAAATAAAACTTTGATGAGAATCTATTAATCAAAGTAATTAGTTAATAAGCTATTTAAATAAATTTAAATTTGAATTTAAATTGATAGCATAAATTATATCCACCTCCTCAGTGATTTGGGAAAATCACAATCCACAAAAACAAGGGATAATCTCTTCAATTTCATCCATTTATATTATTTTACCCCAACTGTGAGTTGAATAATGTTACCATTTAACATTTGAATTATATTTCCTCCCTTGAAATTTATTTTAATGAGAAAATAGACCCTAAAGTTCAACAAAATATATGTCGCCCTAATTTGTATATGGTTTTTAAAAAATAATATGATAAAATAGAGAAAATCCTATGATTTATCCTATCTATATCTAAATCTATATATCTATATGCACATAAAACTGATAAAAGCATGTAAGATGAGTTCAGAAGGGCCTTTTATTGTTTTGATTTTAATTAATTGTTGAATAATAACATTAATATATAAATATGAGGCTTTTTTTTTATAATAAATGAATTCCAGAAACATATTGTACGCATATGATATAATACTCTCTCAATCCAAAGAAAGAGTACAATTTTAAAATGAAAATTTTCTAATAATAAATTACAAAGGGCAATAATTGAAAATTAATTATAAAAATATAAAATTATGTATTTAATAATGTATTAAAGACACTGTAATTAATAACTAAAAACTCTTTTCCTTGAGACGAAACGAATAATGAATAAAACATTTAAATCTTTGAGTTTCACTACATCTCAATTATGAATAGACCATAACCAATGGATAGCTATTTTGAATGAGAAATTCTTCTATGCATCTGTTTTACCGCGTCACATTGCTAAAATGGTATGGCAGGCCAATAAATCTTTGACAACTAATTAAAATTTGTTAATGAATAATACATTTTTTATCATAATTACTTTTTTTTTTAATCAAAAGGTCGATAATGGTATTAACTTTGTAACAATGTACATTTACAAACAAATGTCCACCAAAATTGGACTTTTCCTAGCCCTATTCTTGGCTAAGATGAAATGACAACATGTCACATAACAACCCACCATCCCACAAAAATACACCATAGAAGAAATAGAGACCATACTAAGACTGAAAGGCATCTGTCCCAGTAAGGTATCTATTACCTCAATATCGTGTTCACCCAGCGATAAAGTTGTCAGCCACTAATCGTTCCCATGATCCTAGCTAACTAACCTACCTCTTAAAAATTTGGGTAGCATGCCCTCTGTACTTGGAGCAAACCTTGGTTCTGAAACAACAGAAACTAGCTCAAGCACAAGAAACCAACACCCAACACCTCAAAACCAATACCTATGCAGGCAAACTTTACACAAAAGTAAAAAATGTAGCTAAACTACCATTTGTGCATGAAGAAATTCCAACCAAGCATGTCTCGCCACCTCAACTACATCTTTCATTGGCATCTATTCATGCTGAAACACCCACATGTTCTGACTTTTCCATATCATCCACAGAAGATATGCTGTGAATTGTATTCGTTCAGCCCAACCATTCTCTCTAAGCCTAGAACAAAGATGTTGCCACCAGTGCTGAAAAGTATCCGGAGGCCGAACCCTAACCCAATCCACATTAGCCATCTACCAAACTTGTTGCACTCGAGAACAATGAAACAGGAGGTGTTCGATAGTTTCGTCCGATACTCCACACATTGGACAAGTAGGCTCAACTGGTAGCTTCCTTTGATGCAGTTTATCATGGATTGCCAAAATATTATGACAACAACGCCAGACAAACTGTTTGACCTTGCCTGTGACCTTAAGCTTCCAAGTAGCTGTCCACATACGATGCCTTCTTTCTCTAGAAGTACTAGACTCAGGAACATGTTCTGCGAGTTGTTGATTTTGCTGCAACTTATGATATGCCGCCTTCACTGAGTAACTCTGGATACCCTCAGTTGATTCCCCTCGGACAATATGCCTTGCCCTCATCCAATCTTTCCAAAGCCATGAAGCATTTTGTTTATCAGCAACCAACAACACATCTGTGTGCGGGAAATATTTAGCTTTCATGACCTTGCTCATCAATAACTCAAAATGATTAATAACCCTCGTCAATTGTTTTGCAAGTAGAGCATCATTAAAACTTTGAAGCTCTTGAAAGCCCAATCCCCCATCTTCCAATGAAATTTTTGCCTTGCATCGCGATGAGCACCCCACCAAATATTCGCCGTAAGAAGGCAAATTTCTTTACACACTCTCTTGGGAAGTTTAAAACATCCCATGACATATGTGGGCAAAGAATTTATCATTGCTCGAATAAACACCTCCTTGCCGGCTACACTCAAGAATTGAGACTTCCAATTCGGAATTCTGTGCCGAACTTTGTTAATCTGAAACTGAAAGACCTCCCATTTCAACCTATTTTATCATAATTACTTACATAATTAATAATTAAAATAGTTATTAAATTTTATTTATTTGTTTTTCAATCCCCGCATGAATGAAGGGATTTAATTTCTAAATATAATCCTCCCCGGTGGTACAGTGGAGATTGTTCTATGTAAGGGAATGATGGTTTATGATCCCTGAAGAATTCATTCCTTTCAGCTTTAATCTAATTCTTCTTATTCCTTTTCCTCTACCAAGTGAAATTGCATAATATGGCAATGGGAGGGGGAGATATCATCACAAGGTGACGATAGCTATGGGATCCTATTACTTAAAATGTTCATAGAGAAAGGCCAACTGACAACATGTTCATAAAAGATTTTGGTCTGCATAGCTATGTTAAAATGGCTTTACTCCACAAAGTACTGGAAATTGTTGATTTGAAAATCCTAATGGAAGAATCAACCAAAACAAACATGAGAGGAGAGAACATGCTCCGCCAGAGTAGAGGAATTGTACTTACCAATCCTTCAAATTGTTGTTTAATCATTTTGAGTAAGCAAATTTCCTTGTTCTTAGGAAAATGCCATTTAAAAAAAAATTCTGAGGACAAACACTGAGAAAAAGCAAAAGATAAGTTTTTGGAGAGGAAGAATTCAGAGAATACTCAGTTTTCCATTCCTCTTTATTGATTAGGGTGAGATGATAGATTTTTGGGGATATACTTCCTTAATTGTTGCAGGGAGTTAAAAGCAATTATGATAAAAAATAGTGTATAATATTATTAATAGATTTTAATTAGTTGTCAATTTTTTATTCGTCTAGTACACCACGTCACACTGCTGACGTGGTGCAGTAGATGCATTGAGGATTTTCTCATTTTGAACCATTAGCTTCATTAAATTTTCATTTACTAAGCACGCATAAATTGATTGAGTCCTTTTCAAAGTCTTTTTACTAGGTTTCGTCCTAATAGGATTCTAATACTATTATAGGATTTCAATATTTATAGTAATAATGATGGTAATATAGAAGTAGTAACTTAGTAATTTATTTTTTAAGAATAGGTTCTAATTTTGTTAAGATTGTAATGTTTAATAGGCTTGTTTTAGTGGTATAGTTCTATTTGGATCTAATCATGTATAAATGTGCTTTATTTCCAAATTAATTCCAAAATTAAAGTTTGATTAAATCCAAAAACAATTTTCTTAAAATTAGTAGAATTCTTGTGTGTTTTAAGTCTTGTACTTGTGCAAAAGACTAATTTTTAAGGCTCTAATTTGAGGTAGACTCTACATTTTAGGACTTTGATCTAATTTTATAAACATGAAATTCAATAGGAATCCAATGTTTTAAGCCACGTTGTTAAACCCAAACCAGCTAGATTGGTCGAACTGCTGGCCTGACTACAAATCGGGCATGGGCTTGGTCAAACTGGTTTGGGTATATTAAGAAAACCCCTTTTTAAAAAACTGTTCAAAACCTAGTCAAACCCCAGTTTGACAATTCAAAAGTGGGTTAACTCGGGTTTGACAAGATTTTTAACTCTTTTTAAAATAAAATTTTAACTTTTAAAAATTATAGTTTGACCCCATTTTTTTATAAGATTCATTTTTTAATACTTTTTATACGAATATTTTGAATTTTCACTCATAAAGTTTGTTAAATTTTTAAAATTTAATATCTCAAAAACTATATAAGAGTTTTTTTTACCATTTTAACACATTCATTACGTAAAACATGTTTTATATTATTTTACATAAATTATTCAATCATACATTTGGAATTTCATGTAATTTAAATTTAACTACATTCAAAAAATTAAATAACTTATTTCTAGTATATTTATATACTAATATTAATATTTTTATAATTACTTTATATTTATTACATCATAATGATATCATTCGACTTTTTTTCAGTCTGATCAGTTCACCATTGACTCCTTGACTTGACCAGTTTTAACAACATTGGTATTAAGAAAAGGAAATAAATATACACAAATGTAAACATACTTTTCTAAAATTGTGACAACATATGAAAAAGATTTATTACGTCCTCAAGGAATCCAATGTTACGGCTATCCTAATAAGTTTCAAATTAAATATTTGAATTTTTAAGATAATTTTTCGTAACCCATAACCAGTGATGCAATTGAATGAGATCAACCATTGGATTGGAAACCTAGTAAATTTGGTAATTTTATCTATTTTCTATTTTTCTCCTTTAATATTTATTTTTATTAATTTTTAGAATTTTCGTAAAATAGTTAGTCATTCAAAACTCTCCCTTATTTTATTTATTTTTAATTTATTGTTCAAGATTTGAAACTATATTTTGATTCTCTTGAGATTCGACAACGTCCGCTACTACTACAAATTTAATTTGTAATCACTCAGGGACTAGTAATTAATTTTGCGGGTTTCGACAAATCCGTCACTCTCTGTATAAGAAAGCCATCTTAACATCTTACTATTCCAACTCCATATCAAACAGAACTACAATAGATAATAACACACGAATAGAAGTATGTTTAACAATAGTAGAAAATACCTCATCAAAGTTAATACCTTCCCTTTATATAAAACTCTTAGTGACTAATCATGCTTTGAACCTTGCATCTTGAACTCTTGGGATTCCCTCTTTGTTTTTCACAAACCCACTTACACCCAATAATCTTCTATCCTTTAGGCGTTACAACTAGCTCTCAAGTTTTGTTCTTATGAAGAGATTCAATCTCTTCATTCATAATTACTACCCATTTTGACGATTTGAAACTTGCAATGATCTTTTGATATATAACAGGCTCTAAAGGCTCGACATCATTTGTCATATTTAGTGCATAGGACACATAGTGTGCATATCCATATTTCTGTGGTGGTTTAATTTGTACTCTTTCTCTATCTCGAGTAAGATTGTAGTTTTCTTGTTGTTGTACTTGTGGTGCATCCATGCTTATGGTGTTCACTGCGTTTTTAATGGACTCTTTTGGAGTTATCTCATAAAGTTTTTTCAGAAGTTTCATCTTGAAACTCCACCTACCTCTTAATGCTCTTGTTTTTAACTATGTCAGTCTTCTCCTCCTCCTTTGTTAATAAAACCGACTCATCGAATGCGACATTCCTATTGATCAAAAACTTAGATGACTTGTCATTAAAGCATCTCAATCGATATCCCTTCACTCTATCTACATACCCTATAAAATATGCATTTCCTTGCCTTTAGCTCAAACTTGCTATTCTTAACATGAGCATATACAGGGCATAATCTCAATTCAGAGTAATCTATACGGGAACGAAACCATCTTTCTCCTAGGGTTTGACAATTATTTACTTTGGATAGAAATTGATTTACCAAATAATAAGCTATGTTCGCAATTTTAGCCCAAAATTCCTTGGTCAATCTAGTATTAGAAAGCATGCACCTTAGTTTTCCTAAAATGGTCATATTCATTTATTTTGCAATTCCATTCTGTTCTGGTGTGTATATGACAATGCGGTGCCTCACAATCCTTTCATCCTTTGAGAATTGATTGAATTTATCTTTATAGAATTCCATGCCATTATCCATTCTTAAGTGCTTAATTTTCATGCCAGTATGCTTTTCAATTATGGTCTTCCAGCACTTGAACAGCACAAAAAATTCATCTTTGTGCTTGAGAAAATACACCCACACTTTCCTTGAATAATCATCAATGAAAGTTAACATGAATGTTACACCACCCTTTGAAGGAATTTAAGAAAGGGTCCAAAGATTGGAATGAATATAATCCAAAGTACCTTTGATTTGGTAAATTTCAGTACTGAATTTTACCCCGTGTTACTTGTCGAACATGCAATGTTCACAAAAATCTAACTTCTATGTCACTTACCCAACAATCAAACCCCCTTGGCTTAACTCAAACATCTATTTTTCGTTCATATGCCTTAGTCGCATATGTCACAATTTGGTAATATTCACCTTATCCTCCGAACTCAAAGATGAAACAATTGCAGTACCTGTCACAGTGCTACCCCGTAAAATGTATAGACCAAACTGTCTAAATCCCTTCATGACCATTAGTGCACCTTTGAAGATACTCAAAACTCTATCTTTACTTTTGTAGTGATAGCCAATTTCATCAAATTTTCCTAAAGAAATTATATTTTTCTTCAAGTCTGGAACATGCCTGACATCTGTTAAAGTCCTTATAACACCATCATACATTTTAAATCTTAATGTACCTATTCCAACAACATCACAGGCAGTATCATTGTCCATGAGAATTTTACCACCATTATTAGATTGATAAGTAGTAAAGCAGTCGTTGTATCTACTTATGTGAAAAGTGTTGCCGGAATCAAGAATCCATTTTGGACCTGAGTAACCAATAGTAGTAGTGAGAACATCTGCACCTTCTAACTCATTTTCAGTAATTCCAACATTTCCAGTAGACCTCACTATCTTATTCCCTTGGACCTCCGGACAATCCTTTTTGTAATGTCCTTTTTTCCCACAGTTAAAGCACTTGTCATCTCTGTTGGATTTAGATTTCAATTGACATCTTCTTTTATTCCTTTTTTCTCTTACACTCTCTCTACCATGAATAACTAATCCTTCTGCACTAACCATATCACCTTGTTTGGTAACCAATCTTCACAACTCGTTAGAGTTCAACTACGCCTTTACATCCTCCATGGAAATTTAGTTGTGCCTATACAACAAAGTGATAACCAAGTGATTGTAGGATTTCGGTAAAAAACACAGAAGAATAAAAGGTTGATCCTCATCTTTTACTTTCACATAGATATAATCTAAATCTAGAGTAACTTTATTGAACACATGTATATGTGTATCACTCTTTCATTTTCAAGTTGTATAAGTGTTGTTCCAAATACAACTGATTCATAAAAGATTTTGTTATGTAGAGATTCTCAAGCCCTATAGGTGTTTTTTCTCCGACAATCTCTCCGAAGACATTACCCACTAATGACAAGACAAATGAGCCATATGCCTTTCCAAGAATTTGTCCTTCTCTTGGTCTATCATTGTATGAGGTAAATACTCTTTACCTTTTAATACTCTTTGGAGATTTTCTTCACATAAAGAATCATAAATTTTCATCTTTCATAGTTCAAAATCATTATTGCCATCATACTTTCCAATGTTATATTTGACGGTAGCCATCTTGAACTAACCCAATCCCTAATACCAAATTATTGTGATTATACCTAAGATCATTCACGAATAGAAAAGTAAGAATAAAAAATAAATTAAAATACACAAATTCACGTGGTTTAGCTTGACTATTCAAGCCTATGCCTATGACAAAGATGATGATAATATTATTAATAATTCCAGAGACTAAAAAGATTTCCCTAAACCCTTAGAAACACCTCATCTCTCTAATTTTGTATATGCCCTCTTACTCTAGAAATCTCTATCTAAAGCTTTTAAATCTTTCTTTGAAATCTCTATTCTATGAGAAAAGACCCTTACTACATCTATATATATAAGTTTCAAGTAGAGATCCAATCCAAATCTAATTTAAATCAGTGTTACAAAATATAGTAGAATTTTCTAAAGGTTCCAAATCCTAATTGAATTATGAAAACACCAAATTAGAAAATTAGATAAAATTTTCTAATCCCATTCCAACTCGAAAGCAAGGCATAATCCAACAAATTCATGCCACTAATATACAATCACAAGAAACAAAATCCAACCAATAATATCATGACAGTATTAAAGGATTAGTTTTTAAATGTGTCTTTAAAAAAGATGTAATTCAAAAACTGTTTCAAAAGCACTAATCTGGAAAGCATGTTATATCCTACATGATGAAAATTTAGTTTGAAACTTTTTATGTTTTCATTGCGATATAAATTTATTAACTAAAAAATTAGAAGGCTCAATTAAATTGCAATGTCCTCAAAATTGTACTGAACATGCCAGTTGAACCAATCCAACTAGAAATCGATCACCAGTTGGGTTTGAGTTTAAGCAAAAATTGTTTTTGGAAAAAATTGGTCATTTACTAGTTTGAGCAAGGTTTATTTTTCTCCCCTTTCTCCCCTAAAAAACTTTTAATATTTTAAAAATATAGTTTATACCCAAATTGTTTATAAAACGCATTTTTTGGCTTTTTATGTGAATATTTTAAAATTTTCACATGTAAATTTTTAATCCTTTACAATTAAATATCTCAAACATTTATAAAAAAAAATGCTTACAATTTCTAATACTTTCTTTACCTAAAATATTTTCTCTACCATTTTTTCACAGAATTGTACAATTATACATTTATGATTTCATACAAATTATTCTAAATTTAAATATACGTACACTAGAAAACTAAATCATTTATAATATATTTGTATACAAGTATTAATATTCTTAAAATTAATTTATATTTATTACATCATAATGATGTCATCTAATTGTTTACTACTAATATGCCCGATTGATCTCTAACCCCTTTATTAATTTGCACCATAGTCTGGTTTTAACAACCTAGTTAAATTAGTATTTGTTGAAATGTATATGTCCCTATTGTAATCTTCACAATCCAAGTTGTTTTTTCAATTGAAAATTTATAACTATATAATTATTTCTCTAACCCACCTAATACTGTACTTTTCTCTCCAACATCTCTCAACTATAATGCAACTTTTCAACAACCTAATATCTTCCTATTCTTTCTTTATTCTCCTCTTTGGAGGATGGGAGAGGTGCTCTTTCTTTTTGTTGTTGGTTTGGAGGATGGGAGAGGTGCTCTTTCTTTTTGTTATTGTTTGGATTATGTTTCTATTTATTAGGGTTTTGTTGTCTACTTTATAAGTGTCTCTCCAAGGGAGAGTTTAGTCTCCTTTTTTGGGGTTTTTTTTCTTTAAAGATTGTACCATTTCAGGTTCCAAATTTTCAATTTTAGTTCTAGTTTCAATTGTAATTCTAATGTTTTTGTTGGTTTTTTTTTTTTGGATTATTATCCTTAAGAATTAGATTGAAAAATAAGAGAGCAGAGAAAATTAATCTCATGCGTCTTTCCTTTGATAGCTTTTTACTCTCTTCATATGGACAGAGAAATAGTCTCCCGTTGTGCAGTTTTTCAAAAAATATAAAAAAATTCAAATTTTAAAAAAAAAAAAACCAAAAAATTCTAGTTGAATCCATCATGATTGAGTAACATAAACCATGTATCCAATCCATTGGAGTCTCTCTCTTTTTTTTTTCTTTTTTTAAATTTTCCCCATGGGAGAAAGCAAATTTTCAGTTGGACACTACAAGAAAAACCCCCCTTTAGTGACAACAGAAATTTCGTCACCAAAGGGTTGATTTTCGTCACCAAAGGCCCAGCAGAGGTTTTAGTTACAAAAAAATTTTTGGTGACGCGTCGTCAGCAAAGGTCCGTCGCTAAAGGTCTTTCGTGACGAAAAAAAAACGTCGTCACTAAAGGGTTGCATTTAGTGACGAAACTTAGAGGTGACGAAATTTAGTGACCAAAAAAAGTCGTCACCAAAAGAAAGAAAATGTTGTCACAAAAAGATAAAAGTCATCACTAATTGTGCCAAATTAGTGACAAAAATTAGTGATTTAAATATGGTCACATCGAAAGTGCGATCAAGCACCGGGCGGTAATGCTTTGGTGATTTAGAACAAATTTCGTCTCTAAATTATGCCTTGGTCAACGCCTTTAGTGACGACAAGTTTTTCGTCACCAATTTCTTTTATGTCATTGGTGACGAAAAAAGTTTGTCACAAAAGATTCGTTGAATATGCAATTTGTGACAAAAAAGTTTTGTAGCGCTATTCATTGGTGACGAAATTTTGTCATCACCAAAGGTTTGTTCTTAGATGGAATTAGTGATGGCAAAAATTTGTCACTAAATGGGGTCATTAGTGACAAATTTTAACGTTATAATGTGGTTTGTTTTGGTATCATATCACCAATATGACAATATCACAGTATTGATTGTCATATCATTTATTCTTATAATACATATATCATCATAAACGAAAAAGTAATGAACTAAATCATACTAAACATTGAACACTCAAAAAATATCTGAAAAAAGGCACACAAGTTCAACTTGTTCAATGCTAGAGACAACATTTTAATATCCCACCAGATAAGAAAATAAAGTCGAATATCCGAATTATACCATGAGAATAAAATATCCCACCAGATGAAGGAACGAACTTTTGTACTACTTGAAATTTATTTTTATTTTTTATTTTTAGTTTTTGGCTATGAGGTTAACTGTTTAGATGGTTTATAGCTATTAGTGAGTAAAAATATAAATCTCCAGTTTTAATTAGTTACTAGTCAACTATAAGGAAATTTTATTTACTTCGGTTTTGTCTAACTTCACCTATTTGGTCTAAAATATGTTAGCCATTAGAGTATGCTTAGTATAGTTAGCAAACAACTTGGTTCTAAAGTCTCTACATCATGAAGAAGGGTCGCTAACATTGGTAGGTGGAGAAAAAAAAAGATGAAAATTTGTGTGTTTTGGGGGGTTCCCAAATGGCTTGGGGGCATTTGGCAAATGCGCCCATCATAATGTTGGAACTTCAGCAATAACCCCCCATAAATTTCCATCTTTTTTTTTCCAACTTACAAGTGGGAAAGATTCTCATGAAGAATGGAGCTTTAGTTGACTTCTTGTTAGATAATAGATGCTTAGAGTATAATTAGCCTGCGCTACGTACAAAATATATTTCTTTACTTTAATAAACCTTTTCTATTGCTTCAGGCCAAAAAAAAAAAGCAAAAAATGGAAATGTATATAGCATATTAGAGGTACTATATATATTCATTTGAACAATTTATTGGTATAAATATATTCGTCTAATTACTGGAATGTAGATCGAATCTTTCTCTCAATCGTAAATACCTTAAGATGGTAACAAAGCTGCACAAGATTGAAACTCTAGCAAAACAAACAGTTTTTTCCCCCTAGCAGTCACCACCCTACAGTTTCGATGAATATTACCTTCGCTGCTTCCATTGTTTCTTATTAGATTTTCCTGTTTTGCATGCTCGGATCGAGAAAATGAGAGGACAATCATCATCTATGGACTTAGTTGAACTCCATTTCTCCTCTGGCCATCATTTGGCCTGCTTTTTCTTACTGTTCTTTATGCCAAGGTAAGTCACCTTTTGTTTTTTTTCCTCATTAGATTTCTTTGTGTTCCATGCTCCAAGCAGAAAGCCAAGAGCGCCATCATCTTCCACAGAATCACGAGAACACTGAGTTAGTTGGACACCATTAGCCAACTATTGCATGCACATTCACACACCACCATAATCAACTACACTGTTAAGCTTTACAGTTACAGTTTCAACTAAGATACACAATGATTTTCTAATCTAATCTTCCTCCGTTGACTTTTATCCATCATCTTTTATTACTAACAATTCATCCAAGTCCTTTAACCACCAAACCCACTTGGCCCATTACTTAATCCTCATTTAACAAGTCACAACATCTACCCATGACTAACAATCTATCCAGGTCCTTTGACCTTGGCTCCCATTTTGCTCACTGCTTAATACTCCTGCAAGCCACAACACTAAGAAGACCAAATAAATTTGTTAGCGACTAGTCTAATAACCCAATAGCATAGGTTACAAACCATTCCACGTGTAATTTGTCATGAGAAAAATATACAGAAAACTTATAACAACTCTAAATATATAAGTTGAAATTTAATTGGGACCTGAAAGTTTAAATCCATAAATTTTAAAACTATTTTATATATTAAATACTTTATACTCTTTCTCAAACTACGTGAAAGTAATACATGCATGTAGAACATCAACATGCAGTCTTAGAAGACGCTAGACCTTTAAAGGTGAATAATATATAATACTTAATTGGTTCCCACGTAAAACAATTTTGGGAGGAGTCTTCGCATGAATTCAAGAAGTTCATGAAGTCATCTCGTATAGTACGTAATCCTGGACCAAACATGATTGTATTCATCTGGTGAGGAGCTTTTTTCTTAAAAAAGGGTTTTTTTTTTTTTTAAAAATAAGGGGGTTGACTGGAGGCCGTTTCCATTTTGTGGTGGGTGCATTTGCTAAATACACCATGTAGTTGGGCGCATTTGGCAAATGCGCCAACTCAGGCCCGGAACAGTGCAGCCCGAGTTGAGGCATTTGACAAATGTGCCCTTTCCAAGGCTAATAAAACCAAATCCGTTGCCAAATGCGCCCAAGGCTAATAAAACCAAATCCGTCGCAGTCTGCTTCAGTGTGTTGTTGCCTTCACTCGTTTCCATCTCCCTCGAATTTTTGTTGCCGTTTCTCCTTTCCATTTTGTGATTTCCATCTCCCTTGAAGTTTTGCAGCCCCATTTCGCCGTTTTGTATTCCAGCAGCCGAGTTTTCTCCTTTCTGATTAACAGCCGCCACGTCCGATTCACAGCCGCAGCCCCTTTGCACCCTTTTTGGTTTCAATTTCCAAGCCCCATTTCGGTTTAGAGTTGCAGGCCCCATTTCGCCATTTTGTAATTTTGTAGCAAATTTTTTGGCCTAAACCCGCCGCCGAAGCCCCAAAGCCGAAGCTAACCTTGGCATTCCAGACTGAAATTTGTAAGCTCCATTTCCCGATTTGTTTGGAATTTAATTTGTGTTCGCCCCATTCCGGACTGAATTTAATTTTTGTTATTATCGCCATTTGTAGCACTTGTTTGGAAACTTTTGAGTGCACTTGTTTTTGATTTTTTGGTCATCATTTCGTGTGAAGTTTTTTGTAATCCCCAGATTGTAGGTTCGCGGTTGAGATTTGTCAAAATTTTTTGTAAAACCTGATGTTATCATTCGCTGTTTGTCAAAGTGTTTTGTATCTGGATTTGTCGATTTTTTTTGTAAAACCAGATGTTATCATTCGGGCTGTTTGTCGAAGTTTTTTGTATCTGGATTTGTCATTTTCTTTTTTGTAAAACCTGATATTATCATTCGGGCTATTTGTTGAAGTTTTTTTTGTATCTGGATTTGTCGATTTTTCTTTTGGTTTGGTTGTATCTGGATTTGTCGATTGAATTTTTTAGCCTTTTGGTTTGGTTAGCTGCTGAAATTTAAATTGGCAAAGAGAATAAAAGAAAAATCGACCGCATAAACATGGTATAGTTGCATAAAAGTTCTGAAAATCTTGCTAATTTTTTTCAGTGAAGGAAAATCCAGTTCAAACATTTTATTTATATTGGATTTTGGTTTGTTTGTAAGCTGACTGAATTTATTTTTTTCCCTTTTGGTTTGGAAGTTGATTGAATTGTGGAAAATCGTTTGGCACTTTGGTTGTAAGCCCTGCAAATTGCCTGCTAGAGAAGTGAAGTTTGGCACACACCACCCCCTCCCCCCACTCTATATTCCCCAGTTGTCGGCAGCTATTTGTTCCGTAAATTGTAGGCATTAGGTAAATTGTTCTATTTTTTTTTATTTTCAATTTTATTTTTTCCGAAATAAAGTTAAAACATACCGTATATTTTGATATTGTTAGTGAAAATTAAATTGTTATTATTATTTGGCTGTGCAATTTTAGTAAGCAAGTACATGGAGTATATACCTGGAAAATTGTGGGGATTTTTATCATTGAAAAATAATGTGGCTGTGACTGGAAAAAATGAAAGATGAGTTGTGTAATAAATTGAAGAAAATTGACATTACATTTAATGGATTTGTATTTTGGTAAATAAAATTGTCAATTGGCTTAGAAAAATGTGAAAAATTCTTATGAGATCCTAAAATATCAAACGGTTATGAAGATGGAAACAATAACCTCAAGATAGTCAATCGGAACCCATTAATTCAAACAAAACTTAAATATAGTCAATAGGAACTCATAAATTCAATCAGGTGGTTGTGGCTTTATTTGGAGTTTCCCTTGACTTTAAAAGAGCCTTACGAATAAATTAGTGATCTAATTAGAAATTCAAGCCAACTATAACTGTAAAAGATTGATATTCTAAGATCTGTCTAGTTAATTCATCACAATATGGGGTGAATTTAATCATTGAAAAAAATAATGTGTGGACCTAAAGAAATGCAAGATGTTTCATGTAATAAATTGAAGAAAATTGACATTACATTTAATGGATATTTATTTTGGTAAATAAAATTGTCAATTTGAGTAGAAAAATCTGAAAATTTCTTACAAGATCCTAAAATATTTGGCGGTTATCAAGATGGAAAGAAAACTTCAAGATAGTCAATTGGAACCCATTAATTCGATCAACAAAATTTCAAGAAAGTCAATAGGAACTCATAAATTCAATCAGGCGGTTGTGGCTTTATAGATTAATTTCCTTTGACTTTACAAGAGCCCTAACAATAAATTAGAAGTTGTAAGTAGAAACTATAATTGTAAAAGAGATGTATTCTAAGAATTGTCGAGTTAACTCATTAAACATTAATAAATATTATAAAGTTTAATTGTAAATATTTTTTGGGCACTTAGGTTGTGATTAACAATGTTGTATTTCCAAAAGAATTTGTTTGAATTTGATGCGTTTGAAGTGTTTTATTGAGAACGAGTATATCATGTGTTATTTTCCATCGTCGTGCTTCTGTTAGGCGTGTTAATGAATGTTTCATAATGAATATGTTTGCATAATTTCTTCACACTTTCACGAGACCCCTTTTAAGCTTTATGTACTACTATTGAAGTCTCGTTATATTATTGCAATAGGTATCATGAGATGTGTGTACCTTTCGTCCATTTCTATTAGGGTTATACTGGGGTGGTGACGTTGTTCAATCAAATATTGGGGTGTCATACAGTCTTCCGTATGCTAATCATACTGTCAGGCTAACTACAGAGATCTCATTCTCTAATTTACAGACCCTAGTGTATCAGTGTGTCAGTGTCGATAGAAATATGTATAGGTTGAAATTGTTGTTTCGTCTCCCATGACTTTTCATAATAACTCCGTCATCTACAGTGACGTGGCCATCATAGATGACTTCGGAATGGAAGTTATGTATAAGGTGGCTAGCCACATTGATTCTTTTCTCGTTGAAATTTATATATTGCCGGAAGTGCTCACTCTGATACCACCCATGCATGGTTGTGCCATTGGTCCAAGTCATGGTTATTTTCAAACTTTGCTTGACTCAGTTCCTCAGTATCTTCCTCGGTCCACTCCGCTTTCTATTCCTCAGTCCAATTCCGGAGTTTTGTCGCCCCTATCTAGTTGCTCGGTGTCAACTTCTACTAATTCATTATTAGGGGTAGCTACAATGAGAGGGTTGTCTATTGTTCCTACTCACATGGCAGGGCCTTCTTCATCATCTCCTGTTTTGAATTCAAATCTCTCTAGTTCATCTCCTAGTACATATGCACCTGAGAGTCTAATGTGCCGGTTAACACTAAATTCCCATGTCCAAGATAATGCGGAGAGACATGAAACCACATATAATGATTTCGACGATGGGTTTGATCCAAGGAATCCATCAGCCGAACCACTTCTTAGTGAGCATGATGAGGACGATGATGATGATAGAATGCCCAATAAAGACATGGGTCCAAATAGTGATCCTGACAATAATGGCCCGCACAATGATGGTGCCAATCATTGAGGGGAATCCCAATTAACATATACTCCGAGTGGATTGGCGTTCTTTAATGATATCGGGGAGGCTAAGGATAGTGATCCCACTTAGAGGGGTGAAACTGATTGCATCCGGGTGTGGAGTGAAGAAAATCAAGAGATATGTTTGGGAATGCAATTCGAAGATAAAAACAATTAAAGAAGGCAATTACCTTATGGTTTATCACGCAAATTGCGAGTTTAAGGTCATAGAAAGCAAACGTAACAATTGGGTGGCTAAGTGCAAAGTGCAGTTCCAATTCAGGGTACCCTGTTTGTGGGGTGTGTGTGCAATACATAAAAGTACACACGAAAAGTGGTAGATCACAAGGTGGGTTGCCACGCACAACTGTCTCGGTGCACATCAAGGTAGTTATAACACAAATTTGACTTCTGTTCTCATACCCACCCACATTCGAAATATAGTGCAGGAAGATCTCTGTTATATTGTGAAGAGTGTATGCACAGACATCAAAAAATTTTATGGGGTAGATGTGTTATACAAGAAGACTTGGCATGGTTGTTGAAAGGCGATTGAATCTATCTATGGGGATTTAAATAGTTCATTTGCTAAATTGCCACGTTATTTGGCAGTCCTTATAGAAGTGAATCCAGGAACTGTAGCGTCGTGGCAACACTATCCAGGGGGGTAACGATGGTGTATGGACCTTCAAATATGCCTTCTGGGTGTTTGGTCCATCTATCGAAGCTTTTCACATATGTAGACCAGTTATAAGTGTTGATGGCACTCACCTCCGTGACACATATAGAGGAAAGCTTTTGGTTGCCGTTACACAAGATGCAAATAATAGCATTCTACCATTAGCGTTTGCACTTGTGAACGAAAAGACAATGAATAATTGGAGTTGGTTTATGTACTAGTTGCGGATGCACATTGCATTTGACCGACACCTATTGTTTGTTGTGTCCAATAGGCACAAGGGCTTTTTGCACGTTATGGCCCACATGGATGAGTGGAAAGAGCCAATTGCCTTTCATCGCTTTTGCTTAAGACATGTTAGAAGTAATTTAATGGCAAAATTTAAGAGCCTACAGCTGAAAAAACTTTGTTGGTTTATCGGTAGTGCGTGGCAAAAGCGAAAGTGGAAATTGTTTCGTAGTCAGACTTAGGATTTAAGCTCAGACGGTTGGGAGTATCTGTTCGCTATAGATCGGACACAGTGGTGCTTAGCATATAATAGGAATCACCGTTGGGGCACTTTGACCACTAACATTTCCGAAAGCTACAACAATGTGCTTCGTGGAATACGCAATTTTGCCGATAAGGCAATAGTGGATATTACATTCAATAGAACAGTTGAATTGTTTAGAAAACGGCTGGTTGCTGCGCATCATTGTTGTTATGATTTGCCAAGTAGCATATGGGCAATATTTAGAAAGGCAGATTTATCGTCACAAGGACACCACATGAAAGAGTTTGACTATGAGAATGGAGTTTATAAGGTAACCACTGCACAACATGTCGATGGTAAAGGTGGAAATTGTCAAACAGTAAGATATTTTCGTAGTCATTACACGTGCGGGAAGTGATAGACATACAGGTACCCATGTTTTCATGCGTTGGCCGTGTGTATATTGAAGAGGGACAATATATTAGATTTGGTAAATGAAGTGTACAAATTTAGTACGCATGTTGATCAATACTCTTGTAGCTTCACTCCTTTGGCACACCAAGACTACTGGCCGGACCTTGGATGGAGATTACAGGCAGACAAATATATGTTCACCAATCAACGGGCAGGTCGTGTAAGAGCCAATCTCATTCATAATGAAATAGATGTGCGCCACCTAAATGAGTCTCGAAGATGTGGCAATTGTCATCAGGCTGGTCATAATCAAAGAAACTGTCCTCATGCTCAGCCTAGAGTCTAGTTGTGTATCTAGTTTTTTTTTTGTAAGAATATTCGGCAATTTTCAAGATCTACCTTGGAAAATGTGTACCCGTATGTAGTTCTTTTTTAATGAATACTTTCAAACTATTTTGAATGGTGCATCGTTTGAGAAGACTTTTAATTCTTGAATTTGTTCTTTAACTTGTGCTATTTGTGTGGTTGTAAAGGTCTGAGTTGGTGTAGTTGAAGCATGGAATAACTTATAGTCTAATGTTAAATGAATTATGTTTGTTATGCAGACATGCATCCTAGGCCTCATATTCCTGAGCTATTGTTCAGGCATGGCCAGCATAGAGCTTCGGCTCTATTTCACGGTTATATAGATGATGTGCAACTTCAGATACGCAGATGTGATGGGGGGTTTTGGAGACACATGCCGTTACATTCTTGGGTTTCGCAGTACATAGCAATGTTTGGATTCGCGGGTATTGTGCAATTTGGTTTTGTCAAGATTGATCATGCCCTCATAACCACGCTATTTGAGAGATGGCGACCGAAAACACACACATTTCATCTACCAGTCGGGAAGGCAACAGTGACGTTGTAGGATGTTGAGGTACTATGGGGAATTTGTGTCGATGGTTTGCTAGTGATTGGTACAGAGATTTGACGTAGCGCAGACCAGTGGATAGAGTTATGTGAACAATTATTAGGCGTTAGAGCACCACACTTAGCTATTATGTTGGGTTGAATTCACGTAGGTTGCTTGAACTCGACGTTAGATTAGGATATGCCAGAGGAAATGAACGAGGACACATGTATCCAACGGGCTCGCATTTATTTGATGATTTTATTGGGCGGCCTACTGTTCTCAGATATGTTAATAGACCATGAGTTGACAGTGACACATAGTTAGGGTAGTGTGGTACTAGCTAGCCTTTATCGCAATTTGTGCGAAGCTACCACACCTACGGCCACTAAGATCACTGAACCACTAGTTCTGTTGCAGGTAAATTGATATTCATATTGTTTCATTTCAAACATTTGAAGATACCTAGCAATCTAATTGAAATTTATAATGTTTAATAGTTGTGGGCTTGGGAGAGAATACCCATTGTCCGCCCTAAACGCCGAAATTCAGTAGATGATTTTCGATTTCCATATGGCGTGAGGTTCATAATACGATTGGCTGTTTTTTATAGGTGCAAAAGTTTTCATTGTGATACATACACAATGACTATCATTGCAGGTGGAGCTGACACTTTAATGTGTCCAGAGTGCCTACGCATGTGCTGCGTGCATATCGAGATCAATTGACTAGCTTTCGATTTAACCAAGTTCTAAACACTTACTTATCGCCACACTCAGAATGCGACATTACGGACCTGTCTATTTTTAATATACATTTATTGACAATGATAGTTTGATTTTACTTGTTGTAGTTCATATGGTTGCCTTACTCACAGGATGTTTTGCAGGCATTACTGTCGTATTGCTGAGCCGGTCTAGATATTTGGCAGTCGGTAGTATACCTTATCTGTTAGAGCATCGTCGAACCCCACGTGCCTTATCGAACCTTACGCTAGTTTGGGATGTTCCAGCATATCCCTATGCAGATACTACTAGATGGCTTCACTAATATTCATAGTACGGGTTGCCGACGGGGAACAAATATTTATTGGGTAACAACACACCGAGTGTATGTGGATATGTGAGCCAATTGACACGAGTTCATTCAAGGAACAGATGTTGTCAAAGACACATATATTCCAACCCATGAGTACCTATCATTATATAGGGCTCGTACGGTTATTTATATTTCTGACCCATCATGCGAGATGCAACACCAGAGGGCTTCCATGGCACGGGATCCTCATCAGAGTTTTTGTTTAGAATTATTTTAAAATAACCCTTGATTATGTTATATTCTTGCAATGTCTAACTGGTGTTGCTAATTTTTTAGTTGGATGTGGTATCCTGGATATACCATATGTCTTTGGAAAGTATGTTACAGTACGATGCCTCTGCTGTACCTGGATTTGCTACGATACAAGATTACGCCACCGACTCATTGCGTATTGTTCAAGAGGCTCATAGATTGGAAATCAGCCCACTTTAGCTTGGGAATCAAGATATGCATCAGGTAATGAACCCTCACGTCGTTGCTAGAGAGTCGAGAAATTCAAGGCTGTTACTAAAGGTCTTGAGTCCATCGGGGTGACATACTCGACCCTATCGGTGGTTCCACAGTCAAATTCATTTCATCATATTGTCTCTACACCGGAAGTACAAAATTTATTTCCTTCATCGGGAGTTTTTTATAAGATCGATCAACCATCCTCTAGTGTATTCCACTCCCTAGAGAGGCGCACCCCAATACATATGACTGCACATGAAACCACTGAGGATGATGGTCATTATGACGACGACGACGACGACGACGATGATGATGAAGTAGATGAAGAGATATGGATTGGTGGTGAAGGTGTAGATCCAATTGTGGGACAAGAAGAGCAGATTGTTTACTTACGTAGATATAGGAGAGCTATTAGACGAACTATATGTGGTACACATGAAAAACTTAGAGGGCATAAATAAATAAAAATTTGTTTCATAAAATTTCAATATTCCGTGTATCACTTTGCCATTCCGATGCTTGCTTGTACATCTTCTCATGTCATTCTTAAAAAACTCAATAATCAATAAACTATCAAGATAAACGAAAGTTTACTAATGGAGTGACAATCTCAATATAGAGTTTGAAGATTTTATTTTGTGGGTAAAACAACCAGAGATGATTAATTAAAATGGTGTACAACAACTGTAGAGCCTAAACACTACAATGAAACCTAAATCTTAGACTCTAAACCCTAAACCCTAAACACTAAACAGCGCAATCCAATGTAATACAATAAACTCTAAACCCTAAACAGTAAACTCTAAATACTAAATGCTAAACCTTCAACCCCAAACCTTTAGTACGTGTTATTATTATTACTATTTCTATTGTTATTATTATTATTTCTATTGTAATACAATAACCGTAATCCTATTATTACTTTTTCTATTGTTATTATTATTATTATTATATATGTAAAGACATGTTATACAATAATTTATACAACTGTATGTATCCTTTAATTATGAATGAATAAAAACTGCATTCAAAATTCAAAACTCTAAAATAAGAAGAAACGGTATTTCTATTGTAAAAAATTACAATAATAATGTATATGTAATTATTCTAATATTACAATAATTTATACTTATATATATACCACTTCTTCATAAATAAATATAATAATACAAATTATATTATTCATACAAATTAAATTATACTTTTTTCCTAGATGTATTATCATTATATCTTTAATTATTGTAATATTCAAATAATATATTTATTACTTTTTTCCTATTATTCCTATATCATATTATTATTATTAGTGTAATTATTAGCTCTTTTGATTAGTTCTTACTATGATAAGTCCAATTGTTAGCTCTTATTATAATAAATATAATAATAAAAATTATATTATTCATATTAAATATATTACAATAATTGTTAGTAATTATATTATAATATTAGTATAATTTCGTTATAATTTTATGACATTATAATAATATTATTACAAAATAATGATAATTACTATCATATAAAATTATGAAAAATAGCAAATATTATAATTTTTTTCAATATATAATTATAATTATAAAGAATACAATATCTACTTACACATGGGCGCATTTATATGCCAAATGCGCCCAGGCCCGGGCTGCACTGTTCCGGGTTTGGTTTGGCGCATTTGCGAAAGGCGCTCAACTACATGGGCGAATTTAGCAAATGCAACATTTTGCGTCCACCACAAAATGGGAACAGCCTCCAGTCAACCTCCTTAATTTTCCTATTCTTTTAAAAAAACTCTCTGGTGAGTTACTTTGCGTACTTGGGTCTAAGACCGGCCTCGTGTACGAGTTGAAGTCTTAAAGATGTCTATAGCATAACAGTGGATGGTTCGCGATAACACTTTTCTTCATGTCCCAGCTCAAGATGGTGCCCACAGCACAACTCTTAATTCAAAGACTCACAACTACTTGCCGAACTAACGCGTATGGATTCAAAAGGTGACTTGTGGGTTGTTCAAGATTAATCCAAATGCTTAGTCAAATTTTTAGTGGTGTTTTATTGACCAAAGCCTTGTATATATATCTCAGATTTGTCAACTTTGCATTGTAGGATGTGAGCCATTCCATATTTAACATACGAGTCTCAATCATCTAAACTCTCTCTTATCCATTCCATATTTAATATATATATATCCATTCTATGCTGGCAGTTTCTTATTCATCTCCTTCAACACTTGAATTGGATCTGCATACCTTTTATATATACTTTTGCAACGGAATAAACTCACAAAAGGTGAATGATTGATCAAACTGATCAATTAAAAACTTCCAGAAAAAATGGCAGCATGGTTTTTTCTCTTCTTACTTCTTCCTTTGACCCTTATTTTTCATCTTCAGAAAAACAAGAAACTAAAAAGGCTTCGTAACCCACCAGGCCCTCCAGGGTTACCTTTCATCGGAAACTTGCATCAGCTTGATAGTGCAAAGCCTCATGAGTTCTTGAGGAAGCTTTCCAACAAGTACGGCCCCCTCATGTCATTGAGGCTTGGCACTGTGCCAGTTCTTGTAATTTCTTCAGCGGAAACAGCGAAAAAAGCGTTGAAAACGCATGATCTTATATTTTCTGGAAGGCCACCACTTCTTAGCCACCAAAAGTTATCTTACAATGGCCAGGATGTTGGCTTCTCAGCTTATGGAGAGTATTGGAGGGAAATGAGGAAGATCAGTGTTGTTCATCTCTTTAGTATCAAAAGAGTTCAATCGTTTCGCCCTATTCTTGAAGATGAAGTTTCCATTTTGATAAAGAAGATCTCGAAACTGTCTTCTTCGTCTCAAGTTATCAACTTAAGTTCAGTAGCAATGAATCTTACAAGCATGCTAATATGTCGAATCGCTTTCGGTAAGAAGTATGATGAAGACGGTTATGAGAAGAAAAGGTTCGACCAAATATTACATGAATGCCAGGCCATGTTTGCAGGGTTTTTTGTCTCTGATTATCTTCCTTCCTTGAGTTGGATTGACAAGATTTCAGGGATGTTTGCTCGTCTTGAGAAGAATTTCAGGGACTTGGATTTGTTCTACCAAGAACTCATAGATGACCACCTAAATCCAAATAGGCCAGATTCAATGGATGATGATGTTCTTGATATCATGATCAAGATAAAAGATAAGCAATCAACATCATTCGATCTTACTTGGGATCAGATCAAGGGAATCCTCATGGTACGTAATTTCCTTTAGTTTCATAAATCAGCTTATTATTTTATCGAGAATCCATGGAGCAAAATTCTGCACCTACATCATTTTAAGAATTCAATTTATTAGTACTCTATACGTACTAAAAAAAGAGTTTAGTATTAAAATTTTTCTTTCCGTTAGTCAAGAAAAGTGTCTAGTTTTGGTTTGAAATTTTTGCATTATTCCTATAATGATAATATATAATCCAAATTAAAAATAAAGAAAAAAGTGTAAATACATCTAATTGTGCATTCGATATATTAAACATTGTAATTTTAAAAATATAATACTGAATTAAATATGAACTTCTTTTTTTGATATAGAAGAAATATTATTTTACTAAAAACTAATGAAGATGACAATAATGAAGATGATGATCATGAAATGATATTTTGGCGAAAATATCCCTGCTCGTAATTATATGAGAAGCATATTATATGGAGCATTTTGACAAAATGACCAAAATTATATGTTTTTTAATAGTTTAGTGACTACTTTTGGGAAACAAAAGGCATGATGACCAAAATCCAAATTTGTAAAAAGTATAATGACCAAATTCGTGATTCCCTCTAATTTATAATTTTTATTAGCGTAAGGATGAAATAACCAATAAGCCCTAGTTACTATAATAGACTATCACGAACAAAATAAAGTTCGGCTATACTAGCCCAATTCTCAATTGCTCAAAAACTGGGTGTCACTATCGGTGGGTGATGCCGGATTGGGAAGTTTTGGGGATGGTGTTGGGGGAAGTGGGGCAAAAAGCTGGACAATGAGAGTACAGAAGGGCTTTTTTTTTTTTTTTGGTTTAAGATCCTTTTGTTATTCCCTTTTTTTTTCTTTTTCTTTTGGCTAAAATGTCTAAAATGTTTTAAACCATGAGATTAAGGATGGACACAACAAGTGTCAACTTAGTAAAAAGTGGGGCAGAAAATAGTATAAAAATGTGGCAGAAATTTGTCAGGAAAAGAGATGTCTTAAAAAAACTCACTAATAAACAATAAGTATGGGCCAACTTAAATCTAAAAAATTAAACCAATAAATTTTGAACAAATTTTACTAATTGAGTGCTTTATATCATTCTTTGAAGCTAATGAAAGATTCATGAACCTCAACAATTTTCCTTTTTATGGGTAGTTATTCACAAAAAATCTAAATTTCATTAAGTTCTATTAGCCCATCACGAGTACTATTTCCAGCCCCCATCTCTTCTTTAAACAAATTAATTTTATCTCTAATTTATACAAGTCACTTCTTTTTCATAACCCTCACCTTTAATCTTCAAAGTATCCAATTACCTGGCCGATTACTAAAAAGAGCTGACATAATCTCTCAGGTCTAATACTATATGTTGACGAATAGTTTGAATCAACACCAAATGGTTATTAATACATATGCCACGTACACTTGCCAATGAATTGGCCAACCGTCCATATTTCCCAATTTTGAGTTTTGATATTGTTGGAGAGGTTTTAACCATGGGGAGCCCAACTAGAGTAGTTCAATAATCAGTAAGAGCCCACATCAGTCCAAAAAACTTAAGCTAGTGGGTTTTGGGTCCTTGCCATTTATTAGGTGCTCTAGCTCTTCTTAATTTTCCAATGTAAGAAGGTATCCATGAACACAATAAATCTATACTACCACATTAAAGCCCACTCTCCTACAAGCCAAATCCCTAGTCCAACAAGCCTATCTCTTTACCATGGACCCATTTAGTGCCCGTGCAAGTAGTAAAGGACCAAACCTACTTGTCCAAGGGTTTTGTTTCTCCGGCCAACATTCTGACTCTGATACCACTTGCTGGAGAGGTTTTAACAATGGTGAGCCAAACTAGAGCAACCCAATAAGCAGTAGGAGCTCACCTGAGCCAAAAAACTTAAACTAGTAGGTTTTGGGTTCTTGCCACTTATTACGTGCTTTAGTTTTTCGCGATTTTTCAATGTGGGATAATATCCATAAACACAATAGATATCACTATTAGAAATCTGTCACGAGAAGAAAACATCTAAACAACCCACCATAGAAACTACTAAGTATGAACTCAACTTGAATTTAAAAATTCATACGAATAGGTGTTTAACCCATCTTATTTATTAAATGATTTGTACCACTATCTTACTTATTTGCAATCTAATAACTAACAAGATACTTCTGGGAAGAGTTAAACTGAGCGTTTTTTGGTTAGGTACATGTCTCTGATTAACTTCAGTCATTTGGATCCTACAAAAATTAGTCATATCAGCTGTAACATTATGGCGCCCTTAACATCTCTCACAGGATATGTTTGTAGCTGGAACAGACACAAGTGCAGCCATAATTGTTTGGGCTATGACAGCCCTGATGCTGACCCCTACGGCCATGACGAGAGTGCAAGCTGAAATCAGAGATTTGGTCGGAAATAAAGGAACAATAGGGGAAGATGTACTTCAAAAGCTTCCTTACTTGGATGCAGTAATAAAAGAAACCTTCAGATTATATCCTCCAGCACCAATCCTTCTGCCAAGAGAAACCATAGAAAATTGCAAGATAGAAGGATATGATATTGCAGCCAAAACTATGGTTTTCATAAATGCGTGGGCTATTGCCAGAGATCCTCAAAGCTGGGAAAATCCAGAAGATTTCGTTCCAGAGAGATTTATGAATAGTAACATTGATGTGAAAGGAAATGATTTTGAATTGATCCCGTTTGGGGCAGGAAGAAGAGGCTGCCCTGGAATCTATTTGGGACTGTCAACTGTGAAAGTTTCATTGGCCAATCTTCTCTACACATTCGATTGGGAACTACCTTCTGGGATGAAAATGGAAGACATTGATGCTGATGTCTTGCCAGGAATAACCATGCATAAGAAAAATCCTCTTTGCCTTGTGGCAAAGAAATATGCTTAATTACTTAGGTTGTAATTATTGCACTAGTTAACTCAAGGACCAGCAGCTCGAATTTCCTTCTTCTATTTTGCAAATAAAAGTAGTTCCATGTTACCAATAACACGTTTTAATCCAAATTTTATCATCCTGGAACACAATTTTCAGTTTTCTTTTTTTCTTTTTCTTTTTTTTTCTGTTTGGTTATTTCGTATGGGGTCTTAGAGGATTTTTTTTTTTTTTTGGGTTGAATCTTGAAAATTTCAACCTTGAGTTAAAGTTTGAACTTTCTTTATTCTTTTTGGAATAATAGTTATTGGAGTTTTGATGCTTTTTGCTGTTTTGGGTTAAAGGGCATGGACTCTCTGATTGTTGATCTAAAAGAGATTGAAATTTAAAGTGCGCTCTTTGCTTATTGAGTTTTTAAGAAATTGAAAATCAAAGTTATGGGTGTGATATATCTCTGAGCAGTTGAGGAAAATCTTGGTAAGTTATATTGCATTTTCTTTTTCGGTTTTAATGATTTTGAGATGAGAAAAATTGTTTATTGATGCAGTTCTTGTTCATTGGTCATACCACTGAGCTTCCTTTGTCAGATCCTTTCACTACAAGAAAAATGGTTGTTAATGACGAAAAATAACATGACAAAAAAAAATCTATCACCAAATACCTCCATTAGTGATAAGAACTCGAGTCGTTACCAATTTTGTGTCAACTTACTAACTTTAATGATGAGTCACTAGAAATCATCACTATTTTGTCACTAAATAATATGGTGGGAAGATTTCCCACCAATAGGACACAATTAATGATGAAAAATTAGTGACGAGAACTACTCTTGTTACTAAATCTTAAAGTTTATTCATTGGTGATGAAGTTCTTGTCATCACCAATTTGGACACCTTTTAATGACGATTTTTGTCACCACCAGTTTCTTATTATATATGTAATTTATACTACTTATATAAGATTCTCAATTAAATTCTTAATTATATGGATATATGTAAAATATCAATAATTCAAATACAGAAAAAAAAAATTCGTTAGTTTATTATAAAATTGAATTTTTTTATTTAAAAGAAATTTTAATTAAAAAAATAGTCACAATAAAAATGAGAATAGTTATAATCTTTTAATTCACACCCACACACACATATATATATAGTTTTATGTATAATATTATTAAATATGGAGATATAAAATGTTTATTTTGGTCTGTAATGAAATTGAATATTATAAATTTTAAGAACAAGATATGTATTGGGCCATATAATTTGGGATAGATTAAATAAAATATTTTGGGCTCATTTGATTGGATCACAACTTAAATAATAATTGGATTTGTTAGGCTAAGAATAATGATTGAATTATGTAATTTCTTCATTGGGCCAAACTTATCTTTTTAAAATTATGACTCTTAATTTCTAATAATTGTACTAAGACACCCTAATGTTTATGAATTTGCCTACATTATTTGACTTTAAGCATAGAATGTTATATTAGGTGCACTATTAATTAATAATAATTGGGTTTCTTTGGCTAAGAATAATGATATTGGACTAAAAATATTCTTTTGTTGACTAAGGAACCCGCAACTGCTACCAATTGTGCGCACTGGGTAAACCTCGCCCCTGTGTAATAGCCCGCAAACCACACATGAGATGTAAACTGCACTGGACAAGCCCTATGCGACAGGCTCGACCAAGAAGGTGTTGACAAGGGGTTTTGAACTCATGACCTTATGGTCTCCCGCTCACTGCCACACCAACTCGGCCACCCTGCACTAAGAATATTCTTCAATGTGCTAAACTTAGTTTACTTATATTTTGATTCATAATTTATAATAATTGTACCGGGACATCCTAATATTTATGTTCGTTCATATGATTTTGTTTCAATCACATTGTCTTTTTAGCATAATAATTCACTATTGATTAGTACTAGTTAGGTTTCTTTGGTTAAAAAAAAAAAACAATTGGATTAAGTATCTTCTTCATTTGGCTAAGCTTCATTATCTTATTTATATTATGGATCTTAATTTAAAATAATTTTACTAAGAGCTCTTAAGATGTATGAATTTGCGTACATAATTTAATTACTTCAAACACATAATTTTTTTAGTATTAAAATACACTATTAATTAATGATAATGAATTATTTTTGACATTTATTATGGAATATATGTCTTTATAAGAAAATCACGAATGGAAAATAGTTTCAAAATAATTACAATCACTAATGTAATATTATAACATAAATAGAGGTTAATACATGTACTTACATAGTTAGACATAAAATCTATAACGTAAGTAGTTTATAACTAAAACTAGAATCTATAGTATAAGAAGTTAACACATACATGTAGTATGCAGTATATGACATAGTTATAACAGAAGTAATTAGTACATAACATAAGTAGTTTAGTACATACACATAGTTTTACACACAAACATGTTTATGAGTAATTATATTGGTAGTGAAAATTCATAGTGAAAAGTCATAATAACTAATGTGGTATATTTAAAGAGACAAAATTATACTTTGATATTTTCCACTTTTTAAAGAGTGTGGAGGATGATTTTATCTTTCCAACCATGCCACATTAGTTACTATAAATTTTCAATGAGATTATCATTTCTCTATATTTATTTTTTGTCTCTTTATTTATCTGTAAAGTAAGGAATTATACTTTTTTATTACACCTTTTAAAATTTTCGGTTAGACTTTTAATCTATATTAAAAGCATTAAAGATATTCTTTAATTTACTAATGGATCATATTAATTAATAAGTAAAATGTTATATTTTGTATTAAAGTATTGGGGATGCAATTGAAAGAAATAAATATATTTTGAAGAAAGTGAATGAATAAAATTACATTTATTGTAGGATTGAAATTAAAATAGAAAAAAAAATATGGGTATTGTTATAATAATTACATTCATTTAAACAAACTAGTCAACTTGATTTGACTTGATTTGGTGTATGAGCCTATTTGAATTCATCCACATTTCTTTGCAAAAATGCTTAGAGTTGAGATTATTCTAATTGTAACTTGTGAATAATATTAATTTATAAATACTTTAAAATTTTCAAAATATTAAGTATAATTTCACTAATAATATATTTAAATACAATCTATATTTTTTAAAAAAAAAAAACAAAATTCAAGAAGAAACTTCAATAGCTTCGAGAAATTTTTCCTTGTCATGAAATTGATAATTAGTAATAAAAAATTCGAACCAAAAAAGAAAAAAAATTTGTCACTTAAATTCCAATGTACATTTTATGTATAGAAGACAATCAGGTCATGTTTCAAGTTCACGTGTCGTGTTAAGATATATGTATTATAGGTTTTACACAAACACAAACACGACCCGTTTAATTATACGTGTCAAGTAATATAAACTAAACACAACTTATATTTTTAGCTGGTAACACCACACGACATGAAAATGACACAAAAATACGTATATACATATGAAATTTAGAAAAACTCAATTATCTATTTATTTCACAAGTAACACAATACAAAAAAAAAATACTAATATGCTTATTAAAGATTAAAATATCAAAAATACCTAAAATTATATTTTATGCAATGTCTTTTAATTTTATAAAATTATTATTAGATAATTTTTTAAATTATTTTAAATAGGGTCGGGTTGACATGTAAGTTGACCTGATTATACTTATTTATTTTCTGTACTATACGAGTTCGACCTAATTTTGACCTAAACTAGTTAATAGATATACTTATACCTACTAAAAATGTATTATGTTTCACATTTGCGTGTCAATATCACAAATTGCCACCTCTCAGTGCTAGTTCCTCATTCCTTCAACAGTTCCCCTGAACCCTATATTTCCTTTCCCATTTTCCCTTTCTGCCGACCCTCCCCTTCATCCAAAATCTCCCTCCCCTCCCCTCCAGTTGTTTGGTTCTACCTGCCTCTTCGTCTCTTTCATTGGATATGTTTTTCACAACTCTCTCTCTTTTCTCATCAGTTGACATCTCACTGCCTCTCCTTCCTCTCTCCTTATTCTGTTGTCCTCGTTGGTCCCTCCCTCGCTTGATCGCCGTCTTCTCTAGGCCTTTTGCTTCCTTCTTCTCATTAGTCCTCTCTTTCCCTACCAGTCTGTTAGCCGTCCAAGATTGACCTTTTTTTCAATCTTCATTATTATTTGCTGCTCAAATTTTTTGGTTGTAATATTTGTTGGATTATGGGAATTTTTTGTTGTAATTGTTGTGATTATCATTTGCTAATTTTGGGCATTTTGTGTTGTAATTGATGTGGTTATCATTTGCTAATTTTTTGGGCATTTTGTGTTGTATTTGATTAATTGACGTGGTTATCATTTACTGATTTTTTGGGCATTTTGTGTCATAATTGATGCTGGTTTGTGGGGATTTTGAATATCTAGTTATTTTAACCGTATTATGTTTTTTTTTGGGTGTTTCTATTTCTGTTTTAGCAATGGTAGGCTATGATTGTTGCTTGGTTGTGAGGTAAGCTTGTGTCTAAGCTTCCTAGTATTTTGAGTTAATTTTATGAACTTAAAGTTGAAATAACTTGGTGCTTTCGGTTCCTTTGTATTGGATCTCGTTTGATGTAGGATGAAATTCAAGAACAAGTAAGTGATAAAAAATAATAAACAAGAAATCAAAACTAGGGTAAATTAACTGTAGAAAATTCATTACCCCGAGGATCCTCAACCACAGAAGAGTAAGAGATGGCCACAACCAAAGGAAATAATAATATTGATAATCAAAGTCTAACCCTGAAGTAAGGCATTACATCAATATTTATAGAGAACATAAGAAACCCTGATAACAACTAAAACATAATACTAAACCCTAATAAAACTAAGCCCATTAACTATTGGGCTTTATTAAAATAAGCAACATAAATAAAACCCAGTTTAAATTAGTAAATAACAAAAGTCCCAATAATTTAATAACTAAAACTGATCCCCATCATTTCTCCCCGGCTACAAAGAAGTTGCCCCTGACGAAATAAAAGTTGTATAGCGCTCTAATAGAGCGTGATCAATTTTACGAAACTCTATAGCACTAATCCATGTGTAATCATCCAGCGGTTTGTTTTGCCACTTAACCAAATACTGTCGATAACCACTTCGCCTAGTCGGTACAAACCTCTTATCCAAAACATCCTCAATTACCTCTGCTGTTTGCTATAGAGATATAAAAAAAGGTGCAGGTGGAACAAGTAATGAAGGTAAACACATGGGCTCAATGACGTTAACAGGTGTAGAAGAGACTGATGAAGAAGTAGAAAAGGGATCAATAGAAGATCCATGATAAGAAGTGAGATATTCAATATTGAATATAGGACCAATACCCATATTATTAGGAAGATCCAACTCATATGCATTAGCACTAACCTTCCTTCGAATTCGAAATTGACCCATCCTCTTAGCATTCACTTTCTTCCATGTGCCAAGATGAAACCTCTTAGCTCGATGTCGCAACATCACTTGATCATTCTCATTAAACTCTTGATACCTACGATGAACATCTGCAGCAGACTTATAATTTTCATTACTTAAATTAATTTTCTATCTTATCTCAGCATGCAAATCATGAATGTGTTGTGCAAATGACTCCACAGACATGCTAGTCCTATATGCAGGGGGAAGGTAAACCAAATCAATAGGTTTCTATGGCTGATAACTAGTGTAAACCTGGAAAAGACTCACTCCAGTCGAACAGTTAACTGAACTATTATATACAAACTCAAGCCATGGGTAAAACTCTATCCAAGGTGGACACATGATGACCTATAAGACATCGTATCAAATCACCTAGGCTCCTATTAACAACCTCAGTCTGACCATCGGTCTGTGGGTGATAAGCAGTAGAGAACTTAAGTGTGGTATTAAGCTTCTTCCAGAGAGTTTTCTAAAAATAACTCATGAATTTCACATCTTTATCAGAAACTATGGACAAAGGTAAACCACGTAATCTCACAACCTCACTAAAGAAAATTGAAACAATATGGGAGGCATTATCAGTCTTACTACATGGAATAAAATGTGACATCTTGGAAAGGCGATCCACTACAACAAAAACTGAGTCATGCCCTTATAGGTCTTTGGTAAACCCAAGACAAAATCCATACTAAGATTCTTCCAAGCAGCTTGAGAAATTGGAAGTGGGCTATATAAGCCTGTGTTCTACTTCTTACCCTTAAGACTAGGCCAAAGAACCTATACGAGCTACATTCCTCTTAAGACTAGGCCAAAGAACCTATCCTCAACAATAGCAATAGTCTTATCACGACCAAAGTGACCAACTAATCCTCCCACATTTAACTCCATAACTAAATAATCACGCAGTGAAGTACTAGGAATACACACGCGAGTTCCTCTAAAAAGATACCCATCATGGATGCGAAACTTACTAGAAAGTGGTGAACTAGGGTCCTATCAGCTAGCATAAGTATCACTAAAGTCACAACAAAAAGGGTACTCCTGAATAATACGCTCAAATCCTACAACTTTCACACTCAAGGTGTTAATAAGGATAGATACCCTATTCAACTCATCGGCAGCCTTATTCTCTATCCCTTTGCAACGCTTAAGGACAAAAGAATACTCTTGTAGGAATCTACCCACATCGCAAGTCGATGACTCAACTTTTTCTGGGAGTTGAGATATTGAAGCGCCTGATGATCAGAATATAGCACAAACTTCTTAGGCAACAAGTAATGATGCCAATATCTAAGTGTCTAGAATACAACATAAAACTCCCTATCATAGGTTGAATACTTTTGTCTAGCCTTATTTAATTTCTCACCGAAAAACGCAATTGGATGACCCTCTTGACTAAGTACTCCCCCTATACCTATGCCTGAAGCATCACATGCTACCTCAAAAACCTTACCAAAATCTGGTAGCGCAAGGATAGGTGCCTGTGTTAACTTATCCTTAATATTCACAAAGGCTTTAACAGCTGATTTGGACCAAACAAACTGCCCATTCTTCAAGTTATCAGTAATGGGAGCCATGATAGCAATAAATCCCCTAATGAACCTCCTATAAAAGGTAGCTAGCCCAGGGAAACTATAAGCCTCATGAATATTAGAAGGTTTAGGCCACTCCTTAATAGCCTTTACTTTCTCAGGGTCAACAGAAACCCCATCCTTGGAAACCATAAACCCAAGGAATATAACCAACTCCTGTACAAAAGAACACTTCTTCAAGTTAACATATAATTTCTCCCGTTGAAGAGAAGCTAAAACAGGCGTAAATAAAGTAAGTTTTCCTCTCGAGTTTTACTATAAATCAAAATGTCATCAATATAGACCACTACAAACCTACTAATAAAAGAACGTAGTACCTGATTCATAAATCTCATAAATGAGCTGGGTGCATTGGTTAGACCAAATGGCATGACTAACCACTCATAAAGCCCATCCCCTGTCTTAAAGGCAGTTATCCACTCATCCCTCTCTCGAATGCGGATTTGGTGATATCCACTCCGCAAGTCTATTTTGGTGAAAACCTGAGCACCTGTCATCATATCTAACATATCATCAAACCTCGGTGTGGGAAACCTATACTTGACAGTGATCTTATTAATGGCTCGGTTATCATAACACATCCTCAAACTTCCATTAGCCTTGGGGGTGAATAAAGTTGGCACAAAACAAAGGACTAAGACTCTCTCTCACAAAGCCCTTATGCAGTAAGTTTCCTATTTGTCGTTGTATCTTTATCTGCTCTGTGGGGTTTATCCAATAATGTGGCAGATTTGGTAAAGAAGACCCTGGAACAAGGTCAATAGAATGCTGGATATCCCAAAGAGGTGGTAACCCATTAGGTAACTCATTAGGCATCACATCGACAAATTCGTGGAGAATCTATCTAACAACATTAGGAATCTCATTAGTACTCCCCTCAAGGACATCCCTCGTCTCCCTAGCAACTACCACATAAACAACATTTTCCTTTAGGACACTCCTCTCAAACTCTTTTCTATTAAAGATATGGGGTGATTTGATTTGCTAGGTAGGTGTGCTACTTTCCTTTGGTGGCCCTTTAGGAGACCTTGGGGCCTTACAGGTGTTAAGGTTATCTTTTGCACCTTGTGCATGAACACATAAGTGTTGGTTCTCCCATAATGAGTCACATTATGATCATAAAGCTAAGGTCGTCCTAGTAAGATATGTGCAACATCCATAGGAAAGACATCACACCAAATGCTCTCTTCATAACCCTAAAGGTGGATAGGAACTAAACATATTTGTGACACAGGAATAGGTGTCTTATTGACCCAGGCTACACTATATGGCTCGGGGTGTGGTTTTACTTTCAACTTCGACTGAGTAACTGCACTTTGGGAAACTAAATTTAAAAAACTACCCATATCAATAACTATTTTAGAAGAAATACCATCAACTTTGCTATAAGTTTGGAAAATGGTGGTTCTCTTCCAATCCTCCTCTTTCCTAGGGCTGGCATAATTGCATCTCATAACATGTAACTGCTGCCCCATAACATCTAGGTTCTCATCTACCACCTCATCCTTTGTGTCATACTTACCCTCTAAGTGTCCTTTATCTTTTTGCTCTTTAATGACTCCAAGACGACGATGGGGACAATCAAAGGGTTTATAGTCAAGCTCATGACATTTAAAATACTCATCTGTGTTTCTAGACTGTGAGGATGGCATGGGAGCCTTTCCTTTCCTAGGTCTCGAACTGGTGTGCTCATTGTATTACTAGCCCTAGAGGTACCCTGTGAGATGGGGAAAGAACGACTTTGTGGAATACTACGACTACTAACTTCACAGGCATATGAAAAAATTCTTCTCTAGGAAGAACCATTCAACCTATTCTCTTGCTCTAAAGCAGCTTGAAAAATGTCATTTAAGGTGTTGAATTGAGTGATCAAAATCTCATGTTTAAGCTCAAGTCTTAACCCATTCTTAAACTAGATGATAGTTGGTGAGCTGGATCGGTGTGTGCAAAAGTGCGTCAAAATAAAGCTCAAACTCACACAAATATACACCTAAACCTCAGTTAATCAAATGTAGTAAAGCATAGGGATCATTTTCCACAGGGAAGGGGACAAAACAAGAATTTAAGTGCAACTAATTATTTGCTATCTATGTTAACTAATGCAATGATTTAGAGAGTGATATTTAACTAACTAAAACAAGGAAATAAACACACAAATGAGGAAGGAGGGTGATCCTTGGGTTCAATGCAAGGGTTCGGTTACTTTGACTCCTAAGGGCAACCGAGTGTAGGGCATCTTAACTAAGTGGCTACATCCGTTCACTCCAAATCTCCTTTCGGTCTCATTGAAATTATAGAATGAGGAATCTCCTTTCGGTCTCATCCCCACCTAGAGCACATTAGCGCCTATGGCTTCCACACAACTCTAATGCACAATTCTAGCCCTAGATGTTTTAGCCAACTACTTCACATTCCCTAGCTCAAGTGTTTAATCTAAGAAAACCACCTATTTTTCACTCCACATCTCCTTTCGGTCTCAATGGAATTAAAGAATAGAAGATCTCCTTTCGGTCTCACTTCTACCTTTGCACACTAAAACCTATGGCTTCCACACAATTTTAGTGCACAATTAGATTCATATGGTAGTTGTTTCTTGTCTCAAACACCTAAATTTAGAGAATGCTAGGTAGTTCTTGCTACTTTTGGTCTAAGTTCATGTATATTCTAAAACACACACAAACACCAAGAACACACACTAAATGTGGCCACCATTCAATGCATATCAATTCATTAAATACAAGTAGGAAGACTTCAATTAATGCAAGCCCATCACTCTAAAACCCATAAGAAATCAAAATAAACCTAACCCATACATCAAACACCAAGAATCACCCAAGATAGTTTAGCCTCTCATGGCTTCAAACAACCAACAATCACAAGGAGAATCAACAATTGAAAGCATAGGAAATATGTAAGAAAAACTTCCCTTAATCAAAAGATTGGTGAATCCAACAAATTCCAACACTTTAGCAATCCAAATCAACTCCAAAGATGGATGTCTTCAAGCCACAAAATGCCAAACCCTAGCCTCTAGGAAAATCCCCTCAAGATTGGGGAAAATGTGCAAATAATGAAAAACTAACCCTAACCCTATCCTCTATTCTACTCTAATCTATTCTATGTTCCTCATCTACTTCCTACTTGTGTTTTTCTGCAGAAAATGGGATATTAATACAGCTAGGGGCGTTGGGGAGAAAATGTAAAGCTTCCAAAACATTAGGGACGAAATTTGCAAATTTCAGGATTCAGGCGTCGTACTGATTGCGTCCCATTTTGGTCCCTTTTCGTCCGGATTTTGACAAAACTCTCTGCATAAAAGTTTTTCCTCTCTTTTTCAGCTTTCCATAGAATCTTGAATCATCTCATTTGGACGTCTTAATCAAGAGTTATGGCTTCCGGAAGATGGCTGATTTTTCTCCCTGTTTTCCTCTTCTTCGGTTCTGCCTTGTTCTGCTTTTGCCCAATTTTGGTCCATTTGCTTTCGGAATTTGAGAAACCTTTGTGCATAAAATTTTTCTATCTCTTTCTCATCTTTCCATAGCATCTTCAGTCATCTCATTTGGACATTTGCATCAAAAGTTATGAACTTTAGAAGATAAGTGGTTTTTATCCCTTTTTCCTACAAAACACATAAAATATGAGAATCACAAATATAATGTGATTTATCTAATAAACATGGCATATCTCAATGAAATCTATGCTAAAGCATGAAAAACACATATCTAATTTTATGAATATTTGATTCTCATCAATAGTCATTTGACTACTCTCATTAACCTCACACCTCCGAATCAACTCCCTATATTTACCAATATATTCAGCAACAGACATATACCTTGACTCAAGTTGTCTAATTGTTCCATCAGCCTATCAGTATGTTTTAAAGGTAGGTAGTGCCTTGTTAAGCGTATTTTCATCTCTGCCCAATGTCTAAGAGGTGGTTACCTTAAGCGCTCTAAGTCTCTCTCAACATTACTCTAGAATACATCAGCTCACTTAACAAGTTTTATTTTGGCAAAATGCACCCTACGTGCATAAGACATATCATACCAGTCAAGGAATTTATCCATACTAGACAGCCAATCAGTGAAAACATAAGGGTCAAACCAACCATCAAACTTAGGGGCATCTACCTTGATTTTCTTAATATCATCATCACGGCGGTCATAGGGTCATAATTCCTATAATTTCTACACTTCTCATAGTCATGGTCTCGATACTCGAGATAGTCAATATCCCTATGGTCATTGAGCATATTACCTCGAGAACGTTCATGAATATTTTCAGGGGCCCTCGGATCAACTAAGTTTTCCACATCTCTCTCACCCTCTCTATGTTCAACCACAGGTGGTCTTTGCTCTAACACAAGGACTTTTTCAGATACAATGTTGATATGCTCATTAAAGTTTCTTTGCATTTCATCTAGTTTAGCAAGTAAAAGAGTTGTGTTATCATCTGGGTTATGCTGGGTTCCACTACAGTTACCACCTGGACCATGTTGGGTTCCACTACTGTTATCATCTGGACCATAATAGGTTCCTTTACGGGTAGTCATGACAAAATGCAAAACTGATATAATCTAGAATTTTAATTCAAACAACTAAATTATAATTTTAAAACGTATGCACTCGCAAGCTCAAAAATCAATTATAAAATCAATTAATGTGTCACAACAATAGGAATAGTAAGCAATTAAAGAAAATAAATCAACCGAATTTTCTGAAAGTTTAATACTACGCTATAAATTGAAATCTAAGTAATATAAGTATATAATCCTAATATTCAAAAAAAAATCGGATTGAAAATAATAAAGACAAGGCTGAAAGGTTAAGGTTAATTTGAAAGGCTTAGAATTGTAAAGGAAAAAGAATGATTAGGGTTACCTTCCTTATATTTCACAAAAGTAGTAAGCAATGATTGTTGATGATGTATAGAGAGAGATGCATGACGAATGTGATGGCTTTTTGGTGACAGTGACAGAAGCTTCCCGCTAATGCTTGATTTGCAATTGATTTGCAGTGACAGAAAACCTTTTCAATTGATTTGCAGCCGTAAACAATAAATCTGGCTTTTCTTTTCTTTTCTAACCCTAGGATGAAGTAATATGATGGCTTTGGCCCCACACAAATAAAAGAAACACTTCCTTGTGAACTTGATTTTGTAGTCAATTTTGTCGCTCCCTTATTTGCTTATCGGCTGAACACTTCTCAAGAAATCAAGCAAATTGGATGCGTCAATTTTGTCCGTTTACCCACGTGTTTTGTTGCTTTTTTCTTGGATTGGTTTCGGCCAAGCTCCCATCCAAACGTAATCAATTTTGAATATAGAGGATGATAAAGTGGATAATGAGAAGACGAGAAGAATACTTAGAGTCGGCAGAGAAGGTGGCTAAAGTCCCACGTGATCAAATCAAACTTTTCTAGGTGCACTACAAAAAAATTAGTCTTTAGTGACCAAAAAGTCGGTGACAACAATATTTTTGGTCACCAAAAGTAGCTTTTAGCAAAGAGAAAAATGTAGTCACAAAAAGTTAGTCACAAATGTATTCATTCTTGACCACGCAAAAAAGTGGCCACTAAATGACATCCTTTAATGACGAGAAAGAAAAAGTGGTCACTACGTGGTCACTAATTGTTATAGTATGAAAAAGACAACCAAAAGTTGACTACATTTAATGACCAGTATTGGTGACGACGATTCCATTTGTCACAAAAAAGTTACAAAATATGTTTTGGTGACCAAAAAAATCGTCACTAAATTTATGATTTTTAGTGACAATGTTTTCTAGTCACTAAAAGGTTATGATTGGGCTAATAATGGATCTATCATTGGGCTTGCGTTGGTTTGGCTTACAAATTAATTGGGCTTACAAATGGACCTATTATTGGACTAACAAATTAGTATGATTGGACCTAACTTTATATTAATTGGCTTATGTTATAAGAAATAAGGTTTGGGCTAAACAAATATTTTATTGGGTCAAATTTAGCTAATTTGTATTATGACACTTAATTTTCTTTAATTGTATGTTGACACCCTAATAGTTATACATTTGTTATATAATTTTACCTAAAGTACATAATCATTTAGCATTAAAATACATTATTGACTAATAGCCTTCTTTGATCAAGAATTATGATTGGGTTACACAATTTATTCACTAGACCGAAGTTAGCTAATTTGTATTATGACTATTAATTTTTAATAATTGTACTAAGACACATAATACTTATGAATTTGTCCACATAATTTTACACTAGCAAAAAAAAAAACCATCTTTGATTGCCACCACTTATATAATGATTGGAATTGTTTGGCAAAAGATAATAATTGGGCTATGTAATTTATTCATTGGGCCAAACTTAACTTTTTTAATTTATGGCTCTTAATTTCTAATAATTGCACAAATACATCCTAATATATATGAATTTGCCTACATTATTCTACTTCAAACATAGAGACTTTTTTAAATACACCATAAATTAATTATAATTGGATTTCTTTGGCTAAGAATAATTATTAGACTAAGTTTATTTTTCCTTATGCCAAACTTAGCTTACTTATATTATAACTCTTAATTTCTAATAATTGTACTAGGACACCCTAATATTTTTGTTTGTCCATATAATTGTACATTAATCGCAAAGTCTTTTTAGTATTACAATACATTATTGATTAGTACTAATTGGCTTTCTTTGGCTAAGAGTAATTAACAAATGGACTAAGTATATTTTTCATTGGGCTTAGCTTCATTGGCTTAATTATGTTATGACTCTTAATGTAAAATAATTATACTATGACACATTGATAATTATGAACATGTGCACATAAGTTTTATTACTTTAAGTACATGATTTTGTTGGTTTTAAAATATACTATTGAAAATCAGGAATAATTTTAATTACTTTAAAATACACATAAGTTTAATTACTTTAAGTACATAATTTTTAATACTTATGTATAGTGGGTACATTATATAAGTAGTCCGTATATGTATATAGTTATAGATAGATACAATATCAAATATTGGTAATAATATTCATAAAATAATATTTTCTAGTATAGTGTTTCTAGATTTGTTGAACTCTAGATGTTCTTGTACAGTGTCAAAAGTGAATCCAAACTAAAAAACGTAAAGAGTCACTCACAAAATAACTATTCATTGATGAAAATTGTGTTAGTTTTAAAGTAAAATAACCGACTAACAATTTATATGGGGTTGAGACTCTAATGTTGTTGGCTTGTGTGAGAAAACTTGTCCCTATTCAATAAGGAATGTCATAGTTTTGTTAGGTGAAATTTATTATATTTTATTACTTAAATTTTTGATAAAATTTTAAATTGAATAAGTACTGTAATTAAAATTTTCATAAATTATTTATATAAACCTTAAATATCCAATATATATATATTTTATTTCATTATTAAAATTTGAACTTTTTTTTCCCTTTGATTTACCTTAAAAAAAAATTTAATTTGGTCATTAAATTATTAATTAGAATTTTATTTTTCAAAATCTTAATAATTTCATTTTCAAAACTAAATTTTCTTTTCACTCCAACTATAAACTAATGAATTTCAATGGGTAGAAGAGTAGGTATAAAAAATTAAGTTTGAATGTTCTTACAATTTATCATTGACAAGATCTTCAAAAAAGGGTAAAAAAATAGAAAATATTTAATGAAAAAAAAAGGCAAACCAAAAAAAGGCACATTTTCAACACTTGGAAAATTCCCACTCAAAACTTCACTTCATCCTTTAGAAAAAAAACAGCAGCCGACAATTAAATTAAGTTGACTTCAATTCTTGCTTCTATTAGAATAGTCTTCTTCTCTTCTTACGCCCACTCAAAACTCCATTCAACACTTTGGAAAAAGCATCACCCGAAAAGGTAAAGTTGACTTCACTTATCGCTTTCTATTACAATAGTCTTTTTCTCTTCTTATTCTCACTCAAAACTGCACTTCAACACTTAGAAAAATGCAACACCTGAAAGTAAGACTCACTTCTTGCAACCGATTCTAGTAGCTAGACAATAGTCTTCTTCTCTTCTTGAAGGTGAGCAAACAAGTGTGCATTTGTGTTTAGCGATCAATTTTCTTTGGGATTTTTATGTGGGATGAATTTATTACAAATTTTAGGGCTTTCTTGCAGTACAGAGGTTGGCAAGGCAGTTGAACTGAAGAATCTGGTTACCATCAACTAAAGACCGACCTTTTTGAAGTGAGGTAGGTGCTAAAATGGGCTAGCGGTTTTGTGGGAGGCTGCCTACTGCAATGTGTGCGTATACAGCAAGATTCAATGCCTGATGCACCATGGCTGAATTTGTTTATGTTCTGTACTCCAGATCTACCACTATCCTTCCCATGTTCCAATACTGTTTTGGAGCTTTCTTTTTCTTTTCCATTGTTGGAGTTCATCTCTAAAGGTTCTTCCTTCATCTTTTGAACAGTAGCATACTCTACCATTGCCGAAATTGGACCTTCCAGTTGACAATGTTTATGTGGTTTGACCTTCCTAATTGCAGAATGTACCTACTTTCATAGCTACTGAAACCCAGGCCCAATTGTTTTCTTCACATTATTCTTGAATGGTTGGTGTATGAAGTCTGAACTCTCATCTTTCCTTTTTTGGCATTTCAGTGTGCTATTGTATTGTTACTAAATTTTAGGAAATTTTTTATCATGTATGTGTTTCAAATTATTTTCCTTGTCGTCAAATTGTTGTGTTGATCTGGGAGTGTTTTTGTGTGGTACCTAACTATACCACACTGTGAATCATATTTCTATATGATTTTTGCAGTAATGTGGGTATGTTTTGCTATTATAGGAGTATTCTGTTGAATTTTTTTTCAATTTAGAAATAGAAGCCGTCAGTTTCTTCTATAAAAGGAGGCAGCAACCATCGGGTCCTTCATGTTTTTTTCTTTGTCTTTTTCTATTTGCTTTCTTTAGTTTTAGTTGAGGTCTTCCTCGTAGCAAAATTCTAGAGCAGCAACACATCCTTTCTGTTTTCTTCCTTTTCTCCCTTTAGTTTAGAATCAGCAGCCGTTCCTTATTTTCTTTAAGAACTTCAGCAGTTGAGACTTCAACCGCTCCTCTCTTGTTCTCTGACTTTTGTCTTCTCTGCACCCAACTCCAGTGTGGCAGCTGAAAGTTCTAGGCTTCCTAAACTACTAAAGACAGCAACAAGAACAGAATGACGGGAAGTCCAGGAAGAGGAACAAGAGGACCGATTGAAGTCTCGGCTGCTGAAGTTCTTAAAGAAAATAAGGAATGGGTGTTGATTCTAAAATAAAGGGAGAAAAGGAAAAAAACAGAAAGGATGTGCTGCTGCTCTAGAAATTCTACTACGAGGAAGACCTCAACTAAAACTAAAGAAAGCAAATAGAAAAAGACGAAGAAAAAAACATGAAGGACCCGATGGTTGCTGCCTCCTTTTCTAGAAGAAACTGACGACTTCTATTTCTAAATTGCAACATGTTCTTTTCTTTCCCTTCTTGTACTTGGCTTCTATGTTCTTGTTTTTGCCCGATTTCTTGTTTCCTAATTTGTGCTCAGCTTGGTTTTGTTTCCTTTGTATCTGAATTTTATTTGTTAATTCTTGTACAGCCTGGTTTTGTCCTGTTGTTGCCTAAAGAAGTTCCTTTTTGTTTGTGCAACTGCTTCTTGTTTCTTAATTGTGCAACACGGATTCTTGTTCTTTCCTAATAGCAGCCCAGCTTGTAGTCTTCTTCTAGCGGAAGAAGTCTTTTGTTCTTTTGTTTCCAAATCCCTTTGCGGCTGCTTGGCTTGGTTTAAGAAGTCTTTTGTTCTTTTGTTTCCAAATCCCTTTGCGGCTGCTTGGCTTGGTTTTCTTGTGGCTGAAGCTTCTTGTCTTTTTTTTCTCTGCCCGCAGCTTCTTCATTCCCTTTTTGCTTTGGTTTTTGACAATAAAATAGTCCCAAGATAATTGGTTAGTCCTTTTATCCTCAAATTAGAAAAAAAATTCAAGATTGTACTTAAAAGTTCTAAATTGGTTAGTCCTTTGTGATCACTTTGTGTCGGAAGACTTTCTGGTCTACAAATGTTATTGACTAGTTTCCTTGGAATTTCTAATTTAATTGCAACAAAATTCATTACCAAACTCATTTAGTAATGTTGTTTGTCTGCCTTGTAGAAAAGGAGCAAAAGAAACAAGGAAAATCGGGCAAAAAGTACCATTTATTCCACAATTGGGTCAAAGTCAATTGCAAGGACAATACATGAAGTAATCTGTATTTCATGATCCTTACTTTTAAAACAAAAAGAAACTGTTAGAATTTGTTAATGGTTGTATTATGTTATTATTGATATTGGTTAGGCTGTAATGGAGGGTAGAGAAGTTTCAGCCATTGATGCGTATGAATTTTCTCATTATTCCAAAAAGAGGGGGAAAATGGCTAATGATATGGCTGCTGAGATTTTGGTATGTGTATGATCAACATCCCTTTTATCATGTATAGATGTAAAAATTGATTCTTTTTTTAGTACTGCTGAATATTTGGCAATTTCATCATCATTCGGACAGGAATTTCAGTTCTATAAGTTTCTGGATGGTTGAATTGGTAAGTATTGACTTGTCTTAGTGGGCTAATTTATTTCCTTGATTGATTATTCCTTTTATCAAGTGTATAAAAATTGATTCTTTAATGAGCACAAAGCAAAACAAAAAAAAAGGAAAAAGGAAAAAACAAAAAACCATCTCAGTTTGGTTTCTGATTTTATGGTTGTCTAATTTATGCGTATTTGGTTATATCGATTAAGCTTCGTGTCTTGAATACTATATTCACCCAAGGAGCCAAGGATATGAAGGTAGCTGGATTTTTGTCATCATTTGCTGATTTCCTCATTCTTGCTAGATATTTTCTTTGCTGGACATTTGTGTGGGATGGTGGGGCTTTAATCTGGGAATCATTCTGTTGTTGCATAACCACATTTTCTGTTGGCTTTATTTTGCTGTTGCTGGATATAGTTCCATGTCTTAGCTTGTTGGAATTTGCTGGATTTATTGGCTGCTTGCTGGCATATTTTGGGTGATTGCAATTTGCTGGACATTTTCTGTGTGAATTTGGGAATCATTCTGTTGTTGCACATTCACATTTGCTGTTGGCTTCATTTTGTAGTTGCTGGATATAGTTTCATAGCTTAACTGGCTGGAAAACTTTTTACTTCTTGTTCTATTCTGTTTATGCATTCTCTACGACTGAGCTGTTGGGTGCTTGTTGGAATATTTTCAGTGATTGCAATTTTACTGGACATTTTCTGTGTGAGATAGTAGGGCATCAATCTGGGAATCATTCTATTGTTGCACAACCACATTTTCTATTGGTTTCATTTTGTTGTTGCTGAATATAGTTTCATGGCTGAGCTGGTTGGTCGACATTTTGTTGCTTGTTCTATTCTGTGTATGCATTTTCTATGCCTGAGCTGTTGGCCGCTTGTTGGAATATTTTGGATGATTGCAATTTTGATTGAGGTCTTTTTGACTACTAATAGGAAAAAGGAAAAAATATAGTGGACTAGTTTATATTATGATAGCATTCATTTCATGATACATGTAAATGTAAAATTGATTCTTTGGTCACAAACTACTAAATTTGGCAGTCTCATTATCATTTCTGAGATAAATTTAAGTTGTTTATGTTTCTGGTGATTAAATTGGTGGTAATTATATGTATGTTTTTTTAGTTCTACATTGGCTTTCATATTATGCTACGAATATTGTAATTATTTATAAGTATTTTCTATAATTGTAGGAGAGTATGAAAGAAATGGAGGCCACTATGACGAAGACACAGGTTGAGATATGCCAAGAAACGCCAGATTAGAGGTTCTGCTGCTCCAAAGAAACAGATCCTAGCATCTGAGAAGTTGCGAGTAGATGTGTCAAATGAGAGGAAAAGAGCCAAAGAAGTTGAGCAAGAGCTGAGGAAATGATGACTAAGCTGGCTGCATTGAAGGACCAACAAACCAAGACAAATGCAAAGATGGATTTGATGATGGAGCACCTAGCTCGGTTGAGTGGACATGAAAAAAGTATGAGTCTGCCTTCTATTGTTCCAATTTGGTGTTGATTAGATTCTAAGGTTGATATATAGCTGAAGTAATATTTGCTAGTATATCTTTGAAAATTAAGTTGTTGATTACAAGTTTTTGACTAGTCTCATGTTCATGTTGATAATATTGAACGTGATGGGCCAAGGCTAGTTTATCGGTTTATGTAGAAATAGTTTGGCAAATGAAACGCTGCTAATATTATGTTGCTTAATATATTTGTTTACCCACTTCATTACATTTCATCTCAATTCTCAAATGGTTTTGGTTTCCGTTTCCATTACATATCTTAGACTGGATGAAAATTGGAAAGAACAAACCCCAAGTAAATGAAATGAGTTGCAATTACTAAGTAGTACTGGTGTATAACTATAGATATTGCCATTCGAGTGAGAGTAATACTCTAAGATTCTTTTTGACTTTTCATCTTTTTTTCATCTATCTAGATTTTTCTTTTGGCTTTTGCAAATTTTTCTAGCTTCTTTGTTTCCACTATAGATGCAACAAAGAAGTTAGAAACATTTTTGATTTAATAGTAACTTCATAATTTCTAATATTATTTTGTATTTGGTGTTTTTTAAATTCAATACTAATTTGATTGTTTGTGTTTTTTCATAAGGACTTACTTATTTGATTTTCATTGATGTTTCTATGGAATGTTTGCAGTGACTCATCTTTCACATGGAGTGGATGCTATTTGGACTGTTCGCATGGAGTATGCTAGTTTTGGTTCGTGTTCAAAGGGTTCCTTTTGATTCTATATGACTTGATAGATGATGAAATTTTAGTTGTGTACTTTTGTAGGATAAGTAATGATGCTTTTGTTTTGGTGCATCCAAAGTTAAGGGTTCCTTTTGATTCTATATGACATGATAGATAATGAAACTTTAGTTGTGTACTTTTGTAGGATAAGGAATGATGCTTTTGTTTTGGTGCATCATTAACTTTGGATGCTTATGCTTTTGTTTTAGTACATCATTCGGTTGACATTGTCCTAAATCTTTTGTCGGGAAAATGATATAACCATCATATCTTATGGGAATGCGGCTTTTGTTTTGGTGCATCATTAACTTTGGATGCTTATGCTTTTGTTTTTGTACATTATTATGTTGACATTGTCTTAACTCTTTTGTCAGTGTTAGTTTTATGTATTGATGAATACTTGATGTGGGTATGTTGATTTGTTGTGCGTACTTTGGTGTTGTATTGTTAGTTTTAATGTTGATGATGTTTGGATGGGTGTATTGGAAAACACAAGATTTGATTGCAATTAGGAAATGTTGTATTTCATTTGGAATTGCATTTAATAATGCATTAAAGAGATTGGATGGTTTGATACAACATTTTAATGTTGATGTTGTTTGGATTGGAAACAAATTGGGAAATGCTGAATTTTAATGTCAATATTGTTTAGATGGTTTGATATTGCATTTAAAAGATTAGTGACGACTTGAATTTGGTCACCAACACACTTTTGTTAACCACAAAAATGGTCATCAACAATCATGATCTTATATGCTATTTTAAGAATAATGACAACTATTGTAGCATGAACAATTAGTCCTAAATAATAAATTTAGTGACAAATTGGTGAGAAAATAATGTGGTCACTAATGGTTGTTCATATGACAATACAATACTTGACAACAATATTTTGTCACTAATTATGGTCATTTGTTTACAATTTGTTGACGAATTTGGGTGGTCACAAATGGTGTTGACTTTCTTTCGTTTAATGACCACCATAGGTTGTGACCAAAAGTGGTCACCAATTCCTATTTTTTTGGTTGACCTTCTTATATTTCTTGACCACCATATGTGGTGACCAAAAGTGGTCACCAATCACTATTTTTTTTGTGACCATCTTATATAATCAATAACCCAAAAAATTATGTTTTGGTGACCACTTTATGTCGTCACTAAGAGCATGACCACTTTTTTTGGTCACTAGCTGTACCAATTAGTGACCACCATGTCATCAACGTGTTTTACTAACTAAGCTTTGCAAACCACCATGAGACCACAGGATTTTGGTCACTAAATCTCATTTGTGACGACTATTATATATTTAGTGACTACTTTTGACGTGTCACTAAAGGGCAATTTTTTTTTGTTGTGGTGGCTGAATTTTTTTGAATCTTAATCTTTTTTTTTTTTGGTGGTTGTGTTTCATGGTTTTCTAAGGATGTAGATCTAAAAATAAGAATTTCCAGAGTCTAGGCTCTGATACCAAAATGATGTAGGAGGAAATTCAAGAACAAGTGATAAAGAATAATAAATAAGAAATTAAAACTAGGGTGAATTAACCGCCGAAAATTCACTATCCTAGGATCCTCAACCACAAAAGAGTAAGAGATGGCCACAACCAAGGAAATAATAATATTGATAATCAAAGTCTAACCTTGAAGTAAGGGATTACATCAATATTTGTAAAGAACATAAGAAACCCTAATAACAACTAAAACATAATACTATATCCTAATAAAACTAAGCCCATTAACTACTGGGTTTTATTAAAATACGCAACATAAATAAAACCCATTCAAAATTAGTAAATAACAAAGTCCCAAAATTTAATAACTAAAATCGATCCCCATCATCGCTGTCTCATAGATGATTGTGTTCTCACTCTCTATATATTCTCCATGTTTTTCTATCCATTTTTTTTTTAATTGGCTTTTGCATTTTATCTTTATTGTTTTATCGCAAACGATTGCTCATGTTTATAAATGACTCAATTAATTTCATCACTTGCCTTTGTTGCGCGCACCTACAATTATATATATATAGACTTCTATCTCTCTCATTCTTGAATGATGAATGAATGTGAATTTGAAATGAAGATGCACATTTTATACTATTAATCGATGAAAATATTGTGGTGGCATTACATGCATTCCAACAATGGTGAAGAATGATAAACGCCATGTGAAAATAATATCTCAAAATTTAGTTTTTGACCCTTTTTTTTTATTGTTATTGCTAATCATCTCTTTTTATTTGCCATCTTTCTATCACAAAATATTAGTATCTAAAAGATTTTTAGTGTATCAGAAAACTATTAAAGTTTCCTTCCTTCCACCTGCTAATATTGTATTCTTGTGATCTTTGTAATCTTGTTAACCTGTTATAGCATAAGTGGTTGGTAATTTGGATAATGTCATGCTAACTTTGTTCTTATGCTGGCTTGTTCTCAACTTTTTTGGCTAAACTTGTTTGTCATGAGCTGTATCAATCTGTTCTAATGTTGTAATAAAAAAAAAAGGCAATAACTAAGGTTCTGTAGAGTGTGATTAGAGGCTTGCTTCCGAAATAGATGGTTTGCAATTTACTTTTTTGCCTATTGACATTATATGTGATGATTACTTGCTAAGGTTACCATTTATTTTCTGATGGAATTCAAAAATTATAGTTTCATCCTATGTTTTACCCTTGAAGGACTATGGTTTACAATTTTCAACTTTGAATTTTATTACTTTATGCTTCTATGTACCAGACTGCCCTTTATGCTTAATTAGATTTTTAGCATTGCTTACATTGATATTCTATTCTGAAATTTTTCTACAGCATGTTAGGCATGCAACTATTTTGGCCTTGAGTACAGCAGCACATAACAAGCCAGGCTTGATGAAAGGTCTCCTACTTGAACTTTTACCACTACTCTATGATCAGACAATAATCAAGGTAAACCAAATTTGTTGTCAATGTGCTCCATATTCTATGGAATTTCATTAGAGGTGGATATACAGTACTAATTGCTAAGTTTTGTCATGACTGTGTGAACTAAATGTTGATGCTTTGGAGGTATTGAGTGGGTTTTAGCATATTGTTGTTGGTATTTGCTTTCTACTTGAGTGATAGTTTAGGTATAAATCTTAATTCTTCATCTGTCACATGCATATAAAGACATGCTTGTGGATTACATGAAAAAATGTAACATTGAAGCTTACGACTAATTTGATCAACATATCTTGTTGCATTTACCCAAGCTACCATTGTACTTGCCAAAAATATGCTATAGTTGACCAACCAGAGAAGATAGGTGGGATTCTACAATCTGAAATTACATCGTTTATGATACCTATCAACGATCAAGACCTGGGAGTTATGAATTTAATAGTGCAAAATTTAGTTGACTATTAGGTAATACTATATTACGCTTGCCTCATCTGCTTAGATGCTAGTAGTTGGTGATGTCTCTTTGATTTTATTCTTGGTGCTTTCTCTTTGATTTGTCTCTTGGTGACAGATTGATGAAATTCTAAGGGCTGAGACAACTACAACTCCACATGAAGCTGACCATGAAACTAGGCGTCCACACTTAGATTCTTTACAAGGGATTGGTGGTCATATTAGAAGGACTAAAAGAATGCAAGTTGCCTCAATCTCTTTCATAAATGAATCCATGGAATCCGAAGCTATAGTCCATATGTGGCTACCCAATCATTATATGTTCTCCCTCGTCGACTCATATTATAAAGATCCTTGAAATGATCCAGTAGTTTTCTTATAGAAATAGATTGAAATATCCCAAAGTGGTGTAGAACACGATTAGGACATGTGGTTTGATGATGTTCCAGCAAATGACATACACTATAGATCACTGATAGGATTTAATTTGTTACCATTTAATAGGAATAACTTATGGTGTTAATGGTTTTATTGGTATGAAAATGGCTAATTTGAAGTGTTTTTGCACCAGGGAGTGAAGTTGATGGACTAAGAAGAAAAGATGGAATTTAATGAAGATTTAGATGATTTTTTGAGAAGGATTTTTGGAGCCAAAACAAAAGACTGTTTTGGATAAAGCTTGGCCACGCCTTAAAGGATGAAGTCTTGGAGGTGAAACTCAAGAAAATGCACTTGACAACGTCTTGAACTGAGATAAAGAGCTGATAACTTGAATTTCAAGATTTGAATTTGTCTTTTGATTTCAGCTTTTGTAATTCAAGTTAGAATGGATTTGAAGACAATTGATAGGATTAGATAGGATTAAATAGGATAGGATGGTAGGTTGGATAATTACTTAGGAATTTAAGGTTTAAAGACTTAGGATTTGTTGGAGAGATTTTAGGAAGTCTTTAGAGAGGTTATTAGAGAGGAAGGCTATAAATAGGAGGGTTAGTGAACTTGGAAGACATAAGTTTTCCTTCAATTTTCTGCAGAATTTTTCCTTTCTTTTGTACTTCTCTTTCATTTTAGAATAAAATTAGAATGGTTTTGCCACCATGAGTGGCTAAATTACTTTCATTCCGTTCCAAGGGGTGTTAATGCCAATATATTTAGTGAGTTTTTGTTCATAGTTTCATAATCTTTTGCAATCAAGTAATTATTAGTTCTTGCATTATGTTTTTATGGATTTTGAATGTTAAACAAATTGACAACTTATTTTCATTTTTCTTCCTATAGCTATCTATTTGTTCTTGATTCGTAATTGTCTGGAACAATTAGTACAAGTAGCACTTAAATCTTTTTGCGTGTAAAGTGACAGTAATCATGCATTTATGATTTAAAGGGAATTAATGGTATAAAGATTTTCAATTGTAGTTATCTCAATTGTTAGTTTTTGTTTTAATTGTTTTCAAGGTTCTTAGTGCTACTATCAAATAATATGGAACACTATCACCCCCAGTTATTTGTTAGTAAGGTTTGTTGTGAATGCTAGGTTCAAACAAATAGAATAGGAAAACTCAAAATTTTGTCATGGCTATCCTACGAATTTTTAGGTTAAATGCTTGAATGAAAAAGTGTCTTTAGAATCCTATGATCTAGATATATTCGGTACAACTACACTTCCTTGGATCGAAGGCTGGTAAGATTGAAGTAATTCTTTTACATATTTGTAGTAATTTCTTTTATAATTTTTCTTTATTTATTACTATTAGAGTTGGTATTAAACTTCTTCTTTTATTTTTCTTTTCATCTCAAGTGCTAAGAAACCCCCTCAACACATAGCTCTCTATGGGATTCGAATTAGTCCACTACTACTACAAATCAATTGTAGCTAGTCTGAAGATCTAAATTAATTTTGGAGATTTCGACAACCTGACCAATCACCAAATTTCTTGACTTACTGTGCAATGTAAAGGAAGTGCTGACAAAACCTCTTTTGAATAAGGTAGCCACACAAACTACCAAAATGAAAATCTTATTAGTAATGAAATGTACTGAAAAGTCTGAATGTAAACAGCAATGATTACATGGTACCTGATCAAAATGAAAACTAGTTGGCTAATCAAGATAGGTATACGAAACATATATAGGCACTTTTGACATATAAAAGTGTTTGCTCCACCTGAAAATACAACTGACTTGTCATTAGTTACCCTATAAATTTTATCCTTACGAATCTCGTGTTATATTGAATATCGAAAATCATCAATCAAATTATGGTGATTCTGCCAAGCAAGGGGTATCATCTCCTAAGCCCATAACTACAAAAACGTTATAGTTTCATATTAAACCTATAATGTAAAAATTCAAATGCTAACTAAATGAAGTTTTTAAATATTCCTTTTACCTACAATATGAACAATGGCCCAACAATCTCAGTAGCTGTTGATAATGCAACGTCACAAAGATTACGATACAAGCGTGTCAATATTGCATCCCCTAGTTGTATGCTTATTTCACAACAAAATCTTCTAAAATGAATAGATATAGCATGGGCATTCAATAGACTTATCAAATAACAATAGGTGAGGTCTTCAATGTCAATATTAAATAGTAATAACATTAGCTCAAGTCACAATATCATAAAACAAAAACAATGATCTCGTACTATAAGAGGATTTGACAAAATAGCAGCTCCACCAAAGACATTTGCAAATATAACGGGTTGACCAAATCATTTGCAACAATAACAGGATGACCGTTTAGGCCACGGGAAAATACCAAAAAACCCCTGATGCTTATGAACTTCATCGTTTAACTTCATTTCACCGTTCTTCTGCATTCTTTTATTCTTCATGGATTGAACATCTCATTTTCACGGTGCGTACATGAAATCAAACAACTAGTTTGAATGTCCCGTACAGGTTATTTCGTAAGCAATAATTAAAAATGTAAAGTACATCCCGACCGATGAACAAACAAAATCCACTGGTCTCAAACTGGCAATTGGATGTTTGAAGATGGCCCAAAACTTATTAAGGTTCTACAGACAAATAAGGAACGAAGACAGCATCTGTTGGACGAATAAACGAGTTTATTCGAGAGTTTAATCGACGCTTGGTCGAGGGTTTAATCGGCGTTTTAGTCGACTCTTATTTGAGACTTTAATCAACGCTTTAGTCGACATTTCGTTGATATTTCGTTGAGATAAAAAATTACGAAAATATTATTTGAAAACCGTGCCCAATCTTATTCTCACGACTATTCGTTCTCCCACTCCCGTTGGCCATCACTTAAGTCGTTGAAGAACACGAAAGTAATATTTTTCAACCGATTGACATTCTTTCATCTTGAAAACCTATTTACATCCGCCATTTATACCATTTACACCATATTCAAGCATTGCAATTTAAATGGTACGAACGTGATGTGGACGTCCGGCAGTTGGCGCAATGGATCAGAAATCAGAGAAGACGACTAAGGACAAGAAGAAGGTTAGTTCACATGTTGCTTCATGTTTGTGCTAAGTGCGCATAGTGCTTGCTTACTCATTTTCGTGTATTTACCGCGCATTTCATTTAGAAGCTGTTATAGTAGTTAGGGTTTTGCACTTATTTAAACCCTTTCATACTGTTGAAATACTTTTTTTATAACTTTAAACACACAAAAACTGTCGACAAAACACTCGAGAACCATGTTAATGATTAACACTTGGACGAGAACAAGTGTCGACCGTATGCCAAATATATCTCGAATAAGTGTTGTCTCTATGCTCAATATGTCTTGAACAAGTGTCGATTGTATGCCGAATATGTCTCGAACATAAGTGTCGACTCATCGCTCAATATGTCTCGAACAAATGTCAACTCTATGCTCAATATGTCTCGAACAAATGTGTCGACTATATGCCCAATATGTTTCTAACAAGTGTCGATCAAAGCGTCGATACAAAGCCTCGATCATGGTAAAATTGGACAAAATGCTTAAAATACAAGTTCAAACTATCTCTTTTTGTTTTGTAATCTGAGATATTTTTTCTAAACTTTCATTTGGTTACTTTCACATCATTGTTTGATCTTATATGAATAATATCACACAAACAAACCAACACTAGAAATGGTGATGCAACAAATCTAAGCTACTAAAAGATATAACAATCAAACAAAATATGATTAAATTTGATGAAATAAAGATGTTAGCTTAGCTCTCAAAAAAAATAATGTTTATCAATCATAGATAATACATTATTTAAGTCATTTTGTATTTAGTTTATGAATGGCCTTCAAATAGATTGATTATAAATACCAACTTTTTACAATTATTTTTGCTAAGTGTTGACAGAAATCATAAAGTTAATATGTCCCAATTTTCCAAATCAAACAAGTATATAATTGTAAAAGTTTCCCAACAGTTGTAAAATTTATAGTTTGTCAAATAACATTGAATGCATATATTTGACATGTCTCAGAGTAAAAGGTCAGAGTAGGGGCGTGCAAATATTTTACATATTTTACATTGTTATGTGCAGGGACATTTGAAGGCGCAAATGGTCGTTCGGGGAGAGTTTTTCAACACTTAGGTTTCCCAGTACTGCTATTATGAAGCCAATATGAAGATGATCTGGTCCAAATTGACCGAGACGCAAAAGGAAATACTTCGAAGGGGGAGTTGTCTTGCTGAAATTGCTCTTGACCACGAACATACATTTTGGTGCAAACAGATCATACATTCCCTGCTGTTGAGGCAACTCAAACTTGATGAGAAATCCAAGCGGGATAATAGCATATACTTCAACGTTGCGGGTAAGAAGGTGAAATTTGGCAAGAGGGAGTTTGCCATCATCACGGGCCTGAAGATGGGCGATTTTGATATTGCATATGCCAAATACCGCACACCAAATGGTCCTCTGTCAATATCGAAGTTCATTAAACACCTTGGTTTGACGGAGAAAGCGACATACGATGAAGTGTTAAAGGCCTATGATCGGATAAACTCAAGTTATTCAGACATTGGTATTGTGAGCCTGACACTATTACTTCTTTACATATCAATCAACGGCATGGTCAAGAGAACTAGAATTGAAGACAAGGCTTTTCATTTGGCCTGTGATTGGAAGAGCTTCGATGAAATCCCGTGGGGTGAACTCACATACAGGGCGACCATAGATAGTGCTAGAAAGAGCATGATTAAGGCCTTGAAGCAAACTAGTCACCCTGGAAATAGGACATACACTCTTGGGGGATTCCCAGTGGCATTTGGGGTAAGGATACCATTAACTTCTGTTTTAAGTTCTGTAAGTACATGCGTAATATAAATACGTTGATCCTAATTTTTTTCCTTCCACTTTCTCAGGTGTTCGCAATGAGGTAATGCCACATCTTGAGCGTTTGAAGATAGTTCAAAGTGTCGAATTCTCTATGGACAAGCCAAGGATGTTTAGATGGAAATGTGTGAATTGTCAATGTAGAGAACAAGAGAGGAAGCAGGTGTGGGAAAAACGAACAGCCGATGACGATGTATGACTTGAGTCACTGTTCATGATTTGTATAGTTCGACGTGCAATATAACTTTCTTAATGCATCGAACTTTATTGTTTGATTTCATGCAGAAGGTGAAAATAACTCGAATGAAGCCAACCCCAGAAGAACGAGAAATTTTTTTGCAATGGGAACAGGAGGCAAAGGAGGACGACACGGAGTTGGGGGGAGAGAATGCCAATTCAGCTCATTTTTTTTGTGTCGTATAGGAAGAGGAGCAGAGAAGAAGACGTCTCTGACCATGAAAAGCGACAAAAAGTCCACCATGAGGTCGAGGATGAAGCAGAGCGAACAAATGAATTCATCCATCAGCTACTTGAACGACAAATTAAGACTGAGAAAGAATTGTCAATGTGTAAAGATGAGCTCAAGCTTCTAAAGTCAGAGACGTATAATAGAGTCAAGACCCTTAAAGATGACCCTGAAATGATGACCGCTAAGGTTTATATGTTGGAAGAGTATGTGCACATCCTTATGTTGCGTAAGGCTACGCGACGACTGTTCCTTGAATCTAGTCCCTTGCAAGGTACTTCCCCTAACTACAACCTTGAAGTAAATAAAACTCTAGCGGCACATGTCATTGCTGCAGCCGAAAAGGGTTCATCCCCTAGCAATGACAACAAAAGAATGTAGAAGAACGGTGAAATGAAGTTAAATGATGAAGTTCTAAAGTATCAGGGGTGTTTCAGTATTTTCCCATCGCCTAAACGGTCCTCCTGCTATTGTTGCAAATAATTTGGTTAACCTGCTATATTTGCAAATGTCTTTGGTCAACCTGTTATTTTCTCAAATCCCACAAAAAATAATGTGACATTTTTTGCATTCGCAATTATATATTCAATCACAATAAGCAATTGCTACATAGAATGTGCTCTATACAATCATATTCAATTTTGACAGCAATGGCATTTAAAGTGTCAAAATTCTCAAAACAAATACTAAGTCAATTTCCAATAAAATTTTATAACTACCATTTAATTCCTAATCCAAATCAAAATAGTCATACACACTAACATTAGAACAGTCATAGAATATTAATTATGCTACTTCAATATTGAATCATTGCAAATAATTCCATTTTCTTTGAGAGCAAAATTAAAGATTCTTTATCAACGAAGATGGTAAAATTCACGAATATATACTTCCACAACCAATCACATACTTAAAAAAAAAAATTCAATCAAATTTTATTTGTCCATGAATGAAACACCATAAATATCAAAAGTATATGTACTATATCTTTTAAGTTATAATCAACTTCCTCTAAATTAAAAAAATTAATGAAATTTATTAGAGTGAGCAACATTGTGGTAATGTTGATGGCAGCAGCAATAGCTCGGCTGTGCACTCACGAGTGAGAGAGAGGAGGGGCGGGGAGGAAAAGGGAGAAAGATTGAGGGTTTGGACGGGAAGGAAGGGGAGAGGAGGGACAAGGTTCGGTTAGTGGGAGAAAGATGAAGAAGGAGAGAAAGGTAGAAGGTTCAACTGGTGGGAGGCGAGAAAGGGAGAGAGAAAGAGGAAGAGAGACCAAGGATGGGATGTAGTGGCCGATGGCCGGAGAGGGAGGGGGAGGAAATTCAACAGGAGAGAGTGGGAGAAGAAGCAAGATAGAGAGGAGGCGAATGGTGTTTTTTTTTTTTTTTTTGTCTTTCCCTTGGTTGGCATTTCCAAATACGAACTAAGGGATTCCATTTGGGGTGTATTTGACAAATATGCCAGAGCTCTTTGGGCATATTTGGGCCAGGTTGTGATGGCTTAGTCCTAGTGTGTTCACATTTGGTAAATGTGACCCAAAGCTTGTGGTTGTATTTGGCCACTTTTGTATCAATTTTTTATCATCCTATTCTTTTCCAATTTTTAAAAATCCATCTTACATTAGGAACGAAAATTAAATCTCTATTTTCAAGATCAAGTCGCTTCTCCATTTCAATCCATGTGTATTTCAATTTCTTGACTTCATGGTTGGTCACTTATTGAATTTCTATGGTATGTTCAAATATTGAAAGGAACTCTTAGTGTCTGTTTAGACAAGGCATTTCTATTTGCAAATGGAAAAGTTGTATTGGAATATGTGAAAATTTTGGTGGGTATTTTTTGATAGAAAAAGTATTTTGGAGGGAAAAATAAGAGGGAAAATTTTTTAAAATTATGTGAGAATAATTTGAGTGGGAAAATTTGAATTCTAAATTTTGAAATCAAAATGTGTTTGGATAGTTTGTTTTTGTTTGAGAATTTTCTTATTTGCAAATAAAAAGAGCTTGTCCAAACAGACCCTTATATTCTTACTATCCAATATGAAACCAATATTTCAACAAAATAATATTCCAAACATCTCTTTTCAAATATTTTCTTAAATTAAGACATAGCTTCCGTCTTATAATCCTTGTAGCAGCTAGCTTTTAATCCTTTTAATGACAATATTTTACTATGTCTTATCCACTGTGAGATCACTAGTTTTTAATCGGTTTTGTATTTTTATGTTCCTAAAAGCAAAATATAATTTACTTTTTATGTTCCTAAAACCAAAATATATAATTTACTTTTTATGTTCCTAAAACCAAAATATAATTTACTTTGCTTCTTTTAAAATACATTTTACTACATATTTTAACGTTTAAAATACAATTTTAAAATACATTTTCAAACTAACTACTACCCACAAATCCTCCTCCCTCTCAGTGCTACCCCCCACCACACCAGTGCTAGTCGTCGACCATGTGAATTTCTAGAAGTTGACCCAAAAAAAAAAAAAGAGGGCAAAATCAAACTAAGCCAAAACCTAGCTAGAACTCAAACCGTAGTCCACAATTCTTAATTATTTTTTAAGTAATATGTATAATTATTTTTTTACTTTAAAAATATTAAACTTAAAATGTTTTATTTTAATTAATTAGTTCATTTTTTGAATTATTTATTATCTAATTTAATTTATGAACTATTAAATTTTTAAAAATTAATTTAGATACTAAAAAAATTTCACTTGTACTTCCTAAAATAATGATAAAATGTAAATTAATTACAATTTTAACTAAAATCATCTCTCAAGCTACAATGCAATCCAAACAGCTTCTTTCCCCAAATTTGTTTTGTGGTTTAAATCCAAACAATATTTTGTACTTACCCTAAAATGTATTTTAAAACACATTCTTAAAATGAATCTACACAAACTCAAAAATAGGTAATACCAATGGAAGCCTTAATTTTATTGTAAAATTTCCTTGCAAAGTGTAATATTTAATGGAGAAATAATAAATTTGACACATAAATATTTCCAGGACATAAAGAAGAAATTAGTTGAAGAAAGATTATGTCGCAATATCCAAAGGACAAAAAGGTAAAAAAGAAATCTGTCCTGAAAGGCTATGTTTGGATTGTATTGTAAATACAAGTAGTTATTTTTTCTCAAAAAATAAATGAAAAATACAAACACATTTTTATTTCAAAATTTAATTTTTTTTTTCTCAAATTCTCCTCACATAATTTTTTAAAAAAAGTTTCCTCCAATACAAATTTTATTCTCCCTCCAAAATACTTTTCTCACAAAAAAAATTCCATCAAAATTTTCACATACGTTAATACAAAATTTCTCTAATAAGTAATAAACCACAATCCAAACATACCCCAGTGACGAGGGGTGGACTTGTGACCCTTTTGCCTGAAGTTTTGTCTTCACTAATGATAAGGTGATGTCCATCACAAATAAAACACGCACACGTGTGTGTGTGTGTCTATATATATATATATATATATATATATATATATATATATATATATATATATATATATATTATGAAAATACTACAAAGTAGTATTACTACTACAATCCTAAAAATGTAGTAAAAGGAAATAGAATAATATGAAAGTAAGACAAAAAGGAAATGTGAAGAACACAAGTGTAGTGTAATTTTCTATTCTCTTTTTATTCTCATTCATACTTCCACTAAACCTCTATTTATATAAGTTTAGGGTTCATCATGATATGTAGGTTACAAGAAATCTAAAGGTTTCATCTTCCCACATCATGGTTCTAAAGGTCACAAGTTACATCTTCCCTCATCATCCTAAAAGTCACAAGTTACAATGTAGGGAATTTCAAGAGTTGAGTGTTACATGTCTTCAAGACTTCCCCTTGGATAATGGAGTTACTTTCATGGGCAAGTGAAGAGTTGTATAGATGGACATTCACATGATTCATAACACTCCCCCTTGGATGTCTATCTTCGAGAAAAATGCCTCATTAAAACCTTACTAGGAAAAACCCAGTGGGATAAAAACCTAGTGAAGGAAAAAAAATACATTTAAAATGTGACACTGCCTCGTTAAAAACCTTGCCAAGAAAAACCCAGTGGGAAAAAAACCTTGGCTAAGGAAAAAAGAGTACAGTGTATGATTACTGCCCCTCTTGAGCACATCACTGGATATCTTTCAATCGACGCAACCCAATCCTGTGAACCAGCTTTTCAAATGTTGAAGTCGGTAGTGATTTTGTAAATAAATCTGCTAGATTATCACTTGAACGAATTTGTTGAACATTAATCTCACAATTCTTTTGGAGATCATGTGTGAAGAAAAACTTTGGAGAGATGTGTTTTGTTCTGTCACCTTTGACATATCCCTCCTTCAATTGAGCAATACATGTAGCATTATCTTCAAATAAAATAGTAGGAGCTTTCTTGTCCAAATGCAAACCACATGATTCTCGAATATGGTGAGTCATAGATCTTAACCAAAAACACTCCCGACTTGCTTCATGGATGGCCAATATTTCAGCATGATTAGAAAAAGTGGCAGTTATAGTTTGCTTCATAGAACGCCAAGAAATAGCAGTACCACCACATGTGAAAACATAACCCGTTTGTGACCGGGCATTATGGGGATCTGATAGATATCCAGCATCTGCATAACCTATAAGATCAGACTTGAGTGCTTTAGGATAATAAAGACCCTTATCAATTGTACCTTGAAGGTAACGAAATATATGTTTAACACCATTCCAATGCTTTCGTGTAGGTGAAGAACTATATCTTGCTAGTAGATTTACAGCAAATGATATATCTGGTCGTGTATAACTAGCAAGATACATTAATGCTCCAATAGCACTAAGATATGGTACTTCTGGACCAAGTAGTTCTGCATCACCTTCACAAGGTCAGAAAGGATTTTTATGCACATCAAGTGACCTTACAACCATAGGTGTGCTCAAGGGGTGTGCTTTATACATATAAAACCTTTTAAGCACTTTAAATATATAAGCTGACTGATGTAGAAAGATACCATTTTCCAAATGTTCAATTTGCAAACCAAGACAAATTTTTGTCTTTCCAAGATCTTTCATTTCAAATTCTTTCTTTAATTAATCAGCAGCTTTTTGGAGCTCTTCAGGAGTCCCAATAAGATTTAAATCATCAACATAAATAGCAATAATGACAAATCCTGAATTAGATCTCTTTACAAAAACGCATGGACATACCGGATCATTTTTATAGCCTTCTTTCAATAAATATTCACTGAGGCGATTATACCACATACGTCCAGCTTGTTTCAAACCATAAAGAGATCTACATAGTTTAATCGAGTAAAGATCTCGAGAACTATGTTCATGCCCTTTAGGCAATTTAAATCCTTCAGGGATTTTCATATAGATGTCGTTATCAAGTGAGCCATATAAATAGGCAGTAACGACATCCATGAGACGCATTTCAACTTTTTCACATGATGCTAGACTAAGCAAATATCGAAAAGTAGTTGCATCCACCACAGGAGAATACGTCTCATCATAATCAATACCAAATTTTTGTGAAAAACCTTGTGCAACAAGACGTGCCTTATATCGCACAATTTCGTTTTTTTCATTCCTCTTGCGTATAAAAACCTATTTATATCCAACGGGTTGCACATCTTCTAGTGTGCGTATCACTGGTCCAAAAACTTTACTTTTAGCCAATGAATTCAATTCAGCCTGAATTGCATCTTTCCATTTTGGCCAATCATTTCTGCGTTTGCATTCTTCTACAGACCTTGGTTCATGATCCTCATTGTCATTCATAATAGCAATTGCTACAGCATAGACAAATTTATCGTCGACGTTAATTGTCGATCGGTCCCATCTTTCCCTAGTCATGGCATAATTAATTGAGATCTCATGATTATCAGCATTTTTAGGTACCTGAATTTCTTCTGGAAATTTTTCATTTGCCATGTTGGGAGACTCTTCAGGAGTTGTAATTTCTTTATTTTGACCATCAGAATCATTTGCTCCTTTTCTTTTGCGAGGAATTTTATCTTTGGAACCGATTGGTCTACCACGCTTCAGGCGTGCCTTAGACTCATTTGCGGTGGTCACTTGTCCTTCAGGGACATCAATTCTAATCGGAGCATTTACAGCCGGAACATAAGATTTAGTAACTCTCTTTAGGTCAGTAAAAGCGTCTGGCAATTGATTTGCTAAATTTTGCAAATGAATTATCTTTTGAACTTCCAGTTCACATTGTTTTGTACGAGGATCAAAATGAGATAATGATAATTCATTCCAACTAATTTTCTTGTCCGGCTTTATTTTGCCTCCCCCTAATGTTGGGAAAATTGACTCATCAAAATGACAGTCAACAAATCGAGATGTAAATAAATCTCCAGTCATTGGCTCAAGATATTTAATTATTGATGGAGATTCATACCTAACATATATACCCAACCTCCTTTGAGGTCCCCTCTTAGTGCGTTGTGGTGGAGCAATAGGAACATAAACTGCACTTCCAAAATTCTTAGATGGGAAATATTTGGTTCCTGACCATGAATCAATTGTAATGAGGAGACTTCATGATAATTTGTTGGCCTTATGCGAATTAATGCTGCTGCATGCAAAATAGCATGTCCCCAAGTATAAGTTGGAAGATTAGTTCTCATAAGCAATGGCCGAGCAATTAATTGCAAGCGCTTTATAAACGATTCTGTTAGATCGTTTTGTGTATGAACATAAGCTACAGGATGTTCAACACTTATCCCAACAGACATGCAATAATCATTAAAAGCTTGTGAAGTAAATTCACTAGCATTGTCAAGACGTATTGTCTTAATAGGATAATTAGGAAAATGAGCGCACAACCGAATTAATTCTCCCAACAATCTCGCAAACGCCAGGTTACGAGTTGATAATAAGCATACATATGACCATCTCATTGATGCATCAATTAAAACCATAAAATATCGAAATGGTCCACAAGGTGGCTGAATAGGCCCACATATATCTCCATGTATACGTTCCAAAAATACGAGAGATTTGGTTTTAATTTTCATTGGTGATGGCCTTATAATTAACTTGCCTTGAGAACAAGCAGCACATAAGAATTCATGGGATTGAAGAATCTTCTGGCTCTTCAAAGAATGACCACACGAATTCTCTATTATTTTTCGCATCATTATAGAACCGGGATGGCTTAACCGGTCATGCCAAATGACAAAATCATCATAATTAGTAAACTTCTGGTTTACTGTTGCATATATTTCAACCGTAGCAATATATGTGTAGTACAACCCAGAGGAATAAGAAGGTAATTTTTCCAATACAACTTTCTTAGAAGAAATACTTGTAATATACAAGTATTCATTATTACCTTTATTTGTAGTCTCAATATGATATCCATTTCGGCGGATATCTTTAAAACTCAACAAATTCCTTTGAGACTTTGATGAATATAATGCATCATCAATGCAGCATTTAAATCCTCCAGGCAACCTTATAATTACTCTTCCGAAGCCTTCAATTATTTTTGCACTACCACATATAGTACTAACATGGGCTTCTTTCATAATTAGACAAGAAAAATATTTCTTATCCTTAAAAATGGAGTGTGTTGTTGCACTGTCTGCAAAACATAATTCTTTGTTATTAAGCTTTGGAACGTCCATTTTCTTCACCAAAAATAAAAATTCCAAATAAGTATACAATTTTGTATAACACAAAAGAAAAACATCGAAGTAAATATTCAATAATGAAGATTTAAAACATCAAATTAAAAGTTTATTGCATCAAATTATTTGAATAAAAATTACTATTGGACATTTCCATCACTAGTGACTAGTATCACCTTCAGGGTGATTGACAAAGAAATCATCAACATCTAAAGAAGTAAAATCAGTAAAGCCGTTGTCACTAAGACCAAGGTCATAATTAACATCATCACTAATAAAATTCGTCTCTATCTTCTTTTCTTTATTTTTCAATGATTCTTGATAGAGATCAGCAAGATGTTTTGGCATACGACAGGTACGAGACCAATGGCCTTTCATGTCACAGCGATAGCACTTATTATCCACTTTCTTTTTATTTTGATCTCCATCTTTTTCATCATTACTCTCCCACTTCTGATGATGAGTAACATTTTTGGTATGACCACCATAGTTATTACGACCATGACCACGTCCACGACCACGGCCACGACCACGACCACGCCCACGCCCATGATTAGATTGCTGGACTGTCACATTTGCTTCAGGAAATGGAGCAGCACCAGTTGGGCGGGCTTCATGATTTTTCAACAAAAGCTCATTATTTTGTTCAGCAACAAGAAGACAAGAAATCAGTTCAGAATATTTTCTAAAACCCTTTTCACGATATTGCTGCTGCAGGAGCACATTAGATGCGTGAAATGTGAAGAAAGTTTTCTCTAGCATATCCTCATCAGTAACTTTTTCTCCACATAATTTCAATTGTGAACTGATTCTAAAAATTGCTGAATTACACTCACTTACAGTTTTGAAATCTTGCAAGCGCAAGTGCATCCAATCATAACGAGCTTTTGGAAGAATGACCGTTTTTTGATATTCATACCTTTCTTTCAAACCACTCCACAAGATGAAGGGATCCTTAACTGTCAAATATTCACTTTTCAACCCTTCATCAAGGTGGTGACGGAGAAAAATCATCGCTTTGGCCTTTTCTGGATTTATGGCTTTGCTTCCTTCTTTGATAGTCTCTCCAAGGCCATTTGCATCTAGATGAATTTCAGCATCTAGCACCCATGATAAGTAATTCTTTCCAGTAATATCAAGTGCAACAAACTCAAGCTTTGCAAGGTTAGTCATAATGATGAATATAACTAATAGAAAAAAAATAAATCTCACCTAACTTACCCAAAGGAATGGAATTTGGCTAGAGAATCGTGCTGATATCGTATTATGAAAATACTACAAACTAGTATTACTACTACAATCCTAAAAATGTAGTAAAAGAAAATAGAATAATATGAATGTAAGACAAAAAGGAAATGTGAAGAACACAAGTGTAGTGTAATTTTCTATTCTCTTTTTATTCTCATTCATACTTCCACTAAACCTCTATTTATATAGGTTTAGGGTTCATCATGATATGTATGTTACAAGAAACCTAAAGGTTTCATCTTCCCACATCATGGTTCTAAAGGTCACAAGTTAACATCTTCCCTCATCATCCTAAAGGTCACAAGTTACAATATAGAGAATTTCAAGAGTTGAGTGTTACATGTCTTCAAGACTTCCCCTTGGATAATGGAGTTACTTTCATGGGCAAGTGAAGAGTTGTATAGATGGACATCCACATGATTCATAACATATATATAAATATAATATAATAAACCAAAAAAGAAAAAAATGTTGTACGTCTCAAAAAAATAGTAATTAGCTAATATATTTCCAATTTGACGTTTCCTGCCCGATTGGGAGTGAGCAAGAAGATATACTAAAATTCAGGTTCGGGGTGATTGGAATTTTTATATGAATTGCCCATGACTTCCAGTGGTTTGTTCATGTCCTCAATCGATTTAGGCACTGTCATTCGCTTGGAATTTGGAATATAAAAAATTAGCCAATTTGTCATGTTCTATTTGTTACAGTTACTGGGGAAATTTTTCATAATTAATGGCTAATCCAATTTACTACTCTTTTTTTTTCTTTTTTTCTTTGTCGTTGACCTTCTTTTGGTCATTATTTTGTTTTATCTTCTTCATATACTTTATTTGCTGCATTCATCAATATTGTCCCATATTAGGAAAAATAAGAGAAATTAGAATATCTAATAAGTTGGAAGTACACAAAACTTACTGTTTTAAATTTTTGAATTATTTTTTTGGACTTCCCAACACTATTTTTATCCCATACATTCCCTAGTGTTTTCCAATTTCTTAATGACATATGCTTCAAAATGATAATTAGGTTTTCAGCCCACTATAAATGAATTGCATGTTCATCCATTTCCATTTATATGATAAATTCTAAGAGGGGTATCTGCAAAACAGGTCCAAAAGAAACAGTTAGTCCTCTGTAATTCTTCTCATATTAAGAATCCTCTCAATGCTTTTGCCTAGTGCGGTTTACCTTTCTTGCGGGGTTTGCGGGCTATTCCATAAGAGTGGGGTTTACCCAATACGCACACTTAGTAGTGGCTGCGAGTTCCCTTGTCAACAAAAGAATCTTCTCAATACTTTTAAAAAAATATAACACTCGATCTTAAGGAGCGAATTTGTGAGGAGAAAGTTCGTACTTGAATATTCGAATTCTTTTCTAGGAAGTCTTTTTGATAAGTCACGTGCCTGATTCTTATATAATAATGAAGATAAGAAAAAGATAAATAAACGAGACAATAGATACAAAAATTGATATAGTTCAGTTTATCTGATTTATATTGAACTTGCTTGGCTAACTAATTAATACTCCTATGGCAAGCCACAACTCTATGAAAACTCTGTAGAGTTGCCAGCCATTAGTCTAATAGTCTAACCACAGAAGTTACAAACTTTAAATTCTGATGTCACATATTGGAAATCTGTCATCTGATACTCTATATTGGAAATTTGTCATGATTGGAAATTATATTGGAAATTTGTCATGAGAAAAATAGACAGAAAATTCATAACAATTTCTAATAATTAAATTAAAATCTATTTTAGATTTAAAAGTTTAAATTAATAAGGTTTAAACCCATTTTATTTATTAAATATTTTATAATTTTTCTCAAACTATGTGGGAGTAATCCATCTACAAACGAACCTCAACAGGCAGTCTTAGAAAATGCTAGACCTTTAACTTGAAGCTGGTGACCATAGCATAACAGTAGATGGGTCACGTATAACACTGGTTTTTTTAGCAACTTCATGTGCCAGCTCAAGATGGTGCCCACAGCACAACACTTAATTCGAAGAGTTACAATTACTTCCCGAACTTTTATGGATTCAGAAGGTGATTTGTGAATTGAACTAGATTGTTGACAAATCTTTTGTATAGACTCCAAATTTTACTCCAACGTTGGACATTTTTTTTAGACTTGACTCGATCTGAGATTAACATCTTCTTCTCGTTTTGATTTTCTTACTTGTTGAAAAATAATTTGTCATATGATAAAATGACCACAAGTAAGGAATTTGTCACGCCACAACGTGTCATTATAAATCAAATAAAAGAACAAGAGTCTCGATACTCATATTGTGCCATGATTTGTGCCTCAAACGATAGAAGCTGCTCAACAAGTCACTTCATAACATGACTTGTGCTTTATTTTTTGGATGCTGGAATGTAATGCCATCACATCACTTTAAATATTCAAATTCATGATTGTTATACACACGCCCATGTCGCTACATGGAGGCTAAGTCATGGTGTAAGTTTGTAGTTTTGGGTTTTTTCAGTTTCTCATCGATTGAATTATGAAGTGTCGTATCCAATAATGAAGATTTATGTTATAATTTAAAGTTTTTTTTTTCTAGATTATAGAGATTTGAAGTCTATAAATAAACACTTCTGGTCAAATTTTAAACACTTTTGCATTCTTATTCTTGTTGAATTGTTAAAATTTATTGCTATTTAAATATTTATTTGAGTATATTATATTTTAGAGGTAAATTGACTTTAACCCTATTAAAAAGTATAGTGGGATAATTATAACATTAAGGAAAATGATTATTCAAACCTTATTCTTACGTATAAACTTCAATTTGTTGAAAAACTTTATTGAAGTTCTATTCATATTTTAGTTTGATATCCCATATTTCTTCTACATCAATGATTAATCCAAATGCTTGGCCAAACTATTAATTCTATTTTATTGCCAAAGCCTTATATCGATATCTTAGTTTTTTCAATTTTCATTGTGTGATGTGAGTCATTACATCTAATGTCAACACTCAATTGTTTTTTGTTTTACTTAGGGTTGGCAAAACCTAATTCAACTCAACAGTTCAATTTCATCAACTCGCTATTTTCAACCCATTAAGTGGATTAAATGAGTCACAACATTTTATGGATAGAATTAGGTTAAACCCAATTGATCCAACAGGTTAAAATTATCAGAATTTGGTTGGAATTTAATCGGTCGGCCACTTCTTGAATTTTTTAAAACACTAATTTTAGCTTGTTATGTCAATTAGGCTCAATCTAAGCCAAATCTAACTAACCAATTGATTATATTTATTGGGTTGGATCATAACTCATAAAATTCCAATTGATAAATGACTCAACTTATGAGTGACTAAACTCACTCATTTGCCACCCCTGATTTTACTTTTTAGAAAAAGTTAACCAATAAATCTTAAATTCAATCGTTCGCCTAGATTGACTTTGTTTACAATTTTAATATAGCTCTAGTTTATGGTATCAGTATCATTAAATTTAGACCATAAATTATTGCAACATGAAATCTAAGAGGAAAAGCATCCAAAAGGCCATATACACTGAGATAAAGAGTTGAAGATCATTTGAAGTTGGCTGAAATTTAGAATAACTGATATTTTGTTTGTAAGGCTTTTCACCGTAATACATTACCCAAATATGCATGTTCAAGAATGCTTTCAATCAAGGGATACCTGCTTATAGTAGCAAATCAGATGATAGGGAAATAGTTGTCCTATTACATGATTCCTATGGTGGGGGAAAAAGAAAGAAAACTCCCTTTGAATTGATCTTCATAATTGTTTCTTAAATATTTTCTTATGATGGCATTTCAAAATATGTCTTCTTCAGTAACATACGAGTCCCAATCATCCAAACTCTCTCTTATCCATCCAAAACAGGATGTTGCCTTCTCACACTATAGAGAGTACTGGAGGGAAATGAGGAAGATCAGTACTATTCATTGTCAGGTATTTGTGCGGCCACAGCTCGTTAACCACCAAAAGTTATCTTACAATGGCAAGGATGTTGCCTTCTCACTCTATGGAGAGTATTGGAGGGAAATGAGAAAAATCACTGTTGCTCATTGATAGGTATTTGTGTTGTTCATTGTTAAGAAGATGTGCAGGAAGAAAATACACAAGGAACCTACAACAACCACTAATAAGTTGAAATCCAACTTGCACAAAAAAAATTTAAACTTGTAGGTTTTGAGGTTATATTATTTATTAAGTGTTTATATATCTCTCTAAAACCAATATAGGACTCGAGTATTTACCTATAAACCTCAACGATCCCTTCATAGGTAGTCCACATAAAAATCAAAATTACAACCAAATCCTTTTGACTTTCAAGTTCATTTGACCAACACTTAATACTCATTTTTACAAGCCCAACTCTAATTTACACACGTAGATCCAACACTAAGAGGTAATCTATACATCACCATGTAGACTTGTGAATGACTAGTCCATTAACAATTTTCTCATTCATGGGTAGTCCACACATTAAATTCAAATTCCATTTAGGTCCTTTTGGCTTCCAAACCCATTTGACCAGTACTTAATACTCATTTTCACAAGCCCAACTCTAATTTACGTGGGCAGATCCAACACTAAAATGTAATCTATGTATAATCTATGTAGACTTGCTAACAACTAGTTCAATAGCCCAAGTTACCAATCTTTACTAACAACTAATCCAATAGCTCCGCCAAGTTATAGACCTTGGGTTTTGATAACACTGTTAATTATTTGCGCAAGGAGAAAATATACAAAAGCCTACAACAACTACTAATAAGTAAGTTAAAATCTAAATTGGACACAAATCCTTAAACTAGGCTTTGAACGCTCTTATTTTTTTAAGTGCATTATATCTCTCTAAAACTAATAAGGGATTGGAGCATCTACCTATGAACCTTAACAAATCCCATAATTATGAGAAGAAAAACCCTGCAAAAGCAAAAAGGTGGAGTTGAGACTCCCCCTCTTTTTCTGAGTTAATTGGTGATTAGACTCGGCTAGTTGCACATGTTTAGTTGCCAATTGAATCAAGTAAACCATTTAATTCAGATATGCGATTAGACACAATGATATTTTGTGGGACAAAGTCAAATATTTGGTTAATTTACGATTTGACAAAATAGTTGATGCGGTTTGGTAGGAATTTGTCTTTATCGAATTGTAACATAGAAGAGTTAGTGGATGGTGTTGGAGGAAGAGAGGCAAAAAGCGGGACAATGAAAGTAGAGAAGAACATGGCACAAGGGATTTTTTTTTTTTTTCAAGATCCTTTTTTTTTAGTTTCTAATTTTTTTTTTGGGGTAAAATGTCAAAAGTGTTTTAAACCATGAGATTAAGTTATTCATACAACGCTTGTAAACTTAGTAAAAAGTGGGAGAAAAAATGAGCATAAATGTGTTAGAAATTTGTCGTCAAAAGAAAACTCTTAAAAAACCTACCATAAACACTAACAATAGATTTTGAACACATTTTACTTATTAAGTATTGTACATCACTGTTTGAAACTGATGAAAGATTCTTTATACCTCCTCATGAACCTCAACAAATCTCCCTTTTTATAGGTACCTCATGACAAAAAATAAAAATCCATTTAGACCCATTAATCTATTACTAATACTCTTTCCAAGCCTACTTCTTTTAACAAATCGACTTCATCTCTACTTCATATAAGTTCACTTCTTTTTCATAGCCCTCACCTTTGAACCCCAAAGTATCTAATTACCTAGTTGATTACTGACCTAATCTCAAGAGTCCAACACCATGTCGACGAATAGCCCAACTGAACACCAAATGATTATCTGAATGCCATGCACACTTGTCACCTACTAGCCTAATAGTTTAGATTTCCCAAGCTGGAGCTCTAATATTATTAGAAAGTTGCCACGAGAAGAAAACATCCAAATAGCCCACTAAAGAGTCTCATAAGCAAGTATGAGCCCAATTTGAATTTAAAATTTTAAATTAGTAGGTTTTTTAAATTCATATTACTTATTAAGTGATCTATACCACTCTCTAAAATCGAAATGGGATCTTTGACACCTACTCATAAACCTCAACATTATTTTTGTCATGAAATCAAAATATTTTTCTTTATATATCAAAAGAAAATTTATCTTTTGCTATGAAATTGTATTTTTTATAGTATGTTACTCGTATTCTATGCTTAGTTTATTTTTCATTAAATTGTTGTAATTTTAAATTATTAATGATTATGTTTGTTTTCTTCCGTTGTTTTTCCAACAACTAGTATCAAAGCCAGATTTGTTCATTGATAACTACTGGATTTGACAAGATGGTTGTATAGCATGGTAAAATTCAACAATTTAATTATTGAAAGTTTTTACTCTCTTTTGAGAGTGGAGTATATCTAGGTCTAACGGGATTTAAAGAAAATGTTGGAGAATGATGGTACAAGCATAAAGTATGATAAGTGAGAAGAGTTTAATCACTGTGTGTTGGTCAACTCTCTATAAAGAAAGAAGATTGACACTTGACTAATTCTTTAAAATTGTGGTGAGGACTTGATCAATAGGCAAGACATGTTGGATTTAAAGATGGTACAAATGTCTTTGTTATCTTCTGAAAAATGTAAAATAGGATGAGATGGAAGATATATTAGTTTTTCGAGGAAAAAATAGCAATAGGAGGTCTATTTGATAGTGAATCTGATGCAAGTGATTCAAGGGTCAAGGGAAAGGTGGAGTCTAATGAGAATTTGGATGGATAAATAATAGTTCTGATAAGAAGAAAAATTTGGTATATATTGTTGAAGATATTCTCACATTCTTCAATGTATAGATATTTCAAGCGCTCATAAAATTTTTTATTGTGGTTCTTTGGGTGATGTAATGTATATGCCAAAGAGATGAAAATTTAATTTTCTAAAACCATTTAGACTTCAATACTACTAGTTTTTTGTTGTAAGGGGAGTCTTAAAAAGTACAAGTGGTGGATGGTCCAAAGAGAGGAAATATATTTGATAATTTTGTGTCATTTATCAATCTAAAAAGTAGTGTTTAAGGAATTTGGATTCAATTTTGATTCCAGGTTACAAAGTGTTGTGAGAAGGAAGCTCTTGCAAAAATGGGAAGGTATAGTTGAGAACCTTTTTGCTAGTCAACTAGAGCTTGGTTAACTGCATATATTCATTTGTTGGTTGAAACAAGTAGACCGTTTGATTTGGCTGTGTAGTTAAGCACTATGCTAATTGGTTGGGGAGAAAGGCAAATGGTTGGTTCGTTTACAATTTAACAAAAAAACAAGGTAAATGACACTAGTGGTCCCTTAACTTAAGCTTTGGTTGCGCTTTTGTCCTCGAACTTAAAAAAATTTTATTTGGGTCTCTCAATTTCAAGAATTGGTTCAACTGAGTGTAATTGGACAATTCCAATTGCGAAACCTTCGCCCAGCTAGTACACGTGATGAGCATGTGGCCCTTTTAGGGGAAAAATTGGACGAAAAAAATTTGTCAGCGTCCACATGGACTGAGCTAGAAAACAAAAGAGAAAAATCCCAAATCTCCTTCAACATTTGCCTGTGAACAATTGCATAAAATTAGGGTTCTTGCTCCACCCAACTGCAGCGTCCGATCACATGAGAAATGTGGCGTGGAATTGACTACAAAGATGATGACATTGAAAATGTTGCGGAATATCCGAAATACTTCTAAATGTACACTATGCCTTACACAACTAAATTTTTCTGAGAATGACATGTGGGGATGAATGTTCATTGTGTACTATGTTGCAGTCCCGTGTGTGTGTGGGAGGGGGGGAATTATTTTTTTTATGGTGCATTAGATATTTTTTGGTTATTTAGCTTTTTCTGTGGCATTGAATAGAATATGGGGCAGTTGGGTAATGTGTTTGTAGTTGGGGGGTGGGAGGTGGGTAGCCACTGTGTAGATCCTTTCATTTTTATTTATTTTTTTGTTTTTCCTTGTCTTTGTTTTCTGCCAGTCATCATTCAAGTTCCATGTTCTGTTGAGTAAATATATTGTTTTGCCTTTAATAACAGGTGATGATTCAAGGCATATCACCATTAAAATAAATCATGGTGGTGCATTTTTTTTAATGAAAATAACTTGTTATATCGAGAGGGGGAGGTTGATTATTTTGACTTTGTAGAATGTGAGATGTTGCAACTGGATGAAATAAACCATTTCTTAGAATGGATTGGATATTCCCCGCCACATAAGTTCTATTATCTGATCCCATGCAAGAGTTTAAATCAGGGGCTTAAATATATTAGTAGGGATTTAGATGCCAGCAAAATGGTAGAATATTTGAATGAAAATAAACTAGTTGAACTCTTTATAACTTGGCTAAATGATTCAAACCCTATAGAGTCCGAGACAATGAGGGAATGGTTTAGTTTTGCCCAATTGAAAACATTGGTTATGAGTATCAATTGGAATGAGCAATGAGAAACAGAATGAATTAGCTTCTGTGCGACAACTTATTAGTGTGGTCTAGTTCTGATCAATGAGAACAAACTGACATTATGTCTTATTTGATGTTGAACATTTGATGTACATTGATCAATGTTAAACATTGCTTTTAATCCACTTCAAAGATTGTCATTTGGGAAGAGCAATTGGGATCAAACATCCATACATTTTTTCGTCACTTTTTTTTTCATAAATAATTTTCACACATTACACCTTGGCACACACTTGTGCATTGCAAATATCTTTGACTGAGGAACATCATCAAAAAATGAAAGGAGAAAAGGTCTACAACAACAACAACAGTGTAAAATGAGGTTCATTGTAGACACCCTTTGCATTCATACTAAAACATCAAGCTTCACAATGCTGCCAACCTTAACAAAGTAAAAATGATTAGTTTTAGATTTTTAATCCTCTTCTCACACTCCTCCAATCTCGCGTCTTTTTCCTCCAAAGACCTCAGCAGCCTGGTATTATTTATTTTCCTTTATTGCAAACTTCTAGGTTATACCATTCAAAAAAATTGCAAACCACACTTCACCATACCTCAGGCTTCCAAGGAATCTTTTACCTAAATTTGTTGTAATCTAGGATGTTCTTCTCTTGGTACAGTAACCACAATAGCACGTATTGGTTATCCTTTGCCTCATTTCACTCATCCTTCATCAATGGACAAGAAGCTAGGGCTTCTAACCCTTTTCTTTTCCCAACTCTATTGCCAATCGAACGCTACAATTGGGTGGAGAATAATTTCATGTAATTGTTCGCAGGCAAATATTGAGGGAGATTTGGGCTTTTTAACTTTTGTTCTCTAGCTCAATCCACGTAGCTACTGGCAAAAATTTTTTGGTCTAATTTTGCCCTTACAAAGCCACGTGCACATAACGTGTACTGGCTGAGCAGAAGTTTGGTAGTCGGAATTGTCCAATTGATGAAACGCAGTTAGTGCCATTTGTTTTTTCGCTCCTTCATGAGGTGCGAAATTTTTGGAGCCGTTGCCTTGCCCTTGGACTTTCCTAGTGCGGGTGATTTGCCGTGCGATTTAGGTGCGATTTGCACCTAAATCGTACAATACTTTTTTTTTTTTAGGAAATGCATACGACTTGGGTTGCGGTTTCATATGTGCATACGGTTATAGTTTGACAGACCGCCTATTCAACGCTCTGCGGTAGTAGGATGCATATTGAGCTATGCAACTAATGCAATTTTGTGGGATCGGCTCGAGCGGCGTCGGATGTGCACTTGGGACCAACAGCATGCGTTCAGTTTCTCTCATCTCATGCCATTTGAGGTTCCCAATGGAGCCACCTGCTTTAGTCGATAGCAGTAGATTAGCTTAGTATTTGTCCCTATGTTGTAGGGTTCCGTGTCCTCTTCGGAGGCTTTTGTTTTAGTTAGTACTGTTCTTTTTTCTGATTTCATCGGATGTCCTCCTCTTTCACAGAGGAGCTTGTCTTCATGGGTTAGGTTTCCGCCAACGCCATGAAGCTCATTTAGCCTTTCGGCTATCTTTGTACAGTCCCATTTTTCAATTTCAATGAAATTACTATCGTTTCAGTCAAAAAAAAAAATTTGTCCAATTGCACTCAATTGAACCAATTTTTAAAATTGAGGGATCCAATTGAAACATTTTCAAGTTCAAGGACAAAAACGCAACTAAGGTTTAAGTTGAGGGAGGGACCACTAGTGTCATTTACCCAAAACAAAATTGTCAAGGTGGAATTTGTTAGGAAATTGATTTTTTTTTTAAAAAAAGAAAATTATCTTTTTATGTAAAATTATATTTTTTTGTAGCAATTTTCAAATCTGATATTACTTGGAATGGAGACCAAATTGTTTCCTATTAGCATTATTATTTGATTAAAAAGCAAATAATGTTTATTGTTATACACAAAGGGTTAGTCTTGTATGAAAAATACAAGAGATATTATACACAAAGAATATATGTACCTATTGGAGGTAAAAGAGGTTGTCCAAGGTTTTTGAACTGGTATATAAGAGATAGATTTAGATGAGATTTTCTCTCGTAAAAAAGAATTAGTTTTCTCGGGGGATGTAAGTTTAGAAATTAAGCCAAACAACATTTAATCCTTGTATTACTCATATTTTGTGCTTCCTTTGTTTTTCATTAAACTGATGTATTTTTAAATTATTAATAATTGTTTTGTTTTTTCTATAGACTGTTTTGCCAACAAAATGAAAGTCTTAGTAGTTTTTCAAAGGGAAAATGGTATTTCTAAGCCTTAATATTTAATCTACATCACTTTTAATTCCTAATTTTAGAGCCCACACGTTTAGTTCCCAATTTATGATTTTTTGATCCATTTGATTGAATTAATAGAAATTAGTAAAGATCAAAGGGCAGTTAGCAATTAGAGGTCGTCATTTTTAATATCTAATATTTCTAGGTTGACATTTTAGTCCCCAAAATTATATATAAAAAAATTCATTATTGGGACAACTAATAAAAACCAGTGCCAAATTAGAAGACTCTGATTATGTATACATTAATTGTATATTTAATTATAAAAAAGTTATTTTTTTGAATGGAAGATTTACTGTTGCATCTCATAATTTTAGTCATTTTTAAGAGAATGATCATTTGCAATTTGTTTATTCACAAAATTTTATTAAATATTCTATATTTTTATGAATATTTCTAATGAATAAAAATAGAAAATCTTAATAAATTATTTTATGTATAAAACATATTAATTAAAGAATAGATGAATATTAATAAATCCTTCTACAAAAAAGTTAAGAAATTGCATATTTTCATAAAATTAACAAAAATTATGCGATGTATGCGAGCGCTTTTCTTTTAAGAAGAGGATTTAACAGTAATTTTACGTCTTGATACATATTTTTAAAATATAAAAGGATTTACTAGTATTTATTAAAGCTTTTATTCCTGAAATATTAATAAATTAATAAAATTATTATTACCTTTTCAAAATAAAAATAATAACAAATTGCACATTTTTATAAAACTGAAAAAAATGTGAGACAATGAAGTACATGCTTTAGTTAAAAAAAAAGATTTATTAATATATTATATTTTTGTTAACAATTTTTAACTCTAAAAGAATTTAGTAATATTTCAATATTTTATTTTTAAAAACCATTAAAAATATATAAAAATCATTTTTCAATAAAAAAAATTCTTAAATTGCACATTCATTGAAATAGGATAAAAATTTGGAGACAAAATGAGTGAAATTTGATGATTTGACATTTGTTTTCATTAGTTGATGTAATATTGAGTTACTCCACCCATCCCAAAAAAAGAGTTCACTTTCAAAGCTTTTTCTTGTTCCAAAAAAAAAAAAAAAGAGTAAACTTTTACACTAAATTACTTAAATATCCTCACTAATAATAATTATGTATACTCACAATTAAAAAGTAAGGATAAAAATGTGAAATTATACATTTAGTTAGTGCATTAAGTGTATTGCATCTAATAATTAATAAAAAATTGTATCTAAACCAAAGTGAACTCTTTTTTTTTTGGGACGGAAGGAGTATTTTTATAAATTTATAAACTAAAAGCGTCCACCTGCAAAATTTAGGAATTCAAAGTATTGATCTTTATCTAACAATTACCTGCCTTTTGACCATTTTTCACTATTAATTTTAATCTATTAGACTAAATAAGCCAAAAAAAGAATCATAGCTTGAGGACTAATGCACTAGCTTTAAAAGATTAATGGCTGAAAGTGATAGTAGATTAAGCACAAGTGATAAAAAAATTTATTTTTATTTTTTCTAGACTACAAGATTGGTTTAATATTTTTCCTAAATCTCAAAATATATATAGAGTTTAAATTTTGTAATCTTTAATTATATTTATTTTCTGTTAGCTTTTGAGCAATTTAAATTTAATCTAGCAAATATAATTTTAATTTCACAAGCATTACATCAAGTTTTAATAACTAAAATGCAATTACAAGAGATTTAAGCGACTAATTATTTCTTAAAACATTATATAGATACAAAAATAATAAAAGAATCACTTGATTATTTAATCATTTTAACAGGAGAGAATAGTATATTCATAGTGAAGGTTCAATAAGAACATTGGAAAATAAATTTTTCAAAATTGATGATAACAAAAGAATAATATGGTAAAAAACTATTTTTTATTAGTTTTCTAAATTGGTTTCCAAAAATTATAAAGGTATGTATTGATATGATAATAATTATTCTTATGAGTAATGATACATTTAGTGATTTTTTATAGAGACTGATGTGGCAATCATGAAAGGCAAAATTCAGTTATCACATTCTTTAAAAAATGCTAAATAACAAATGAAGATTTTGTCTTTTCATACTTGTCACGTTAGGCAATCTGAAAAGTCACTAAAAAGATCATTGCTCTATTCTTATTACCTTTTTGTTTGTTTGGTTTATAATAAGAATAAAATTATGAAATTATTTCTCAAAAAAAATTAAAATAAAAGAAAAGGAAAATATTAATTTTGTATAGTAAAACTTTTGTACGTTAAGGGTTATTTCGTAAGTAAAACAATCCTCAAAAGTAAATGTCATTTATTTAAACTAATTTTTCTGTATTTTCAGTTATTCAGTTCATTGATTAACTAAGGTTAGATGAAGGGGTTTTAGTTGTTTTTCAATATCTCAAGATTTGTTTGGTAATTTTTTCAAATATCAGGAATTGAAGATGCAATTTACACAAATTTATATAAAATTTTAATGCCTTTTATAAAATGCTTAACGATTGAAATGTTTATATAAATTTCACAATGTAAGAGGAATTGTTATCTGACATATACAATACAAGTAAATCATAAAACATAGAAACAATAAAAATTAATAAATTTTAAGACACCGGTTTACTTGAAGCATTTGGTTGAAAAGTATACGGAAAAGCTTTTGAGACATAATTGAGGAAATTAACGATGGTGGCTGTAGTGTATTATAGATCGAAGGCCAAGAACGGGACAACATTTTTGAGCACCCAATTGATTTTGATTTGTCCATTTCTATGGATAAAATACTCTTTCCAACTCATTTTATCAACAAAATAGTTATTTTTCGCATAAAAAACGGCCGGTTAATTTTTTCGGTTGAAATACAAGGTTTTCTGTTAAAATATAAATGCTGCAATCCTTCTATGCAAGTTGGAGAAAATCTAAGGCTGCGTTTGGACAAGCTATTCCCATTTGCAAATAAGAAAATTCTCAAACAAAAATAAACTATCCAAACACATTTTTATTTCAAAATTTAGAATTCAAATTTTCCCACTCAAATTCTTCTCACATAATTTTAAGAAATTTTCCCTCTTATGTTTTCCCTCCAAAATATTTTTTTTATAAAAAAATACCCATCAAAATTTTCACACATTCCAATATAACTTTTTCCATTTATAAATAAAAATGCTAGGAATGGCAATTTCCGAGTTTGGGGTCGGGTTTGCTATACCCGAACCTAAACCCGAAATTTTAAGATATACCTGACCCCGACCCCGACCCCGAACCCGATCGGGTTTTACTTTCAAATCCCATACCCGACCCCGATCGGGTTTCGGGTTCCCCGCGGGTACCCGAAACCCGAACTTCAACACCCGAACCCGCCCCGAACCTAAAAGGGCCATATTGCTTCCGTTTTTCTTTCTTTTTTTCATTTTGAGGCAATAGATTTTTAAAAAAAAAAAGGACACTAATTAATTGCGCATATGATTTTATATAGAATGAAACATTGTGATTAATAAATACTAATGATAAAATGTGAAAACCATTAAAGTCAAATGATAGCATAACAACAAAGATCATATCTGTCAGTCACAAAAATCGAACATTAAAAATTTTTTTAGAATTATACCAATTGTTTCTATAATTAAAGCTACGGTTACAATTTGATTTCATAACTAAATTGATACATTCAAATAATCACATTCCAAATTATTGGATAAGCAAAGGTTTATAGGGATAGTATTTAAAAATATGTTTTTATATTTTTTGAAATAATAATCGTAAGATAAAAATATATTAAAATTAAAAAAAAAATAAAAATTTTAATTTTTTTTAAAAAACTACCCATTCATGCCCTAAAAAAATCCAAAAAATAATGTCGTGGAAACCACTGGATATTAGAGGAATGGCGTGGGAGATGTAAAATATATAGATGGTAGCCATTTACCAAAGTAGCTGGTGAGAAGGGCATGTCATATGTAATAGTAATATAAATCAATTGGTGAAATGCTCAAAATAATAGAATTTACTTAATTAGCTCCATAATCTTTTATATATATATATATATATATATATATATATATATCTCACTTCTTATATGTATAAATATAACTTAATGTAATTTGTATGAATGATGAACCATATACTCTATGAGTTATAAATTTAATGATTACTTAATATGTATGTATAAATGTATGGATTATAACTCATAGCTTACAATTTGAATTAGTTAGTTAGACTTGCAAAACATAGTTATGACATATAAAATGCTTATTAATTATTTTCTTAACATGATTACATGAGATAAGTGGTTCATTGGGAGGTTACAAGACAAATAGCTGGTAGCATATATTCATGCATGTACCTTAATATACTTGATTTGGACATGTGTATCTACAAATAAAAGAAAATTGGATGCTCTCTAGAAAGATAAAGAGATATATATAATTATTTTAAGATAAAAACTATTGAAGCATAATATTGTACAAAAGCAAGGAAGTTCCTTTTTTTTTTTGAATTAAAATAGAGTACAAAATCAAAAACTAAATTTTTTATAATTAGTTAATTGTACTAAAAAATAATTATACTTATTCTTTTTGTTCCCCTAAAAAAAAGAATTTATTTTTAATTTCTTTTTGTTCATACAAAGAGAGTCCACTATACCATAAAAGTTGTGTTGATATACTCAATTATTCATTTTACAAACACGAGAGGCTCAATGTTAATATTATTCTATATTTTTGTTGAATAATTTCATTACATGGGCAATTAATTACTAATTTCATTAACAAAATATATTGATGTTAAATTGATACTTATTATTAAAAAATTATATTTTCATTTAAACCTATTTAAATACTTTCATGACTTGCCATTTGAAAAAAAAAAAGATCAATTAAAACAACTTCTAATAATATATAAAACATACAATACAATAAATCAAAATACATATATTTAGGGGATCGGGTTCGGGGTTGGGGTCGGGGCGGGTTCGGGGCGAGTTTGGGTACCCCCGAACCCGGCCTCGGGTTTTTTAAATATACCCGAACCCGAACCCGAACCCAAACCCGGGAAAAACCCGGTCAAAAGGGTTTTGACCGGGTTCGGGTTCGGGGAACCTGTTGGGTCGGGTATAAATTGCCATTCCAAAAAAATGCCTTGTCCAAACGGACCCTAAGATTCATACAATCTAAATATATATCTATATCTATATGCACATAAAAGCATGTAAGATGAGTTCGAAGGGGCCTTTTAATGTTTTCATTTTTATTAAACTAATTGTTGAATAGTAAGATTAATATATAAAATGTGAAGCTTTTCTATGATATACAAATTTTAGAAACATATTATATGCATATGATATTAATACTCTCTCTATTTCAAAAACGAGTCTAATTTTGAAATGAAATTTGTCTAATACCTTATTAAAATTATATATGGTCATAATTACATAAGAATAAAAAAGTAAAATTATGTATTTAATAATATATTGCAAACCTTGTATCTAATAATTAAAAAAATAAAGTTTTACTCAATCCAAAATGAACACTTTTTTTTTAGAGATGGATGGAGTGATAAATAAGACATTTGAGTCTTCTAGCTTAACTATAACACAATTACACACACCAAATCCAATGGATAGCTCTTTGAACAATTAATTTTATTGAATTTTTATTTAATAGGCAAACATAAATTGATTGGATACTTTTTAAAAGTCTTTTTACTAGGTTTCGTTCCAATACTATTCTAATACTATAATAGGATTTTAATATTTATAGGAATAATAATGGTAATATAGACGTAGTAATTTAGTAATTTACTTTCTAATAATAGGTTTTAACTTTGTTTTGTAATGTGAAATACGCTTGTTTTAGTGGTAATATTTGGATCTAATCATGTGTAAATGTCCATTATTTCTAAAGTAATCCAAAAATTAATGTTTTTTTCCCAAAAAAAATTGATTATATTAATGTGTGAATAATAAAGTTAATACAGTATATTGAAGGGTCATTTAAGACCTTGCCCTAACACATCTAACTTAAACCTAGTAGGTTTTGGTTAAAGCATCCCACACCCGAATCCACAGCGTCTATCAAACTACTACCGCACCCGTTGAATAACACCAAACTACTATCGAATACGTTGAATAACACCAAACTACTACCGGATACGTTGAATAGTTCTAGACCAGATACTTGGTACAGTCCCTCCTAGCTATCCTAGCTAAGAGGAAAAAACCTAATTTGGCGGCCTATACTTTCACAGCTCCCCTAAGTATCAACAAAAGAAACGGACTGCAGATTCGGACATCAGCACTGGGGGGACTCTGAACTCCTGTCCATGCGCGGACTTACGCTGCGTGTCATCGTGCTAGACCCTCCACCCAAGTTAGAACACAAAACCTCCTTGCCGGAGAACAAAATCGGACTAAAGCAGGATCGAAATCCGACTCACTCAGAACCCCTATTCTTAAAAAAAAAAAAAAACGAAAATCGCACCTTTTTCGCATGTAGCTACAGTAAAGTTTTTTGAAAAATTGGCCATTGGCCCTTTTTTTCAAAAAACTAATGTTTGATTACATCCAAAACAATTTTCTTAAAATTAGTAGAATTCTTGCGAGTTTTTAATTCTTTTTTACTTCTACAAAATACTAAGGCTCTAATTTGAGGTAGACTCTAATTTATAGGACTTTGATCTAATGGTTTAAACGTGAAATTGAATATGAATCCATTTCAATTAAGAAAAGGAAATAAACATACACTGACGTAAACATACTTTTCTAAAATTGCAACAACATATAAAAAAGACTTGTTATATCCTCAAGGTAGCCCACACTTGAAATACGTGTATTATAACTAGTGCTTGTAAGTCATACCAAAATAATTATCCAATTCATATCAATGAATAGACAATCACAAGAAACAAAATCCAGCTAATAATGTCCTCAAAAGACTAAATGATTAGTGTTAAAATAACTGTCTTAAAAAAACATGTAATTAAAAAACTAATTCAAAGCACTAATATAATACTCACCCAGACCAAAAAAAAAAAAGTTCACTTTTAATTTGGTACAACTTTTTTTAAATTTCAAGGTACAACACATTCAATGTATAATTTTACATTTTTATTTTTACTTTTTAATTTAAATTATACATTATCATTATTAATAAGAGTAATATAATAATTTTACACCAACATGGATTCTTTTTTTGAGATAATAAAATCCTTAAGACTAGACTCTTGTTTTGGGAAAAAGATAGTAGTATAATTTGGAAAACATATTATAGTCTACATGTTGAAAATTTAGTTTCAAATTTGTATCTTTTCAAAGCAACATACATTTAATAAGTAAAAAGGTTAGAAGATTCCATTAAATTGCAATGTTGTTGATCCAGAAGCCGCCAGGCTGAAGCAACTCTCTATTTCATTGTGCGTGCGGGCGACGTGGTGCGATAAAGGTTCGAATTGTGGCGACAATATTTGACTGTAGCCACAATAAATATATATATATATATATATATATATATATATATATATATATATATATATATATATATATATATTTTAGCGTATAGGTCCGGCGTTAGTTGGATTTCGATTATGCTTTCGTCTGGTATTGTCCTCCGTTAGGGAGGTTTTGTGCTCTAACTTGGGCGGAGGGTCAAGCAGCATGAAGCCGTGACGGCAGTTTGAAGGTAAAGACCAACAAGTTCGGGTTGTAGTTTTGTTAACTAATTAATAGCTAGGAGGCACCGGTCCTACTGTGTTGGAGTATGCTGGTCCAGTTTTATCGAGGTTAGGCCTTAACCAATCCCTACTAGGGGTAGGGTTAGTTGTGTTAGGGCACATCCATTTAAAACTAGTCTTTTTAGGGACACTCTATGTAATGTGTTGCTTGGGTATTCCCACATTAATGCAATCCGTTTTTTTGATAAAAAAAAATTTACTAAGGTTAATGCAATCTGTATTCTCAAGGTTTGTGCAAATTACAAATCAGAACCCAAGATTTGATAAAAATACTAATACCACTTACCTTAAAAATAAAGGAAAAAATTATACATATTCATTTGTATCAAAGGCAGAATACACATGAAGAAAATAGAAGTAGATAGCTGACTTATATCAAAAAGTTCAAATTAACTGAAGAATAAAAACCAAATCTATCAACAAAGAAAGAAAATATGGTATGAAAATTTCTAAAATTCATCTCATAGTCAAATTCACCAAACATTCTTTCTTTGTTGATAGATTTGTTTTTTACTCTTCAATTAATTCGAATTTTTTGATACAAATCAACCTTCTACTTTTATTTTCGTCTTACATACTTTGCCTTTGAGACAAATGAATATGTATAGTTATTACTTTGATTTCTAGTGTAAGTGTTAGTTATAAGTATTTTTTTTATACAAATTACTAACTGGAGTATAAGGGGTATTTTTGTCCAAATATTAAATTATTTTTCTGTTTCATTACTGTTCATAACAGAGTCATGGGTTAGGAGGGTACTGGTAGTTTTACCAAACATCAGGGTTCGATTTGTAATTTACACAAACCTTGGGTGTGGTAAATGTAATTTACCTTTTTAAAAAATTATAGTTTAACCTCAAATTTTTAGCAAAACTAAGTTTATGGGTTTTTTTTTTTGTAAATATTTTAAAATTTTCACCTATAAATTTCTTAAATTCTTTACAATTGAATATCTCAAATATTTATACAAAATTTTTCTTATAATTTGTAATACTTTCTTTACCTAAAATATTTTTATACCATTTTTTACCGAACTTTTCAATTATACATTTAAGATTTCATACAAATTATTCTAAATTTAAATTTAACTATATTAAGAACACTAAATAAATTCTCTATAATATATTTGCATAAAAGTATTATATTTTTAATTAATTTGTATATATTATATTTTTTTAATCCAAAAGTGACAGATTGTATTAACTGGTAAAATTACAAGTTAATACAGTACATGCGATGGTCATTACAATAATGTCATTAATTTTTTTACTATTAATTCGAGAACCTAATCGCTTGACTTAATTAGTTTGCACCAAAGTCTGATTTTGACAACATAGCTAAATTGGTATTTGTTAAAATCTATATGTCCTTATATTAATCTTTCACAATCCAAGTTGTTTAATCCATTGCAAAAATTTTGCCACTTTTTCTCTCCATCCCACTTAAAATTGTACTTTTCTCTCCAACATCTGTCAACTACAATGCAACTTTTCAACAACCTAATCTCTTCATCTTCTTTCCTCATTCTTCTCTTTGGATGATGGAAGATGTGCTCCTTTTTTTTTTCGGTTGTTTGTCTTATGTCCCTATTTGTTATGTTTTAGTCATCTATTTTAGAGGTATCTCTCTATGTGAGAGTTTAGTCTTCTTTTTTTGATTTTTTTTTTAAGATTGTACCTCTTCATGTTATTATTTTCAATTTCGTTCTAGTTTCAATTGTAATTTTAATGTTTTTGTTAGTCTCTTTTATGGGTTATTATCCTTGAGAACTAGATTGGAAGAGAAGACAGCAGAGAAAATTAATCACATGCGTTTCCCATTTGATAGCTTTATACTCCCTTCATATGGAGAGAGAAATAGTCTGCCATCATGGAGTTTTTCCAAAAATAAAAAAAAATCTAGTTGAATCCATCATGATTGAGTAACATAAATCATGAATCCAATTGATTAGATTTTTTATTTTTTTTTGGTTTATTTATGCCCTGGGAGAAAGAAAATTTTCCACTGGAGATTTTAATGGAAAAAATGAGAGAGAGAAAAAAGGAAGCTTGAGAACAATCTTCATCACCTCCATCCCAAGATATTTGCTGCCGCCATTCTCATCATATCCACAATGCCATTACTACTTGTTACTTGTTAGGAAATCAACACACATAAGCAGTAGAACAGTAAGAGGATTGATTACATACAATGATCTCTTTGCCATCCATGTATAGCATCAATTTGTCATGTCAGCAACAAATATATCGATAATAAGCAAGATCGATCATGAGCTGCACAATTGTCTGACATCTAATGATATCCATATAGACAATTTCTAGGGATCCTCAAGGGATTGACTAACCATGAGTTGCTGACAGCTAGATCCTTTGAGAATAGGAAGAACTAGGGTTTTTTGGAAACTCTAAATGCCTGATAGGTACGATACGTAACAGACTTCAACTCTTACTCAAGACCCATTGTTGAAACTTATTTATAGACCATATGGGTTTGGACTAATAACCAAATAACCCAATGATTATTTATTAATAAGTCCCAAAATTAATTTATCTCATAAATTAACCCCTAATTATCTTATAATTATAATATTATTTTAACCCAAAAAATTATCCTTATTTGTGTGTGACCCATTAGGTTCTTAATCACGTTGCAATAAATATAGATTGTACTCCCAATAATAACTGGCTTTAGGACATAAAACCAACAAACTCCCACTTGGACTAAAGACAATTAGTCATGAAATTTTGGGATTAGATAAATTAAACAACTTTAATTGATCATTAATTCATCAATTAATTAATTTATATTTATAGATCAAGATTGGCCTCTAACGAGGCATCATGACCACCCATGCATTGAGAAAGGTCATGTGATCGACTTTACCTTTCCATGACTGGATTTTGTGTAATTATTATTTTTTCACCATACTATATCCCAATTATTTCAAGAGTAAGGAATAATGCCAACTTTTTAATGATTCTTTTCTTGTTTATGAAATATAACTCCCTTGAAAATGAATTTGAAAATATAACTAATCATTGAACACCCAATACAACTTTTTTAATGATTCTTTTCTAGTTTGTGCAAACATTTTGAGTCATACTTCAACGAGTGGCCATAAATGGGATATACTCTTTTGTTGACAAGGGAACCCGCAATCGCTACCTAAGGGTGCACACTGGGTAAACCCCGCTCTTTAAATGGGATATACTCTTTTTACTATTAGAAGTGGTGAATCTTTTATTGATCATAAACTACCTATCCATGTTTCATACCATACTCAACTCTTAAAGCACACATAACCAACTATGGCTAAGGACCAAAAGAGTAAAAGTATAATAATCCACACTCTAGATACTCTTATGATCTCAAGTCGAAGGATCACTTACACTACTATATGTAGAGATTAATTCCATTGGCACTCAAATAGATTAACTTATGGAAATCTCTAAGCGGGTAAATCCAATGAAATTGTTCTCTAAGTAGCATCCACATATTTGCTTTTGTGTCAATACACAATAGTCTATGAGATCAACTACTTCCTACCTTAAGAAGAAGCAAAATATATGCTAGTCTATCCGTATTAACAATGTTCCATCTTGCTAATACTATGACTAGAGAGATAATTTAAGAATAATATTATAAGTATGTGAAAAATCTCATCATCATAACTCTTATGATTTTTTCTATACAAATATTATTCTAAGAACTTTATCATTTAATAAAAACTTATATAAATGATAAATAGTTCCATATCACCAAACTTTTACATGAATTGTAAAATATAGAGAGTGTAGAGAAAGTGTACATATCACCAAAATAAATTGGATTTTGTCCATACACTAAGTAGAACACTCAAATAAAACCTCCCACTTGGACTAGCACCGATTGCTTACAAAGTTTTAGTCAACTGATAAACATCTTTATTACTAGTGGGAATGATCTATCTTTAAATCATATTTATCATTGATCTATATCAAATGATGGTGCCTTATACATTTTGGATCACTAATGTGGTTCTCTTTCCATTATTATCATAATACAAAATTATTATAGATAACAGAACCACCCACATAGGGTTCTGATCCAAAATTTCATAAACACTTTACAAGGTCTAATGTATTTGGCTTTGTTTATGAAATATTTATAACATTCTAATTTGAACTCTTCCAATACTGAGTACTATTAGTATAAGTAAATTATTACAAATCCATTTCAACTTTAAAATTCAAAATTCTACATCTATATATCTACGAATATTTGATTGGCCCATTAAAATCAACAATATTTCTTCTAGTACATAACATAGTATACAAGTGAAATCCAATAGTCATAACAAGTGGAATTAACTGTACACTATCTAACTTTATGCTAAATAACTTTAACATATGTTTATGTACATGAAGTAATATTCACGATCTATCTCTATAAATCATAATTTTTAATATTTATATTATATTTTCTAACTTTTAGAAAATATACATATATATAGATTAATTATTTTACCTTTACATTTAACTCAAGTTATTCATTTTCTATATACAATATATCACATAAAGTAATAAGAAAATACTTGTGCTTCCACTTACTAATTTGAATACACAACTTTATCAAAATTTTGATGAAAACAAACATTTTGATTTCACTAATCAAACTATTAAAATCCAACTGAATCTTTTTAACTTGCATATTCTATTATGATCAACAGATATAAAATTTTGAATCGTATCACATACAATTTTTGTGTAAAATGCAATTCTATATCCCCTGATCATCATATGCAACTATTACGAAATCTCATCCTCACGTGATCATAATATCAAGATCTATTACATCAACATGTAATTCTAACGTTTAGATATATCAAATCATGATAGGATTAAAATGTTTATTTTGATAGTTGATTTTACTATTTTGTGTTTTTGAACTTTTCAAATATTATTATTCCCCCCACTAACCTTTCTAGAACAAACATTTTATTTTAGAAAGCTAGCAAGTTGTCAAACAACTTTTGTTTAATAGAATAATAAAATAGTAACCAAAATTTCTTTTTGATACTCCACAAATAAGTGTTTCACTAGATTTAGTTCTAAACTAACTTAACTCCACCCTCTTCACATAAGTAGGACAATACCAAACTTTTCATAAAATTTTGGTTTATTTCTATCTATATTTCATATAGAATAAATTCAACTACTTCAAACAAAATACAATTAGCAAGTAGGAGACAACATTAATGTCATAACTCCAAAACTATTTTAGAAAGACTGCATAACTAGTTATAAATCCAAATATATCTAATATACTTGATCTTTCTTTTATACAACACTATTCACTAGTAGTGTGTATAAATGACCAATAAGAATCACATTTTTAGTTAAATCATTTAGAATTTCGATTAAAGTATTTACTTTGGCGATCTAATCGAAACATTAAATACCTTTACAAAATTTTAAACTTCATTTTATTTGAACTATTCAAATATCTCAAATCTATACTTACAATAAGTATATTTAATCATTGCAAATGATTAAATTTGAGAATAATGAAGTAAGAAAAGCACATTTAGTAAAATTATCATGATACTCTATACATCAAATGTATTGATCAAGACAATTTATCAAATTTTCACTTTTTACTATAAAAGGTGATTTGGTCATTTAGGTAGTAAATAGTATTTACATATCTCAATTGACTTAAAGTCAAAAGATCCAAATTATCATCCTGATGTAATTTGCATATGTAAACATTATTTATATGACCAAGTTACAATACTAAAGATGTATTATCTAACTTTAATTTCTTTTGAACTAATATAAGATCATTGAATCACTACAAGAAAAATGATCTTCAGTGACCAGTAGATTTTGGTCACTAAAAGTACAACTTTCGTCACTAAAAGTCTTTAGTGACGACAAATTGGGTGGTCACCCCCTGGTTACTAATGCTCTAACACTAAAGGTATTTAGTGACCACTTGAAAAAATTTCATCCCTAAAAGGCCAATTTAGTGACTGTATGCGAAATGGTCACAAATTAGTGACAACAATTTTGGTCACTAAAGAGGTTGTTTTGTCGTCACCAAATGTTCCAACTGATCACTAAAGGTCGATCAATTATCGCCAATTAGTGACGACATGGTGATGACAATTTGTCGTCACTAAATGCTATAAAGTCAACGAATTTGGTGACAACAAAAAGTGGTCTCTAATTACTATTTAGTTCACGTGATACAAATGGTGACCAAAAAAAGTGGTCACTAAATGTTCTCATTTGAAATGAAATAGTGACGACTTTGGTGACGAGAAATTGTCATCATTGAATAAGCGAACGGTTAGTGACGAGAAATTGTCGTCACAAGAAACATGCATAATTATAACGTGGTTTGTTTTGATATCTTGTCACCAATAGCATCACTGTATAGATCATAGTACTGTTCATCCTTGTAATACATATATCATGCAAGTTGAAAATATAAAGAAGACAATTACACTAATCATTGAACACCCAAATATATTGAAATGAAAAAACAATAATTAAATTTCATTAATTCAAATGACATCTTAATTTCTCAAAAAGAGTAATAGTCGAACATCCTAGTTGTACCATGACAATACAATAATATCCAAACACTTTACACCTCACAAAATAAAAAACACATCATTCACTTGGCGTTCTAAAGTAAATAGGCAAAAGGAATAAAATAGACCTCTACAAGACCAACCAAAGAGCAATTTATGCTGCCTTCAATCTGTGGATGCTTGGCCATGTGGTGGTGGATAAGCCTCTACGAAAGAAAAATAAAAATGCTCAATGTTAGTCATTGTTTGGAGCATTCAATGCAAGACAATCAAATACATGACAAACTACAGCCTATAATTTCCATTCTTTTTATGAAAAACACTAAGAATGTTGTAGAAACCAAAAGTGATAAAAAATATCAGACCATGTCAAATGTAAGTATGAAATGTTATTCTCAACAAGGCCAAGAATAAACTTTACAGCAAACTTGAAGAAGGCAGAGAGGACTTGTGACAAGATTGAAGGGCGGAAGGGCGGCGTACAACTAGCAAGGCAGAGGAACTGAGGACCAAACTGATGGTCTATCTACCTCGGTCAATATATGTGTTTGCTTCTATTTCCACGTGGTTACCAATCTTCACTTTCAAAGCTAGAGAAAGAATGGGAAAATGAAGTTTTTACTTGACATAAATATTGTACAGAAAATGCAAAAGAGAATCATGCGCAATAAACTCTTGAAAGCAAGAGATAGTGATGAAAACAATTAACTCTGAGAAATCCATGACAAAGGATACTCGTTCATAATGATTAGATGACAAAGAGGAAAGAATTGAGACAACTATGCTCTCTGAAATTATTGGTAATTTGATCATAAAATAACAAAATGTTATTACCTGTGGCTTTTTCACCATGCGACCCTGCTCATCAACCAAAAACCCAAATCCTGATGAGAAAAAAGTAAACCACCCAATATGTTGTATTAAGAATATCTAACATATGAATAAGTAGATTCGTTACCATCTTGGCCAATGCATACCCCATTATGGATGACACAATAATCACAAATGTTGCAACTGGTAAAACAAACATTATAACTATACAGAAGCAAGATGAATAAATAAGAGTTCAAAATTCTGGAAATCCTATAAGTCTAAAAGTTCAAAATTTTATGTTATTGTATATGATTGCGGGTAAAAGTAAGAAACAGTCCCCTAATTCATATTAGAAGCTGTCTGCATTGTGGAGGAAAATAAAAGTGGTTCTATCTACACGTGTCTTCAACTATTAGTAATGTAACTACAAAGATAAAAACAGCCCAACACCAAAACTTCTGGATTTTTGTTGTGTTATTGGATTAACAAGATTCAGCCTTAATGATTCTTCCAAGTTATGACGATAAGCATAATGTACTTCATTTTCCAAGATCTTTGTTATATTCAAAGAGAGTTGTGGAGTTGATCAAGGAAGAGACAAGTAAACACAGTAAAAAAGAGAAGAAGTAATAGTACCCAAGTTTGGTGGATTGACCAATTTGGACAGCTGGTCCAAAATAGCTCCAGAAGCAATAAAGCATTTTCACCCACAAGAGCTTGCAAATGAACTATCGCACCAAACTCTATCACGGCTGTTCAATGAATGTGAGCTAACTTGTGGAAGGTTCCACCACCATTCTTTAACTTCAGGAACTCGTGAGCAATTTGAGAATCAACATCTGGACATAAATAAAACTTATGTCAACCTTCAATAAAGCATCTCACTTGAAACTGAAGTAAGTTGGGCTGGAGAAGAAAAAAAAATTACGACCCCTAGTTACCCAACTAGCAATTGTAGGGGTTGGAGAAGAACAACGAGAAAAAAACAAAATGACAACTTTGAGAGGGGAAAAATCAGGCAGCATTCTAGTGAAGTTGTTTCTGCTTAGCCTACTGCAAAGGTCAAAACATGAAGGTTAAAATTCTAACATCACCAAAAACTGCTAACAATTTTTTAGCAGCAACAGTTAGTGAGTTGTTTAGGTTAAAATTCTAGCTGTATGTGTTGTGAAGCATCTACAACAACTACTAGTAAAGGTTAGAACTTGAAAATAAACAACCTCGTGAGAATGACATATTTTGCAAAAAAAAATTCCACAAATTTTGAAACCATGCAACACAATAGGTATTTCATTCAGCACAAACATTACTCAAAGAAAACAAAAGAAAAACTACACCAGAAGTGGCCAACTATTCAAGATCAAGAAAGTTGATAGGCCTGCTTAGCTCTAACTTCCATTATAAATAAATACAAACAAGACTCAAGAATATGAAATCAAATACACATTTCCAAACCTCACTGCCATTAAGTGTCTTGATCTAAAAATGTCTACGACCATTTAGAGTATATGGTTTCTGCCGTGCCTCATAGGCATGCATATCAAGAACCGATAAGAACCATGAAAAGACACTTTGGTTAAATGAAAAACCCTATGGCAACACACGCAATACAATATCTTCATTGTGGAATGTGAAAGCACAACATTGTGTAGACATATGAAAAAATTTCCATATAATGACCAAAAACCTCTATGAAAGTGTACATATGAAAAAAAAAAACCATTAAATGCATAAATAACCAAATTTAAGATAACCCATTAACATCAAAAAATTGCATAAAAAATCCCACAAATTCACAACTTCAATTCACTTAAAAAATAACAATAAGCCCAAAAATTGGAAATAGCCCAACAGGAGTTTCAACCAACAATTAATGGAAATGGCTATTCAGAAACAAGAGAATTGATTCCATTCCAAGCATTTTAGCTCATAACTGGACATCAATATTCAAAATAGTCATAATCATGTCCTATAAATTAATTAGATCACTTAAGAAGCAAAATACGAATGTCCCCACAATAATAATCCAAAGCATAGAATAATATATATCTATATATATATATAATGGTTAAAATTTTACAATAAATGAATGCTCTCCATTTCATGCCCCGGCAGCCCAACAGGCCTAACTGAATCTGAAGCTCAACTGATTAAGCACATGCCGCGACAGCCCAAGCCGAAAATTTCAGAGGGGGGGCAAAATTTTGCAGACGACGGCTAATGCTTGGATGGTTGCTTCGGCTTCTGTTTTGATGCAACTCTCATATTTCGCATTTTGCGGCGGCAAGGAGCTGGAAATGGGCCGCGGACCAAAAAATTTCAACAACAAATGGACTGTAGAGGTGGCGGCCAGCTGAAGAAAATTGTCAACAACAACAAGAAGAATGGGTGGTGGAGGAAGGGGCCATCAGAGGAGTTAAAAAGAAAGGGTAGTGGAGGATGGGCCTACAGAGAAGATAAAAGGAATGGGGTAGCAGCTGAATTTAGACAAGGGGAAAAAAATTTTAGACACAGGGAGCTGTTTTAGCCTTTTAGGGCTAATCGATTGGGTGCATTTTGGATGTAAATCGATTGCACCCAAGCCAAATTTCAAAAATCAGCACCCCAACCCCCCGCCCCCCCAATTGGATGTGAACCTTTGTTTTTTTTTTTTCCCACGTTTTCCTGCCTTGTATGCGCCTCTGTTAACCAAATTAATTTTCCCCTTTTTGTTTTTCAAGCATTCAAACTTTTTATTTAATTATTAATTATTAAAAACATTATTTTTTTAATCAGTACTCATTTTTTCGCTTTATAATGCTATAAAAATTTGATTTGAATGTTTTTTAAAATTTTAAGTTTTGACATGCTAATTAGTTATTAAATGGTAAAAGTGACATTGTTTTTTAAATTAGTTTATTTCATTTGCACCTTTCATAGTTTAATACAAAAATTAGCCAATTAATATAACATTTTATATTAAAAGTGACATTTTTTAAAATTAATTTATTTCATTTGCACCCTTCATAGTTTTATACAAAAATTAGCCAATTAATGTAAAATTTTAAATTATTAGTTAATATGATAGATTGGTAAGTAGTGATCAGAATTTTCACATGATGATCGTGAATAATTATTAATTTATCATGATAAACTTTTATAGTAATGTTCATTTGTCATAATAGTGACTAATTTGTCATGTTAGTTTGTCAAAACATGAAAATTTTAAAGTAATCCTCTATAATAAATTTCAATAAAGTAATCCTACTTCTACTTTAACTATGTTATATACTAAGTACTATATACATCTAAATACTACTTATGCTATAGATTCCAGTTTTACTTATAAACTACTTATGTTATATATGTATATGTATTAACCAATATTTATGTTATAATATTACACTAGTGGCCATAATTATTTTAAAACTATGTTTGATCCGTGATTTTCTTATAAAGACATACAGTCCATAATCAATGTACTAATCAATTATTTTAAATCTCAATGTGTCATACTATAATTATTTTAAATTACGACTCATAACACAAATAAGCAAATGAAGCTCAACCCAATGAAGAATATACTTAGTTCATTTGTTGTTCTTAACCAAACAAAGCCAATTAGTACTAATCAATAGTGTATTGTAATACTAAAAAGACTGTGTGATTAATGTACAAGTATATGGACAAAAATGTTAGGGTGTCTTACAATTATTATAAATTAAAAGGTACAATATAAGTAAGCTAAGTTTGGCATAAGGAATAATATGTTTAGTCCAATTATTATTATTAGCCAAAGAAATCAAATAATAATTAATTTATAGTGTATTTAAAAAATTCTCTATATTTCAAGTAAAACAATGTAGGCAAATTCATGAATATTAGGGTGTCTTAGTACAATTATTAGAAATTAAGAGTCATAAATTTAAAAAATTAAGTTTGGCCCAATACATAACCCAATGGACTAAAGGCCTAAAGGCCTATTTTCTTGTACTACTTATGTCACACTCATAGTTCGTAGAATAGAGATTCTATATAGAATCTATTTGGGATAGCATAATCGGATCGTAGAATCATAAGATTCTACAAAAATTGACCAAAATAATTATAATTATTCATGTTTTATCACCTACACTAATTTTTCACAAAAATAAGTTGTGTACTTGTACTAAATTGTAAAAAATTAACATTATAGAACATACGATGTATATGTATTCTGAATTTTGTCCAAATCCTGTTTAACAACAAACGTCTATCATTCAATCATTCAACCACATTCTACACAAAATAATAATAGCACCAAATAAAATATATAATGCATCTTAAAATACCAAAACATGAACAATTTCACATCCAAATAGATTTTTAGCTAAAACATTAAATTTAATAACAAATTAAAGTACAACTTTTTTTTTTATCAAATTAAAGTACAACTCAAATTTAACAATATAAATATTTTTACACAAACTACATATCATCCTCATCAAAGTTTTCATGTCCATCTATATCGAAAGATCTTGATCTATATTTATCAAATAACATATCATCATTATTAAACCCATCATCATCGTCATTACAATCTTCATTTTCAACTTCATTTGGACCAATGATGGTTGGATTATCTGCATCTTCATCTTCGTCAACATCAATTCCATGTTCCCAAGCACAATCTAGTCAAGCACTGGGGCCATTTTGTTTAACTTTTGCTTTTGGATTAGAAGACGACATTCTGAAATAGCAAAGTTAGAAAAAAAAAAAGTTAGATTGGAGAATAAGGGCAACAAAATCCAGATTTGAGAGTCAATGGGAAATGATCCACAAATATCTACATTCCTAACATTATTAACAATTCTATATGGTTAAGCAGCATATGGCTTCATATACTACCAAACCACTCCAAAACAATCCGCAAAAAAACTAGAAAAACATAACCAAAAAAGCAGAACAAAAAACAGAAAAACAGTGCAATGTGCTTCAGTTCAGAAAAAACCCAAAAAAAAAAAACAATGCTACGAGCTTTAATTTAGAAAAAACCAGAAAAAAAAACAAAAAAATGATGCAATGTGCTTCAGTCTAGAAAACTAATACCATACATCTAATAGGACAGCAAGGAGTGCGAGTGTGCAACCAATTAAGAAACAGAAATAGTTTGGGGCTAGCCATTGTTGTGAACCCCATAATCCTTAAAATAAGACACAATGAACCTCAAAATATGACAAGGTTAGACACGTAATCTAGAATTGTTTCTCAAAAAATTTTGGACAATGATTTCTGATTTCAAGTTAGATTGAATAAATAAAAAAATGTAAGAGCATGAATGCACGTGCAAAAGTCAATATAGGAATCTCTCATCGTGATGTATGGTGTTTAAAAAAAAGTTTTTAGATCCCTTCATTGAACTTTGCATCAACGCATCATTAAAAATTTTTGAGGTGAAGAATTAGTGAGTTTGTGTTCATGTAATACATTAATACACCATATAAAGTTCAAAAGCTTCATGTGTAGTACCATCATGTTCCTCAATGATAGAATACATTGTCCAAATCATTTGATCATGCTACAAATGCAATAAAAGATTTTAACCAAAGCCATAAGTACTATCATGTTGAAAAGAAAAGACTTTATGTACACAAAGATCAAAATCCTGTTTAGATGGCTCCAATGGTTAAACCATTTTTCCCAGAGGGAAGAAGAGTGCCATTGGCTCAAGCTGTGCACGTTAACTGTTTTCGTTAGTCCCCAATCAAAAGCACATCTATCCTGCATGTTTACAAATAAACCAATTAAGGAATAGCAAAAGCACATCCATCATGCATGTTTACAAATAAACCAGACAAAGAAAACAATGTACAGTAGAGAACAAGTAATAAACAAAATACGAATCACCAAATTATACACAGAGATCGGAAACAAAGGATAAAACAATTTTGTTAGAAAAATTTAGAATTGTAGATAAGCAAAGAGAAGTAGGGGGATATGTTAGCAAAGAGAACAATTGGAAACATAAAATGTGGTTGAGTAGAACTATGAACTCAGTAAGCACAATTTAGTAGCACATTTAGGAGTGAGATACAAAGCTGAGAAAAGCACAAACACTCCGCATTGATCACACTTATATAGAGTTTCACCTCTGATTTAAACATGGCGAGTTAAATTTCCATTCGTAGCATGCCTACAATATAATTGAATTAACATGATTGTAAGACAATGACTTGCAGAGACAACAAAAAAATACATCTAATCTCATTATAAGCTCCCAGTCACGATAAACAAATTATTATCATTGTTATTAGACCGATGACACATAAATAGAAAAACTACAGCAGTGGAGCATATCATGAGATGGAGTAGTAGAGCAGTAATGGCGCAAAAATTGATGAATTTATGCAGCATAAAATAACCTAAGCGGAAGCAATTGATCAACATGACAATTGAAAAAAAAATTAAGGAAAGATGGTCTTTCATAATTTTACTCAGACATTCTTACAAATAATTTTTTGGCATAATAAATACTTTCTTTTCTTTGCAAAATTAGTAAATGGGAACCTTGCTGAGGATGAAGCTACAATGAGGAACTTTCTCTTTTGGCTTCGAGATGTTCAATGACGTTGGCTGGTGCTGGGTAGAGCTTTGGCTTCGACAGCAAGCTCGGCGCTTCTGGCAGTGAGAGGATTCAGTGGGGAGAGGAGATTGGGTAGCTTTAGGTGCTAAGAGGGCAGTGACAAAGAAGCTTGCCAGCTTGGGCTCGTCGGTTGTGTTAGGCGGTGACAACAGACGGAGGAATTATTTATGAAGGCTGCAGTGAGCTTTGTTATTCTGAAGCAGGGAGAGACGAAGGCTACAGAGCTTTGTTAGGGTAGATTGGCTAACAAAACGATGTCGTTTTGGCTAAATTGGCTGCCTTTTGTTTTTTTTTCCCTTGAGATCATTTAGAATCGGTAGAATCGAATGATTCTACTCACGATTCCACATAGTGAATGATTCTATACGATTTAGATTCCACATAGTGAATGATTCTATACGATTTAGAATCGATTTTGCATATTTGGATCGTAGAATCGTGCGATTCTACTATCCGGATCGCGATTTTGATAACTATGGTCTCACTAAATATTTATGGCCCAATACATAACCCAATGGACATTTCTCCATCAATACATACTACTTATGTCACTAAAGGCCTATTTTCTTGTAGTTAATAATTATTCATTACAACTACTAATTATTCTTAATAAGATGTCTTAATAGAATTAGTCCAAATTATAGGGGCAAAACTGTAAATATCAAGGTGTCTTAACATAAGTATCAAAATTATGTTGGCAAAATTCTAAAGCAAAGAGTGCCATAGTACAATTAATAGAAAATAAGAGTGATAATAGAAATGACATTTTTGGCCTAGTGAGAGTGCTTAGCCCAATGTACCAAATAATTTAACCCAATTTTTTAAATTATTAATTTTCAGCATTTTCTTATTCATTACAACTACTAATTGTACTTAATAAGATGTCTTAATATAATAAGTCAAAATTATGGGGGCAAAATTGTAAATAATAGGGTGTCCTAACATACTTATCAAAATTATTTTTACAAAATTGTAAAGAATAGGGTGTCGTACTATAATTAATAAAAATTAAATGTCACACCAAAAACAACATGTTTCATCTAATAAAATTGCTTAGTCCAAGAACCAAATCATTATTTCACCGTAATTTAACCCAATTTCTTAATTATTATTTTGGCAAATTCCTTATTCATTACAACTACCAATTTGGTGACGACATTTTATCGTCACTAAACCATTCTACAATTATAATTCCTAAAATATACATAGTATTTATGAATTAGTGACCACAAATTGTCGTCACTAATTTCGTAACTTTTGGTGAAGATATTTTGTCGTCACTAAAGTGTTCTACAATTATAATTCATGAAAATATACATAGCATTTATGAATTAGTGACCACAAAATGTCGTCACTAATTTTCTAACATTTGGTGATGACAATTCCTCGTCACCAAACTATTTGATGCTTGTCTTTGTCATGAGATCAAATGTCGTCACTAAAAGTCGTCACTAATTGTAATGCAGTTTCAGGTCTTTTTTGGCGTCACCACATTCAGTGACGACTTGGTGACGACATTTTTCATGTGGTCACTAAAGATGTTATGACGACTTTGATTTAGTGACGACTCACTCAGTGGTCACCAAAGAGTCCATTTAGTGACCAAATTGATTGTTGTCACCAACATTTTGGTCACTAAAGGCTATTTTTGTTTTAGTGAATTAAGAAACTAGTTCAAAACTAAAAATGTCATCTAAATATATATATATATATATATATATATATATATATTTCATAGAAAAATATATATAAATGATATCAAATATCATAATCTAATTTTAGAAAAGAAAGATAATTATTAATTTTTAAGATACTTGTAGAAAAACTTCATGAGTTTTTCCTATTTCAAGGTATCAAGATAGTTTAGCAGTCTAATTTCAAAAAGTTTCTTCGGCTTATTTAGATAAATGTTTATGTAGTCAACTTATTCTTTCAATTGACTTTTTCAAAATCAATTCTAAATCATATTCCTTTTAAAGAATAAATACTACATCTTATCCCTTATTTTCAAAAAGGGAGGAATCAGTGTATCATTCATTAAAAAAAAATATTTGAATAGTTATCCAACTAAGATAATATCATAAAATTTATATTTGATTATGCATCAATCAACACTTGAGATGAATTATCAAAATGTAAACATTTTCTTTTGCAACCCTCAAGAATTTAAGATTAGAAGTTAATATGATATAACTATTATATCATTGTTTATTTCATGCTTACAATAAGCATCTTTAATTGTTTGGTGATCATCTTAGTTAGTATTGAGAAACATATGATCAAATAGCCAACTTTCTTTAGTTAAGAACCATTCTTAAAATTCATGCCATATAATGCATTCAAATGTTATGGCCCTCAACTCATATATAAAATATAATGAAATGTAGGTGTATATTTATTTACTCATTCAAAATAACATAGAAATAAAGATAGAAAAATATGTATTTATGTAATAAAAAAAAACCAAAATAAAATGATACAGATGGTAAATTTTGTTTTTGTGGTTAAGCTTTAAGGTTTCTAAAACCCAAAACCATAAATTTAGACTAAAAGAGTTTCAAAAACCCCTTGCCTTCACTTTTTATTTAATTGATTAATATTATTTTGAAATTCAATTTAGATCCCCTTCTATAATTTTAATCAAATTAAATCATGAAACATACCTAAATATGAACATCTTTAAATTTTAAATCAAATTTAAAGTTTAAAAGTTTCAAAATAATAATTGTCAAATTCCAATCTAATTGAAATCAAAATCAAATTTCAAAATTCTATCTAAAATTTAATCATACTAAACATGAAATATAATTTAAAATTAAGCTTATTACTAAATATCAAATCACATTTAAAATTGAGTAAAACTCCAAAATTAGTAAACTACTAAATTCCAATGAAATTGAAATTTAGTAATTTTCTCCAAATTTATAACATTCAAATTATAATTCGATTATCTAAAAAAAATCCAATTAAATTTTCTAGATAATTTAGAAAATAAAAGGATTCAACCATTTATCTTGAAACACTTCCAAGTAAAAAAAGAATTTAATATTTCATTGTTGAAATTTTTTCAAATATAAATCACATTTAAATTTGAATAAAATTCATTTAATCAAATTAGGTACTATTTTATATTTTAATCCAATTAAAATGTAACAATCAGCCCAATTTTTGTTTTAGATTTATAAATTATTAATGATTAAAACTTTTGTAAATCAAATTTACAAAATAAAGAAAGAAAAAATAATTAATAAGTCTATTGCTAAAAAACTTATAATCATATTACTGTTGTAAAATATTGCGTCACAAGTATATAATAGAACAGAATGGAGAGAAAGTATGTAATAGAGAAAACAGAAAAACACCAGAGATAGTAGGGAAATTAGAAGAGATATTCTTATCTCACTTTTCTTCACCACACTTTACCACACTTTTTACCACACTTCCTAATGACCAAACTATGCTCCTATTTATAGGAGAACAATGATGCACCTATCAATGTATTTGGATAAATACATACATGAGATAGGGATAAATATTTACACTAGATAGTGATAAGTACCTACACTAGATAGGGATAAGTACTTACACTAGATAGAGATAAGTACTTATATTAGATAGAGCTAAGTATATTCATTAGATAGGATGAATATACATTGGATAGGGATATGAACAAATATTAGATAGGGATCAATATAATGAATATCCATTCATGTATTTCATAACAATTACTAGTTTTTTAGCGACACTCTTATTATTTTGTTAAAAGAGAAAAAGGGAAAAAAAGTTAAAAAAATACGGTTGTTCCTCAAATGATGATGTCATCATATGTTGCCCTAAAAGTGATATCATCATCTCCTTCGGCCTTATCATTTCTGCCGCTGCTGCTGGTTTTCCCTCTTCTTTTTTTTATTGAACCTGCCAATCGGCCAAAAAATCTGGTTGATCGTCCAATGAACAGAATGGTTTTGGCCACGATGAAAAGAAGTAGGCGAGCTACCTAGCCGTGGCTAGAACTTTTTACGTGTGACCAGCCTAGCAATGACTAGATTTGGTCGCTTGACCAAATTCTTTTGGGCTCGTGACCAAATTTGGTTTGGTCATGGCTAGAATTGGTCATTGTTCTGGTTGATGATGAGAATAGCAGCTTGCTTCCCTTTTTAAAAAAAATTTTCTTTTTGGCTATTGACCTGCTGTTCCAGCTTGTCAACCCAATTTGATTAGGTCAAACCGGACTGATTCGGGAAAAAACCAATTTTTTTTTTTTTTGAAAAACCTTTCCAAAATTATGATTTGAACTCTTCAAATATGAAAACCCTAATTTGAACCTTTTCTAATTTAGAATTTTTCAAAATAAATTAATCAAGAATAATATATAAATGAACAATTCATCATCCATGACAATTACACATATAAAATTATGCTAAAACAGGGATAAACAAAGACGGGTCTAATACCATTGTTGGAAAATCAACCCACATATGCAGCAGAATAGTAAGAGTATTAATTACATACTAAGATCCCTTTGCCATTCACATATAACATCAATTTGTCATGTCAACAACAAATCTATCAATAATAGGCTAGATCGATCACGAGCCACACAATTGTCTAGCGTCTAACAGTATCCACATAGAAAATTTCTAGGGATCCACAAAGGATTGACCAACTATGAGTTGCTGACGGCTAGATCCCTTGACAATAGGAAGAACTAGTTTGGAAACCCTAGATCTCTTATAGGTATGATTCGTAATAGACTTCAATGCTTACTCAAGATCTATGGTTGAAAATTATTTATAGACTAGATGGGTTCGGTCTAATAACCCAAAAACCCAACGGTTTATTTATTAATAAGTCCTAAAATTAATTTATCTCATAAATTAATCCCCTAATTATCTTAAAATTATAATATCATTTTAACTCAAAAAAATTATCCTTATTTGTGTATGACCCATTAGTTTCTTAATCACATTGGCAATAAATATAAATTATAATAAATTGGCTTTAGGACATAAAACCAACATTACTATCTTTAGTGTCATTTTTGTGATTCATATTTTTGCAAAGTTCTTTTAAATTGTCAAATCTAGTTTTGGTTTCTTTCTATCTTGCTTTTGGTCAAAGAAGAGAGAGAATGATAGAACGATGGCGAGATTTAATTTATACTAGAGAAGAAGGAATGATGGATTTGGATGGTATTTTTTGAAGTAGGGAAGAAAATTTTAAATGAGTTTTGTGCTTCAGCATATGTTGTGTTTTGGCCAGAATATGCTACTGGAAAATGCTGTAGCTGGCGGATGTTTAGGATGAATGAATGAACTTTGTGGTGCCTGAAATTTATTTTTATTTGTGGGCCAAGAGTGGTCAATAGTTATTAGAGAGTAAAAATATAAATGTCGAGTTTTAGTTGCTACCGAACTACTAGGGAGCCTAATTTACTTCAGTTTTAGCTAACTTCAACTATTTGAACAAAGATTGTTCAAAATATAAATCGTCTTTTTTGTTTTGGGAATTCAATTGTAGACACAATTTGAACTAAAAACTAGTAGAATAGTGATAACTCTATTTTATATATGGTTTTCTTATTAATTTTGGTTAGAAATTGGCTTGTGTTTTAATTTGTTTTGACATATTTTAGCCAAATTATCCTTTGATTTTATGATTTCTGAGTTTTCTAATATTTTTAGAATTTTTTGAGCTTAATCTTGAATTTTACTTCTAAATTGAGAACAAAGGACTAACCAATTATTTTGTTACTTTATAGCAAAGAAAGCTTATCAAAGCTTGACCAAATTACTTCAACAAAAAGACAAAGAAGATTTTTGTTGGCTGCAACAAAGCAACACAGCCGAGAGAGAGACAAGAAAAGGAAACAAAGTGGAATACAAAGAAGGAAACTTCTAGAAGATGCATGGAAGAAACAGCCGAGTAACCACAACAAACAAAAGAGGAAACCAAGCTGAAATTTGGTAACAAAAATTCAGACAACAAAGAAACAAAGGAAAAAGGAAACACCTAGGCAAAGAATAAACAGAAAACAAAGAACAAAGACAAGAAGAACCGAGCTGGGTTGCAAATTAATTTGAAAACAACCTATGGTTGAGATTTGGAAGCAAAAGAGATTGGTTTCAAGTTGAAGACAAAGAGCAAAACAAAGAAGGATTTGGATTTGTAGAATTTAGAAATAAACAACCAATCTTTTGCTCTATATAAAGCACACAACCGAGAGGAAGAAAAGAGAACCCACTCTTCTATTCCTTTGTTTTTCTCTTCTTCTCGTTAGTTAAGGAGTAGTAGTAGCACATCCATTCATTTTTTATTTTCTTCCTTTAGTTTAGATTTAGCAGCAGCCGTCCTTTCTTTCATTAGTTTAGAGAAATATAGCCGCCAGTTTCTTGTTCTTCGTTGTAGGTTGGTAGGATTTCTTCAGCTTTTTGTGTCGGTTTTCTCTTCAGAATTTTCAGTTATCTTCTTCTCGGTTTTTGTCTGAACTTTGTAGTAGTTCCTCCCGGTTTTCTTCAGTATAAATTGTCTTCTTATCCTCGGTTTACTTCACCAGCTTCCTCTCGGTCTTCAGACTCCAGCTTCGCTTCTCGGTTTTTCTTTCTGCTGCAGAATTTCAATTGTTTCTTGTTTCTTGCTTTTCCCGTCGTTCTGTTCTGTTCTTGTTGTTTCAGTAGTTTGTGATAGAAACTCAGCCGCCAAGCTTGACTTGAGTTGAAAGCAGCAATTTGTTTTTTGTTCTCTTTGGAAGTCTCGGGCAGAAGAAACAAAGGCAGCAGAATTGTGATTGTTTGACTTCAAGTCTACGAGTTTTATCTTTTCTTATTTCCTTTAGTTTAGTTTAGTTTAATCTAGTTAGCAAATTTGGCTTTCTTTCCTTGTTTTTCTTTAGTTTAATTTAACAATTTTAGCAATTTAATTTCTTTTGTTTTGTTATGAACTTCTAGTTGTTTTTATTTTTAAGTATTAACTATTTTGTTGCTTTTATATTTATTAAATATAGTTACTTTAATTTTCAGAATTTATTTTTAATTTTAATTATGTCTACTTTTATTTTTGTTGTTAGTTTAAACTTCATTATGTTCTAATTTCTTTTGTTAGAGACTAGATGGATCTTAATCATGAATAATTAATTCTTAAGACTTGTTCATGCAATCTATATTTCAATTATGAGTTTAATATCATGTTCTTAATGCTTTTAGGTGATTGATCACCACTTAATTGATTTTTGATGCTTGTTTGATACCGTGTGGAGATTACATGCATGTGCTCATGTGATATTAAACCGTGAATTCAATTTAGACCGTAATAATCTAGGTTGTTCATATGGTTTGTAGTAGATCTAAGTCGGCTACTTAGATTGAATCCGAAATTTCCATAGTTCCTAATGCATTTAGAAATCTAAATTCACCTAGACCAAGTGTGAGTTGATTTTAATCTAAATAGGGTTATTAGACCGATGTCGGCTATTAATTTACATTAGGGAAATTTCACCATCATAATTTGGAATTTACTTTAATTGCATGACAAGTCAAGAGAGTTAATTAGGATTGATTAAGTGAAGTCGAAATCTCTAACATCTTATTTGTTGTTTTTATCAAGTGTTATTAATTTTTCCTTCTTTAGTTTAATTCACCATAAAACAATTTAATTGGCTAGCTTGTTGTTGAATTAATCATATTGGTAAGTAATTGGTTAAATTGAAAACAATCCTCGTGGGAACGATACTCTACTTATCACTTTATTACTTGTTGATATTGTACGCTTGCAATTCACCAAACAAATAGCACTAGTTTCAATTATTAACTTCCTCAAGTTGCACTAGTTTGATTTCTTTTGATGTACATCAACAATTACACAAGGTAATTAGTAAGCAGAAAATGTAAACAACATAGTATGGTAACTAGTAAATATTGTGGGGAGAAATCCTCTGGCAACGCAGGTTCATCTTAGATTATGCTCTAAGAACCAATCATATGATGATGGTATATGCATCTATTGTATTATAATGTTCATAATTAATGGCCACTAATTATTATGTTTATCTTATATCTACGTTTTATGAAATAAACATAATAATGTCCTAAGAATTTAATTATTCTAAAATTATCCCTAGTCGAGTATTATCATCAAATGGGATAATGATAACGCATTAAGACTAGTATATGTAGTGACTGATGAAATGGTTCATGATATGAGATATCAAGTCAACACATAGGTATATGTTAGAGAACTATGTACTGGATCGACCCGCCATGAGAAATACTACATGGATTATTATATAAAATGTCATAATATTTCTCATAGTGATGATGGTGTAAATAATCCTTAGACTTGAGATACTAAGAGATCTCAACATGAGGAGTTACATGTTTTGATACTACTAAACGTTACCCGTAAAAGGGTAAACTATAAAAGTAGTAATTAGATATGTAATAAATCATGTAGTGGGATGTTGAGTGATCAAGAAAGGATTTACCCCTCCTATATAATGGGAGTGATATATTTGGGCCCCATGGTTGAGTAAAACCATAAAAATACATGGCAATGCTCAAAATGAGTTAATATGTGATATCGGGCTCATTTGCTTAGATATGTCTACTTGGGAATCAAGAAATGCAAAGATTGAACTATAAAAGCATGACACGCTCCATGGCTCGTGTTCAATTATGATATCTAGGGCAAAGGGATTTAATTACACGGTAATACCTATCACAAGAAATGTAATGACGAATTACTAATATTCTCATGACTTGGGTAATATTGATGTGTTGCTAGACACCATTCATTACTTTTGGCAAAAAATAATTTTATGTCAATGCCAACGTTATGATAACCCATTGGGTCATACACTTAGATCGTATCCAAAAGAAGTGATAGAGTGTATAATTGCATATTTATTGGATCAATTCTCTTGTGTTTTAATTGATTAAAAGGCTTGTTTATAAGGATATTAATTCTTTTTGTGATTAATGGTTAGATGAAGCATTTTTCCTAAAGAATGTAGCCTCACAAGACAAGTGGCACAAGAAAGACACAATTGAGGCCACCAAATTCCACAACAAAATGTTGGCCATTAAGGAAAAGCAAAGCCTTGAATTAAGGAAAGCAAAGCCTTGAATTAAAGAAAAGCAAAGTCTTGAATTAAGGAAAAGAAAAGCCTTGAATTAAGGAAAGCAAAGCCTTGAATTAAGGAAAAGAAAAGCCTTGAATTAAGGAAAGCAAAGCCTTGATTTAAGGAAAAGCACAACCAAATGTCTTGAATCCTTGCCTATAAATAGGCAAGGCTTGGAGACAATCAAGGCATCCCATTTTTAGGCTTTCCTAGTTCAATAGAGAGGAAAATAAGGTTTGGAATTCTCAAGTCACAATTCATCCTTTCATGGAGTGAGCTTCGGCCGAAGAAGACGAGAACCGCACAGGATCGACAAAAAAGGGCAGTCATTTGATTTTCTTTGTATTTTCTTTTAATTATGTTTAGCTAAATTTTTATTTTCCAATCAAGTTTAATTAAGGTTTGATTCCAACAATTGTGAGATTTCGGTAATTTTATTATTTCTTTTATTCTTGAGTATTTATGCATTTTCTATGCTTCATTATATTATTGAATTGAATTGTTAGACAAGAGGCCTATTGTTTGATAGTTGAATTCAATATATAGTCATTTAGAATAATTAATCTTTGGTTGATTGTTCTAATTCAAGTGACAAATAACAACATCGAAAGGTAATCAACGCCTTAGATTGTATGTTATGAAAATATATAATCTAGCTTAAATAAACACGGCGTTTCCGGGTTTACTGGTTAGTAATTGGGTCTTTTTGAATCTTAATGCAATTAATAGACATAACTCATAGGACGGATCCGAAGGTTGTGTTTGTTAATTAGAGAAATAACTCATAGGACAGATCCGAAGGTTATCGAAAAAGTAAGAAAAGATTGGTTGTTAGAGGACGGGTCTTCAACAACTATAACCAATTTATTCAAGATAAAAGAACCTATCTTTTGAATCAATGATCAATTCAAGGAATCAATACCGAAATTAATTCTTGATTGGAAACTTCTTCTTATTAATTTTTCCTCTTATTTTTAATTAGTTATTTAATTTGTTTAGTTATCTTAATTGATTCTTGCTTAGTTTCATAAGACAAAACCCCCCCTCTTTTATTTTATTTTTGCTCAAGGAATAAATCTAACCAATCTCTGTGGATTCGACCCTCACACTGCTATCTACAAAGCTTAGCCCAGAGAAGGATTATTTTTGGTGGTTTCGACACCCATCAAATTTTGGCGCCGTTGCCGGGGATTGGTTTTTTAGAATTTATTCCTTTTATTTATTTATTTACATTTTTATTTCTATTTCTATTTTTTATTTTTTTGCCTTTATAATTGTTTGGTTCTTTTATGCCACGTTCTTCTCGCACAGGTCAACTCACATACGATCCAGAGATAGAGAAGACAGCACGTAGGCTTAGAAAAAAACCAAACAACGATCTCAGGGAGTATCATCTTCTTCATCTTTTGAATATAATTTGTCTGAATTATTTAACAGTGAAGAAGAAAACATGGCTAGAAATAATGAACGAACTTTAAAGGAATTAGCTATGCCTGATTTAAACCAACAACCGTTGTGCATTGATTATCCTACTTTAGAAGTGCCTTTTGAGTTAAAATCAGGATTGATTCACTTACTCCCCACTTTTCATGGCCTTGCAGGTGAAGATCCTCATAAGCACTTAAAGGGATTCCATATGGTGTGTTCCACGATGAAACCGCAAGGAGTAACTGAGGAACAAATTAAGTTGCGAGCTTTTCCTTTTTCTTTAGATGGAGTTGCTAAAGATTGGCTATACTACTTGCCCTCTGGTTCAATAAACACATGGATCGAGATGAAGAGGCAATTTTTGGAAAAATTCTTTCCTGCTTCACGAGCTGCCACAATTAGAAAATATATATGTGGTATACGGCAGCAACATGGAGAAACTATGCATGAATATTGGGAAAGGTTTAAGCAATTATGTGCTAGTTGTCCTCAACATCAAATTCCTGATCAACTTCTTATCCAATATTTTTATGAGGGACTAACAGTGATGGATAGGAATATGATTGATGCTGCTAGTGGAGGTGCATTAGTGCACAAAACTCCAACGGAGGCAAGGACTTTAATCTCCAACATGGCTGCCAATACACAACAATTTGGCATCAGACGTGAGGATACATCTAGGAAGGTAAGTGAGGTAAGTACTTCCTCTATTGATCAACGTTTAGACAATTTGACTACTTTAGTGGAAAAGTTGGTTGTAGGAAATATTCAACAAGTAAAGGCTTGTGGTATTTGCTCCAATTCAAATCATCCCACTGACATGTGCCCCACGTTGCAAGAAGGTCAATTTGAACATGCTAATGCCATTGGTGGATTCCCAGGGCTACCACAAAGGATGTATGACCCTTACTCAAATACCTACAATCCGGGATGGAGGGATCATCCCAACTTCAGTTATGGGCCACGACCTAGTGGATTTCAAGCTTGGCAAGAAACCCACCATATCCACCGCCTTCCAAACTGTAAGTCCCTTGAAGAGTTAGTTGAATCACTTGCTAATAGTTCCCTACGTTTCCAACAGGAAACTCGAACCAGCATTCAAAACTTGGAAAATCAAGTGAGCCAATTAGCATCTTCCGTGAGCAAATTGGAATCACAAGGTAAGTTATCTTCTCAAACGGTTGTTAACCCAAGGCAAAATGTTAGTGCAATGACTTTGAGAAGCGGAAAGGTGTTGGAAGAGGCCAAAACACGTGATCATGAAGAGGTGGAAAAAGAAGTAACAACCCCACAGCAGCCTAAGGTAATCGAGACAACCCCTCCTTTCCCTACAAGATTGGCCAATTCGAAAAAAGACGAGGAAGAAAAGGAGATTCTTGACACTTTTCGCAAAGTAGAGGTAAATATTCCTTTAATTGATGCAATTAAACAAATACCTCGATATGCTAAATTTCTGAAAGAATTATGCACCAACAAAAGAAAATTGAAAGGCAATGAAATTTTAAGTGTGGGGGAGAATGTCTCATTTGTATACAAAAGAAGTTGCCTTCAAAATGCAAGGATCCAGGTATGTTTATCATCCCTTGTAAAATAGGCAATATGAAAGTTGAAAAAGCCATGTGTGATTTGGGTGCTTCCATAAATGTCATGCCGTTATCTATTTATAATTCTTTGAATTTGGGACCTTTGAAAGAAACGGGCGTGATAATTCAACTTGCTGATAGATCTAATGTTTATCCTGAGGGAGTATTAGAAGATGTTTTGGTGCAAGTAACTGGATTAGTGTTTCCTGCAGATTTTTATGTACTTGATATGGAGGAAGATCACTCTCCTAACTCAAAGTTAATTTTATTTGGGAGACCTTTTTTGAAAACATCTAGAGCAAAAATTAATGTGCATGATGGTACATTAACTGTGGAATTTGATGGTGAGATTATTAAGTTTAACATTTATGCTGCCATGAAATATCCTAATGATGTATGTGCAGTTTATGCTATTGATACTCTAGCTCAGAAAACATTTGAGTTTTGTGATGAGGATAAAGTAAAAATTGCACTTGATAATAATTTGACTTCTGAAGAAGTGCAGATTTTTGAACAAGAATTTGTGATAGATAATGATCTTCAAGATATGGTTTATGACTTCAACAAACCCGTTGCACATAATTCTATTAACATTACTAATTTTAGTGTGCAGGATGTTTTTGAAGAAAAAACAAGTATAAGTCAAGTTGAATTGAATGCACAATTAGAAGTGAATGAGAAGGCAATGGTAGCTTGTGAGAAAATGCAAGTGTGGTCCAAACAATTAGTGAAAATTTAATAACTTAAAGAGAAGTGGAGATGTCTAGCCAAAGACGTTAAATAAAGGCGCTTTTGGGAGGCAACCCAAAATTTTTATTTATTTTCTTGTCATTTAAGTTTAATTTAATTAGTTATCTTATTATGTTTTCTGCTTTGTGTAAAAAAAAAGATTTGAAATTCTATTTTGGTTTTTCCTTTTTATTTTCATTTTCATTTTACATTTTCTTCTACCAACCAATGCTCAGCCATGGCCATAACATCGTCTGATCCTTCATGCTCTCTTCACTCATAAAGGATGTCCCTCACCTTCACCACAGCTCCAGTTGTCTACCGCGGTTCAGGGAAGTGTCTTGTTCTCTTGTTTTTATTTTATTTTCTTTCTTGTCCGCGTGTGCATATTTTCCATACATTGAAGACAATGTATGATTTAGGTGTGGGGGGTGTCTTGTGCTTCATTGATTATTTCTAAATTTTTCATGTAAAAAAAAAAAAAAGGGGGTGAAGAAAGTCTTTCCAAGTAGGTTTGACATTCTGATATCTTCTTTGAAATTTCTCACTCTTTTGATGCTCATTTAGAATAATTTTGAGTTATATGCATTATAGTGATTTGGATTGGAATGTATGAATGAGATGAGTATGATTAGCCTTTGTTTGGAAATTTTTAAAGCATCTTGTTAATTTTAATAATTGAATTGAATGAGAATGTGCAATATTTGATACATTGAAACCATTGTGAGTATTTGAGCCTAAGAGCATTTTCTTTTTCATGCTCACATATTTCTTTGTTCAGATTGACAAATATGGTATAATCATTCTAGAACTTGCTTTGTTATGCATGTTGAGATCACATTGTGAATTCATGTTGAAAAATGATAAGGGCATTTAGGATTACCAATTTTAAACTTTCTAAAAAAAAAAAAAAAAAACTTAACCTTATATTACATATACCCCTAGTCACCCAATTTTGAGCCTTAGCCTTTCTTTGTTATAACACCACATTGTTTAGCCTTAAATCCTCATCTTTGTTTACCATCGTTGAACCATTGATCAAGAGTATGTGGGAATGAATTGCATGATAAAATTTCATGATTCGAAGGAAAGAACCACCGAGAAAAAAAGAAAAAAAGAGAAGAAGTGAAAAGTATTCCCTACAAGTATTGGACAAAGTAAATTCATTGTGTACAAATTGGTCCAATTGTATGGTGAAGTTGTAGAAAAAAAAAAAAAGGAATGCATGTTATGTGGAATAAAGAAAGTGGCTACTATGCTATTTGTTACTTTTGAGTCATGCAAGGAAATTCCTATATATCTTGATATCTGTAGCCTATATTTTTCTTTCTTTTTACCTACCTTTACCTAAGCCCCATTACAACCATTTTCAAGACCCTTTGATTTCTGCATGGATTTATATTATTAGTGGTGGAGATGTGATATATAAGCAAGCTTATGGTAATGACATGCTATATTTGATTTGAGTGTTGAATGAACCCTAAACACTTTAAGTGATTAGAGTGCAACTTGTGAGAGGTTATCAAATTTTGTTGCATTTGATTTCGATGAAATTATTGGGATTGATGAGATGCATATGTTTTGTTTTGAAAAATCAGGCTATGAATACTTATTCTTTGATTTGTTATTCTAATTTAGATCTTTAATGTGTAATGACTTTGAGTTATTTGTGGATGGGTTGAAAAGGGGTATGGAATAGAGAGGAAGATGTTGATCTAATGCAAGCTTGAGGACAAGCTTTGATTTAAGTGTGGGGGAATTTGATAGAGTGTATAATTGCATATTTATTGGATCAATTCTCTTGTGTTTTAATTGATTAAAAGGCTTGTTTATAAGGATATTAATTCTTTTTGTGATTAATGGTTAGATGAAGCATTTTTCCTAAAGAATGTAGCCTCACAAGACAAGTGGCACAAGAAAGACACAATTGAGGCCACCAAATTCCACAACAAAATGTTGGCCATTAAGGAAAAGCAAAGCCTTGAATTAAGGAAAGCAAAGCCTTGAATTAAAGAAAAGCAAAGTCTTGAATTAAGGAAAAGAAAAGCCTTGAATTAAGGAAAGCAAAGCCTTGAATTAAGGAAAAGAAAAGCCTTGAATTAAGGAAAGCAAAGCCTTGATTTAAGGAAAAGCACAACCAAATGTCTTGAATCCTTGCCTATAAATAGGCAAGGCTTGGAGACAATCAAGGCATCCCATTTTTAGGCTTTCCTAGTTCAATAGAGAGGAAAATAAGGTTTGGAATTCTCAAGTCACAATTCATCCTTTCATGGAGTGAGCTTCGGCCGAAGAAGACGAGAACCGCACAGGATCGACAAAAAAGGGCAGTCATTTGATTTTCTTTGTATTTTCTTTTAATTATGTTTAGCTAAATTTTTATTTTCCAATCAAGTTTAATTAAGGTTTGATTCCAACAATTGTGAGATTTCGGTAATTTTATTATTTCTTTTATTCTTGAGTATTTATGCATTTTCTATGCTTCATTATATTATTGAATTGAATTGTTAGACAAGAGGCCTATTGTTTGATAGTTGAATTCAATATATAGTCATTTAGAATAATTAATCTTTGGTTGATTGTTCTAATTCAAGTGACAAATAACAACATCGAAAGGTAATCAACGCCTTAGATTGTATGTTATGAAAATATATAATCTAGCTTAAATAAACACGACGTTTCCGGGTTTATCGTTAGTAATTGGGTCTTTTGAATCTTAATGCAATTAATAGACATAACTCATAGGACGGATCCGAAGGTTGTGTTTGTTAATTAGAGAAATAACTCATAGGACAGATCCGAAGGTTATCGAAAAAGTAAGAAAAGATTGGTTGTTAGAGGACGGGTCTTCAACAACTATAACCAATTTATTCAAGATAAAAGAACCTATCTTTTGAATCAATGATCAATTCAAGGAATCAATACCGAAATTAATTCTTGATTGGAAACTTCTTCTTATTAATTTTTCCTCTTATTTTTAATTAGTTATTTAATTTGTTTAGTTATCTTAATTGATTCTTGCTTAGTTTCATAAGACAAAACCCCCCCTCTTTTATTTTATTTTTGCTCAAGGAATAAATCTAACCAATCTCTGTGGATTCGACCCTCACACTGCTATCTACAAAGCTTAGCCCAGAGAAGGATTATTTTTGGTGGTTTCGACACCCATCAAGAAGTGCAAAATTCATGTGATAAAATTTTGGTTAATTTAAGAATCCTATTGAGAATAGGAATCTATTGGGTTTTGTTTTAAAATAGTTTTGGATTTAAAGCCAAAAGATTTTGGTTCTATTAATATTAATAAATCCAAAATTAGTTTTAGATTTATTAATTAAATAATAATCAAAATGGATATTATTATTGGAAAATGAAAAGGCAGCCATGAGTGTATATGTAATACATTGTAATTCATTTTATGAAAATGAAAAGGCAACTGTTTCTTGGAAAATGAAAAGGCAACCATGTGCAACATATTGCAATGCAGTTTCTAGAATATGAAATGTGAAAAGGAAGCTGTTCACATGGATGAATAATTGAATGCAATTGGAGGATAGCCGAAGAGACACTTTCTATTTGAGAGCTTTCTATTTAAGCTTTCTTTGTTGGAGAAAAATCTAAACTATTCTTTAGTTCATGAATTATTATTCCTTTGTCTTCTCTTGCTCAATAAAATGCCACTCCTTATTTGAGAAATAAGATCAAAACAAATTTTAAGCTAAGAGCTTGAAAGAAAACCAATTCTTGAGTTGAGAACTTGAGAGAATAACCAAGTAACAAAATCTTCGCTAGCACTAAAAGATTTTGTTATTTCTTTCTTTAGTTAATTGTTTGACAATTAACTTGAGACTTGGAGATGATCGTGTCGATACCATAGAGGCAAGGCTAGACTAGTTTTGCTTGTGATTCGACATTCAACATACGATCTTCTACCGCTATTAGAAAATGTATGAATTCCACCTACCAGTTTGACTTCAGTTCGTATGGATCCTTGGAGGAAACCAATAAAATTTTAAATTTTCTGCTGCGTTCTTTGATGTGGTTTCTTACAGTGGTATCAGAGCCACTTACGAAGGCTCAAATTGGTTTTATATGGAAGCATGCTTGATTTATTAAATGATTTATGAACTTGTATGCTGAAAATTTGATTATGTGAAAGTGTTCACTTAATCTGAATTTTAATTAAACATATATGATATGTTTATGTTTATTAAATCAATATAGGGTATGCTTTAAAGTTTTATTGCTGGATATGAATAATTTAAGATATATATATATGAATATGCACGGAAGAAACAAAGTTCAGCTTTTCTGGAATTTTAATGTTAAGCATCGGGTTTCCTCAATTTCCTTGAATTTCGGTTTTGATAAAATTTATTAAAATTAAAAATAAGATATTTTGAATCATATTTAGCTCAAATATGTATATGACACATAATATTGTTTTCGAATTTTTCCTAGAAAATTTTATCAAGTTCGATTTTGAACTTAGTGCTATTTTCGGTTGGAGAAAAATCCTAATTTTAGTTGTTGAATTTTTTTTCGGTTTCAATCTTTATTTTGAGACTGAAATTAATATGTGAGATATATATATATATATATATATATATATATAAATATATATAATATTAATAACAAATTATATATGTGATATATAATAGTTCAAATTTAAAAATTCACTAAAACTTTGAAAGATTTCAAAATCTGAAATTTTGAATGGTTTAATTTTCTAAGTTCTTTTAGGCTAAATTTCATTTTAAACCCAAACCTTCCATGCATAATATATTATTCAAAACATTAATATTTGATTTAATCCTAATTGTTATTAATTAATTAGATTAATAGATATAAATGACAATCATGTATGAAATGCACATTTTGTGATATTTGAGCATGGTGCATAGTTATAGCCCTTAGCCCAATGTGATTGGAAATGGTTTGGTAATGGTTGTCACTAAATATGACCTACGTGTCATGCCTTGCTAAATTTCTGGTTGTACATTCTTTTCTCATCTAACTCCTCTGAAATGTAACTCGAGGTTTCTCAAAAGATGTAATAGTTATATCTAAGATAGGATTAGACTAGAAATCATGGAGTAAAAGAGTTCTCAACCATACTAGAGCAACCAAGGAGGCACTTGGAGAAGATACGGTTACCCTTTAGGTTGACCTTTTGATTATCTCATTGGCTTGAGAGAATCAACTTAGTTTGGGCTATAACTATGTCACGATTCATTTTTCATATTCACGTATGAGATGCATGATTGTGTATGGTTATTGGTTAAGTATATGATGAGATTATGTATGTACTAATTAGTTAGAAAATTATGCGATAATTGGACTAATAATTACAATAACCAAATCAAACAAAATAGTGAGATATTAACAAATCCCTCAAACCAAATATTAAATCTAAGATGCCTTCCAATGCCTAGCACTTGTCAAGGCTTCGATTGATCATGTGTAGGCTTGCCAAAGCAAGGTGCTATGATCCATCTTAGTGAAATGCGACAGGATAATAGTAATATCCGACTGCTAACCATTGGGTTAGACTTAACTAGGTGAACTCAATAGGATTGAGACCTACAGGCATAGAGTTGGGCTTTCGCTTATTAGATAAGCTAGAACAAAGAGTTATTCACCCAACTATCCAAGAGTTATATGGGATATAATTGACAAATGTTGTCTACCTAAATAGCTGAATTTTGGGAGATTAGCGAAAGCTAACTCAAAATTAGGTGAAATATAGACTTGGCCCACTAGAAAGATATTAGATTTATCTTTCCAAATTAATATTGAGGGTTATTAATTTGAATAAAATAGTGGGAGTAACATTTAATAAAAGTCCATATTAAATGATTGCGTTCATGATACTTATTTTTGCATATTTCTGTTGTAGATAACTATGGCAAATAACACTAACAATAACACGTTATCACTGCGATCTGTCCTTGAGAAGGACAAGTTAATAGGACAAATTTCCTGGATTGGTACAGGAACTTGAGGATAGTCCTCAAGTATGAGAAAAAGATATATTTCCTAGAAGGACCCTTACCTCAAGAACCAGAGGATAGCACTACAAGAGTTGAAGGAGATGCTTATAGGAAGCATCAAAATGATGCTCTAGACGTTGCTTGCCTCATGTTTGCTACCATGAACCTTGAGCTTCAGAAGCAACATGAGAACAGGGAGGCGTATGATATGATCCAACACTTTAAGCAACTATATGAGGAGCAAGCTCGTCAAGAGAGATTTGATATCTCTAAAGCGTTATTCTAGTGCAGAATGGCAGAGGGAGCTCCTATTGGAGCTCATGTACTCAAAATGATTGGGTAGATAGAAAGCCTTGAAAGATTAGGTTTTCCATGAGGCTGAAAGTTGGCCACTGATGTTATCTTGCAATCGTTGCCAGATAGTTATGGTCAATTCATTCTTAATTACAATATGAATGAAATTGACAAAACTTTGCCACAGTTACTAGGCATGTTGAGAACTGCCGAAGCTAACATGAAGAAGTCTAAGCCTAATAGTATCCTTATGATTAATAAGGGTAATTGGTGAGCAGATTCGGTGTGTGCAAAAGTGTCAAAATATAGCTCAAACTCACACAAATATACACCTAAACATCACTTAATCAATTGTAGTAAAGCATAGGGATCATTTTCCACAGGGAAGGGGACAAAACCAAAATTTAAGTGCAACTAATTATTTGCAATCTATGTGTCTTAAAGCAATGATTTATAAAGTGATATTTAAATAACTAAAACAACACCATTGAAACAAAGAGAAAAACACACAAATGATGAAGGATGGTGATCCTTGGGTTTAATGCAAAGGTCGGCTATTTTGACTCCTAAAGGCAACCGAGTGTAGGGCATCTTAACTAAGTGACTACATCCATTCACTCCGAATCTCCTTTCGGTCTCATCGAAATTATAGAATGAGGAATCTCCTTTCGGTCTCATCCCCACCTAGAGCACATTAGCGCCTATGGCTTCCACACAACTCTAATGCACAATTCTTGCCCTAGATGTTTTAGCCAACTACTTTACACTCCCTAGTTCAAGTGTTTAATCTAAGAAAACCACCTATTTTTCACTCCACATCTCCTTTCGGTCTCAATGGAATTAAAGACTAGAAGATCTCCTTTCGGTCTCACTTACCTTTGCACACTAAAACCTATGGCTTCCACACAATTTTAGTGCACAATTAAATTCATATGGTAGTTGTTTCTTGTCTCAAACACCTAAATCTAGAGAATGCTAGGTAGTTCTTCCTACTTTTGGTCTAAATTCATGTATATTCTAAAACACACACAAACACCAAGAACACACACTAAATGTGGCCACCATTCAATGCATGTCAATTCATTAAATACAAGTAGGAAAACTTCAATTAATGCAAGCCCATTACTCTACAACCAACAAGAAATCAAAATAAACCTAACCCATACATCAAACACCAAGAATCACCCAAGATAGTTTAGCCTCTCATGGCTTCAAACAACCAACAATCACAAGGAAATATAGCCATTAAAAGCACAAGGAATTGAAAGAAAATACTCCCCTTAATCAAAAGAGTGATGATTCCAACCAAATCCAAACACCTTACAAGCCAAAACAACTCCAAGGATTCCAGTTTTCAAGCCACAAAAAGAACCAAACCCTAACCTCCAATGAAACTCACGGGTGTGAGTTGGGGAAAATGTGCAAAAAATGTAAAAACTAACTTTAACCCTACAATCTATTCTACTCTAACCTATTCTATGTTCCTCATCTACTTCCTACTTGTGTTTTTCTGCAGAAAATGGGATATTAATACAGCTAGGGGCGTTGGGGAGAAAATGTAAAGCTTCCAAAACATTAGGGACGAAATTTGCAAATTTCAGGATTCAGGCGTCGTACTGATTTCGTCCCATTTTGGTCCCTTTTCGTCCGGATTTTGACAAAAATATCTGAATAAAAGTTTTTTATATCTTTTTCAGCTTTCCATATCATCTTGAATCATCTCATTTGGACGTCTGAATCAAGAGTTATGGCCTCCGGAAGATGGCTGATTTTTCTCCCTGTTTTCCTCTTCTTGATTCGCTTGTTCTGCTTTTGCCCAGTTTTGGTCCATTTGCTTTCGGAATTTGAGAAACCTTTGTTCATAAAAGTTTTCTATCTCTTTCCCATATTTCCATAGCATCTTCAGTCATCTCATTTGGACATTTGCATCAAAAGTTATGAACTTTAGAAGATAAGTGGTTTTTATCCCTTTTTCCTACAAAACACATAAAATATGAGAATCACAAATATAATGTGATTTATCTAATAAACATGGCATATCTCAATGAAATCTATGCTAAAGCATGAAAAACACATATCTAAGTTTATGAATATTTGACTCTCATCAAATACCCCCAAACTTAAACCATTGCTTGTCCCCAAGCAATTTTCTACGTATAGCAACAATATGTGGAATGTATTCATTGAGACATGCATATTCAGATTCTCATCTACATTTTTTTTATATATATATATATTTTTATTTTTTTTTTGATAATGGCAAGTACTAGCTTAATTAGGCAACCACTCTCGCCCCATTCTACCGAACAATGCATATTGAGAGTTTTAAGAAATGAAAACATCTTCACGTCTCGGAGTTGGACAATTTCGGCACGTACTAATGCAATGCATGACCCTCTTCTTTCTTGTTTTTCTGTACTAATCTTCACACATTAAATGATGTGTGTGTGTGTGTGATGGAGGTAAATGTTCATGAACAATGCAATGCAAGAACTGAGTAGAGGTCACAAAATCATGCCACTAGTGTGCCCTACAGTTGCATAGAAAAATTTCACTTCCTTGAAATCCTTAAGACTTTTTATTCCCTCTTTCCCCAAAGTTATCATGCTACCATCTAGGCAATTTTCATCACATTTAAGCAACCATAATGACATTATACTTAGGGTACTTCCTCACTCATTTACAAATTTATTTTTTTTCATTTTTTTTTTTTTGGCCAAGAGTTTTTTTCGGCTTTTTATACTTCTACCACTCATACGAGTTCACTTAAGGGACATCTCCTAAGAGCATTCTCATAGCGGAGTGGCAATTATTCAACAAAACTGTAAATCTCATAAGCAAAACTAATAACAAGCCTAAGTCATTTTCCAAGTTTGTGAAGTGAAATGCTATAACTTTAGGGTGGACTAGGGACACTACATTTAATCGCAACCGCATCATAATCAATACACTACATCTCACAAACACTCCTCTTTGACGTGCACTGTAACAACACCATTTAACATGCAAAACTTTCCTCCAAATACAAGGAATCAAAAGACATGCATTACAAATTCCATGCCTATTCAGTCCAACATTTTTCATCATTGACTAATGCTTTCATTTCGTTACTTCTCGCATGCATTTATTCAGTAAAATGTTTCTTAAGTGGTGCATATTTCAGCCATTACTTGCCAACCATTCAAAAGTTCCCAAAAACAAAACAAGCAACATCTTGAATATTTCAATAAAAGCCTCACTTTAAGCCAATTTCACCCATGAAATCTCATGTATTTTCTTCCTATAAACACCCCAAACTTAGGTTACATCAACAGCTCTAAGCTTCCACCCACAACCTTAAGATGAGCGTTGCGCCCAATGCTACAAGAGTGGAGGGATGAAGGGTGGGGCGGGTGGGAAAGAAGAAATACATGTTTTCGGTTGCAAAATTGTGAAATAACTTAAAGCATGTTGCATGATTGCGTATTCACACCTCCCCCAAACTTAAGATATGTTGCATGTTAAGCACTAAAACTAGGGGGTGCAAGTGTGTGATAGGCATAATTTACCAAAACTAATTAAAGAAAATAAATTAACAAAATGCAGAAAAATAAACTTTAAACCTAAATGCAATAACATAAAATAGAAAAGAGAATATTTACAAACTTCACGTCGTCCAAACTCAACTCAAGTGTCAAAACATCTAAACTAAGGATTGCACTTAAGAAGATAATGCCACATGAGAAAATTGCACACAATGGTTTAGGCATTGACATTTGATTACTCAATGTGTGCATGATGCTAGGCTTCAAAAACTCATCAAGTTTTTTTTTTTTTTCACTTAAAACTCAGTTTTATATGCAACATCATGTTAAGATTCATCAATGAATTTCTAGGATTTCAAATGAATACAAAAAAGTTGACAATTCATCCAAAATAACTCATTGAGGCATTTTGTCAAACACATGATGTGCATGGTGAAAAACTTGAAATTTCACAAAATTAGCAAGCACCCTAGCCTAAAAATTTAACAAACAGCCCAAACAATCCCAATTACACAATATTTCATCAAATATCATCCATAGAAATCATATTTAAAGAAATTCAAAATCATCATTGTAATGAAATTTGAAAGGTTCAACCATACATACCTTGGATTCTTGGATGAATTTGATGGTGGAAATGTGTTTACAAAGGTGTTTGGATCACTTAAGATGGATTGGACTTGAAGAAGAATGTAAAATGCAAAATGTGGTTGAAAGATTTTGAAAGAAAATTGCAAAAACAAAGGTAAGAAATGAAGAAAAATGGGTCGGAAATGATAAGTGCATAACGGTATAAAATGCGCCAAAAAGACACTTGGCATAAAGAGACACTTGTGATTAAAAGTTCGGGTTTTCAAATTTTATTTTTTTTATTTTTTTTTTTTTTACATTTCATCCCTTGTCTTAGCAAACATGCAAACTACATGCATCAACCTCTTAATCCACAAGAAACAAAACAAACAAAACAAAAACAAGAAACAAAACAACACAAAACAAAACCAAAACCAAAACCAAAACAAACCAACACAAAACAAAATGAAACAAAATGGACTAAACTAAAACAAAAGGATACGCTTGGGTTGCCTCCCAAGAAGCGCTTGGTTTTAACGTCGCCGGCTCGACTCAATGCATTTCATCCTATTCCTTCCTTTAGTCTTTTCCTAACATGTTTGACTTCCTCTTCCAACAACATTTTTTTCAAACAAGTTGATGGCATAATACCCTTAATATCCTCAAGGGTACACCCAATGGCCTCTTTAAGAATGCTTAACCCCAAAAGCTTTCCTTCTTGTTTAGATTCCATATAAGATGATATCTCCACTGGCAACATTTCAAGCTCTCCCAAGAATGTATATTCCAATTGAGGAAGTAAAGGCTTCAACTCAAGCTTGGGCGGCTCATCGACGGACAGTTTTAGCTTATCTTCACCACTGGCCACCGGCAACACTTGGTCGATTTCAAGCTCTTCAAATTCTTCCCTTGTTATTTCATAAATGGACTCATCTACAAAACAATTTTCAACCATCTCACGAAGTTGTCCATCTATTCTATTATCTTCATCATCAAATTCAAGGGGAACTTTGGAGGGAATAATTGTCTCCATTGCTTGAGATTCAAAACACCACTCCTCCATCATTTCACCAACACCTTCATCTACCATATTAGCTAGCTGCCCCAGCTTCACCTCAATATTTTTCATCATGGTCTCGTGCAAGTTCAACCTCATGGAATGGTCTTCTAAAAGCTTTTCCGTCTTATTTGTGGAACTTCTCATCTCAAGATGGATTTCTTCCATCTTTTTCATCATTATTTCCTCAAAACTCGGCATTTCGTCCGTAGGATTATTCATTTGGTTACCAAAGCCTGGAGTTTGCCATGATACGTTAGAAAACGATGGCCCCGAATTGTCCCAACTTTGATTGCTTTGATTATTCCAATTTTGACCACCTCCTTGGTTGTTCCAACCTTGATTTCCTGCTTGGTAGCTGCCATTGTTGTCCCAGTTTTGGTTGAAATGTCCTTGCTGCCCAAAATTATTCATGAAGTTGAGGGGGTCAGTCCTGGCCCAGTCACATTGATCCGTATGGTGGTCTCCTTGGCAAAGTCCACATATTAAGACCGGATTCCAGTTCATCCTCGCCTCCAATGAATTAATCTTATCGGTTAATGCAGCCAATTGAGCCCCAATGTTTGGGCCGATATCAATCTCTAGGAATCCCCCTTGTTGAAATTGGTAGCTCTCAGCTTCAACCGGGTAAGCACTTATACGGTTGTTGAACCATGGCTCTAATGCAAAAGCATTGAAATTAGGCTCTAAGAATTCCCCAAACAACCGTTCTCTTTGTTTTCCTGCTCGCCATTGAAAGTTAAAAATGAAAATATATACAACACAAACAACTCTTTCTAAATATATACAAAAACATAAAACTAACAAACAATTAGAACACTTAAAAAAAACTAGTTTCGTTGCCCTTCCCCGGCAACGGCGCCAAAATTTGGTGAGCAGATTCGGTGTGTGCAAACGTGTCAAAATATAGCTCAAACTCACACAAATATACACCTAAACCTCACTTAATCAATTGTAGTAAAGCATAGGGATCATTTTCCACAGGGAAGGGGACAAAACCAAAATTTAAGTGCAACTAATTATTTGCAATCTATGTGTCTTAAAGCAATGATTTATAAAGTGATATTTAAATAACTAAAACAACACCATTGAAACAAAGAGAAAAACACACAAATGATGAAGGATGGTGATCCTTGGGTTTAATGCAAAGGTCGGCTATTTTGACTCCTAAAGGCAACCGAGTGTAGGGCATCTTAACTAAGTGACTACATCCATTCACTCCGAATCTCCTTTCGGTCTCATCGAAATTATAGAATGAGGAATCTCCTTTCGGTCTCATCCCCACCTAGAGCACATTAGCGCCTATGGCTTCCACACAACTCTAATGCACAATTCTTGCCCTAGATGTTTTAGCCAACTACTTTACACTCCCTAGTTCAAGTGTTTAATCTAAGAAAATCACCTATTTTTCACTCCACATCTCCTTTCGGTCTCAATGGAATTAAAGACTAGAAGATCTCCTTTCGGTCTCACTTCTACCTTTGCACACTAAAACCTATGGCTTCCACACAATTTTAGTGCACAATTAAATTCATATGGTAGTTGTTTCTTGTCTCAAACACCTAAATCTAGAGAATGCTAGGTAGTTCTTCCTACTTTTGGTCTAAATTCATGTATATTCTAAAACACACACAAACACCAAGAACACACACTAAATGTGGCCACCATTCAATGCATGTCAATTCATTAAATACAAGTAGGAAAACTTCAATTAATGCAAGCCCATTACTCTACAACCAACAAGAAATCAAAATAAACCTAACCCATACATCAAACACCAAGAATCACCCAAGATAGTTTAGCCTCTCATGGCTTCAAACAACCAACAATCACAAGGAAATATAGCCATTAAAAGCACAAGGAATTGAAAGAAAATACTCCCCTTAATCAAAAGAGTGATGATTCCAACCAAATCCAAACACCTTACAAGCCAAAACAACTCCAAGGATTCCAGTTTTCAAGCCACAAAAAGAACCAAACCCTAACCTCCAATGAAACTCACGGGTGTGAGTTGGGGAAAATGTGCAAAAATTGTAAAAACTAACTTTAACCCTACAATCTATTCTACTCTAACCTATTCTATGTTCCTCATCTACTTCCTACTTGTGTTTTTCTGCAGAAAATGGGATATTAATACAGGTAGGGGCGTTGGGGAGAAAATGTAAAGCTTCCAAAACATTAGGGACGAAATTTGCAAATTTCAGATTCAAAGGCGTCAGATCGATTTCGTCCCATTTTGGTCCCTTTTCGTCCGGATTTTGACAAAAATATCTGAATAAAAGTTTTTCTATCTTTTCAGCTTTCCATATCATCTTGAATCATCTCATTTGGACGTCTCAATCAAGAGTTATGGCCTCCTAAGATGGCTGATTTTTCTCCTGCTTTCCTCTTCTTCTGCTCGCTTTGTTCTGCTTTTGCCCAGTTTTGGTCCATTTGCTTTCGGAATTTGAGAAACCTTTGTTCATAAAAGTTTTCTATCTCTTTCCCATATTTCCATAGCATCTTCAGTCATCTCATTTGGACATTTGCATCAAAAGTTATGAACTTTAGAAGATAAGTGGTTTTTATCCCTTTTTCCTACAAAACACATAAAATATGAGAATCACAAATATAATGTGATTTATCTAATAAACATGGCATATCTCAATGAAATCTATGCTAATGCATGAAAAACACATATCTAAGTTTATGAATATTTGATTCTCATCAGTAATAAGAAGGGTAAGACCAAAGCAAAAGGAAAGGGCAAGAAAGTCAAGTCCAAGTCCTTTGCAACTACACTGAAACCTAAAAGAAAAGGTTGCCAAGGAAGGAAAATGTTTCTAATGCGGTGAGACTGGACATTGAAAGAGAAATTGCAAGGTTTACCTGGAAGATCTTAAGAAGAAGAGGAATGAAAATTCCACTTCAGGTATTCATGTTATAGAAATTAATTTATCTACTTTTTCTTCATGGGTATTAGATACTAGATGTGGTTCTCACATTTGTGTGAATGTGCAGGAACTGAGAAGAAGTAGAACTTTGGCTAAAAGTGAAGTCGACCTACGAGTGGGAAATTGAGCAAGGGTTACTGCATTAGCTGTAGGAACTTATGTCTTGAATCTGCCCTCAGGGCTTGTTTTAGAACTGAATAATTGCTATTATGTGCCTTCCATTACGAAGAATCTTGTTTCAATTTCTTGTTTAGACGAGAGTGGATTTACATTTATAATAAAAAACAAATGTTGTTCCTTTTATTTAAATGATATCTTCTACGGAGGTGCACAAATGGTTAATGGCCTTTATGTTCTAAATTTTGACATGCCTATCTATAATGTAAATACTAAAAGGATTAAATTAGATAATTTTAATCCGACTTATCTCTGGCATTGTCGTTTGAGCCATATAAATGAAAACAGCATTTCCAAACTCCATGAAGATGGACTTTTGGACTCATTTGATTTTGAATCATATGAGAAATGTGAATCATGTTTATTGGGCAAGATGACCAAAGCCACCTTCACAAAACATAGTGAAAGGGCAAGCAATGTATTGGAATTAATACATACTGATGTATGTGGACCATTCAATACACAAGCTAGAGGTGGTTTTCAGTACTTCATTACATTTACTGATGACTGCAATAGATACGGCTATGTGTATCTTATGAGACACAAGTCGGAATCATTTGAAAAGTTCAAAGAATTCAAGAATGAAGTACAAAACCAACTTGGTAAGAGTATTAAAATAATTAGATCTGATCGAGGAGATGAATACTTAAGCCAAGAGTTCAATGACTATCTAAAGGAGTGTGGGATAGTCTCACAACTTACTCCTCCTGGAACACCACAATGGAATGGTGTGTCTGAGAGGAGAAATTGAACTTTGTTAGACATGGTTTGGTCCATGATGAGTGATACATATCTTCCAAAATCCTTCTGGGGACATGCTTTACTTACAGCTATTTTCACACTAAACCGAGTTCCATCTAAATCAGTTCAAAAGACACCATATGAGATATGGACTGGGAAGCGTCCTAATATGTCTTTTATGAAGATTTGGGGATGTGAGGCTTACATCAAACGTCAAGTCTCTGAAAAACTTGGACCCAAATCTGATAAATGTAATTTTGTGAGGTATCCTAAAGAAACAAAAGGATACTATTTCTATTATCCCAATGATAACAAAGTGTTTGTTGCTCGAACTGGTGTTTTTCTAAAAAAGGAATTTATTTCTAGAAAAACTAGTGGGAGACAAATAGAACTTGAAGAAATTCGAGAACCACAAAATATTATTGAACTTGATGAGATGGAAATTAAGCAAACACCACAAAAATTTGTGGAACAAGTACCTGCTCAAGAGACACAAACCCCGCGTAGATCTACTAGGATTTATCATAAGCCACAGAGATATGGATTTCTTGTGACTAAAAGTGATGACATCTTGCTAATAGATCAAGATGAGCCTACAACCTATCAAAAAGCTATATCGGGGCCAGACTTTGAGAAATGGCTTGAAGCCATGAGATCTAAGATGGAATCCATGTATACAAACCAAGTATGGACTTTGGTTGATCCACCTGAAGGAGTAAAACCCATAGGGTGCAAATGGGTCTTCAAAAAGAAGACTGACATGGATGGTGAAGTACATATCTTTAAGGGACAATTGGTTGCTAAAAGTTTTAAGCAAGTTCATGGTATAGACTATGATGAGACTTTTCGCCAGTTGCAAGGCTTAAATCCATCAGGATCTTGCTTGCGATAGCTGCATTCCATAATTGTGAAATCTAGCAAATGGGTGTCAAAAATGCTTTCCTTAATGGAAATCTTCTCGAGGATGTGTACATGATAGAACCGGAGCGTTTTGTCGATCCGAAAAATGCTGGAAAGGTTGTAAGCTACAACGATCCATTTATGGGTTGAAACAAGCTTCTCGAAGTTGGAATCTTTGGTTCGATGGTGCAATCAAAGAGTTTGGTTTCATCAAGAATGAAGATGAACCTTGTGTCTACAATAAGGTTAGTGGAGCACTATTGTCTTCCTAGTATTGTATGTAGATGACATGCTACTTATTAGGAATGACATTCCTTCTTTACAGTCTGTAAAGATATGGCTGGGAAATTGTTTTTCAATGAAAGACTTAGGTGAGGCAACCTATATATTAGGTATCAAAATCTATAGAGATAGATCAAAGAGATTGATTGGCCTAAATCAAAGTACATACATAGATAAAGTGCTAAAGCGGTTTAGCGTGCAAGAATCTAAGAAAGGATTCTTACCTATGGGGCAAGGAATTACTCTCTGGAAAAAACATTGTCCTTCGACACAAGAAGAGAGACAAAGCATGAGTAGGATTCCATATGCATCAGCTATTGGATCTATCATGTATGCCATGCTATGTACTAGTCTCGATGTCTCGTATACTTTGAGTTTAACGAGTAGATATCAAGTAGATCCCAGTGAACGTCACTAGATCACTGTCAAAAATATCATTAAGTACTTGAAAAGGACTAAGGATCATTCTTGATATATGGAGGTGAAGAACAGCTCAATGTAACTGGTTACACTGACGCAAGTTTCCAAATTGACAAGGATGACTACTGATCGCAGTCGGGTTATGTGTTTTGCTTAAATGGTGGTGCTGTGAGCTAGAAGAGTTCAAAGCAGACAACAGTAGCTGACTCTACAACAGAGGCCGAGTATATTGCTGCTTTTGATGTAGCAAAAGAGGTAGTTTGGATCAAGAAGTTCATTACAGAACTTGGAGTTATACTGAGCATTGCAAATCCAATTAGGTTCTATTGTGACAATAATAGAGCTATTGCACATGTAGGAAACCAAATCAGAGTTTGCAGCGGAAATTAAAAAAATTTTGGTTCCCTCCAAGGATCCATACGAAGTGAAATCAAATTGGTAGTGAAGATTGTTACCTTACCGGTAGTGTAGCCTTGTTGATTGTTGGAGATTGTTGATTGTCGAATCACAAGCAAAACCAATCTAGCTTTGCCTATATGGTATACACACGATCGTCTCCAAGCCTCAAGTTAATTGTCAAAAAATTAACTAAAGAAAGAAGTAACAAAATCTTATAGTGCTAGCTAAGATTTTGTTACTCGGGTATTCCCTCAAGTTCTCAACTCAAGAATTTGTTTTTCTTTCAATCTCTTCTTATAAATTCGTTTTTGATTCTTATTTCTCAAATAAGGAGTGATGTCTATATTGAGCAAGAGAAGAATAATGAATAAAATTTCGTGCACCAAGAATAGCTCTTGTTTTTCTTCAACAAAGAAAGCTTAAATAGAAGTCTTTCAAAGTGAAAGTGTCCATTGGTTTTCTTCATTTTTCATTCAATTACTCATCCATGTGAACAGCTGCCTTTTCACATTTCATATTCCAGAAATTGAATATGAAATTGAATATGCTGCACATGGTTGCCTTTTCATTTTCATAAAATGAATTACAATATGTTGCCTTTTCATTTTCCAATGAATGATTGCCTTTTCATCTTCCAATAATAAAATCCATTTTGATTATTATTTAATTAATAAATCTAAAACTCATTTTGGATTTATTAATATTAATATAACCAAAATCTTTTGGCCTTAAATCCAAGACCGTTTTAAAACAAAACCCGATAGATTCCTATTCTCAATAGGATTCTTAAATTAACCAAAATTTCATCACATGAATTTTGCACTTCTTTTGGGTACGATCTAAGTGTGTGACCCAATAGGTTCTCATAACGTTGGCATTGACATAAAATATATTTTATGCCAAAAGTAATGAGCGGTGTCTAGCAACACATCAATACTACCCAAGTCATGAGAATATTAGTAATTCGACATTACTTTTCTTGTGATATATATTACCGTGTAATTAAATCCTTTTGCCTTAGATATCATGATTGAACACGAGCCATGGAGCGTGTCATGTTCGTATAGTTTAATCTTTGCATTTCTTGATTCCTGAGTAGACACATCTATACAAATGAGCCCAATATCACATATCGACTCATTTGAGCACGGCCATGCATTTTATGGTCTTACTCAATCAAGGGGCCCTAATATATCACTCCCTTATATAGGAGGGGCAAATCCTATCTTGATCACTCAACATCCCACTACATGATTTATTACATATCCAATTACTACTTTTATTGTTCACCCTTTTACGGGTAACGTTTGGTAGTATCAAAACATGCAAGTCCTCATGTTGGGATCTCTGAGGATCTCAAGTCTAAGGATTATTTACACCATCATCAGTATGAGAAATATTTATGACACTTCATATAATAATCCATGTAATATTTCTCATGGCGGTGTTCTCTAACATGTACCCATGTGTTGACTTGATATCTCATATCATGAACAATTTCATCAGTCATTACACATACTAGTCTTAATGCATTATCATTGTCCCATTTTATGATAATACTCGACTAGGGATAATTTTTAGAATAATTAAATTCTTGGAACATTACTATTATATTTATTTCAAAAAACGAAGATATAGAAATAACATAATAATCATTGCCATTAATTATAAACATTATAATACAATATATGCCTAAAGTGTCATCATATGATTGGTCTTTAGGGCATAATCCAACAGCATAGGCTAAGGAACCCAGATCTCACCAACGATCCAAACATATAGTTCGACGCTTCCATCCTATCCAAGAGATAATTGAGAGAACGGATGTAAAGATATGCAAAGTACCAACTGATGATAATATAGCTGACCCACTAACAAAGCCTCTGGCGCAGCAGAAGCATAATCGTCATACTAGATCATTAGGCATTAGAGAGATATCTAATTGGTCTTAGTTCAAGTGGGAGTTTGTTGGATTATGCCCTAAGAACCAATCATATGATGATGGTTTATGCATCTATTGTATCATAATGTTCATGATTAATGGCACTAATTATTATGTTTATCTTATATCTACGTTTTATGAAATAAACATAATAATGTCTCAAGAATTTAATTATTCTAAAATTATCCCTAGTCGAGTATTATCATCAAATGGAACAATGATAATGCATTAAGACTAGTATGTGTAGTGACTGATGAAATGGTTCATGATATGAGATATCAAGCCAACACATAGGTATATGTTAGAGAACTATGTACTGGATCGACCAGCCATGAGAAATACTACATGGATTATTATATAAAGTGTCATAATATTTCTCATAGTGATGATGATGTAAATAATCCTTAGACTTGAGATACTCAGAGATCCCAACAAGAGGAGTTACATGTTTTGATACTACTAAACGCTACCCGTAAAAGGGTGAACTATAAAAGTAGTAATTGGATATATAATAAATCATGCAGTGGAACAAGCTTACCATCTTTCTGGAACAAGCATCAGCAAACTTTGGAACAAGCTTACCATCTTTCTGGAACAAGCATCAGCAAACTTTGGAACAAGCTTACCATCTTTCTCAACTTTCTTCTGTTAAACCCAAGCAGAGAAAATGAATTACTACAAAAACAAAAACCCCGTTCGCGAGTAACAGGAAAAGATAGTATTTTTAAACAAAGATTGAATTTTTGAAGCCCCCATAGAACTTTGGTTCTCTTATTAAACTACCTTTTTAAGTAGAACAACTTCAGGGAAAGGGTAGTTGGCTTCATCTGGCCTTGGAACAGTCAGGTTTTTTCTTTTTTGGATCCCTTTTGGCTGCAACTGTGATTGAGGAGTTCCTCAGCTTCAGAGAGGGCTTATGCTGCGAAGAGAAAGGCAACAAACAAGAATGCCTAGTTGCAGAAATCAAGTAATGATTTGATTTCACTGTGAGACGGGGTAGAGGGTTTGGATTGATGAAAAACTAGGGCTTGGGTTGATTGTGTGGGTGGAGAGTTTGGGGTTGTGAAAAACTAGGAGGAATTGAGAAAATAGCAGCTCCACCAAAGACATTTGAAAATATAGCAGGTTGACCAAATCATTTGCAACAATAGCAGTTGGACTGTAAAAGCGACGGGAAAATACCAAAAAACCCCTGATACAATCCAAGTTCATCGTTTAACTTCATGTCACCGTTCTGCTGCCATTTTTTCATTCTTCATGGATTGAACATAGCAGCTCCACGGTGCGTACATGAAGTTGGATTTCATGACCGACGAACAAACAACTTGTTTGATTTCGCCGTCGGGTAATAAGAAAAAATTTAAAATACATCCCGACCGAGGAACAAACAAGATCCCGACGTCTCAAACTGGCAATTGGATATTTGAAGATGGCCGAAGACTTATTAAGGTTCTACGACAAATAAGGAACGAAGTCGGCATCTGTCGGACGAGTAAACGATAATTAGTCGATGTTTCGTCGAAAGATTAACCGACGTGTAGACGACATTATGTCGAGAATTTTAGTCGAGGTTTTGTCGATGTTTTGTCGATATTTTATTCCAGGTTTAGTCGACGTTTTGTCGATGTTATTTTTTATTTATTTAAAAACTTGTGTCATTTTTTGTTTAAACGGGTGCAAAGTTTTTGTGGTTCTTTGAATATTTCTTGGGCTCTGTGTTCTATAAAAAAATTTGTAAACTTTGTTGGAATTGTTTGTGGGCTTTGTTTAATGGGATACAGGAAAAAAATCGTAGACTAAGGGGGTTTTGTATTTCAACTAGAAATGCCTGGGCTAGTAGAACTCTTCCTTGAGTGGAGATCGGCTTTTACCGGTTTAGACGGAAAATTGTTTGGACCAATTGAACAAAATTCTGGGGAGTGGTAAAGCTCAATTCGACACCACTGTTATGGCAATGCTATCCTTGCTGAGTTCCGATTAGGAATCTGCAAAACAAGACACGCAGTGAGTAAAAAATCGGGAGGTGAACACCATTTGGATGATTAAGTTGTGGAAAATTGGATAAACAAAGTTTTAGAGAATGTATGTGCATTTGTTTTTAACTTAAAAGTAGTGTCGTGGGGTATTTATGGCAAGTATAAGGCGGTGTTAACAGGTTGTAGCAGAGATCTTTTGTTATTCTTGGTAACTAAGTTCGAGGTGGGTTCCATTAGAATTATGTGGTCAGGCGATTACTTGCTTTGGGGCTATGTCTGAAGAAGGTCGTAATGGGGTTTAATTAACTGCTCCATATTCACGATGTTAAGAATTTATTATTACATAATATGTGCGCCCATCGGGAGAAAATCATGGTTATCATCATTGCAACTAAAATTTGAAATTACAAGCATGCACTGTATCGAAATTGTTATTGTTGCTACGACAAAGAACATTGCATTTCGAACTCTATTTGAGGTTGTCTGGTCGGGCGCCATCGATCGGAACGATGAAAATTCCTATGTTTCCATAGGAATCTGGACCATCGAGGAAGAAATTACTCCGTGATCGATTACGAAATTCATCCTGCTTATGTTTTGTTTATCCATAGGAATCTCGACAAGGAAGGAAGAAATTACCACAGCTGAATTCATCCTTGTAGAGATTTGTGGTTGATAAAATTGACTAAATATTTTGTACGCGGTGGAGACTGGGAAACGGCCCGGTCAGTGGTCATTAACGGCCGCCCAGTAGACATGTTGACCACGGTCAGTGCAGCTCCGCCGGCACAACAATATCCTCAAGACATATTCATATCACATCGAGCCGTTAATGAATTCAGCATTCACGTAAACAACTATTCTGAAGTAGTAGAAACAATAAATATTCTGTTAAAGATATCGACAAAACGTCGACTAAACCTGGAATAAAATATCGACAAAACATCGACAAAACCTCGACTAAAATCCTCGACATAATGTCGTCTACACGTCGGTTAATCTCTCGACGAAACATCGACTAATTATCGTTTATTCGTCCAACAGATGCCGACTTCGTTCCTTATTTGTCGTAGAACCTTAATAAGTCTTCAGCCATCTTCAAATATCCAATTGCCAGCTTGAGACGTCGGGATCTTGTTTGTTCCTCGGTCGGGATGTATTTTAAATTTTTTCTTATTACCCGACGGCGAAATCAAACAAGTTGTTTGTTCGTCGGTCATGAAATCCAACTTCATGTACGCACCGTGGAGCTGCTATGTTCAATCCATGAAGAATGAAAAAATGGCAGCAGAACGGTGACATGAAGTTAAACGATGAACTTGGATTGTATCAGGGGTTTTTTGGTATTTTCCCATCGCTTTTACAGTCCAGCTGCTATTGTTGCAAATGATTTGGTCAACCTGCTATATTTGCAAATGTCTTTGGTGGAGCTGCTATTTTCTCAATTCCCCCGAAAAACTAGGGCTTGGGTTGATGGTATGGGTGGAGAGTTTGGGGTTAAGGTCTCTTGACGGGCTGATGGTTGAGGTTGGGTGGAGTGACTTTATTTTCTTTTCTGTTTTGCCCTCAGTTAAAATAGCACATGAAGCACACGAGTGCCAATTTGATGGAAAATGGGATGAAATTGTGACAGAGCACTAAAGGAGTACACTAATAAAATATGACGGATTTTTTTCCATCGTTTTCAATGTGAGGGATAAAAAAAAATTATTCGCCAAAATGTAAGGGACTATTTTATCAGTTATCTCAATGAAAAAGCACAAATAACACCTAGATAAAGTTTGCCTAAGTAGCTGCATACGACACTCCATCAAAGCTGGGTAAATATTCTCAGAAGATGCTACTAACATAACAATCCTATATAAAGATCTAGTCTTCAATTTGCAGCTCAAAAATTTTTAAGCACCCTTATTCTGGATGAGCATCTCAATCTGGTCAGCAGCATCTTGAACGGTGAGAATGCTGTTAGTACTTTCTTCCTCAACGCTGATCCCGAAGTCTTCCTCAAGTCCCATAACAATCTGAACCTATAAATAGATATATTAAGGCGGAGTATATTTCAGTTACATTACATAGCAAACACCACCCAAAGCAAATGCAACCATCACTTTGCTACTAAAAATAACAAATAAATCCAACAAAAGATCACCCGGAATTTTTGAAAATTTTCTTTCAACACACTTCAACATCTAGCAAATAAAAAAACCAAGCATATGATACAAGTAGATGTTTACTAGGCCAAACTTACCCAAAAAATGTGGAAGGAAAGGGCTTAGTCATCATATCCCAAGAGCACACACTCACTGGGAAACATGATGGTACTGTAGAATCATTATTGCTCCTTGAATCTATTGTCATCATCTGATTGTCCAAAATATGAGGATAACAAATTTGATTAAAGTTATGGAAGAGTGTGGAAAGAGCTTTGTAGCTTTGAAGGTGATACTTCTTTTTAAAGGGGCTAATTTCAGTTTGATCATGAGCAACCCAACCAGTAAGTGTCACATCCCAACCATTTTTTCTCTAGGACATGCATGTTAGCATCCATCAAAATTGGATAACCTAAGAATCATAATTTTCCAAAATGAATCTATTAAGTATCTAAATGATGAATTGGATATTCTTTCATACGGATATTCCCAAGGAAAGAGAAGAAAGAAAATGACAACAGCAGAACACAATTAACATCCTCCAATGCTTTGTTTCAAGCAATTAATAAGATACCGCCAAATATTATTATTGCAGTCTAAGACAATTTCATACCAAACAAAGACTAACACTCGAGATGCATGGGAGAAGAGAGAGAAAGAGCACAAACTATTTATTGCTCTATTTAATTTGTTAGCCTCAAACAACAAAATAAACCAGGCCAACCAAGAAGGCGCAAACAAATAATTAAAAAAAAAAGTTCTTTGGCCACAAAAATGTCAACATAACTGTTAGAAGACAAGCCCCCTAACGAGTATCACGCTAAGAAATTAGAAATCTACCAAGTTACATTTAGCTAGATTCCCTGCTGAAAAATCTATTCAAACAGTATATATCAATCAGCACATCTTGACTCCAGCAAACAATAGACACAGCTACCATAAAAACTGGCTCTTTCCTTGTAACCCAGCATGAAAAGAATTGATACAAATAAACAAATGAAAGAAACAAGAAAATCGACCCTTCAAGGATGAGAAAGCAAGCATAGAAAGTGAGGATGGTGGAGTAGCGTTCAATAACAAAAATCAGTTTACTGGAAGAATGGTGGAGTTCAGAGAAGTGAGAAGTTCCTACTACAGTTCAGGCTGCCGGAGAATGCCAAGGTGGATGAGGTGAAGGCTAGTATGCAGAATCGTGTGCTCACTGTGATGGTGCCTGAAGTGGAAGTGAAGAACGGTGGATCAGAAAAGGAGGACGATGGAGTTCAGTGGGTTCTGAGTGAGGTGTGATGCAGAGATGAAAAAGAGCATCCACATGCGCTGCCAGGGAAGTGTTCAGAGGGGTTCTAAGTGTGGTGCGGTAAAGAAATCGACGGGGACAACGGGAAGAAAAGAGATGGATGGCGGCGAAAAAACGAGAGGGACGACGGAAGGGAAAGGGAGGCAAAAAAGAAAGGGACGGCGGCAAGAAACGATTAGGGTTTAGAAAAATCCATTTGCATTCGATCACTTCCAATCTAATCCGATCCAATTCAAAGTACTAAAAAAAATTTAATTGATCCAATTTTATCTAATTGGATTTGACTCGATCTGAAATTTTGGATTAGATCAGATCAATCAAATCAATTTTATCGATGCAAATCACATGATAAAATAAACACTCCTAATTTGAACTCAAATAGGTTAGCCATTGGAGTATGCTTAGATAAAGTTAGCAAACACTTTGTTTTTAAAGCTTTGAAGAATGGAGCTATATTTTACTTCTCGTTAGATCTAAAAAGATGCTAGAAGTATAATTAGCCGTGTACTATGTACAAATTATACTTTTTCACATTAATAAAAAAAATTCTATTGCTTTGGGATAAAAAACAAACAAGGAAATGTATATAGCAAATTAGGGGTATCGTAGCCATTTCAACAGTTTATTGGTATAAATATATTTGTATTAGTATTGGAATGTATATCAGTTGTATTCTTAAGAGGTATCAAAGTCGAGCAAGGTTCAAACCCTAGCAATATAATTATTTTTTGCCCCTTAGCAGTTACTGCCCTACTATTTTGATGAATAGTACCTTTGCCATTTCCATTGTTTCTTGCTTAGATCATCCTATTTGGCTAACTTGAATCGAGAATATGAGAGGACAATCATCATTTATGGACAAAGCCGAACTCCATTTCTCCTCTGGCTTTCATTTGGCCTGCTTTTTCTTACTTCTCTTTCTACCAAGGTAATGTTAAAAGTATTTTAGTGTGTTTCTTTGGTTAGACTTGGTCCAGTCAAACATTAGCTCTATTTTTCTGCAGTCAATTACTAGTTGAGCAGATTATGCATCTTGGTTTTTTTGCTATATTTGTTATGATTCTATTTGGTTTTTGCCTATATAAAGGCTTAGAGTTCTGAATAAAAGTAAGGCTTTCAATCAATCCCTCTCGTGTGTTTTACTTTGCATAGAATTCTGATCTCCCTTGTTTTACTGCAATAGTGGTATCAGAGCCATAATAAGTCATTTTGTGAGTGCAAACACGCGAGGTCAGAGAGTCTACCTATAGCAACAAAATTTCTTCATCTAACCCACGACTACAGAGTCTATTTTTGTGGAAGCAGCCATCCCACACTTTGATTGTCACTATGACCATTGGAGCATGCTAATGGAGAACTTTTTATGATCAAAAGAATATTGGTCAATCATTGACTCTGGAATTCAGCCACTAGAAGATAGCTCGTGTATGACGGAAGTTCAAAAAATAGAATTTGAAGCTAGAAAGCCGAAGGATTTGAGAGCAAAAAATTATCTCTTTCAAGAAATTGATCATTCTATCTTGGAAACTATTCTTTGCAAAGAAACATCCAAGGATATTTGGGACTCTATGAAGAAAAAATACAAGGGCTTGATCGGGGTGAAATGAGCACAACTACTTCAAGCTTTATGAAGTGATTTCGAAATTCTGACAATGAAGGATGGAGAATCTATCACTAGTTATTGTGCCAGAACAATGGAGATAAGTAACAAGATGAGGTTCCATGGTGAGAAGATGGAAGATGTTACCATCGTGGAAAAGATTCTACGCTCTTTGACACTAAAGTTTGACTATGTTGTATGCTGAATTGAAGAATCCAAGGACATTGATGCACTCTCCCTTGATGAACTTCAAAGCTCCTTGACAGCCCATGAACAGAAGATGAACAGAACTTCAACTATACAGGAGAAAGTTTTAAAGGCCTCCACTCATTCTTCAAGCTCAAGAGGAAGAGGTAGAAGTCGAGGAAAGGGAAGAGGCAGAGGAGATAGCAGAAGCAGGGATGATGGTCAAGGCAATGGCAGAGGACGAGATCAACAATTTGACAAGTCAAAGGTACAGTGTTTTAGGTGCCATAAGTTTGGTCATTATCGCTCTAAATGTCATGCTAACTTGCCTAACGACAAAAAAAAGGGGGAAAAATCAAATTTTGCAAAAAACAAAGAACTAGAGACTTTGTTAATGGCAGTTCATACAAATCAGGAACCTCACAACTCACAAATATGGTATGTGGATACAGGCCACAGCAACCACATGTGCGGTAATAAATCTTCTTTTACTTAAATGAAGATTTTCACAATTCTGTGAGTTTTGGAGATTGCTCCAATGTGAATGCACTAGGGAAAGGTGACATTAATATAAAAACCAAGAATGGTTTTATAGAAACAATCTCCAATGTTTTCTATGTTCCTGATTTAAAAAGTAAATTGTTAAGTGCTGGTCAATTACAAGAGAAAGGTTATGTAATTACTATTCAAAAGGGTGCTTGTGAAATATATGATCCTTCTAGGGGTTCTATTGCTGTTGTGCAAATGAGTTCAAACAAGTTGTTCCCATTAAAGATTGAATGTGCTCAGACTTGTTTGATGGCTGCTATAAAAGACCCCTCATGGCTTTGGCATTTTCGATATGGTCACTTGAGTTTTGGTGGCCTAAAAACATGGTGATAGGTCTTCCTCAAATTACCAATCCTTCCCAAGTCTGTGAAGAATTTGTTGTTGGCAAACAACATTGTTCTCAATTTCCTCAAGGAAAGTCATGGAGAGCCAAAAATGTTTTGGAGCTGGTTCATTCTGACATTTGTGGGCTAATAAATCCAGCTTCAAATAGAGGTAAAAGATATTTAATCACCTTCATTGATGATTACTCACGAAAAACTTGGGTTTACTCTTTACATTAGAAATCAGAAGCTTTTAGTACATTTAAAAGCTTCAAAGCTCATGCTGAGAATAAAACAGGAAAAACTGTTAAAACTCTACGCACTAATCGTGGTGGAGAATATTGCTCCAAAGAGTTTGAAGATTTTTGCAACACTTCCGGCATTCAAAGAGAGTTCACAACTACTTACACACCCCAACCAAATGGTGTGTCAGAGAGAAAAAACGACCATTCTCAATATGGTGAGAAGCTTGCTAGCAAGAGGCAGAATTCCGAAGAGTTTTGGGCTAGAAGCAGTAAATTGGAGCATTCATGTGTTGAACAGAAGTCCGACCTTTGTTGTTCAAAACATGACACCAGAAGAAGCCTGGAGTGGACGGAAACAACAGTAGATCACGTCAGAATTTTCCACTGCATCGTTTATGCTCATGTCCCTAATGAGAAATGGAAGAAACTTGATGAAAAAGGAGAAAAATGTGTATTTTTAGGTGTAAGCGAAGTACCAAAGGCATACAAGTTGTTCAATCCTTTGACAAATAAGATAGTGATCAGTAGAGACATGATATTTGATGAGGAGAACACTTAGAATTGGGATAGGCAGTAGCCTACTTCAATTATAGTTGATAGTGAACTTGAAGGAAAAATGCAGCAGCCCATACAACAAACTCCAGCAACTCCCACACCACAGAATTCAACTCTAGTAGCTATGGAAGTTTCTACTGAAGCAGTTGAAGCAAAACATGTTCAAAAAAGGCCAACATAGATGTTAGACTATGAGGTAACTGGAGTTCATCCAATTACTCGCTTTGCTTTATTTTCATATTATGACCCTACAACTTTTGAGAGTGCTGTCCAAGAAGAAAAACGGAGAAAAGCAATGGATGATGAAATCAATGCCATTAAAACAAATGACACCTGGGAGCTCATTGATCTTCCTCAAGGGCACAAAACAATTGGTGTAAAGTAGGTCTTCAAAACAAAGCTCAATGAGAATGGTGAAGTTGACAAGTATAAAGTGCATTTGGTGGCCAAGGGATACAAGCAGGAAAATGGGATTGCTTGTGCAGAAATTTTTTCTCCAGTTGTAAGACATGACACAGTTAGATTAGTTGTTGCACAAACGGCAAAGAATTCTTGGCCGATTTTCTAGTTGGATGTCAAATCAACTTTCTTACATGGATATTTGGAGGAACAAGTGTTTGTAGAACAACCACCTAGCTATGTTAAACATGGAAGTAAGCATGAGGTGTATAGATTAAAAAAAGCTCTTTATTGACTAAAACAAGCCCCACGAGCTAGGTACAGTTGCATTAAGACCTATTTTTTAAAAGCTAGTTTTTTCAAAATGTCCTTATGAGCACACACTTTTTATTAAAATTAGAGATGGAGGAAAAATTCTTATGGTTTGCTTGTATGTTGATGATCTCATATATACTGGAAACTATGATGCCATATTTAAATAATTTAAAAGATCTATGATGGATGAGTTTGAAATGTCTAATTTGGGTATGATGCATTACTTCCTTGGCATAGAAGTTGTGAAATCAGGTGCTGGAATTTTTATTTCTCAAAGGAAATACATAGGAGAAATTTTGGAAAGGTTTCAAATGAAGGCTTGTAATCCTGTTAGCACCCTAGCAGTTTTTGGTTTGAAGGTACATAAAGGTCATGGAGGAAAGAAGGTGGACAGCACACTTTACAAACAAATTGTTGGCAGTTTAATGTATCTAACTACAACAAGACCAGATATAATGTATTCTATTAGCTTGATCAGTAGATATATGGAGAATCCTATGGAAATGCATTTGTTAGCAGCCAAGAGAATCCGTCGATGCTTACAAGGAACTAGAGATTTTGGGTTATTTTATAAAGCTGGTGAAAAATCAATTTTATCTGGGTTTACTGATAGTGATTATGCAAGAGATCAAGATCATAGAAGGAGCACTTCAGGGTATGTTTTTATGGTTGGCACAGGTTTGTTTCATGGTCATCTAAGAAGCAACCAATTGTTACTTTGCCAAGTACAGAAGCTGAATTTGTTTCTGCAACGGCTTGTGCTTGTCAAGCTATTTGGCTTAAGAGAATTCTTGAAGAGCTACAATTTAAACAATCCGGACCTATCACAATTTTCTGTGACAACACCTCAGCCACTAAGCTTTCAAAGAATGCAGTCCTACATAGAAGGAGCAAGCACATTGATGTGAAGTTTTATTTTTTAAGAGATCTCACTCATAGTGAGGAAATTGATTTGAAGTATTGCAGAAGTGATCAGCAGTTAGCAAACATATTTACTAAACCTCTCAAAGTTTTAGTTTTTGAGAATTGAGGCAGTTAATAAGAGTTTGCATCTTTAGAAATTCTGATTGTAATTAAACTGAAGCTAGAAAGTTTTCAGTTTAAGGGAGGGTTTGTTAAAAGTATTTTAGCGTGTTTCTTTGGTTAGACTTGGTCTAGTCAAACATTAGTTCTATTTTTCTACAGTCAGTTAGTAGTTGAGCAAATTATGCATCCTGGTTTTTTTTGCTATATTTGTTATGATTCTGTTTGGTTTTTGCCTATATAATAGAGTTCTGAATAAAAGTAAGGCTTTCAATCAATCCCTCCCGTGTGTTTTACTTTGGATAGAATTCTGATCTCCCTTGTTTTACTGCAGCAGGTAAGCCTTGTTAGATTTCTCTGTATTCCGTGCTCCAATCAAAAAGCCAAGAGTGCAATCATCTTCCTCAAAATGAAGAAAACACACAACTAGCTAGAGACCACCAGCCTGCTACTATATGCGCATTCACACACCATCATATTCAACTACATTGTGAGTGTTTCAGTAATGGTTTCAACTAAGATGTATACTGGATCTAATCATCTTCCAATGACTTCTATCCATCACCTTTTAGTCCAAATAATGATTTGTAGTTGATCTCTCCTTCTAGTGTTTGTCCACTCTCCGCATATTTCCTTCACGAGCCACCAAGCATGGCCGTTGTTGGCACGTGCAATACACACAGTGGCTACTATAGCGGGTGATTGACCTTCACCTACTAGTTTTCACTAATTATTTCTTTTTTTTATTTCTTTGGCTATTTTTGATTCCTAGATATTGCCCAGTTTCCTTGTCAAGTTAATAGATGAGATACTACCTGATTCGATGTATGGAGACCTAATAGAATTGCATCTAAACCTGTATCCATTTTTACTATGTTTCGTACATAGATTCATAATAATTTCGTATACCTATTTGGTAGTGATAATGTGAAAGAATATTTTTCTTCATCTTTTGTTTCTTTCATGACTTTCAAATGCCATTGGATAAATTAGAAGACAGATTAATTACTCACTTCAACCCAAAAATAGAAGTACTTCAAATATAGTAAAAGAAGATTTTCTAGACCTATTGCCTACTAGACGTTTAATAAACTATCCCTTATACTAGATTGTTTCACTTTTTTTCCTATACTTTTTTTGAACTTAATTTATAACTTTGTTTGAATATGAACGAATAGAGACAATAATAGGGGGATATCCAGAATTGTTACAACTATAGGGGTATTAAGATTATGAGCCATACAATGAAGTTGTAGGAGAGAGTTATTGAGCATCGTTTGAAAATAGAGTCTAAGGTTTCTAAAAATCAATTTGGATTTATGCTAGGAATATCTACCATAGAGGCTATTTTCTTGATACGACAGCTAATGGAGAGATATCGAAAAAAAAGAAGGATCTACATATGATATTTATTGATCTTGAGAAGGCGTATGATAGGGTTCCAAAAAAGGTTTTATGGTGGGTACTTGAGAAGAAAAAAGTACCTTCAAAGTATATAGAGGCAATCAAGGATATGTATGATGGTGTTACTACATGCATGAAGGCTTGTAATGGATGATCAAGCTATTTTCCAATCACAATAGGCTTACACCGAGGCTCTGCTTTGAGCCCTTATCTTTTTGCCTTAGTTATGGACGAGTTAACAAAGAATATCCAAGATGAGGTGCCGTGGTGTATGCTATTTGCAGATGATATCGTGCTTATTGATGAGACCAGGGTGGGGGTAGAAGCTAAATTAGAATTATGGAGAAGCACGTTGGAGTCAAAAGGATTTACGTTAAGTTAAAGTAAGACTGAATACATGAAGTGTGAGTACGACACAAGAAGACGAGTAGATGAAGATGTCGTGAGTATGCTTGGACAGAAGGTACCCATGAAAGATGCTTTCAGAATTGGGATCAATACTGCAGCAAGGGGGAGAGATTGATGAAAATGTAAACCATAGAATCAAAGCAGGTTGGATGAAATGGCGCAGTACATCAGGGTTCTTGTGTGACCGCAAAATCCTATTTATGTTAAAAGGAAAGTTATATAGAACAGCAATAAGACCGGCAATGCTATACGGAGCTGAATGGCAACATGAGCATAAGTTGGGAGTAGTAGAAATGAGGATGTTAAGGTGGATGTGTGGTAAAACAAGGATGGATAAGATAAGAAATGAGGATATTTGACGAAAAGTTGGAGTAGCACCGGTGAAAGAAAAGATGAGAAAACATAGATGGAGATGGTTTGGGCATATTCTTCGAATACCCTAGATGCTCCGATAAGAATAGAAGTTTATTATAAAAAGCATGACAGGAAGAAAGGGAGAGGTCGGCCGAAACTTACAGCGGGGAAAGTAGTAAAACTAGATTTAGAGGAGTGGGAAATAGATTGGCGTACAGTTTGTCTTAGGACGGAGTAGAGAAAAGCTATTAATGTGATGGAAGAGCAAAATTCTTAAGTTCTCGACTGTCATTTTTAATCCTAGCCCTTTTATTTTTATTTTTCTATTTCATTTTATAATTATTTCTTCTCCTCACTTTTTTTTGTTAGGTTCATTGATCACCAACCCCAACTAATTTGGGATAAAGGTGATGTTGATGTTGATATTGAAGTTTGAATATGAACGAAGTTAGACAAGTTTCCTATGAATTTGATTGACGGTTACTACTTCAAGCCGCATCATATTCTTGTGGTTGGAACTTGTCAAAGCCCTTTCAGTGGATTCACCCGCACTATGAAGAGCCCATGTCATGAAAAGATTAGAGATTTTGTGACGCCTTGCACCAACGTTCCACATCAAAAGTGTGAAACCTATGTGATGCAGTTAGTAGAGAATCAATAATTTGGCTTGAATATTTTATGTTAGTAAAGATAAAACTCAAAAATTATTGGGTTAGCCAACAACTAGGATTTTATGGTTGGTATTAGAGCAACCTAGTGCTTTGCACTAGCGAAATCTAGTGGTGTACATAGACTAAGTATGCTAAACAAGTTTTAAATTGCACAAACTAGTTAAAGTTAGTTATAACTATTCCAACTCAGTTAAAAGTTAGAATTTTGACTATATCAATGACATGAAAGTTGGCCTTGTGAGAACCCTATAGCCGTTTGTTGTGGGGAGCGGGAATTGATGCCTCACCTCCAAGCCCCACATCAAAAAGTGTATATAAATTTTTAGTTAGTGGGCTATCAACCACTTAATTTGAATATCTTAGGTTAGGAAAAGATGAAAATTCAAAAGTTATTGGGTCAAGTAACAGTCAAGTGATTCAATTAATCATAACTATTGAACATCCTAGGTTCCAATTGATTTTGATATGTCCATTTTCTTAGATAAAAGATGTGTCTAATTATATTGTCAATTCCATTGCATATTCTTTCCAACTAATTTTATCATAAAATAATATTTATTTTTTTGCATAAAAAAATGGCGGTTTAGATTTTTCAGTTGAAATATAATTTTTCCATTGAAATATAAATGCTGTAATTCTTAAATGCAGTTTCAGAGAAATTGTAAGATTCATCCAATCTAAGTTTAAATATATATCTATATATCTATATGCACATAAAAGCATGTAAGGCATGTAAGATGAGTTGAAAGGGGCATTTTAACGTTTTGATTTTTGTTAAATGTCTAATTGTTGAATAGTAATATTAATATAAAAAATATGAATCTTTTTTATGGCAAACAAATTCCAAAAACATACTATATGCATGTCATATTAATACTCCTTCTACCTCAAAGAAAGAGTCCATTTTTGGAATGAAAATTTTCTAATACCCCTATTAATAATAATTATATAATGCTATAATTAAAAATTAAATATAGAAATGTAAAATTATGTATTTGGTGATGTGTTTAAAAGTTATATCTAATAATGAAAAAAACTTATACTCAAGCCAAAGTGGAGTCTATATTTGCAACAAAGGGAGTAATAAGTAAGACATTTAAGTCTTCTACTTTCACTACAAAACAATTCGACAGAGACCATAGCCAGTAGATTGCTCTTTTGAACCATTGATATTATCAAAAAAAAAAAAAAAATTCTAAGCACACATAAATTAATTCAGTCCTTCTAAAGTCTTTTTACTAGGTATTGGTCCTAATAGGATTCTAATACTATAACAGGATTTTAATATTTATATTAATAATAATGGTAATACATAAGTAGTAATTTAGCAATTTATTTTTTAATAATTTTTTTAAATAATTTTATTAGGATTGTAATGCGAACTAATCTTGTTTCAGTTATATAGTTCTGTTTAGATCTAATCATGTGTAAATGTTCCTTATTTCTAAAGTGATCCCAAAATTAATGTTTGATCGATCCAAAAACAATTTTCTTAAAATTAGTAGAATTCTTATGTGTCCTGAATTTTTTTCCTTCTGCAAAGACTAATTTTGAAGGTTCTAATTTGAGGTAGGCTCTAATTTTTAGGACTCTGATCTAAGGGTGTAAACATGAAATTCAATACCAATCCATTTGTTAAGAAAAGTAAATAAATATACACTAACGTAAATATACTTTTCCAAAATTGCAACAATGTTTAAAAAAGATTTATTACGTCCTCAAGGCATCCGTTACTTGAAATCGATGAATTACAAATAGTGCTTGTAAGCCATCCCAAAGTAATTATCCGATTCATATCACTAATTGAATAGGCAATCACAAGAAGCAAAATCCAACCAATAATGTCCTCTCCAGACTAAATGATTAGTTTTAAAATGAATGTCTTGAAAAAAACATGTAATTAAAAAACTAATTCGAAAGCACTAATATTTTGAATGCCGATAATTACTGCTGAGTTTGGTTTTGTGTCACAGGTTCAATATTTTGAGTGTTGAAGCTGAATGTGATTTTTAAATTCTTATTCAAATGGTTAATGGTTTTGTTGCCATTCCATAACAATTACAAGTTTATTTCCCCAAGATTTCAATATATAAAAGAAGCGTATGGGAAAATATCAAAAATAGCACCTTTGACTTCTCCGTTATCAAATATAGCAGCAGGTAATTTTTCTTCACAAATATAGCAGGTCAAGGTGTTTGACCAACTGAAATGACCAAAAAGCCCTTCTATGTGGAGAAAGATAGACGTTAGACAAACATTCCCGCGTATCTTCGTATGTAATCGCCAATTAGCATTCATCATCCACTGATTCAACAACCCACATGACCGAAATCAACAATAGCTCAACCACGGCATGCAGTTGTAGAAGGAAAAAAGGCCGATTGAGCAGCGGGTTTGGAGAAAATTTTCGTCTGCTTTTAGATTCGAATCTGCTATCACGAGAGGGTGTGTGGGTGTGGGTTGTGTGTTTGTTTTGCGGGTACGGTGTCAAGTGTGTGTTATTTTTTTGGCCGAATTGGGTTTGAACGTGAACGAGAGAGTAGTCCATACGTCGAGAATGTTCAAAATATGTCGATAATGATGCATATATGTCGAAATATATGTGGACAGATATGATATATGTCGACATTTCTAGTGTTTGTCGACATTTCTGTGTAGCATTCCACATTTCTAGTGTTTGTCGACATTTCTGTGTAGTATTCCACATTTCTAGTGTTTGTCGACATTTCTGTGTAGCATTCTACATTTCTAGTGTTTGTCCACATTTTCATTAGCATTCCACATTTATGTGTATTGTTCCACATTTATAGGGTTTGTCGACAATTCATGGTAGTGTTCGACATTTCTCATAGTGTTTCACATTTGTGGTGTTTGTCGACATTTATGGTCGTGTTCCACATTTTATCGTTTAGTTTCGACATTTATTGGTGCTGTTCGAGGGATGTGACGACATATTTTGTCGACATTTCTTCCTATGTTTCAACATTTTCTATATTTCAACATTTCCTCCTATTTGTCGACATTATGCTAACTACAACACAGTTTTCAACATTTTTATGATGCGCATTCTATTTTCTGGGTCGGTTTCGAACGAATGAATGGCAAAAGGGATAGGACGAATCGCAAAAAACCCTAACTTTCTAATTCCTTCTATCATATAACCAAACCGGGATTATATTGCAAAAGCGGGACGCGTCTCGCCATTATTAATAATACTATTGTTTGAATTGGATACGAAGCTTTGTGTAATCGACTGAGAATGCAGCGAAATGACGAATGGAAAATCAGATTTGCGATGAAAGAAGCGAAAGTGCGGATGTATGCTTTGCTGAAACCAAACGCAGTGGAGAAGAAACCGATCGGGCGAGATTTTCAAATCTTAGATGGGTATTTTAGACATTTCGCGTGGCATAAAACCGTTTGGCTGCTATAGTTGTAAAGAATTTTTTCCCGCTGCTATATTTGATAACAGTGCAGTCAAAGCTGCTATTTTTGATATTTTCCCTGTTTCCTTTAGTCATTGCTGTGGAGGAGTAAATAAGGTAACAGACACTTTAAGAAAATTGGCTTTTACTGCATAAACTTTTCGATTGTTAGAATCTTCGGATGACTTTCTATGTAATATTCAGTCATTTATTTGTCTAGATAAGAATCAGTTGTGTAATTTTAGAGTTTTATAGTTTATGTTTCTTATTTGCCTTAAATTTCGGAATGGTACAGTATAGGACCTACTCTTGTTATTTTTGAAAGTGATAAGGTTGTATGTCCCTTCTATGTAAATTTATTTTGATTATAATTAAAAGGGTAATCAATCCACCAACTACATAAGAATTATTATTAAAAATATATTTAATAATATAAATTGAAAAACATTTTATGGTGCACATGTTGAAAATTTAGTTTGAAAGTTTTATCTTTTAAATGAAATATACATGTAATGATTGAAGAGATTAGAAGACTCAATTAAATTATAATGTTGTCGAAATTGGGCTGGAATGGTCGAATTAGGAATTGGTCATAAGTCCGGTTTGGGTTTAAACAAAATTGCTTCTAGAAAAGATTTGTCAAAACCCGATTTTATCAGTTAGAACCAGGCCCCACAATGCCCCCTCACCCCACAAAAAAAAACCCATTAATTTTATATATCATTTGGGGAAAAAAAACCTTTATGTAAATATTTTAAACTTTTCACCTATAAAATTTTCAATTGTTTACTGTTGAATATCTCAAGCATTTATATAGAAGTTTTCTTACAATGTCTAATACTTTTCTTTACCTAAAATATTTTCTATACCATTTTTTACAAAAATTTTTATTTATACATTTATGATTTAAGTTATTGTAAACTTAAATATAACTACCTTGAAAGAAACTAAATTATTTATAATATGTTTCTATACAATTATTAATATTTTTATAATTAAATTATATCATAATAATATCATCTAATTTTTTATTACTAATCTAACTGATTGACCATTGATCCATCCACTTAATTTGTTTGAACCACAGTCCAATTTTGATCCATCCACTAAATTGGTATACGTTGAAATGTATATCTCCTTACGGTAACTTCACTATCCAAGTTCTTTAATCCATTGCAAATTTTTATCCACTTATCTCTCCAACCCAACTGCGGCTTCCTCTACAACATCTCTCAGCTATAATGCAACGTTTCCACAACCTCTTTTCCACTTCTTTTTTCTTCCTTCCTCATTCTCTTCTTTGAAGAATAGGAGAGGGTGCTATTTCTTCTTTTTTTTTTGTTTGTTTGTCTGTGTATGTCCCTATTTATTGAAAATTAGTCCTATATTTTAGAGGTGTCTCTCCATGTGAGAGTTTAGTGTTCATTCTTTTGATTTTTTATTTTTTTATTTTTTTAAAGATTGCACCTTTCCATGTTCTAATTTTTCTTTCAATTTTAGTTCTAGTTTGAATTGTAATTTTAAAATTTTTATTAGTCTTGTTTTTGGGTTATTATCCTTAAGAACTATATTGGAAGAGGAGAGAGTGGAGAAAATTAACATCATATATATCTCTTTTGATAGCTTTTTAATCTCCTCATATGGAGAGAGAAATAGTCTCCCCTTGTGGAGTTTTTCAAGAAATTCAATTTTTTTCTTTGAAGAAAAACCAAAAAATCCTACTCAATTTGGTGAGTCTAGTTTCTAGTAGGAGTGTTAAAAATTAATAATCCAATCCAATCTGATCTGATTATTTCAGTTCGGATTGGATCTAATCAAATTTGATTTGATTCGTTTTTTTTTCTTTTGCTCTTACTTTCCTTTTTATATATAATGTTGGGTAACCTTATTTAGGTTTGAAATTAATATTTTCATATTAAAAGATTATCTTTTTTTTTGTAAAGATAATAAATAAATATCATGTAAATATTTTAATTTGTGTATTTGTCATGTAAAATAATTTGTGCATTTTCGTGTAAATATTTTAATTTATTTTGTCACAAATTGAATAATTTTAATTACACAATCATTTGAATTATTAAAAGCAACAATAATTTATATTGTATAACTAATATTAGATATTTTTTAAGGAAAAAAGTTATAATTTCTTTTTATTTGGATCAAAACGAATCGGATCAGATTGGCAAATTGATCTAATCCGAAAATAAATTAATCCGATCAAATTCAATTTAAAATTTTGGATCGGATCACATTGATGACCTGATCTGATGTGCAAATCAAAATAAACGCTCAAAATTTCTAGTTGCCTCTTCTTCAGCCCATAATACTTGGATCGACTCCAGGCCACTAATTTGATAAATGTAACTTCTATTCATTTTCTTCTTCACATCAATCAGATAATATGCCGTGTTTGGGTTATTTATTGTCGTTTGTGGTATTGGAGTTCCCTTTCTTTGTCTTCGGCCTTATTATTTTTTTTGGTTTTCTTTTAGCATACATTTCATTAGTAAATTACTAAAATTTTGAATTGTTCTATGGGAGAATCACACTTTTAGTTCCCAATGTTTTATCCAATATTACTTTTAGTCCTCAATATTTTAAACTTGATACATTTAATCCCCAAACTTTCATATTTTATCAAATTTGGTACAAATTGATGGCTATTAAAGTAGGAAATGACAAAATTTGCTATCAAATTTTTTAATTTACAAATTTTGAAATTACATTCTTTTTTAGTCATAATTTTTATCAAATTTTTTATTTCACAAATTTAATTAGTTCTTTTTTTTTTGTTCATAACCTGTATCTTTTAATGTTCAAATATTAAAGGTTTATGAGATAAATTAATTAAAAAATGAGGGTTTTAAATGAAAAGTAAAAGAAAAAGAATGTAATTTTCAAAATTTGTAAATTAAAAAAATTTGATACTAAATTTAATAACAAATTTTGTCATTTCTTACTTTAATAGCCATTAATTTTACCAAATTCGCCAAAATAAGCAAGTTTGATGACTAAATGTGTCAAATTTAAAACATTAAGGAATAAAATTGATAGTATAAAATATTGAGGACTAAAAATGTAATTCTCCCTTGTTCCATTTACCGTAAGAGTAATGATTAGGATAGTGACAAATTATAGTGACTTTGTATAGTGACTAACGTGATAGCCATGAAAAGACAAAATCATCCTTCATTATTTGTGTTTTATAATGAGAATAAATTGATGATTTTGTCTTTTTATGATTGCCACATCAGTCACTATACAAAGTCACTATGATTTGTCACTATTTCTATCATTACTCTTACTGTAATCCTACCTCTATCAGTATTTAGGATAATAATGGGCACGAGACACAGTGACCTTATTTGCCGATCATCTATTACAACTTGTATTATTGCGACTACTCCGTAAATCCATCATCGTTTGGGTCATCCATCATTTTCTTGTTTCAAAATAGTGGTCCTCACTCTTAGACTTGTATTTGATGTTTTATATGAATCTTATTAACTGAGTAAACATAGCCGTACCCAATTTCCTCGTCAAGATAATAAACGAGATACTATGCTCCTTTTTTTATTTTCTTTTTTTTTTTTTATCAAAAAGATAGGTATATTAATTTTTGAAAGTTAATGAATACAGTGATATTCAGTGAAGTGAACTCTTTTTAGCATTCATGTTGGCTAAGACTACTTGACAACATGTCAACCATTTAAAACTACTCATTAACTAACTAATTCCCACAAAAATAACATAGCCTAAAAACAAGTGGTAAATCTTACCATAGTATACTAAACAAAAGAGGGTTAGTCATACCACTTGATTCTTTGCTATGCTTCATCCCTTAACTACTAAGAATAACTATCCCTATCTCTGTATGTACTCAAAACTATTGGCATATTCATACTCCATCCATGACTCAATGGCCAATACTACAACCTTCCTTTCCTCCATCCATTCTCTCTCAAAAACCCAAAGATTCCTACTCTTCCAAATCATCCAAAGAATGTAAACAGTAAGTTGTGCGCGATCTTCCCAATATTCTTCTTGAGTTATGGAACATATGTCTTGCTAGCAATGAATGAACTTAATTCCATACTGTTGTGAGTGATGCCATGATATTGGAGCCAGTTTCTAGATATTCTACGCTCTAATGCAAGTGAACATAAGATATTCCATACTCTCCTCACTATCTCCACACAATGGACAAATGGATTCCACCATGGTTCTTCTTTTTTGCAACTTAGTATTAATAGGCATTATATCATGACAACATCTCCAAACAAAATGCCTCAATTTTCTTTTCACTTTTAGTTTCCATGTTTGCTTCCACATATTCTGCATTTTGCTTCAATTGTTGCTGCTCTCCGGTTGTTGCTCCTACTCCGAATTGATCGTTGCCAACTGAGTATATGCCGATTTAACAATATACTTTGCATCTGGACTAAATTGCCAAATCAATTGATCTCTACTACCTGAAGCATCCAATGAAAGCTGCAAAATAACATTTGCATCCTGCTGAGGAAAGAGTTTGGAAATTAGGTGGGTGTTCCAAGCTGTACCATCTGCGGTCAACAACTCACTTACCCATTGCACTGGGTGCTGATATGGCTGACTACACCTAAGGTAAAAATTCTATCTGCCAGGAATCCAAGGCGACTCCTACACCCGAATAGTCTTCTCATCCCCTACTTGATATCTTGTTCCCATTGTAATAACATGTCTTGCTCTCATCCACTTCTTCTATAGCCAAGATGCATTTCTTTTTATGTTCATGTTCAACATCCCCATATGAGGAAAATATCTGGCTTTCAGAATTTTACTCATCAACAACTCCGGTTGTGTCAAAACTCTCCAAAGTTGTTTAGCTAATAGTGCATCATTAAACTTCTGTATATCTTGAAAACCCATTCCCCCCTCACCCTTACCTTTCCTCAATTCTCTCCATGCTTTCCAATGAATTTTCTGCTTGCCCTCCTTTTGCGCCCCCACCAAAAAGTAGTTGATAGTCTACTAACTTCTTTACATATTCCCACCGGTAACTTAAAGCAACCCATAACATAAGTGAGGAGTGCATTATTCACTGCTTTAATCAACACTTCTTTCCCGGCCAAACTCAAGAACCTATTTTTCCAATTTTTCACTCTTGTCTGAACATTTTCAATGACAAAGTTGAAAACCTCTGTTTTTTGGATCACCCAATTCTCATCGGCAATTCTAAATACTTGGCCTTGTGTTGTTCTTTTACTCCTTCTAGCAATTGACAAATTTGTATTTTGTGTTCCTTCTTTACATTATGACTAAAAAATACTGATGATTTCTCCATATTAATAAGTTGTCCTCAACTTTTGCTATAAGTATTGAGGATTGCTTGCAACTGTTGTGCCTTTTTTGAATTAGCCTCACAAAATAACAGAAAGTCATCGGCAAAAAAATAAATAGGTGATTAAGGGTCCCTTCCTACTAGCCATCATACACTTGCTTGCTTAATAAGATTTAGATAAAGCTTCTAACAAAATAAGAAACAAGAAAGGCAAAATAGGGTCCCCCTGTCTAATGCCTCTTGACGAATGAAAAAACCCACAAGATTCCCCATTAATATTAATTGACATAGAAGTAGTACTAATACACTGCATAATCCACCCAATGAACTTCCTAGCAAATCCCATCTTCCTCATGACTAACTCTAAGAATTGCCAGTCAACCCTATCATATGCTTTGGCCATATCAATTTTCATTGCCATGAAACCTTTCTTTTCCGATCTCATTGAATTTAAAGTATGAATACATTCATGAGCTATGACCACATTATCAAGAATTTGTCTTCCCGGTATGAAAGCTGATTGATTCAGGCTAATACATTTATGAAGACAAAGTTTGAGTCGTTTAGCACGAATTTTGGAGATGATTTTATAAACCACATTATATAAACTAATAGGCCTATATTGAGATACAAAAATAGCATTTGAACCTTAGGGATTAATGTAATCAGTGTGTGGTTTATTTTTCTCAACATCTTACTATAAGTTAAAAAGTCATTGACAGCATTGCAAATATCAACTCTAACCACATGCCAATACTTTTGGAAAAAAATTGGAGTCATAACATTCGATCCAGGAGATTTGGTTGGGTGCATTAGAAAGAGAGCTTTTTTGATTTCAGCTTCCTCCACTAGTCTCATCAACCGCTTGTTCATATCCGTGGTGATGGATCTAGGCATGCCTTCAAGAATGTACCTATTCAATGATGGATTGCTTGATGTATAGAGATTCTCATAGTAATCCAAATTTCCTATTGAACCTTCTGCTTAGACTCACATGTCCTTCCACTAGTTGCTTGTAAACTCTCAATAGCATTCACCTTTCTCCTTTGGATAGTTGTTGCATGAAAAAAATTGGAATTTTTATCCCCTTCTTTCAACCACAGATTTCTGGATTTTTGTTGCCAAAATGCTTCTTCCTCCTTATATGCCTGCTATAATTGTGTACTTAATTCTCCCAATCTTCTCCATTCTCTATTTCTTCCCTCATGACTCAACACTTCAATTTGTTCTTTGATCCTCTTGATTCTCTTGGCTGAATTGTTGTCATTCGTAGCATTCCAAAGCTGAAATTCTGCTTGACATTGTGCAATCTTGGAAGTGACTATATATTGCTCATTGCCCCATTGTGGTTTGTTCCAAGCTACACTTACTCTTTCCATCATCCCCTCTTTCTTAATCCATCTTTTGTCAAAATAAACCTTTTCCTTCCTTTTTGTTGTTGAGAATCCAAGATTAACATAATCCAAGGTTTGTTTTGTACAATGTAGTACTTTAGCTTGATGATAATGGAGTTGCCATTTTGGTGGCCCAAAAACTCTATCCAACCTCTCCTCAACAAAACCCTCTCCCTCTCGGTTATTAGACAAAGTAAATGGATATCCCACAAAACCTAAATCTACCATTTCCATACTCCTTATAAAATTCCTAAAACGTAAACAACTCACTTCAAATCTAGTCTTGTCCCCTCTTTTCTCCCAAGGATATGAAATGTCATTATAATCCTCTCCCAAAATCCACCACTCTCCCCAGTTTTTCCTCTCATTTTCTAGAAATTGCCATTGATTCTCTCTAATCCTACTATCTACACATGCATAAACAAAAACACACCAACATTTCAAAGGATCACCATTTATTTGACATTGTATTTGCACACAAAAGTTGTTGCTAATCAACAGATTTACCACAATATTTTCAGACCAACAAATTAAAATACTTCCTTTTGTTCCATCAGGATCTACATAGCTCTATCTTTGATCAAAATGCAACCGCCTACACACCTTCTCAATATATATATATTTTTTTTGTTGCTTAGTTTCTAATAAAGACACTACATCCGGGTGATGGGAGTTTATAGTCTCCCTCAGTTGGGAAATTGTCGAGAGTCCACTCAACCCTCTACAATTCCACACACATACTTTCATGAGGTTGCTTGGGACCCCCCTGGGCTAGTCCCTTTCACCCCCGAACATTGGCCATTCTCTAAATCATACTCTCAGCTCTTCTTCTTAATGTTTCCCATTTCCTCCTGTGAACTATCATCCACATCAAACAACAGCCTTGTTCTTTTTTCTCCAAGCTAGACAAAGCCCAAATGCGGCTGTTGTTGCACATTTTCATCAGACTTTAACCTCTTCCCCAGCTGTTTCCATTTGAAAGATTTTTGGCTCTTCATATTTGCTTCCTCTCCTAAGATACTCACCGGTAGTATCCTATTCCTAACAACCAAATGTTGCTTCACAGATGAATCATGAAGAATTGGAACATTTATCAACTCAATGTCCACCTGAAAATTCAGTTTCTACCCAACAGGAACTTTAGCCATTTCACCCAGTTGCTGCTCGACCTCCATTCCTCCCTCCCTCTCACTGGATCAACACTAAACACCTCCACATTCTCTCTTTGTAACTCAGGAATTTTTGGAACCACAATTGCGGATTCTTCTGCACCCGAACCTATCTCACCTTCAATCGGGTTTTGTGGCATTTCAGGTGAATGAGCAATAATTTTTTTTTCCTTCCTCTCCTCTATCTACCCTTTGTCGATTCTTATTCAGCTCCCTATGTTGATTCAAATTCCTCCTCTCAGCCATAAACCTCCCTGAATCTTTATCACTGTAAATCCCTCATCCTGCCTGAATCCATTCTCCAAACTGGCTCTTGTTTAGTTGTTGTTTTTCCTGATCCTCCATAAGTTTTTCACCCCCTTTTTCTACATGGCCTACTTGCCCAACATAAAAATTTGCAAGAATTTCATACTTAAAACTCACCCAATGCACCTTTTCCTTCAGCTTTACAATTGCTCCACGGATGAGAGGTTGTTCCAAATCCATGAAGACCAAAGCCTTGATGTATCTTCCATTTGTGCTTCCTTCTTCAGGGATGTGTACGTCCAGCACTTGTGGAAAAACTCATCCAATCTTGAATCCAGTTTCATGAGTAACCCAATGGTTAGGTAGGTTCCAAAACTACACCCAAACAGCCACATTACTAAACTCTCTGTCTTGACCTTGAACATCTTCAGACCATTTGCATAGCACTAGATATTGGCCATCAAAAGTCCACACTCTTCCAGCCATTTACTTTGTTCCTCTCAGCCCTTGAAGCAAACATAAACTGGAAGTAGTTGAATCCAAGCTCACGGACCACTACACTCCTCTGAATTAGCCAAATTTTCTCCATAGTGTTCTTCATCCCTAAAAAGCTCACCTTTTTTTCCCCAAAAAATTTCCCAAGTAAACTGCGTTCTCCCTCATCTTTACTGACCTTCACATCTTCCTCCCTCATCTTTACTACCCTTGAAGGTTATGAATCAAGCCCGACTCTTCTTGCTCCCAACTTTGTTCTACTCCAAGATCCATCACCTCAACTTGCACAACTATTGATGAGTCCTGCAAAAAGGATAAAAGCAAACAGAAAACTCCCTGAAAGATAGTTAAGGATTCTAACTAGATGACACAGCTCCCATGCTCTGAATCTTGTTTAGAAAAATCACACCCAAAATGTTGTAAACACTCACTCCTCTCCTCAAGTTTCCACCACAGGCTTCTCGAACCTAAAACCTAACTTCTACTGATGTTAACCATATGGTTTCAGCTCCAACTGGAAGTCCCAATGGATAGCTGCCATTCGTGTGATCTGTTCGAATCACAATGGATACAGCTACCTCAACAGGAACAGTGTTCATTTTGAAAAACAAAAGAAAACCTTACTCTCTCACAAAGGAGAACACTAGTCGGCACCTTCACTGTGTGAAGAAATACCGAACTTTGCTTTTTTAGATACTATGCTCTTTGACTTTGTTTATTCTGTTGTATGGAGACCTAATAAAATTGTATCTAAATCTGGTTACTTTTTTTTTAATTAATGATTATTCTCCTTTAACATGATTGTTTACAATGATTGCTCTAAGTTATCCATTTCACTACGTTTCGTACATATATTTATATTCAATTTTGTCCCTATTTGCATATTAGGTGGTGATAATGCCAAAGAATATTTTTCTTCATCTTTTATTTCTTTCATTACTTTCCAATGCCATTGAATACATTAAGTGACCATACAATTATTCACTTTAACCCAAAAGGTATTAAAGAAGATGATAAGTTCAAATCAAGTAAACAGAGATGTTGTAATCTTATTATCCACTGAGTTTTTGATAAATTGCCCCCTTAAACTAGATTGCTTTTCTTTCTTTTTTTTTCTCCTTATACTTTGATTGGACTTAGTTTAGGAATTTGTGGCTCCACTCGAGTATATGAACTAAGTTAGACAATTTCTTGTAGATTTAACCTGTTCTTATCCATAATTACTAATAAAACAACATCATATACTTGTGGTTGGAACTTGTCAAAGCCCTTCAACTGGACTTTTTCTATCTTTTCTTTTATAATCTTGCAATTTCTCGGCAAATCAAGAAAATTTGGCTGTACATCTAGATTTGGATGTAAGATACATTGAATAAGCCACTTGAATCTTTTTGCCAATTGTCTTATTATTATTTTTTTTATAACTCGGAGACTCCAGTAATAAACTGTCTTTCAGACCCCTTGGCCAGGCACCAACTCTAGGGCTTCTATGGGTAGGTCCCACCCCACAGTCACATGCAAATTCTCTGTGGATAGGTCCTACCCCACAATCGCATGCAAATTCAAGGGTACTATAAGGTTTCACGGTAGACAAAAGGGCTCCCTACTAGTGAATGGGACCAACTTTGACCCTGGGAAATAGAGCTCCCCAAACTCTTATCTTAGGAATCAAACACTAGACCACATCAAGGTTGGGCATCCTTCCTTACCACTTGGCCACCCCCTTGGGGGACTTGTCTCATTTATTTTTCTTTCCTTGTCTTGTTGCTTTCTATTTGGATTATTAGATAAAACTTGGGCTTGTTCCCTAACAATAACAATTTGCAATGTAGCAAGTAAGATTTAGTATAAAGTGATAGTGATAGTGATCAAGTCACACAAACGCTACAAGATTAGGCAAACCAAGCAAGGCAAGGCATGAATTATGAGTATGAAGGCGTGAATGAAGCAAAAAGCATGGTCAAGGACTCACCTCAAGGTATTTATAGGCAAATGACAAGGGTGAAAGTTTAAAAAACCTCAAATAGGCTCTTACTAGACTTATTTATGAAATCCGCACTAAAGAATAGTCCAAAGTTAGTGACTACAAATCTCATATTATACAATATTAAGTGTAGTCACTTATGGGTCTTGTGTATAAGCCCAATTTATACTTTTAGACCCAATTGTATTACAGAGGGCATTATGGCCAAAATCCTTTTGGCTGGTCATCCCTAGGGCTATTAAACCTCAATTGTGTATTTATTTTGATAGTATCTTTATCCAGTTCTAGGACTTTGTAGTAGATTTTTTCATGCAGTCTTTTTAGAAGACTTCTAATTTGTCGAAAGGTCAAGATTCTTAATTTAGTCTTTTTTTTAGGTTAGTTTTATGGTTAGTTTATTTTAGAACAATTTAGTCAAGCAATCATTGTAGTTTCTCTTGCTCCAAGTACAAAAAGTCTTGCAAGTCTATAAGGGTAATAGAAAGGCATAAATGTCCAACCAAATGGAGAGTGAAGTATCAATGAAATTTTTTTCTTGTGGCCTCACTTCAATCTATATTGATATTAGACTAAGGTTAAGGTCTTTTTCCACCTTTGCAGTGAGCTCATTCAATTCAAGCTAGGGTTATTCTTAGGGCCATCCATATGCTTGTGGGTTTTAAGACTAGTTCCATAAATTTCACATTAGTTTAATATCAAAACAATTCGGGTAACCCCCTAGGATTGTTCATAGCTTTTCAATTTTTTTTTGTTCTTATTATTCATATCTTATTGTTCTCTTGTTCATAAAGTTTTCATCCTTCTGATCCCTCTTTTTATCTTCTATTCCACAATTTCTTTGCTTTTTATTTTGTCTGTGATCATCACTAAATTCTTCTTGAATTTGTTTCATCTTCTTGTGTTAGATTGTCATCAAGTCCTACTGCCTTTCTTTGTGTGTGCTATTTAGTTTTCTTTCCTATTAGGAAACCTTCTTTATTCATGCTTGTTAGCTTTATTTCCCACCAAGAAACCTTCTTTGTGTGCTAGTTAGGTTTCTTTCCCATTAAGAAACCTTCTTTGTGTGTGCTGGTAAGGTTTCTTTCCGATTAAGAAACTTTCTTTGTGTTTATTGGTTCGATTTCTTGACCATTACGAAACCTTAAAAAAAAAAACTCCAACTATATATATTTAAAAATTTTATGGAATTTCGTGATCTAGGGCCGTTGACCTTCATCACTTTTTTTATTTTTATCAATAACGGTAGATATTCTATTGCAATGGCAAAAACTGTACATGAGATAACCTCAAAGGCTAATTGCTATTCCTGGTATTTGATCTTATCCATGAAGAAAAGTGTGACGACTAAAGTAAAAAAAATTGATGTGTTCGGCTAGCGCACGATAACCGCTACATCAATAGCAATCAGAAATAAAAAACCTAGCTTGTTGGCCTCGACTTGCGCATCTCAAAATGCATGCCACAAAAGAAATTGAACTCAGACCCTAGTCCACTGAACACAGCCTCTGGTCCCTAGCTCCTATCCATGCCATTCTTGATGCTGCCTTGTACAGTCAAAATCTCATCTCCCAAGTTAGTGACAAACACCTCCAATATAGAGGACAAAACCCTAATAATTAGGGATAGATACCCGAATAAATAGGGGACATAATACTATCTAAAAAAGAAGAAGAAGCACGAATCGCACCTCAAAGGGAGGGTGCAATCCCTCAATTCTCCCAAAAAAAAAACCCTATAGCCAATTTAGGTGCAATTGCACCTAAATCTAACCATGAATCACCCTTTCTTGGGTCAATTTCCTTGTGTTTTATGATTAAATTGCTTGTTAAATTGCATTTTTTTTAAGAAGATTTGAACAGATACAAAGAAATTTTATCTTTTGGCAAAATCTTCAAGTGTTTTCTTTTACTTTTTTTTTTAAACTTGAAACCAGCAAATCTTTTTATTTCCTGGAAAACATGCAAAAGAACATAAAGGAGAAAAACCGTACGTTACTTCTTTGATACCTGGAGAAAGTAGCACAACAAATGACTCCTTCAGCCACAAGAAAAAAAAGAAAAAAAGATAGCTGCAACAAGGAAAAAAGAATACAATCGCAACTTGAAGACAAACAACAAGAAGAACTCAGCCGAACAAGGAAGACAATTTGATCTACACATCTACTCAACTGAAGGCTATTGAGTTTGAGTGCAATTCTAATTGTGGTTGTGGGAGGAGAGAGCATAAATCGAACAAGGATACTAAAAGAAAGCGGCTATGGAGGGATTTGGAAACAAAAGAACAAAAGACTTCTTTAGTTGCAAGAATACTCCAAGATGGGTTGCAATTAAGAGAATAAAAGAGCCGTGCTGCACAAAAAGAAAAAGAAAAAGAAGAAAGACGCTACAATAAGGAAACAAAAGCTGAGTACAAGAAGGAAACAAGAAGACAGAATACGGCTAAAAAGAGGAGACAAAAGACAAATCAAATTGGGAAGAAGAAAACAATAGAAGTTGAAAGAAAAAGTGGAGTACAGTTGCTAGGGAGAAAACTATAAAAACCGAGAGAAAACAGAAAAGAAGTGTGCAGAAAATAGAAAAGTAGCCGCCACCCTTCTTTTCCTTTGTTTTTCTTTTCTTTCATTAGTTTAGCTTAAGCAACCATTCTTTCTTTTCTTTAGCAATTTCAGCCGCCAATTGTTCTTGTGCTGGTCTTTCACATTTTCTTTTTCTTCTTTTCTTCTTGTTTTCCTTTAGCTATTCTCTAAGAATTTCAGCAGCCGCCATCGCGTCCTGGACGTTTTTCCTTTTCTTCTTTTCATTTGTTTTTGTTTGTCTCTAAGAATTGTTGAAAACTGTAGCAACCATCTTCTTTCTTCGTAAAGAAAGCCGTTCCTCTTGTTTTTCTCTAGAAGACAAGATTCATTTGGATAAAAAAACAAGGCAGCCGCTATTTGTTTCATTTTGGACTTCACGACTTCACGGGTTTTTCTTTTCTTGTTTCTCTTTAGTTTAGTTTAGCAATTTTTGCAGTTTGATTTCTTGTTTTTTTATGAAACTTTTAGTTGTGTTTTATTTTTAATTACCAAATACTTTATAGTTTTTATGTTTATTGACTATTGTTTACTTTAATTTTAACAAATTATTTTAATTTTAGTTATGTCTACTTTTACTTTTGTTGTTAGTGTAAATTTTATTATGTTCTAATTTTCTTTTGTTAGAGCTTAGACAGATCTTAATCATGAATAATTGATTCTCAAGACTTGTTTGTGCAACCCATATTTCAATTATGAGTTTAATATCATGCTCTTAATGCTTCTAGGTGATTGGCCACCACCAATTGATTTTTTATGCTTATTTGATACCGTGTGGAGATAACATGCAATTGCTCATGTGATATTAGACCACGAATTCAATTTAGACGGTAATAATCTAGGTTGTTCATGTGGTTTCGGTAATAGAACTAAGTCGTGGCTGCTTAGATTGAATTCGAGAATTTCCATAGTTCCTAATGCATTTAGAAATCTAAATTCACTGAGACCAAGTGTGACTTGACTTTAATCTAAATAGGGTTATTAGACCAATGTCGGCTATTAATTTACATTAGGGAAATTTCACCATCATAAATTGGAAGTTAAATTACTTGCATGACAAGTTAAGAGAGTTAATTAGGGTTGATTAAGTGAAATCGAAGACTCTAACATCTTAATTGATTTGATAAATTTTGATTATTTGTCGTTGGTATTATTTGCAAGTAATTTTTCATTCTATGTTAGTTTAGTTAAATCACAAGAAAGCACTTTGATTGGGTAGCTTTGTTTTGAATCAATCAAGTTGGTAAGTAATTGGTTAGACTAGATTCAATTCTCGTGGGAACAATACGCTACTCATCTCTTTATTACATGTTGCTATTATACGCTTACAATTAACCGAACAAGTTTTTGACGCCACTGTTGGGGATTGAATTTAATAATTTTTTCCACTTGCTATTGATATTGATTAATTCTTGATAGAGACTAGCCATTTAATTTTTATTTATTTTTCTTGGTTTGAGTTTTGGATTCTTGTCAAAGGAATTCAAAAGTTGCATGTACTTGACAAGTCAGAAAGGAGAACTGGAAGAATTTGATCCTGAACACGAAAAAACACTTCTAAGGAAATTGAAAAAGCAAGAGTTAGTCATTGACACCAATCTAATGGCAGACCTAGGAGAGCATCTCCCAATTCAACCTCAAAGGTGAACCTTGATCGACTATTCAGCCCCCGACGGATCAAGATTCCACTTCAAGCATAAGAAGGCCAACCATTCAAGCCAATAATTTTGAGCTCAAGCCGTCTTTGATCAAAATGTTGTTCAATTCAGTGGCTTAAAATGTTGTTCTATTATCATTTGGGAGGATATGGCACAAAAGTTCTGAAGCCGATATTTTTCACTTGCCAAGTTAGCAAAAATGAGGAATGATATATCACCACATTCATACAGAATGATGGAGAATCCTTATATGAGGCATGGGAGAGGTTCAAAGAGCTACTAAGGAGATGTCCACACCACGGTATCCCAATTTGGATGCAGGTGCAAACTTTCTACAATGGAATTGGTCCAAATATGAGAACTACCATAGATGCCACAGCTAGTGGTACATTGAATAATAAAATGCCTGAGGAAGCTTTTGAGTTGATTGATCAAATGGCGTCTAATAGTTCTTATACTACTGAAGATGCTAATTTTGTTTCTAATTTCAACGGGGGACCTCAAAATAATCCTTACTCAAATACATACAACCCTGGATGGAGGAATCACCCTAATATTTCTTGGGGAGGGCAAAATCAGCAACCGATGAACCTACCTAGACCAGCATTCTCACCACCAGTGGAGAAGCCGAATAATAACCTTGAGGAAATGGTGTCGAAGCTTTTTCAATCAAATCAAGAAGTGGTGAATTGCTTTGAAAGTCGCATGAACAATCGAGATGCAAAAATTTGACATATGAAGGCAAGTATTCAGAATGTGGGAAAGCAAGTTGGTCAACTTGCTAGCAAAATGTCCGAGAGACCATATGGTGGTCTTCCAAGCAACACTATGAAGAATCCAGTTGAGAATGCAAAAGCCATCACCTTAAGGAGCGGAAAAAAGCTTAAAAATGAAGAAAAAGGTGGACGAGAAAAAGAGGAATCCAACGCCAATTTGAAAGATGAAGTTGAACCAAAAATCTCAAAAGAAGAACCACCTCAAAGCAAGCTATTTCCCGACAATCCTAAGCCATATGTGCCTCCTATTCCTTTTCCAGAGCGACTTAGGCAGCACAAAATAGATAAGCAATTCTCAAAATTTCTCGATTTGTTTAAAAAATTGCATATTAACATTCCTTTTGTAGATGCATTAGCTCAAATGCTGAGCTATGCAAAGTTCTTAAAGGAAATCTTAGCAAACAAAAGGAAGTTGGAGGGTTATGAAACCGTCAATCTCACTGAAGAATGCTCTGCTATTCTACAAAATAAACTACCACCAAAGCTTAAAGATTCAGGGAGTTTTACGATTCCTTGTACAATTGGTGATTCTTATTTTGACAAAGCTTTATCTGATATTGGTGCTAGTATTAATATGATGTCTTATTCTCTTTTTAAGAAACTTGGATTAGGAGAAGTCAAAGGCACCACTATTTCTCTTCAATTAGCAAATCGATGTATAAAATATCCAAGAGGTGTGGTGGAGGACATGTTGATCAAGGTTGACAAGTTTATTTTTCCTGCAGACTTTATTGTGTTAGAAATGGAGGAAGACTTTGAAGTACTGATTATTTTAGGTTGACTATTCCTAGCCACCGGAAGAGCTCTAATTGATGTCCAACAAGAAAAATTAATTCTTAGAGTTCAAAATGAGCAAATCATCTTTAATGTGCTCAAGGCAATGAAATTTCCTTCTGATCAGAGTGATTGCTCGCAAATTGAAGTGGTGGATGTAATTGTCCAAAATTTTGCATTACATGCCATGATTGATGACCCAATGGAGAAGTGTATGGTTCAGTCATTGAGAGAAAATACCAAAGATGAGGAAGTAAGGGAAGTAGTGAGCTTATTAGGGACAAATCCACATTATCCGAGATGGAGAGCACCAAAGTATAAAGAATTGGGGTAGACTACAAAGAAACTGAAGCCATCAATTGAAGAACCACCAACTCTTGAACTTAAACCTCTTCGTTCTCATTTAAAATATGCTTTTCTTGAGGGTGTAAATCTTCCAATAATCATTTCTTCTTTTTGACAGGTGTAATGGAGGAAAAGTTGTTAAGAGTACGGAGAGAGCACAAAAGTCCATTTGGGTGGACCATTGTAGATATCAAAGTAATTATCCCTTCAATTTGTATGCACAAGATTTTAATGAAGGAATAATACAAGCCTGTCATCCAACCACAAAGGCGGCTTAATCCAAAAATGCAAGAAGTTGAGAAAACTGAGGCAATCAAGCTTCTAGATGCAGGTATTATATTTTCAATTTCTGATGGTGACTGGGTAAATCCTGTGCAAGTAATACCTAAGAAAGAAGACATGACTATTTTAACTAATGAAAATAATTAATTAATTCCGACTAGAACAGTCACGGATTGGCGTGTTTGTATTGACAATAGAAAATTAAATGATGCCACCTATAAAGATCACTTTCCTTTACCTTTTATTGATCAAATGCTAGAAAAATTTCCAGGATACGCATTTTACTGCTTTCTAGATGGATATTCAAGGTATAATCAAATACCTCTTGCACCCAATGACCAAGAAAATACCACTTTCACTTGTCCCTATGGTACTTTTGCATATAAGAGAATGCATTTTGGTCTTTGTAATGCACCTGCTACTTTTCAAAGATGCATGATGGCAATTTTTTCTGACATGATAGAGAAACATATTGAAATTTTCATGGATAATTTTTCTATATTTGGTGTTTCTTTTGATTAATGCCTGAATAACTTGGATTTGGTGTTACAAAGATGTGAAGAGACTAACCTTTTTTTAAATTGGGAAAAGTGTCGCTTTATAGTGTACGAAGGTATTTTTTTGGACCATAAAGTCTCTGACAAAGTTATTGATGTGGATCGAGCAAAAATTGAAGTCATTTCTAACTTGCCGCCTCCTATTTCTGTGAAGCTACTTTGCGGATTTTTAGGACATGTAGGATTTTATAGGCGTTTTATCAAAGATTTCTCAAAAATTGCAAGACCAATGACTAAATTACTTGAGAAGGATGCTAAATTTGATTTTGATTCAAATTGTTTGTAGGCATTTGACATCTTCAAACAAAAATTAATTTCAACTCCAGTGATGGTTGTGCTTGATTGGGGGAAACCTTTTGAACTCATGTGTAATGCAAGTGATCAAGCTATTGGATCTATGCTTGGACAAATAGAGAATTGAATTTTTTGAGCAATTTACTATGCTAGCCGAACCTTGAATGGAACACAATTGAATTATACTTCAATTGAAAAAGAACTTTTGGCTGTGGTGTTTGCTTTTGATAAATTCCGTTCCTATTTGATTGGCTCTAAAGCAATTGTTTATACTGATTATGCAGCCTTGAAATTCTTATTGGCAAAGAAAGATGCAAAACCGAGACTCATGTGATGGATTTTGTTGCTTCAAGAGTTCGATTTAGAGATTAAAGATAAAAAAGGAACCAAAAATCTTGTGGCTAACTATCTCTCGAGATTGCCAAATGCTCCCAATGACGAGGTACCTATTTTGGAGAGTTTTCCCGATGAAACACTTTTTGCTTTCAAAATTGTACTACCATGTTATGCTGATCTGGTAAATTACTTGGTAAGTGGTAGTCTTCTCCCTGATTTGACTTATCAACAGAAGAAGAAGTTTTTCTCTGATGCTAAACATTACTTTTGCGACCACCCATACTTATTCAAGGTATGTGCTGACCGTATTATCAAACATTGTGTTTCTAATGATGAGATTCCTAGTATTCTTTTTCGTTGCCATGATGGACCAACTAGTGGTCACTTTGGTGCCACTAAAATTACTACTAAGATCTTACAATGTGGTTTCAATTGGCTTACTCTTTTTAAAGATGCATACACTTATGGTTCTCGATGTGATAGGTGCCAAAGAATTGGAAATTTATCTAGAAAACATGAGATACCCTTTAATAATATTATGATATGTGAATTATTTGATGTTTAGGTATTGACTTCATGGGTCCATTTCCACCTTCTTTTAGTAATAATTATATTTTTATTGCTTGTGAGTATGTGTCTAAATGGGTAGAAGCTGTAGCTTTGTAGTCTAATGATGCTAGGGTTGTTTGCAATTTCTTGAAGAAACACATCTTTACCAGGTTTGGTACCCCTAAAGCAATTATAAGTGATCAAGGTACTCATTTCATAAATAAGCAATTAAAGTCACTTTTGCAAGAGTATGGTTTCACTCATAAGGTAGCCACCACTTACCATCCCCAAACTAGTGGTCAAACTGAAATATCTAAAAGGGAACTCAAAAGTATATTGGAAAAGACTGTGAATATTAATAGGAAGGATTGGGCAAAGAAACTTGACGATGCATTATGGGCTTATAGAACTTCTTATGAAATTCCTATTGGTATGTCACCTTTTCAACTTTTGTATGATAAGACATGTCATTTGCCTGTTGAACTTGAGCATAAAGCATATTGGGCTTTGCAATCTCTTAACTTTTATATGCAGACAATAGGAGAGAAAAGGTTGTTGCAGTTGGATGAATTAGAAGAGCTCTGCAATGAAGCTTATGATAATGCATGGATTTAAAAAGAAAAAAAAAATAAATGGTGTGATAAACATATCTTGAGGAGGGAGTTTCATGTCGGAGAAAAAGTTTTGTTATATACTCCCGTGTTCGTTTATTTCCAGGAAAATTGAAGTCTCGATGAACCGGGCCATACACCATCACAAAGTCTTCCCTTATGGTGTTGTGGAGATCACTAATGAAAAGGAGGGAACACTTAAAATCAATGGATAAAGGATTATGCATTATAATGGAGGAGATTTTGATACTCAATTATCCTGCATTACCTTGAATCCACCGACTTAGAAAAACAGGAAAGTTTGGCTGCGAACTATAAAGCAAGCGCTACTTGGGAGGCAACCCAAGTTCTTTTACCTTTATTTATTTATTTATTTGTTTGTTTGTTTTGTCTTATTTTAAAAAAAAGAATAAAAAAAATTTCTACACGAACTTTGTTTCACATTTTTGCTGCATCAATCAGAAGATGAATCCGATTCAAGGCCTTACCATTGGATTTTTATGCTGAAATTTTACCGGAAAATAGAATGTTTCTCCGGGTTCCTATCCACAAAATTTTAGAAGTTTTGAACTGTTTTGGTACCTAAACGAAATTCATCTTCGAAGCTATTCAAAACAGGGCAGTATCCTAACCCTTCATTTTTCTTATGTCCTCTTTTGTTGCTTACTTTTGCTTGCTTCTTGTCGCATTGCGGACAATGGTCAATTTTAAGTTGGGGGTGGGGTACATGAAATTTTGTGCTGAATTTCTGTCCAAATTTCTGCTAGTTTTCATTTTTGTGGGGTTAAAAAGAAAGTCCTTCCAAGTAAGTTCGACATTTTGATATCTTCTTTGAAATTCCTCACTTTTTTGAGACTCATTTATAATAAATTTGAGTTTTATGCATTAGTGATTTTGGGTTGGAATGTATGAACAAGGAAAGTATGATAGTCCTTGTTGTGAAAATTTTTAAAGCATCTTATTGATTTTGATGATTGAATTGAATGAGAATATGCAATGTTTATTGAACCCATTGTGAGTATTTGAGCCTAAGAGCATTTTCTTTTCTTTGCTCACATGTTTCTTTGATTGAGTGTTAACAAATATGGAATGTTCATTCTAGAACTTGATTTGTTACGCATGTTGAGATTACAATGTGGATTCATGCTTTGAAATGATAAGGGCATTTAGGCTTAGCCATTTTGAACTTTCTAAAAAGCTTACCCATTACATATACCCCTAGTCAACCAATTTTGAGCCTTAGCCTTTGTTTGTTCATAACACCACATCGTTAACCTTAAACTGTTGTTTTTGTTTATCATCGTTGAACCCTTTATCAAGAGTATGTGGGAATGAATTGTATGATAAAATTTCTATTGATTCCAAAGCAAAGAACCACTAATATACATATATATATATATATGAAAAGTGTGAAAAAGAAAAAAAAAAGAGAAGTGAAAAATATTCCCTACAAGGATTGGGCGAAGTTAATGTTCTTCATTATATACAAAATAGTCCAATCACATGATAAAGGTGCAAAAAGGGGATGCATGTTATTTGGAATTAGGAAGTGGTTTTAAGGTGCTATTCTTGTTGCTTTTGAGTTATGCAAGAAAGTTCCTACATACCTTGATATGATTAACCTAAATTTTCTTTTCTTTTTACCTACCTTTACCTAAGCCCCCGTTACAACCATTTTCAAGACCCTTTGATTTTTGCATGGATTCATATTTATTAGTGATGGAGATGTGATATATAAACAAGCTTATGGTAATGATATGCTATGTTTAATTTGAGTGCTGAATAAACCCCTAAACACTTTGAGTGGTTAGAGTGTAACCTGTGAGAGGTTATCAAATTTTGTGTATTTGATTTCAACAAAATTGCTGGAATTAATGAGATGTGTATTTTGTTTAGATGAAAAAGGGCTATGAATACTTGTTCTTTGGATTATTATTCCAATCTAGATTTTTAATGTGTAATGACTTTGAGTTATTTGTGGATGGGTTGAAAAAGGGTATGGAATGGAGAGAAAGATGTTGATATAATGCAAGCTTAAAGACAAGCTTCGATGTAAGTGTTGGGGAATTTGATAGAATGTAAAATTGTATATTTCTTGGGTCAATTTCCTTGTGTTTTATGCTTAAATTACTTGTTAAATTGCATTTGTTTAGAAAGATTTGAATAGATAGAAAGAAATTTTATCTTTTGGCAAAATCTTCAAGTTTTTTCTTTTATTTTTTTTCTTAAACTTGAAACAAGCAAATCTTTTTAGTTCCTAGAAAACATACAAAAGAACACAAAGGAGAAAAACCGTACTTTACTTCTTTGATTCCTGGAGGAAGTAGCACAACAAACAACTCCTTCAGCCACAAGAAAAAAAAAAGATAGCTGCAACAAGGAAAGAAGAATACAATCGCAACTTGAAGACAAAAACAAGAAGTACGCAACTGAACAAGGGAGACAATTTTATCTACACATCAACTGAACTGAAGGCTACTGAGTTTGAGTGCTATTTTAATTGTGGTTGTGGGAGTGGAGTGCATAAATCGAACAAGGATACTAAAATAAAGTAGTTGTGGAGGGATTTGGAAACAAAAGAACAAAAGACTTCTTCAGTTGCAAGAATACTCCAAGCTCAGTACATAATAAGAAAAGAGTCGTGCTACACAAGAAGAAAGACGCTACAATAACAAAACAAAAGCTGAGTACAAGAAGGAAACAAGAAGACAGAATACGGCTGAAACAAGGAGAGAAAAGACAACTCAAATTAGGAAGCAGAAACAACAGAAATTGAAAGAAAAAGTGAGGGTATAGCTGCCCGGAAGAAAACTATAAAAGCTGAGAGAAGACAGAAAAGAGGTGTGCAGAAAATTGAAGAGCAGCCGCCACCCTTCTTTTCCTTTGTTTTTCTTTTCTTTCATTAGTTTAGCTTAAGCAGCTGTTCTTTCTTTTCTTTAGCAATTTTAGCCACCAATTGTTTTTCTGCCGGTCTTTCACATTTTCTTTTTCTTCTTTCTTCTTGTTTTCCTTTAGTTTTTCTGTAAGAATTTCAACAGCTACCATCACGTCCTGGATGTTTTTCCTTTTCTTCTTTTCGTCTTTTTTCGTTTTCCTCTAAGGCTTGTTGAAAACCGTAACAACCATCGTCTTTCTTCGTAAAGAAAGCCGTTCCTCTTGTTTTTCTCTAGAAGACAAGATTCATTTGGATAAAAAACAAGGCAACCACTGTTTGTTTCGTTCTAGACTTCATGACTTCATGGGTTTTTCTTTTCTTGTTTTTCTTAGTTTAGTTTAGCAATTTTAGTAGTTTGATTTCTTTTCTTTTTTTTTTATGAAACTTTTAGTTGTGTTTTATTTTTAATTACCAAATACTTTATAGTTTTTATGTTTATTGAATACTGTTTACATTGATTTTAAGAAATTATTTTAATTTTAGTTATGTCTACCTTTACTTTTGTTGTTAGTGTAAATTTTATTGTGTTATAATTTTCTTTTGTTAGACCTTAGATGGGGTCTTAATCATGAATAATTGATTCTCAAGACTTGTTTATGCAACCCATATTTCAATTATGAGTTTAATATCATGCTCTTAATGCTTTTATGTGATTGGCCACCGCCAATTGATTTTTTATACTTGTTTGATACCGTATGGAGATGACATGCATGTGCTCATTTGATATTAGACCGTAAATTCAATTTAAATGGTAATAATCTAGGTTGTTCACGTTGTTTTAGTAGTAGAACTAAGTCGTGGTTACTTAGATTGAATCTAGAATTTCCATAGTTCCTAATGCATTTAGAAATCTAAATCACCTAGACCAAGTGTGAGTTGATTTTAATCTAAATAGGGTTATTAGACCGATGTTGGTTATTAACTTACATTAGGGAAATTTCACCATCATAAATTGAAAATTAAATTACTTGCATGACAAGTCAAGAGAGTTGATTAGAATTGATTAAGTGAAATTGAAAACTCTAACATCTTAATTGATTTGACCCTTGCAATCGCAAATGTTGACCACAACAACCGCAATTGCTAAAATCCTTGACCTTCATCACTTGTTACTACCCACTTTTTTGCAATTCTTGTATAAATAAAATTTGATTTTTTATTGGATTGCTACCATTAAACAATTCCAATTGTGAGCTGAGTTTCTGACTTGGAGCTGGCATTGAAATGACAAAATTTTCAAAAATTTTCTTTTCTAAATTGACTAAAATACCCCTAATATTATCAAATTTCTACTCCAAGTTTTATCCTAAAATTTACATAATATTTTCTTTTTGTGGCCAAATTTGTTTCTTTTGTTCTTTGACTTCTTTTGCCTCTTCTTTGATTCCTTATTCATTCTTTCTTTTGGTCTCAATTCTGACACATGGATAACTTTGGTATACTTTCAAAAGTTCTATTTTAGAACTATCAATTGTGGATTTGAGTAGTGATGGCAATGGGACAGGTGGAGCTCCACCTGCTACCCACTCCATTTAATCAACCCTTGCCTTGTCACCTGCATCACTTCACCACCTTGTTTCCTCGTGGTACCCAACAAGCCCTTTTTTTAAAAAAAAGATTAAAACAATTAAAATTTTAGTATTTTAAATCATACAATAATAAAAACATTACTATAAAAACTTAATTAAAAAATTATTGAATTAAAATAAATTATATAATATTAACAATTAAAATAATCTAATTAAACACATGAATTTTACATAACCAAATAACATAATCCAAATGTAAAAAAATATAAGTACTAATAATATGTGACGAAAAAGATAGGGGTGAATAGATAAATAATAGTAAGCTATAATAGTAAGTAATAACTAATATTGGAATATGATAATTAAAAATTTTATTAATATAATTTTAATATAATCTAATCTAATAATTAAGAAACATTAATAATACATTAGTGCTCTAATTAATATTAATAACATAATATATAATCATATAAATAAAATATTTACTAATATACATAAATAAAATTTAAATATATATTATATAAAATAAATATAAACGGGTAAACGGGGTGGATGGTGGAGTAGGGGAACCTTGCCCCACCATTAGCCTCTTTTAGAAACGGGGGAGAGTTTTCTCCCCCGCCACCTACACTGCCACCTGCTCCACCCATTCTCCACGGGGGTTAAATGGGGCCGGTACTTGAGGATGGCGAGTACCCTTGCTATCCCTAGATTTGAAAGGAAAAAGACTTGAGAGCTTTAATCAAGTCAAAAATCAAATAAAAGAGAGATAGACTTGGGTTGGGTTAGTTGAAAAGGATTTTGTAAAGACATGCTCATTTTTTTCTTTCATAGCATTAAAACCAATCATGGTGGAAGCATCAAATGATACAATAGATCAAAAAGCCACAAGAGAAATCTTGCTCATTTGACCCTTATGATGGAAACCACGAACAAGAGATTAATAGCTATAGAATCCGGAAGGAATGGAGAATCCAAAAGAGAATTCAAATCTCAAAAACCAAGGAGAAGAAATCCATTGGTGAAAAGGAAGAGTCCGAGGTGTCCCATTGCACTTGAAGGAGAGGGGTGCTTCAAGAGTTAATAAAGATATTGGGAGTATTAAATTAAATATTCCACCATTCTAAGGCAGGAGTGACCCAAATGTTTCCTTTGAATGAAAAATAAAGTGGAGTTTGTGTTTGATGTGCACAACTACTCAAAAGAGAAGAATATTAAATTGGCTGCAATAGAGTTTACCAACTATGCAATGTTTTGTGGGACCAATTGACTATACTTAGAAGGAAAAAAAACACAAATGACACATCAACACTTGGGAGAAGATGAAAGTAGTCATGTGCAAGATATTTGTACTAATATTCTAATACCTACAGCTTTACAGACGATTACAAAATATCACACAAGGGTTGAAAACTATAGATAAATATTTTAAAATGATCGAGGTTAGGATGATTAGAGCTAATGTGGACAAAGATCTTAAAGGCATAGTGGCCAAATTTTTGGGAGGATTTTTTTGAGGGGGATTGAATTGAGAAATTGCGAAAATTGTGAAGTTGCATCATTATGTAAGAATGGAGGAGTGATGCATATTGCTGAAAAATATAAAGGTAATTAAAATATTAGGTTCTTGTAGACGGAACACATCCTATCATTCATTATTTTGGTGATGTTTGTGGACTAAGAGAGACCTGAAGTTGAACCAAATAAAGCTACCACTTTTAGCACATCAAATGCGAGTACCATTGTTCTAAAATCAAATGTTTCTACCAAGCAAAGTGAGTCCATTCCTACACTCTCTCGTGAGATTACTTATTTTATATGTTTGAATAAAGGACATATTACATCTCAATGCCCTAATAAATAAATAATGATACTAAAAATAATATTATGATTACAAGTGAAAAAGATAAGGAGTCTAATAATGAGGGAATATTGTAGGAAACCGAGTACATCAAGCAATGAAATTTAAATTTTCAGTTTCCTCTAAAATCCATATGAAGTGAGATCAAATCGGAGTTTAGGGTTTGTACCTTGGTAGTTTCGGTAGAGTTGACTTGCGAAGATCTTTGTTTGTTAAATCACTAGCAAAACCGATCCAGCTACACCTCTATGTTACCCACACGATCGATCCAAGCTTCTAGTTATTGTCACACAATTAACTAGAATAGGAGCACACAAAATCCAAAGTGCTAGCTTCAGAATTTGTGTTCGGTTTTTCTCAAAATTTGCTCTCAAGGTTTTTCGGTTTTTCTCTTGATTTTTCTTTCAAGAATGGCGGCTATTTTTCTTTCACACAGAAAGGTGAAGGGTTTCTTTCTCTTATACATGGTGGTTGCCAAAAAATCCCAATATATATATAGATTTAGGTTGTAGTCCTAATGTAAAACTCTTCTAAAGAGTTTTACTTGGACTACCAAAGCCTAGTTTGTTTGGGATTCCTAGATTCAATGAATCTATTGGCTGCCAAGGACAAGAAGTCTCTCTCATTTGGAATTGGACTTTAGAGTTTTTTATTTTCTCAATTAATAAGTCCAAAACTATTTTGGATTTATTTTCACTAAAACCCAAACCCATTCGGTTTAAATCCAAATTCCGTCTTAAATCGGAAAACCCTAGTGAGTTCTATTCACATTAAGATTCTTGAGATTACTTAAAATTCATCATATGAATTTTATACTCCTTTTGGATTTGATCTAAGTGTGCGACCCAATATGTTATCATAACGTTGGCCATGACATAAAATCTATTTTATGCCATAAGCAGTGAGCGGTTTATAGCAACACATCAAAGCCACCCAAATTATGAGAATGTCAGTGACTCGACATAACAATATCCTGTAATAGATGTTACTATATAATTCAATCCTTTTGCTCTATATACCTTGATTGACCACGAGCCATGGAACTGTCACATTCACACAATTCAATTGCGCATTTCTTGATTCCCGAGTAAACTCATCTAAGCAAATGAGCCTGATATCACATATCGACTCATTTGCACATAGCCATGCATTTAATGGTCTCACTCAGTCAAGGGGCCTAGAGATATTACTCCCATTATATGGGAGGGGCAAATTCTATCTTGATTATTCAACATCCCACTACATGATTGATTGCATATCCAATTATTGCTTTACAGTTCACCTTGTTATGGGTAACGTTTGGCAGCGTCAAAACATGCAACTCCTCATGTTGGGATATATAATGACCTCAAGTCTAAGGATCACATACATCATCATCACTATGAGACATGCTTATGACACTTATATAATAATGCATGTAGCACTTCTCATGGAGGATCGATCTAGTACATAGTTCTTTAACTTGTACCCTTATGTTGACTTGATGTCTCATATCATGAAAGATGTCAGCAGTCACTACACATACTAGTCTTAATGCATTATCATTGTCCCATTTGATGATAATATTTGACTAGGGATAGTTTTAGAATTATCAAATTCTAGGGACATTATTATATTCATTCATGTTACGCAGATATAGAATTGAACATAATAATAATAACGAACTGCCATAAATTATAAGTGTAATGATACAATATATGCCCAAAAAATCATCACATGATTGGTCTTTAGGGTATAATCCAAAAAATATCAATTATTCAAAAGAGATAGTGATGATGAGGTGTACCTATTGAAGATGGAGTGTCGGTAATGATGTCAGCACTTAGCATGCAAGTAGAGAAGAATGATAAACAAAAGACCAATAGCTTCCATACTCGTTATCACATCTAAAATAAAGGTATGCATGGTTATTGTTGATAGCAGTAGTCATATTAAGGTGGCTAGCACAACTATTCTAAAAAATATGAAATCACCTATAACTAAGCATCCATACCTTTATCATTTACAATGGTTAAATGAGTATGGAGAGGCTTCAATAACTAAATAAGTGTTGGTTTCACTTTTCATTGGAAAGTACAATGATGATGTTCTTTGTGATGTAGCAATCAATAAAAGTTGACAGCCTATTGCTTGGCTATCCTCAAGAGTATGATAGGGGAGCTATTCATGATGGATCTTTAAATAAATACTCTATTGTAATAAATGGTAAAAATGTAACTCTTGTATTTTCTTTTACCACAATAAGTGTATAATGAATAGTTACAAATGAAAGATAATAGTGAGAAAAGAAAAGAAGGGTTGGAGAGCTTTAAAAAAGTCAAAAAGATTGAGAGGGAAAAAAAAGAGAGAAATTCGAGCTAGTTGAGGTAACATCCAAGGGCGAGAGAGATAAAACTTGAGGGGAGAGGAAAGCAATTGGTTGCGAGTTGAGTTCAAAGATTTTTGAGAGAAAAACTAATGCTAGGAGAAATTACTTTGCTAGCATGCAAGGGTAAATAGGGCCATATCTTCCCACAAGCTCCAAGTTGTGCTTGTGTACAATGGAGTTTGCTTTGCTACTAATGACTTGCCTTCTAACTTGCCTATTGAAATTGTGTATGTTATGCAGACTTTTGAAGATATCTTTTTGAATAAGATACCAGAATAGACTTCCACCAATTTTAGAGATTGAATATCAAATAGATTTCATTCTTAGCATTATGATTCTATAAGCCTACCTACCGAGGTAATTCTAAGGAAACAAAAGAATTGCAAGAGCAAGTAGATGAGCTATTAGCCAAGAAACATGATCATAAATCTTTAAACATGTGTGCCTTTCTATTTATTCGGGTCCCTAAGAAATGTGAATCTAGCAAATGTGTGTTGATTGTTGAGTTGCCAACAAAATAACAGTAAAGTATTGCCATTCCATACCTCGATAGGTGATATTCTTAATGAACTACATGGTGCTTTTAGATTCACGAAATCGATTTAAATTTTTCTTATCATCAAATTAGAATGAAAGAAAGAGATGAATAGAAAATATCTCTTAAAACAAAGTTTGGTTTGTATGAATAGTTAATTATGTCATTTGGTTTAACACATGCTCCTAGAATATTTATGTGACCAATAAATCATGTTTTAAAAGCTTTCATTGAAAGACTTTCGCTAACCTTAAAACATGCCTTTTTATGTCAATGAATTTGTTTTTCTTGGATTTATTGTGAGTGCACAAGGTATTAAAGTTGATAAAGAACAAATCAAGGCCATCAATAATTGGCCTACCCTTTCTAGCATTTCTAAGGTACACAATTTCAATAGATTTGCAAGTTTTTACCACATATTTATTAAAGAATTTTCTACTAAAGTTGCTCCACTAACTGAAATTATCAAGAAAGATGTAGATTTTTATTGGGAAGCTGAGTAAGAGAAGGCGTTTAACCAGCATAAATGTGATCTCACTTCTGCACCTTTACTTACATTGCCTAATTTTGATAATACATTTGAATTAGAATGTGGTGCATCAAGTATAGATGTTGGAGTTGTTTTAATGCAAGCGAGCCATCCAATTGTACCTTAGTGAAAGGTTCAATGGTGCTGCAATAAATTATCCTACTTATGACAAAAAGCTTTTTGTTGTGATGAATGTATTAGAGGTTTGGTAACACTCCTTTTTGCTAAATGAGATTTTTTGTTCATACTGAATATGAATCCCTTAAGCACTAGAAAGAACAAAGTTAGTTAAACAAAATGCACACTAAGTGGGTGAGTTTCATCGAGTATTTTCCTTTTGTTATCAAGTATAAGCAAGATAGTTGACGTTCTGTCTCAAATGTATAACTTTTTCGCTATTTAAACACTAGATTGATAGGTTTCAAGAACATTAAAGATTTATATCTTATTGATATTAAGTTTTCTAGTGTTTGTGTAGCTTGTGAACTAACTGCATTCAATAAATTTTGTAGACATGAAGGGTACACGTTTTGAGAGTATAAATTATGCACACTTTCTTATTCTATGCAAGTGCTTCTCTTCTGTGAGGCACATAGTAGGTTTTTAATGGGACGTTTTGGAATTTTTAAAATTTTAGACATATTAAAAGAACACTTCTTTTTGCTAACGTGAAAAAGGATATAGAATGAATTTGTGATAGATGCATAACTTGTAAACAAGCGAAGTCTATATTTCAACCTCATGGATTTGTACGAACCTAGTTCATCCTGGGTTGACATCTTTATGGATTTTGTTCTTGGACTACCACATTCTCGAAGAGGTATAGATTCCATATTTGTTATAGTTGATTAATTTTCTAAAATAGCTCATTTCATACCTTAAAGGAAATCTGCTGAAGTTAAGCATGTGATCAACTTGTTCTTTAAGGAAGTGGTTCATTTGCGTGGAGTCTCACAAAGCATACTCTCTGAAGGGATGCAAAGTTTTTGAGCTATTTTTTGATAACTCTCTAGGGTAAGTTGGGTACTAAGTTGTTGTTCTTCATAACTAGTCATCCATAAACCAATCGTCAAACTTAAATAACCATTGTACTTTGTGTACATTACTTCAAACCATAATTCAAAGAAATTTAAAGAGTTGGGAAGAATGTTGATCTATTACTGAATTTCTTATAATCGTACTGTACATTCTTTTATTAAACATTCTTCTTTCAAAATTGATTATGATTTTAATTCTGTGATACCATTAGACTTTTCACCATTGCCTATAAAGAAAAAATTAATCTTAGATGGTGCAAGGAAAGCTAAGATTGTCAGGAAGTTGCATGAAATGATTCACTTGCATACTAAGAGGAAAGTTGAGCAATATGTGAAATGTGCAAATAAAGGTCACAAACAACTTATTTTTTATCTTGGAGATTGGATTTTGGTTCATATAAGGACTGAACATTTCTCAACACAAAGGTGTACCAAATTGGATACTCGTGGAGAAGGACTTTTCCAATTCATTTCTCGAATTAATGACAATGCACACTTCCAATTTTTTTAAGGTCAAGATTTTTAATTTAGTCTTGTTCTTAGTTTAGGTTTATGATTTTATTCTAGAACTATTTGACCAGCCAATCATTATAGTTTCTTTAACTCCAAGTAATAAAAGTCTTGTAAGTCTATAAGGATAAGGTTGCCGATCATTCACTTCTAAAATGTCATGTATGTTTGGTCATAAGGAGATAGAAGTATCAATGAAATTTTCTCTTGTAAGGTTTTCATAATTTTAACTTTTTTTGTGAACTTTTGAGTATAACTAGGTTGTCCTTGTGTTTTTCTTGTAACTTATCAACTTAATAGTCCATTCCGTTAACTTGTTGTATTATTTCAATCCATATTAATATTAAGGTTTCAATCTACTTACTTAGATTAGGGTCAAGGTCCTTTTTCACATTTCAAGTGAGCAAGTTCAATTTGAGTTGGGATCACTTTTGGGGCCATTCATATGCTTGTGGTTTTTTAGAATGAGTTTCTTAAGAGTTCACATCAGAAAGGCACAAAAGTGACGATCTTCTTAATTAAAGACAACATTATAAATTTTTATAAATCCTTTTTCTACTATTAGTTATAAAATATTTCATCACTACCATGACACAATTGTAGTGTCAATCATTTGGGCTAGGATAAGTCTTATGAGGAACCCATGGTCATGCTGAGAGTGCAAGCTGTAATTGAACATTCGATGATGCCTCACATCCAAGTTCCACATTGAAAGTGTGAAAACTATGTGATATATATAGATATAGACAAATTCTTAGTTAGTGGGATATCAATAACTTAGTTTCAACATTTTGGGTTAGCAAGGATGAAACCCAAAAGTTATTGGGCCGAACGAAAAACCAAAGGTTTTGTTGTTGGTATTAGAGTAACCTAGTGCTTTGCACTAGGGGAAACTGGGCAAAAATGTATTTGTGGACCAAAGTTACCAAACAGTACTAGACTACACCAACTAGGATAAAGCTAGTTGTGACTACCTCAATTGAGTTGAAAGTTAGGTCCTTCATTGTGTCAACTGGGTTAAAGTTTGCTTTCCAATGACACTTTGGCTTTTTGGGGTGAACATGATGCCCCACCTCTAGCTCCAAGTATTATTTTTTTCAAGTAAAAAAGATAGTTGTTTTAACTTTGCAAAGTTAACGTGTACATTCAAAGCCACCAAAGTGAACTCTTCTTAGTAGTGATGTTGGCTAAGACTAATTGACTACTTGCCAAAGATTTCAAACTTCTCTATACCTAACTAATTCCCACAAAAAGCATAACATAAACCTAGTGGTAAGTCTAATCGTATTAAACAAACAAAAGTGGATAAACTTACCACTTGATTCCTTGCCATGCTCCATCCCTTATTTACTAATAAACCATTCCCCTTCTAGCTACTCCAAACTATTGTCTTGTTGGTGTTCCAACCATGAATCAATTGCCAATTCTACTACCTTCCTTTCCTCCATCCATTGTCTCTTGAAAACCCATAGATTCCTACTCTTCCATATCATCCATAGGAGGTAAACCAAAAGCTGTGTTTGTTCTTCCCAATCTTCTGCTTGTGGTATGGAACATATGTCTTGCCACCACTCTATGAAACTAATTCCATATTGTTCAAAATGATGCCATGATACCAGAGCCATTTTCCAAATTTTCTAGGCTCTAGTACAAGTAAACATAATATGTTCTAGCCGTTCTTCTCCATCTCCACACATGGGGAATATGGAATCCACTGGAAGTCTTGTTTGTTGCAACTGAGCTTTAAGGGGCAGAATATTATTGCAACATCCCCAAAGGAAATGCCTCAATTTCCTTTTCATGTTCATTTGTCATGTTTGCCTCAACATAGACTGCATTTTGGTTCTATTGGTACTGCTATCTGGTTGTTGCTCTTTCTCTTGCCTAATTTTGCCAGCTGAGTGTATGCTGATTTAATTGTATACTTTGCATCTGGACTGAAATGCCAAATCAATTGGTCTCGGTTGTCTGGAGACTCCAATTTTAGTTGCAACATAGCTTTTTCATCTTGCTGCAGGAAGATCCGTGAGATGAGTGGTGTGTTCCAAGCAGTACTATCTGCTAACAGCAGCTCACTTACCCACTTTACTAGCTGTTGTTCTGGCTGGCTACAACTGAGTCAAAAATTCTGTCTTCCAAGTATCCATGGCAACTCCCACACCCGAATTGTTCTTCTATCCCCCACTTGATATCTTGCTCCACTTGTGATAACATGTTTTGCCTTCATCCATCCCTTCCAAAGCCACGATGCATTTCCTTTTCTTTTAGTTCTCATCATCCCCCATATATGGAAAATATTTTTCTTTCAGAATTCTACTCATCATCAACTCGGGTTGTGTCATAATTCGCCAAAGTTGTTTAGCAAGTAATGCATCATTGAATTTATGAATATCTTGAAACCCCATTCCTCCCTCATTCTTGGCTTTTGTCCTTTATTTCCAAGCCTTCCAATGAATTTTCTGAGTTCCCTCCTTTTGCGAACCCCACCAAAAATTTGTAGAAAGCCTGCAAATTTCTTTGCATATCCCAACTGGCAACTTGAAGCAGCCCATAACGTAAGTGGGGAGTGCATTAACTACCGCTTTAATTAAAACTTCTTTCCCAGCCATACTCAAAAATCTATTTTTCCAATTTTGCATTCGTTTCTAAACATTTTCTATAACAAAATTGAATACCACCTTCTTGGATCTTCCTATTTTCACTACCAGCCCCAAATATTGGGCATTATATTGTTCTTTCACTCCCTCCAGCATTTGACATATCTGACTTTTTGCTCATTTGTCACATTATGGCTAAAAAACACTGATGATTTCTTCATATTTATGAGTTGTCTAGAACTTTGGCTATAGCTGTTGAGAATAGCTTGCAATTGTTGTACCTATTTTGTATCTGCCTCACAAAACAACAAAGAATCATCGGCAAAAAACAAGTGTGTGATGATAGGTCCCTTTCTACTATCACTCATTCCCTTATATTCCCCCCTCACACTAGCTTGTTTGATTAAATTAGATACAGCTTCTGAAAGAATAAGGAACAAGTAGGGTGAAATAGGGTCCGCCTGTCTAATGCCTTTTGGAGGATGAAAATAACCATATTGTTCCCCATTTATATTAATTGACACGGCAGTCGTACTAAGACACTGCCTTATCCACCCAATGAATCTTCTACCAAACCCCATTTTCCTCATGACTTTCTCTAAAAATTGCCACTCAACTCTATCATATACTTTGGTCATGTCAATTTTCATTGCCATAAACTCTTTCTTTCCTTTCCTTATTGAGTTTAAAGTATATATATATTCATGTGCTATGACCACATTATCAAGTATTTGTCTCCCCAGAATAAAAGCTAATTAATTGGGGCTAATACACTTATGAAGACAGAGTTTGAGTCGTTCAGCCAAAAATTTGGAAATGATTTTATAAACCACATTACACAAACTAATTGGCCTATATTGTGAGATAAATATAGGCATTTGGACCTTAGGTATTAATGTAATTAGTGTATGGTTGATTTTACTGAACATTTTGCTATGAGTGAAGAAATCATTGACTACATTGCAAATATCAAATCTTACCACATGCCAATATTTTTGAAAAAAAATTGGAGTCATACCATCTGGATCGGGTGCTTTGGTGGGGTGCATTTGAAAGAGAGCTTTTTTTTATTTCGGTTTCCTCCTCTGGTCTCATCAACTGCTTGTTCATGGCCTTAGTGATAGATTTAGGCATGCCTTCAAGAATGGACCTATCGTGTATAGGATTGCTTGATGTGTACAACTTCTCATAATATTCCATAATTTCCTTTTGTACTTCCTTTTTAGACTGACATGTCCTTTCATTTGCTTTTTGTAGTCGCTCTATAGCATTCACCTTTCTCCTTTGGATAGTTGTTGCATGCAAAAATGTTGAATTTTTATCCCTTTCCTTTAGCCATTGATTTCTGGATTTTTCTTGCCAAAATTCTTCCTTTTCTTTGTATGCCTGCTGAAGTTTTTTTCTTAGCTTACCCCATCTCTTCCAATCTCTAGTTCCTCCCTCATGACTCAAAACCTCCATTTGTTCTTTTATCCTCATGATCTGCTGGGCTGAGTTGTTCCCATTGTTATTACTCCATTGCTAAATATCAACTTTGCATTGAGAAATCTTGGAGGTTACTATATATTGCTTGGATCCCCATTGTGATTTATTCCATGCTACACTCACTCTTTCCAACATAACCTCTTTCTTAACCCATCTTTTATCGAAAATAAACCGTCTCCTTCTTCTAAACCATTGAGGGTCCGTGACTAACAAAAGCAAGTTATGATCTGAGGTTTGTTTGTCATAGTGTATAACTTTGGCTTGATGAAAATGCATTCTCCATCTTGCTGCACCAAAAATTCTATCCAATCTTTCCTCAACAAATCCTTCTCTTTCTCGATTGTTAGTCCATGTAAACGGTTGGCCTACATATCCTAAATCAACCATTTCCATTCGTCTCATGAAATTCCTAAATGGCAAGCAACTAATTTCAGATCTTGGTCTGCCCCCTATTTTCTCATATGGATATGCTATTTTATTAAAGTCCCCTCCTAAGATCCACCATTCTCCCCACTTTTTCCTCTCATTTTCTAGAAAATTCCATTGTTGGTCCCTCACTCTATTATCTATACTAGCATAAATAAAAAAAATCCACCACATCAATGGATCTCCCTTAACTTGGCATTGTAGTTGCATACAAAAGTTGTTACTAACCAACTGATTTACTGAAACATTTTCAGTCCAACAAACTAAGACACTCCCTTAAGTACCTTAAGCTTCTACACGGCTCTATCTTTTATCATATTGCAACCTCCAACAAACCTTCTCAACAAATTTTGTTTGTTGCTTTGTTTCTAACAAACATATCACTTCTGGGTGATGGGATTTATGGTCTCCCTTAGTTGGGAAATTGTAGAAAGTCCACCCAACCTTCTACAATTCCACACACACACCTTCATGATGTTTCTTGGGACCCTATTGGGCTGGTCCCTTTCACCCTAGATAGTCCTGGCCACGGTTCAGGAACCGACGGTTCCGGTTTAAAAAAATGAGGAACCGAAACCGAACCTTTAAGAGACGGTTCGGGGACGGTTCCAAAACCGACGGTTCCAGGACGGTTCCGGGACGGTTCCGGTTTTAATACGGTTCAAAATAATTTTATACGGTTCCAAACAAAAATCATCAAAAATCTAAAATTACTATATTTTGAAAAAAAAAGAAAGGAAAAAAGGGGGCTTGAACTTAACGAATTAAGCGCCTACATATCCTCCGGAGTAGAGGAATCAAAGCCCATGTAGTTCTCTTAGCGTATAGTAATCCCCTACTTACCTCAATCACTGTTTTCTGTTGTTCCGTCTTTGGTGGTGTCTCCGTCCATTGCATCAAATAACTCTAATTCTGCACGATCTATCTCTTGTTGTCGATATTGTGCTTTTGTCCAATCATCAACGCAAACTTGAGCCTCCAATGATTCAGGACTAATACTTGAACGCCTTTCATCTAAAATATGCCCTCCGGCGCTAAATGCTTGTTCTACGGCAACTGTCGAACATGGAGTTGCTAAAACATTTTTTGCAATCATATAAAGAATTGGGTATTGGCTCGAATGCCCCTTCCACCAATCTAGTATTTTGAATTCTACACTATCATCAAACTCAAAATGTGTTATTAGATAATTATCTATTTCAGAGTTACTTCCTAATCCCGCCTTATATTTTTTATGCCTATGCATGATAATCTCTAATCCTTTATTCATTTTAATGCCTAAATTCTCATTTTGTCTACTATTAGATTGAGAGGAATATGGAAATAATTAATATAAATAGAGAATTAATATAATTGGAGAGAATTAAAGAATAAGTATGAAGGAATATAGAGAGAATGAGAGAGATTGATGGAATTTGGTGTGAAAAATGAAATGAAAGTGAAGGGTATTTATAGAAGAAAAAGAGGGAGAAAAAAAAGAGAAAAAAGAATGTTTATAGCCGTTGGAAACTATTTATTGAGAATGTTTATAGCCGTTGGCAACTATTGATAGCCGTTGGCTTCTTGGAAATCAGAAATGCTGCAAGATTATATAATATATCTATTTTTTGGAACAATTTTACTAAATAGAAGGTTAGTCCAAATGGTTAAAACTGTGACGGAAGTTGAAGGAGGTCATAGGCTCGAATCTCACCATGGACAAAATTTTGCATATGCAATGTTGGCTTGGCCGGTTCCAAACCGCCGGTTCCGGTTCGGTTCCGGTTTCGGTTCCAAAAATTATGAACCAAAACCGGCCACTGATAGCCGGTTCCGGTTCGATTCAGAATAACCCGTTGACCGGTTCGTTCCGGTTTGAGTTTTGATTCGGTTCGTTCGGTTTGATTCCAAACCGTGGCTGTGACTAACCCTAGAAGTTTGGTCAATTTCATGCCTTGTACCTCTACTCTTCTTCTTTGAATTATCTTGCTCTTGTACCTCTACTCTTCTTCTTTGGATTATCTTGCTCTTGTACCTCTACTCTTCTTCTTTGGATTATCTTGTTCCACCTGTGAACTATCTTCCTCATCTACCAATTGCCTGCTCATTTTTTCTTCCAAGCTGAACGCAACTAGCTTCCGGCTGTTGTTGCTCACTTTCTTCAGACATTAGCCTCCTCCCTGATCTTCTCCATTTAGTTGTCTGCTGGCTCATCTTTTCTTCCACTCCCATGATGCTCAAAGGCAGCTTTCTATTTCTATCAACCATGTTTTGCTTTACAAGACCCGCATACAGAATAGGGACATTCACCAACTCAATTTCCATTTGATTAATGCCTCTCTTACCAACCTCAGTTTTAGCATCCTCTTCCCCTTCACTCGGTCGGTCTCCTCTTCTTAACTCCTTGGTCTCTCTCTATATCTCTGTATTTTTCTAGAATGAATTCATGATTGTTCTCCCATCTCTCCGCAACTAGCACTCTTGCACTCTTAGTTCAAGAGATCGCACTCTATTCCTCTCTCCTTCACAACACAACATTTTCTCGAGTCATTTTCAGACTCCCTATTCATTCATCTCCTTCTCATTTTCTTTTCCATGTTTTCATTTTTTTTGCATCCATTTCCATTCTCCTTGACCTCTTTCTCTTACTATTTCTTATCTTTTTCACACACCTTTTCACCATAACCAACTCTCCCACAGTATGCACAAAAGTTAGCTAAATATTCATATTTAAAACTCACCCAGCTTGATTTCTCTTTCAACTTGACTGTTGTGCCTCTGATTAAAGGTTGTTCCAAGTCGGTGGCTACTAAAGCTTTTATGTATCTTTCATTTTTTCTCCCTTCTTCTAGTATGATCACATCCAGCACTTGTGGAAATATTTTGCCAATTTAAAACCTGTTTCTCGTGGTGATGAATTCGTGAAATTTAAATCCAAATGAACACTTCATTTTCACTCTCTCAACCTCCAATTGATTTGTGCATTTTCAAACCATTCACATAACACCAAATATTGACTATCAAAAGTCCATCCTCTTCTTGCCAGCACTTTATTCTTGTCAGCCAACACAAATTGAAAGTAATTAAGTCCCAACTCTCGGACAATGAAAGTTTTCTGTACAAGCCAAATAGTCTCCAAAGTGTTTTTCATTCCAGTAAAACTCGCTCTTTTGTCCCCAGAAATTTTCCCAAGTAATCTTCTCTCACTCTCTTCTTTGCTAACCTGCACATCATCCTCCTCTCTAATCGGCTTCTTTTTCGCAATGTAGTTTTAATCAATCCTCACACTTTACTCCCAACTCGTCTTCTTCTGTTTCCATCATCACCTCACCCTTGTTGTTGTGGCTCATGGATAACAACAAACTAAAACTAAAAGCTCATGGATAAGGGTTTTGAAGGTTCTAACATGTTAAGCTAACATGTTAAATTTGTGGTCGAGAAAAAATTTCTTGTCTCTCTCCGCTCCTTGGCCTCACTTTCTCTGAAAATATATATATTGGTTACTAAGCTTCTATTTTGGTTCAATGGCTTTAATCAACTCAAATGGTTTTCTCGTAGGTTGTCTTCCCCGTTTGGTGTCTTGACAGCCGATAGAAAACATTGTCTCCTCCCCAGGAATAGTGTTCCCTCTTCCATGGAAAGAGAAACATACCACTCTCAACGTAGAGAGGCTCTAGGCGGCACTTTGACTAGGTGAGAAAATACAGCACCTCTAGCTCCAAGTCCAAACATCGAAAATGTGAAGGTTAGATAATGCATATATAAATTCTTACTTAGTGAACTATCAACAAGTTAATTTGAATATTTTGGATTAGTAAAGTTGAAACTCAAAACTTAATGGGAAAACTCATAAAAAAATAGTTCAACTAATCCTAACTATTAAACAACCTAAGTCAAGCACTAAAGCTTTAATCCAATAGTAGCCTTAAGAATTAGAGAGATTGATGAAACACAATATTATATTTAATTTAATCAAATGTTTTACATAAGATCTAAGAATTTTTGAAGTAGAAAATCATCAAACCTAGTCACTTGAAAAATTGAAGGAATCAAATAATTAGGGCTTCGATATCTAATATAGCAATAGATTGTAACAAATAATAAACTAGTAGGCCTCCTAGTAGTCAATTGAGACAATCATGAAAAATATACACAAAAGAAGATTTAATACTCAAAATATAAATAAACTAATGAAAATAAATTCAATCTCATTTTTTATTTATACCAAGGCTTCAGTTTTCTTGAACAAGAATGAGAGTTTAGCCACACGAGATCCTACATAAGGACTGAACAAGATATAAAAGAAAAAACGAGAAAAAGAGGTAGCTAATTCTAGTTCCTACTCCTTTGAGACTTTGTTTATAAGTGACAACATAATATCTTTGACAATATTTAGTTTTGTGACTAATATTAAGTTTCACCTAATATCTTTGACATATGAATGGTAACCAGTCAATTTAAAAGCAATGAATATGAATATTAAATATTGTTTAATCGAAAAATTAACAAAGTAATATTCAAAAACAATTTAATGGTCACATGCAAAACTCCAGAAAAAAAAATGAATTAATAAAGAAACATTACAAAAACAAAAATAAACCAAACCAAACACCTAAATAATGAGAATAGAAGAATTAGTTAGAATTATTCTCAATTGATGAAATCTCAATATAATCATTTGAAAGTCTAATTCGGTCCTTCCCCCTTCCTTCAAGTAGTTGGGTAGCCAAAAAATACTAAACCCTAATTATAGAAGCTCTATTTTTAAAGAATTAAAAGTCCAACTTAAAAAAAATTAAAATCCAAAAAAAGAAACATAGTAGGGGCACTTGCCACAAGTAGGGGTGGCAAAATTTTCCAGTCCCATTGGGTACCTAATAGGAACAAAGTTTTTTTTTTTTCTAGAAATGTTAAAATATATTAACTTGTAAAAAATTAACACAGTACAGATAAATGTCCTAAAAAGGACTCTTCTTAGCTCGAATGCTAGCGGCTAAGACTAAACAACAAAAAGTGACGGCCAGCGTCACCACAAAACAGTCCCTCTAGTTGGAACCGAGTTATCCTTCTTAGTTTCTTGGCCTAAGAAACTAAGAAAAACTTCCCCCAACTTGTTGGCCTCTCCTGTCATTACGCGTGAGCCGCAGACGTATGAAGAAACTGTACACAGATACGAACCGTCGTCTCTGGCACCTAACTTCCGCTACGACCAGAATTGTCGATGCATAGAACATTGATTGCCCCTCCTCCCAAGCTAGAACAAAAACCTATAAAAGAGGAAGCGAACCCTCCTTTATAGACCCATTGGCTAACACACTACTACCATACCCATTGAATAGCACGAAACTACTACTGGAGACGTTGAATAGCCCGAGAACCAAACAACCAACCAACTAAAAAAAAAAAACTGTACTGTTCATGAATAGAAAACAGTAATTACTGTTCATGAACGTTGGAAATTCAAAAATTTTACTGTACATAAACAGTAATTACTGTTCATGACATAGTAAAATTTTTGCACCATTGTGGCACCTGGATTGCCCACAGTCACAGTAAATTTCTTTGTTTTTGGGAGCCTTCCGGCGTTTTTCAATCCTTCCCAATAGGAACAGAGTTATTGGGAGGAATTTCTTTTATTTGTTACTCGTTGGGCCTTACTGGGAATGGGAGTGTTGGGATGAGATTTTTTTTAAGAAACGTATGCAAATTCCAAATTACCTAATAAGAGTGAGATAATAAGAATTAAATGAGGCATAATAGGGTACACTTGATGGGTATATACAATGGATTTTCATTAGATTTTACCATTTGGGTTAGATATTTATTTGGTAAAATTTGAATTTCTTTTTACTATTCTTGTTTTTATTTACTCATTGTTTCTAAGTGCATATTTTTAATTTATTTCCTATACTCTTTTATTTATTTATTTATTTATTTATTTATTTATCCCTCAAGTTACATTTTTATAATCTTTATCTTTTACTCTTTTTTTCTTTTTACTTAACCTTTTAAAAAAAATTTCCTCTACTGAAGACATTTTTTTTTATTTTGTGTTTTTACTTTTTTTTTTTAGCATTGATTTCAGGCACCCTTTTTTTTTTTTCTTCTTTTAGCATGTACCTCCATTACACAGCACTACAAAATTGGAATTCTTTCATGTCTAACGGCAATTAAAAATTTATTTACATTTTTAATCCATGAATAAACAAACAAGCCAATGTGATGAATTTGGACTTGTTTTGTTTTGTTGAGAATAGAATTAAATCAAAGAATGAGATAATGAATTATTAAAATTTGATCTAAAATTATTGATGATAATACTTCATGCCATTTTCAATTTCTTTGTCATTTGGTTATAGTAAATATTTTTTTCACTTATTATTCATGTTAAATTATTTATTTTTAGAGAAAGAAAATATGATTATATTACAATCAAATTTGTATAAACAATTATGATATAGAAATCAACTTGAAATTTTCACAAATTTTAATAAATATACAAGATATGAAACTTTTCCAATTAATAAGTTTCACAATATACACACACATATACATACAACAATGACAATTTAAATGGGACAAAAGGTCGGATTCAAAGGACAACTTCAAAAGTTAAAAGTCAATAATGTCAAAATGTTTTATCAACTTGGTAAGCAAGCAATATTAGTAATTGCTAGGGATTCAGCAACATTAGCAAAATGTATCCTTCATTTTTTAATTAAAAATTTTGGGTTTTAAAATAAGAAATTAAGAGCTTATCTAAGCATACAATTTTTATAGAAGGCTATTTAATTCGTTTCTAATCTTATTGGATGTCGCAGAATAGGACAAAGAAGAGCTTATGTTTACTTTTTCTTCCTTTTATTGTAAAGTAACTAAAATTAAGGATTTTAATGCAAAGAAAACCTTGTAATTATCAATTTTTGGAATTGGGACAATATATCAAATTATCAAATCATAACTGTAGATTTATCTAAAACCAATTTGATTGAGTAAACTTATCTTTTATGGTGATTGCTCAGTTTTGCTTTATAGCAATAGTTTACAATTTAGTTTCTCATTACTTTGAAGTTTAATATTAATTTTCAATTTTGATTTTACATTTATAAAAGTCTTTTCTTATTTTGTGATTTAGTTTTGACCTTAATGAGATCCGACATTGGTACATGTTTTAGTACTTTATTGATAGATGGATCAAATGAATATAATTTAAAATTCAAGTGGGCTTAATGGATTAGACCCAAAAATATTTATATTTGTTTTAAGTTGTAATTTAGGCTATTTGTAATTTGATCTAGATCACTAGTTTATTTTAGTATTATTTGAATTATTTATGTTCTAAACTTTTGGACCTTTTAAAATGTTTGATTGGGCCTTATGACACATGTCATGGTCCACCGTTGTGTTAGAGTTACTAAAATTTTTAACGTTTAAATTTGTTTGCTTTTCTTAGAATAGTTCATTTTATATAGTAATCTCCTTTTTGTAGTTGATTTAAAGTAGAGTTTATAATTGTATAAGGAGGCTATGCCTCACATATTTGTAACCAGATTAAGAAATTGATTAATAAAATACGTCAAGATTATCCTTACATTTGTTCTCTTTTGAGAACTTGAACTTATCAAAGTTTGTCCTTGTGGTGTACTTGATTTATCAATTTAACTTAAACCATTAGATTGTAGTTTCATTCCTCCATTGATCATACCAAGATCTTAGTTTCTTACTGAGTCAAGGGTTAAAAATTTTCCATTAGTTCGTTGTCTTGATTTCGTTTAGGAGTTTTTGGGCAATATCCATTTTATATGTGGGTTTCTAGTTTTTGGGCAATATCCATTTTAAAATTTCTTCCCTATAGGATTCACATCAGACCTAATACTTTCTATCGTAAGGTTTCATATACTCTTTCTTTTTTAATATTTTCTGCATTTATTAATTTATTTACACTACTATAATTAATTTTCATTTTTCATCTATCAAAGACAACAAATTTATTGCTTGCGCTCCAATTTCTATGGAAAAAAGAGAAAAGAAAAGGTGCAAAAAAGAAAGAAGAAAGGAAATTTTGTAGCAAAATTGAAATATAAAGAAAAAAGACAAAATTGAAAAAGAGAAGAAGAAGCTTTTAGCAAGTTACCCAAAATTAAAAAGCGAGAAAAAAAAACGAAGAAATGGGAGAATTCTGAGCAAAATTGAGAAAAATAAAAATAAGTTAAATAAATAAACCTATACTAATTCAAATAAAAATAAATATAACACTAAATAAGAATTAAGTATGAGCATCTAATGGGTTTTCTATTGCAAATTTATTAGTTATTTAAATGGGATCCCATTGGATCCCAATAGTTGCACTTAATTGGAATCCCATTGGTATTAAGATTACTCATTTTTATTAATTCTCATTTCCACCCATTAAATAAATTTATGCATTAAATTTCCCAATTAAATTCCCACCTAATTTCGACTCCTTTTAACCTAATTGCCACTTCTAGCCATAGGTGCATGGTGGCACCATGTGCACTTATTTCATTTTCTTGGAATATCTAAGGGTGAGCTTGATTCAAATTCCTCAATGGAAATTGCTCAATTAATATGAAAATATTTATTGCATTGTTAGTGTTTGGTTCAAACCTTATAATATATATTAATGTGAATGATGATGCTCAGTTTAATTCAATTATGGGAATAGGAATTAGCCAAAATTTCAATTTTACCCTCATTAATAAACATATTATAAAAATAACATTATAGAGTGATAAGAGAGAGGAGATGGAAAATTGATGAGAGAGAAAGTAGAGTGAGAAAAAGAATTGTTGAGGGGAAATGAGAGAGAGTAATAGTGCAGATGGACGAGATAGAAAATATGTTAACAAAAATGATGAGAGAGAAAGTAACAATACAGAGGGATGAGAGAGAAAGTATATTGAGAAAATGATGAGAGAGAAAGTAAAATGGGAAAATGATAAGAGAGAAAGTAATAATGGAGAGGGATGAGAGAGAAAATGGAGTGAAAAATACATTGTCAGAAGAATAAGAGAGAAAGTAACAATGTAGAGAGATGGAAGCGAAAATATATTGAAAAAAAATGATGAGAGAAAAAGAAACAGTGAAGAGAAATAAGACAGAGAAAGCAATCCCATTGAAAGGGCAAATTTTGAAAGTAACATGACAAGTGAAACCTAAAGGCTAGGACAACTCCTGATCATTCTTTGATGAGATTGTTTTCTTGAATTAGACAGTTTGATGTTTTAATGCTGTTCATACATCATCCATCCCACTGACTGAGCAGTTCATTTAGACTATAAAGATTTACATGAAATCATATAAAGAATGTTTAGGAAAATTCTTAAAATGATCCTCTATAAATTATCTGATTTAGTGTTGGTTGATGAATGCTTATGGTTTCACATTCCAACGTTATCAATTTCTGATTATGTCCAGCAACGGGATGGAGGGTTACTGGGGATTAGGGGCGGATTTCGACGGGGACCATGGTTGAGGATGGGTGGAGTGATTTTATTTTATTTCCTACTTTGCCCTTAGTTAAAATAGTACGTGGAGTGCACAAGTGCCAATTTGACAGAAAAAGAGACAGAAGTTTGACTGAGAACCAAAAGAGTACATTAATGAAATGTGATAGACTATTTTTCTTCGTTTTAAATGAGAGGAATAAAAAAACTCAATCACCAATATGTGATGGACCATTTTGTCGGTTATTTCGAATAAAAATGATTACTGAATTTTAGGTAATCAATGATTATTGGGGTGAGGTAGATAATCAATGATTATCTAGTTTTCCACAATCATTACTAAATTCTATTCTATTTTTCTCCAACCAAACACCAAATAACGGAATGAATCTCATTAACTGATTTTATTCCCCAAACCAAGCACCCCTTAATTTCTTCTCCTCACACCATGTGTCCTCCAGCTGTGCCATGCTATTCTTTTTGGCATTTTATGGGGTTTTTTTTTTTTGCTTATTTTTCTCTCCCATTCTTCAATTTTTCACTTCCTCCATTGCTACTACTCTTCTCTTCAATACTTGCCATTCTTTCCTTTTTAATTTCAATTTCTTTGCAGCTTTTTCGTTCCTTGTTGAACTCATCTTTCATTAATTCCTAATCAATTTTTGAAACTTTACCAAACAAATTAGTATCCAAATGTAAATTAAACTGAAATTAAGGTAAATAGCATATGGGGGGGGGGGGTGGGGAAGAGCAAATTATAAGCTTATCTCTTAAACATTTAACTTTGGTCATTTTATTCATGTTATTTTTCGTTAAATGAAAGTTGGATAGTGAACTGTTTCTATTGTGTTGACAAGTTGATTAAAATCAACAGGGTATTACTTGAGTCTTGGCAGAAGAGTTTAAATGGTTTACTTTGAATTTGGGCCTTCAAAGTTTCAAATTATTATTTTATTTAAATTGGATATTTTTCCTCTTTTTTTTTAATCCTTTTTAAAGAAAATTTAATACTAAATTGGATTAAGTTGAATTCAGGATTATTGAATTCTGACTTTCAAATTTTTAACTATAAATGTCATTAGTTTTAATTGTGTCAAATTACAAATAAGTGGTTAAAATCACTATGGCTCAAGCAGTCAGTGAACTACAGAACCATAACTTGATTCGATTTTATGGTTTGCAAGAATCATTTTTATTATTTGATTTTCGAATTGATTTTATCTTTTAAAAAGTTCACAAAAACTACAAACACAAAATCCGCATCATGCACCCTTCTAAATCGAAGGTGCATTTTCTTTTCCAAAAATGTTAGTTATATTAACTTCATCAAAAAGTTAATGGTTACATCAACTGGTCTAGTAAATGGACTCTCCTTAGGTCTTATATCAGACTAAGGCCAAATTAACTAGTCATCCTTACTTGAAATTCTATCTTCCCTATACTATACCATACTCACTGATCTAGTATCACTGTGATTCCTAGTGAGGATTTTACAACAAAATTAGACCTAATACACACCAAAAATCTCAACAGATTAAAGTGGTAACAATAACCTCTATAATCAATACAATGGTTACAATCACCACTTGATTTTCCATTTTGATCCCACCTTTATATGCTATGTAGCCACTAAGTTTGCTAAATTAGCTTCATGATCCCACCTTTATATGCTAGCCACTAAGCTTGCAAAATTAGCTTCATGATCTCACATTTATATGCTACGTACCCACCAAGCTTGCTAACCAAATCTATCACTGCCTTTTATCAATAAGTTCCTTGTCGTCCACAATATCCACAGAATATAGACAGTAAGCTGAGCTCGTTCCTGCCACAGTTATTCTCTATTACTACAACAAACATTCTGCCACCAAGCTTTGAAGCTTATCACATATTGTTTATTCTTATTCCACAGGTTTGGAGCAATTTTCCAAATGATTCTAGCCATAATGTAGTTAAAAATCATATGTTCCATACTTTCTTCTCACTCCCCACACATTGGACAAATTGGATCTTCCTGTAATCTCCTTTTCTAAAGCATCAGCTTTGTAAGAAGTATGTCATGGCAGCACTTCCAAATGAAGTGTTTTAGTTTGCACTTCCATCCACTTTCATCTTGTTGAAGAAGTTCACTCACCCAAGTGAATTGATGCTTGTTAGGATTGTTTTGGCTTGGCTTAAAATCCCTTCTCTCTGGAATCCATAGGGAATCCCACACTCTTATTGATTTGTTATCCCCCACTTGGAATCTAGCCCTTTTTTGTAAAATATATTTAGCCTCGATCCAACATTTCCATAACCAAGATGCATTATCTCCCTGATTAGGATGTAGGATATTTCCTTTAAGGAAGTACTTGGCTTTCAAGATCTTGCTCATAAGGTTATTTGGTTTTGGGATTTCTTTCTATAGCTGCTTGGCTAGTAGTGAGTCATTGAAGGATTGTATGTCCTAGAATCTAGGGGTGGCAATCAAGTTGTATTTCAGGTTTGCGGGTCATGTTTAAACACAGGTATTACAGGTTTGACACAAACCCAAACATGACCGTTTAATTATACGTGTCAATTAACATAACCTGAACACAACCTATTTATTTCATGGGTAACATGATGACTCAAAAATACCTATATACATGTGAAATTTATAAAAACTTAATTACTTATTTATTTCATAGGTAAGACAAAAAAAAATACTGATCTACCTATGAAATATTAAAACACCAAAAATAATACCTAAAAGTACATCTTAAACAATGCATTTCTATTTTTTAAAATTATTATTAGGTAATTTTTTAAATTATCTTAAATAGGTTAAACAAGTTAAACGGGGTTAATCTATGGGTTGACCTAAGTGGACCCATTTATTTTCACCACAAGAAATTCGTTAAAATCTTGCTTATTTCCTTGTAGATTGCCATAGGTAGCTTGAAGCAACTCATCACAAAAGTTGGTAAAGCATTTACAATAGCTTTGATGAGCACTTCCTTGCCAGCCAAGCTCAAAAATCTTGTCTTCCACCCTTGGATTCTCTTCTTCTCTCTCTCAATAACATATTGGAAGACCTTCTTAGACTTCCCTATGTGCATAGGTAAACCATGATACTTAGCATTGATTTTCTCTTTCACCCCCACTAAAATTTGGCAAATCAAGTCTTTTTGCTCCATTTCCATATTCCTACTGAAAAATACTAAAGATTTATTATGTTGACTAGTTGCCCTGAGCATTTGCTATATTTCTCTAGAATTGCTTTCAGTTTCTGTGCTTGCACCAAATCAGTTTCATAAATAAATATAGAGTCATTTGCAAAAAGTAAATGGGCAATTAAATGTCCATTTCTACTACCTCTCATTCCTTTATATTCCCCTATCAAGCTTGCTTGTTTGATTAGATTGGAAAAAGCTTATGATACAATCAGGAATAAGTAAGGTGAGATTGGATCTCCCTTCCTGATTACTCTTGAAGGAATAATAAAGCCACACTTTTCCCTATTTATATTGATGGGCATATTTGCAGCACTAACACATTGCATTATCCATTCAACAAGGATCTTTGCAAGTCCCATTTTTCTTATGACATTATCTAGGAACTTCCACTCTACCCTATCATAGCCTTTAGCCTTGTCAACTTTTAAGGTTGTGTACCCCTTCCTCCCATTTCTTCTTGAATTAAGTGTATGTATGCACTTATGAGCTATAACCACATTGTCTATGATTTGACTCTCTGGGATAAATGTAGACTAGCTAGGATTGATGCCTTATGGAGGCATTTCTTTAATCTTTTAGCCAGAATTTTAGAAATTATTTTATAAACCACATTGCAAATACTTATTGGTCTATAATGAAGGAAGGAAATAGGAATCTTCACCTTAGGGATCAATGTGATTAGGGTATGATTCATTTGTTTAAGCATTTTCCCATGAATGAAAAAATCTTTGACAACTTTGCATATATCTACACTAACCACATTCTAGTAATTTTGGAAAAATAAAGGGGTCATATCGTCAAGTCCAGGGGCTTTGTTGGGATGAATTTGAAATATGGCATGTTTGATTTTGCTTCCTCCACTGACCTTATAAGTCTCTTGTTCATAGCTTTGTTGATGGACAGCAATATGCCTTCAAGTGCTTCCTGGCAGTATTGTGGATTACTAGATGTGAACAACTTCTCATAAAACTCAATGATTTCCTTCTGCACTTCTCTTTTGTTCTCACACACTTCCCCTTTAGCATTTACCAACCTTTCAATACAATTTATCTTCCATATTTGGATTCTATTTGCGTGGAAGAATTATTGTTTTTGATGTCTTTCTATAACCACTAACTTCTAGATTTCTATTTCCAAAAGGCTTCCTCATCTTTGTAGCCTCTCTGGAGCACAGTTTTTAGTCTATTCCATGCATTCCAGTCCTTACTCCCTCCTTCACAACTAAGTTTCTCCATTTGTGTTTTGGTTTGCTTAATTCTCGTAGTTGAGTTGATCCCTTTTCTTTTGCTCATTTAAGCAATTCTAGTCTCCAGTGTTTTATGTTGGAGTGGTCTGCATACATTGGAGTGCCTAGCTCTAATTTGTTCCAAGCTTCTTTGATAATCTCATTAATCCCTTCTTGCTTGATCTACCTTTTTATCAAACATGAATCTTCTTTTCACTTTTTGTTCCTTAGGGTCTATGTCCATCATCAATGGGGAGTGATCTGATGCCTCTTTCTCCCAATGAAAACTTTGGCATTTTGGAACTTCAACATGCGGTTAGGGGCCCCAAAAAATCTATCTAATCTTTTCTCTATATCTCTGTCCCCTTTTATATTATTTGTCTAAGTACATTGCCTTCCTACATATCCTAAATCCACCATTTCCATTCTCCTAATAAAATTTCTAAAGGGCAGACAACTTGATTTAGATCTCCTTCTTCCACCCTTCTTCCCCTCTTGATTAGCTATATCATTAAAATCACTCCCTATGAACCACCATTCTCCCCACTTTTGTTTCTCATTTCCAAGATAACCCCACTGCTTCTCCCTAATACTAACTTTTGTACTAGTATAAACAAAGATAGCCCACCAAACTTAGAATCTCTCTCTATTTGACATTCCATTTGTACATAGAAGCTATTAGTTGTTATACTCAATACAGTAACGGTTTCAGCCCAACAAACGAACATCCCTCTTTTCATTCCCAAAGGTTCTACCATTCTTCACCTACTATGAAACTGGAGTTTTCTACAGACTGTTGCAACAAAAGATCTTTTCCGCTTTGTTTCAAAAATAAAAGCAAGATTTGGGTGATGGGATATTACCGTCTCCCTTGACTGGGAAATTATAGAGAGTTCACTCAAACTTCTACAATTCCACATACACACCTTCATGGCTGTTGTTGGAACCATTTTAGGCTGGTCCCTTCCACCTCTTCCTGCTGGTCTATCCCTTGCTTTTCTACTCTTCTTTTCTTGTTTCCCATTTCCAGACCCTCTTCAAAAGCTGAGTCCTCATCTTGCAACTGCCAATTTCTTTTATCCTTTGCCCTTAGCATATTGTTTGTCTATCTTTCCTTAGCGACCATACCTGCATTCAGCCTCCTTCTTACCCTTCTCCATTTATTCTTTTGGTCAGTCATTCTCTTCTTCTTTCTTGACTGACTCCCTAGTCCCTCACAACTAATTGGGACATTCACTAACCCTGAATCTTTAATGTTTTGAACTGTATCCCCCTTCTCCAGCCATATATTTTCCTCCATGGAGCTTGGTTGCCTGGAACTTCCTTGTCTATCCCTCGCTATTGTTTCATTCTAAACGGGTTGCTTTGTCTAGGTGACGGGTTTGTTGAAACCTGCAAAATTAATCATTGATCCTTAAGTGATTGTAAAATAAATTTGCAGCAAAAGTGGACCGGGTCGAATCCCAACAGAACCGAAGTATAGTTCTAAACCTTAAACAATAAATTAAAAATAAATAAAAAAATGGGGAGTTTTGAATGATTAACTATTTTATTGAATTCTAAAATTAATAAAAATAAATATTAAAGTAGAAAAATAAAAAATAGAAAAATTACCAAATTTACCGAGTTTCCAATCTAAGGGTTGATCTCATTCAATTGCATCACTAATCATGGGTCACGAAAAATAATCTTACAAACTCAAATATTTAACTTGAAACTTATTAGGATAGCCGTAATAAATTTCAATTTTCCTAATATAATTGAACGAACCCAACACCTAAATCATAATTTACCATTAATTGACTGGGCACTATAGCGTTTCATATCAAATTAATGATAGCATTAAGATCTATGAAAATAGTTAAACCAAGTTTAAAAAAACTAAAATAGCTGCAATAAATTAATCTTATCTCATTAATTCCCCTAGGCTAAACATGCATATTTCAAGTTATAAACAAAATTAACTTAGTTGGTACTTGGACCACTCATTCATGACAATTACGGATCATTGAATTGATGGATATCAATAAAATAAAAGATGAAATATTAATTTGTCAAATTAACCAATTATAAATTATTTATAGGAATTAAATCAAGAATTAACAAGTCCTTGAATTAAAAGCAAGAATCTAAATTTAAAAACAAAGCCTCACAGTGACTGCAATTAAAATCAATAATTTTCTTGAATAAGAAAATAGAGTTTAACCACTCATGGTGGCATACATGAATTTTGGAAGTTTTCTACGAATTTGCTAAATTGAAGAAAGAAAAGAAAGAAACGTGTGAATGAAGGCGGAAGAAGAGAGGCGGCTATTTTTCTATATTTTTCTACATGTTCTAGCCTTCTAGGGTTCCCTATTTATAACAAAAACTAACTACTAAGATATAGTAATGATAACCATTACTAAAAACCAATTCTACTCTAAAAAGGAAACATAAGAAGAATAGGAAAAATACTTCTAACTAAAATAAAATATTTGTTTCCTAAAAACTTGCTGCAATATCTCTTTTCCTTCTTCTATTTGACAACTCATAATTCCTTAATTTTTTTATGAAAATCTCGCCCACTCATTCTTCCTCTTGATTAAAAATTCATCTTGCCCAACATTGCCTTAGGTGTGGTCATGCCTAATAATCAAAAGTCTTCTGGATTTTTTTTCCTTTTTGCTTCAATTTCGCCCTTTTATCTTCTTTTCCTCCAATTCTCTAATTTCCATACCTAAAACACAAAGTATATCAAAACAAAACAATTTTACCTTATAATAAAGTTAATATTGAGAAAATATTAACAAGAACTATATACATTTTAAGCTCTATCAAATCCCCCATACCTAAATCATGATTGTCCTCAAGCATTCATTAGATCAATATCTTCCTCTCCATCCCTTTCCCTTTTTCAACCCATTCACAAATAACTCAAAATCATCACATACTAGAAATCAAGATTGGAATAACAATCCAGGAACAAGTATTCATAACCCGATTTTTCTAAACAAAACATATGCATCTCATCAATCTCAACAATTTCATCGAAATCAAATGTAACAAAATTTGATAACCTCTCACAGGTTGCACTCTAATCACTTAAAAGTTTTTAGGGGTTCATTTGGCACTCAAATCGAACATAGCATATCATTACCATAGGCATGCTTACATATCACATCTCCACCACTAATATATATGAATCCATATAGAAATCAAAGGGTCTTGAAAAGGGTTGTAATGGGGTTTAGGTAAAGGTGGGTAAAGAGAAATGAAAATTTTAGTTTTCACAAATCAAGATATGTGGGAACTTCCTTGCATGACCCAAAAGCAACAAGTAGCACATTAGAACCACTTCCTTATTCCAAATAACATGCATTCTCCTTTTTGTAACTTCATCATATACTTGGACCGTTTGGTATACAATGAAAAACATTTACTTTGTTTAATCTTAGTAGGGAATACTTTTCACCAAAGTTGTTAAACTCGAGTTTTTACGTAAAATTGGTGGAGGGTCCACAAAATCGGATCGTAAAATCATAATATTCTACAAATTATGAAAAATAATATAATAAATATATTATATATATATTATATGTTAAATTTATAAATTATAAAAATGTTCAAACTTATAAAAAGTACACAAATTTTATGTCCAAGCATATACATTTTCCTATAAAATCTTAGATAAACTCTTGGACAAGCAAGTCCAAATAGTAGCAGCACCCTCTAGGACCAAGACAAAATAGATGTATGTTGTAGGCAATCTGACTAGGTCCACCACCAAAACCGCCATCTGAATTCTGTAATGCAACAGTAAAATGAAATTGGGAAAAAATCAGTATGAGGAATAAGGTTGCAGCAGAGCTAGTAAGCTACTACTAAGTTCAACAATGTGTAAACTTCAAGAATCAACCAATATTCCAAATATCTAACAAGTCAACAATAACTTGCAGCTGTAAACGGGGAACATTTGCTATTACAATTTAATACCAACACGAACTCACCTGTTTATTAGTATAATTTTTGTTTATTTACTTTTTATGAAGAGAGACAAGAGTAGACAACAATGTAGCAGTGAGTGGGAAGAAACTTGACAATGGCTAAGAAAGTCGATAGAATTAGCTTCTAGTTGTGCATCAATGGAATCACCCAATATAGCAATTGAGTGAAGGATCCAATAACAAATCCAAGGTTGGCTGCTGACAAATAAAAAGCAATAATTATGAGTTCCAAAACTCCCCTAATTTTTACCTCATCTTGATGATATCAAATTATCAATGTGCGATAGAATGGAAAAATAACCGCAAAGCCAAAGAGAGAAAATGAATAGAGGGGGAATACTAGGCATACTTGGCATCCAAGATAGAGAATGATGGACCAAGTTTGAGAAGACCATGAGTGAGATACTGAATGTGGTTCTCTCGTCGTATATGCAAGCTATTTTTTTTCCTCCCTAGAGAGTATTATATAAAACAACAACAAAAACCAAAATGAGGTTAAGCAAAAACAGAGAACAGTGTATGGCGGTGCTGCTAGCTAACTGTGAATTAATCTCTAAATCCAATTAATAATAATAATAATGTTACTAAGTAATGTATGGTGATGGAGATCAATTTTAGTTATTAAATTACTTTTTAATTGTGTTGCTTATTTTAATAAAGCCCAATAGTTATTGGGCTTAATCTCATTAGGGTTTTAGTATTATGTTTTAGTTGTTATTAAGTTTTCTTATGTCTCTATAAATATTGTTGTAATCCCTTACTTCAGGGCAGACTTTGATTATCAACATTAAGAATTTCCTTTGGTTGCGGCCATCTCTTACTATTGTGCGGTTGAGGATCCTAGGGGTAGTGAATTTTTTGCGGTTAATTCATCCTAGTTTGTTTTCTTGCTATTTTTCTTCATCAATTACTTGTCCTACATCATTTTGGTATTAGAGCCGCAAGGTTCTGAAAATTCTTAGGAAACCATCCACATAACTCGAAACCCTAGCCGCCAACAATCCATTATCTTCTTCCATTCAACAGCCGCCGTCTATTCCACAACTCAGCCACACTTGTTTCTAATTTTCTTCTATCAGTTTGTTCAAAAGAACTTAGCCATCTGGAAAAGCTTTGATTTGATTGGTTGGCCGCCGAAGGTTGTCTACTGGTGTTTTCAAATTCCTGCGTTGTCTACAGAATCAAATGAATTGGTTGTTTACTTGTCTTTGTGGGGCCCAAGCTATCAAAAGCCATCAAACCAATTTGTCTCATTACAATTCTGTGCCACCTGAGTAAATCAATTTCTTTTTCAACTCAAGAAGAGCTAGATTTATTATTTTACAGCCACAAATTGAAGACTCTTTCTGCCGCACAAGAAAAAAAAAACACGGGAGCAGCCGCCCTCTTACTATTTTTGCTTACTACTTTTGTGAAATATAAGGGAGGTAACCCTAATCTTTCTTTTGCCTTTACAGTTCTAAGCCCTTTAAATTAACCTTAACCTTTTTAGCCTTGTTTTTATTATTTTCAATTAGACTAAAAATAAAATTAAATTAAATTAAAAAAATGGACTGTTAGGATTATATACTTATATTACTTAGATTGCAATTTATAGCGTAGTATTAAACTTTCAAAAGATTCGGTTGATTTATTCTCTTTAATTGCATACTATTCCTACTGTTGTGGCACATTAATTGATTTTATCATTGATTTTTGAGCTTGCGAGTGCATACGTTTTGGAATTATAATTTAGTTGTTTAAATTAAATTTCTAGATTATCTCAACTTTGTATTGCACCATGACTACTCGTAAAGAAACCCATTATGGTCTAGATGATAACAATAGTGTCACCCAGGATAACTCAGATGATAACACAACTCTTTTACTTGCTAAACTAGATGAGATATAACGAAATTTTAATGAGCAAATCAACATTGTATCTGAAAGAGTTCGTGTATTAGAGCAAAGACCACCTGTGGTTGAGCATAGAGAGGGTGAGAGAGATGTGAAAAACTTAGTTGATCCCAGGGTCCCTGAACATGTTCATGAACGTCCTAGACGTAATATGCTCCATGACCATAGGGATATTTACTATCCCGAGTATCGAGACCATGACTATGAAGAGAGTAGAAATTATGAGCCTTGTGACCCTAGGAATTATGACCCGTATGACCACCATGATTATGATATCATGAAGATCAAAGTAGATGCTCTTGAGTTTGATGGTAGGTTTGACCCAAATATTTTCACCGATTGGCTATCTAATAGGGAGAAATTCTTCGACTAGTATGATATGTCTGATGCACGTAGAGTGCAATTTGCCAAAATGAAGCTTGTTAAACAAGCTGATGTGTTTTGGAATAGTGTTGAGAGAGACTTAGAGCGCTTAAAGGAACCACCCATTAGACACTGGGTAGAGATGAAAATGCACTTAACAGGACATTACCTACCTTTAGAACATACTAATAGGTTGATGGAACAACTAGACAACTTGATTCAGGGTACCATGTCTGTTGCTGAATATATTGGTAAAAATAGGGAATTAATTCAGAGGTGTGAGGTTAATGAGAGTAGTCGAAAGACTATCATCTGATTTAAGAATGGGTTAATACCTGAGATTAAACATAAGATTTTGATTACTCAATTTAACACCTTAGATGACATTTTTCAGGCTGCTTTAGAGCAAGAGTATAGGTTGAAGGGTTCTTCCCAGAGAAGAATTTCTTCATATACCAGTTAGGTTAGTAGTCATAGTATTTCATAGAGTCATTTTTTCACCACCTCACAGGGTACCTCTAGGGCTAGTAATACAGTGAGCGCACCAGTTTGAGACCCTAGGAAATGAAAGGGTCCCATGTCATTCTCACAACCTAGGAACACAGATGAGTATTTTAAATGTCATGAGCTGGGCCATAAGTTCTTTGAGTGTCCCCAACGTCGTCTTGGATCCATTGAGAAGCAAAGAGATGAGGGAGGATTAGAGGGTGAGTATGACACAGAGGATGAGGTAGCAGATGAGGACCTGGATGTTATGGGGCAACAGTTACATGTTATGAGATGCAATTATGCCAATCCTAGGAAAAAGAAGGATTGGAAAAAAACCACCATATTCCAAACTTATAGCAAAGTCAGTGGTATTTCTTCTAAGGTCATTATTGATGGGGTAGTTATTTAAATGTAGTTGCCCAAAGTGCAGTTACTCGGTTGCAGTTGAAAGCAAAACCACACTCCGAGCCATATAGTGTAGCCTGGGTCAATAAGACATCTATTCCTGTGTTACAAAGAAGTTTAGTTCCTATCCACCTTCAGGGTTATGTGGAGAGCATTTGGTGTGATGTCCTTCTTATGGATGTTGCACATGTACGACCTTGGCTTTATGATCATGATGTGACTCATTATGGGAGAACTAACACTTATGTATTCATGCACAAAGGGAAAAAGATAACCTTGGCACCTGTAAGGCCCCAAGTGTCTTCTAAAGAGTCGCCAAAAGAGAGTAGCACACCTACCCAGCCAACCAAATCACTCCATATCCTTAATAGAAAAGAGTTTGAGAGGAGTGCCCTAAAGAAAAAGGTTGTCTATGTGGTAGTTGCTAGGGAGGTAAGGGATATCCTTGAGGGAAGTGCTAATGAGGTTCCTAATGATGTTAGATAGATTCTCCATGAATTTGTTGATGTGATGCCTAATGAGTTACCTAATGGGTTACCACCTCTTAGGGATATCCAACATGCTATTGACCTTGTTCCAAGGTCTTTTTTACCTAATCTGCCACATTATAGGATGAACTCCATAAAGCAGATAGAGATGTGACGACAGGTAGGAGATTTATTGCATAAGGGCTTTGTGAGGGAGAGTCTTAGTCCTTGTTCTGTGCCAGCTTTATTCACCCCCAAGGCTGATGGAAGTTTAAAGATGTGTTGTGATAGTTGAGCTATTAATAAGATGACTGTCAAGTACAGGTTTCCCATACCGAGGACTGATGATATGTTAGATATGATGACGAGTGCTCCGGTTTTCACCAAAGTAGACTTGCCGATTGGATATCACCAAATCCTCATTCGAGAAGGGGATAAGTGGAAGACTACCTTTAAGACAAGGGTCTAACCATTTGGTCTAACCAATGCACCTCGCACATTTATTTATGAGATTTATGAATTAGGTGCTACGTTCTTTTATTAGTCGGTTTGTAGTGGTCTATTTTGATGACATTTTGATTTATAGTAAAACCCGGGAGGAACACTTACTTTATTTACGCTAGGTTTTAGCTGCTCTTCAGTGAGAGAAATTATATGTTAACTTGCAGAAGTGTTCTTCTGTACAGGAGTCGGTTATATTCCTTGGGTTTGTGGTTTCAAATGATGGGGTTTCTGCTGACCCCGAGAAAGTAAAGGCTATTAAGGAGTGGCCTGAACCTTCTAATATTCATGAGGCTCGTAGTTTCCATGGGCTAGCTATCTTGTATAGGAGGTTCATTAGGGTATTTATTACTATCATGGCTTTATTACCGATAGCTTGAAGAAGAGAGAGTTTGTTTGGTCCAAATAAACTGCTAAAGCCTTTGTAGCGATTAAAGATAGGTTAACACAAGCACCTATCCTTTTGTTACGAGATTTTGGTAAGGTTTTTGAGGTAGCATGTGATGCTTCAAGCGTAGGTATAGGGGGAGTACTTAGTCAAGAGAGTCATCCAATTGCGTTTTTCAAAAAGAAATTAAATGAGGCTAGAGAAAAGTTTTCAACCTATGATAGAGAGTTTTATGCTGTAGTCCAAGCACTTGGATACTGGTGTCATTACTTGTTGCCTAAGGAGTTTGTGCTATATTCTGATCATCAGGCACTTCAATATCTCAACTCCCAGAAAAAGTTGAGTCATTGACATGCTAAGTGGGTGGAGTTACTTCAGGAGTATTCTTTTGTCCTTAAGCATTGCAAATGAACAGAGAACAAGGCTGCAAACGCATTGAGTAGGGTATCTATCTTTATTAACACCTTGAGTGTGAAAGTTGTAGGGTTTGAGCATATTATTCAGCAGTAACCTTCTTGTCGTGACTTTAGTGATGCTTATGCTAGCTTACAGAACCCTAGTTCACCACCCTCTAGTAAATTTCATATCCATGATGGGTATCTCTTTGGAGGAACTCGCTTGTTTATTCCTAGTACATCACTGCGTGATTATTTAGTTATGGAGTTACATATGAGAGATTAGTTGGTCATTTTGGTCATGATAAGACTATTGCTATTGTTGAGGATAGGTTCTTTTAGCCTAGTCTTAAGAGGGATGTAGCTCATATAGTTGCTGAGTGCCGTACATGTTAGATTGCTAAGGGTAGGAAGCAGAACACAGGCTTATACATCCCACTTCCAGTTCCTCATGCTCCTTAGGAGAATCTTAGCATGAATTTTGTCTTGAGGTTACTAAAGACCCCTTGGGTGAGCGGAATCGGTGTGTGCAAAAGTGCATCAAAATAAAGCTCAAACTCACACAAATATACACCTAAACCTCACTTAGTCAATTGTAGTAAAGCATAGGGATCATTTTCCACAGGGAAGGGGACAAAACAAGAATTTAAGTGCAACTAATTATTTGCTAAAGTGTGACATAAAGAGTGATATTTAACTAAGAAGCTAAACAACACCATTGAAACAAAGAGAGAAACACACAAATGAGGAAGGAGGGTGATCCTTGGGTTCAATGCAAGAGTCGGCTACTTTGACTCCTAAGGGCAACCGAGTGTAGGGCATCTTAATTAAGTGGCTACATCCATTCACTCCAAATCTCCTTTCGGTCTCATCGGAATTATAGAATGAGGAATCTCCTTTCGGTCTCATCCCCACCTAGAGCACATTAGCGCCTATGGTTTCCACACAACTCTAATGCACAATTCTAGCCCTAGATGTTTTAGCCAACTACTTCACACTTCCTAGTTCAAGTGTTTAATCTAAGAAACCACCTATTTTCACTCCACATCTCCTTTCGGTCTCAATGGAATTAAAGAATAGAAGATCTCCTTTCGGTCTCACTTCTACCTTGTGCACACTAAAACCTATGGCTTCCACACAATTTTAGTGCACAATTAAGCTCATATGGTAGTTGTTTCTTGTCTCAAACACCTAAATCTAGAGAATGCTAGGTAGTTCTTCCTACTTTTGGTCCAAATTCATGTATATTCTAAAACACACACGAACACCAAGAACACACACTAAATGTGGCCACCATTCAATGCATGTCAATTCATTAAATACAAGTAGAAAAACTTCAATTAATGCAAGCCCATCACTCTACAACCCACAAGGAATCAAAATAAACCTAACCCATACATCAAACACCAAGAATCACCCAAGATAATTTAGCCTCTCCTGGTTTCAAACAAACAACAATCACAAGGAGATATAGCCATTAAAAGCACAAGGAATTGAAAGAAAATACTTCCCTTAATCAAAAGAGTGATGATTCCAACCAAATCCAAACACCTTACAAGCCAAAACAACACCAAAGATTGAAGTTTGCATGAGCCTCAATCTTCATCACATTTAAGCAACCATCATGAGATTATACTTAGGGTACTTCCTCACTCATTTACAAATTTTTTTTTTGCCAAGAGTTTTTTCGGCTTTTTATACTTCTACCACTCATACGAGTTCACTTAAGGGACATTCCCTAAGAGCATTCTCATAGCGGAGTGGCAATTATTTAACAAAACTGTAAATCTCATAAACAAAACTAATAACAAGCCTAAGTCATCTTCCAAGTTTGTGAAGTGAAATGCTATAACTTTAGGGTGGACTAGGGGCACTACATTTACTCGCAACCGCATCATAATCAATACACTACATCTCACAAACACTCCTCATTGACGTGCACTGTAACAACACCATTTAATATGCAAAACTTTCCTCCAAATACAAGGAATCAAAAGACATGCATTACAAATTCCATGCCTATTCAGTCCAACATTTTTCTTCATTGACTAATGCTTTCATTTCCTTACTTCTCGCATGCATTTATTCGGTAAAATGTTTCTTAAGTGGTGCATATTTCAGCCATTACTTGCCAACCATTCAAAAGTTCCCAAAAACAAAACAAGCAACATCTTGAATATTTCAATAAAAGCCTCAATTTAAGCCAATTTCACCCATGGAATCTCATGTATTTTCTTCCTATAAACACCCCCAAACTTAGGTTACATCAAAGCTTTAAGCTTCCACCCCCAAACTTAAGATGAGCATTGTCCTCAATGCTTCAAGAATGCATGCATGAAGGGTGGGGTGGGTGGGAAAGAAGAAATACATGTTTTTTTGTTGCAAAATTCTGAAATGACTTAAAGCATGTTGCATGATTGCTTATTCACACCTCCCCCAAACTTAAGATATGTTGCATGTTAAGCACTAAAACTAGGGGGTGCAAGTGTGTGATAGGAATAATTTACCAAAACAAATTAAAGAAAATAAATTAACAAAATGCAGAAAAATAAACTTTAAACCTAAATGCAATTAACATAAACATAAAGGAGAATATTTACAATCTTCACGTCCAAACTCAACTCAAGTGTCAAAACATCTAAACTAAGGATTGCACCTAAGAAGACTATTCCACATGACAGAATTGCACACAATGGTTTAGGCATTGACGTTTGATTACTCAATGTGTGCACAAAGCTAGGCTTCAAGAACTCATCAAGTTTTTTTTTTCACTTAAAACTCAATTTTATATGCAACATCATGTTAAGATTCATCAATGAATTTCTAGGATTTCAAATGAATACAAAGAAGTTGACAATTCATCCAAAATAACTCATTGAGGCATATTGTCAAACACATGATGAGCAAGGTGAAAAACTTGAAATTTCACAAAATTAATAAGCAATCTAGCCTTAAAATTTAAGAAACAGCCCAAACAATCCCATTTACACAATATTTCATCAAATATCATCCATAGAAATTATAATTTGATCAATTCAAAATCACCATTGTAAGGAAATTTGAAAAGTTCAACAATTCATACCTTGTGTTCTTGGATGGATTTGATGATGGAAATTTGTTGATTTCATGTTCAGAGAGGTATTTGGATCACTTAAGATGGATTAGACTTGAAGAAGATTGTAAAATGCAAAATGTGGATGAAAGATTTTGAGAGAAAATTGCAAAAACAAAGGTAAGAAATGAAAAAAAATGATAAGTGCGCCTAAAATGCGCCAAAAGACATTCTTTAAGAAAGAGACGCCAAGCATGTTAAAAAGATCGCCACAAGGTCAAAAGTTTCTGTCCGCCTAATTTTTTATATTTTTTTATTATTATTTTTTTTATTTTTTTACATTTCATCCCTTGTCTTAGCAAATATGCAAACTACATACATCAACCTCTACATCCACAAGAAACAAAACAAACAAAACAAAAACAAGAAACAAAAACAACACAAAACAAAACCAAAACCAAAACCAAAACCAAAACCAAAACAAACCAACACAAAACAAAATGAAACTAAATGGACTAAACTAAAACCAAAAGGATACGCTTGGGTTGCCTCCCAAGAAGCGCTTGGTTTTAACGTCGCCGGCTCGACTCAATCCATTTCATCCTATTCCTTCCTTTATTCTTTTCTTCACATGTTTGGCCTCCTCTTCCAACAACATTTTTTTCATGCCAAACAAGGGACTAATACCCTTAATATCCTCAAGGGTACACCCAATGGCCTCTTTAAGAATGCTTAACCCCAAAAGCTTTCCTTCTTGTTTAGATTCCAAAGGAGATGATATTAACACGGGCAACATTTCATGCTCTTCAAAAAATGCATGTTCCAACTGAGGGAGTAAGGGCTTCAACTCAAGCTTGGGCGGCTCATCGACGGACAATTTTAGTTTATCTTCACCACTGGCCACCGGCAACACTTGGTCGATTTCAACCACTTCAAATTCTTCCCCTATTATTTCATAAATGGACTCATCTACAAAACAATTCTTAACCATCTCACGAAGTTGTCCATCTATTCTATTATCTTCTTCATCAAATTCAAGGGGAACTTTGGATGGAATAATTGCCTTCATTGTTTGAGATTCAAGATACCACTCCTCCTTCACAGTTTTACCAATACATTCATCCACCATATCTTCCCGGAAGTAGTCTAGATTCTCTCTTGGATAATTCATGGCATCATTCACATCATTCATCATGGTCTTGTGCAAGTTCAACCTCATGGAATGGTCTTCTAAAAGCTTTTCCATCTTATTTGTGGAACTTCTCATCTCAAGCTGGATTTCTTCCATCTCAAGCTGCATTTCTTCCATTTTTTTATCATTATTTCCTCAAAACTCGTCTTTTTGTCCGTAGGATTATTCATTTGATTCCCAAAGCCTGGAGTTTGCCATGCTACGTTAGAAAACGATGGCCCCGAATTGTCCCAACTTTGATTGCTTTGATTATTCCAATTTTGACCACCTCCTTGGTTGTTCCAACCTTGATTTTCTGCTTGGTAGCTGCCATTGTTGCCCCAGTTTTGGTTGAAATGTTCTTGCTGCCCAAAATTATTCATGAAGTTGAGGGGTTCAGTCCTGGCCCAGTCACATTGATCCGTATGGTGGTCTCCTTGGCAAAGTCCACATATTAAGACCGGATTCCAATTCATCTTCGCCTCCAATGAATTCATCCTATCGGTTAATGCAGCCAATTGAGCACTAATGTCTGTGCCGATATCAAACTCTAGGAATCCCTCTTGTTGAAATTGGTAGCTCTCAGCTTCAACCAGGTAAGCACTTATACGGTTGTTGAACCATGGCTCCAATGCACAAGCATTGAAATTAGACTCTAAGAGTTCCCCAAACAACCGTTCTCCTTGTTTTCCCTGTTCGGCCATTGAAAGTTAAAAATGAAAATATATACAACACAAACAACTCTTTCTAAATATATACAAAAACATAAAACTAACAAACAATTAGAACACTTAAAAAACTAGTTTCGTTGCCCTTCCCCGGCAACGGCGCCAAAATTTGGGTGAGCGGAATCGGTGTGTGCAAAAGTGCGTCAAAATAAAGCTCAAACTCACACAAATATACACCTAAACCTCACTTAATCAATTGTAGTAAAGCATAGGGATCATTTTCCACAGGGAAGGGGACAAAACAAGAATTTAAGTGCAACTAATTATTTGCTAAAGTGTGACATAAAGAGTGATATTTAACTAAGAAGCTAAACAACACCATTGAAACAAAGAGAGAAACACACAAATGAGGAAGGAGGGTGATCCTTGGGTTCAATGCAAGAGTCGGCTACTTTGACTCCTAAGGGCAACCGAGTGTAGGGCATCTTAATTAAGTGGCTACATCCATTCACTCCAAATCTCCTTTCGGTCTCATCGGAATTATAGAATGAGGAATCTCCTTTCGGTCTCATCCCCACCTAGAGCACATTAGCGCCTATGGTTTCCACACAACTCTAATGCACAATTCTAGCCCTAGATGTTTTAGCCAACTACTTCACACTTCCTAGTTCAAGTGTTTAATCTAAGAAACCACCTATTTTCACTCCACATCTCCTTTCGGTCTCAATGGAATTAAAGAATAGAAGATCTCCTTTCGGTCTCACTTCTACCTTGTGCACACTAAAACCTATGGCTTCCACACAATTTTAGTGCACAATTAAGCTCATATGGTAGTTGTTTCTTGTCTCAAACACCTAAATCTAGAGAATGCTAGGTAGTTCTTCCTACTTTTGGTCCAAATTCATGTATATTCTAAAACACACACGAACACCAAGAACACACACTAAATGTGGCCACCATTCAATGCATGTCAATTCATTAAATACAAGTAGAAAAACTTCAATTAATGCAAGCCCATCACTCTACAACCCACAAGGAATCAAAATAAACCTAACCCATACATCAAACACCAAGAATCACCCAAGATAATTTAGCCTCTCATGGCTTCAAACAAACAACAATCACAAGGAGATATAGCCATTAAAAGCACAAGGAATTGAAAGAAAATACTTCCCTTAATCAAAAGAGTGATGATTCCAACCAAATCCAAACACCTTACAAGCCAAAACAACACCAAAGATTGAAGTTTGCATGAGCCTCAAGGGCCAAATGACACTCACGGGTGTGAGTTGGGGAAAATGTGCAAATAATCAAAAACTAACCCTAACCTACTCTCCTCCTCTTGTTTCTGCAGAAAATGGGGTATTTATACAAGTAGGGGCGTTGGGGAGAAAATGTAAAGCTTCCAAAACATTAGGGACGCAATTTGCAATTTCTGGTTTCTGACGGTATTTGCGTTCTGATTTTGTCCATTTGTGGTCCCTTTTCGTCAGGAATTTGACAAAGATCTCTGCATGAAAGTTTTTCCTCTATTTCTCAGCTTTCCATATCATCTTGAATCATCTCATTTGGAATATAATGTGAATTCTCTAATAAACATTGCATATCTCAATGAAATCTATGCAAAAAGAGTGAAAAACACATATATAAGTTTATGAATATTTGATTCTCATCACCCCTAGAGGTCATGACTTAGTTTTTGTTGTAGTAGATCGCTTTTTCAAGATGGCACATTTTATTCCATATAGTAAGATTGATAATGCCTCCCATATTGCTTCAATTTTCTTTAGTGAGGTTGTGAGATTACGTGGTTTACCTTTGTCCATAGTTTATCATAGGGATATGAAATTCATGAGTTATTTTGGAAAACTCTTTGGAATAAGCTTAATACCATACTTAAGTTCTCTACTGCTTATCACCCACAAACTGATGGTCAGATTGAGGTTGTTAATAGAACTCTAGGTGATTTGATACGGTGTCTTATAGGTGATTATGTGTCCACCTGGGATAGAGTTTTATCTATGGCTAGTTTGCATGTAATAGCATTGTTAATCGTTCAACTGGGGTGAGTCATTTCTAGGCTTACACTAGTTTTCAACCTAGGAAGCCTATTGATTTGGTTTCCCTTCTTCCTGCATATAGGAGTAGCGTGTCTGCAGAGTCTTTTGAACAGCACATTCATGATTTGCATGCTGAAATAACACAGAAAATTAATTTAAGCAATGAAAATTATAAGTCTGCTGAAGATGTTCATCACAGGTATCAAGAGTTTAATAAGAATGATCAAGTGATGTTGTGACATCGTGCTGAGAGGTTTCCTCCTAGCACATGGAAGAAAGTGCATGCTAAGAGGATGGGTCTATTTCGAATTTGACAGAAAGTTAGTGCTAATGCATATGAGTTGGATCTTCCTAGTAATATGGGTATTGGTTCTATATTCAATGTTGAAGATCTCACTCCTTATCTTGGACCTTCCATTGATCCCTTTTCTACTTCCTTATCAGTCTCTCCTACACCTGTTAGCCCCATTGAGCCAATATCATCACCTTTAGTACCTGTTCCACCTGCACCTCCTTTTATATCTTCACAGCAAAAGAAAGAGATAATTGAGGATGTTTTGGAAGAAAGGTTTGTACCAACCAGGCGAGGTGGTTATTGACAGTATTTGGTTAAGTGGCGAAACAAACCGCAGGATGATTGCACTTGGATTAGTGCTACAGAGTTCCGTAAGATTGATCCTACCCCTATTGGAACACTATACAGCTTTTACGTCGTCAAGGGCGACTTTTTCGCAGCTGGGGAGAAATGATGGGGATCAATTTTAGTTATTAAATTACTTTTTAATTGTGTTGCTTATTTTAATAAAGCCCAATAGTTAATGGGGTTAATTTCATTAGGGTTTTAGTATTATGTTTTAGTTGTTATTTGGGTTTCTTTTGTCTCTATAAATATTGCTGTAATCCCTTACTTTAGGGCAGACTTTGATTATCAATATTAAGAATTCCTTTGGTTGCAGCCATCTCTTACTTTTCTGCCGTTGAGGATCCTAGGGGTACTGAATTTTCTGTGGTTAATTCACCTTAGTTTGTTTTCTTGTTATTACTCTTCATCAATTACTTGTCCTACATCATATGGGAGGAAAAAATAAAAATAATGCTGAAAACCTCACTCAGACCTTTTTTCCAAACATGTTATAAGCAATCACAACTTTGGGGAGATCTTTTCTGAAATGCCAATAAAAAGCAAGCTTTTCATTTTGAATGAAAAGCCAGTTGTTTGCATGGGAAGCCATAACAGTGTGCAAATTGGAATGAAGAACCTCATTTAGAATTTAGAAAAGAAAATTTTGATTTCTTTTCAATTGTTTAGGAGTTAAAAAGAGGAAAAGACACAATGATTCCAACCTCAAACACTTCTCACATTTCCGAAGTTTAAGCAACAAGCTTACAGAGGAACAACACCAACAATTACAGTATTACACCAACAATTGCAGAAACAGGGGAGATTACAGAATGCGTTGGATGTGTCAGATGAACAATTACAGAATACGTCAGATGCATAATCAAAACTTGAAGCTCAATTTAGCTAAAACGAACATCACCAACAATTACAGAAATAGGAGAGATGGATAAATTGAAGAAAAAAAGAAACCCAATGAGCTTCAACAAAAAACCTAAGGAATTTGCAATTGTAAACGGAAATCACCTAGCTTAATTGAAACTATAAAGATCCGACAACAGCACCGCTGCGAAAAAGAAGAAGCAGCAACAAAGAATTATTGTATTGGAGAAGGAGGAGAGACTGCACTGGAGAGGGAGAGCTGTGAAAAGGGAGAGCTGCAGCGGAGAAAAGGAGTTGCAGTGAAGAAGAAGACCTGCGCGGAGAGGGTCCAGAGGGAGAGGGAGAGGGAGAGGGAGAGGGAGAGGCTGAAAAAAGCCCTTGACCAAAGAGTTGAAACAAAAAAGTGAAAGCCTAAGTCAAAACGCTAAGAAACTTGTGTTTTTGTGGAATTAGTAAAAACGCACATTTTTGCCAATTCTACGAGTCAAATCACGATTTTACTAATTTTTTATTTTAAGCACGATTTGAATCGGACACTTGATTAATATAAGTTTTTTAGTGGTTCTTTTCTTTGGAATTAATATAAGTTTTATCATACAATTCATTCCCACATACTCTTGACAAATGGTTCAACAATAGTAAACAAAGACAAAGGTTTAAGGCTAATAATGAAGTGTTATAATAAAGAAAGGCTAAGGCTCAAAATTTGGTTAACTAGAGGTATATGTAATAAAGGTAAGCTTTTTAGAAAGTTTAAATTGACTAATACTAAATGCCCTTATCATTTCAAAGCATGAATCCATAATGTGATCTTGACATGCATAACAAAGCAAGTTCTAGAATGAACATACCATATTTGTCAACACTCAACAAAGAAAAATGTGAGCAAAGAAAAAACAATGCTCTTAGGCTCAATTACTCACACAATGGGTTCAATGTACCAAATATTGCACGTTCTTATTCAATTCAATCATCAAAATCAACGAGATGCTTTAAAAAGTTTCAAAACAAAGACTAATCATACTTACCCACTTCATGCTTTCCAACTCAAATTACAAATGCATGTTAACCTAGATTTATTCTAAACAAGCATCAAAAGAGTTAGGAATTTCAAGGAAGACATTCAAATTGTCAAGCATGATTTCAAAAATTTTATCAAAATAATCCTTATGAAAATAATCCAAATAACCACAAAAGCACTTGAGCCCCGCCCCCCCCCCCCCCCCACCCAACCACACCTAAAGCATACATTGTCCTCAATGTATGAAAGAAATATGCATGCAAATTAGAAAAGGAAAAAAATATAAGGACAATGGAATACAAAAATTCCCTAAATTGCAGCATAAGTAATGGGGGCAATGGTGAGGGTGGCACGATGGGGAATGACTACTTGGTGAAGAGGAAGTACTCAGCGGTGTAGTTATGCACTTACAAGCTGACATCTTAAATCTAGTCATGATCAAAAAATTAAAACTACCACCTCAAGCGTACACTAACTAAGAGCAGCGTAGCAGCAAACAATTAAGAACAATAGCCAAGTATTAAAACTAATTTCACAAAAAAGGAAAAGAAAAATAAAAAAATTAATGATGAGTGCTATGCTATTATGTTAAGCCAAAATAAAATAAAAGAGATGAATAAATAAAAAAATAAAGAAAAAACACAATGAACTAAGTTAAAGGAATAGGCTGCTTATCACATTAAGGACCTCGTCAGCTCGAGAGAAGAGCTGTCAAGCATTCAGATCATCTCCCCATACCTTCCCAAAGGTAGATACCATGTCCCCCTCTACTAGAATAATAGGGCCTCTAGAATATCAACCACCTTGCTTGTACTAATTGATAGATACATAGAAGTTGCAACTTGGCCCTCCTCAATTACCAACACTTGTCATCTCTTTGCTTTCACTGTCAACATAGAAACGAGAAGCAAGACACATTTGCACTTTAGGCATTGGTTTCAAAGCTTGGGAAGGTGTGAGGGCCTAGGACTCTTGGTGGAAGTCGTTGTCTTAGCTTGGGTGCCTTTCTGCGCCTTCTTTTTTTCTAGACTTGTTTACCAACTTATTGAAAAGAGAACCGATGAGGAAAAGAAATTCAGCAAAGAAGAAGAAATAGTGGTGCTGCTATGTGGTGGAATGGTGGTGGAGCGACGTGGGCGGCTGCAAGAAAAAAGTAAAAGAAGAACAAAGGCTTCTAAACCCTTATTGATTAAATGGGTTAAATTTATTTTTATTTGTTTTTGAATTTTTTTAATCGTAGTTGAAATCCTGAAGAAATACAGAAGACTTTGTATATTAAGGCATGGCCACATTTAAAGAAGTGATGTCTTCGGTCGAAAATCAAAGGAAATGTGAAGAAAATTCAATAAGACTATCTAACTTAAGGCGTGGATACTCCTAAAAAGTTAAAGTCTTCTGGAAAAATTAAAAGGGGCAGGAACAAATTCTAGAACACTATTTTTCTTAAGGCGTGGGCACGCCTAAGAAAGTAAGGTCTTCTGGAAAAAAAAACATATTTAAACTTTTAAAGTGTGATCACGCCTAAGAAAATAAAGTCTTCTACTGCAAACAACAATTAATTTTATTAGCTATAGAGAAAAAAATAAATAAAGAAAATAAAGAAACAATAAGATCCAGAACAAAGAATAAAAGAAAAAGAAGAAATCCTTTGGGTTGCCTCCCAAACAGCGCAATTGGTTAATGTCATTATGCTCGACATCTCTATTTCTCTTTAAGAATCTGGGTAAATGGGTGGGGTTAACTTAATGCCAATCAATGTTGAAACATTAACCACATCATGAAATATCTTGAGTCTATGTCTGTTTACCACGAAAATCTTCCCCATCTCCAAACTTTGGATCTCAACTGCACCATAAGGAAAACCTTTAATAACACAAAATCGACCAAACCATCGAGAGCGTAACTTACCTGGCTTGAGCTTTAATCTAGAATTGTATAATAACACCTTTTGCCCAACGTCAAATTATTTCCTCATGAGAACATTGTCATCAAACAATTTGGTTTTCTCCTTATATATCCTTGAATTTTCATAAGAATCTAACCGCAATTCTTCTTGCTCTTTCAATTACAATTTCCTAGATTTTCCAGCTTCGTTCAGGTCCACATTGCTTTGATGAACTAGCCAATAAGTGCTATGTTCAATCTCTATTGGAAGATGGCAAGCTTTGCCAAAAACCAACTGATATGAGGACATTCTAATCGAAATTTTGTACGCGATCCGGTAAGCCCATAGTACATCATCTAGGCTCCAATTTTTTTTTCCCCAAGTTGACAATTTTCTCCAAAATGGCTTTCACCTCTCATATCTCTGCTTGTCCATTTCTTTGAGGGTGATACGCCATTGATACTTGGTGATGTACTCTATATTTCTTTAACAATGTCTCAATTGCCTTATTGCATAAATGACTTCCTTGATCACTGATGATTGCTAGAGGTATCCCAAATTTACTAAAATTGTTAGTTTTTATAAAAATTGCAACCGTCTTAGAATCATCAATTTTAGTGGCTTTTGCCTCTACCCATTTTGACACATAATCAACTACTAAAAGAATGTAAACATATCTATAACAGGAAGGGAAATGTCCCATGAAATCGAACCCCCAAACATCAAATATTTCATATACCAAAATAGAAGTTTGGAACATCTCATTCCTATAGGACAATGTACTTGTTCTTTGGTGCCGGTCACAACCTTTACAAAATAAATAAGCATCTCTGAATAGGGTTTTCCAATAAATGCCACTATCTAACACCTTCATAGCAGTTCCTTTAGGTCCAAAATGACCTTCACGAGTAAAATTATGGCAAAAGGCAAGAACAGAGTTATGTTCATTGTTAGGAACACATCTTCTAATGACTTGATCAAAACAAAACTTCCACAAATATGGTTCATTCCACACATAATATTTTGCATCTGCTTTAATTTTCTCCTTTGTGGACTCACTCAAACAACTTGGTAAGACTTTGGTAACCAAATAATTAACAACACCAGCATAACAAGGGACCATACCTTCGAGTTGAAATAGATGTACGTCAAGAAAGTTTTCGGAAATGGGTAGTAATTCTTCCTCCCGTACTAACCTTCTCAGATGGTTAGCCACTAAATTTTTAGCTCCCTTGCGATCTCTTATCTCCAAGTCAAATTCTTGGAGCAGCAAAATCCATCCAATTAGCTGTGGCTTTGATTCCTTCTTGGCGAGTAAGTACTTCAAAGCTATATGGTCAGAATAAATGATTACTTTAGATCCAAGTTGATATGATCTAATTTATCTAACGCAAAAACAATAGCTAAAAGCTCATTCTCTATAGTAGTGTAGTTGCATTGGGTAGCATTCAATGTTCTTGAGGCATAATAAATGACGTGACTCTTTTTATCAACTCGTTGGCCAAGGATAGCTCCTATCGCATAGTTGCATGCGTCACACATGAGTTCAAAAGGCAAGTTCCAATCCGATGGTTTAAGAATAGGTGCTATTGTCAAAAAAAACTCTTGAGTTTGTCAAACACCTTTTTAAAATCCTCACAGAATTCAAAAAGTACATCCTTTTGAAGCAAATTGGTCAAAGGCAACACAATTTTTGAAAAATCTTGAATGAACAAGGGATAAAAACCTGCATGGCTAAGAAAAGCACATACTTCCCTAACATTCATAGGGTGAAGTTAGCTCACAATAAGATCTATCTTTACCTTGTCCACTTCTATACCTCTAGAGGAGACTATATGTCCTAAAACAATGCCACCATTTACCATAAAATGACATTTCTCATAATTTAAAACCAAATTGGTTTCTCTGTACCTTTTCAAAATCTTTTTCAAATGGTCTAAACAATTATCAAATGAATCTTCATAAACCGTGAATTCATCCATGAACACTTCTATGCAATTCTCAATAAAATCAAAAAAAATACTTAGCATGCATCTTTGAAATGTACCTGGAGCATTGCAAAGATCGAAAGGCACATCTTTGAAATATACCTGAAGCATTGCAAAAACCGAAAGGCATCCTTCTATAAGCAAATGTCCCAAAAGGGCAAGTGAAAGTAGTCTTTTCTTGGTCCTCTTTAATAGTAATTTGATAGTAACATGAAAATCCATCAAGAAAATAAAACAAAACTTTACCCATTAATCTTTCTAACATTTGGTCTATGAAGGGTGGGAAAAATGGTCTTTTTTTAGTTGTTAAATTCAGCTTTCAGAAGTCAATAACCATTCACCACCCATTTTGAATCCTTATGGGCCCCAGTTCATTATTTTGATTTATTACCACGGTAATCTCAGTTTTCTTTGGCACAACATGAACTGGACTCACCCACTTACTATCAGAAATTCGGTATACAATGTCTTCAGCAAGTAGCTTAAGGACTTCCTTCATTGCTGGGTTCCACTTCCTTTGATTTTCTTTTGCTGGCTTAGCATCTTCTTCAAGAAGAATGTGGTGGATACAAATTGCTAGGCTTATTCCTCTAATGTTGACCAACTGCCAACCAATTGCCAATTTATGCTTTTTTAAAACTGCCACTAACCTCCCTTCTTGGTCCTTTGTTAACTGTTTTGCAACTATCACTGGAAGAGTCTCATTGTGCCCCAAATATGCATATTTGAGATGGTCAGGCAATTGCTTTAATTCAAGGTTTGAGGCCTGCAAAATAAAAGGTTACACTTTCTCGTGATATAAAGAATGTTCAATATTAAAAATTGTTGACCTTTCCTATGTATCCTTAGTATAGTTAATATCGTCACATAGTTCAGCAGCTTCTTCCTCATTCAATTATTTTTCCTTCTTACTATTTCATCATCAAAGGTTTCCTATGCAATGGAATCAATAGTGTCAATAAAGCAAATTGAATGAGCCTCAGGAGGATATCTCATAGCATAAAAAATATTAAATTTAACAATCTCCCCATCAAACTCTACAAAGATCCCTCATCTACGTCTATCTTTCTTTTAACTGCCTTCATGAAGGGTCTCCCTAGTAAAATTGGGGCAGAACTTGTGTCCATGTCATTCTCCATTTTTAGGATGTAAAAATCTGCTAGAAAAATTAGCTTATTGACTTACACCAAAACATCCTCAATAACCCCTTCAGGGTAAACATTAGATCTATCTGCAAGTTGAATCACTATCCTAGTTTCCTTCAAATGACCCAAATTTAAATTTTTGAAAATTGAATATGGCATAACATTTGTAGAAGCTCGTAAGTCAAGCATAGCACACTCAATTTTCTTATTCCCAATCACACATGGAATTGTGAACATACTTGGGTCCTTGCATTTTTCAGGAGGAGTTTTTTGAGTGAGCATAGCTGACACATTTTCCCTACCTTGATTTTTTAATTTCCTTTAAGCCTTCTTTTGTTGGTGCACAATTTCTTCAAAAATCTTGCATATTTTGGAATTTACTTAATGGCATCCAACAAAGATATGTTCACTTCTACCTTTCTAAAGGCATCTAAGATTTCTTTCTCATACTCCTCTTGTCTCAACTTAGCCAACCTGCTAGGAAAAGGTGGAACAATCACATTAGAGAATGTTGGCTTAAAATTAGAAAAAGGGGTTACCTTTGATTGTGGTTCAAGTGTGGCTTTTTCTTCTTCTTTATTCTCATGCTCTCCTGCATTCTTTGGTTTTTCTGGTAAAGTTGGTTTTGTATCGATCTCTTTCTCACTTCTTAGTACAATGGCAATTGTATTCTTCTTTGGATTTACCACTGGCTGTGAAGGTAACCTTCCAGAATTTTGTGCTTCCAACTTGCTAATAGATGTAGCCAGTTGGGTAATTTGGTTCCCCAAAACTCTTTGCTCTTGTTGCAATTGTTGAAAATTAGTAGCAAGTGATTTAACAATGTCTTCTAAATCCTTACCTGAGTTTGAAAATGGAGCTGATGGTGGTGGTGGTTTATTATAAGGCTGTGGTGGAAATCTTTGTTGAGCTCTTTGGTTCCCATAACTAAAGTTCGGATGATCCCTCCATCCAGGGTTATAAGTATTAGAATACGGATCATATCTCCATTCAGGTTGACTAAAAAATCCTCATTCTGCATTGATTTGTAGTGTAGGACACATGTTCGTGGGATGACCAGGTACTGAGCATATTCCACAAACCTTGACAGTTTATAGGTGCCCTACAGCCAATTGACAAACCATAGCAATTAGATCAGCAATTTGATTTTTAATATCAAAATTATCTTCCTCATTAACTCGCTTAAAATTCCCCTCAACTTGGGTTCCGAACTGTTGGGAATTTTCTACCATGTTGGAGATCAATTGCCTAATTTCTGCCGGTGTTTTGTTCACTAATGCTCCTCTGCTGGCTGCGTCTACTATACTCCTATCCATTGGTAATAATCTTTCGTAAAAGTATTGGATAGTGGGGACAACTAGCACACAGTTGCTTGAATCTTTCCCAATACTCGTACGGAGTTTTCCCACTAAGTTGTCATATCTCACAAATCTCCTTCCTAATATTTGTGGCCCAGGATGCAGGGAAGAACTTTTCCAAGAATAATCTTTTCATCTTGTCCCATGAGGTGATTGAACCGGAAGGAAGGTAGTATAGCCAATCATTCACCTTATCTCCTGAGGAGAAAGGGAAGGCTCTCAACTTGATCTGCTCCTCTGACACTTCTTACGGTCTCATACTTGAACAAACGACATAGAACTCATTTAAATGCTTTTGTGGGTCTTCACCTACAAGACCATGAAAAATAATTAATAAATGAATTAAACCAGATTTTAATTCAAAATCAACATATAAAGTAGGAAATTTAATGCATAGAGGTTGTTGGTTTAGAGTAGGAGTAGCCAACTCCTTTAACATTCTCTCTCCCATTTCTGGAAATTTGGCTATCTCAAATTCGGTGGAATCCATTTCAGTTTCTACCCTTGAAGATGAACCACCTTTTCTTTGCTCAACCTCTTTTCTTAGTTGGCGAGAGGTCTTCTCAATCTTAGGATTATATTCTAATTCACCTTTCTGAGAAGAAAAGGTCGTACAAGAAAGAAAATATTAGTAATATTAAATATTCAAAACTAGGAACTAATTGGATTCCCCGGTACCGGTGCCAAAATTTTAACGGGTTTGTCAAAGCTCACAAAATTAATCACTAGTTCTTAAGTGATTATAAAATAAATTTGCAACAAAAGTGAATTAGGTCAAATCCCAAAAGAACTGAAGTATAGTTCCAAACCTTGAAAAATAAATAAAAGAAGGGGGAGTTTTGAATGATTAACTATTTTACCGAATTCTAAAATTTATAAAAATAAATATTAAAGCAAAAAAAATAGAAAATCGAAAAAATTACCAAATTTACCGAGTTTCCAATCCAATGATTGATCTCATTGAATTGCATCTTTGATCATGGGTCATGAAAAAAATTGTAAAATCAAATATTTAACTTGAAACTTACTATGATAGCCGTCATAAATTTCTATTTTCCAAATACAATTGAACGAGCCCAACATCCAAATCAAAACTTACCACTAATTGATTGGGCACGATAGCGTTTCATATCAAATTAATGATAGTATTAAGATATTTGAAAATAGTTAAACTAAGATTAAATAACCCAGATAGTTGGAATAAATTAATCTTGTCTCGTTAGTTCCCCTAGGCTAAACATGCATATTTCAAGTCATAAACATAATTAACCTAGTTGCTACTTGGACGACTCATTCATGACAATTATTGATCACTGAATTCATTGATAGCAATAAAATACAAGATGAAAAATCAATTTGTTAGATTAACCAATCATCAATTATTCATAGAAATTAAATCAAGAATTAACAAGTACTTGAATTAAAAGCAAGAATATAAATTTAAAAACAAAACCTCATAGTGATTGCAATTGAAATCAATCCTTCTCTTGAATCAGAAAATAGAGTTTAGCCACTCATGGTGGCATGCATGAATTCTGGAATTTTTCTAAGAATTTTGCTAAACTGAAGAAAGAAAATAAAGAAACATGTGAATGAAGGAGCGAGAAGAAAGGTGGCTGTTTTTCTTTATTTTTTTGCATGTTTTGGCCTTCTAGAGTTCCCTATTTATAACAAAAACTAACTCCTAAAATATAGTAATGATAACCATTACTAAAAACCAATTCTACTCCAAAAAGGAATCATAAGAAGAATAGGAAAAATACTCCTAACTAAAATAAAATATTTGTTTCCTGAAAACTTGCTGCAATATCTCTTTTTCTTCTTTAATTTGACAACTTTTAATTCCCTTTTCCTGATGAAAATCTCACCCATACATTCTTCCTCTTGATTAAAAATTCATCCAGACCAAAAAATTGACTTTTCTTCCAATTCTCTAATTTCCATACCTAAAACACCAAGTATATCAAAACAAAATAATTTCACCTTATAATCAAGTTAATATTGAGAAAATATTAACAAGAAATATATAGTTTTTAAGCTCTATCACTGGGGTTTTTCTTCTTTCTCGGATATCTCAACTTCTTTAGGCTCATTTACACTTTGCTTTAGACCTACCCTCCAAACATCCCATTTTTCTTTTGTTATCCTATTCTCCCTGATAGTACAAGTCCCTGGCAATGATAGGTATTCTTGTTATTCTTCATTAAGCTCTTTGCTTGATGTTGTAGATGGTGACTTCCTATCCTATTTGGAAGAGCTATCCTTTCTGTTTGAGACCTCTTATTTTCTTTTCTCCTTATTGCCACTTCTACCATTTCTAGCTATGAGCCAATCCCCATACTAGCCTTCCTTTAGCTCATTTCTCCTCTAGTACTACATATCTTCTCAGAGTGTCCCACTTTTCCACAGTAGCCACAAAAAGTTGCAAGATGTTCATACTTAAACACCACCTAGCAAGAGCTATTAGGCAATCTTACCCTGGTCCCTTTCAATATAGGTTTCTCTAAATCCATTAAGACCAAGACTTTCATATGTCTTCCATTTTTACTCCCACTTTCTGGTATGAGCACATCATGGACTTACTTTATGGAACAACCTTCTAACTCTAAATCCTATTTCTCTAGTAAGCCAATGGTTTGATAAATTCCATATCTGTACCCACGTTTCCACTTTATTGAATCCTTTGTCCTAAATCTATAACATTTCAAACCATTCCTTCAAATTGAGGTACTGTTGATCAAACACCCAGCCTCTTCCTATTAGCACCTTGTACTTATCCTCGTGATTTTTTAAAACAAACTGCAAGTGATTCACTCCTAGTTCTCTTACTTTAAAAGGCTCTGTGGTAGGTCAGATAGCTTGCAAAGTAATTTTAGACTTGTGAAGTTGACTTTCCTCTCCCTAAAGATCTTGCATATCAAGCTCCTTTTACACTCCTTCCTACTCACCTTGATATCTGCCTTCTCTAAATCTACCCCTTCCTCTTCTTCCTTGGATAGTTTAAACTGTTTTACTAGCCCAGCCGCCTCTTGCTCCCAACTTAATATCCCTCCGCTGTCCATCACCCAAGTCTTTTAAAGAGTATGCTCGATTTTACATGATTGCAAAAAATAAAAATAAAAAAATCTTGAATCTATGGAGTATTTCATAGAATCCAGGATTCTATTTCTCTTCTCATTTTTTAGACATAATCATTAGACATTAAATTAAGGTATGAGATCTGATATTAAATGGCAGACAAATCGACTTATAATAAATTTATTATTTGGCTTTCAAACAATTCTGCCTCCTTAGGGGGCACAAAATTCTGTCTCACTAGTAGAGAGAAACCAGACACTCTTCGAAAAAGACCATAAGAAGGCCTCACTCATTAATTCGAAGGTGTATTTAGATTGTTCTTCACGAGAGGATATTAAGTACAATTATTATACCAATTAGGATGGTAGAGTAGGTAATAATTTTATGACAAAAGCATAAATTTAATGACCCAAATATGTATAATTTATAAAACCAACGTTATTTTTATCTTTTTAAGTTATTTATTACACATATTAATTTAATTGATTAATTACACTAAAATTAATGCGACCGTTATATGCAATAGTTACATGTTCACCAATTAGCCATTGGCCACCATTGGACTACTAACGCTTGCTATATTCTCTATTAGTTTAGTTTACATTTTCACTTTTGAAAAAAATAATACAATGTGTAAGATTTATATGTTCAGTTCAGTAGTCGAATTACAAAATGATATGAATTCAACAAGCATTGAAGAGACTTCGAACCCGAAGAATGATGACAATAGCAAGGTCTCGAGAACAAGCTTCGATCCACTTCAAGGTCTTGATGGACCGATGACAAGGGCTAGAACAAAGAAAATGAAGGAAGCCTTGAATGGACTTATCCAAACGGCCCAAAAGGATGGGGAGAAGACCAAGATTGACAAGGCCATGTTTATTAATGTACTAAGTGTAATTGGGTCTTGTTAATGGGTTGGCTTTACTACTATTTTCCTTAGAACTACTTAGGATCATTGGGTTTAGTTTTAATTATATGGTAAATTGAGTCATGTAGCCCAAAGAGTCATGTAGCCCATTTGGCCCTAAAAGAAACCCTAGCTTGTGCAACCCTAATTTGTAAACCCTAGCTTGTATCCATATAGTGGCCGTCGGCCATCTTGAAGGGCAGATTTTGATGAATGAAAATTTGGTTCTTGACATTACAAGCTTGAGAGAATTGCTCTCTAGTTTCTGTAATTACTTGCAAATTACACAAATTCGGAATTTGTGTGTTTGTTGTTCTTGATTTCCTAGATTTGTTCCCTAGGAAATTCGGATTCCATCCATCAATTGATTCCAAGGTTTCTAGGTACAGGTTATCTAGGGGTTGAGGACCTATTCCACCTTCAAAGAACATACCATCTCCAAGGAAAGATTTCAGTTGGGTTGATCCAAGGGGAAGAACTTGTGTAGTGAGTTTTTGGAACAAGTTATCCAAGGGTTCACGATTTTGGTATCGTGAGCAGTCTTGGTTCCCAAGCTGTTCATATCTTTTCTTTTACCGAACAAAAAAAAAATCATCATCATTGGTATGTTCTTTATCTCCTCAATCTTCTTGTTGTTTTGAATATCATCATCATTGGTATGTTCTTGTATTGATGAAGCAAATTCTGTTCTTTTGTTTTGATAAATCCATATCTTTGCTCTCTTGATAAATCCATACCTTTGGGGCTTTACCTCTGTTATTTCCATATATTATTGCTGTTTATGCCTTGCTGAAGTTGAAAAAAAAAAAAGAGATAACAAAAAAAAAAGAGAAAAGAGAGAAGAAGAAAATTGCTGGAATTTTTTTTTTGGGACTTGAGTAGAAAACTTGAGGCGGACAGTAGGTGGTCTTAGCATCATTTTTTGACCCCGAAAGTCCCAACGGACCACCTTCGGCCGTCTGCTTTTAGATCTCTCCGAGAGCTTCGATTTGAGTACTTACGGAGCAAAATCCGACATCGGAGTAGAAAGTTATGACCTTTTGAAGTTGCCATGCCAAAAATCCTTTTCTGATTTCGGAAAAACAGATTTTCCTTTTCCGGTTGTACTTTGGATTGTTTGCAGTTTGTGATTAGCCTTATACTTATCCATATACATCCTTTCCACCACATTTTGAACCCAGAAACATTCTTGACTAATTCCAGAATTTGGAAGGGCTGAGACCGACCACTAATGCAAGCTATTTTGTCCAAATTTCCTTTCTTCAAGTGTCTTGAATTGTGATCCGAAAATTCTGAAATTATTGTGATCCAAAAATTTTGAAATTTTGTGTGTTTCACTGATTTTTCGTGTAGATTCTGATTTTGCAATCAGTTTCTCCGAATTCCTTACCAAAAAAATTCGAATTCTTGTGTTTTTGGTACTGTTTCATTGTATTCCTTAGATTCATTCTAATCTCATTGTCCACTTACATTACCTTGTTGTAAATTCCTTTGTGTAATATTGAGTTGTGGTCCGAAAATTCTGAAATTTTGTGTGTCTCACTGATTTTTCGTGTACATTCTGTTTTTGCATTCAGTTTGTACAAATTCCTTACCAAAAAATTGAATTCTTGTATTTTTGGTACTGTTTTCATTGACTTTGGTACTGCTTTCATTGGTTCCTTAGAATTCATTCTAATCTCATTGTCCAGCTGCATCAACTTGTTGTAAATTCCTTTGTGTAACATTGTTTGAGTAAGAATAGAAACGGAAGAGCAAATTGAGTGGTGTGAATCCGTCCCTTCACTTATACAAGCCCGAGAGTACTCAAACACTTGGTGAGTGAATTTGGGAAATTGGGAAGGGAAGTGAGGACTTATAAACTGTTTTATTTTCTTTGCTAACCTTTACAGCTATAATGGAGAAGCAACCGCCACCACCACCGGGTTCTAAGGAATCCTATGAGGAGGTGTTAGCAAAATTTTACACTTTGGTTTCAGGATTGCAGGAGGATATCAAGGAGCTCAAAGCTGAGAGAGCCGAATCCTCTCAATCTACAAAGACCACATATGGCCATGATAATGATGATGAAGCCTTCGAGGCATTTCAGGGAAGTCAATACCGTACTCCTAGAATTGATTCCAATTTAGGATGTATTAAAATGAAAATTTTTCAATTCTTTGGTAAGCAAGATCCTGAAGCTTTCTTTGAATGGTCTGATAAGATTGAAAGTATTTTTACAGTGCACAACTATTCGGAGGAAAAGAAGGTCAAGCTAGCTGTGGTTGAATTTGCCGGATATGCCCGTAACTGGTGGACTAAAATTCAAGCAGAAAGGAGGCGAGATGAAGAAGGGCTTGTTCGTACTTGGGATGAATTAAAGAAGCTCATGAAAAAGCGATTCGTTCCACACCACTACTACAGGGAGATGTTCAACAAATTACAAAAGATCACTCAAGGAAATAGGACTGTGGAGGATTATTACCAAGAGTTGGAGACTACGATGCTTCGAGTCAACATTCAAGAAGACAGTGAAGCTACTATGGCTCGATTCCTAGGAGGACTAAGGAAGGATATTGCCCACATTGTAGAGATGCAAGAGTATGAAGATCTCAATGAGATGTATCACAAGGCAATGAAAGTGAGAGCGACTTAAGGAGAGGGTACCGAACCTTTTCAACCCCACAGAATTCAAGCACCTTGAAGTCTACATGGCCTAAGAAGGATTTAAACATCGACTTCAAAAAGGCCGCAACTCCTAGTACCTCAAAAACTACTCCAACCGTGGTTTCAAACACTCACAAATCAAGTGAGGTGAGAAAACCAACACAGGAGGTTACGTGCTTCAAGTGCCAAGGCAAGGGACACTATGCACGAGTGCCCTAATGCTCGAATTATGGTTGTCAGAGATGATGGCATGATCGAAAGTGAGAGTGAACATGAAAGTGACCATGATGATATGCCAGCTCTTGTAGAAAATGGTGAATCTGATGAAGATGTTTTTGGCCCTGATGAAGGACCATCTTTGGTGATTATGAGATCTTTAAATGTTCAGATTAAAGAGGAGGACGATGTTCAACGCCAGAATATCTTCCACACTAAATGCACCATCAATGAGAAGGTATGTATACTTGTTATTGACAGTGGCAGTTGTACTAACATTGCTTCAACCTTGCTTGTAGATAAACTGAGATTGCCCACACGTCGGCATCCAAATCCATACCGGTTGCAATGGTTCAATGAGACTGGAGAAGTGAGAGTCACAAAACAGGTCTTAGTAAATTTTTCAGTCAACAAATACAAAGATGAAGCCTTGTGTGATGTGGCTCCTATGCAAGCTGGTCACCTATTGCTTGGTAGACCTTGGCAATTTGACAGGGATGCTTCCCACAGTGGACGAAGTAATAGGTACACTTTCTTTGTTCATGGTAGAAAAACTACTTTATCGCTTTGTCGCTACTCAAGTTTTGAATCTCAATTGCATTTAAAGGGCGAATTTGAACAAATGATGAAATTGAATTGCACTGCCCGTGAGAAAAGAAGGAAAATTTGAGAATTCTACGCCTAAGAAAATTGAGTTAAATGAAGTAGAACATATTGAGAGGAAGAAAGTGAGTCAAGTAAATAAGAAGCAACCGAATTTTTATGCAAATGTCCGACATGTTGATAATTGTCTGCATACTAATCGTGTTTTGTTTCTTCTTATTTGTTGTGAATCTAATGTTCTATTTAGTGCTGACTTGCCATCCAACCTACCGTTGAGATTTCTAACATATTGCAGAATTCCAAGATGTATTTCTGACGAGTTGTTCATTGGATTGCCACCCAAAGGGGAATTGAACATCAAATTGATTTCATACCGGGCACAACGTACCAAATCGACCGCATATCGGTCCAACTCAAGAGACCAAAGAACTACAACGGCAAGTTGAAGATCTTTTAGTTCGTGGTCAGGTAAGAGAATCTTTGAGTCCATGTGCAGTTCCTGTCATTCTTGTGCCTAAGAAAACTGGTGAATGGCGTATGTGTACTGATTGTCGTGCTGTTAATAAAATCACCATTAAGTATAGGCACCCAATTCCACGTTTAGATGATATGTTGGATGAGTTGCATGGTTCAAAGGTATACACCAAAATTGACTTAAAATCTGGATACCACCAAATTCGAATTAGAGAGGGTGATGAATGGAAGACAGCTTTTAAGACCAAGTTCGGTTTGTATGAGTGGCTTGTTATGCCTTTTGGTTTGACAAATGCTCCTAGTACCTCTATGCGTCTTATGAATCATGTCCTGCGTTCTTTTATCAATAAATTTGTTGTGGTATACTTTGATGACATATTGGTGTATAGCAAAGACATTAATGAGCATGCTGAACATTTGAAACTTGTTTTGATGACCTTGCGGAAAGAAAAACTTTTTGCTAATTTAGCTAAGTGCTCATTCTATGTAGAAGAAGTTGTTTTTCTTGGTTTTGTTGTTAGTGCACAGGGAATTAAAGTTGATGAGCAAAAAGTGGAGGCCATTCGGTCTTGGCCAATTCCTACTTCGGCATCTGAGGTTTGAAGCTTTCACGGCCTTACAAGCTTCTATAGGAGGTTTGTGAAGGATTTTTCCACAAAGGCCGCACCCCTGAATGAGTTAGTTAAGAAAGATGTAAAATTTGAATGGGGTGAAAAACAGCAAGAAGCGTTTGATTTACTTAAGCATGAGTTAACACATTCGCCTGTTTTAGCATTACCTAACTTTGATCTAATGTTTGAAATTGAGTGTGATGCTTCCGGGATAGGTATTGGAGCAGTGCTTCAACAAGAGGGCCTTGATGCGTGCTTTAGTGAGAAGCTAAGTGGGCGACCTTGAACTATCCTACATATGATAAAGAGATGTATGCAGTGGTAAGAGCTCTAGAGACTTGGCAGCATTATCTTTATCCCAAGGAGTTCATCATCCATACCGATCATGAATCCCTCAAGCACTTGAAGGGACAAGTTAACTTAGGTAAGCGTCATGCTAAGTGGGTTTCCTTTATTGTCACTTTTCCCTATGTTATCAAATATAAGAAAGGCAAAGACAATGTTGTTGCTGATGCCTTGTCTAGAAGGTTTGCACTTCTTACTACTTTAGGCACTAAGATTTTGGGTTTTGAATTGTTGAAGGAATTATATGCAACTGTTCCTGAGTTTTCTAGTGTTTATTTTGCTTGTGAACACGGTGCTTTCAACAAGTTTTTCCGATTTGAAGGTTTCTTGTTCAAAGAAAACAGGTTGTGTGTTCCGAGGAGTTCCATACGTGAACTGTTGGTTCGCGAAGCTCATAGCGGCGGTTTAATGGGACACTTTGGTGTCTTAAAGACTTACGAGATTCTGCGTGAGCATTTTTATTGGCCCAAGATGAAAGTAGAAGTTGAAAGAATTTGTGCTAATTGCGTTGCTTGCAGGCAAGCTAAGTCTACAGTCAAGCCACACGGATTGTATCATCCATTACCGGTTCCGGCTTCACCTTGGACGGAAATTTCCATGGATTTTATCCTTGGACTTCCAAGGAGTCAGCGAGGTAATGACTCCATTTTTGTGGTTGTTGATCGGTTTTCTAAGATGTCGCATTTCATACCTTGCAGGAAATCTGATGACGCAAAGCATGTCGCTGATTTGTTCCTTAAGGAGATAGTTCGACTACATGGAATACCGAGAAGTATTGTCAGTGATCGTGATGTAAAGTTCCTTAGTTATTTTTGGAAAACTTTATGGGGTAAGTTAGGAACTAAATTGTTGTTTTCTACCACGAGTCATCCACAAACGGATGGCCAAACTGAGGTAACTAATCGTACCCTTGGGACTTTACTTCGGGCCATTGTGCAAAAGAATCTTAAAAATTGGGAGGACTGTTTACCCATTTGTGAGTTTGCTTACAATAGAACTCTTCACACTGCTACTAACCATTCTCCTTTTGAAGCTGTGTATGGCTTTAATCCTTTGACACCTTTAGATCTTTCACCTTTGCCAATCAAGAAGCAGCTTAATTTAGATGGCAAGCGCAAGGTTGACTTTGTCCAGAAGTTACATGAGCAGGTTCGGCTGAATATTGAGAAGAGGAATGAATCCTATGCTCGAAATGCAAACAAAGGTCGAAAGAGAGTCACTTTTGAACCAGGAGATTGGGTGTGGGTTCATATGCGCAAGGAAAGGTTTCCAGTACAAAGGTCGACAAAATTACATCCACGTGGAGATGGACCTTTCCAAGTTGTCGCGAAAATCAATGACAACGCTTACAAGATCGACCTTCCTGGTAAGTACAATGTAAGTACTACATTCAATGTTGCTGATTTGTCTCCTTTTGACGTTGCAGATTATGATGATCTGGATTCGAGGACGAATCCTCTCGAAGAAGGGGGGACTGATATGAATTCAACAAGCATTGAAGAGACTTCGAACCCGAAGAATGATGACAATAGCAAGGTCTCGAGAACAAGCTTCGATCCACTTCAAGGTCTTGATGGACCGATGACAAGGGCTAGAACAAAGAAAATGAAGGAAGCCTTGAATGGACTTATCCAAACGGCCCAAAAGGATGGGGAGAAGACCAAGATTGACAAGACCATGTTTATTAATGTACTAAGTGTAATTGGGTCTTGTTAATGGGTTGGCTTTACTACTATTTTCCTTAGAACTACTTAGGATCATTGGGTTTAGTTTTAATTATATGGTAAATTGAGTCATGTAGCCCAAAGAGTCATGTAGCCCATTTGGCCCTAAAAGAAACCCTAGCTTGTGCAACCCTAATTTGTAAACCCTAGCTTGTATCCATATAGTGGCCGTCGGCCATCTTGAAGGGAGATTTTGATGAATGAAAATTTGGTTCTTGACATTACAAGCTTGAGAGAATTGCTCTCTAGTTTCTGTAATTACTTGCAAATTACACAAATTCGGAATTTGTGTGTTTGTTGTTCTTGATTTCCTAGATTTGTTCCCTAGGAAATTCGGATTCCATCCATCAATTGATTCCAAGGTTTCTAGGTACAGGTTATCTAGGGGTTGAGGACCTATTCCACCTTCAAGGAACATACCATCTCCAAGGAAAGATTTCAGTTGGGTTGATCCAAGGGGAAGAACTTGTGTAGTAAGTTTTTGGAACAAGTTATCCAAGGGTTCACGCCACAAAACGAATGACTAAATTTTTTTTTATTAACCTATATGTCCATAACTTTGGCAGAAAACCAGGGTTTTTACCTTTAATATGTTAAACTGTACCGTTTTACATGGTGTTGTGATTGTATTAAATATTTCTCCTAACTTTTTAATTAACTTAATTAGATTTTCTTTCAATCAATGGAATAAGTTTGGATAGCCCTTGCTAATTGTTGACTCAAGAAGAAAAGAAAATTTCATAATTTAGTACTAAAAAATTTGAAATGAATAAAGAGAGGAAAATTGTTTACTAATTTTAATAAGTGCAAACGTTGTTGGTCCAACAAATCTGAATATAATAACAACTACAATTAAAACATTTATTCCATTGTGGATTCATCTAATATTTAAATCTAAATAATATATTTTAAGTAAAAAGTCTTCAAGAGCCCTATACTTTATCATCATCATCAACATTAGCCCTATACTTTATCATTATTATAATTAAATAATATACTGTCACTTCATTATCAAATTTTTTTCCCTAAAAGATAGTAGTTATATTAACTTTTCCAAAAAAAAAAGTTAACAATTACAACAATGATCCAAAGTTAGACCCTTTTTAACTCGTTATATCGGTTAAGGCAACAGTCTAACTATTTCGAGTTAAAACTACCACAAAAAAAAATACCTAACTATTTCTAACTAAGACAAATAAAAAAGAAAAAAAAAACCTAATTTGGCGGCCTCTCCTGGAATATTTTAAAAATGCAAACTGCAAAAGAGCTATTGAACACAGATCTTGGTCCTTAACTCTTATCTATGACTTTCTTGATGCTGCTCTGTACTTGCATAGTTACTTCTCCCAAACTAGTGACACACCTCTAAAATGGAGGATTGTACTTGCATAGTTACTTCTCCCAACTAGTGACACACCTCTAAAATGGAGGATAAAACCGTACTAAAAAGGAATAGAGACATAATAGTACTAAAAAAAAAAAAAAAAGCCCACAATTGCACCTTCTGGCGCCCACACTACTTTGAGAATTGGCCAGGCAGCCCACGCTGACTCTTCTCTACTGAACTAATTGACAATCCTATTCCCAGTCGTTTGGTTTGTATAACAACAATAACAACAGCCGCAATCTTTGACTTCAAAACTTGTTATTTTACATTCAAACTACTTTGAGAATTGGCCAGGCTGCCCACGCTGATTTTTCTCCACTGAACTAATTGACAATCCTATTCCCAGTCGTTTGCTTTGTTTAACAATAATAACAACAATAACAATCTTTGACTTCAAAACGTGTTATTTTACATTCAAATTCTTCATATCATTGCATGAAAAATGTAATACCAAGTTACTTTTGGTATTTAGAGTTATAATCTTGAAAAATGGCTATTGCATGAAAACTATAGCCGTTGTAAACATTTTTAGTGATGATACTATTTTCTACATAACTTTTGAAATCTACATGGAGTAAGTTTTTTGTTTTTAAAGCGGCAAAAAAATTTCATTTTCTTTTTAACTATTTTAAACTAATAGATGTTCTAATCAAGCTGAGGATTATGAAACTTGCGTTGGCATGCAAAAAATGGTGACGTCTCAAATTTCGTGAGCAGAGGCAAAAACCTTCACTATATATGAAGCTGATGCCTAGTATATCATACCTATCACCGGCAATTGAAATCAGATATTTTACGCGTACAAAATGAAATATTAAAATATATGTTTCTTAAGTCAAACTTACAATCATAAATGAATGATTACACTTCACAACTTGGTTGAAAAAAGAATCATAAATTAATGATTACACTTTTTTCAAAAGGATATCATAGCCTATGGTTGAATTGTGACTTATTTGAAAAAAAAATTTATTAAAATGTGTAAAAATTTTGATTGATTTTTTTTTGTAAGAAATGGTTATTTGGAGGGGATTTTTTTAAATATATATATATATATATATATATATATATATATAAAAGGAGAATTTAGAGGGAAACTTTCAAATTTAAATTTAAAATTTGAAATTAAATAAAAAATTGTTTTACTGTTTTAATTATTTTGTAAAAAATAAATTAACTAGAGTTTATTCCAAACATAGCCATTCTACAAATTTAGGAGAAGTAAAATTCTCGTTGACATGGAATGGGTCACACATGATTATTGGACTTTGAATTTATTTACTAGTTTCCTAGTAGATTTTAATTTCTTTTCAGTTATTGTATAGGATTTCTTAAGTAGGTAAATATGCATATAAAGTTTTAATATCATCATTTGGGAGATTATTTGACATCTTGATTAGTAGACTTATTTTCAAACTCTGTGGAATTTGCTTTTAGTGAAAATTGTTTATTTTCCATTATCTCTTCCGTATTACTTTGTGGGCAAAAATATAAAACTGCAATAATTAATCCTGAAATATAACCATAAATAATAGATTCGTGTGACGCGCGTTCCCCTTGCACCAGCCAAACCCTCGGAGTTGCGTCTTCGCTGGTTTTTAGTGTACTATATAGCACGCAGAAGTGGTTATTTCTGAATAAGTCAAATTATGTTTCCATCAGTGACTTATTCAGAGGTGATGGACCATTACCTTTGTAAAAGGGCCATTAAATTTAAGAAAAACCAAAAGGTATCCAAATCTTCGGAGTTGGAGTTGCGTCTTCGCGGCAACACGGTAGTATTGTATTATATATTGATGGATGTGACAGAACCATAACTTTCTTGACCAAAATTGGAGATCAATAGTCAGACATAACTCAACTTGCATCAGCGGGATTTCTTTTTCACTTTCCAAGTTACATTGCATTTCAATTGTTTAGGCAACGTTAAATCCTTTTGCAACATTATTGCCTTTCATTCTCTTAATTATTTAATTTATTAAAAAATCACAGTTTTTAAATTATGTGTATATTTTCATACGTAGATATCGTGTCATTTTTCCATTAGAGTAAACATGTGGTAGGAATTTTACTAAAAATTAAAAAATTAAAATCCTTTTTTTAAAAAAAAAAATTTGATAATATGAAAAGGGGACTTATACTTATCTTTTTTCTATGATGATCAAATTTGGCCTTTACTATTTTCTTCAAATAATGATAGCAACACCTTTTTTTTTATTATGTTTAATAATTTTTTAGAAATTAAGTTGAATATTTGATACGTGAAAATACAGATTCCAACTTCAAAATTTAAAAATTTTTCTTAAATCTTCTTTCAAAAAATATTTATCAATTTATCTATCAAAAAAAAATTAGATTGGAGCGTATACACATTAATTAAACCAATAATTATGCATAATTTCACAATTGAATCAATTTCATACCAATTCCATTTCAATTTTTTTATGTTACAATACGTAGTCAAAAGGATTTAAATACCAATCTTCTTATGTTACCACCCTAAACTCTATGAGATGTTGAAAAATCCCCTTAAACAATATCCTATACGACTTCTGTGCGATATAATAAAGTATTGGCTTTAGCTTCCATATTAGAATAATAACATGTTGGCATGTTGTTAATTTATCTCTGTTTAGTAGGATAGCAACAGCCTATATATTTCAGCATTTCACTTAATTAATTATTACCAAATCAGTTGAGGCCTTAATTGATTGGTTCTTTCTATCTTCTTTTTTTTTTTTTAATCCTTTGCTACAAAAAAAAATAGACAAGTTGGCCAAACAAATTTCGAAATTATTTTCCCATTCTCACCAAGGAAAACAAATTTAAAAAAAAAAAGAGGAATATTACATTCAACATTGATCTATTTTCCAATCTTTGGCTTGTTAAATCCCAGTGTTAAAAAAATAATAATAATGGAGGCAAATATTGAAAGTGAATGATACTTTGTTCTTAACATGTTTAACATTATACGAAGAGATTAAAAAAAATTAGGAGTCAAATGTATGTAGTAGTTTGTGCAGGTCAATATGGAGAGTCACCCTCGTTCTTAATTGAGAACACATTCATGGAAAAGAAATGTCTACAGATTGAAATATTGGTTAATGATACATTTGCTTTCAAATGCCAAAATTGGCCGACAATGTTGAATATATGCTATTCCAAAAAAAGAAATTATTCTTCAGAGGCATTAAATACGCTTGACTATTGGATTACTCAAGATATTGTAACCTCTGTGATTATTATGATCATCATATAGATGTGACTTTCAACGTTTGAATTCGTACGCACTCGACCCTATGATGATGCGTAAGAATTGGTGCTCATTGATGTTCACGTGAAAGAAGTAATAAATGTTGATTGTAAACAAGTCGGCATCAGACACTACAAAGAATTCCACTTGTAAGTTGAAAAAAAAAAATTTCACAAAGAATTTTACTTGTAAGTTGAAAAAAAAAAATTCACAAAGAATTCCACTTGTAAGTTAAAAAAAATAAATAAAGAAAATTTGTGAAGAGAACAATTGACTTTGTGCTAAAAATGTGATATTCGCATTTGCAACTTACCAATTAATATCAGGGACCCCAAACACTGCCGTGAAGAAAAAGCAAAAGTTGTATGTTTAATTCCGAAGTTGGAGTTATAGAAATGATCTCTGAATTTATAGGATAAACTATATTCATTTCTTCGAGATTTTGAGAAATTCCATCTGAACCGTGTAGTTATAAAAATTACTAACACTCTCATTGTTTGAAATTTGAGTGAAATTTTATAATTTTTTCTTAAAGTAGAATTTCTTTTAATATGTTTTTTTTTATTAATTTTTTAGCAATCAAAATCAAATTTAAATATATAAAAAATACACTTATTTACTCAATCATAAAAAATAATATTTTGCATATTCTTTGTATGACAAAAATTTACAAATGTAACTATATATAAAATAATTAGTGAAAATGATTAAAAGGTAAAATTGCCTATACCATATAACTTTTTTGGTGTCATCATCATTTTCCAACGAGAGAGAACTAAATGTTACGGGTTTTGCCAACTGAGGGAGCTTTTAGTAGTTTTCTCTTATTACAAAATTAGTTTAGGAGTTTTATCAAATCTCTAGGGAGATAAATGTAATTAACTTACTCAAAATTATAAAATAAACACTTTCTATCTTAAATATTCAGGTTATCTGACATTTTTAGTAGTTTGCACAGAAAATCAATGTTCATTAATAATCTGAAAATTAGACTAGTCAATCATTTACAAACTATTTTGTTTAAAGGCAAAAATTTGACTTTACTTTTATTTATTAAAAAAAGCACTTGAACCTTGCATTGCTATTCAAAGCCTTTGAGCTAATCATACAAACTAGACTCTATTCTTTACGTATGCATCAAATAAACTCCATGCACGAATTTAATTACCATGCCTTTGTGTGCATAGCTGAGATATTCTTCCACGAGACCACAATTGATCTTCCAGTCTTCTCTGCATATATACTGAAAAAATCATAAACATTTAGCAATATTTCTGGACAAAGTACAAACATTGCTGCAAAATATTGAAATTGCGAGATCAATACTGTGATTAAGCAAATGCTTTTACTACAACTACCATGTGTTAATTTTCAATCAACAATAGATATATTTATAGAACATACGTGAATACATACTTGAGAAAAATGCATTTTTCAAATTCAAATTTGATTCAACCTCAGAAATGTTCAGGTAACTTTCCTTATGGATATTGGATAATTATAAGTAAAGAGTAAAGGGAAAGGTAAAGGTAAAGAATAAATGACATTGGAAAGAAAAAAATGAAAATGTAAGAATTAAAAGACTAAGAAAAGAAAAGTTACGGAAATTGAAGAGGAAAGAAAGGGTGAAGAACAAAAGAAGGAAAAGATGAAAACATAAAAAAGGCAAACAAAATGACGCCATCAATTAAAATGGGGATAAATTTTGTTTCTAAAGGTTTGGGATTGATGGGATGCAAATAAAAGAAGATGATAGTTTAATGGAAAACTTGGAAAAATAACAACAAAAGAAATTAAAAACGAAATGAACAAATTAAAGTGAGGAAGTAAAATTGCAAATATATTTATTGAAAAAAATGTTTGGAATTAAATGGAGGAAAAATCAAGAAAGCAGTAGTTTAGGGAAAATGTTGTTTTAAAAAAAAAAAGGAAAAACAACACAAAAGGAAATGAAGAAAACTGAGATCCATCTATAGTTAAGATAGTATTGATAAACTAACGTAAAAAAGGTTGCACAAACAATATTATATACATTAAACCTTAAACATTAAACATTGACAACTAAAAGCCTTCATTGGGATCCATCTTTGTGAATCCAAACTAAAATAAATTTTCCTCTAAAGAAAAACGCAAAGCTGTTAATCCATTCGTTGTCCATGCCTACCGTCCTAGATTTTGTGCCATGCACAAGCTATTAGGGGGTTTGGACCACAGCCACAAATGTCAAAGAAAATTTTCATTGACTTTAGGAACGGGACAAAATTTAGTATAAAACAATGAAAAGCAAGAAATCATGTTAGATGGAGTACTATATATATAGTGGTACAGCAACAAACACCTTGCACAGGTCGATACAAATTGAATTAGTCACGTGCTTAGCTTTCAAGAAAATGGAGGCCTGGTTTTTCCTCTTCTTGCTTCTTCCTTTCCTAGTCAACTTTCTTCTTCAGAAAAACAAAAAACCCAATAAAACCCGCAAGCCACCAGGTCCTCCAGGACTACCCTTGATTGGAAACTTGCACCAATTCAATAGTGCAAAACCTCAAGAGTACCTAAAGAAACTCTCCAACAAATACGGCCCTTTCATGTCATTACAGCTTGGTTCAGTGCCAGTGGTTGTCATTTCATCTGCTGAAATGGTGAAAGAGGCTCTAAGAAACCATGATATTGCATTCTCGGGAAGACCAGCGTTCGTTTGCTCGCAAAAGTTGTCCTACAATGGCCTGGACGTAGGCTTCTCACCTTATGGTGATTACTGGAGGGAAATGAGGAAAGTGACTGTCCTTCATCTCTTGAGCCTTAAAAAGGTGCAATCTTTTCGCCCGATTCACGAAGATGAAATTAGTCAATTAATGCAACGCATATCGGCCTTTGCATCTTCATCTCAAGTAATCAACATAAGATCAACAATTGTAGCTCTAACTAGCAGCATAATTTGTCGAATCGCTTTTGGAAAGAAAGGTGATATACAACGACCGGATAGAAAGACTGCCGAACAAATCCTGCAGGAAACTGAGGCCTTGTTGGGAGGGCTTTTTATCTCTGATTTCCTTCCTTCTTTAGGTTGGATTGATAATCTCAGGGGAATGTTTTCTCGTCTTGAGAAGACTTTCGAGGAGTTGGATTCTTTCTATCAAGAACTCATCGAGGAGCACCTGGATCCCAAAAGGCCGGAATCAATGAAGAATAATATTCTTGATCTGTTAATCCAGCTCAAAGAAGAACAATCGTCAACGGTTGAGTTGACTTGGAACCATATCAAAGCAATGCTCACGGTACGTAATGCACATGCCCATGTGATAGCAACTTTTAGTATCTTCGTTTCCTTACTAAACTATCTAAATGACGTACCAACAAAAGTTTTGACAGAACTCAGAGTAAAATGACTATAGTGTCAATTCGTATCTGATTGACTAAACAAAAATACACATAATATTTAATTGTAAGTCTTCCTTCCACATAAAACCAATAATAAGCAAGTGCCATGTACACTTTACCTCAATCACTCAAAAAATTCAATCACTATTTACACTTGGATAATCATTATTCTTCCAAAAGTTTCACTACAAAATTTTTATGGATTAATGAGCCGCTCGACAATTTTCTTGTTGAATGAAAAACTTTTGTAAGATCTAAAGTGGTAGTTAAAATAGTCATGATTATTATTGATTGAGCCAGTCCAACCTAAAATAACTATTTCGTGATCACGATCTTATGCAGATCTGAATTTTAGAGTGAAAACGAATTTTTCCAGAAAAACTACAGTACACCTATTTTCTCATCTCATGTGCACAAAAGCCCACTTTTTGATAGAAGGTTAATGATACATAGAAACATGCATTTGGCTTAAAGATAATTATCATTCAACCATGCATTTGAGAAGCCAAGTTAACAAAATCGGCGCTGCCTCTGACTAATTCTCTCATTTTCAATTGTTAGTTAATTTTAATAACTATAACATAATTGTTTACGAAGTAAAGTCGGGGATTAAAGCAGCAACATTCTTCAATTTGCTTACTTGTCGATGCAGTTTGCCCCTAACTAAAGGTAGCTGTAACAGTGATTACTTGATTAAGATATCTCATTTATGTTGTGGTTACACTATGTGTAGTGCATTTATTATGGTGATTGGATCTTCAAAACACCAAAAGGAAAAATTTTGGCCCCGAGCGAACCACTTAATTTAGCCGTTTCTTTGGAATATGGTTTTGCTAGCCTTCGCTCTTCCATTTTTTTTTTTTAAAAAAAAAAAAATAGAAGATAGAGTGAGAATGGTTGGAGCCAGCTTTTTATTGACAACTTAGTCAATATTTCGGCTGCTCTTCAGGACACAAATCATAAAAGTATTTTTTAGAATATCATTTTAAAACTGTTTTGCAAAACACTTAACAAAATACATTTTGGTACGTCATAAACAACTTAAAACATAATTGAAAATATAACTCTAAACCAATCCCCTACCAACTTCCGTCCCATCCCTCAATCATAATTTACATTAATTCAAAGAAACACATAGATAAACGATTACAAAACTAAATATCTATGGATACAAATACTGTGTTTGTATTAAATATAAAACAACATATTTTGGTGTGAAAGCAATATATTGTTTCTAAAGTAAAAGAAACGGAACTTGAAATTTAAGAAGTTTTGACATTTAGACATATTTGACTAACATACAAACAAACTGAATCGAGTAACCTTGGAATTTTTAGTTTTGTTGAAATTTTAAACTAAATGCAGTAAAAAGAAGATAGAAAAACTGGTCATCTCCATTATTAAATTTTTATTTTTTAAATTTATTATTATTATTTTTTATTTTTTTATTTTTTGTTTTCGAAGGCAAACTAGCTAAAGTGCTAGTAGAAAAGGGAGATGAAGCATAGGCAAGTTGGTAAGTTTGGGGTGATGTGGGGAGAAATCCTCCGGCAACGCAGGTTTAAACCTCGCGTGGGATAGATTTTTCGCTGAAATATTGTGAAGGTCTGTTCTGGGGTTTGGCCTGTTGGCTCTTTCCCTAAGACCTATGCCAACTTGTGCACATCTCTCGATTTACATCCGCCTGGTTAAGGGGCCTCTAGTACAAGTGGGGGAGTTTCGCCTTCGCAAGGGGGACTTTCTCCTAAAAACAAAGAAAAGGGAGATGATGGGTGGCTTTAGATTTCTAATAGTTATAGAATTCTACATAAAAATGTATCTTATTATTCCCAGTAATATAAGATTTTTTTTTGTTTCCACTTTTGTTGGAACCAAAAAAAAAAAAAAGACTCCCAAATTATTCAATCATTTAAAATTCACAAGCACGACATGATAAAAAAAATTTAAAAAAAATATATATACATATATTAGTGATTTTTTATGAGGGTGGTGGGAGCATGTGCCCCAAAGTAAATCCACCAGTGGCTCAATCCAAAATTTCTATGTTTGGATTGTGATTTATTTAAGAAATTTTGTATTGGAATGTGAAAAAAATTTAGTGGGAATTTTTATAAGAAAAAGTATTTTGGAGGGAGAATAAAAATTGCATTGGAGGGAATTTTTTTTATAATTATATAAGGAGAATATGGAAGGAAATTTTAAATTTTGAAATAAAAAGGTACTTAGATGTTTTATTTGTTTTCTGAGAAAAAAAAATTAACCTTTTGAGCAACACTCCAAACATAGCCATATTTCTAAAATGTGTTTAAAACTGAAATCATATTTAAGTTCAATAATGAAATATATTTAATGACATCACTGAAGTTGTATTTGTCAAATAATTATGTCACCTTAGTGATGAAATCTATTCGACTAAATGAAGTCCACTTAGAAGGAGGAATAGTAACAAGCTTTTTGGTCACTACTAAAACGCTGATGCTTAATTTTCTAAAACAATTATAGCGATTTTTTAACATTTTGTCAAAAACAAAAATATTCTCGTTACCATCGTCAATGATGGTGGATTGCATCCTTTTGATGTTATATTGCAGAACATATTTTTAGCTGCAACAGAAACAAGTGCAGCAACCATCATTTGGGCTATGACATCTCTTATGAGAAACCCTCCTACCATGAAGAGATTGCAAACTGAAATTAGAGAAGCATTTGGGAGTAAAATAGAGGCAGAGGAACTTCGGGAGCTACCCTATTTAAATGCTGCAATAAAGGAAACCCTTAGATTGCACATTCCAAATCCACTGCTATTGCCAAGACAAACTATAGAAAGGTGCACAGTTGCCGGCTATGAAATCGAACCCAACACCTTAGTCTTGATTAATGCATGGGCCATTGCAAGAGATCCCAAAACTTGGGAAAATCCAAATGATTTCAATCCTGAGAGATTTCTGAACAGTGATGTGGATGTGAGAGGACAACATTTTGAACTGATTCCATTTGGATCTGGCCGTAGGGGCTGCCCTGGAGCCCATTTAGCCATTGCAACGGTGGAGCTTGTACTTGCAAATCTTCTGAACTTTTTTGATTGGGAACTGCCGTCTGGGATGACGATAGAAGACATAGATATAGAAGGTATGCCCGGATTGGCTATGCTTCCAAAAGAAGCTCTTTGCCTCATTGCCAGGAAGTGTGCTTAGTTCAAGCTACAAAGATCGATGGCAAATTTTACATAATTACTTGCAATAACTTGTTTTGTATGTTTGATGTTGTAGGACTAAGCAATTGTGAGGTAAAGAAAAAAGTTTGTTAAACATGTATCTAGAATCTATGGAGAGAAGCAGTATCATTGTAGAAGAGTACCTTTTAAAATAAGCTTGTAAGAAATCCAAATATGATTCTTATCTTTGTTTACTCTTCATATTTTATTTTTGTTTACTCTACATTTTGAAGGCATATCTTGGTAATGGCAACAAAATAAACCAGCATTAGCAAAGCGATAAATAATTACTTGCTAGAAAATTTTTGTAAATCTCTCATTGACTACATTGACTTAATGTCTTCATAGCATGAATTAGATAAACTTATTTTTACTTAATAACTGCCATATAAATGCTACAATTTATTATTATTACTGCACAGAAAAGTTCAAACTCTGGAACAAAAAATAATTTAAGGAAGAGAAAGCCAAAGTGAGAAAGTTTTATCTGGATGTAATTTCATTTGTACAACCATATGTAAGAGTTTTGCTTACACTGAACGGCATTCTTTTTGTGCTAGAAGGAGGCATGATTAATTATGTTTGTTAATTAGCTATAATGAGAGTCATTTTATACGGGTAACATAACTAAATAAAATATAATCCTAGAAATATACTAATAATGGATAGAAATCAAATCAATTTTTTGGGGATCAAATGTGAAATCAAATCACCATCCTCTATATGGGGTAATGGTGCAAATAACACTTAATATTTAAATAGTTGTACTAAATTAAATATAAGGGTGTAATAATTTATTTAAAGGTGAGGCAAGATCATAGAACAAGGACTTTCTTTTGGCCATCTAAAATATCTCTTCTCCTTCCTTTCTCTCTTCATTTTTCCTTCTCTTCTTTAGTTTAATAGCAAGTCACAATCATTCATGGTATCTCAGCATTGTTCTAGGCTCTATTATCATGCAAACTCTTAATTTTTTATTATTATTTTTTTTAATGTCCTATGGACATATGGAACCTACACGAGAAATAAGCTAGACCTAAAGATTGAGATTTAGACATGAAAATGTTAGTAGACAATTTCATCACAATGATGAATTGTTGGTGGACTAAAATATCACAATCATCGCTAGTCAAGAAGCAAGTTCATTAGTTAAAGGTCTCCTGGATGTAGAGAGTACATAGATCAATTTGATGGATCTCAACTTAATCCAGTAACACTTGATGAGAATAATTATCTAGAATGGAGTCTTGCTACTCGGTTATAAATAACTAGACAAGGATATGTATGATTCATAATGGGAACAATTAGGGGTTCTATTATAAGAGTGATTTGAATATCATTGTTGTGAAAGGGGATATAGATAATGCAAAGATTTTAACATTGATTTTTCTATTCAATGATCCCCCAAGGCCCCAGTATTCATAAAATCGTAGTGTATCTAGATACAACTTGAAAGGTTTGGGAAATGTTGGAAAAAGAATATGGAAGGAAGAAAAATATTGCTTGAATTTATTGGCTTTCTTTAGTTAAGAATAACGAATTGACTAAGTATATTCTTTATTAGGTTGAGTTTCATTTGCTTAATTATGTTATGACTCTTCATTATGGACTAAGAATAATGAATACACAATTGATTAGTACTAATTGGCTTTCTCACCCACCAGGGATTGATACGGTTAGCATCTAGTATTCATCAGGCCAAACTTAACTAACTTATATATATTATATATATAGTTAATTAGTGCATAATATAGTTATAATTAATATAATTAGTTAGTACATAATGTAAGTAATCAGTACATGTATATAGTTATAGATAGATACAATATTGATAATCATATTCATAAATAATATTTTCTAGTGCTTCTAGATATACTGAGCTCTACATATTCTTGTACAGTGTCAAAGGTGAATCCAAACTAAAAAACGTAAAGTTACTTACAAAATACCTATTTATTGATAAATGTTGCGTTAGTCTTAAAGTCAACTTACTGACTTACATTTTATATGAGGTTGAGAGTGTAATGTTGTTGGCGTGTGCATAAAAGCTTGTCCCTATTCAATATGGATGTCATACTTTTAGTTAGGTGAAATTTATTATATTTAATTATTTAAATTTTTTATAAACTTTTAAATTGAATAAGTATTGTAATTAAAATTTTCTATAACTTATTTATATAAAACTTAAATATTCAATATATATAATTTTTTATTTCTTTATTAAAATTTAGGCTTTATTTTTTCCCTTGATTTACCTTAAATTTTTTTTAATTTGGTCATTAAATAATTAATTAGAATTTTAGTTTTCAAAATCTAAATAATTTCATTTTCAAAAATAAAATTTCTTTTCACTACCACTATAAACTAATAAATTTCAATGGAGAAAACTAGGTATAAAAAAATAAATTTGAAAGTTCTTATCATTTATTATTGAAAAGGTCTTAAAAAAAGGTAAAAAAAAAAGAAAATGTTAAGTAAAAAAAAAGGGCGCGTTAAATTAGAGTTAGAGAAGCGGCAAACTGAAAATATTGTAAGGTTTGAGTGAATTCCGCAGCTTCAACATTTGGTGTGAAAGAAAAAAGATTAAATCGCAAAATTCGTCCTTTACATTTGAGCCAAAATTCTTTTTAGTCCTTTATATTTAAAACGGTTCTTTTTAGTTCGTAAGATTAATAAACTTGTCAATTTTAAACCAGTGACCGGCAGTAGCCCATTTCTCCGATTAAATGACCTTTGCTAGGGCTCACTGTCTTATATGCAGGGGGTATTTTCGAAATAGGTAATTTAACATCTTCTTCTTGCCTTTTTGAGGAGAAAATAGCAGCAAATGTTCAATTTTTTCATAGAGATTCACACAAGGAAATACTTATTCCCCAATTTATCATCTTCATTTCTGGATGACAACAATGGAAGTAGAATTCTGATAACCAATCGAGTGAGTTTCTCTTGGTGATGCCTTGCAGCCAAGCTCCTTGCGTGGATTCTCCGTCGGCCGCAAGCTCTTTCATCCAACGATTCTTGATCTTTGCTATTCCTTTCCACTACTAAATGTTGGATTTCAACCAATTGAATTGGCTCATTTGGACCAATTTCATCGTCATGCTGAGCCACATAGTATACTCCACAGCGCTTAATAGGATGTGAAGATCGAGTGGTTTTGATTTTTCCTTGGGTGGATGTGTATCAATTTCATCTACCCAAGCCTATTTGAAGCTTCTTGTGTTGAATCAAAGTAGCCCAGAATTTTCTTTGAATTTTCCTTGAATTTGTAGTGAATTTTTCTCTGAATTTTCGCTAAGCACTGAACCTGCACATCTTCAAATGAAATCACTCTACCTCAATCAAAGCTCTGTGGGCAAGCTTTCTTTGCTGTTTTAATACTAATATCACCGCAAACAACTCTTATTTGAGAGAATTTCACGCATTTTCACCGATAGACATTCAAATTTTGAACGGTCGAGGGTCTCTTAGGTTTGCATGATCGGGTTTCTTAAAATTCTCCATGGATTCTTGATTCCAGCTTCTGCAATTCATGGGAAAGACTATCAAACCTTCCTTTGTCCCTCTGAACTTGGGTGGCAAGCGTACAAATGACGGATTGGATCCCTCTCCAAGTCGGGGTGTCAAAGAACGTAACCGTGATATGAAGAAACCGCAGTAGCGTCTTACGCCTTGAATTCTTCTCTGGTTTGATGAAAAGTCGCTGGTTCCTCCCAAGTCGCTTCTAATAGGAGATTCCAAGTGATGATGATTCGATGTCGATCTATCGAGCGCTAGACATGCCCACGACCGCTTGGCCGAAATGCCAAAGAAAGCTTCGCACCTACGCCTTCTAGCATTTCGGTCAATTTAGGTGATGTAGATTCATACTGCACCAAATTCACCCTCTAACGGTTCAAAGAAGCTGCACCGCCCCACCACCGGTCCACCGGATGTATCGCCTTAGCCGCTTCTATCTACTTCATTTGGGAAGCTCGAAATGTGAGACTTTTTGAAGATAAACCAGCTTTTTCATTCAATCGAGTCACTTTAGGGCTTAACCTCGGTTGTAATTCTTTTTCCTCTTGGGAGTTATTAATTCATTTACATTTCTTCCAAAAAAAGAATTTTGATAACCGATTATCTCCGTGATGTGGCCTTAAAAATTAAGCCGCACAGATCGCATTCTATTCATCTACTTTTAGGTGATGAAAGTTGGATCTTGTTGGAAAAGAAGATATTCAAAGGTGAGGTTTGTCCGAGGAATTGTTGCTAGTTGGAAAGGAAATTGCTCGGCATTGTCAAGATTACTAGCTACTTCCATCTCCTGCTCGCTATGAAAGTATCAATCCTTCCAACCAAAGACCACCACAGGCTGATACAAGCACCCTTAAGCAAAAATACAGATTTGGCGACTCGCACTCCAAACCCACCAAAGATTAGAAGCAAATTTTCAGCAGTGACACACCCCACAAACACAAAAAATTTCAAAGAAGAACAATCAACCCCAAACACAAATATTTTTAGCAGTAGCAGTCAACCCCAAGCACCAAAAAAAGCAAATCCTTCGATCAGCAAGGCCCGAATCAATAGAAGAGCCTAAAAATCAGATCTTTGTTTGTTGAAGAAAACACAGAATATAGGAAGAAAGACCAATCAAAATCAGATCTGTTGGTTTCTTTGCAAAAAGCAAGAAGAAGATGTTAAATTATCTATTCGAAAGTACTTCACATATAAGACAAATACTTCTAGAAAAGTCATTTAACCTGGAAAATGGGCTATTGCCGGTCACTGGTTTAAAATTGACAAATTTATTAATCTTAAGGACTAAAAAGAACCGTTTTAAATGTAAAGGACTAAAAAGAAATTTGGCTCAAATGTAAAGGACGAATTTTGCAATTTAATCAAAAAAAATCAGCCACGAAAATTGTACTTAAAATTCCTATCTGTTACCTCAACCTTTCAAAAGTTCCCCTGAAGCCTATCTTTCCTTTCTTGCCGCCTCTCCCCCTCATCTCGGATCTCTCTCCCCGCCGGCAGCCCCCATCCCCTCTAATCGTTTGGTTCTCCCCGCCTCTCCATCCCCTTTCACTGGATCTGTTCTCACAACTCTTTCTCCCCTCTCATCGGCCGACATCTCCCCGCCTCTCCCTCCCCTTTCCTTGTTCGGTTGTCCTTGTCAGTCCCTCCCTTGTTCGACCGTCGTCTTCTTCGGGCCTCTCCCTCCCCACTCCTCGTTTGGCATCTCTTTCCCTGCCATCTGTTAGCTGTCCGAAATGGCCGACATCTCCCAAATGGGCTCTGTTTAGTACACCGCATCAAACGGCTGAATGTTCCATTAAATGATGGAATTGATGATAATAGTTTCAAGGAATTATTCTGTCCTATTATCGAAAAGGTTATGGCTGTCTATCAGCCCGAAGTAGTTGAGCTTCGATGTGGAGCAGATTCACTAGTTGGTGATAGATTGGGTTGCCGATTGCCTATGTGTTCGCTAAGTTTTTTACATTAAACATATATGGTTACTGTTTTGTGTCATTAAGGTGATAGAAATTTGAATTGGTAGGATGTCTTTTTGTTGATGAAATTTTAAGCGCTTCAAGGTCATTGACTTCTTTGTTAACTGCTTTGTTCAATCAGATATGCCGTCTGTGCGTGCTAAATAAGTTATTATTGCTTGGTATTTGGAACTTTACTGGACATTTTTGTTGCGTACTGAACTGCTTTGACTGTCTGATGCTTCTTCAATTTCATTTTTGTGTATGAATAATAGGCAAAAATAAAAGAAAGATCTAAGTTTTGATGATGATCTTGTTCTCTTACATGTGGTAACATGTAATAGAGTTTCTGGGTCCACAAGATGAATTTCAGCTCTGCCAGAGCTGTGCTTCAACAAATTGGAACTTGAAAAAGTTTTAGTTAGTATATGAATTGCTTTTACCATGTTGGTCATTGAGAATCATTATTGTTGTGTTGGATATGTGCCTTGCCAGTTGTGGAATTAATATGCTTGTGTGAATTTGCATGAGTCCATCTTGCCACTTATTAAATGTCTCTTTTCAAATTCAGAATGTTCTTTTTATCTTCATTTTACATTTTGATTTTTAATAAAAAAGTGTTTCTGTGCTTAGGTGACACTTTCAGTTGTCCGAAATTTTTTCAGACTTGTACAACTAGAGTAGTGGTGTAAAATTTCTTTTTTCTGCCTGTACTGAGGTGATAAAAGAAAATGTTAGCCTTTAAGGCTGGCTTGCTTGATATGAAACCTGATATATATTTCTATTACAATCATTGATAAAAGTCTCTAGAGTTCTCAAGTTTGTTTTGTTTTTAGATCTATTGCTCAGGATAAGGTGCTATGTAATTGCTCTGGTTTCATCTTCTAAATTCTATGATAGTTTTCTGCTTTCATTAGTCTTTTTTTTTTTCTGGATATGTTAGTAATGTTTACTTTTTCAAATCATGCAAGTATTGTCTAGGTTGCAAGTAAATCAGTTGTATTAAACAGTTTAATTGGGCATCCTGCTTTGGTTAGTCCTCTCTCAATGAGTGTCCAAAAAACACTTTGTGTGGCGATCTTAATTTTTTGTTTGTTTTCTATTGTTTATAGCCAACTGGTGAAGGTGGTGCTATTAGTGCTCCTATATGCATTGACTTGAAAAGGGATAGTTCTTTGAGCAGCAAATCAATTATTTTGCAGATTGACAGCAAATCACAACTAGCTTCTGCTAGTGAGATTTGTTACCTTCACTTGATGCTCTTGTAGCTAAAATTTTTTTGTGCTTTTAGATTTTACGCTGAGAAAGTAAGCTTAAATCTTTAAATGTGGGTATCCCAGGACTGCCGTTTTGATTTGATAACTTTTTGGCACATTCTAGGTGCTCTTCGGCATTCTTTGCAAGACAGACTAAGCAAAATTTCTAGCAAAAATCGTGATGAGATATATTTAAAGCTTCGAACAAGTACAGGTGGGTGAATTTTAAGTTCTATTTGTGTTGCTGGGAAAGAAAGGTTTATGGTTAGAAGATGAAACAAGTACATTCTTTGCTAGATAGCTATGGTTTTGTTCAAAGTCCTTAACATTGTACTACAAAGACATGCATTTGTACAAATTATTCCCATGGAGGCAAACTCACACATCTTTTACATTTACTTTAGCATTGTTTTAGTTCAACTTTTGTGTTATTTTAAGACTACAAGTTCTTCTGTGTATGTTTTTCCTTGCATGGGATTCATGGTGGAGGTTGAATTAAGCACCCCACATGTGGTTGTATTACTTTATGAAATGTGTTTTGTAATTGCAATCTTTCGCTTTTGTTATATTACTTTTATGCATTGCCATTGTAATCTTTCACTTTTGTTGCTTTGATATTTGTAACGATGGCGTTGCTTTTAATTGCCATGCTTCAGAGGGTCAAACTTTTGTTTCATACTTAGCATGTTGGTCCAAAGTTGAACACATGGGTTGTTTCATACTTAGCATGTTGGTCCAAAGTTGAACACATGGGTTGTTTCATACTTAGCATGTTGGTGAGAAAGATGCATGGTTGTAATCCTTTAACTTTAATGTTAAAATTACAATTTACATAATAATCTTAGGATAAAGTTGATTTCATAGTACTCCTATATAAAGCTCCCTCCCACTAGTTATGGTGGTGTTAACGTTGTGGCACTTTCGTATGAAGCAGGGAGGCCGCTGTTGGTTAAGTTTGTTTTGTATGTCTTTATGGATAAAGCTCGCTTACAAGTGGGAGATGATGGACTGTATCTGAGTTGCTGAAATAGAATAAGGTTTGTTACCTTTCTTCACAATTTTGTCATTTGTGTATCCGTGTTAGGTGATGGCTTTAAATTTCTGAGGCTTCCTTTTTTTACCCTATATTGTTTCTCTATTCTTTTTGTTAGCCATTTTCTTTGGATACTAAGTTTGTTTCAAATCATTGTTAAGTTAGTTTGCTTCAATTCTTCTAACCTATAATCTGACTTCAAATTTTTCAGTGTTGGGAAAGGGAAAACTTAATGTATCTTAAATTAGCATGGAGAAGAAAGAGGTTGTTGTCTAGTGGTACCAAGACTTGAAATTTTTGATTTTTCTGGTTTCTACTTGCTGTATGATTCCTGACTTGGTTGTTAGAAAATAGAAAGCACAAGTTGGAAAAAGAATAGACTTTCAAAAGTTTGAGCTTGCTGTTTGTCTAGTATACTAGTGGTTTAGACATCTTCAACTTCCATTACATCCATAAACTTTTTCTTTTCCCTTTTTATCTTTTTCCATCCTACTTTTTAGCTTTTGACCCATCCATATTTTGTGCACTCCCCATCCATCTCCAATACAAGAACTTAGAGTTAATGGTGCATGAAGTTACAACAGATTCATCCAATGTAATGTGCGGAGCACCAATGTTGGAGAAAATAGAGAAAACTTCACTGAAACCAAGGGGTTCAAGTTCACCATTCAGGTGCATTTCTAATTTCGTTCAACAAATGAATTTGGAGAAAGACCAGGAATTGTCAGTTGCCAAGTAATGTATAGAACTCGAGGCACTGGTGGCCCACAAGTAGCAAGAGGTAAAAAAGATATAGTACATGGCTTATCCTTCTTGAAGAAAATTGTATGCTTGGTACACTGAAAATGGATAAAGCTTAACTGTAAATGTCTTGTATCATGATTCTAATTATGATATCAAACTATGTGTATCTTGTTTTCTCCTAAAGACTCCATTCTCTAGTTTTGAAAACTAAAGGATGAATGCTTTTGATGGTGTTTTAATTAGATAATTTGCTCACATATATAGTGGCTTTATTGGATTATTTGGCTTTCTCATCACATTGTGTTGTTTAAGGAAAATCTTTCACTTTGTAGATTTCTGGACTTCCAAATGAAAAAGAGGTTGTATATGGTGCCTTAGATTTGGATAGCTTGGGGGACTGAATTTCCATTGATTGTTACAGCTAAAGCTCTAATAATAGGGTTGGAGAGGGTTTTGTGGAGGAGCGGTTGGATAGATTCTTTGCTTCCCCATTGTGGAGGTTGGGTTTTCTAAATGCTAGGGTACTTCATTATGCCAAGTAAGCTTCGGATCATTCGTTCTTTCTTTTGGACAGGGATCCTAAACAGCAAAGAGTTCGGGGCCGTTTTGTGTTTGATAAGAGATGGTTTAAAAAAAAGGATCTCTAGGAAACAGTGGTGCAGGCATAGAATCGGGACAAGTGGGGGACGAGGCAATATATTTTAAGCTCTAAGATTGCTAAATGCCGATTAGAGCTACTAAAGTGGAGCTTCAGTTCAAGGAATAATTCTGCTAGGAGAATTAGAGCGCTTCAAGCTCAAATAGAGGCTTTGAGTAGGGATGGTGGAGGTAGGGATTGGCAAATATGGAATGGTCTTATGCATCAACTCCGATATGAGTATCGGGAGGAAGAGAGATATTGGCAGTAGAAGTCAAGAAACCAATGGTTGAAGGCAAGGACATTAATTCTAAATTCTTTCATTCTTCTACCATTTAGAGGAGGAAGAGGAATAGTATTGAAAGTTTGATCACAATTTGATCACAAATTGTGGGATACTTTGACAAGTTATATACTTCTAGTAAACCAGTTCAGTCTTCTTCTTTGCTGGCAGGATTACCTCAATCTATCACTCAAGCCATGAATAGAAGCATGATGAAACCGGTGGAGGAATCTGAAGTGAAGGCAGCCCTGTTCCAAATGAATCCCAAATAAAGCTCCTGGATCGGATGGTATAACTCCTTATTTTTCCAAACTTGTTGGAATGAGGTTAAATTTGATATTCTCAATGTTGTGAAGGATTTTTTTTCATAGTAAGAAATTACTTAGGAAACTCAATCATACTTTGATTACGTTGATACCTAAAGTCCAATCTCCTGTGTCAGTAGCACAATTTAGGCCCATTAGTTTGTGTAATGTGGTTTATAAGATTGTGTCTAAGATTTTGGCCGAAAGAATTAAGCTGTGCCTCCATAAGTGTATTAGTCAAAATCAGTCCGTGTTTATTCTTGGCTGTCAAATTCTGGATAATGTGGTTGTAGCTCATGAGTGTGTTCATACTTTGAATTCGATGAGACAAGGGAGAAAGGGGTATATGGCAGTGAAAATAGATATGGTTAAAGCTTATGATAGGGTGGAGTGGCATTTTCTCGAGCAGGTTATGAGGAAGATGGGGTTTGTATGGGGAGTGATTATGTAAATTAGGCAATGCCTTTGTACTAACACGTTGTCCATTTGTTCACAATTTACTGACGACTTTAAATTGTCACAAATAATGTTGACTTTTTTATATTTCTTGACCACCATATGTGGTGACCAAAAGTGGTCACCAATCATGATTTTTTTTTGTGACAATCTTGTATTATTAGTAAATAAAAAAATTATGTTTTGGTGACCACTTTATTTCGTTACTGAGAGCATGACTATTTTTTTTGGTCTAGCTGTACCAATTAGTGATCACCATGCCGCCAACGTTTATTACTAACTGAGCTTTGCAAACCACCATGTGACCATAGGATTTTGGTTACTAAATCTCATTTGTGACGACTATTATATATTTACTGATCACTTTTGACTTGTCTTTAAAGGCCAATTTTTTTGTAGTGAAGTTTCATCCAATATAGGACAATCATCAACCTTAGGACACAACAAAATCTTATCTTCTAATAAAATTGAGTTCTTGAAAAAGTATGTCACACAATTAATGCTCCTAGTACACCTTTTATTGCTTCTATTGCCATTACAAAAGCAAGTATCAACACAAATAGCCCTAGATTCATTTATTCAGTCTTCTAATAGAAACCCAAATGTACTTTGGATTATAGATTTAGATGCTTTTGATCAAATGACAAATTGTTCTATATTTCATAATTACCAACTATGTTTAGGTCAAAATAATGTTAAAATTGCTAATAGAACTCTCTCCATTATTTATGGAAAGGGAGATGTAAAAATTAGCAACTCTTTGACCTTAGATTCAGTTAGCCATGTTTTGAAATTTGCTTATAATCTTCTTACTATTAGTGGTTCTACAAAAGTCTTAATTGTTTAGCAATTTTTTTCTCCGTCTCATTATTTATTCTAGGACTTGTGGAGGATGTAAAAGATTAAGAGTGATCATGAGGATGAAGGAGTCTACCTTTTAGATCAAGATCCTATTTTTTTGAGTCAGATTCAATCAACTCATCATAGCAAAAAGATGCTAGATGACACAATTGTTGAACTTTATATTTGGCACGCTAGGTTAAGTCATGTGTCCTTTCCTTCTATGAGGGCATGCACCGTGGCCCCTTTTTGGGGCCAGGCCTCATTCAGCCACATCAGCGCCACATCAGCTTGTGGCCAGGCCAGTACTATTCACGCAGCCACTATAAAAAAATTTACTCACGCTAGTGGCCTGGCCTGCACTATTCACGCAGTCATTATCAACTTTTTTTACATTATATTAAAATTAAAAATACATTTAATAATACAACTTTAATAATTTGTTGGACCATTATTAAAAATATTTTTTGGCAAATAAATTTATATTACATGAAAAACTTAAATTTACATTACATGAATTTAAATTACATATAAAATACGTAAAACAATCAATAGAAAATAAATTTACATTACATTAAAATTAAAATTTAATAATACTCTTAAAAATGAAAATAAATACTCTAAATTTAAAATGAAATACGTAAAATGAAAATAAATACTCTAAAGCAAATATGAAATTCTTGAAACATGAAAATAAATATGATAAATTAAAAATAAAATTCTTAATAGCATGATTAATTATCTATCATACATTATATACTTAAAACAATTAATGCAAAAACTTTCATTACTTTAATGAAAAATAAATTTATATTACATTACATTAAAACTAAAAATTAATGCTTATACGCAAAAATGAAAAAAAATACTCTAAATTAAATATGAAATACTTAAAACAATTAATGGAAAATAAAATAACATTACATTAGAGTATTATTAAAATTTACTAATAAATGTTCACAATTATGACTCTAAATGAAATATGAAAGACAAAAACCAATTAATGGAAAATAAAATAACATTACATTAAATTTAAAATGCAATAATTTACTTAAAAATGAAAATTATGACTCTGAATAATTTCTAGTCTCATGGCTGATTTCCACCAAAACGTTCCCATATGTGTTCAATCAAGTCATTTGTCAACTCATTGTGGATTTCTCTTTTGTGAAGTTGATTCCTGTTCATCAAATAATTATTTATGTTGAAAACTCTCCCCGTCGAGAATTGCGGAGTATTACGATTCTTCGCTTCGTTGCTCGCAATAAATGTTGAAGGATCAACGTAATGTTCATAGTTAATCCGCTCATCCTCGACGATCATGTTATGCATTATAATACATGCATTCATGATTTGATGCAATATACTCCCATCCTGCGCGAAATGATTTTTAATTATCCGCCAACGTGCTTGCAACACTCCAAACGCCTGCTCAACATCCTTTCGAGCGCTTCTTGGCATTGGGAAAATAATCTATGTTTATTTGTTTGTGGTATTGGGATTGATTGGATGAAAGCGCCATTTGGGATATATACCATCCGTAGGTAGTATCCCATGTCATATTCACTACCATTAACCGTATATTGAATCGCTTGTCCTACCAAGTAGTACATCATTAAACATAGGGAACGATAAAGCACATTTAGATCATTACACGAACTCGAGATCAAGAATGCATGCCAAATCCATAAATCTTGGGAAGCCTTCTGAGTATTAATGTAGCTACGCCATCACGCCCTTGATACATTCCCTTCAAAGCCGCAGGACAATTTTTCCACTCCCAATGCATGCAATCAATGCTTCCGATCCTGCCCGGGAATCCCCGCATTTCACCAATATGCAATAGCCTTCTCATATCTACAGGAGTTGGCCTCCTCAAGTATTCACTCAAACACATTGATAATGCCGTGACAAAAATGGGAAATGCAGGGACTAGACGTAGTCGCACCAATGCGCAAGTACTCATCAGTTGAATCCAGAACTACCAGAGCCAACATTCGTAATGCAATTGTGCATTTTTGCAAAGTAAACCCCATTCTACCGGCTATGCGCCTGTTGTTGAAAGTAGGGAGAAATTTGTAGGCCTTCCACAATACGTAAGAAGAGACTTCTATCCATTCTGAATCGAAGTCTGAATTGCCTGGCATTGTATATAGGATGTTCGGCGAAATAATCATTCCAAAGACGGATTTGACCAGCTGCTCGATCTCTATCTGGACGACGATTTGAATTTTCGTTCCGTCTATGCCTTCTTCTAGGCCTTGTAGTATGTTCTGCATTTTGCGCATTTACACTAGCCTCGAAAATTTGGACACAAGTTTCATCTAACAACCTGTCCATTTCTGAAAAAATTGAGTCAAAATCATAAGAATTTGAATTCATTTTGTTGGAAGAAAATAAAGATTTTGAGAGAATTTGAAAAATATGAAATTCGGATTTTGACCTAAAAATATGCAAATTGCATCTCATTTTATAGAGGATGAAATTTTATGACCGTTGGTGATTTTTTTTTAAAAAAAAAAAAAATTTAAGCCTCAAATGGCCGTTGCAAACTGTTGGACAATTTGCAACGGAAAGTACACGTGAATGCCGAACGGTCACTTGTTTAAAGCATTTTTGGGTCTCAATTTACGTGTACAAAAGTGTGGTTTGCCAACGTATTGGAATCACAAAGCCGTCATTTAGCAAAAAAAAAATTGGGGCCAGGCTCCTTTGCACGGCCCGCGTCTGTGCAAAGGAGCCCGGCTTGCATCAGCCATTGCCAAGTCAGCAATTTTGCTGACTTGGCATTTTTGCGGCCAGGCCCCAAATTAGGAAAAAAGGGCTATGGTGCATGCCCTGAGAGTTCTATTTCTACAACTGTTTTCATCTATTTCCCTAAAAATTCTTCATTGCTCTCTTTGTCAATTGTCAAAAAATGTAAAACAAGTTAATTTCCATTAATAAAAACAAGTTTTAGGTTACTTTGATTTAGTTCATTCTGATGTTTGGTGTTTGGGTTCATCTCCAATTCCTTACATGGATGGCTACCCTTACTTCATTAAGCTTTATTAATCATTTTTCTCATTGTACATGGATTTACTTGATGAAAACTAGAGAGGAAGTTCCAGATATTACAATGGTTTATCATAATATGGTGAAGATTCAATAAGGGAAAAAAATAAAAACTCTTAGAATGGATAATTCTAAGGAATATTTTAGTCACACTATGTTCTCCTAGAAGATGCTGGGACCGTACATCAATCTTTCTGCCCATAATCTCCAATGGAACATGGAGTTTGTGGAAAGAAATAATAGACTTTTGTTAGAAATAGTTTGAGTAATCTTATTTCATCGTAAGCTACCAAAACATTTTTGGAAGATATTTTGACTGCAACTTATATCATTAATCAAATGCCATCAAGGGTGTTGGAAATATAAAATCCTGTGTCCACGTTGTGTCTCAAAATCCTACCTTTTCTCTTTTGCTAGAAATCTTTAGTTTTTTGTGTTTTATTCATTTCAAAGAGTTCAGTCAAGGAAAGCTTGATTATAGAGCTACTTTCATAGTTATTCACTTACTCAAAAGGATTACAAATGTCTTGATCACAACAGTGGGCGACAATGTGTTACGAAAGATGTCACATTTTTTGAACCTTTTCTTAATTTTCAAGAAAATCTTCTTTATAATTAAGGAGAATAGTTGGGTAGAAGAGCATTTCTTAATAGGGGTGTTCATTTTTATCCGATCCAACTTCAAATTTTGGATCGGATCGGATCAATACATTTTCAGAGCGGATCAAGTCTTGATCCGATATGATTCGTTTCATTTTGATCCAAATGAAATTTTTTTAAAAAAAATAAAAACTTTTTTGCTCCAAATATAGCTAACATTAGTTATAAAATATAAATTAGTATTGTTTTTGGTAATTTAAATAATTCTTTAATTAAAATTAGTCAATTTGTGACAAAATAAATGAAAATATTTACATAAGAATACACAAATCAAATTACATGAAAATACGCAAATGAAAATATGTACTTGAAATTTATTTATTATCTTTACATTAAAAAATAGACAATTTTTTAATATAAAACTATTAATTTCAAACCTAACATTATATATGAAAAGTAAAGCAAGAGCCAAAAAGATAAGAAATACCCAAAAATGGATCAAAACCAATCCGATCCAATCCATACCAAAATATTCAGATCGAATCGGATCATTATATGCTCAAATGCTGATCGGATCGGATCGGATCAAATTCAGATTGGATCATTGATTTTGAACACCCCTATTTCTCAAAGTCTCTCTTTCTAGAGAATCAAATCCTTTTTTGAATGATCAAGATGTCTTACTTCTACCAATTCTAATTCTTCAAGTACGACTCAAGAAGAGACAATCAATGATCCTATTGATTCTAATCCTGTGATGTCACTTACTCGTTCAAGTAAAATCTAAGGATTAGTTGGTTTATCATAGAAGGAAGGGTCGAAATTCTTTAGCCATGGAAATATCCAATCCCAAACCTTACCAAATCAAGTAATTTTGAAGTTCATTTGTTGGATTGTCTTGATAAATGTCTTAATGATCTTAACACTACAAGAAAATTGGTTTTTTGTGACCCAAAAAACAATGACAACAGCATTTCTCGTCACTAACAGTAGCCTTTATTAACGAGAAAAATTTAGTCACAAAGAGTTGGTCACAAATACGTTCATCGTTGACAACGTGAAAAAGTGGTCACTAAATGACGTCTTTTAATGACAAGAAATCGTAAGTTGTCACTCGTTCATCACTAATTGTTATGGTGAAAAAAGACCGTCAAAAGCTGATCACATTTAATGATAAGTATTGGTGATGACTACTCTACTTGTCACGAAAAAGTTGTAAAATCTATTTTTGAGCACCAAAAGTTGACCACATTTAATAACAAATATTGGTGACGACTACTCCACTTGTCACGAGAAAGTTACAAGATCTATTTTTGTGACAGAAAAAATTCATTACTAAATTTATGACTTTTACAATATTTTGTAGTCACTAAATTGTTATGATTGGGCTAACAAATGGGCTTATGATTGGGCTTGTTTTGGTTTAGAAACATTTGATATACATATATATTGTATATAAATTAGTATGATTTGGTTTAGATTGTATAAATATTAATTGGGTCAAATTGAATGGGCCTAATTTTGTAGTAATTGGGCTTCTATTATAAGAAATAAGAATTGGGTTAAACAATTTTTTCATTGAGTCAAATTTAGTTAATTTGTATTATGACACTTAATTTTCATTAATTGTACTTTGACACCCTAACATTTATATATTTGCTACATAATTTTACCTCAAGCACATAATCATTCAACGTTAAAACACACTATTGACTAATAACAATATTAGGCTTCTTTGACCAAGAATTATGATTGGGTAAATAATTGATTCACTAGACCAAACTTAGCTAATTTATATTATGACTTTTAATTTTTAATAATTGTACTAATACATCATAATATTTATGAATTTGTCCACATAATTTTACTTCAAACACAATGTATTTTTTAGTATTGAAATACAATATTGAGTAATAATAATTGGATTTCTATAGCTAAGAACTATGATTGAATGAAATAAAATATTCTTCATTAGGCTGAATTTTTTTTTTTTTGAGAAATATGTCCTATTTAAAAGAAAGGCAGACATTGATCTGACCACTCTGGTAATACAATGATAATGAAAATACTATGAATCTTATCTATTACAAATTAATATTATCCGTATGCACATATGGGAATGGAGAAGAATCCAATGAGAGCCTTTAATATGAAGAGGCCTTATACCGCTTAAAAGCAAAAGATGAATGGGAAGCAATAGCAAACTTAGCTAAACAACTGAATTGAATTGGCTTCACGCAAATGTGTGAAACTAAAAACGCAAAGGACCGAAAATCCAACTCAATAGAATCCAACTTCTAAAGAATATGCATCTCACTCATTATGGATTGATACAACATCTAGTACTATTCATGAGGCCGAACTTAGCTAACTTATGTATATATATATATATATATATATATATATATATATATATAGTTAGTGCATAATATAGTTATAATATAGCTAGTTAGTACATAATGTAAGTAGTTTGTATATGTATCTAGTTAGATACAACATTGAGTATTGGAAATAATATTCGTAAAATAATATTTTCCAGTGCTTCTAGATATGTTGAGCTTAACATACTTTTGTACAGTGTCAAAGGTGAATCCAAACTAAAAGATGTAAAGAGTCATTGACAAAATATCGATTTATTGATGAAGATTGTGTTAGTTCTAAAGTCAAATGATAGGCCTACAATTTATATGACAATGAGACTCTAATTTTTTTGGCTCACGCGTGAAAGTTTGTCCCTATTCAATAAGGAATGTCATAGGTTTAGTTTGGTGAAATTTATTATATTTTATTACTTAAAATTTTTGATAAACTTTTAAATTGAATAACTACTGTAATTAAATTTTTTCATAAATTATTTATATAAGACTTAAATGTCCTATATATATATTATTTTTTATTTCATTATTAAAATTTGGACTGTATTTTTTTCCTTTGATTTACTTGAAAAATATTATTAATTTTATCATTAAATAATTAATTAGAATTCTAGTTTTCAAAATTTAAATAATTTCATTTTCAAGAAAAAATTTTCTTTTGACTACCACTATAAACTAATGAATTTCAATGGTAGAAGAGTAGATATACAAAATTAAGTTTAAAGGTTTTTACAATTGATAATTGATAAAGACTTAAAAAAGGTTAAAAAAAAATATAAAATATTGAGTGAAAAAAAAAAGGCGAATTAAAGTATGGACGAAGAAGCGGGAAACTGGGGAAAAAAAAGTGCTTTATGTTGACTTTTGTGTTATGCATCTTCTAACACTTATTCTCACTCAAAACTCCACTTCAATACTTGGAAAAAATGCAGCACCTAAAACTTGCCGTCACTTCTTGCAACCCCAAACTTCTTGTATAACAATAGAAAAAATGGAGGATTTGAGAATATAGCAGGTCCACCGAAGTCTTTTGCAAAAATAGCAGGTTGACCAAGTCTTTTGAGAATATAGCAGGCTGGCTGTAAAACCGACAGGAAATGTCCGAAAAACCCCTGATACTCCTGAACTTCATCGTGTAACTTCATTTCACATTTCTTCTGCATTCTTTCATTCTTCATGGATTTAACATGCCATTTTCACTGTGCGGTGCGTACATGAAATCAAATCCACGTACAGGTTAATTCGTTGTTAATAATTAACAATGTAAACTACATCCCGACCGACCGACGAACAAACAAAATCCCGACGTCTCAAACTGCATCTTCACCTTTCTTCTGCATTCTTTCTTCTGCATTCTTTCTTTCATTCTGCATTGATTGAACATGCCATTTTCACGGCATATGCATATGAAATCAAATCCACGCATGTGTTAATTCTGTTAATAATTAAAATGTAAACTACATCCCGACCGATTTAACAAACAAAATCCCGACGCCTCAAATCGGCAATTGGATATTTGAAGATGGTCAAGACTTATTAAGGTTCTACGACAAATAAGGAAGGAAGTCGGCATCCGTTGGACTAATAAACGATAATTAGTCGATGTTTCACGAGAGGTTAACCGACTTGTAGACGACCTTTAGTCGAGGTTTTGTCGAGGCTTTTTACGATGTTTAGTCGAGGTTTTGTCGACTCTAAGTCGATGTTTAGTCGACATTTTAAACGTCGATGAACATATTACATCTTATTGTGAATGACATCTTATGGCTGTTGGATAAATCGAGGTTTGCTAATTTATTTGATATTGAAATAAAAGAAACTAACATAAGTCCATCAACATCTACCGGTAAGAAAAAATAAGGTTTTCTCTGTTTTGATTTGTGTGTTTTGTAATGCAATGAGTCAGAGAGAAGGAAGAAAAAAAACAAGAGTCATAATATTTTGGAGCTTTCCTTCATATAGAGCTTTATGCATTTTGTTAAACAATTGATAATTTTTTAAAACAAGCACAAATTAAGAGGCTTTAGCACAGTATCTCGTTATTTCCATGTGTTTTGTTTTTCATTTTTTTACATTTCTATCACATATTTCTTGATGGTGTACAGAATATCATGAGCGAAACTAGCGGATTTTAACACTTAAATATGTCGATTGTCGACTGAAACTACTGAAATGTCAAATGAGTATGTGTTTAATTGATAAAACATAATACGGATAATGAACTGTAACTATTCATTACATCAAACAAGAGAGTGTCAACAATTTTAGTCCCTACAAACTAATTGATTTGTGCATCGCTTGTTTGGTTGTGTCCGCTACCGCCCACAACGCACTACGCTTCTTCTCAATTTTTTTCTCGCCGGTTGAAGGAATTCTCTTTTTCTTGGGCCGACCACTCTTAGCCCTTGGTTCTGGGGGTGATAGTTGAATGGATAAAATTTCTTCTGGCACAATCCAAGCCTTAGGATCACCAACGGGCATAATAGGCTCTGCATAAGCGCCTATAATTGCAGCAGTGTGATAAAATTGCGAGCATAAGGTGTAATGGTCAATTTGACGGCGTCGAGCTGCAGCTAGTGCATGCACACATGAGAGTTGATCCATATCAAACACTCGACACGTGCATGTCTTTTCAAACAAATCCATCGTAGTCACGGTTTGCAATATCCTTTACACACCATCTATTCATATCGACCGGATCAACAACATAGGATTGTGCTTCTCTCATCCTTGATCCTATTAACTCTTCACAAGATGGTGTGGTCATTGTGTTGATTTCCGCACTGCACGCCTATCGTGGAACCATCTTTGGAGTGTGTTACGGATGTAGTCCACCAAGGAATGAATAGGCAATTCGCGGGCATCTTTCAACAAAGGCATTTAGACATTCAAAGAATGTTGGATGTCATTATTGTATAGCGTCTCCCACTGCATGTGCCCTTGACCAACGCTCAAGCCCCACCTCTTAAATACTCGCCAACCCGTGGATTTTGTAGTGAAATAATTCCAAACATCTCATTGAATTCAAAGAATGGTGTAAGCCTTTGCAGCCTTAAAGTATAATGGGATCAAGGCTTCTTGTTTGAATTTGGATTTGAGGTTGTTGCTTAGATGATAAATACACGCTCTATGGAAGGAATTAGGAAAACGTTGGCAATACCTTTGGCGATGCTCTTATGTCGATCGATACAAATACCAACCCATCCACATCGGAGCCAATTACAATCTTTAACCTCTCGAAACCACTCCACGATGCGTCATTCTCTGAATCAACTATTCCCCAACCCAGGATATACTTGGTTGTTACCATCTATGCTAGTTGCAACAATTAATGAACCGGGATATTTTCCTTTCAAGAAGCAAGCATCAACGGCAATAACTGGCCGCATGTGCCGTTGGAATCCACGAATAGATGCACCAAATGCGAAAAATAAATACTTGAAGCACCCATCTTCTTCTCGATATTCTTCAACAATGGGTTCGGGTTCAACTCATTCATGACATGCAAATAAGATGGAAGTATCCGATACGAATCCTCAAAACTTCCTCGAACTTCCTCCAAAGCGGCTTCCTTGCGCGCCACGCCTTATTGTACGTTATGTTAACGCCCAACTCCGTCCGAATATCCGAAATAATTTTCGCCTATACGGCCGACATACATCTGTGTACTTACATTTGATCCATGAGCCAAGAACATCTCGGCTGGCGTGCTTATGATCACTTTGGACCAATGATGATTTGCATGTATGGTTGTTAGCATATTTTGTGATCTTCCAGGCTGAAGAATTCCCAACGGCAGCTGCATTCAACATCCAACTGCAATTTTTGTCCTTACACCTCAGGTACCAGAATTGCCTATTAGCCCTAACAACCTTCCACTCGAAGAAATGCTTCACGGCCAACATGGACATTCTCATGAACAAATGCCGCCTAGTTTCGAACACATCTTTCACTGCAACATCAACCACTACAGCCAATCGATCAGAAGACGTACCACACTCTGCATGTGATGACTGCGTCGCGGTAATGGTTGGCAAATTTCTTGAGACGATGTTTGATTCCTTTTGCCTTGTTCCCACGGGAACTCTTTGTTCATCTTCTGAGATAAACATTCCCTCATCGGGATCATCCCCCTCATCACCGGCGTGAGGGTCTTCAGCCGGAATGCAAACGATGCTGTCATCGATTAGTCTTGTATGTATGACATCGTCCGTCCGGACAATCAAATGAAAGATTAATTGGCGAGTTGCTAGCACCAAATTCATCTTCCGTCGTGTCCCCATCTCGAATGGTGACACATAATGGTATCCTTGCATCACCCCGCTTAATAATCTCATTCAAAAAACATTGGACATGGTGATCATTTTTTATAGGCAACACCGATTTCTTGGATAGGTATTTTGGTAGGTACTCGATCACCAGTTTTGGTATGATCTCCGAACCTAAATCCATTATGCCTACGATTTGATTCATCATTTCCAAGAAGTTCGAGTCTTCCTTTAACAAAATGGTTTCAATCCTCTTATAGCCCACGAATCTATGTTCATTCGTGGCGGGGTCAACACTCCATTCTCCCCCGAGAAGCACATGAATGTACCCATTTATCATTGTGCGCCATTCCGCATCGGAAATAAGAGGAGTTAATTTTCTAATCAAATAAAGCGGCAATAATGGAAAAATGCTAGGAAGAAAAATCAATTCGCAATTATAATAACCCAAGGGAATTACAAATCATAAAAATCAAGGAAGAACAAATCCCGCAAGAATTATAATAATAACCCAAGGGAATTACAAATGATATTAGGGAATCATTGAGGAGTGTACTTCATACTTACAGATTGGTATAATGAGGAGTGAACTTGATATCTTGGAGGGAAGTTCGGTTCGGTGCTCAGAGTGGCCGCAATGTGCGTCTCAAATGTATATTTAGGTCTATTGAGGACAAAATGTTTGCTAATCGTTTTTCACTCCGCAGGCTCTGTTTTTGTACAGGAGATTGTTCAAAAATTAATTTCCCGCGCTTGCCGCGCGCTAACACCGTTTTGTGCACGACTAAGGCGCTCCCTCGCGTAAATGTCGACAAAATCTCGACTAACTATCGACAAACTATCGATTAAATATCTCGAATTTTACCTCGATTTAATCTCGATTATATGTCGACTACATCTCGACAAAATATCGATTATATCTCGAATTTTCCCTCGAATATATGTCGACTAACAGAAAACCGACCTTCATATAATCTCTCGCTTCTACAACATTTTGGCCTCCTTTTCAATATTTAATAATTTGTAGTGTCTTAAATATATTGAGTGTCTTGACTTGAGTATTAATGACTTTCATGGTTCTCTATCTTTCAAAGGTAAGTTTGGGTAAATAATAATACTATATGCCACAAATTTGAATCATGATAAATATAATGCAGGAATTATGCATTCTTTTCTGAATTCAAAAAGAAGTCCAGTATGAGATAAATATTAATTTTTATTACTTATGATATACAATATTATGTTTGTATACAACAAAATAAAGTAATTACACATTCACATAATGGATATTAACATACGCTTACAAAATTAGTCACTAAATGTTCTACATTTACCCAAATTCCTAGCTAAATTATGTAAAGTTATTGATTGCTACCTATGCTTCCTCCTTGCCTTCCTTCCTTCCCTTCGGCCGCTTGCTCTCCTTCCCTTCTTGCTTTTTTTCCGTTCTACCTTTCTTCCTCTGCTCTGGCTGGAATTTATCCTCCTCAAGTGCGTGGACGTAAAGTTCGTACGCCATTTGTTTGTCGGTGCAATGGTATTTAGCGGAAGTCCATGGATTATGCATTCTGCCCACTTGAGTACGTAAATACCACAGTCGCCGCTACTGCAAGCACGATGGAACACATATTTATACAAATTTCACATTATAAGTGATCAAACATGCCGTAAAGGAAAAAATAAAGATACTAGCCTCGGTGCTTGGTGCTTCTCTATGTGCTCAACCACGACTTCCCATGCATCCCCAACTGGATGTTGTTTGCGATAGCATGTGTTAAAATCGCACGCCTTAATTATCTTGGGCATTGTTGTAGTTAGATACTCTAACTTCGCAACAACAACTGTGCCCTGGGGCGATGGGTTATAAACACATAATTTCTGCGCATTTATGTTCATCTTCACAAGCATCCAGTGGTTGCCATCTACGTGACATGGGAATAAGAGGAAGTCCAGTTTGTCGTGTCGGTGGAAACGAACCATCACCGACAAACTGCTTCAGCGCCATGTCATCCACGTTTGCATCCCTCTTGTCATTATGAATCATCTTCATGCCAGTCTAACACAAACAGGAGTACGCATCGCGTTAGATACGTTACAGATATATATAACCAGTCATCTAATCTAATAAAAATTGACATAAAAGTGGCTATTGTTTTAATAATGCCAACTTGTAGTACTTTTAATTTTTGTCAAAAAAAAATGATATACACAATTATATTTAACTAGTTATCCTTTCGTGCGATGTATGGAATATTTTTTTTTTATAAAGATAATAATTATAATAATTAATTCCCATAAACTAACTTACTCTCTCTGCTAGAAGTCAATTAAGAGCTTATATTTATAAAAATATGCCAAAGGGAAAAAAAGTCTCGAGATCTCAATATTTTTAGAAACAAATTTCGTAATCTCTTCCAAGTTATAATGGTTAGTGCTAAATAAACAAGGAAACAAAAATTAGAAAAAAAAATGAAAATCCTACATTAGGCCATTCACATAATCAACTCCTAAAATAACATAGAATTCACAGTTGCACAAAATAGAATTGGAAGCATGACAGAAAGATTGGCATCCACAGGAAGACAATCAGTGCGTCTATATCTAGTAATCCATACTTGCTTCTATAGATCAAGAATAGCCATAACTAAGATTGGCACTAATAAAGGCCAAAGAAATGAAACGGAACCGAATAGAAACAAGATTATGAGTAGGCAATTTTTTAGAGGTTTAGAGTTTATGATTTCTATTAAAGCATATATGATTACTCATGCACGTGTCATTGTGATGAAGATAAAATTTATTGAACAGTACACTTATCTAGTATTGAACAGATAATTTATTTTTACAATTGAAAGAAGTCACTGATCTAGTACTTTGTAATTGTACTTGTTATCACCCATTTCCATAAAAAAAATTCCCGTAGGCTCAAAAAAAAACAAAAGTCCATTTTGAATTGATTATAATTTTTTAGTTGTTAACATAATACTTTTAATATATTATTAAATGTACATGATTATATTTTTTTCCCTTATTTTTTAATTATGATAATATATATTTATTACTAGTATAAGTAATATAAAACTTTTATAAGAAAAATGATTTTAGGTGAACAATCTTACATCAAGGTAGACTCCATAATTGACATATCCTTGCGCCCATGTTAATGATCCGCTTATGCAGCATTGAGGTATACAAATCAATTTGCTGCAAGGAAAAAGGATTCAATTCAGTGGAGAAAAGCAAATATTAGGAAGGTTTTAATATTACGTCGACTAAAAACCCAAATTTACGGATCATTGAGCCAATATCCTTTGTCCACATAGTCTTCAAAGAAATCGAGTCCAAAGAAATCCCTATTCGTGTCCACAAATAGAGCGATGGTTTGTGCCGCATCCACTCCTTCATTGTTACATCCTGGCTTCCGAAGCACAGATGACAGACTATGTTCCTCTGACGCAAGGCCAAGAGTCGGGCCCAGATTTTGCCCAACCCCTTGCTCCGTTGGGGGTTTGGTACCTCTTTCCTTCATTGGAGGTGGTGGCGCACTTGTTGCAGGTACGGGGACATTAGGCGAAGGAGTTCTGTGTTCGATACTAAGCTGATGTACTATCTCCAACACAGAGGTCTCTTCCTTAGACAATTGCTCCACTAGCCCCTCCTGCACCGGCCCTAAGGTCTCTCCTGCCGTGGCCTGTTCATCACCGACCGCCCCAGTTGAGCCCTCTTCGGCTATAGGAATGCCCTGAGCCCCTGGAATTTTATTTATATCAAGGCTGTAGCTTGGGGAAGTGCCTTGCAAGGGGCCGACTCGGGGATGGTCGCCAGCGTTCACATGTGACATAAGGATGTGCACATATTCTTCCAACATGTACACCTTAGCCGTCATCACATCCAGGCTCCTCTTTAGGGTCTTCATCAGATCATCCGACTTTAGAAGCCTCACTCATCTTGACACTTAGCCAATTTGGCCTCGGTCTTGCTTTGCCGTTCAAGTAGGCTTTGGATGATATCATTTGGTCGATCTCCTTCAGCCACGACCTCATGCCGGACTTTCTGCCGCTTTTCACCAGATTCGATGTGTTCTTCTCTACTCCTCTTCCTACAGGACACATAAAAATCAGCAGCATCGGCATTCTCTCCCCAACTCCGCATCGCCCCCTCGCCTCCTCTGTCTCTTGCTCCCATTGCAAGAAATTTTCCCGTTCTTCCGAGTAGGCTTCATTCGGTTATTTTCACCTTCCTGCATTAAATTTTGGTGCATGAGGAAAGTTACATTTCACAAGAAGATCTCAAATAATTGTACTTGTGTGATGTCATACCTCGCCGTCGGATGTCCGTTTGCCCACACCGCTTCCTTTCTTGTTCTCTCCGTTGACAACTCACGCTTTCCACCTAAACATCCTCGGCTTGTCCTCAGGATTCAACCCTTTGCACCATCCTCAGACGCTCAAGATGTGGCATTATCTCATATGCAAACACCTGACAAAATGGAAATATTAGGCCATTGAAGTCAATATTACACATGTAGTTATATAACTTAAAACACAAGTGAACCGTAATCTTACCCCAAATGCCACTGGGAATCCCCCAAAAGTGTATGTCCTGTTTTCAGGGTGAGTTGTTTGCTTCAAGGCATTAATCATGCTTTTTCTAGCACTATCGATTGTCGCCCTGTAGGACAGTTCACCCCACGGAATTTCATCAAAGCTCTTCCAATCACAGGCCAAATGAAGGAGCTTGTCTTCAATTCGAGTTCTCTTTGCCATGCCGTTGAATGATATGTACGTAGTAATAGTGTCAGGCTCACCACATCAATGTCTGAATAACTTGAGTTTATCCGCTCGTAGGCCTTCATCACTTCATCGTAGGTAGCTTCCTCCGTCGCACCAAGGTGTTTAATGAACTTCGATATTGACGGAGGACCATCAGGTGCGCGGTACTTGGCATATGCACTATCAAAATCGCCCATCTTCAGTTCGTGATTATGGCAAACTGCCTCTTGCCAAATTTTACCTTCTTCCCAGCAACGTTGAAGTAAATGCTATTTTCCCGCTTGGATATCTCGTCCGGTTTGAGTTGCCTCAACAATAGGGAATGTATGATCTGTTTGCACCAGAACGTATGCTCGTGGTCAAGAGCAATTTCAGCTAGACAACTCTCCCTTCGAAGTATTTCCTTTTGCGTCTCAGTCAATTTCGACCGGATCATCTTCATATTGGCTTCATAATAGCAATATTGCGATACCTGAGCGTTGAAAAACTCTCCCTGAACGACCATTTGCGCCTTCAAATGTCCCTACACATTGCATTGTCAAATCCGTTCAATTATTGCACATAGTCACTCTCACCTTTTATTATGAAATATGGAATATATGCATTCACTGTAATTTGGAAAACTATAAATTTTACAAGAAGTTGATATTTATAATCAATTTATTCGAAGGCCATTCATAAACTAAATACAATTATACACTTGCATCACCGTTCTAGTTTTGGTATCTTTGTGTGATAGATTAAATCGACACTTGGTCGAGGCATTTTGTGAAATTAACCAAATAATCTCATTAGAAAATAATATCGCACATTACAAAGCAAAGAGAGATAGATTAAATCGACACTTGCTCGAGGCTTTTTGTGAAACTAACCAAACGAAAGTTTAGAAAAAATATGGCACATTACAAACCAAAGAGAGATAGACTAAATCGACACTTGCTCGAGGCTTTTTGTGAATCTAACTAAACGAAAGTTTAGAAAAAATATCGCACATTACAAACGAAAGAGAGATAGACTAAATCGACACTTGCTCGAGGCTTTTTGTGAATCTAACCAAACGAAAGTTTAGAAAAAATATGGCACATTACAAACCAAAGAGAGATAGACTGAATCGACATTTGCTTGAGGCTTTTTGTGAATCTAACCAAACGAAAGTTTAGAAAAAATATGGCACATTACAAACCAAATGAGAGATAGACTGAATCGACATTTGCTCGAGGCTTTTTGTGAATCTAACCAAACGAAAGTTTAGAAAAAATATCGCACATTACAAACCAAATGAGAGATAGACTAAATCGACACTTGCTCGAGGCTTTTTGTGACTCTAACCAAACGAAAGTTTAGTAAAAATATGGCACATTACAAACCAAAGAGAGATAGACTAAATCGACACTTGCTCGAGGCTTTTTGTGAATCTAACCAAACGAAAGTTTAGAAAAAATATCGCACATTACAAACGAAAGAGAGATAGACTAAATCGACACTTGCTCGAGGCTTTTTGTGAATCTAACCAAACGAAAGTTTAGAAAAAATATGGCACATTACAAACCAAAGAGAGATAGACTAAATCGACACTTGCTCGAGGCTTTTTGTGAATCTAACCAAATGAAAGTTTAGAAAAAATATGGCACATTACAAACCAAAGAGAGATAGACTAAATCGACATTTGCTCGAGGCTTTTTGTGAATCTAACCAAACGAAAGTTTAGAAAAAATATCGCACATTACAAACCAAATGAGAGATAGACTAAATCGACACTTGCTCGAGGCTTTTTGTGAAACTAACGAAACGAAAGTTTAGAAAAAATATCGCACATTACAAACCAAAGTGACATAGATTAAATCGAGGCTTTTTGTGAAATTAACCAAATGCAAGTTTGTCCATTCTTTGATCGATGCTTTTGCCTCGAGCCTATGATTTACAATTGATCGAGGCTTGATCGAGACATTTTCAATCGGCATACAGAGGACTCATTTGTTCGAGACTTAGTCGAGTTATTTTGGGCATTCAGTCGACACTTGTTCTCGCCCAAGTGTTAATCAGTAACATGGTTCTCGAGTGTTTTGTGGACAGTTTTTGTGTGTTTCAGGTTATAAAAAAACAGTATTTCTAAACGTAACAAGCATGTGCAAAACCCTAAAAACTATAACAGATTCTAAACGGAATGCGCAAATATAAGTAACCATGAAGCAACCAAGCACTATGATTTCTAAACGTAACAAACATGAAGCAACATGTGAACTAACCTTCTTCTTGTCCTTAGTCGGCTTCTCTGATGTCTGCTCCATTGCGCCAACTGCCGGACGTCCACCTCGAGTACGTGCCATTTAGTTTGCAATGCTTGAATATGGTGTAAATGGTGGATTATATGGGTTATCAAGATCAGAGAATAACAATCGGTTGAAAAATGTTACTTCCGTGTTCTTCGGCGTCGTGAGTGATGATGGGAGAACGATCAGTCGAGAGAATACGAGTGGGCGCGGTTTTCAAATAATAATTCCGTAAATTTTTATATTGCCGAGAGAATACGAGTGGGCGCGATTATTAAACATCGACTTAGAGTCGACAAAACCTCGACTAAACATCGTAAAAAGCCTCGACAAAACCTCGACTAAAGGTCGTCTACAAGTCGGTTAACCTCTCGACGAAACATCGACTAATTATCGTTTATTCGTCCAACAGATGCCGACTTCCTTCCTTATTTGTCGTAGAACCTTAATAAGTCTTCGGCCATCTTCAAATATCCAATTGCCAGTTTGAGACGTCGGGATTTTGTTTGTTCGTCGGTCGGGATGTAGTTTACATTTTTAATTATTAACAACGAATTAACCTGTACGTGGATTTGATTTCATGTACGCACCGCACCGTGAAAATGGCATGTTCAATCAATGCAGAATGAAAGAAAGAATGCAGAAGAAAGAATGCAGAAGAAAGGTGAAGATGCAGTTTGAGACGTCGGGATTTTGTTTGTTCGTCGGTCGGGATGTAGTTTACATTGTTAATTATTAACAACGAATTAACCTGTACGTGGATTTGATTTCATGTACGCACCGCACCGTGAAAATGGCATGTTCAATCCATGAAGAATGAAAGAATGCAGAAGAAATGTGAAATGAAGTTACACGATGAAGTTCAGGAGTATCAGGGGTTTTGGACATTTCCGTCGGTTTCTGACCACTGCTATATTCTCAAAAGACTTGGTCAACCTGCTATTTTTGCAAAAGACTTCGGTGGACCTGCTATATTCTCAAATCCTCCAGAAAAAATCTAGCACCCGAAGCTTGCCTTCACTTCTTGCAACCCGAAATTCATACATAATAATAGTCTTGCAGCCGATTGAAGATCACTGGACTTCACTATTGCAACCGATTGTAGTCTTCTTCTCTTCTTATTCCCACTAAAAACTCCACTTCAAGACTTAGAAAAAAGCTACAATAAAAGCAGACTAAATCGAGGCTCTCTTCTTGCAACTAAAACCGTTCTTCACTTCTTGATGGTGAGGTAATTGCTAATTAGGGCTAGTGGTTTTGTTGGTTTTGGTGCTAACTACCCTGTGGTCTTGGTTTTGTTAGTTGTGATGGTAATTGATTTTGATTGGTGGTTGGTGTACTAATTTTGTGGGAGTCTAACTGGTGGAATGTGTGCATATGAAGTGTTTGTGTAAGGGGTTAAATGGAAATGTGGGTACCTTGACCTACAGATTTGTTTCCATTTCCTTCCTCCTCCCATTTTTCCTCCAATGGATACACCTCTCTCTACTAATCTTCCGCTTATATGGCGGAGAAAGTTTAGCAGGTTACTACCAAGCATCAATTTTATTGAACTTCCCCATTTTCAAAAGAAAAGAAAAGGGTTGACAAGTCTCCTTTGTATTCTCAATTTCTGCCACTCCCAAGAGAATGATTTGGTTTGAAGAGTCTTCCATATGAAATGATCTAGTGCTAGCACCGGGTTTTTTTGACGAAATTCTCGATCTAGACCCAACCTGCAAAACATCTCCAATTTTAACCACTAAAGTACTTTGTGAGTTTGTTCCATTACCTCAAGTGTCTATGGATGATTACAAAGAAACTTCAAATATCATTGAAAATCAAACTTACAGATTCTAGAGTGACTTTTTCTTTGCTTCTAATTTCCATCCAAAAATCGACTTTAAAATCAATTTTTTCATTTTGCAAATATAGATTCCAGTAAATTTTGAAATTTTTAAATATAACAATATTTTTAATTTTGGAAAAACTTAATATTCAGTTAATTTACTTTTTTTACTTGCATGTCTTGTCCGATTATCTTCGATGTACTTCCATGGAATGTCCGAATCAAAATGACATTTTCCTGAGGTTGTAATAACATCAATTTAGTTGAAACAACATTTCAGTTGAAACCATGGTGCATAGGATATTACTTATTCCTTTGGTAAACCCCTGCTTCATTCATCTCTTATATGTGTATTAAACTTTCATGCTTGATGTCAAAATTTCATTACATTTAACTCTTACAATTTAGGGGCTATGAGTGGGGCATGTGAACTATGTATTTCATTTGGAAATAACATAGAGTACAGTTTTGGAAATGTATTACATAATTTTGTTTTTTATTTACTAATTCACCCTTTGAATGATTTTATTTACTAATTTTTGGATGATTGAGCAATGCATATCGATTTTTTATGTGCATTTATTATGAAATGTCATGCATATTGTTGTACCTATGGACCATAGCTGCAAGTTTTTGCCTCCGAATCCAGATATTGGGTTCTTCAGCCATCATATTATGTGCAACATCTTCTCTTGTAGGTTTTTTCTCCAATCAAGATGTAAATATTGCAGCTTCAAGCAACTTGAAGATCAGTTCATCTTCTGAAATTTGGAGAGTGAATGGTGAAATGCTAACAATTTTTACTTCAAGGGCCTTGCATCAACACGTGTCATGCAGCAATATTGCCTTAATTTTCATAAAGATTTGACTCTTGAGTAGGTCAAAAGGTATAGTTCGTTTTTTGAACATCTCATAGCAATTTTGCAAGATCAACGTGCTGCTGCCTATGGTTTACTGACCAACTCAAATGTCTGTGGGAATGTGTTTGGCCTTTAGCACACTTGTTCTCAGATTCTTTTGCTGGTCCTGCTGGCAGCAAATGGTCTTTTACTCCAACCAAAAGTAAAATTTTAATTGCGTGTGGCAGCAGAGGCAACTTCTTGATAATTTGTCTACTATGATGCGTAAAGTGTGTTTGTTGCTGCGAAGGGTTGAGTGTAATCACTTGAATTCCTGATCAACTTTGTCATTCATGTGTGATTTCCATAAAATTTGTAAACAGTAAAAATGCATACACCATATGAGAAACTTAGGTATGTTCTTTCGTTGGTTATGAGTTTACTAGGGATTTGACTTCACTTATGGTGTTTTTTAGACTTTTAGGTTCCTAACTTTTGTGACTTTTATTCAAACATCCTCCATGTCATGGTTATTTGTCATTTGTGTCTAAGATTTTCCTAAAGCTAAGATTCTTGCATTGTGTTTGTCAATTGTTGTATATTTTAATTCAGATTGCACTTCCTAGCACATGTGGTTTAGAAAAAGGGACAGTTATTATAAGCCCAATTTACAGGAAGTACTAGAGCACATTATTTCAATACTTCTAATTTGAATTTGTTTTTAGTGGGCTGTCTAGTTTTCACATGACAAGAACTTTGAATGGGCAGTTTTAGTCATTTATGGCATGGGTTGGCACTGCTCTATGTTAGCATATTTTTCTGTTTCACTTTTCTTTATTGTGCACATAAGTGGGCAGAGGATTTGTTCGATGCTTCTTTTCGGGAATCAAGCAGTTTTTTCAGTGATGTAATGAATGATAATATTGCATTATGTTGTGAAGTCCATTTTACTTTTCCTTGTTTTTAAATTGAATTTTGTGGTTGACTCAATTGTTTCACCATTAAAAATTTTTGTTCTCTTCTGAAATGTCTTCAATTGGATTTCTTAGGCTATATTAGCTTACTTTTGTTTGTAAGTCTACCGAAAGTGTCTCAGTCCTTAAATCATTGAAAAATGAAAATCAAAAAAAATATCTTAAAGAAGTTGTTTCTGTCTTTATGTGATTTTTTTCTGGATAGTATTTGCTTTCTTATGTTGCTACTCATTCATCTGTTCTTTCAGCTCAGTAAGCCAAACTTCATCTCCGAAATCCTCAAAAATTTCTTTGACATCTGTCCCTCCAAAGTCCAAGAACCAATGGAAGATAACAAAGAAGTTTGTATAGGTTTTTCTAATGTTCTTGTTTTTGTATTATGTTGGTAGTTTCTATCATGCCTTCTTACCTAATAGTTATTTTTGTTGTATAATGCTGTTTTTTCAGAGATCAAAGGGTGCGTAAGCTGGTTTTTTAGGAAGGTGGGCTGCCACCATATCTTGTAGCTCTAATGCACTGTTTTAACTGTATCTACTTTAATGCTAGCATTGTAGAATGATTTTTGTAAGAGGCTTGACTGATATCTTGCAGACTTATGATTGGGGAGTCTTGATACCTTTTCCTTTATTATTATTATTATTATTTGTTTTGCTTGGATGCTATAGCAATCTTTTAAAACATACATTGCTTTTTGTTGCCAAAATTTAAAACATACATTGCTTTTTGTTGCCAAAATTTAAAACATACATTGCTTTTTGTTGCCAAAAGTAAATTTTATAGTTTTTGGTTCTCATGTGAGTGCAAGGACTCTTGGATCAATTTTCACTTTGTAGAATGTGATATATATGTATGACCATCATGTTGACTTTGTGCTGGAGTTGCATTAACGGGTTTTATGGCGACCTAGTAATTTTGCTATGCACCAGGACTGGCATTCCAATTTGGATTTTCAAGTGAAGTATTAACTCCTATAGGACCATACAATATGCATTTCATCTAATGGTAAACATGAATCACTAAGATCATGATTGGAATCCAAATGCAGTGGTGATCAAGATTTTGTTGTACCGTTACTTGGCTTGTGCACACTTGTTCGTGAACTTAGTTATTACTTTCATGGATAGATGATTTTGATAAATCTTGCCCTTGTTGAGTTATCTTTTCATTTTCATTTCATCCTTATATTTCTTTAAAAAAGACAAAACTAGAAAATGGCTTGAAAGTTGACCTTCAAAATAGTGAATAAATTACAAGTCAAAAAATAGCCCCCTGGAAACTCACAAACCAGCAAATCCCCAAAGATATCAAATTATTTAATTACTAAGGGCAGAAGTTATGTGTCAAAAATTCCTAATAGATCAAATTTTCAGTAAAATAGGAGTATGTAAAATAATTTCAAGGCTAAAGTGCTAAAAATGGTAGACTAAATGCATGCATGAAAGTAAGCATGCCAATGGCGAAATCAAGCATAAGATTAATGGAGAAGTTTTTGATTTGGAAACAAGCATTTTATAGTAAGTTACTCAATTCTCTTATCATTTATTCATTTTCTACTCATTAATTTTATATAGTTCCATTGGTTTTTGACTATCTTCACAGCATGCATACACAATTTTCCCAATGGCTTTAGACATTCTAGGCTTCTCATTTAACTACTAGTAGTCAATCAAGATATGAGCTTTACAAGCTAGGCAAATATATTTACCGATAAAAATAGAAGAAAGATATCACTACAAGAAAAATGACCTTTAGTGACCAATCGATTTTGGTCACTAAAAGCACAATTGTCATTACCAAAAGTCTTTAGTGACAACAAATTGGGTGGTCACCCCCTGGTCACTAATGCCCCGTCACTAAAGGTATTTAGTGACCACTTGAAAAAATGTCGCCACTAAAAGGTCAATTTAGTGACCGCATGCGAAATGGTCACCACTTAGTATGACAATTTTGGTCACTAAAGGGGTTGTTTTGTCATCACTAAATGTTCCAACTGGTCACTAAACGTCTATCAGTTAACGCCAATTAGTGATGACATGGTGACGACAATTTGTCGTCACTAAATGCTATAAAGTCAATGAATTTGGTGGTGACTTTGGTGACAACAAAAAGTGGTCACTAAGTACTGTTTAGGTCACGTGACACAAATGGTGACCAAAAGAAGTGGTCACTAAATGTTGTAATTTAAAATGAAATAGTGATGACTTTTGGTGACGAGAAATTGTCGTCACTGGAAACAAACATAATTGGTGAAGAGAAATTGTCGTCACCGGAAACAAACATAATTGGTGACGAGAAATTGTCGTCACTAAATAAGTGAGCGGTTGGTGACCAGAAATTGTCGTCACCCAATACAAGCATAATTGGTGACAAGAAATTGTCGTCAACAAATAAATAAAAGAATGAATGAACGCAATATTGACGACAATTGGTGACCATAATTGTTGTCAATAAAAGTAATTTTATCCACTATTTTAGTGACGAAATTTTGTTGCAAGAAAATTGTAAAATTGCAAAAGAAATTGGTGACAACATATATTTGGTGACTACATTTGATGTCAAGAAATTTATGAAGAAAAATGAATTAGTTTTAACTTTTGTGACGATGTTTTTGGTGAAATAGCATTACTCACGATTACTAACAATCCAAAACATGTGACATTCATAAATATATATCAAAATAAATACCACGACTACTCCAATAACAAATAAAAGTAGAAAAATCAAATAGCGATGGCTATTTTGATGACGCACTTGGTGAAGTAGCATTAGTTACTTCGACTCAAAATTCAAAACATCCAACATTCATAAACATCTAGGATTAATAAACATCCATAAAAGTAAATACCACAACTACACTAACAATAAAAAATATAAGTGTATAGGACAAATGTGAAAAGTAATTCATTCAACTACATAGGAATACAAGACTAAAACATTATGCAAGAGACAATATCATCCAAAAAGTGGTAGCTAATCAACAAGATATCCATCCTATATCTTGTAGGAAAAATGAATGAAAAGCATTAGGGCTATCTAATAGATACATCTGACTTCTAGTAAGCAAAATCTAAAACAACTAGAGTGACATTCCAAAAGCATCCCTAAAATCCAAAAGAGGTAGAGGCACATTTACAAAAGCACTTTCAAAATATTGGTGCTAAGCAACCAGTGTTAATGTTTCATACATAAAGCTACCATATAACAGTGTTCCATAAATACAAAAGAGTCACATAATATAATGAACAAAACAGATTACCAAATACCATCAGCAAAGTGTGAAGAGCACCATCATCTGTCCACTATGTACATGCCAAGCCTAGAGAAGATTGATTCACTGAAAACATAAAACAAAAAATCAATTGCTTTGGAGAAAGCCATAAAAGTTAGTTTGGTTACAAGGATAGTTCATTTATCTAATAACGCCATGACTCTAAAACAAATGCAAGAACAAACCACAGCTGAAATACATGTATACCTTGACATACTTGTCCACATACCCCATCACAAGCTTAGTGAATTAAAAGAAGTATATAACTTGCCTCCATTAGTACTAAATCAAAAAGATGGACTATATATATAGTGCAGCCACAAGAGAAGTGAGACAACAAATAGTCCGCGTTAGGAACATTACATTTCAAAGTTCAAGCAAACCTAAAATGAAATGTTCAACTGGATTCTTGTAAGAGAAAACATAATTTACGAATTGGCCACCTCCATTTTACAACTACTAACCACAAAACAACCACAAGAACAAAACAGAATTTACGAATTGGCCACCTTCATTTTACAACTGCAAGAACAAACCATAGCTTGAACAACCACAAGAACAAAACAAAATTTACGGTTGGCCAACTTCATTAAACAACCGCGAGAACAAACCATAGCTCAAATAGCCATAAGTACAACTGCAAGAACAAAACAGAATTTACGAATTGGCTACCTTCATTTTACAACCGCTAATCACAAAACAACTACAAAAACAAACCATGGCTCAAACAACCACAAGAAAAAAAACAGAATTTACGATTTGGCAAACTTCATGTTACAACTGCTAATCACAAAGGGATTGAATTAAATAATTACAATATGTGTGAAAAGAAATCAATCAATATTTGAACAGCTAAATGTCTATTGTCCCACACAAATGAAGTTGATGAACGATTTGGAATTGTGCATAAAGGACAAGATTGTATGGTTGCCAAAGAATTTGGACAATCGAAATGTAATATTGTCGGTTGGCCACAAAATTTGGAAAGTACACAACACAATTTAGAAAACAAAGTTAATACAAATTTGTTACATAGAAACTTCAAGAATGGCTACTGTAGTAATAAGAAAAGAAAATGTAGATTTTCTCTTTTGTGAAGACAATAATGTGCAGCAATTTGTGTAGAATCAAATGTGCAATAAAATGAAAAATAGCAAAAAACCATTTGCATTAAAAAAAAAAAGCATGCAACCAATGTTTGAAGCATGCACTTACCTTATCTCTAAACTGTGCCCTAGACAATTGAAGCACCTCTGCCATCAAAGTGTCCATTTGCGCTTGCATCCCAGCTTGCTTTTGCTTTTCCTTGAGAGCAATCATACTAATCATTCAGCATTCAAAACCTATATGAAGAAAGGCATGAAAGATAAACTTGTGCATTACAAAAGACAACATTTTACTTTCCCAGCATATAAGAAAATAAAAGTTAAATATCTTAGTTGAACCATGAGAATAAGACATTATCCAAACATCTTACACCCCACAAAATAATAATGTACACATAATTCCCTTGGAATTCTAACAGAAAATAGGCAAAATGAATGAAAAAGACCTTGACAATACCAACCAACAGGCCATTTGATTCCAGAGTATGTCTACAATCTGTGGATGTTTGGCTATGTGGTGGTGGATGCGTCACTGTGATAAAAAAAGAAAAAGCACTAATGTTATAAATTCAATCCAATTCAATTGCAAATATGACTAGCTACGGAAACAACACCCCATAACTATACATCTCACGACATAATACAATTCATCGGGTTTAAAGGAGTAGAAAATAAGCTTGAGAGCAAGGAAGAAGATGTATACTCTCAGCATTGGAGGAGGCCCCGGTTGTAGATCAATGAGGGAGGTGAGGTGGGTTTGGGGTGTTCGGAATCTCACTGAATCGGCAGCGAAGAGGTGGGAATTGGACGAAAGTTCTCCGTGAACCAAGATTGAAGGAGCTGAAGACTGAAGATGAAGTGAGGTTTGGTGGAGCTGAAATTTGGCTAAGTGTTGGAGCTGAAGCCCGAAAATAGTAAAGTGAGGGGAAGCTAAATTTTGCAAAATATTGTGGGTACTAAAATGCCCCAAAACGATGACTTTTTATGGACTCCTCTCTCTCCCATGGAAAAATTTTCAGTTGCCAATTTTGTTTTTTTTTTAAATTTTGTTTCTTAAACTTTTCAAAGTTTGTCAATTGTTATTACTACAATAAGATACATTTCTAATTTTGAAAAAATTATCATTTTTAACAATAATTACACTATTAATTCAATTATAGTCATAATTGATTGTACATGAATGAAAAAAAATTTGTGTACACAAAATTTGAATTAATAAATTTAAATTTTAAATTACATCAAAATTTTCAGAATAAAATTTAATAAACATATGCAATTGAAAGTGCACATGCACTCCAGAATTATAGGAATAGATATTACTTGTCTAATTTAACGATGATAACCACTTAGTAGGTTGCTTTTATATATATATATATATATATATATATATATAAAAGAATAGAAGTTGATCACTACTTATGTTATAACTATATTGTATACTAATATCTTATCTTGCAATTCCAACTGGTTTCACACACACACACACACACACACATATATATAGTATCTACGTTATTTAAGATGTCATCAAATAGATATAGATATGTATAAAGTATTTATGTTAGTTGCAAATCTAATCAACTAATATCGTATTTTATTAGGACAAATGGTTATAGATATAGATATGTGCCAAGTACAACGTACTTATATTAGTTGCAGATCTAATCAACACAACCATTATGTTACTATTACAACTGATTATAGACATAGATATATACTATATACCTACGTTAGTTGGTTGCAGATATAAATATGTGCTAAGTTTTTATGTATACTTATACATGTGTATTTATTACTTTCGTTCTACTTAACTTCATATATGTATTAAAATAAGGGATAATATATTAAAATGTCCCCAACTTAAACTCTTGTAACTGTTTTGACCTGACCTTTCAATTGTAACAACACGATACTTGAACTTTAAAATGTGTAACAATAATGTCCTCCTACTGGAAAAAAGACGAAAAAGCCCTCCGATATAAAGCATATAGTTTAAAATTTTAAAATAAATTTTTAAAAAGATAAAAAGGATAAAATTTAAAGACAAAAATTGAATAAACTTATTTATACTATATAATAAATTTTTTTAAACTAAAAAATAAAATTTAAAGATGAAAATTTAATAAAATTTAGAGACAAAAATGACCAAAAAATATTTAGGTTAAAAAACAAAATATCTATAAAATAATTGAGGTTAAAAAGCAAAGTATCATATAATAATTTTTTCTATTTTTGCTTTAAAATTTTTAACAAAATAACATAATTTTACATAATTTTATTAAATTTTTTCTTTTAAAAAGTTAATAAAAAAATTAAACTATATCAAAAAAAATTGTCATTTTTGTCTTTAGGAAGGGCTTTTTCGTCTTTTTTCCAGTAGGAGGACATTATTGTTACACATTTTAAAGTTCAAGTATCGTGTTGTTACAATTGAAAGGTCGGGTCAAAACGGTTACAAGCGCCTAAGTTCAGGACATTTTAATATATTATCCCTTAAAATAACTACATATAATTGTGCTATTTATTAATATTATGTTAATAATTTTGTCATTAACAAATTACTTATGTTTTGGTATAAATTATATGTCGAATTCCGTACAAATAAGAGTATTATTAATCAATAGTATCATCTAATACTAGAAAAGTATTACCTCATAATCCCTGGACTAATTTGAAAGCTATTAAACGTTAATTTCTGATAAAAAAGGACCTAATTGAAAAGATTGATAAACTTTAGGGTTAATTCATAATTTAACATACATATCTAGGACTAAATTTGAAATTATTAAAAAGGAAATATCTATTTTGCGGGACCTAATTGAAAGTGATTGAAAGTATTTAGGGTTTTAATATAATTTTGGATAAAGGTCTCTATAGGCCACTAAACTTTCACCAATACTTGGTACATATCTATATCTATTTTATTACATCTTAAATAACGTAGGTACTTCATGTACATATATATACATATATAAAACCAGTTGGAATAACAAGATAATATATTAGTATACAATACAGTTATAACATAATTGGTGATCAATTTTCATGCTTTTTTTTTTTAAAAAGTAGCAAACTAAGTGGTTATCATCGTTATGTAATAATTATACAAGTAATATCTATTCCTATATTTCTGAAGTGATCAATCATATGTTTATATGTAAGTAACATAAAACACAAAGTGACACTTAATATTTATAAATTTGCCCTTCCAATATGAAGTCGTGTACGTTTTCTTGTAGTGACCTTATATTTATAATTTTGCCCCTATAATTTTGACAAATTCTATTAATCCATATTATTATAAGAGGTGGAAGTTTTAATGAATACGAATGGGACCAAAAAATAGTTGGTTGAAAATTTTGGGTGAAATTATTGGTACTTGTAACGAATAATTTGTTTCATACCGGATGACTTCTATTAATTCTGGAGTGAATGTATACTTTCAATTGCATATGTTTATTAAATTTCATTGTGAACATTTTTATTTAATTTAAAATTCAAATTTTTTATACAATTTTTCTTTTTCATTCATGTACAAACAATTATGACTATAATTGAATTAAAAGTGAAATTATTGTTAAAAATGTATAATGTTTTCAAAAGTAGAAATGTAACTTATTGTAGTGATAAAAATTGACAAAATTTGAAAAGTTTAAGAAACAAAGCATTAAAAAAAATGTGGCAACTGAAATTTTTTCCATGGGCGGGAGAGGAGTCCAGAAAACGCCGTCATTTTGGAGCATTTTAGTACCCACAACACTTTGAAAAATTTAGCTCCCCCTCACTTTACTCATTTCGATCTTCAACTCCAACACTTAGCCAAATTTCAGCTCCACCAAACCTCACTTTATCTTCGGTCTTCAGCTCCTTCAATCTCGGTTCATGGAGAACTTCTGTCCGATCCCCACCCCTTCGTCGCCAATTCAATGAGATTTTGAGCACTCCAAACCCAACTCACCTACCTCTTCCTTGATCTACAGCCGGGGCCTACTCCAACTAGGGTGTATTAGATCTTCTTTGCTCTCAAGCTTATTTTTTGTTCCCTTAAACCCGAAAAGGTTATCCGTTTTTCTCTCTGGTATGAGTAGTCCCCAAATCTCTCCTTTCTTAGGTTTACTTTCAATGTCTTTGTTGTGCCATTTGAGAGTTTTTCAATTTATGTCCCCTCGTTTTTTAACCTTACACCCGAAATGCTATGTTACTTTCTTTTTCTTTCTTTTTTTCATTTTATTTTGTTTTTTACTTTAAGGCTCAACAATTTATAGGTTGTGGGTTATGAGGTTGGTGAATATGGAAGTATGAATTTCATTTACTTCATATGGGTTCAATTCTTTGTAGTTGTTAGTAAAGCTATGACCTTTTGGAGATAGTGGTTTATGAGATTGGTAAATATGGAAGTCTTCGGATGATTGTCTTCATAGTGCTTGATATTTATGAGATTGACATTAAAAGTTTGATCTTTCAGAGTATTTGGTTTATGAGCTTGGTATATATGGAAGTCTTATGAGGCTTCTCTTCATATTGTTTTGCATTTATGAGATTGCCATTAAAGGTTTGATCTTTAAGAGTAATTGGTTTGTGAGCTTGGTAAATTTGGAAGTCTTATGTTGTATTCATTTTGGTTCATTTTATGACATTCACATTAAAGGTTTGATCTTTGCAATTTTAAGTCCAATAAGCCTAGGTATATTGATTGAAGACATGTTTGCCGTGAATCTATGTCTATTGCTCATACTCGTACCATTTTTTTCTTTTGCATTATATTGAGGTGCTGAATTTTGATTGCCCTTTGCCCAAGTTGTAACTATAATCGGCAATCCCTGACCGTTTTCGGTTCAATCATAGATGTATAATCTTCCTACCTTTTTAGCCACTAATTATATATGTTTATGTCGTGAAATGAATTTATGAGCTTTGTTGGCTGCAAGTTTTCCACAATGTTTTATGTATTAGCTATCAAAGAGCAAGTGCCTTAATTATGATATTGTTGCTTTGAGTAATGTTAAATGTTCCCCTTCATTTGCTTTGCTATCAAATTTATTATCGTCTACCATTGTTGGTATAGGCTTCCAAATAAGTGATAATATGTATTATGCGAATGTTGATTGCTTTGTTTCCCTAAATCACTATATTATGATGGTAGATAATGGATAAGTCATGGATGAATATAGTGCATAGGACAAAGGACAAAAGATTTGAATTGGGTGTTGAAGAGTTCTTGAAATTTGCCTATCGTACTAAGGAAGCGTCGTCCAAAATCCCATGCCTTTGTAAAAGTTACAATAATTTTTGTTTGTGTGCCAAAGTCATTGTGTACTTGCATTTGATGCAATGGGGAATACGAAGGGATTATCATAGGTGGATCTACCATGGTGAGGTGTATGAAGACACTTTGGAGGACAAAGATGTAGAGGGTGAGAATGTGGGTGATGTTGTTGATGATGATATTTATGATGGTGACCTTAATGATATGTTGAATGACCTAGGGCAAAGCAAATGGGGTGAAAATTAGCGGACCAATGGGTGTACTACCAATTCACGTTCTGAGATGGTATGCATATTTACGTCAATATTTATATCTATTTAGTAAAGTAGATGTGAAGTCTTAACCACGTACATATGGTTGGTATTTATAGTTATTTGCATGTTGATGATGAAATCTCATATTTGTGTTCTTTAGCTTTAAAGATCATAAAATTACCCATGCCACATACACATGCTTATACAATTCTAAATAATTACCATACCAAGTATACATGTTCTTTTTATATGGTAATTACAAGTGCAAGAGAAATGATCACCGATAGATGTGATGCCAATTTCAAGCAAATGTTTGAATTTTGTTGCATTTTCATGTACGTTTTTCATCCAAGTTGTACCTATTTTGATTTGTTTTCAACTTGAAGCATGGAAGTTTAAGGATTTGTGACAAACTAAAAACATGTATTTTGTAGCAATTGTTATGTGCAGCTTTTACTCATGAATGGGTATTGTTTGCCTTTAAATTATGCACAAAGTTGCATAAAATTTATTTCTCCCAAAAATGTGAACTACTATACTAATGTTGTTAAGTGTTTGTTAATACAATGATGGCTGGACTTGGTAAATGAGGAACAAGTAAAAGGCAACCTGTTTCTAGAACACCCAAAAGGACGATGCGGTTGATGAACACCCAAGCTGAAAGAGAACAAGGCCAAACTCATTGGAGAAGTTCAAGACTCACGCCTGTTAAGGTAACTCCAAATGTTACTGAGTATAGAGATGAGGAGGCCCCTGCTACACTAAAAACGCCCAATATTCCAACTAGGGCACGCACAAACATACTTCCACCAAAAGAAGTTCTTTCTTCTAGAAAAAGTGCACGCCTTACACCCACAAAGGCAGCTCCCACTTTCTAGCTGAGAGATGAAGAGGAAGAAGATGTTGATTTTACAAGCCCGGATGTAAATGTTCTTAAAAGTCAAGAAGTTCGTCATTCCCTTAACTTGATGGCTCCCACGCATTCTAGAGACGACTCCATCCCATCGGACCACCAAAATATTGGTTGGGAGGTGGATCACCAAAACAATGATGAGGCTGGAGGTGATTCGCAACACCAAGAGTAAGAGCAAACTAGATCAACTTCTCGAGGTAAATTATAATAACACATTGGTGATGTTCCTATATTTGTTACAAGAAGATGGTCAAATCAAAGTTGTGATTATAGTATTTTTACGTTTGAACTTGTTACAAAATTGAAGTGAAGTTGAATTATTCATGAAATTTTTACTATGTATTGCATAAACACCGTAAACATGAATTATATATCTAAAATTTTTAATCGTGGGAGTAATTATTGTGGTTCTAGTATGCAATTTTGGTAAATGTAATAGGGAGTCATTTACTTCATTTGTGATTTTCTATTCGGAGTTAAATGTTTTACTTCATAACTTCTTGGTTTTGAATGAAAATTACCTACGCACATTCATTATGAGGGGATCCACGGGGAATCTGAGGGCTTCCAAAAACTTGGGGGATGTAAGAGTTGTCATCGAAGTTGATAGTGTTGCTGGTCAATTAGTAGGGTTAGATAGTCAAAAGTTGATCACAAAGGGGGATGTATTGTTTGGCAATTTACTAAGTTTGACGGTTCAGGATGGAAAAAGCAAGACCAACAGTTGAGGGAGGGGATGATTGGAAAGTGCACGGTAAGATGTTTTACGTGAAATATTACATAACATTTTCTGTGAGAATTTTATTGGTTGTTTATGCTTGTTGTGAAGGCTGTTTTTTTTTTTTGGGATTTCATCATTTTGCATGCATTTTAATTCTTTGCATTATTATTAATTTAGTGTTAATAAAAAAAATTTGATGAGGCCCGAAGCTAGTACTTTATAATAAAAACCGAACGTCGAGTTAGAATGTTGATATTCACAAGCAACATGTGCTTAAAGTACACTTTGGCATACTCATTGCAATTCATTGAATTGGCGATTTGTTATTGGTACAGTTGCTCTTTTTATTTTGATTGTTTTTAACTTGTTACAAGGTTTTCATCAATTTTTGCCACACTTTAGGATATCTATCAAAAAATTGGGTGCTATTAAAGCACCTTCCAATTGATGTGAATAATTTCTTTGTTATATGTCTAATATTTCTTCCTTATAAATTTTCCCCACTCTAATAATGTAAACCTTACACATCTAGGAGAACTCCAACTATGATGGCAGTGCCTCAACACAAAAAGCACTGTTGAAGCAACTTGTGAGGCAATATAGAAATAGTCAATACAAGTTGCATGTTCACTTCTAGAAATTCCCATGCAAAGAGAATGCTATGAAGCATATCCCCACAAATGTCCCAGAAGATGATTAGATTAATCTCTGCCATTATTTTGATTCTGATGAGTTTAAGGTTTAGATCATTTATATGTATGAATTTTTGTTTCTCAACTTTGGGTTCCTATAAGGCATGAACCACATTACAAAACCTCACTTAATTTTCCCTCCAATAGACAGTGAGCAGTATAAACAAAGGAAACCGCGCAAAAAATAGAGCACCACCAGCTGTTGGCTTGGTGTCGATTCCTAGGACTGTTCATGAGTTTGCGAGTATAGGCAGCTTGTACTTATTAACATCATTTTTTGCTTCAAAAAAAAAAATTTGATTGTTTTTTATGTGTCATCTAATGTGATTATGGAAAATTTGCAACGAAAGGATGGCAAGGAAGTCACTTCTATTGATTGCTATGAGATTGGTCATTTTTTTAAAAAGAAAAAGAAAATGGTCAATCAACATGCAAAAAAAAATATTGGTACCTTCTTAATTCAGATCCTTTTCAATTTTTTCATTATAATATTTCAATTTATGTTTCTGATTTTGACATTTTTTTGACTATGTAGGATGAGATGCGAGAGGAGGAGGCCGTCTCTTCGCGATCCCCATCAGAGATTTGTGCTGAAAAATTGCAGAAAATACCTGGGCATAGTAGGGGTGTTTCTATGCCTACAAAGCATGTTGTGATGGTCGAAAAGCTACAATCCGAAGTGGACAAACAAATAAAAAGGGCTAAAGATCCAGAGGAACATGCAAATGCTAAGAATGAAAAAATTGCAACCCAAGAATGCGAGTTAAATATACTCAAGGAAAAGCAAGCTGGGATGCAAGCGCAAATAGACACTTTGATGGCAGAGGTGCTTCAATTGTCTAGGGCACAGTCCAGAGATGAGGTAAGTACATGTTCCAAACATTGGTTGCATGCTTTTTTTTTTTTAATGCAAATGGTTTTTTTCTATTTTTCATTTTACTGCACATTTGATTCTACACAAATTGCTGCACATTTGAGTCTACACAAAAGAGAAAATCTGCATTTTCTTTTCTTATTACTACAGCAGCCATTCTTGAAGTTTCTACCTAACAAATTTGTATTAACTTTGTTTGCTAAATTGTGTTGTGTGCTTTCCAAATTTGTGGCCAGCCGACAATATTACATTTCGATTGTCCAAATTCTTTGGCAACCATACAGTCTTGTCCTTTGTGCACAATTCCAAATTGTTCATCAACTTCATTTGTGTGGGACAGTAGACATTTAGCTGTCCAAATATTGATTGATTTCTTTTCACACATATTGTAATTATTTAATTCAATCCCTTTGTGATTAGCGGTTGTAAAATGAAGCTGGCCAAATCCTAAATTCTATTTTATTCTTGTGGTTGTTTGAGCTATGGTTTGTTCTTGCAGTTGTTTTGTGATTAGCGGTTGTAAAATGAAAGTGGCCAATTTGTAAATTCTATTTTGTTCTTTCAGTTGTTTGAACTATGGTTTGTTCTTGCGGTTGTTTAATGAAGCTGACCAACCGTAAATTTTGTTTTGCTCTTGCGGTTGTAAAATGAAGGTGGTCAAATCGTAAGTTATGTTTTGTTCTTTCGGTTCTTTTGTGATTAGTGGTTGTAAAATGAAGGTGGCCAATTCGTAAATTCTATTTTGTTTTTGCCGTTGTTTAAGCTATGGTTTGTTCTTGTGGTTGTTTTGTGGTTAGCAGTTGTAAAATGAAGGTGGCCAATTCGTAAATTATGTTTTCTATTACAAGAATCCAGCCGAATATTTCATTTTAGGTTTGCTTGAACTTTGAAATGTAATGTTCCTAACGTGGACTATTTGTTGTCACACTTCTCTTGTGGCTGCACTATATATATAGTCCATCTTTTTGGTTTAGTACTATTGGAGGCAAGTTATATACTTCTTTTAATTCACTAAGCTTGTGATGGGGTATGTGGACAAGTATGTCAAGATATACATGTATTTCAGATGTGGTTTGTTCTTGCATTTGTTTTAGAGTCATGGTGTTGTTAGATAACTGAACTATCCTTGTAACCAAACTAACTTTTATGGCTTTTTTCAAAGAAATTGATTTTTTGTTTTATGTTTTCAGTGAATCAATCTTCTCTGGGCTTGGCATGTACACAGTGGACAGATGATGGTGCTCTTCACACTTTGCTGATGGTATTTGGGAATCTTTTTTGTTCATTATATTATGTGACTCTTTTGTATCTATGGAACACTGTTATATGGTAGCTTTATGTGTGAAACATTAACAATGGTTGCTTGGCACCAATATTTTGAAGGTGCTCTTTGTAAATGTGACTCTACCTCTTTTGGATTTTAAGGTTGCTTTTGGAATGTCACTCTAGCTGTTTTGGATTTTGCTTGCTAGAAGTGGGATGTATATATTAGATAGCTCTAAAGCGTTTCATTCATTTTTCCTACAAGATGTAGGATGGATATCTTGTTGATTAGATACCATTTTTTGGATGATATTGGCTCTCTTACATAATGTTTTAGTTTTGCATTCCTATGTAGTTGAATGAATTACTTTTCACATTTGGGCTATACACTTCTTTTTTATTGTTAGTGTAGTTGTGGTATTTACTTTTATGGATGTTTATTAGTCTTGGATATTTATGAATGTTAGATGTTTTGGATTTTGAGTCGTAGTAACTAATGCTACTTCACCAAGTACGTCATCAAAATAGTCATCGCTATTTGATTTTTCTACTTTTATTTGTTATTGGAGTAGTGGTGGTATTTATTTTGATATATGTTTATGCATGTCACATGTTTTGGATTGTTAGTAATCGTGAGTAATGCTATTTCACCAAGAACATCATCACAAAAGTTGACACTAATTCATTTTTCTTCATAAATTTCTTAACATCAAATGCAGTCACCAAAATATATGTCATCACCAATTTCATTTGTAATTTTACAATTTTCTTACAACAAATTTCGCCAATAAAATAGTGGATAAAATTACTTTTATTGACAACAATTATGATCACTAAATGTCGTCACTATTGCGTTCATTCATTCACTTATTTGCTGACGACAATTTCTCGTTACCAATTACGCTTGTATTTGGTGACGACAATTTATGGTCACCAATCGCCCACTTATTTAGTAACAACAATTTCTCGTCACCAAAAGTCATCACTATTTCATTTCAAATTATAACATTTAGTGACCACTTCTTTTGGTCACCATTTGTGTCACGTGACCTAAACAGTACTTAGTGACCACTTTTTGTCGTCACCAAATTCGTTGACTTTATAGCATTCAGTGACGACAAATTGTCGTCACCATGTCATCACTAATAGGCATTAATTGATCGACCTTTAATGATTAGTTGGAACGTTTAGTGATGACAAAACAACCCCTTTAGTGACCAAAATTGTCATTAGTAATTGGTGACCATTTTGCATGCAGTCACTAAGTTGACCTTTTAGTGACAACATTTTTTCAAGTGGTCACTAAATGCCTTTAGTGACGGAGTATTAGTGACTAGGGGGTTACCACCCAATTTGTCGTCACTAAATTAGTGACGACAATTGTACTTTTAGTAACCAAAATCGATTGGTTACTAAAGGTCATTTTTCTTGTAGTGAATTTAAATATATATTGCTATTTATTTATTTTTACTATATAAATTAATTTATATAAAAGTATATTTAGTTCAATAAATAGAACTAACTCAAGAAAATAGTTACTACCTTTGTTAAAAAAAGAGCGTCCACTTTTGATTTGGTTCAATGTTTCTTATGTTATAAGGTACAACACACTTAATACACAATTAAGTATATACTTTTACATTTTTAAACTTTTTTTTTCATAAAAAATTTGGGTTATGTATTGTTATTATTAGTAAGGATAATATTAGAATTTCACACTGAAAGTAGACATTGTTTTTGGGACAAAATTTTTTTTTAAATTAGACTCTTTTTTTTGGGACGTAGGAAGTATAAAATATTTAAATAAGGTATATAAATGTAACATATGATTTTTTTTCCTGTGGATAAATATGCCAATTGTTTATAATCATAGTATTTATAATTTATTCAAATAAATATACATTATAATAGTTTTATATAATGTTTTGAATTAGTATTCATATATTTTAATTAAAATATTTAAAATAATAAATGGCAATCAAATTAAGTTATTTAAACATTTATTTCTATAATTTTTTTAATATATATTACTAAGAAAATTTAATATGAAAAATAAAAATTTTAAGTGTCTATACTTACAAAATTTACATGGTAATAAAAATTGAAAAAAAAATCTCAAGTATGATAAAATTTATTATTAATTTTAGATTTTTCTAACTAACTACACTAGAAAGTAAAATTTCAAAGACTAATAATAATTTTTTAAATTGATAACAAAGAAAATACAATAAAGAACTTTTAATTTGAATTAATATACTAAAAGCATATAAAAATAGTCTCAAAGTTCAAAGAATTACACTTATACTGATGTGAAACCTATAACTTGAGAGAAGCCTGTTGACAAAAGGTTACCTAATAAGAAAATTTAATACGAAAAATAAAATGTTCAAATGTGTGTGAGTTACAAAATTTACACGGTAATAAAAATTGAAAAAAATCTCAAGTATGATAAAATTTTTAATTAATTTTAGATTTTTACAAATAATTGCACTAGAAAATAAAATTTAAATGAATAATAATAATTTTTTAAATTGATAATAAAGAAATACAATAAAGAAATTTTAATTTGAATTAATATTCTAAAAGCATATAAAAATAGTCAAAATTTCACAAAATTACACTTATACTAATGTGAAATCTACAATCTAAGAGAAACATGTCAACAAATGGTTATCCATCACTTTCTCTCTTTTTTTTCTTTTTTTCTTTTTTACTCTAAAAACGATAGTATATTAACAAAGTGGCACTAATGGCTAAAGAACATAGCCACTAGGGCTAATTACGCTTCGTGGTGTTGGTATTTGACCGAACCCACGAAGTTCCAAAAGGCCCACAAAGAGGCAAAAGGCCCACAAGGGGCAAAAAATCCGATTAGCGGAAAAAGGCCGCACAAGACGACAATGTTGAAACCTAGACGATGTAGGATCAACTTACAACAGACTACTAAACTAAGGTGTTGTCTTCAAAGGAAGCCACAAACTGCACAAGGTAAATGAAACTGAACGCAAGCGTCCCTAACTTTCACCCTATGCCTTATGTGAATCTTCCGGAAAATTGCATTCGTTGAATAGCTTGAAACCAAAACTACTACTACTGTAAGGCGTTGAATAGCTAGATCCAAGCTACTACCGCCTGCTAAGAAGAAAATGTGTCACTAAAGTAGTAATATACACCTAAAAAAAAAAAGCTCCTCTGCCCGAACACCACCGTGATTACCCCGTTCACCACCCTAGCTGAATACATTTCCCCTGTCGCAGCGTGTTGATGTCGTCTGGAGTAATGCAAGTCTTGGACATCAAAAGAAATCTTGCAGATATATATTTTTATGCATTGAAGGGCTCAACTTCCGAATTGGAAATCATAGAGGCAAAACTTGAAATAAAATTTTGCAACTCTGACGGCTGATCGATGGCCATCCAGAGGTAGATTGAAAACTATTGTATAAAGAGCTGCTGCTGAAATTTGTAGCTAAAGAGTTTCTAATCCACATCATCTTCATCATCTGTATTAGCAAAAAGGTTGCCATAGCCATGGTAGATTTAAAGATGCACAGCCAATACCCAAACCACAACCCAGCACCAAAGCAGTGAGAAAACAACACAGAAATTTAAAATTAACTAAAAACAGTTAGAAAAGAGGACCTCCCTCATTCTTCAATCGGAGAATGGGGGAGAAAGGAAGGATAACTTGTTGGGTTGCTGCTGTCCGCGGAAGTTTCAAGGTTTCACACAACGCCTGTTAAAACGACTTATATTCAATCTTAACGAAATTGTATTAACTTGAAAGTTAACCTGTACAATCAATTTCCTCACAAAATTGGAAGCTTAGGATCCATCTCCAAAAGAAGGAATGAGTGATCGGAAGCTTGCTTGGCACAATGAAGTACCCTAGCATTTGGAAATCTCAACCTCCACATCGATGAGCCAAAAATCTATCCAACCGTTCCTCCATAAAACCCTCTCCAACCATATTATTACTCCAAGTATAAAGATCCGACATACCCAAGATCCACCATCTCCGCCAGACAAAGCTTTTAAATGAATCACAACTTTGATCACTTATCATGTGGAGACACTATGTCATTAAAGTCCCCCTCCTCCCCCCCTCTTCCCTCTCCCCATAACCCACCAATCTCCCCAATTTTTCCTCTCATTTTCCAAATAACTTCACTGAAGTTCCCTCATCGCATAATCAGTACTTGCATAAACAAAAAAAACCCACCCTATCCTTGAATCAACCTCAAGTTTATATTGCAACTGTATACAAAAGGAAGCAGTAACTACATTCATAACCATAACCTGAGGCACCCAACATATTAACAACCCCCCATCGGGTGCCCTCAGGCTCAACATGCCTCCACCTATCTTCAAACTTCAATTGCCTAACAACCTTCTCAACAAAAATAGATTTTTGTTTAGTTTTCGAAAGAAAAATTACCTCTGGATGCTGGGATATGATAGACTCTCTCAACTGGGAAATTGTGAAAGTTGCACCCAAGTCTCAACAATTCCACACCCTAATCATCTTGAGTTCCTTGGGACCGATGAGGGCTGGTCCTTTTCACCCCATAATCTTGAATCAAAGCTTGGTGCTGCTCTTCTTGCTTGTGTTTCTTCATAGCTTGATCCTCATAACAGCATAGCTCCTCATCCTCCTGCAGCCAATCTCGCTTTTCACCAATTCTAACACCCTCAGAAGACAACTTCTGAATTCCTCCAGGTGCAAAAAACAGTCTTCTCCCAACCCTCATCCATTTGCTAACTCTCGGCCCCTTCCTTACTTTATTCCCTTTAGCAAAGCTTACTACAATTGACTTACTTCTGTCCATCTTATCCTCCGCCAAGTCCACTATCAACTGAGTAGCAGTAATTGCCACCACAGCACACCCCTCATTCTCCTCCACACTCGAAAAGAAAGAAGCAACATCTAGTCCCTCACTCCTCTCTGACCTCTCCACTGGTTCCTGAACATCAACCATGTGTGTAATCGGGAACCTGAGTCTCTTTGTCCTCTCTGAACACCCCAGTGTCTCTTGACTTTCCCCCGCCATCCGAACAATCCCTGGAACCTGCTCCTCCCCCACAACCTGTAACTCCTGCCTCATAGAACAAATTTGGCTCCCACTACCCTGCTCTGTTTTATGCATAGTAGTAGGCTTCTCCTTTTCAGTCCATGCAAACCTACTAGTTCTTGCCCGCAAGGCCGCAACCATAACCCAAACTGCCCCTCAACCAACTTATTACCCCTCTAATCCTCACTGTGCTTCTCACACACCAACATCCCATGTCCCAATCGTCCGCAATAAATACAAAAAGTGAGAAGGAATTCATATTTAAACCAAACCCAAGAAGAGACATCTTGAAATCGTACCTGAACTCCCTGCAAGAGAGGTTGCTCCAAGTCCAAAGTAACTAGAAATTTGAGATGTCTACCGCTGACTACCCCTTCAGGAATAAACACATCCTTCACTTCCCGTAAAATGCCTCCAATTCGGAAACTTCCTTCTTTTGTAATCCAATGAATAGGCAAGGCCCAAAGCTGCACTCACACCAGCACCCGATTAAATTCTTTATCTTCTCTCGTCACTCCCTAAGCCCACTCCCTTAACACCATAAATGGATTATCAAACCTCCACCCTTGACCCGCTTTCACCTTAAGCTTATCTTCCTCCAAATGAAAAACAAATTGATAATAATTGATTCCTAGTTCCCGAATAATAAAAGGTTGAGCAACTGGCCAAATAGCTTGCAGTGTATGTTTCAATCACAGGAAATTCGCTCACATGACACCAAATAACTTCCCAAGCAAACTTCGGCCACCCTCCTGCTTACCAACCTATAAATCAGCCACCCTCAACTCAATCGGCCTTTCTTCAGCTAAAGAGAAGTAAAGCTTCCGTACAAGGCCTGCCACCTCAACCTCCCAGCCCACCACCCCTTCCTTCGTCATCTTCCGCACCTTATCCCCTCTTAGAACCAACTATTGTTTGACAATTGAACAAAGACACAGAAGAAAACCCACTCCTCTTCCCAGAAAAAGGAAACTTAACCCTGAAGTAAAAGATTCAGTACCTCACGCTCGTCGCACGTTATTTCTCACCTAGAAAACCCACTCCTCTTCCAGTACCAGTCATTATCAAAATTCATCATCACTTTCTCTCTCTCTCTCTCGCTCTATATATATATATATATATATATATATAGATAGACAAAAATCTCATAGATATTGCATGAGATAATAAATTATATAATAAATTTTGTTATGTAATTATAGTATTCATACAAGAAAAATAAAACTTTTCCAATTTTCACTCATAAGTTTTTTTATTTTTTATTTTGAAGTATTTCATAATATGATATAATATTCAAAAAGGTGCAATTGAATAGACTCATTCTAGAGGCACAACAAATTCCTAAATTTAATTAAGAAATATCTCAACTAAGCGTAAATAATTAATTAATCTAATCTCAATGTAAAATTTAAAAAAATAAAATCTTAGGCTATGTTTGGATTGTGATTTATTTGAGAAATTTTGTATTGGAATATGTAAAAATTTTGGTGAAATTTTTTTGTTGAAAAAGTACTTGGATGGAGAATAAAAAGTGCATTGGAGGGAAAAAAAATTAAATTATGTGAGGGGAATGTGGGAGGGAAATTTTCAATTTTAAATTTAAATTATAAATTGAGATAAAAGGTGTTTAGATATTTTATTTTTCTTTGAAAAAATTAACCTTTTATAAATGGATATCAATGCAAACATAGGATGAGAAAATAAATAGTAATGAAAAAAAATTAGACAAGTAATGATACTAAACAACAATTCAGTCAGAAAATTTTCATATCACTAAAAAAAAAATCTTTTTTTTTGAAGAAATTTTCCATATGTATATAATTAATTAATCTCAAGTACATAAGACAGTTTGCATAATTACATGAGCTTTTGCCACCTGGTGCCGTTGGACTTTTACAATTGTGCATGAATTTAAAGTACATGCAATATCGGTTATATTCTGGGCTAGGTCCCTTAGAAGGATTGGTACTTCCTAAGGGTTAGTTAGGTATTATATTAGGAGGAGTGAGTCGATTTTTCATGCTTACCTGATACCATCTCTTGTTGCGGGCCTCTTTTAGCACTTCCAAAATAGCTCGGGCTTTTGAGTGTAACGGGTTGAGTGAGTCGATATTCTTTGCATTGGTGACCAACACTTGCCCATCTGTTTGCATTGCCACGCAGGCGAATGAGGCAATTTTGTTCTTTGGATTGGAAGCTCCATCTGTGATGATTTCTATAACTGGTTGATGGTTGTTATGGTTGGCCAAACTATGTCTGCTCCATTTTCTTACTTTCATCAAGAGTTATCATTTCTGTTCTATTCTTTGGCCGATCTTCAATCTTGTGCTTTTGCATCTTTTCCCAATTCTTTTCATCTTGTCCGCCTTGATTACTGGCTTTAAGCTTGATCCTAACAGAATTTAGAACTTGGATGGGTTGGGATTGTTTTGTGAGTAGCTTTCTTCGCATCTTGCAAGCCAGATGTTCCACATAATCCAAGATGACAAAATAATGTCATCGTCTGATGTTTTTGTCATTTGATTTTTATATTACGTATTAGTTTGTTCAGAACGCCGCCGGCATGCACGCAGCATGGTTGATTGATTGGTATGGCGCCTAAAAATATAGTTGTCATTTCAAATGGATTATGGAAGTGAGGGAAAAAGTAGATGTTTTGTCACATTGGAAGTGTTAGACAATGTACGCTTGCAAGAAACCTCGGACCAAAATTTTAACCGATGGTATTTGGGAAAATGGCTTTTTTTTTTGGGGGAAAGAAGGGAGTATAATAGAAAGTCAATTGCTATAAGAGGTGACAAAATATCTATAGTTTTAATGCATATATAATGGGATGGGAGTTATTGGGAGAAGATTTTATTAGGTGGATTATAGGATACCTATAGGTTCTAATGAGAAAAATTAAATGGATAATTATTAAGTAATGTTGAATAATTATTGAGTAATATTGAATAATTAATAGGTAATGATAATTTCAATTCTTTTTCATTTTTTAATACATTTATATATACTATTAATAAATTATTTTTTATTTTCTATTTTAAAATCATAGCTGCCGCTAACGGCTGGGCCATTGGACTACCGACCAACCAGTCAATAATAGTTAACCACCAGTGGTTGAACTACCATCGGACCACCAGTTGGTGGATGGCAATTGCCGTTGGTGTGTGGTTCGATAGTGGTCCAGCCACAAGTGGTCACCATTCAATCTCAATGAAAATTTTTAATGAGATTTCAATAGGAATTGGAAAATTCTAATCTCATTAAATTTCATTCGGAATGTGTGAAAAGACATAAAAACCAGCTTCTTTCCGGCAAGAGTATTAAAAAAAACTAAAAAAAAACAAAAAAGTGTGTGTGAAAAGGACCTAACCTTTTAGAAGTGGAAAGGTTAGACCTTTTGTTTATCCTTCTCTCGCTTTCATGTTGCAAACGACAGGGGTTGTTTTGTTTCATATTCTACTGCGAAGTTTTTCAATTTTACAGCAAATTTTGTAGCAATCTGCACTAATTTTTGCCTTTTCAAAGTGCGCTCGAACTGTACTCGTTGGCTAGGCCACATCTGAAACCATCAAACTTGTTGGCTCTATCTACTCGTTGTTTTCTGGGTCGGCAATAAGTATGGTAAGAAACCACACTGATCGTACTTTGCATGACGTTTTTTCAACTTAGAAATGGTAGAAATGAAATGTTCAAACTCGACTGATGCTATCGCTGTGTGTTTGGAGATGCATGAAACCCTGGTCTGACGGCTGACTGTTGAATATTTCTGGGGATTTTATGAACGCACGATTTTGGAAGCGATTATGCTGGGTTTATGAATATTACAGGTTTATGTTCATGATTTTTGTTGAATATCTTGTAGCGGGTTTTGGACTGCAAAATCTATTCATGGTTTTGTTGCAAAATCTATTCATGTTTAATATCTATTCATGGTTTTTTGTTGAATATCTGTTCTAGCGGGGTTTAGGCTACAGATATTTTGTTGAATATTATGGGTTTCTGTTCATGGTTCTTGAATTCGTGCTTGTATGCATTTTAACAGGTGGGATCATTGTAATGAATTGTGATATGAGAGAGAGTAGTCTACATGTGTTTTACTACAAAATTTTGCAATTGCATGTCCATTAGTTTTCAGATAATCTAACAATTGCTTATATTTGATGATCTAATTTAGTTGGAGACTGTTATTTTTCATATTTTGTTATGTTAGGATTAAATTTGGTTATGTTGGAAGTAAAGTCATGATACTATTAAGTGTTTGGAGAACGAATTTTAATTATCTATGTATTGTGCATGTAGGTGACCACAGATAATGGTTATACTCTTAAGTTATATTATGGAAATAAGACACATGCCATAAAAGGTGTAGATCCGAACAAATACTCCCACATTGTCTTTCTTTCAGACGTGACTAAGCATGTTTTCAATGGCCCAAATGGATGGAAAACAATGCAGTTGTCCTCGCGTGATAGGCCGATAGTTCAGGAAGAATGGGGATTGATTCTGAAAATATGGTTAGGGAAATGTTTACAATGTATGCTGGGTATGACTTAATCAACATATATATTACTGATCAGAATAGCAACACATTTGGGAATGTAGTTGGAAGAGGAACTAGCAATGCCAGTTGTAGTAACCCTAGAAGGAAAAAATTACCAGTGATTAGAAAATACCAACTCCCCACACGTAGTAGTAGACTTAGAAGAAGCATGAAGTTGGCAGGACGTATTAGACACTTGCCAAATTCAGGCATAGAACAAACTGTTGAAGAAATAGTAAGTGATAATGATGATAGTGAAGACCAGCTATATGCTATTAGTGATGATGAAGAAGTACATGTTAATGTAGATGAAGATTTATTGAATAAATAGTCTAATGAGGGTCTAGAACTTGAAGATGACAGTGACAATGCATTGTCTAATTATGAATCCAATGATGAGGTGTCAACCGAATACAAATCAGATAATGAATTTAAGGGTAAGGTCACGAAAGTTGAAAATTTTCCATATAATGATCAAACACCTCTATGACAGTGTACATATGAAAAAAAAAATCATTAAGTGCATAAATAACCCAATGTAAGCATAACCCATTAATATCAATAAACTGCATTAAAAAATCCCACAAATTCACAACTTCAATTCACTTTAAAAACAACAATAAACCCAAAACAGAAAGGAACTTTTACGATACAACAATTTGCCTTATATTGAGAGTCCATACAACAGAAATGCAATTTTATTTCATCCAAACACAAAAAGATGGCTAATTTTCATTACCTCTTATCCACATAGTCAGTTTTATTTCCAACAAGGATAATGATGACATCACTACCTCTCTTAGTGCGAACCTCCTCAATCCACTTTGAAGTGTTCAAGAAAGATTACCAGCCTAAACCCCAAAAATCACACTAGTTACATCAAATGGAATATAACACCATCAACATTATAAGGCTAAAGAAGTTATGAAGTAGAAGTACAAACTCAATCGCTCTTGTCCAAAGAGTATCCCTACTCCAACATTATAGTTCATTCAATTACAAACCAATTTGATAATACTAGGCCATCAACATGAGATATTGTGAGATAAACCAAGTATACAAAACATGGAATCATTTGTGTAAGGTGCGTAACAAGGTGTTCAAGTAAATCTAGTTGAACATTCCTACAATCCAACTATTGGATAGCACATTCCAAAGAATGTAGGTAATCAAAGAAAGAGAAAAAAAGTCACTTTGAACCTTAGGCACCAATGCAAAAATTACAAAAAAAAAAAGAAAATTTACGCCCAATTCTTGTAGCCTCCAATTTAAGAATCAAATGCACTTAGTAGCTCACCCTTTTAATCCCATCTTTTCCTACATAAAGTTTTTGGATACGCTTATATATAGATTATTTTTACTAAATATATTTTCCTCATACTAGAATCAAATTACTTACATTCTCCTCTGCATCGCATATCAAATTTTCTATCCAGTCAAGGCTTTGTTTCGTGATATTTCTCCGTCGAGTAAGATTAGAGGTGAATTTCTCATTTTCATTCGTCAAACCTATTTCCAAGTCCATTACTTGGCCTCTTATTTCTTCGTATTAATCAAAACAAAAAGTTAGTAAATCCAAAATATAAAAAATGCAAAATAGGAAAAGTGGACATGTTGACCAGAGCGTTGAGGTAGAATAGATAGAATGTTTTACATCTGTAAACTAAAAATTCACAAACATGAAAAGCTATAAAAGATGTCAGAGAAGGCTTTTACAAAATAAAATCACAATCCAGAAACCAAGATTGTGCTTAAACGCTAAGACGCAGAAAGTAACACCAAAAGGCAACATCACAAAAAAAAATTACAACTCGTCATTATAGCATGAGGACGACAAAAGTAATTCATGTACGTGAACAAAAACCAACTAAATGAGAACAGTAGTGTAAATAGGCCAAAGAGAAATGTCAATCATAGACAATTAGATGATATCATGCTTTGAGTGATATCCACGCTTGCCTACTTGATAAATCAAATTTACAACTGCAGAACCAATTTCACTTGGGTATATCATACCATGGTTGCAAGTTGTCGGTCACTAGTTAGCTCAGAAAGTGCGCCTTCCACATAACCAACATGAGGCATCAAGTGAGTTGGAAGTCCGATGACCGGCTCATCTTTAGAATCTTCACTGTCATTGTTAAAATTATATTTGCGTGTAAGGAAAACCAATAAGTAACTCGAGGCAATAAATCTGAGCAATAGGAAGGAAATGGATATTGAACTGGCATATGATTACAAAAGTTCTTTGTTTGGAAATAAAAAGTGAAATCAAACATAGATGTGAATGTCTATTTACAAAATTTGAATCAACACCACGCATCAGCTACCTGAAAACTTAATTAATCTATAGAAGGTAGAAGCTTCTGCAATGACAGAGTTAGATATATCAAGATAACCACTCATTTATGACTTAATTGAAATACAGCATCAATTCCTTCACACTTTACATATCACATCATCAATGCAGGCAACATCGTAACTCCCTTTTCCCCTCTCTTTCCGGTCAATAAAGTCTCATTAGTCATTACCCAATAATTACATAAAAGAACAGCTATATGTTAGCACACCTCAAAATGAGTTCATCACAAGCGAATCTCCGCACAACCATTGCTTTATCATAGAGATGATCATCGATCTCCAAGTCTTTATCTGACACTCGCATAACAAATGCCCTTGAAACTCCATTCTTGTCCTTTGAGTTTGGAGCTTCTCTGTTCTTTGACTTCAAAACTTCTCTGCACAATTTCAAACATCAGAATGCATTTTCTGATACCCAATGACCAGAAAGGCTCACAACACAAAATGAGTACATGCAAAAACATACCCAGATCACCGAGTAGAAGATGAGGAAATCTTTAAAGAATGAGTCAGCTTATTTTCAAGTCCATTAAGCTCCAAGAGAAGATCATCAAGTTTAGACTTTAACAAAATTACTTACGCCAAATGAATAAAACTATCCTTCTTGATATATCAAGCAGTCTTGGACTCAATGAAATGTAAATAATAATTACGTAAACAGAATCACAGAGATGCTAATACAATCATAATAACAAGGAGCTAAATATCTAATCAATCCAGCTAAATCTTTCCAAGACACCAAAGGAAAAGTCATCCTGAAAACTTACTTTCTTTTTTATTTTCCTACTAGGAAGACGCTTTACTTCTTCTTGATTAGAGGTCAAGAACCTACAAGAACCAAAGGCGTAAAAGGGCAAAGAAGAAATAATTAGGTGACGACTACAAGAAATCTTAGATCCAATATGAAATAAAGAGTCAGAACATAAGCATAAGCATCATTTTAACTTATAAACCATTCGATCCATAACTACAAGAAGATTGAAACTTTGACATGAAAACACGGAGTACTTCTTATCATATGCTACAAATGCTACAGACAGTTGAAAAATCACACTTAGAATTGACGTAAATGATGAATCTTATTAGTATAATAAACAAACTCTAACAAAAGGATAGCAAACCAAATACTATTTAATGGTACCAAAGCCTAGCGATTAAGACTTTCAAAATCAAAATTTGAATATCCTATATAAATTCAAATATCTAGTACTGAATTGACAAGACCTTACCTAAGATTTCCATGGAGGAAGTTTGGCGAAGCAAAGGGCCTGGATTTGAGAATCGACACCAAAACCGCAAGAGAAGAGACAACCAATGAGGACAACCGAACAAAAAGAGGGGAGGGAGAGGCGGGGAGATGCCAGCCAAGGCTCAGGGAAGGAGAGTCGTGGAGAACAGATTCGGTGATGAAGAGGCAGTCGGCGGGGAAGGGAAAATGGAGCGGAGGGGAGTGAATCTGATTTGGGTAAAGTTTGGGCGGGATACTACACTTAAACAGAAACATTTTAGCATCCTGCTTTTCTCTCCTTACTAAATTTATTTTCCCTCCTTTTGTTTTTTACGCATGGAAACTTTTCATTTCATTATTAATTATTAAAAATTTTTACTTTTTTTTACTTGTAATTAATTTTTTAATTTAAAATACTATGTTGATTTATGAAAATTCTGATTTGATTTTTTTTAATCTTTAAATTTTAAAATCTTAATTAGTTATTAAATGGCTAAAGTGAATTTTGTTTTAAAATAATTTATCAAAAAAATAATATTTATATTTTCATGTTGAGATAGAAAAAATTATGCATATTACAACTCTTGGGTATGTGGCGTCAATCACACATAAAATCATAGAAAATGAACAGTAAAAGTAAAGGAGATAGAGATTTATCACATAAGGCTCTATAGAGCGAGGCGCTGCTCATGACTCCCGCCTAGGACGCCGCCTCTAGACCTCGCCGAGGCGCTCCCGACCCCGCCCGCCACCAAGGAGCAGGACTCGTGGTCGCTTGGGACAACTGTCGTTGCCTAAATACGAAGTATGAATCATACCCAACAACAAGCATGTGTATATATGCAATAAAAGTAGTTATACTTTGTAATAATTATTTTTATTATAACTACATAACCACATAACTACTTATATTATAGATTTTAGTCCTAACTATATATGTATATATAGATACTCCCTCTCCCTATACAAGAAAGAGCTCATTTCTCAACAAGTGTTTGTCTCAAAACATAATTGAGTTTCAAAAGTCAAACCGATCATTCAACAACATATCCAAAATACTCTCAATGAGATAGATTACATTAAAGGGTGTATGACATATAATACCTTTAATGAAGAAATTAGTAGTATAAAATCAGTTGTACTTCTATTTGATTGACTAAAAAGAAAAAGTTGTATATTAGTGAAACCGAACTCCTTTTTTGGAACAAAAAGAGTATAACTGTATAAGTATTTACTACTTTTGTTATACATTATACGGAGAACTATATATGTACATGTATTAATCACTATTTGTGTTGTAATATTACATTAGTGGCTATAATTAGTTTGAAACTATATATTTTTAATTTCTAATTTTCTTATAAAGAAATATAGTTCGTAATAAATATCAAAACTTTTGATTACCATTAATCAATAGTTTATTTTAACACACACAAAATGTATGTGTGCCAATTCATAAACTTCAAGGTGTTATAATATAATTATTTTAAATTAAAAACCATAAAATAAATAAGCTAATAAATCTCAACCCAATGAAGAATATGCTTAGTGCAATTGTTATTCTTTACTAAAAGAAGCCAACTAGTACTAACCAATGGTGTATGATAATACAAAAAAGATTATGTGATTAAATTACAATTATATAAACAAACAAAAATATTACATAGTCCAATCATTATTCTTAGCCAAACAAGTCGAATCCTTATATAAGCTGTGGCCCAATTAGTTTAATCCAAAAAATTTATTTAATTTATTCCAAATTATATGTCCCAATGCATATCTTGTTATTAAAATTTACAATATTCAATTTCGTTATATATATACCAAAGCAAATATTTTATATCTCCATATTTAATAATATTATACACTAAAATACAATTTTGAGCCATTTCTTGTTAGTCAAATGTCAGAGCAGTCTTGTTCTTGATGAGGTTGTGGCACCTGTGGTTTGAGCTAAATTTAATTAAAATAGTGAAAATATTATACATTTTCTCCCTCTCTCTCCATCTCAAAAAAAATGGCTAATTTAATAAAACTTCTTATTAGTTATAAACTATGACTACAACAAACATAATTAATAATATTATTAAACCCAGTTCGTAGGTCAAACTAGTAAACTAATTGGTTCTCGAGGTGATTATTACTACTAACAAAATTATATACTTAAAGTGATTAAGCTTATATGCGTAAATTCATATAATGTAGGCAAATTCATATATATGCGTAAATTCTCAAGGTGATAGTGTATCTGAAAACAAATACTCTATTCGTACGTCAAATAATGTAGGCAAATGCATATATATTAGGGCATTTGATGACAATTATTAGAAATTAAGAATTATATATTTCAAAAGTTAACTTTAGCCTAATAAGTAAATTACATAGCCTAGTAATTATTTTTAACTGAATAAGCCCAATCCTTATATAAGTTGTGGCCCAAACAATTTAGCCCAAACCATTTTATCTACTCTATCCCAAATTAATTGGCTTAACACATATATTCTTGATAAAATTTATAATATTCCGTTTTATTATACACTAAAATAAATATTTGGGTGTTTTAGTACAATTATTAAAAATTAAGAATTATATATTTCAAAAGTTAACTTCGGCCCAATAAGTAAATTACATAGCCCAATTATTAAGTAAACAAAAATGAAGGCCAATCCTTATATCAGTTGTGGCCCCAGCAATTTAGCCCAAAACAAGCTCAATCCTTATATAAGTTGTGGCCCAAGCAATTTAGTCCAAAACATTTTATCTACTCTATCCCAAATTAATTAGCTTAACACATATATTTTTTCATCAAATTTATAATATTATGTTTTATTATACACTAAAATAAATTTTTGGGTGTTTTAGTACAATTATTAAAAATTAAAAATTATATATTTCAAAAGTTAACTTCGGCCCAATAAGTAAATTACATAGCCCAATTATTAAGTAAACAAAAATGAAGGCCAATCCTTATATCAGTTGTGGCCCAAGTAATTTAGCCCAAAACAAGCCCAATCCTTATATAAGTTGTGGCCCAAGCAATTTAGCCCAAAACATTTTATCTACTCTATCCCAAATTAATTAGCTTAACACATATATTTTTTCATCAAATTTATAATATTATGTTTTATTATACACTACAATAAATTTTTTCTATCTCCATATGTAATAATATTACACACTGAAACCCTATGTATAAAAAAAAAAGAATTAATAGATTACAACTATTTTCTTTTTCATTATCACTTTTTTACTAATTGAATTTTCTTTTGCACCAAAAAATTATTTTTATAATGCACTAAAAAATTTTATGTTTTTTAATTACTGATATTTCACACATATACATATAATCAAGAATTTAATTAAAAATCATATATCAGTAGCGGGTTTAGGCCTTAACCAATCCCTACTGGGGTTAGGTACTTTGTGTTAACGCATGTCTATTTAAGTCTAGTATTTTTATGGACACTAATGTAATGTGTTAATTGGGGATTTCTACTTTAATACAATCAGTTTGGTTTGGAAAAAAAAAAGATAAGCAATTAGTGACAAGACAATAGCGTCACTAAAACGTATTCCCATTAGTGACGAAAAAGATATCATCACTAAAAGGTATTAAAACTTAGTGACGATAAAATTTCATCACAATGATTGTTTTAGTGACGATAATGAATGTCGTCACTGAATTCTCGTCACTAATTACAACCATTTTAGAGGGAAAGTTTTCGCCACACTCTTTAGTGACGACTTTCTGTGATTCATCACTAAAAATTGGGAGTAGACAAAAAATTAGTGACGACAAAACTTTTGGTCACTAAAGGTGATATTTAGTGACGATATTTTTTTTCGTCATTAGAAATTCCGTCACTAAAGGGGGGTTTTTCTTGTAGTGATATCACCATTCGTCTCGCACGTTTTGGTCCTAATGAATTAACTCTAGGGTTAATTTCGATTGATTAGATTACCACAAATTTTTTAAAAACAAAAAGCAAAAGATGCATTTCAAATCTAGTTGAATTATTTTTAATAATTCAGGAGAAAAAGATGCATTTCACAACTGGAGTTCACCAAACTAAAAGTATTTTGGATAAATTCATTTTGATCTTTGGAACTCTTCTCAAATTCGTTCAAAGAGTAGTATAAGTTTTATATTAACTTTTATCGATGATTATTTGGGAAATGTGTAGATATATTTTCTTAGTTACGAAGATGAAGTTTTTATAACATTCAAGCACTGCATGACCATAATTGAAAAGCATACTGGTAAGAAAATTAAGTGTTTAAAAACAGATAATGGCATTGAATTATATAAAGATGAATTCAATAAATTCTGCAAAGATGAAGGAATTTTGAGGCACTACACAGTCACATACACCATAGCAAAATGGAGTTGAAGAATAGATGAATGGAACCATTGTGAAAAGAGTAAGATGCATGCTTTCTAATTCTTGATTGACCAAACAAGTTTGTGCTGAAGTTGCAAATACAGCTTGATTCTTGGCAAATCGATCTCTATCTACAACAATTTATTCTTAGACTCAAAGAGAATAGTGGTTGGGTTTTCCTATAAATTACTCTGAGTTGAGAGTTTATGAATATTGAATCCAATAAACTAAAAAATCCTATTCAATGTTATATTAGTGTATAGAAGCAAGTAAGATTCTATCCATAGAGATTGGTGGATTTGCTTCTTATAAAGAAAAGAGTAAATAAATAGAAGGGATATTATGATAATCACAAATAAAAAATTGAAAATGAAAAATTGAAAAATCAACAATTAAATGAAAAGAAATTGAGTGGAGGAATATTTCTAGTAAAAAAATTATTTTCAACCTTCATTCAGTTAATTAATCATCGGTGCAAAATTGATTTTATATATTCATGAATAAATTAGTTGTAGTGATCAAACAAATGATGGCATCTAATCTCTCTTTAGTTTGTTACTAACCAAGAGATGTTCAAGATTATTTCTCTAATCAATATATAGCCATTAATACGATCACATAATTTAATCTATCAAAACTACATTAACTCAATTCTAACTAACAAAGTTATAAGTTTAGCTTATTTAAGTTAGACTATTTATTTCTATGACATAAATTAGATTCTTGCTAGAAATGAAATTTTATCATTTGCTACAATATTAAAATAATCAAATAACTATAGCAATAAGATATTACGACGATCAAATGAGAGGGCCAACTATTTAATCAAATAAGACAATCATAATCAAGAAAGTGAATAAATAAATAAATATATGTTCATGTATTAAATAAATACAATTAAATCATATTAGATCTCATAATTGTTGTAGAACTAAGTCTTTGATTATTCTTCAACTAGGAAAAGAGAGTTCAGTTGTTAGTCATGGAGAAAAACTGTACCAAGAAAAATAAAAGAAGATAATATTATACAAAAACTTTCCCAAGGTGGTCAGCAATCTCCTTTTTATAGGAGTTATTTTTTGAAATTGAGATTCCCAATTATAAGGAGTATATTGGATTATATTTAAATCATAACCTTAATCTATTTCCCTTTAAGAAAAAAATATTACCTATTATTACTAGACAATGATGATGATGATGATGATCATAGTAGTAATAATAATAATAATAACAACAACATAGTTTTGAAATATTTTTTCAGATTTTATTTCTAAATTTGGTTGGCAATATACCACTTCTGACATTATACGTCCATCTCTTATCAAAACTGATCCATTAATTTCTCAACTTCCATCCATGTTAATGAGATGCATTCATGTCTTATTAAAAGTGATGTATTAGTTTTTCCTTTATGAATCAAAATTTGTTCCTTAAGAGCTGCTAGATCTAAAGCTCCATTTAATGCACCTAATACAAAAATATAATTAAAATCAAGTGATTGATGCAATATTGTCGATGTAAAAGTAAAATGTTTAGAAATATTATGCACATTAATCATCTTATCAAGAGTATTAGATTGTCTTGCATATGCTCATACTAAGGATCATAAGCTTGAGTCAAAAGTGAGAAAGTGCATATTTCTATGATATGCACATAAAGCAAAAGGTTATTAGTTGTGGAGTTCTGATAATAAGTCATCCAAGAGTTTGATCAACAAATATATTACCTAAAATGAGTCTTTTTTTTAGTATAGAAAGGGAAGAAGAATAACATAGCCAGCTAAAAGAGAGGCACATGGAATTTAAGGTTAAAGCTTCCAAAAAAGCTTTTAGGTAACTCCAGAAAAGTCCATTGAAAATCTAGTGGACACTATTGGCACATATGCACCACAAGCATAACAAGAAGACTACAATCTTACATGGTAGAGACAGAGAAGATTGATATGTAAATTGATGTCCTATGTACTCAGTATGGTAGATGATGTCGAAACCTTAGAGCCTATTAAATATTGAGAGGCCATTGCAAGTTTTGAATCGTCAAAATGGATAATCGCTATGAGTGACCAGATTCTATCTCTTTATAAGAACAAGACTAGTGAACTAGTTGTACCACCTAAAAGACAGAAGATTATTTCGTGCAAGTGGGTTTTCAATAAAAAGAAAAGAATCCCAAGGGTCGAAGATATAAGGTTCAAGGCACAATTAGTTGCTCAGAGTTTTTCCAAAGAGGGAAGGTATTGCCTTTAATGAAAGTTTTTCTCTAATTGTTAAACATACTTCTATTTGTGTGTTACTATCTATGATTATTCTGCTTGATATAAAGTTGGAAGAATAGTTGTTCAGACAACTTTCTTAAACAAAGAGTTAGAGGAAATAACTTATATGCAACAAATAGAATAGTGGATAGCCTTTGGTAAGGAAGACTATGTTTATTGAATAAGTAATTATATGAATTGAACTAATCACCTAGACAATAGTACAAGCAAGTTGCCACTTTAATGATTGGAAATGAATTTTCTAAAAGCAATTATGATAGTTGTATGTATCACAAGAAACTCTCGAGTGGTTCTTTTTTGTACTTGTTGTACATTGAAGATATGTTGATTGCCTTCAAGCACATATTGAAAATCAAAATTTTATAATCTAAGTTAAGAGATGAATTTGAAATGAAAGATTTAAGGGGAATAAAGAAAATTTTGGGGATCGCAATCACCAATGATTGACACACAAAAAAGTTGTATCTATTACAAAATAGTTATATTGAAAAGTATTTCAACAGTTTAGGATGCAATATTTCATTGCTATTGATACGCCTCTTGATGGAAGCTTCAAACTTTCAACTAGTTTGTTACTAAGTGTTGAGGAGAAGGTGGAGCATATGTCTCATCGTCTATATGTTTGGGCAGTTGACAGTCTCATGTATGTCATGAAATCCAACGAGATCAAATCTTTCACATACAGTAATTGCTGTGTGTAGAATAAGGCGTTCTCTTGGAGAACTCACTAGGAGCTTGTGAAATGAATCTTGAGATATCTTAAAGAAACTAGAAATATTAACTTAGTAAAAGAATGAGATTGTGAGCTTGGCAAACTCATAAGTTATGTAGATTGTATTTTGTAGGAGATTTGGACAAGAAAAGATTTTTGACAAATAATGTTTTCATACTTTGTGAGTACTCTATTAGTTGGAAGGTTACGTTACAATTAATTGTTGCCTTATCTACAATTGAGATAGAGTACATAGTTTTAAGAAGCTATTTGGTGAATAGTTTGATTAGCTAATTGGTATGTAGTTAAAATTAATAACTATTTATTATAATGGTCAGAGTGCCATACACTTAATGAAAACTAAATGTATCATGAAAGGACTAAGCACATTGATGATGTCAGATATCATTATGTTTGAGAGGTCTTATGTCAAGGATTAATCTCGATAGAGAAGTTTGGGACAACAACTAATCCAGCAGACATGATAACTAAGTCAATTTCATTGATTAAGTTCAACCGTTGCTTGGGTTTAATCATAGCACGCAGCTTGAAATAGGAACCCTTTGGAGGTGTAAAGACATTTTGATAGAAAACCAACTAAGGTGAAGATTTGTTAGATTATATTTTGTTTCCAAAGTAGGATGGGACTAGAGAAAATTCTCCATCTTCATAATTTAGTGTTGAGTAATGATATTTAGAGTGACTTTTTATAATAACTTTTCAAAGTGACTGATGCGGCAAGTATAAAAAAATAAAATCATTCCTTATTATTTTAATTTGTATTTTTAAGGAGGGTGATAAGTGAATTTTGTATTTTTATACTTTCACATCTGTTACTATGATTAGTCACTAAAAGTATCGTTACTCTTTAGTGTTTTGCTAATTTTATTAAGAACTAGGTGCTAACTTTTATAAAACGTTAGCTTATATTTTGTAAAATTGATCCAAATTGAATTTGGATTAGGTCTCTTCTTGGTGCCAATATATAAAAATCTCATAGAGGGTTTTTCTCATATGGTAGAGATTTTAAGGAGAGTTTTAGAGATTTTAGATAGAGATTTTTAGAATGAAAAGTGTAATATAAAATTGTTAAAAGATGAGAGATTTCTACGGATTTGGAATTAAAACATATTAAAAAAATCCTTGTAATGTCGTTTTTGCATGAATGTTGGCTTGGTTTTTTAAGGAACCACATTAATTTGTGGGTTTTGATTTATTCTTTATTCTTATTCTTATTCTTATTCTTAAGAATGTAGGTTTAGTTTTTATTCTTATTCTTATTTTTATTCTTATCAATTTGTGGGTTTTGATTTATTCTTTATTCTTTATTCTTATTCTTAAGAATGTAGGTTTGGTTTTTATTCTTATTCTTATTTTTATTCTTATCAATTTGTGGGTTTTGATTTATTCTTTATTCTTTATTCTTATTTTTTAAGGAACCACATTAATTTGTGGGTTTGATTCTTATTTTTATGTTTTTAAATAATTCTAGGTATAATCATAATAGATTGAAGGGGAAAAAGAAGAATCCCAAGATTGATTCTTATGTGTGCATTTGGACGAATATAACTTCTTTTCCACGTTCTTTCACTTCCAATAGTTTAATGTTTTAAAATAGAGAATCTAAATAATAGAATATTTAATTTAACGTTTTAAACAAAGGATTTAAACAAGGAAATATTTAGCCAATTAACTATATATAATTTATTCTAGACTCTTATCCTAACTTGGAGAAAGAATTTTCTATCCCAAATTTTTTATACCATTTGTTATCACACTCTCTAATATATCGATACTTGTCTTTTCACTAAAACCATAGTACTCTACAAATTTTAGTATCGAACTCTTCCAAGTTTGTTGTCCTTAACACTTAAGAGCAATGAAAAATCGTCCTACTTTATTGAATTATTAAAATCCTCGCATTCGATTGAATCCATCATAGGTATTGGAATGTTACTTGAAAAAAAAGGATTCTGTACTTTAAGGCAAAGCTTTATATTTAATATTGGCGCTTTTTACATTTTTAAAAGGATGCAGTTGTTATTGAAGTTGCAAGTAGTACATTTCGTCCAAATTCTTCATATGATTTAAACATTTTATACGATATTAAAATAGGTATTCATAGTGTACGAGAATTGTACAGCTCAATCGAAATAAGTGGAAGCAACTACACAAAAACGCTAAACTTCAGAACATTGAGTGCAGAATTTGTCGCATGTAAATTTGTGTACCGTAACTTTTTTGGTGAATAATGACTATTATTTTTAACTTGGTCTTAAAAATAGGATTCTTAATGTTTAAAAAACATTAATTAAATGTTGAAAGTTGACAATTGATTTTAGCTCATTATGTGCTAAAATCGAACCAAAATACAAAGAATTGAAGGATTCTTTTAAATCTCACTCAATCCCATTGGGGATTCAAATTTGTTTTTATACCATATAATTTGTTATTAACTTTGCCTGATTTCAGTCAAAGTTAATATACTTTGTCATTATCTTTTATAATGACTTATTTAAGGGAATTTTTTTTTTTTGTAATTGAATTATTACATTAAAACAAAATGCATGTATAGCCGCTGCGCTATATATATTTATTTGTTTGTTTATGTTGATCCATCAACAATTCATTACTTCAAGGCTTAGCCTAGTTTAAACATTTTCTTTTACTCGGACAGGTTATGTAGACTTGTCACCGTCAAAGGGAAAGTATGCACCATCTGGCCATGTGTCTTGCACGTATTTGGCATAATGGCCGGACCAAAACTTATGCGTGATGAAACTCCCCAGCCAAGGGCCCGACCAAAAAAAAAAAAAAAAAACAAAGTTAAAGAATTTTCTCCAATACTTCTTTTTTAAATACTCTCTACACAATTTGCTCTTGTGTCGTCTTTATAGTGTACACTCCCACGGCACATATAAATACCTTTTCATTAGTAACAAGAGTCATATTCAAAATAATAACGATGATCACCACAACAATAATAACCCCCTTCAACCGGGTAGAATGAAATTTAATGTGGATGGCTTTGCTATTGAAAAACCAGGTATGATTGCGATTGGGGATATTCTTAAAGATAATTTGAGTAAAACAAAGGCCGTGTTCTCTAAATATGTTGGAATTCTTGATTCAAATCAGGTTGAGTTCTATGCTATTTGTGGGGCCTTTTGGGTGTTTTCTGAGTCTATGTGGAAGAGCTCTCATGTGCTTATTATTGAAAGTGACTCCGTTAACGCAATCAATTGGTTAATGAATCTTGATAATACCTCCTGGCATATTAAAAATATCTTGAATCATATAGATTTGTTGAAGGAGAAAATTAAGCAATGGCAGGTACATCATGTTCCGAGGGATATTAATAGTGTGGCTGACAAGTTGGCGAAATTTAGTGTGTCCAGAATACAAAATCTGTTGCGGTTATCGAATAGTTAGTGTAAGTATCTGGTTTAGTGTTCCTATTCCTACTCCAGTAGTCCTTGATGTAGGACTGCTTTTCTTCTTCTTGAATTCCTATCCATTTTGATGCAATTTCTGTCCTCATTTTCTAATAATATGCATCGCCTTCTTGGCTTGTCAAAATAAATAAATAAATAAAATAACCCCTTCAACATAATTTAACAGTAGTAGTCAATTAGCTTTCTGGTGAATCAATTTTATCTTGTACTCCAAAATTCATATTAATTTACTGGTTTTTAAAGATTAAACAATGTTAAAATTGAAATGCAAAAAATTACTACACAAATATTTCAAACAGAGTAGAAGTGACAATTTCCATGAAACCCGAATAATCATATAGTCATTATTGTCCAACATTACCTTTGTATCATCACATCGACGTAGCACCACCCGACCAATACATGCCACAACCATATCTCTATATAAGTGTTCTCACAAATCAAAACAGAGACCATAGAAGTTTTTCCTTCCTCTTAAGAATGGGAATTTTTGCCAGATTTCTACAAAAACAAAATCATTTTCTTTGTAGTTTCTGGTCTGTTGGGCTTCCCCATTTTAGCAAAACAAAATCCTTCCCTAGCATTTGCTGTTTTCGCCATATTATCCATAGAATAGACAAATTTTCCGTTGAACTTCTGTATTTTCTATCCGTTTCATTCGTCGGTTTCTTGTTTCTCAAGGCAACGAAGACAAGGACAGAATTTAGGCCCCGGAATTTAGATTTGTTCTTCACTTCTGTGTCTGCCTCCACTGTCTCTAGCCTGTCGACAGTAGAAATGGAAGTTTTCTCAAATCCCCAACTCATCATCATGATCATCTTAATGTTGATTGGTGGTGAAGTCTTTACTTCCATGGTTGGACTTCATATAAATGTTTACAAACTAAGAACATCAATGAAAAACGACACTAAAGTTGGTTCAGTTAGCCGTGATAGTTCTGGCTTTTCAAATCCTTCTGTTTCTTCCAATCAAATTGAGTTGGAAATTATCCCCGTAACACGAAGGGATACTAATGCATCATTAGATAGTGTCGATTACCATCTGAGGGCCAATTCGATCAAATTTTTAGGATTTGTTGTCTTATGTTATCTTTTCTTTTTCCATGTTCTTGGTGTCACGATGGTTTTTGGTTATATGAACCTTGTTTCGAGTGCCAAAAATGTACTAAGAAGAAAGAGTCTCAACCGGTTCACTTTCTCCCTTTTCACTGTAGTTTCAACCTTTGCTAGCTGTGGTTTTGTACCAACAAATGAAAGCATGATCGTTTTCCGTAAAAATTCTGGTCTCCTTTTGATTCTCATCCCTCAAGTCCTCTTCGGCAACACATTGTTCCCATCTTTTTTAAGATTCTTATTGTGGTTTCTGGGAAAATTCTTCAAGAACTTGAAATCCCAGTACTTGTTGAACAATACTGAACAAATTGGATATTTTCACTTGCTCCCTAGCCTTCATTCATGGCTCTTGGCGGTTACTGTCTTGGGATTCATCTTGATACAGTTCATACTGTTTTGCTTATTGGAGTGGAATTCAGAAGCCTTAAGTGGACTCAACACTTATCAGAAGATTGTTGGGGTTGTGTTTCAAGCGGCAAATACTAGGCATAGTGGAGAAAGTATCGTTGATATCTCAGTCATAGCACAAGCTATTTTGGTGCTCATCATCATTATGATGTTAGTTTTCTCTCTCTTGTTTTATTTGTTCAATTAAATTTATTTTAACTTAATTATTCCTGTTAGTTTACTTAATTTTTGATAAATATAGGAGTATAGAATATTAGCTTTTTTTATAAAAATTCAAAAAAAAAGGGCTAAAAATACTGTTAAGTCAAAGAGTCAATATTAGGATTTGACCCTAGAAAAAAAAAAAAAGAAGAAGAGAAAAAACAGAAGACAATTTCAAGATGGAGAAGGAAAGTATAAATCCAATTCTTCCATGCAATGAGAAAAAACAGTATGGATGTACCTTACGAGAGCAACACAAACTTTCTCACTCTTTTATATCAAATTTCTCAAAGCTATGGTTCACATTTTGCGAACTCAATTTGAGAGGTTCAATAAATAATTCGAATTTAACAGCAATCTAAAATTTTAAATGTCCAATTTATTTAATGATTTTATTCTTTTTACTTTTGTTTTTTAAATACGGAACAATATCAATAAACACAATATCACATAAAATAGATCAATATATTTTCTATGTTTTTAAGGTGAATGCTATTCTTAAACTTTTCTCAATTAGTTATGGCATAAAGACACAAAATTTTGCATATTTTGTTGTATCCCAAGGAAAATTTCATGCATCAATTAGTCATGAAAACGAGCAAATAGCTAGACTTCTAACTTGGTAAAAAAGTTCGACTCAGTTTTCAATAACCTAATAAGTCTTACTCGAGGATTAAATTATTTGGATAAAAAATTGAGATTTCGTTAAGATCAATCAAACGGAGGATCCCATGTTTGTACGCACGCGTACATTGAATCCAAAAAATAAGGCTGGAACTTGCTATACTTACATGTCGGACCGACTTAAAAAGTTTGGATTACAACAGAGGCAAAAGAAGCCAGGTCCGCCAGGCTGTCAAAATTCTCAGCTACTAGAGGCGATTGGTGGTGCAAAAACAGTGGGATCCTTCCATCGTTTTTTTTTATTTTAACTTGTGTTTTTCGCTCCGATTTTGGTGCAAACTCTTCTAAACATGCGGTAGTGACTCGGTTGTCAGGCTATTTCAACGCTTGCGATAGTAGTTTGATTCACCGCGTTATTCAATGTATGCGATTTTGCAAGATCATCAAAAAAATGTGTGAAACGAGAACTAGGAACTCCAAATTCAGTTTCTTTCATCATATGCCATTTGCGGTGCCCAATTGAGTCAGTTACCTTAATTAATAGTAGTATTAGTATTAGTATTAGTATTAGTATTTAGTCCCTATGTGTTAGGGTGAATGTCCCTACTTATTAGGGTATTTTCCCAATTTATTCAGGTTTTGTAAACCCTTGTGGTCTCCCTTTTCGGCCCTTTTGTGGTCACATTTCCTTTGTGGTGTAGTTCAACACACAATACCATGTTGATCATTTATCTTTTTTGGCTATATACCTTTTGCAATTTGCAATGTTATATAAATATCGCTTGTAGAGAAAAAAATGTCGGACCGACTTAATTGATCGAAGCTTAAATAATTGATCAAAATATAAAATGAAGCGAGCTTTCAAAGGGTATAAGAGAGGGAAACTTGGCAAAGACAACAAGGGAAGGTTGTTACCGCAAATGTTTCTATTGGTTTTTCTTTTTGTGACATAGGTTTCCTCAACAAATTATTTTCAAGGAAGCAAGCTTCCTTTGTACGTACGTACATGAGCGCATGCAGAGCATCGAATCTAAGGTTGAATAAACAATTCAATTATTGTTTCTGTTTTAAACTTTAATAATGTATTATTGCATCTGATCTGCCCCGTATATATCTCATTACTTGTTCAAAAAAAACTATCATGCATTGGTTTTGTCGTTTATTTTTTCAGCAATTACTGTGTTTCGTTTGTGTTTTTATTTGCAAAATGTTAACTTTTCTCTACTACAAAAATCAAATATCTAAATAATTTTTTATTTAAAATTTAAATTTTCATAAAAAATTTTCCCATATTATTTCAAAAAAGTTTCCCTCCAATCTTCTTTTTCATATCACTTTTTTATATCCTTATTTTAAAAAATTCTTGCCAAATGTTTACATAGTTCAATACAAAATTCTCAAATACAACGTAATCCAAACATAGCCAAACAATTGTCTCCTGATTCATATAACTCTATTACGGTATTATTATTGTTATTGGGAATCGGTACTCTGAGTTAGTTTAACAATATTTGCTTCTTTTTTCCTTAAATTTGGTAGACTTTTTTTAATTATATTATTAAAGATAAGAAATTGGCATTTCCAATGATACACATATTGAATCTATGGCTTACTACGTAAGTGTTAAGACGAAAGGAAATTAAACTGGATCCCGTGACATATAATAGGTGGTAAAGTGAGAGAAATACGCAAGAAAAAGAATTGTAATTAGAATGTTCCAAATTAGAATCCTTCTAATCACAAAAATAAATAAATAAATGAAGATCATTGACTCAACTCGAGTTCTAGCTATTATTAATTCGTAGATATAGAGAAAAAAAATTATTTGTTCTTTTGTAAAAAATAAATCTATTGTACCTTTTTGGCAGGTATCTTCCTCCGTACACTACTTTTCTACCAATAAAATGTGAAGGAGACACCACACAGGAAGGCCGATTTGCGAACAAAAGAAAGGCAAGGCTTGTGGATAATCGCATATTTTCACAGCTTTCATACTTGGCTATCTTCATCATTCTCATTTGTGTAACGGAGCAGAAAGGGCTGCAAGAGGATCCACTCAATTTCAACGTCTTGAACATCACAGTTGAAGTTATAAGGTAATATATTTATAACTTAAAGTATTAACATTACAAAGAGAACGACTGCAAACCCAATATTTTAATTAAGCTTACGAAAATAAACCATATACTTTATTTTATATTATTATTATTATTCTTATGATCGCTTGGATGATTTGAATATAAATAGGCTGATAAACCTTGCACTGTTTTGTTTCACGTTTTGTAAATTGTCAAATAATTGTTATATTAGTATTATTATTATTATTATTATTATAAAAAGAAAATGTAGTTGCTCCACGTATTCGGAAACAAATTCCTAGGCTTTTTATTTCCTTCTGAAATCCAATAAAATCGCTTTTATTGTTTTGTGAGAATAAAATTTCTGATTCCAAAAATGAAAGTGTTAGTTATCTATTATATTTTTGGTAAAATTATTTTTTTTATTAGCTTTGTGTTGATTTTAAATTTGAATTTTTTCAGTGCATATGGAAATGTGGGATTCTCAACTGGATATAGATGTGAAAGACAGTTGAAACCTAACCCAAACTGTGAGGATAAGTGGTTTGGGTTTGCAGGGAAATGGAGTGATGAGGGCAAATTAATTCTTATCGTTGTTATGTTCTTTGGACGACTAAAGATGTTCCATATGCGATGAGGTAAAGCCTGGAAGCTCTTGTAATAAATCAGAAGCCGCTGCCGTCTATATTTACTCCCAGAACCACGTTTGACGGAAATTGTGAATGTACAAATATTATCGCAATATCTACAATATGCACATATGTTGACAAAAATGCAATTTAATTAGTTTGTAAGCGACAATGGCAGATAAGTTTGTGTCGAGTTCCCGTGTGGCCACTATGGATACCTTTCTAAAATAATAATAATAAATAAATAAATAAATAATAAAAATAAATTACATTCACAAATTTAGGTGACATTCATGCTGTCTCAAAGTTACAAACAGTAATATCACGGACAATGTCATGACAAAGAAGCGTAAAATTTGCCCACTAGTTCTTTCTTTGTTTTTCTTTCTCCCCTTTCATGATTGCAATATTTTATTGGTGGGAATGTCCTCATAAAAACAAAACTATAGAGCTATAATATTAACACTCTATTTTATATAATTAGTATTTTTTAAATTTAAAAAATATGTAATTAGTGACAATATTTTATATACTTTTAATAAAAAATAAGAAATATTAATAATAAAAAGTAAATACTAATATTATTACACTACAAAATAATGAGTATGACAGATAAAATTGCAATATTTTCATCCTTGGAATGTCTTTCGTCAATTTGAATAACCCAGACCAAGTTCCCCGGACTATGAATAGTGTGACAGATAGATTAACCAAGTCGGAAGTGTTCAGAGCTCAAAACTTATAGGCAATCATTAATTAGTTAGGGCCTATTTTTGGTTGATAGTCCATTTTCTTATTTATATCCTCCATATAAATGCTACTTACTAAGGTAATCTTTGTGGTGGATTTTCTAATTTGTCCTTGGAGACTTGGACATTTCCTTTGTAACTTTGCTTTTAGTTTTTAATAATATACTATGCTTTTGGCTTGTCAAAATAATAATAAAAAAAAGAATAACCCAGACCAAACACTTGATTAGGCCAAGGGATTCTACAACGTTGAAATTCTTGGACGAATTACCAAAGCAAACGTAATCTTTTGTGGACTAAGGTAATCTTTTGTGGTGGATTTTCTAATTTGTCCTTGAAGACTTGGACATTTTCTTTGTAACTTTGCTTTCAATTTCTAATAATATACTATGCCTTTGGCTTGTCAAAAAAAAAAAAAAAAAAGAATAACCCAGACCAAACACTTGATTAGGCCAAGGGATTTACTACGTTGAAATTCTTGGACGAATTACCAAAGCAAAGCATCTCAACAATTACCAAAGCAAACACACATGGGACTCACAAGGAGTATTTTACTTTAATACTGTTTATTTTATTGTAAAATATTTAAATAATGTTATTTTATTCAATGCGCCAGAATATGGATGTCATTTTTTCCGAATGGACTCCAAAGTTGATTCACTTCCAGTAAAATTCACTGGAATCAACTTTAAAATCGCTTTGTACTAACATCGACTTTCAAGTCGATTTTGACTATATCAACTATTTCTCATAGTTGATTTCAACAAAATCAACTTCAGAGATTTTTTTTTTTTTCTCTTTGATCTTTTTTGGGGAAAAAAAATATTGCTTTCCTGGATCAAAAAAAGAAAAAAAATGTTTTGGATCAAAAGTAAAAGAAAATATTTTTTACTTACCCTAGTATATTTAGAGTAGAGGCATTATTCTCACCATTGCCATAATTTGACATGACAAGTTGGGAGATGAGAGAAAAGTTCCACATGACGAATGAAAATAATGTTTAGTATATGATTTATTACTTGCTGATGGATAAACCAATTATAAAAAGTAGAGTTCATGTCGAGGTCTTTATGAAGAATTTGCATTCGTGTTAAAAGCTCAAATTGCAAATCACTTTAAAAGAGTCCAATTGATGTAATATTTAGTTTTAACTTTTGGTCTTTTAATTTGGCCCATAAAACATTAGTATTTGAGGGCAATGAATCATTTATCCCATTTTTATATATTACTTTTTTTTTTAAACATTAGTATTACAACAATTCTATTCTAGAAAATTGATGGGGGAGGAGATAACAAAATGGGAATTCGAACCCTTACCCTTTTGGCCCTAACAACTTTTGGCAAAGTTGAGTGGCCAACTGGACTAAGCCAATTGCTTCACTTTTATATATCACTTGATATACCACTCTCTCATAAATTGCCATCTATCTCTATTAAAAAAATCTTAACATATATTTTTTAACGATAAATTTTAGTTAAAAGATAAACGTTTAGCTAAAAAAATTACTAGATAAAATAGAATTCTATTAGAAAACAAATCTTTTTTCCCATCTTATCTATTTCAAACTCTATTTTTTTTTACTCTACCTCAAACACTCAAAAACCAAAAGATACCTTCTTCGAAAAAGCAATTTGATGTTAGTCCAATATAATAAATATTTGATCCATATTTTTGAAAAGGGCCGGAAGGCTAGACGCTCTCCAAATTTACTGTTCCTGCGGACAATTCTGTGTGCAATCAAAGGTGCGAAAATGTACTGTTCATGAACAGTAACATTTTCAAATTTTAACCTTCCTGCACAGTGTTTTTTTTTTCTTTTTTGGGTTTGGTTTTTTGTTTTCAGGTTTTTAGCGGTCTCTCTAAGTTAGGGTGCCTAGCCCTAAGTCTTTGGGTTTTGGTTTTCCCGTTAGAAGATAGTGTTCTTTAGCATGGGAGGAAGAGCTGAGACATATCATGGCCGCCCATTTGTTGAACTTCGAAGCCAGTGGTGAGTTCATTTTGTTCTCGGCTAAGCTTCTATACTTTAGGTTTTTGGTTTTATTAACTTTTTAACTAGGAAAGGTTAGTACGTCCACGGTCGGTGGACTGGTTTGTTTGGACGCTGGGAGTCCATTATGTCTTAACCGCCCGTTTAGAGCTAAGAAGAGTCCTTTGTAGGACAATTGGTTGTACAGTTTAACTTCCAAAAGTTAATATAATTGTAAATCTTCCATTAAAATATATATATATATATATATAATAAATATTCAAATCAAGACAGGCAATATTCTCATTGCTCATACGGTTCAAAAAACTTGACAAATCTATCGTTTATCCGTTTCTCTTTTATTCCCCATTTATGGATGTGTATAACAACAACAGTGTCATGGACACAACATCATCATCTGAAAAATTTGTGTCTATACTGTTGTGAGTTTTGAAAACTTCATCGTATGTGATTTAATATTTTTTGTAACCTTGGGGTTTCAAGTACTTTGTTATGGCACAAGGACTATAAGGTACTTTTAATTTGGCATATTCACTATCATAATCTCCTATCTTAAGACCCATGATAAGTGCAAACTCTCTCTTACCAAATTTCACCTTATTACCTGCAAAGTTGAAATATATACTATTAACCATCTTGGATTCCCCAAGTTGCCTCAACAACACGCTGGCAATGATTTGTTTGCACTAGAATATATGTTCATGCTTAAGAGCAATTTCAACAAGGTAACTCTTTCTTTTGAGTATTTCCTTCTGAGTCTCTATAAATTTGGTCCTTATCCTTTTCATATTTGCTTCATAGTAGCAGTATTGAGAAACCTGAACATTTAAAAAATCACACTGAATGACCATTTGATTTTTGAGAGGGTCCTACACGAAATAAAGCAAATCAGTATAGTGCTCTATATAATACTAAAATGCTCAAGTAATGCTTGACCTGTGCTCAACTAGATGCTTGATAAAGACTTGAGTATGTGCTCGATCACAACTACGTAATAGAGACATGCCTGAGTAGGTGTTCAACAAGTGTTAATGCTCGAGATAAGTTGATTACATGCTCAACTAGGTATTCGATTACAATAATATGCTCGAGAACTTCTAGAGTATGTGCTCTACAAGTGTTCATCATTCAATCATGCTTGATTATTTTGAACATGTGCTTGACTATGTGCTCGAAATAAGTTGAAAAATTTTCGATTATTTTTAAACCTATGCTCGACCAATTTCTCATTTAATCACAATTCAAATTTAAACAAAAAACACTCTATGATAAGATATGCACAACTGTTATGTTTTCGAACCAAATCGCAATTGCGACTATATCAAAAACCAAACAAAACCCTAATTTATCTTATTTTTCTAAAATTCATAATCAAATAAACCATAATTAGCAAAGAATGGACATTTCTGTTAGGTTTATGCCCGATATAGTAAATATGAAAATTAAAATAACAATTTCTAGGTAAATTTCAACTTACCTTGTTCTGGCTCGTCAATTTTTGCGATTTCTTTTCTATGGCAGTAACCTTTTTGCTTGAAGACACTAGTCCTCCTCGCGTACATGTTATTGATGTTGTTTTGGTGAAATGAAAGAATGAAATGAAGAAAAAGAAAATGTTGTTTTGGACGTGATGTTTTTCATCGTTTGTAAATCGGGATCATTAAAAATGTGCTATTTTTGCAAATTTCGCTATCAGTCCGGACAAAGGACTTCAATCACAAGGGAAAGTCATACAGTCAGAAAGTTTTGAAATGTCATTCAAGCAACGGATGAACTCAGAATTTCAGCAAAAGGAAAATGTCGATACATAACTACAAAAACGGGTGGATCAACTAACACACGATTTAGCAGACATTGTGAATATGGAAGAACCAAGGTATGAAACTGACCTTTGTAACTGGAGTTTGAACAGTGAGTTTCAGAATGCACTACAAGCACAAGCAGTTGAATGGAGCATTTCTGAGGAGGATACTTTAGCATTGCCGAGATCTGTAAAAAGGAAAAGGGAGTTAATGCAAGACCTATAAGTCGTAAGCTTTCAGAAAAGGAGATTAGACAATCCAGAAATTCAGGAAGATGTAAAGCAAATAATTTTGAAGTACAGATTGGGATCTCTGGACACCAAATTAGATGCAGTTTTGGAAATTTTGGCTATGGCTAGGTTGCCCATAGAGCTAATCAATCTGATTATGATGAAGCAGGGAAGACACAGGAGGTTTTGCGGGTGGTTGAACCAGATCAACCACCCAACCCAACATGAGAGTTTTAAGCTGGAAGTATAAAGGACTGGGTCAACCTCTTACAGTTCATGTTCTCACCAAATTGACCCATTCCCATAATCCAAATGTGCTTTTTCTCATGGAGACAAAAATCAGGAACTCTAGGGTTGAAAAATAGCTTTCGGCTTCCAAGTTTACAAGGTGGTTGTTGGTAGAACCGGAAGGATTAGGGGGAGGACTATGTGTAGCTTGGACTGAAGAAATTAAGATGGAAGTTTTGGAGAAAACTAGGAATTTTTTCTACATCTTGGCAGAGGAAATCACTAGAACAAAATGGATCCTGATTTTGTTATATGGTCACCCGCAGCTGGAAAAAAGGGGAAGTATGGGAGAAAGTCCAGAGCAGAGTTAAGGACTGTCATGTTCCTATAGTCATTGCAAGGGACTTTAATCAGATCTGGCAGGAGGAAGATAAGTGGAAGACCGGTTAACAAGAAAGAAGCAAACAACATGAAGAAAATTTTACAGTCAATGGGCCTAGCTGAATTGAAGTACTTGGACTATGGTTCACCTGGACCAATGGACGAAGAAATGAAGAGAGAGTGTATGAAAGGTTGTATAGGGTTGTGGCAAATGATGCATGTTTAAGCCCTTTTCCCAAAGCCATAATCCGAAATCTACCCAGTTTTAGATCAGACCGTGGTCCAATGTTGTTGTGTACTCATTTTCAATCCTTTTGTTTAAGGCCCAAGTCTAGGAAACCTATTGAGAAATATTGGATCAAGAATGAACAGGCTAAGAATATTATTAAATCAATCTGGAATGAACAACCAGACCATGTCCAAAATAAGATGCAGGATGTGTGGCCTTCTGGACTGCAGTTAACCAAATGGAACAAACAAATTTCCAGTGGGCGGGAGAATAAAATTCAAACACATACAAAGCATTTAGAAGGCGTCCTATGTGACATATGCAAGAATCTCCAAAGGGGCAGGAGCTTCAGATGCAAGAAGAACTGGACAAGCTTCTTGAAATTCGAAAGGAATATTGGCATCAACACGCAAGAATCCAGTGGTTAAGTGAGGGGGATTGCAATACAAAATTCTTCCATAATTGTACCACCAAAATAAAAGGAAGGAATTTCATTAACCAACTGAGGAAACTAAATGGAGAATGGACTCAAAATCAAGAACAAATGAAGGAGTTGGTTTTAAGCCATTTGAAGAGCATTTTGATGGATGTACCCACTTTTCTTGAGGATGGAAGTGAGGCATTGCATGATCCACAGTTCATTCTGCAGCACATCTAGGAGGAGCTAAGCCAGGAGCCAAAAAGGAGTTTCTAAATGGGGAAATATATGAAGCTTTTCACCAAATGGGACAATGGAAAGCTCTAGGACCAGATGGCTTCCTAGCAGGTTTCTATCAGGAGTATTGGGACATTGTTGGTAATAAGGTCTGTGAGGCTATTAAGGAATTCTTTAGAACAAAGCAAATGTGCCCATCAAGGAATCAAACTATGATTGTTCTTATTCCGAAGTCTCCAAATCCTATGGAACCTCAAGACTTCAGGCCGATTAGCCTTTGTAATGTAATTTATAAAGGTGTTGCTAAGTCTTAGTGAATAGGATGAGGAAAGTGATGCCTAGCCTGATCTCCATGAATCAAACAGCCTTCTTACCAAATAGGTCCATTAATGAGAATATGTTGATTGCACATAAGGTGTTCGAGTTTATAAGGAAAAAGAAAAAAGGAACTCAATGTTTGCAGCTTTGAAGCTAGATATGAATAAGGCCTATGATCGGATCTCATGGAATTTCTTAGAGCTAATCTTGAGGAAATTTGGCTTTCCTGAGAACTGGATCACCTATATTACGCAATGTGTGTCTACTGTCTCCTGTTGTGTAAAGTTTAATGGTGAGATTTTAGAATTCTTCTATCCAATTAATGGGTTAAGACAGGGCTGTCCACTCTCCCCTTATTCATCTTGTGCCAGCATGCTTTATCTAAGCTATTACTTGATGCAGCAAATTCTCAGTGTCCAGGAATCAGAATTGGCAGAAAGGTACCTCAAGTTTCCCATCTCATGTTTGCTGATGATTGCCTAATTTTTTTCAAAATTACCAGTCAAGAGGCGAGTCAATTAGGAAGAATGTTGAATGTATTTGCGGCAAACACAGGCCAAAGAATAAATTTCAGAAAATCCTCGATAATGGTTAGTCCAAATACAAGTTTGGAATGGAGGAAACTTTTGGCTGCAATGTTCAATATGCAAAATGTGGATTTTAAAGGCAAATACTTGGGGTACAATTTGGATTTCTCACAAGCCAAATCAAAATTTTTTGGGGAATTGCTAAGGAAAGTCAAAGGTAAGGTTTCAAAGTGGAAAATGGCAAATTTATCAGTGATGGAAGGGATCATTTTAGCCAAACATGTGTTGGCTGCACTGCCATTATACACACTGGGAGCTTTTAGAATTCCTGTTCTCATAGCAAAAGCAGTAGACAGATTTTTATCTAATTTCATCTGGAAAGGGGATAGAGAGAGAAGGGGAATTCATCGGAAGTCATGGCAATCTATATGTATGTCCAAGTATAAAGGAGGGTTAGGAATGAGGTCAACACTTATGATGAATCAGGCTCTTCTTGCAAAGTTGGCTTGGAAAATTCATTCTGATCAAGATTCATGTTTTTTCCACCTTCTTCAGAGCTAAATATTGCCAAAAGGAGGATTTTCTGAGACAAAAAAAGGGATAGAACCGGACATGGGGCTGGAGAAGTATAATTTGGGGTAAGGAACTACTTCTTAGAGGCTTAAAATAGAAGATTACTAATAGGAAGAAGGTTAAGATTTCAGATAACTGGATTCCAAATGGGCTAAATCCGGTGGCTACTAGCAGCTTGCTGTTATCTGAAAGTCTAAATCTTAAGGTGTCATATTTGATCGATGAACAGCGGAAATGGAGAATTCCACTGATTAGGGTAATCTTTCCAAAACAATGCCTACAGCAGATCCTCCCAATTCATCTCTCAAAAGTACACTGTCAAGAGGAGGATCGAATGTATTGGTGTCTGGACAAAAGAGGCATATACACTGTCAAATCTGGATATCATCTGGCTGAATCCATGCAGCAAGAAAGAAGACATTCCACTTCCAAGCAACACAGTAGGATGGCTACACAAGAAGATGAAGTTTTTTGTAAGAAATTATGGAATCTCAAGCTACCGACGAGGATCATCTTCTTTATTTGGAAAGTTTGCCATAGGGTATGTCCCACAGCTGATCAACTCAAGAAGAGAGGTGTGATCATTCCACAGCTGTGCAGTTGGTGTGGTAAAGAGATGAAGGAAATAGATCATATCCTTCTAAGTTGTGAAGTGGCAAAAAGAACATGGAGGTGTTCAACATTAGGCTTCAATTTTGATGAGGGACATCCCATCCAATTTAAGGATTGGTTTTCAAATTGGATTTAGAAAGCTGTTTTCCCAGAAGACATAATTCTATCTTCCTGCATCTTATGGAGGTTATGGCTAGCTAAAGGAGAAGCAGTATATAAAACAACTTTTTGTTGCTACATAGCATTTAGGAATTGGCTTGGAAACTTTTTCAAGAAGTTATGGTTAAACAAAATGGAAACAGCAAAGGTCAAGTTGAAAATCGCAGGCCATAGGCAAGTGTCTATGTCCAGGGAAATATGCCAATCCATTGGGTGTGGAATGAGGATATGACCAATGAATGTAACCAAGAGGGGATCCTAGTCTGCACGGATGGAGCTTATAAGAAGGAACTAAACAAAGTAGCAATGGCTTGGGTTGTCTCAGATATGGATGGCAGACTATTAGCATCAAAAGCAAAGAGAGTTACAGCAATATCTCCTGAGCAAACAGAATTACTAGCAATCCTTGATGCAATTATGGAATTGACAAAGAAAGGTTGGTCAAGAGTGCTTTTTATTGATTCACTGCTTGGCCTTCAAGCTTTAGCCAATCCTAAGATGGTGGATATCAACTTTTTTTTTTTTTCCGAAACGATAGTAGATTAATAGAGTGGCACAGTGCACAAGGCTTAGAGCTTTAGTGGCGTTCAAAAGCTTTGCTATAACCCACGAAAAAGGCGCAAATGGGCAAAAAGCCCACGAGGGCAAAAACAAAATAAAATAAAGTAAACCCGCACATGACGGGAAGCTAAACCCGCACTAGGCGGGAAGGAGACAACCTAGGCGACCTAAGTTCAACGCATTGATGAACCCCCAAGACGAATGGTTGAGGACTTGGACAACCTAGGAACTACCCCGAATACAAAACAAAGATACACAAACCCTTATATCGGGTTATTAATACTATACAAAAATGATACTATACGTCTCAAATGGCCCAATACAAATGGCTTTTGGTAATAGAAACTAGAACTAAATCTATCTATCACCTCATGCCGCTGTGTGGAATCCAACCTACATACGTTGAATAGTGCCGATTACCCAATTACTACCGTTGCATACGTTGAATAGCGTCATCACCCAACTACACTACCGGCGTTGAATAATCGGGCGATTACTCGCTAAAAACAAAAACAACAAAAAACAAAAAACAACAAAAAAAAAAAAAGGGAAAAAGCGGCACTGCGAACAATCGCCCCTAGTAAACTGTTTGAGAGCAAAAATGGGCAGCGTGGCCCCTCGGGAAAATTCAACTTCAAATTAATTCTATTGAAAAGTCTGATTTTGGTGGATATCAACTTAAGTAGTATAGTTTCAGATATATTAGAACTGCTTGCACTTTTGCATCACTGCACTTTTGTTAAAGTTCCTGGGAGTGCTGTGCATCAAGCACATGTTCTAGCTACCAAATGTCTTTTGTAATCTTTTAGTAAATAAATGAAATTTTATTCCTTCAAAAAAAAAAGTTTCAAATTAACCAAAAATCATTCTAGTAATTCAACGAGTCCAATACATAAATTTAAACAAATATTATTAAAATTGGACCAGAGTGAGAACCAATAAAATGAAGAGGTTAGGGGTGAACCGGTCGAACTAAAAGTAAAAAAAATCAGATAATGTCATTATGATACAATAAATATAAATTAATTATAAAAATATTAATATTAATATATAAATATATTAGAAATAAATTATTTAGCTTTTTTCGTGTAGTTAAATTTAAAATTAGTATAAATTGCTTGGAAATCTTTAATGTTTAATTAAATAATGTTTTGAAAAAATAGTAGTAAAAAATATTTTAAATAAAGAATGTGTTAAAAATTGTAAGAATTTAATTATATAAATATCTAAAATATTCAATTTTGAAGAATTATAAGCATTACCAGTGAAAATATGTTTTATAAAAATTTAGGGTCAAATTATAATTTTAAAAAAATAAAATTATTTTATGCAAAAATAAACGCTTTGAATACGTCAAATCTAAGTTAATTCTGATTTTGACTTTGATTGAGGTTTTTAAAATATTATTTTTTATTAAAAACCGAAATAACTTCATGGTCGATTTTTGGGCGGACGATTTGAATTAGCCAATCCAGTCTGATTTTAACAACATGGACTTAAGCCCTCATCAATATAATCAACTCTTTAATTTTCATTCCCCCTTCTTTTGGGCTAAATTAATATATCAAGTTGCAGTTTTCCTGAGAACCAAAACTTAGCCAAAATAACATTACAAATCAAAGCAGGTAATATGATTCATAAATCATAAACTTTAAAGATCGTCGATATTATCTCATTCTAGTGGACAAAATTGGCAATATTATTTGAGAAGGTATTGAACAATACAATAGAAAAGCATATTAAAATTTCCATAGTTAATAATATCAGCCCGATAACTAATTATTATGTGTCTTAATAAAACTAGAATTGTAGCACTCATGTGCCCGTAACACTAATGTTGAAACTGACTCTTTAGTAACCCATTATGAATTTGGGAACTTCCTAATATTCTTTATAACCATGCTAAATATGAGTTATTGGGACAATTTTGAACCTTATTACTACTTCCAATTTGTTATATTTCCTTTTTTTACTTAATAATATAAAATTTTCCAAATTCAAAAGTTCCCAAATTGCAAATTTAAACGAATAGGTGCTTTCCATATATATGTGAACGTGAAGTCCTCAAAGTTACAAGAGAGAGTTCAGCCTAGGAGAATGGCTCTACCCTTATGGTTGATCCCTTTGCTTCGAACGGAATTCTACAGTACCCATGTGCATGATGGTTATGGTGGAAGAGCCGAGAAGACGTCCTTGTTTTGCAGGACTTGTCATTGTGGACCACTTTGTGAGACATGCTCTGAGAATGAACACAAATGCCATCAAATTATCCAGGTAAGTTTGAAATTCGACATCACACTCGTTTGGTTTTCGTGCCTGTATTGTTGTTGTTGGGTGTGTGTGTGTATGTGTGTTTTTTTTTTTTTTCTTTTCCTTTTTTTTCTTTGTTTTTTTGGGTATAAATTTCTATAAGAGTGTGTCAAGGTCCTCAAGGATCCGGATATATACCGTCCTGTTTTTTTTTTTTTTTCTAAATTCTTCCACTAGCATGTTAAGATTTTTAAAGTGGGCCAAGAAAAAGCCCATTAAAATTTCTTAGTGCATAAAATTCTGGATTCTCGGTCTAAGATAGCAATGATGGTCATTGAGATAAAAATATAAAGATAATACATTATGCATAAAATAAAATATGTTGTATGCCAATATCTACAATGTCATATCTCTTACAAGAATCTTTAAATTTTTACACTCTTCGACCAATTTCAAATCCCACTACGCCCTAGTATGAAAATATCCTTCTTGGTCTTTCAGCTTAAATATTACAATATACCTCCTTACGTTTTAGAATTATATTGATTTTTTGTTTATTTATTTAGGTATTTAAAGCATCAAATGCCGTATGTGTCCGAATTGCTGATATTAAAAAGCACATGGAAGTTAATTGTATACAACCCTTCTCAGTTAACTCGCAGCAAATTTTCTTTCTGAAAAAGAGAATAAAACCCTCACAACTGGAAAATAGCCCTAAGTGCGAGGTATGCCAAGGGCACATCAAAGATCCAGCATACAGATTCTGTTCCATTGGTTGCAAGGTAAGATATTTATGTTATGGAAAATGACGTTAGCACTCTAACTTTTGTTATTCACAATATTTGTTATTTATTGCTAAAAAATATAAAATTTTGCCACTGGCTTTATTTTTAATTATGAATGAAAAGTTTCAATATTGCCATTTTTTTTATTATTATTATTGTTATTTTCTTGGCATGCAGATTGGGTTCCTTCAGGAAAATTTGCACCATGAAGAAGCTGATCCTCCAAATGGATTTGTTCTGGAAAATCCATATAATAGAGAAGTTGATAATCATCCAAATAACACCATGCCACCAATACGTGCTAATCCAGAAGTCCACCCACCTCAAAAAAAGCATAGGAGAAAAGGGATACCTCACAGATCTCCGTTTCAATAATGTACGCATCATAATTCGGGTGGATGTTGATGAAGTAGATAGTGTTTTGGAAAATAATCAATCGCTTTTATTTGATTTATTTATATATAAAAATGGGTTGTAATTGACATGGTTTAGAGTATTGACAAAATATCTTTAATTTGAGCCTTTTTCTACCTATTTATTAAGTTCCTTTTTCCATTTGTTCCACTAATGGAGTAAAAATAACTGAATGCCTGATGTGAATCCGGGAGGACTCAATTTAATTGTAGAATCGTCCCCGAATGATCTAGTGCAAAACGCCAATCTCAAATGAACCCAACAACAATAGGATGAACCTATCACCTTTGAATCATACTTGGAGAAAGAAGTCTTGAAATCTTCCAAGCAAAAACAACCTAACCAAACTAGACCCAATAACAATAGGATGAAACCTATCACCTTTGAATCATGATAAGGCTAAATTGAATTCACTATTCCCAACCCCTCTAATCTTCAAATCCAACAATACTAGGATGAACCTAACACCTTTAGATTATGAAAGGAAAAGAAAAAGATGAGTAGAGGCGCCACAACTAAAAGGAAGAGTTTTAGTTGATAAGCCTTGTAAGTTTTGCAAGCAATTTTGCAAGACTCAAACTAACTCACTAAGAAACTAGTAAAGAAAGGAAAAAATCCTTAAAAGTTTATTACTTCAATTTAATTGAAAATGCTTAACCAAGGCCCCTATTTATAGTGTTTCAAGAGGGACCAAGGTTGAAAATTACAAAAGGATTAAAGTAGTAAATCTGAACTTTTTGGTCAAGACTAGCATTAAATCTTCTCTTTGACCAAGAAAAGCTCTATGACCCAAAAAAAACTCTTAAACTTAAAACACTTAATCTGAACATTAAAAATGCAGAAAACAACTTAAAAAGTCTTCAAAAAATAGCTAGAAATTTGTCCAAAAATTCAGCTCCCAAAATGACCTTCAAACTTCTAATTTAATTCTTTGACTAGTCTTCACTCCTTCACTTGCTAGTTGAATTTTGACCAAGGAAACCAGATGAGACCTTCAAAATACTCCATAATTTCGTCCATTTCACCATGCTTTTGATCCTTAGAAGCTTCTTGAATTGTCTTGAAAATTTATCACTTGGTGAGTTGAATTTGGACTTGGATTGTAAATTTTTTTGGGCAGATTTGTTGACTGACTTTTGGGACTTGGGCTGAACGAAAATTGCATTATTTTGGACCAAATAAAGTGGTTAAAAATCAGCAACAACTCACTTAATTAGCCCCTTTTGAATCTAGGTCCAAGACTTGCAAAATGTTGTAACAAGTGGGCTGAACTTTGGTAGCATTGGTCCTTTCTTTGTCATGGACTTGAATGATCAAATTAGACAAAGATTCTTCCATCCTTTTCTTCCTTAGACGAGTCATAGGAAGAATTGGAGGATTGGTCATAACTCGAAACGAAGGGTAATTGCAATTGTCGTTGCGGACAACTGGACTATATTGAAGTACACTGCACACTCGGATGAAGGATCATGAACTGGTTGTTGACAAGGTCCATATGTTCTTGGATCGGTTCCCATTCATCAATATGAAGGTATTGGCGGTTGTGATAGCTCTTGACTATAGTTCTTTCTTCTTCCAATCTCAAACTTCCTGTTTATACAAGGTAACATCTTAACTGATAATTACCTTGCCTATATCTAGATCAACCAACTTATATCCCTTGTTTTTGTAAGGAGAAACAAGGTAAAATCAATTAAAATCAACTATAGCGACAAGTTAACAATTTCCCCAGTTTGTTAGAACACATTAGAAGCATTAAACATACTAAGCAAGTGAAGATAAATCAAACCACAAAAAAAAAAAAAAAAAACCAAACACAAAGGAACACAAGATTTTTTACATGAAAAACCTCTCTAATGTGAAGAGGAAAAACCACAAGACCCTTAAGTCCACCACCAAAACTTCACTATCAATCAATGAAGTATCAAGTACAATTTTTAGCAAGTACACAAGTGATATATGACTTTAAACAATCAACATAAATAATCAAATCTCAAACAAAGAGCAAAGTGTGAAAAACTTACTAGAAAAATATAGCAATCTTACGAAATTTATATCTCAATTTTAAACCATTGAAATCCAATCTCCACCATTCAAAACATAAAGTAAGATGTCTCTACCACTAGGAAAAATTTCAACCTGATTAGAGCAGGTTTAGCCCTCTGATCGTTAATTTGATGAAGATTGCACAGGCAAAAAACTTGCTAAAAATTGTCATTTCTACTAAACTTTTTTTTTTCTCTCAATCACAATTTACAGCTCTTTAAAAGCTATAAATACTAGGGTTAAACTCCTTAATGGGCCAAATAATTAATCCAATAACCTTGGACTTTTTCTACATAAGTTGGGAGCCCAAAAAGTCAACCAATCTCCTCCCACCTGACTCTATGGAGGAACTTGCCATCCCAATAAGAGAGCAACATATTTCAAACTTCTATCTTGGCAATGACTTCATCAACATATCAGCACCATTGTCATCCATATAAACTTTCTCAAATTCAATCAACTTCTCATCTAACACATCACATATTCAATGAATCTCACATCTATATGTTTTGATCTAGAATGAAAAGATGGATGGTTTCCAAGATGAATTGCACTTTGATTGTCACAAAGTAGCACATAACTTTCTTGAGAGTAGACAAGTTCCTTTAGAAATTTTATCAACCATAGCAACTCCTTACATGCCTCAGTAGTTGCAATGAACTCAGCTTCAATTGTAGACAATGCCGCACATTGTTGTAACCTAAATTGCCATGACACTGCTACAAAGGTAATGAAAAAATCTGAAGTAGACTTCCTTGAATCAATATCTCTAGCCATATCAACATTAGCATAACCAATAAGAACTGGCTTCCCACTTCCAAAACAAAGCTTCAAACTTGAAGTGCCATGGATATATCTTAAAATTCACTTCACCACATTCCAATGCTCTCTCCTAGGATCAAAGAGAAATTGACTAACTGTGCCAACCACATGAGCTATATCTAGTCTTGTACTCACCATTGCATACATGAAACTACTAACAGTAGAAGAGTAAGGAATTTTTCTCATATTTTCCTTATCTTCCTCGGTACACGAACTTTGCATGTTTCTCAACTTTATATGGGTAGCAAATGGAGTGCTAATAATTTTAGCATTTTCCATTCAAAATTTTCAAAGCACCTTTTCAATGTACTTCTCTTGAGACAGGCAAAGTTTCTTTGCATTTCGATCTCGCAAAATTCTTACACCGAGAATTTGCTTTGTTGGTCCTAAATCTTTCATAGCAAATGACTTGCTCAACTCCTTTTTCAATTTAGCAATCATAGATGCATTTTGACGAATGATAAGCATATCATCTACATAAAGCAACAAAATAATAAAATCATCATGTGAAAATTCTTTCACAAACACACAATGATCAAAAGTAGTCTTCTTGTAACTTGGTAAGCCATAATAGACTCAAACTTTTTATACCTTGCCTTGGAACTTGTTTCAAACCATACAAACTCTTCTTTAACTTGCCAATATAATCCTCTTTACCTTTCACCTGAAAATCTTCTAGTTGCTCCATATAAATTTCTTCATCCAAAATCACCATGAAGAAATGTAGTCTTCATATCCATTTGCTCAATCTCTAAGGCTTGCAACTACCCTAACATAGTTCAAATTGAAGAGATCTTAGCAACGGATGGAAAAATCTATTCAAAGTCAACTCCCTTTTTTATACTAAAACCTTTAACAACCAATCTAACTTTGTATCTTGGTTTGGAAGAATTCATTTCTTGCTTCAATTGGTAAATCCACCGGTTCTTTAGAACTCTTCTACCCTTTGGTAACTTCACCAATTCAAATGTGTAATTATCATATAAAGATTTCATCTCATCCTACATAGCACGAATCTATTGATGCCTATCCACACATTCCATCAGTCAAAAGTATATAATCATCAGCAGAATATCTAGAAGAAAGTAGTTTATCTCCTGTCGATCGTTTCAGTGAAATTGCATGTGGATATGCTGTAGGACCCTCTAGTTGACTTCCATCAACATCATGCATAGAATTATGTAAATTATCATCATGTTGATCATCCTCAACATTATCTTGCTGCATTTTAGTTTCAACTCCCCCTTCAATTTTGTCAAACAACTGTAACACAGGATTTGGATCAAACTTGTGAAGTCATAATGCACATAAGAATCAATCTTTTTTTCCTTCTTAATATCAACAATGGTTTGGTTCAAGTGAAACACCACATCTCGACTTCTCACAAGTTTTTTCTTTATTGAATCATAGAATCTATAACTAAACTCATCTTGACCATAACCAATGATGATACATTGTCTAGTTTTTGTATCCAACTTTGACCTCTTATATTTCGCAACGTGACAAAAGCTTTGCAACCAAATACCCTTAAATGATCATAAGAGGTATTCCTACTAGTACAAATATTTTTTGGAACATCACCTTGCAAAACAATAGTAGGAGTTAGATTAATAACATGAGTAAAGCTTCAACTCAAAAAGATTGTGGTAGCTTCGACTCAACTAGCAAACATCTAACTCTCTTAATCAATGTCATGTTCATTCTTTCAGCTAAACCATTCAACTAAGATGTTTTTGAAAGAGTTTTCTAATGTCTAATACCCTGTTGTTTGCAATACTATTCAAGTGCCCCACAATACTTGCCACCGTTATCAATCCGAATGCATTTCAACTTTTTTCTAGTTTTCCTTTCAACTAAAGCTTGAAACTTCTTAAAGTTATCAAACAGTTGATCTTTTGTCTTCAAGGCATAATAGTTTTTTTGGAATAGTCATTAATAAAAGTAACAAAATATGTTGCGCTACTAATTGACCATACCTTCAATGGACTACAAACATTTAAATGCATCAAATCCAACATATTTGATATTCTTCGAGAAAGATTGGTCTTAAAAGACACTCAATTTTGCTTTCCTTCAAGACAATGAGTGCACTTCTCCAAACTTGCACTCTTCCAAACTTGACTAAAGAACATTCTGCTTCACCAAATTCTCAAGACCTTTTGCTCTAATATGACTCAATCTCTTGTCCCATAACTTTGGTCAGTGATCACTCTCAACCACATTCACAATACTATTTGAAATGGAGGCTTGTATCAGGCACAAGTTTGCCTTCAACTTCATACCTTGGATTACAATAAGAGAACCTTTGTTGAGTTTTCATTTTTCATCTCCAAAATTGTTGTGAAAACCATCATCATCAAGTTTCTTAACGAAAATCAAATTCAAATAGACATTTGGGGCATGCCTAACATCTTTAAGCAACAATGTAGATCCAGTGTTAATTTTCAAACAAACATCACTTATGCCGACTACCTTTGACACACCATTATTTTCCATACGCAGTGAGCCAAAGTCACTTACAGTATAGGTAGTAAAAAGCTCATTCCTAACAGTGACATGAAGTGCAGCTCCAATATCAACTATGTAGTTACAATTGGAAGAAACAAGATTGATGTCACTATCATAAAAAATAATGGCAAGATCTCCACTATTGGCAATGGTAGCAACATGATCAACTTTGTCGTCTTCTTTCTTGTCAAACTCTATATTGTTGTTCCTATTCTATTTCTTCAACTTATAACAATACTTTTTGATATGTCTCTTCTTGTGACAAAAATGGCATTCAACATCCTTTTACCTCGACTTGGACTTGCTTTTACTTTTACCTCGATCATTCTGATTTCTATTATTCTGCCTCCGTTTATGCTCAATAGCTAGAACCTCATTATGCAAAGATGAATATTGATTTTTCCTTCTCACCTCCACATTGAAAATTTCACTCTTTGCATAATCCAACGACATAATACCACGAGAAGCATAATTAGCGTGTGAAACTCGAAAAATTTCTCAAAAATCAGGCAAAGTATTTAGCAACCACAACCAAAAAATCTCATCATCAAATTTTACTCCAACATTAAACAACTGATCAAAAACTCCTTGAAATTCATTCACATTGTTAGAAATAGGAGTACCTTCTTTGAACCTCAATTTTATCACTTGTTTGAGTAAAAACAACTTGTTGTTCCCATTCTTAGAAGCATACAGCTGTTCCAATTTATTTCAGAGTGCTTTGGCATCTTTCTCGTTGGCAACAAGGTTAAAAACATTATCTTCTACCCACTATCTAATATAGTCACATACTTGTTCATGCTCAAACTCCTATTCCTGATGTGACTTAGATGCAGGTTTCTGACTCGTAAATATAGGTAAGTGCATGCTCTTCACAAATAGCAAGTCTTTCATCTTACATTTCTATTTGTGATAGTTTAAACCACTCAAACAAATCATCATACTTGTATTAACCTCCATAATTCTTAGAAATTAAAAAAATGCTCTAATACTAATTTGTTGGGAGAAATTGGGTTAAATCAATTAAATCCAATTGCAGCGACAAGTCAAAAATCTCCTCAATTTGTAATAACACATTAGAAGCATTAAACCTACCAAGAAAGTGAAGATAAATCAAACCACCAAGCACCCCAAAAAAAAAAACCAAACACAAAGGAACACAAGAATTTTTATGTGGAAAACCTCTCTAATGTGAAGAGGAAAAACTACAAGACCCTTAAGTTCACCACCAACACTTCACTATCAATCAACGAAATGTCAAGTGCAATTTCAAACAAGTACAAAAGTGAGATATGGCTTTAAACAATCAACAAAAATTAACCAAATCTCAAAGAAAGAGCAAAGTGTGAGAAATTAACAAGAAAATTGCAGCAATTTTGCAAAATTTATATTTTAGTTTTGAACCATTGAAATCTGATCTTCACCATTCAAAACGTAGAATAAGATGTCCTCTACCACTAGTAAAAATTCAGCCTGATCAGAGCACATTTGACCCTTCGTTGTCAATTTGATGAAGACCGCGCAAACTAGAAACTTGCTAAAAATTGTCACAAAAATTATATTTGAATTTTTTTCTCTGTCTCAATCACGATTTATTTCTCTTTAAGAGCTATAAATATTGGGGTTAAACTCCTTAATAGGCTAAATAGTTTACCCAATAATTTTGAACTTTTTCCACATAAGTTGGGAGTCCAAAAGCCCAACAGTTTTACTATTGTAGCTAACAATAACACATTTTTCTACCTTGTCATCCAACTTCTAGCACATTGAACACGAGTATAAGCAACAAAACCAAATATTCTAAAATGAGAGACATTTTGTTTCTTATCAAATCAAATTCCTTAAGGGGCATTATTGCTCCTTGTAGAACACATGTCAAAATATATATAGCACAAAAAGTTGCTTCAGTCTAAAATCTCTTTGACATTTATTTTGCCAACGTTATAGATCTTACCATGTCTATCATGGTTCTATTCTTCCTTTCCACTACACCACTATGTTTGGGAATATATCTTATTTTTGTTGGATGTTGAATCCCTTTTTGCCTAAAAGTCATTGCACATAGTATATTTAATGCCTCTATCAATTCTAAATGTATAAATAGTAAGGTCGCTTTGTTTCTCAACATACACTTTAAAACATTTAAAAGTATCAAAAGTATTAGATTTATTTTTTTAAAAAAAATATATGTTAGACTTTCATGTAGAAGTCATCAAGAAAGGCAATAAAATACTCACTTCCTCTAATTCAAGGAACTTTAACAGAATACAAGTTTGAGAGAATGAACTACAATGTGTACTTAGCCTTGCATGCCATTCTTTTTAGAAATGAATCATTATGTTTCTTTCCTAAAATATAATATTCATATTGTCAATTACTAAAATCAAGTGAAAGTAGTCCAAAATTATTTTATTTTTTGTAAGAAATCATAATGCATCAAAATTAAAATGTCTAAAATGCATGTGTCATAAATAGGGGTGTTCATTGGTTGGTTTCCTCAAATTTTCATTTTAATCGGTTCGATTTAATTGGTTTGGCCATTTTTGGAACCTAAACCAAAAACCGAACTTAATCCGATCGAATTCAAGTTCAAACCGACTGAATTTGAAATTTAATTTTTGGTTTGAATTTGAGTTTGACTGAATTTTGAATTCGAGGCCAAATTAGTCGAATTTCACTATATTTTATCCCTTTTTCAAGGATATTTTCCTCACTATTTAATAATAAAATTCAACTTTCCAATCTTCAAATCATCACAAAACAATAAAAAAAAATTAATAATACAAGAAATATAATTACAATCAAGTTAATAATACAAATTAGTAATGATAATATAATAAATATCCAAATTCAACCAAGTTAATACATCAAATTAGTAATAATCCAATCTTATTTTCTCTATTTTTTCCATTTGTTCATCTTATTTTTTAAAATAATTTTTACATTTTTTAATAAATTTCCTTTGATCCTTTTCCTATTTATACACTAATGTCATTTTTGCAATTTTAATATCTCAATTATTACACTAAACTAATGTCGTTATATTGCACTTAATAAATTAGATTTATTAGTTATACATTTTTTATTTATTCAACAATTTTGTAAAACTAAAAGCATAATATTAATAGATTTTTCTACTCTATAGAATATAGATACATATATTATAATCTAAACCAAGTAGTTATATAAATAAGTAGGGTAAATTACATCTACTACCCCTGAAGCTTGTAAAAACTACCAATCAAACCCCCAAATTTGATTTATTACCAATACCCCCTTAAAGGGGTTAAATGTTATGAATTTATCAAATTTAAGGGGGTATTGGTAATAAATCAAATTTGGGGGTTTGATTGGTAGTTTTTACGAACCACAAGGTTAATAGATGTAATTTACCCAAATAAGTAAATAGTTACATTATATATATGCACTTTATTCTACGAAAGTTATACATTTAAATTATCAATTCAAATTCATTTTTCGATTTGGGTTCAAACAAAACTGAATTTAAATTTAGCTTTCGCCTTAAAACAGAATTAAAATTGTCAATTCCAAAATGATTTGAAAATTGAATTTAAAATTCAGTTTAAGTCGAAAAATGAAAAACCGAATTCGAATTTGAAAACCAAATCGAATTCAGCTCAGTCGGACATTTGAGGTAATTAACAAATTGCACACCCCTAGTCAAAACCAAATATCATCCACTATAGTGGACATAAAACAATGTAAACTACTGTGATTGAGATTAATAGGAAATATACGGCTATGTGTCATCTTTACCTTTGTAATTAAACCTCTCTATCCATCAAGAATTGTGCATACACCACACTAGAAATTTATGCCATAATATTTTTCTACAACTATGGTGGGTTTTTCAAAACTTTCAAAATTAATTAATGATTATCTACGCGACTGCAGTTAAATTTGTAATAATAGTACAAGGAGGTTGAATTCTAAGGGAATTAATAGTTTCATAGCTAAAAGACAACTAATAGGGGGTTTAGAATAATTAAAGTGATAAATTGTAGCAACAAAAAAAAAAGAAAAATAGAAAATCTATATTATCGGCTTTCTAATTCAAGAGTGCAATTTCATTCAATTGTATCGCTGATCATTGGTTACGAATATATATCTTGCAATTCAAGTATTTAAATTAAATTTATTAAGATACCATAACAAATCTTTCACTTTTCTAAAATAATTGATTGAATCTCGCATCAAAATTAAAACTTATTATCAATTGACTGAGTACGATAGTATTCCATATTAATTTAATGATAATATTATGTCTGTAAAAATAGTTAGACTAAAACTAAATAGTCGAGATAGTCACAATTATGCATTCTAGTTTCAATGTTTCCCTTAGGCTAAATATCCATACTTTGATTTATAAGCATAAAGAATCTATTTACTACTTGTACCATTTATTCAAGATAACTACAGATCACTAAATTCATAAATAGCAATAGAAAGAGAGATGGAGAATCAAATTGTCAGATTAATCAATATCAATTATTAATAAAAGAAAATAAGATCAAAAACCAAAGAATACTTTATTAAAAGCAAGAAATTTTGATTTATCATGTAACTTCACAGTGATAACAATTAAAATATGACGTGCTATTTTCTGCAAACGTACAGAGTCATGTCAAGTAGTAAATTAAGATATCGTCCCACAGAGAATTTTAAAACTAACTATTGAAATACTCAATATGTTGTTTGTTTAGACACCGAAATCAGGTTTTGAATTAAAATTACTAATCAAAGTAAAAACTAAATTCTATCAAATGTAAAACCTAGGATTCTTATTCTCAATTTTGACCATTTATTTAGATTGATTAACCAACAAGGTCTATGTTAACTCTAATCAATCTTGAATGGATCTTAAGAACCACAGATCTTCCTCTCAGATAGTACTTATGATTAATTGATAATTAATTAACACTAAGTTTGACGGCTCTCACCAACTTAATGTCTTTTAACTCCAATTTGAATGCACAACGTTTTAATCAATGTTAACCACTTAACTGCCTCTTAACTAATTAAGCTATTAACACGTTATTGCCTAATCCTACAGAACCTATCTTTCAATCAAGTTCTATAGTGTTGATTCAACCTTAGGGTGATCAAACCAAAAATGACATTAAGCACAATAATAACCAATGAATCAAAGCTAACAACTTACATTAATCACAATAAGCACATGGTCAAATTGGAATAAGAACCCTACAAAGGATTTAGCCACTCATATTAAAAATAAAAGACAAAGATAAAGAAATGAAGAAAACAAATCCAATCATTATAAATAATAAGAAAAGTTAACAAGGAAATTCCCTTCACACGGTGTAAAGAATGCTTGTTCTTCACACTGTTTAAAATGAAATTCTGTTCTAAGAGAATTTCTAAGGGAATTTTCTAAAACAAAAGAAAGAAAAATAACATACATTTTTTTTAGCCTCCTAAGAGAGCCGCCCCTCTATCCTCTTTGTCTCTAGGTTTTTTTTCCGTATATCCCCCCTAGCCAAAGTTCAAAAGTGGATGGACTTTTGTCTTGTACACAACTCTACCCCAAGTCAACCTACTTCTTCCTTCCTTGTTTTCTTTTGTTTTTGTCTTCTTTTGTTGCCTCAACAATCTCACCCATAGAAAGTCTCCCCAAATTGTCCAAGTCAACACCTAATGCCAAGACTTGGTATTTTCTCTCTCTTTTCTTCTTCAATATAGTTTTTCTTCTTTTCTTTTATCAATTTCTCTTCTGGATTAACATTTTCCATTCCTACAACAAAAACATAGCAAACATCAAATAATGTTCCTTAAAATCACAATAATAATTAGAAAACATTAACAATAAAAATGACATTTTAACCCCTATCAAATTCCCTCACACCTAAATCATGCTTGTCCTCAAGCATACATTAACTCAACATCTTCCGCTCCATTTCTTTCCCTTTTTCAACCCATTCGCAAATAATCCAAAGTTATCACACATTAGAAATCAAGGTTGGAATGACAAGTTAAAGAACAAAAACTCATAGCCCTTTTTCTTCACAAAACATAAGCATCTCATTAATCTCAACAATTTTATCGAAATCAAATGCACAAAATTTGATCACCTCTTATAGGTTGCACACTAATCACTCAAAGTGTTTAGGGATTCATTTAGCACTCAAATCAAATATAACATGTCATTACCATAGGCTTGCTTATCACATCTCCACCACTAACAAGTATGAATCTATGCAAAAATCAAAGGGACTTAAACAGGTTGTAATGGGGCTTAAGTAAAGGTAGATAAACAAAAGGAAAATTTAGGCTACAAAACTCAAGATATGTAGGAACTTTCTTACAAGATTCAAAAGCAACACAAGTACATTTTAGAACCACTTTTTTTTCAAGATCGATATCCCTTTTTCTTTTTCTTTTTTTTTCACACTTAGCTAGATCATTTTGTATACATAGAGAACATTTACTTTGTCCAAGCTTTTTAGGGAATATTTTTTCACTTTTTCCCTTTTTTTTTTCTTCAGTGGTTCTTTCCTTTGGAAACAACAGCAATTTTATCATGCATTTCATTCCCACATACTTTTGACAAAATGGTTCAATGATGGTAAACAAAAACAGTAGTTTTAGGCTAATGATGTGGTGTTCAAAACAAAGAAAAGTAATGGCTCAAACTGGTCAACTAGAGGTATATGTATAGACGGTAAGTTTTGTAGAAAGTTTAAGCGATTCATCCTAAATACCCTTATCATCTCAAAGCATGAATCCACACTGTGATCTCGACATACATAACAAAGCAAGTTCTAGAATAAAAATGGCCTATTTGACATTACTCAACAAAGAAAAATGTGAGCAAGGAAAAGAAAATACTCTTGGCTCAAATACTCACAAAAGGTTCATTGTATCAAATTTTGCACATTCTCATTCAATTCAATCATCAAAATCAACAAGATGCTTAAACAAAATTTTAAAAACAAAGGCTAATCACACTCGCTCCTTTTCATGCTTTCCAACTCAACCCCTAATGCATGCTAACTAAGAGGTATTCGAAACAAATATCAAGGAGTTAGAAACTTCAAGAAAGACATTCAAATAGTTAAGCATGATTCGCAAAAATTTTAACACCATAACAACACAAGAACAAGCCTTTAACACCATAACAGCACAAGAACAAGCGCCTCAACCCCCCCCCCCCCTCCCCCCAAACACCTAAATCATACATTGTCCCCAATGGAAGAAGAATAGGCATAGAAATTTAGCATAAAGCTTCTAGCCAATATCTAACAAAATTCACAAAATAGAGTGAGAGAAAGAACTCCCTATAGTTGTCGTCAAAACTTAGCTAGAATTTTTTGTGTCACCATTTGAAATCGCCCTAAGTATGCTTGCTGTGAACCCTTGGGTTGTTCCATGTATATTTCTTCCTCAGGTCTCCATTAACAAAAGCAGTCTTCACGTCCATTTGATAGACTTCTAGATTTCGTAATGTGGCAATTGCCAATATCATCCTTATAGAAGTTATTCTCGTCATAAGAAAATAAGTATCAAAGTAATCATGACCTTCTCGTTGCTTGTAACTTTTAATTACAAGTCTAGCTTTATACTTATCAATTGTTCTATCTATCTTCATCTTTCGTTTGAAGATCCACTTAGAGCCTAGTGGTTTACTTCCTAAAGGAAGGTCCACTAGCTCCCAAGTAAGATTATGCATAATAGAACCAATCTCACTCTTTATAATTTCTTTCCATAAAGGTTTCTCGGTTGAGCTCATAGCTTTTTGATATGTTTGAAGTTCACCCTCTAGCATGTAAGTTAGAAAATCTGGTCCAAATGATTTTTCTATTCTTGCTCTTTGGCTTCTCTTAGGCTCTTCCTCTATCTTTTCTGGTTTATTAGAAAGATCTCGAACCTGATCATTATTTCCAACAATCTCTATTGTTCGTTTAGATGACATTGCACCATCTCTCTTGGAGTTACATGGAAATACATGTTCAAAAAATGAAGCATTCCTTGATTCTATTATCGTATTCTTATGAATCTTAGGGTTTTTAGACTCATAAACAAGAAATCGATAAGCACTGCTATTTTGAGAGTAGCCAATGAAAATGCAATCAACTATTTTAGGGCATATTTTCATCATCTTTGGTCTTGGAGCCAACACCTTAGTAAGACACCCTCACACTCTCAGGTATTTGTAAGAAGGTTTCCTTCCTTTCCACAATTCATAAGATGTTTTATTCTCTTTCTTCTGATGCTTCCCCCCACATGTTCTGTGGCAATCCAGAACTTATCAACATTGTATTCATCATTTCTTTCAATGTACAATTCTTGCGTTCTACCACTCTATTCGATTAAGGAGTATAGGGAGGAGTAACCTCATGAATAATACCATGTTGTGCACAAAATTCACTAAAGGGTTCTACATATTTACCACCCTATCACTTCTTACCATCTTAATCTTCTTATTAAATTGGTTTTCAACTTCTTGTTTGTATATAGCAAACTTCTGTATAGTCTTATCTTTGCTCTTAAGCAAATACACATTGCAATATTTTGTTCTATCATCAATGAAGGTTATAAAATATTTGTTACCTCTTCATATTTGAACAAATTTCAAATCACAAATATCACTATGAATTAAATTAAGTGATTCCATATTCTTTTTAATCGTTTGGAACGATGATCTTGTTAGTTTTGCCTCTATACAGGTTCTACATTTATGTTTGAAAGCAATGTTAAATGTGGGCATGTGGTCTAAGTTAATTAATCTACGCAGTATATCAAAATTAACATGACCTAATCTACCATGCCGCAAGTTAGAAGACTCAAGCATATAAGTGGAAGACTTTTCTTTTTCATTGATGTATTTTGGCTTCATGGCCATTACATTCATTTCAAGCATCCCATCTTTTACATACTCTTTCCTAACGTAGACACCTTGTTTGGTCAAAACTAAAGTTTCAAATTCTAAAACCATTTTGAATCCATGTCGACTCAGCAGTGTCCCAAAAATTAGATTTTTCCAGATGTCAAGCACATAAAAAACATTGCGAAGTTTCACTTCCTTGTCTGATGTCATCTTTAGGAATACAGTTCCTTGACCCTTTATCTCAGAAGTTGTAGAGTTGCTCATGTACAGCTTCTCTCCATTATCCATAGGTGTGAAATCGGAGAATGCAGATTTATTACAACAGATATGGCTTGTAGCTCCAGTATCCAGCCACTACATTTGGATTGGAGTCAACCATGTTGACCTTAGATACTACTGTAGAAAGATTCATTTCAGACAATTTTTGTGTGATGTCGTCAACCAAGTTGGCCTTTTTCTTCTTGTTCCTCTTTGAAAATCTACAATCCACTGATTTGTGACCCATCTTGTCATAGTTAAAACATTTTCCTTGGAACTTTGGTTTTTTCAAAATTCCACCCTTGGGTTCTGTATTGGATTCGACTTGTGTTTGCCTTTCTTATTCTTAGAGCTTTCACTATGCTCCACCACATTAACTTTGGCAGCAATAGTGTTGGATCCTCTATTTTCTTCTTTTATGCAAAGTCTAACAATTAGATTTTCAACATTCATCTATTTTCTTTTGTGCTTCAAATAGTTCTTGAAGTCTTTCCACGCAAAGGGTAGTTTCTCAATAATTGTAGCTACTTGGAAATACTCACTTATGATCATTCCCTCAGTATGAAACTCATGGATAATCAATTGGAATTCTTGAACTTGACTCATCACAGTTTTTGAGTCTACGATTTTGAAATTCAAAAACTAACCCATTAGGAACTTTTTTGCACCAGCATCCTCAAATATGTACTTATGATCCAAGAATTCCCACAGTTCCTTGGCTGAACTCTTTTAGCTATACACATTATAAAGTGCGTCAGTCAAATTGTTCAGAATATAGTTTTGACACAGGAAATCAGATTGTTTCCACGAGTCAACTGCTTTCACCACTTGTCCATTAGACTCATCCTCTCCGACAGTAGGAGGATTCTCTTTTAAGAATCTTGCATGATTCAATGTTGTTAAAGAAAAAACCATTTTTTGTTGTCAAGTTTTGAAGTTCAGTCCTTCAAACTTTTCAAGTTTCTCATGATGGTTCACAGGAACTGAAACTGTCAGTGATTGAGTCGAGGCCATGGGAGTTGAGGTCGTAGGAATCTTAACTACAGTCATGTCATTAGCCATATCTCAACCTTACAACAAAACCAATCATTGACATAAATTAATTTCCAATGAATTGGAATTACCAATATAAGTTGAAAATATCAATAAACAATATTAGTGTAAGAAATTTTATTAACATAATAACACATCTTCACGAGTCTGTTTTAAGATTGTTATCCGAAGAATTTATATAATTAGGAGAATCTAGATGACTACTGGTATGAAAATATAACAATAAAGATTAACTTGAAATTTAAATTAACCAATGGAACCTAAATTGTTAATATATGAATAAAGAAGAAAACCACGTCAAATCGCGTTAGACGCTTTCTTTAAAACAAATTTGTCCTCTCCGATGTGTGCTTGAGAATTTAACGGACATCTATATCTTAGAATACAACGACAAACAATGGCTTACTGCACAAGGTAGACCACTACAGCGAAATTAAATTTGTCTTTTTTCTATCACGAAAACTCAGACTACAAGAATTTTACAACTAGATGAGAGAATACATAGAGAGGTTTTGTGGGTTGTGTTGAAAAAAAATTGTTCTCCTTTCACCAAGGGAATTCCTTTCTTTATATAAGAGATTTTCATGTTCATATTACGTTTGGAACCAAAAAAGCCATTACGTTTGGAACGAGAAAAGCCATCATGTCTGGAACAAGAAAAGTCATCATTATGCTTGTAAAATGAAAAGTCTCCATCATTATAATGAAAAACCATCATTCAAGCAATCATTATGCTTGTAAAATGAAAGGCCAAAAGCCTTCATTCATGAACCATCAAATCCAGATGAAAAGCCTTCATTTGTGAACCATCAAATCTAGATGAAAAGCTTTCATTCATGGATCTCCTTAATTTCTCATTCACACACGTTGAGAAGAGCCAATTTCCAACAAAAACTAGGATTCAAAATGAGCATATAAGTTTCCAATCCTTCAACACTTAAACGTATCCAATTTCTTGAAAAGACACATTGCTCATTTCCATTTGGCATTTTCATGTTTAGAAAGCCCTATATAGTTTTGGCAATGTGAATTGTAGAACCACAGTCGATGCATCGTATATTATTAGAAACTTCAGTGAAATTAGATTCATAACCCACAAAGGTGAGATTATCTTTCCTCTTAAGTCTTTTCTTATATTTCAAGCAATCTTTCTTCTAAAGTCCTTTTTTCTTGAAAAACGACATTTGTCTTTGCTATCGTTTTTCTTCATTGGAACACTTTTTGCCTTTCTTTGCATTTCTCTTACGATGAGTCGCAAGATGTCCAGTCTCAATCGTCTCATTTTTCAATCTCTAATCCCCTTAACGCACATGGTTAACAGTTCATCAATTTATCAATTTTCTTTGTGTGTTGTATGAAATCTTTAATGGAGTATACTCCAGAGGAAGAGAAATGAGAATAAAATGCAGTAGAAATGGTTCTAAAATTTCAACTTTAAGGGAGCTCAATTTAGTAGGAGCATTCCTTATCTCCATCAATTATGATGAAATTCTCAAACAAAAAATTAAAAATAGCTACACTATGATGATAAATTAGCAACATTCCTTATTTATGGGGATAACAAAATTAACATTTCTTATTCTTGTATTACCCTTATAATAATAATAGTATATAACTCAAATTAAAAAGTAAGGATATAAATGTAAATTATACATTTAGTTGTGTATTAAGTGTGTTGTACCTTATAAATTAAAAAAAAAAAGTTGTACTAAATCAAAATTTGACTCTTTTTTTGAAAGAGAGAAAATAAAATTTTATGCAACTATCAATTCTATGATAAACTCTAACGGTTTATATATTTACACCATCTTATTGGTCATCCGTTAAATTTTGTACTTTATTTTATCAAATATTACTTTTACCTTACCCTATTACACAAGATAGAGTACAAGTTCACCCTATCTATTTACTTACTCTTATTTGTATTACTGTGAAATTCATAAATGAGGTAATTTCCGTAAGAATAAACTTATTCTTTTTGGAGTGATAAATATTAATTGTCATAAAATTTTTTTAGGAAAATCAAACGTATCTCACGGTAGTTATGAGAGATTTGGCTTGATTTTGTTAAAAATAAAATAAAATCAATTAAAATCAAAATCTAAAATTCGAAAATACGATTCAAACTTTTCAAATATTGGAAACGGAATCAAATCAAAGGCCAAAATCTACAATGAACAGTACTATTCACCTCTATCAATGAATATGCTTCAAACACTCGTTGAAGGATTTCACATTTATTAGCATTAGCAGTAACGTCCCTTTGCATACATTACTGTAAAATGTAATACATGGAATTTTTATTTTTTTTAAATTTTGCTTTTTAAAGGGAGCCAAATATTTATTTCACTTAAAAAATTATATATTGTGAAAATAACATTCAATAAAAACCTCAAAAATTTAAAAATTTTCTTACTTAAAGAAATCAATATTTTCTTCTCTCCAAATATTTTTTTTCCTATTTTTGCCTCAAACATTAAAAACTGAGCTGCGGCTACTAATAAATACAAATTTCAGTTAAAACTTGTAGATAAGATTAATTACAATTACCTTAGTGGAAATCAATTCTTTTATGGGGCACGATAATTTATAGATCACTATAATAATATGTTTTATATTTAAAATAAAGACAATTGTTGATGTTTTCTATAGGAAAAAATATTACATACATCCATTCTTACACATAACCAGATACAATTAGAGATAATTGTTAAATCTTAAAGTTCATGATATAAACATAAGGCAGGAACTTTAAATAAATAATTTATCACAATAAATTAAGTCATAAGGATTGTGTACCTGATGTAGAAGACATAATCGTTGAGAAGAGATTGAGAAACACCACCTCTTGCTGTCAAAATTGGTTTCTTTCCCTTCACATTTCTTTCTGTCACAGACTATTTTGATGGAGAACGTTTTGTGCTCTGTGTGTGTCTGTAACCCTAATGGGTAGAGAGAGGACCAATTTATATATCCCTAACTTAAATCTGGTACGTATATCAAGTACCCAAATAAACGGTTGAGATTTGTTCCACTATTAAATAGGTAATAAGAACCAATTAGGAAACTGTAATTAAGCCCAACAATTCGGGCCACATTCTAACATTCTCTCACTTGGCTCGATACTTCAACTTTAATTTAATAGTGTAAACATTAAGCGCGCAAAAGCAAATCTCTTGATTATCTTCATAATTTACCTCAACATAATAAATCACATAATGCATGTTATGGCAGTTATACACTTTAACATTACATACTCCCTTCCATACACCACTACACCAGCAATTTATCATGTCAGGCATCATAAGTGATATATAAATATCATAAAGGTCCACAAAATGTCTTATAGACACATCTATTTCTTGTTTAATAACATTATGTGTATACAATTATAATAAACAAGAAACATTTGCCAATATGTCAGGAACATTTTATTTAGCGCAAGAGTGTTAAAACATCATTATAGGCAGTCATCAATACAACCAAGACCTATTTTTTGAACATGTTTCTTAAATGCCTTTGGTTGCAAACATTTCGTTAAAAGATCTGCAATAATGAGATCCATACTAATATGTTCAATACACACTCTTTGTTTCTGAACTTCCGCCTTTACGGAAAAATATTTCAACTCCATATGTTTAGCACCTCTAGAGTACTTATTATTCTTAGAGAAGAAAACTACTGCAGAATTATTACAATAAATTTTCAACGTCTTAGTAATGGTGTCGACAACCCTAAACCCTAAAATAAAGTTCCACAGCTATAATGCATGGATTGTAGCCTCAAAACAAGCTACAAATTTTGCTTCATAATGGATGAAGCAATGACAAATTGTTTGGCATTTTTCCATGAAATTGCTCCTTTTGCTAGAAGAAATAAATAACCAAACGTTGACTTTTTTCTGTCAATACATCCAGCAAAATCTGAATTTGAGTATCCAATCACTTCTAATGAATTAGACCTTCTATACATGAGCACATAATCCTTTGTTCCTTGAAAGTATTTTAATACTTTCTCTGCAACTTTCCAATAGTCCATACTAGGATTATTTTGATATTTGCTCAGCATTTCGACCGCGAAACTTATATCGGGTCTTGTGCATGTTTGCAAATACATCAAACTGCCAACAACAAAAGCATGTGGAATAGATTCCATTTCTTTATGTTCCACATCATTCTTTGGACATTGCATAAGACTAAATTTGTCGCCTTTTTGTTTCGAGACTACTCCTGCAGAATATATGTTCATATTAAATCTTTCAAGAATTCTTTCGATATATTCTTTCTGAGACAATCCTACCAGTCCTTGTAATCTATCTTGGAATATTGAAATTCCTATCACAAAGGATGCCTCTCCCATATCTTTCATTTCAAAATTCTTAAAGAGAAATTCTTTAGTCTTATGCAATATGTCTAAATCATTAGCAACAAGTAGAATATCATCAACGTATAGAATTAGAAATACAGACTTACTCCCACTGATCTTTTAATAAATACATCGATCAACAGTGTTTTCTTCAAAACTAAAAGATGTTATGGTATCATTAAACTTAATATACCATTGTCGAGAAGCTTGTTTAAGTCCATATATTGACTTCTTAAGTTTACACACCATGTGACCCTTTCTTTCTATGAAAAAACCTTTCGGTTGATCCATATAAACTTTCTCCTCAAGACCTCCATTCAGAAACGCAGTTTTCACATCCATCTGATGTAGTTCTAAATCATATTGAGCCACTAATGCCATAAGAGACAGGTGAAAAAGTCTCTTTGTAATCAACGCCATCCTTTTTTAATATAACCCTTGGCAATAAGTCTGGCTTTATATCGTTCAATATTGCCATTCGAGTCACGTTTGGTCTTAAAAACCCATTTGCATCCGACTCATTTAGATTCTTCTGGCAAATCAATGAGATCCCAAACTTTATTTTGTGCTATTGAGTTCAACTCATCTTTCATGGCATCAATCCATTTATCAAACTTATCACTTTTTATGGCTTGTGAAAACGAAATAGGATCCTCATAAATGCCATAACCAAATCCTGACTCTTGCAAATAAACCACCTAGTCATAAAAAATAACTGACCTTCTTGTCCTTATAGGTCTATTCAAAGCTATTCCATGTAGTTCTTTAATATCAGTTCGTTGTAAGTTAGTTTCTTCATGAGGTGCTGCTTCATTCAAATATTGCCCATGATCATTTTGCTCTTCTATCACTAAGTTAATATTTGATAAAGATGTGGATATTGGAATATTTATGGGTGATGGAACATTAACCCTTCTTCATTAATATCCGCAATATGTTTTTCAGCACTCCCACTAACTTCCCAATTTTCAATAAATTTGGCATTAGCAGTTTCAACAATTCTTGGACTATGGTTTGGACAATAAAACCTATACCCTTTAGATTTCTCTGGGTAACCAATAAAGTAACCACTAGCCGTTCGAGAATCTAATTTCTTTTTATGTGGATTATAAACTCTTGCTTCTACTAGGCAGCCCAATAAATGCAGGTGCCTCAAACTAGGTTTCCTTCCAGTCCATAACTCGAAAGGAGTTTTAGGAACTGCCTTACTAGGAATCCTATTTAGCAAATACACAGCAGTTTTCAACGCATGCATCCACAATATTTTGGGTAATGAGGAATTACTCATCATACTCTTAACTATATCCATTAATGTCCTATTACGCTTTTCTGCCACACCATTTTGTTGAGGTGTGTCTGGCATAGTATACTGTGCACATATGCCATGTTTCTCGAGGAATTTTGCAAATAAACCTGGACATTGTCCTGATTTATCATATTTTCCATAATACTCACTACCTTTATCATTCGTACAATTTTTCACTTTTCTATCTAATTGCCTTTCAACCTCCTTTATAAACACCTCAAGGGCATTTACAGCGTGAGATTTTTCATTAAGTAAATAGATATATCCATAACGTGAAAAATCATCTATACAGGTGATAAAGTACTTTTCTCCACCAATGAATGGAACATCAAAAGGTCCACATATATTAGTGTATATAATTTCAAGAAGTTGAGTGCTTCTTGTGGCTCCTTTCTTGCTATGTTTGGCTTGCTTTCCCTTAATGCAATTCACACATATGCCAAGATAAGTAAATATAAATATGGAAGAATTTCATTCTTTACCAATCTTTCTAGTCTTTCTTTGGATACATGACCCAAACGCTTATGCCACAAGTAAGTGGAATTATCATTCATCATGCTACGTTTACTTCCAATATTATGATAAATAGTAAATAGAGATTCCGAAAAATTGACATCAAGTTTCAATTTATATAAACTATCCATAAGCATTCCAAAACGAATAATGGAATTATGTTTATATAAATTGAAACAACCATGTCCAAACTTAAGAGTAAACACACTTTCATCAAGTTTTGAAACAAAAACAAAGTTCTAGAAATTTAAGGTACATAGAGAGTTTGCATTAGATCCAAGTGGTAACCAATATCTAACACTAAATGATAAGTCCCTATGCCTTCAATTGGGACCTTCTTACGGTTTCCTATGAATAAAAAACTCTTAGCTGGGTTTACAGTTTGGATTGTAAGGAACCCTTTTCTTAAATTGGAAACATGAGTTATAGCACCAGAATCAAGCCACCAAATATTTAAAGGAACTTCAGTTAAGTTTAGTTCAGAACATACAAAAAGGTTAGATATACCTTTCTTTTCAAACTAAGCTTTACATTTCAAACAATCTTTCTGATAATGTCCTTTTTTCTTGCAGAAGTGACACTTATCTGTCTTTCGTTCCTTCTTCTCATCATCAGTAATAAATTATGTCACTTTGGCAGGTACTTTTTCTTAAATTTCTTGGCTTTTGGCTTATTAATATTACTAGCTCCTTGACCCACAAGGTTAACAGAACAAACTCCTTGATTCTTTAGTCTCGTTTTCTCTTGAATTAACATACTAGACAATTCATTAATATCCTACTTGTCCTTAATAGTGTTGTAATTCATTTGAAAAGATCCATATTCAGAAGGTAACGAGTTCATAATGAACTTCACTAAGAAGGAGTCATCAACTGTCATACCCATGGTCTTTAATTTTGCTACTATATTTGTCATCTTGAGGACATGTTGCTGCATGCTTCACGACCCATCATACTTCATAGTCGTGAGTTCAACCATTAGAGTACTAGCGAGAGACTTATTAATAGAATGAAAACGTTCTCCTACAAGCTTAAAGAATTCTTTAAGACTTACAGTTTGTGGAATAACAGTCTTAATGTTGTTAATCTATTAGACCTTTCCCATGCTTTATAGTTTAATTTCTCAACATCACTACTTTTGTCTATAATAGCAGCAAGTTTTTCTTCCAATAGTGCTAAGTCAAGATCCAAAACACTTAAATAGAAATTGACTTGTTTGCACTATTCAAAAAAATTCAAACTATTAATCATAGTAATAGAAGAAACAGGCAAATAGAGGGAAATAGTTGCAAATACATAAATGCTCAACAAATTATCGGATTCAAATCATAAAACATTTAAAATATATTGCAAGCTTCCTTTGGATAAGTTCAACAATATATTATCATAATTTAATGCCATGCAAACCTTATTAAATAATCAAACAAGCCTCATCAAATAAAATAGTAGTTTTGGATACATAAAAATATTTGACAAGCAAATTGATTATTATCCATAATGTTTATTAGTCATAGAAAATTAATTTTCCTTTGGGTAAATTCTACAATTCTATCAACTAATAAATTTCACTTATTCATATAATTACAATAATAGGCATTAACATAATATGAATAAATGACTATAATTTACTATATGATAAAAAAAAATTTAATTAATTAGTTTGGCCACTTTGGTGACTAACAAACAAATCCTTTATGTGAATATCATGTGTAAATCTAAAAAGTCAGTGGAATTTTTAACATTAATATTCCCAATATCATAATATGACAAGAAAATAAAATATCTCATAATATTTCATAAAAGAAATAAAAACAGCATAAATAACATAATTGCCATAAATTTCAGCATTAATAAAATGTGGCATTTAATTTTATTTCTTGTCACTACATTACATAAGCTAAGACAAATTTATTTGTCTCACAATTATTAGTTATAGTTTGGTGGTAAAGTTGCTTAGCTTTCACTTAGGAGACTTAGGGTTCAAATACAAGTAATGTAAACTATTAGGCCATCATTAGTTCCAGAATAAATAATGAGGGATCTTAGAATCATTTCAAGCACCATTAGCCTGGTGGTAGAACGTTGTTAGGTGATGGTGCAGACCCAGGTTCGACTCTACAGAAGTAAACTTTAATTTGGTTTTCAATTTTTCTGATTTCCAAGCAATTCAACACCAGAGCAGGCCGTGAAGGCGTGAACTCAATAATCAAATATCAAATTCGACCGGAAATCAATCAAAAACCAAAGCCACCGCAACATACAGCATGCAACGAAAATCAATCAAAATAGACAAAGCCTGAGGCAATAAAAAAAAATCAACTTTTTCTCCTTAATTTGTACGGCCATGAAACTCTTTATCATAATTTTTTAAAAAAATTTCTTTAGTCCGTACCGCCATAGCTTGCAAATCAATTTTTTTTTTCTTTTCAAAATTAATATGCAAATTTATAGCCAAAAACATTAATGGATAAATTATTTATTCAATACCACATGTTAAATCTTAAAGTTCATAATATAAACATAAGGTAGGATCTTTGAATAAATAATTTATCACAATAAATTAAGTCATAAGAATTGTGTATCTGATGTGGTAGACATAATCGTTGAGAAGAAATTGAGAAACACCACCTCTTACTGTTAAAACTGATTTCTCTCCCTTCACCATTCTTTCTGTCACAAACTGTTTTGATGAAGAACGTTTTGTGTTCTGTGTGTCTGTAAGCCTAATGGGCAAAGAAGACCAATTTATATATCCCTAACTTTAATCTGGTACGTCTATCAAGTACCCAAATAAACGGTTGAGATTTATTCCACTATTAAATAGGTGGTAGGAACCAATTAGGAAACTGTAATTAAGCCTAACAATTCGAGCCACATTCTAACAATAATAAGATATAGCAATTTATTTATATATAAACGATAAAAAAATAAAAATTTATATAATTAATTATTATACTAAAAATAAGAATATAATGTGCGTATAAAATATTTTTTCCATAGGCGGAATTCAGAATTCTGGGATAGTTTCTAAGGCAAAATTTTGTCACACATTGCATTCTATCATGCGTATTAATTAAGGAATAAATGCTCTCACTTCCACTTTCATAAGCCAGCAAGATTATAACTATATTATTGGACAAAGAAATTCCTATCCTTTCTTTTAATAAAGTGGGAAATATTGTACTAATCATATTTACAATAAAAAAAATAGTAAAATCTTTCAATTATTGGTACGTATTTATATAATTAAAGATTACTAGACAATTTAATTAACTATTATTTAGCGACATTTGTCATGCAAACACCACATCAATGAGATTTTAATAAAACTTTTCACTATCTGTACTATTACTTAAAACATTAAGCCAATTTTTGGGATGGGAAACCTTTAATCAAGAAGAATAATCCGCTAGAAGAACAATAACTTACATCTGCATTATATATAATAAAAAATTTCATGTAAGAAAATATGGTTAAGAGTATCTTTTGTACATCCAAACAATGTTAAACAAACTGACACACAGCTCACATGTTTATGACCATTTGCTGGCAATAAGGACAAACATTAAATTCATGAATTTGCTAGTCTTTTGCGTGCGTTGATTTGAATACATTTCCGACCGGAATTTGATTTGGAACTTTTCTTTTGTCAGCAAATCTCGTGGGACAATATTTATATACCTTTCATTTTTAAGAGTTGGTGGAGAATTTCTTGTGCATGTGATGGATATTGATACAGAATCTTGAACACACTACTATATTCTTTATAGGAAAATAATTTAGTATTTTCACAATTTCAGTGGCTAAGAGTTGATGAACATCGAGAAATGAGGTTCAAAAACAGTTCCGGTGGCTAAATATATGAAATTATGAACTTTTCCTTAAAAAATTCGTTGCGTTTTGCCAAGCAAGTGCTACCAATTAATAACAAATATAATTTTGAGTAACGATGGAAATTCAGAATTTAAAAAAAAATTTTAATGACTCACTTGACATTTATCCAACAAAATATTACTAGATAGTAAGTGCTTATTGTTTATTGGCATTTACCGCGCAGAATAAGTATCATCAAACTAAAAGATTTTAATAATATTTCCTCCTTCCCACCAAAAAAAAAAATATTTACTTTCACAACTTTTTTTATTTTAAAAGAAAAGTCAGCATTTAATCAACTTCCTCATATAACCATAAATTTAGTTTTTCTGCCACCATCATCATTTATTTAAATTTTTCTGTTTAAAGCCATTATTATTCATAAAACTACTATAATTTTTTAGGAATTGTTAGAAGCTTGAATAATGCTTAACTAATTGTATGTGTGTATAATTATGGGATGTTTTAATTAATATCATGAGTCAAAATTACTACTCTTTCTTTCCAAAAAAAGAGTTTATTTTCGCCATCATTTCACAAAAAAGAAAAAGGTTTACATTTAATTAAATGTATGACTATTTTGGTAATAAGTAATATTGTTAAACGTAGACTATTCTCGGGTATGGATAAAATATATATTATAATTCAAAAAACATACTCTAAATTCTTTAAAAAAAAAAAAAAACAAAAGTCTGTTGGAGAATCCAAGTTACATGTGCAAATCATCCAAGAGACGCGAATGTGACTGACAACCATCCATCTCTTCAAGCCACGAACCATATTAATCATAAATCTTTCCTTATGAATTCAACTAATTTAAAAATGTTCAAAATATCCCCAACTCTCCAACTCCCTTTCCCTCCCAAAATAATAATAATAATAATAATAATACTTCTTCATTAAAAAAAATTACTTTTAATTTAGTATAACTTTTTTAAAATTATAAATATAACACATTTAATGTATAATTAAATATATAATTTTATATTATATTTATATTTTTTAATTTAAATTATATATTATTATTAGTTAGTGTAATAGAAGATTTCACATTAAACGTAAAATTTTTTTAGATAAAAAAAAATTAATTTTTTTTTTTTTTGTTTTGTCTCAGACGCAGGTTGTAAATTTGTAATAGTAATAAAAGGTTTCTTAGCTTGACTCTCCATGAATACTACAAAACCACATCACGAGACGCTACAAGTGACAAGGACCGACCTTTTGAGTCTCAATTTCCGCTCACTTTTATAGCATCCTTTGTCTTCATTATACAAAACCTCTGGCACTGTTCTTCTTCCACAACCAAAAGCTCCTTTAAATCACAGCTTTTAAGCAAAACAAAGCTTCCATTTTTCAGGGTTCTTCTTTTTGTGCGGATTTCCTTCATCAATGGCTTCATCAACACCACCACAGTATGAGACGCTGAAGTTTGCACAATTCCTCATCTTTTCCATTTTTTGTATTCTCACCCTTCACTTTCATGCTACTCCCACTAATGCCCTGAAAATTGGGATTCAGTTAGATCCTTCCATCGAAGTGGTTAGCTCCCCTCAAATCTTTCATCTATTTTACTTATCCCTTCTTTTTTGTCCTTTTAATCCGTGAGTTGGCTTTTCAATTTTGTAGAAGAGAGAATGTAGCCGTACATGTGAATCTAAGTACTGTGGATGTAAGTTTTCTTTATTTTTAACATTAATTATACCTAGGCAAATAAATGCAGCTTGAAAGACATCTTTTGTTAATTATATTTATGAAAAAGTATTTTCTAAACTTTTGTGTTCTTTTTTTTTTTTTGGTTAGTGCCTCCATTTTTAAGATATGGGAAGTACTGTGGGGTTCTATATAGTGGATGTCCAGGGGAGGCGCCATGTGATGGTTTAGACGCCTGCTGTATGCATCATGACCAGTGCATACAAGTGAAAAAAAGTAAGACTATTTTCCCCATCAAAGTTTTATTATTCTCATCTGTGCATTATAATTAGTTGATACCCAAGGTTGTTATTTTGATCCACTGATTCAATTCGATCCGATCCGAATCAGATCAGATAAAAATGGAACGGATTGAATCGGGTCAAATTAATACATCTTTCATCGGATCTGATTTGATTTGATTCAAATGAAAAAAATTTATAATTTTTTTAAAAAAATAATTAACATTAGTTATAAAATATAAATTAGTATTATTTGATAATTCAAATAATTTTTTAATTAAAATTAGTCAATTTGTGACAAAATAAATTAAAATATTTTTATGAAAATTCTAAATTAATTTACATGAAAAATACATAAATTAAAATATTTAGATGAAATTTTTTTTATTATTTTTATATAAAATAAATAATTTTTTAACAGAAAACTATTAATTTCAATTTTAAATTAAATCACTTAACATTATATATGAAAAGAAAAGTAATAGAAAAAATATATATATATATATATATCAAATCGGATAAAAAACACTCTGCTCAAATGCCAATCAAATCAGATCAAATTGGATTCAGATCGAGTTATTGATTTTGAACACCATATTAATATCAATCATCACTTTACAAAGAATGGAGTATAAACTTGGAGACCCCTAAACTTTTTAAGATTACATACTTTTGTTGCTAAAATATTTCTTTTGTTTTTAATAGAGCATTCATTTAAAGTATTATAATAGTAGTCATTTTGTTACTTATATACAATTCATAAAATCAATTCTTATTCTTACAAGACAATATTCTACACAAACTGTATCTTTAATTATTTTAATTTTTATCCTCTTTGTCTGCTTCTTTTTTTTTAATTAGGGAAACAGTTTTTTATTGTTTATTAAACGTTAAAGTAAGAAAAGAATGGATTTAAGAAAGTAAAAGAACAATTCAAGATACATATTGAGGAGAGCATCGATTGTCCCTTAAGTTAACCAAATTAGAAAGATTTGGCCGTTACAGTATGTTAAAAGGAATTGATATTGATATACCATCTTTTAGATGAGTGAAATTGTAATAGTTAAAAGAAAAAAAATTATGGCTTCTTCATCATGGTAGGACAATCCAAGTTCCATCAAGTTTTTTGGCTTTTAGTTGGGTGGTTTATATATTCTTTGTGTAGATTAGCTGAGGGACCACTATCAAAACCAGCTGTTAGCATTTGCGTATTAAATTGCGATGTATTCTTAACCATTAATTGTAGAAGTAGTGTATACGTATGCTATACCAAAACTTGTAAGTTTGATTGACCACTTCAACTGATTAACGAAACTTGACGCATACTTCCCAACAGCAGTTTCCCAATTCTCCTCCTTAATTAGCTATTGTACATGGCACTTTAAGACAAATATACGTTTTATGGGTTACCCATCCAAATATTTGTCTTTTCTTCTCTTTAACTGTTTTCATGCTAATGAATTTAGAGTTAATCACAAAAAACTAACCCCATACTTTTAAGTCGTTTGTGAAACACCCCCTAAATTTTGAAGGAGAAAAATATAAATTTTAATTAATATTTTGATGCTTGGAAAACAAAATTAATATATAAATTTTAATTAAGGAGGAAAATATAAAATTAGTTTATTATAGGAAATTTATGCAAGTCTCCGACCAATTTTAAAAACAAAGAAAAGGGGAAAAATGCCAATTGATGGCTGAAAAATTAAGGAAGCTGTTGAAGCAAAGAAAATTTTAAGAGAGCTACATTTTGCAAAATTAAGATAGGAATTTCATTTTCTTAATTTTTGATTTTTTGTTGGTTGTATTTTACAGATGACTATCTTAATGAAGAGTGCAATCAAACTTTCCTCAATTGCGTGAATAGTTTCCGTTTATCGAGAGCACCAACTTTCAAAGGGAACACTTGTTCAATTGATGAAGTTATCAAGGTCATTGATGAGGTGATTGAAGCAGCCATACTCGCTGGAAAAATATTCAATCATAATAAACGTTAGAGAATTTAACTAAGCACTGTAACTCTGTTGGCAGAAAATTACTCCCAAATATGAAAGCTAGGTGCATGTTGGCTGAAAATTACTCCCAAATTACTCTGTTGCCCCATGATTGATTTTCTCCAAAAAAAAAAAAAAAAAAAAGTCTTGATGGTGTTTTTTCTATCAAAGAAATAATCTTGTGATATGGACAATTGCAATTACCAAAACCGTCATCGTTGAAGCATGCTCTAAAAGAATTGGTAGTAGAATGAATGAGTAAAGTCATTTATATTGTTGTCACCTTTAACTAGTTTCAAGGTCGGAATCCTTTAACTAGCTATAAGAGAAATTATCTGGTTAAGTTCCTCCTTGTTGGCTAAACAAAAACTTGTTACTTTGGACCAAGTTTTTCCATCTTGAGAGCTAATTTGCACTTATCATTTTACATCCAATAAGGTTGTAATTTAGCAATATTGAACTATTTTGGATCTTAGTCCACCAAGATAATAAGCAATGATTTGTTCTTCTTGTTTAATTATAAATATCACATTTCATTATGAGATTTTCAAAATTAGTAGTGTACTCCACACTTGTATAAGCTACCTTGCTTTGGATTATGAAACTTGAGGAACACTTCTTTCTAATGATTTTCAGTAGAAACTTCTTTTTGTAAAACCTTCTTTATCTTATCTAATTTAACTATGGCTTTGTCATCGCAAAATCTTTGCTTCTTCAAGTTTTCCCACCAAATTCAAGTATGTTTTTTCAATTTGATTGTAGCTTTCAAAACATATGAACCCATCATGAACTCTTTGCTTCTTCCAAATGACTATCTTACTTTCGCCATTATGAACTCTTTGCTTCGTCAAGGCGTCCCACTAAATTGAAATACGCTTGTTCAAGTTTTACTTTTTGATGATTAGGCACATCCTTCAAATCAAAGAACCTTTCAATTGTATGAAGCCAGTAAATAAATTTATCAACATTATGTCCACTTCGAAAATTTAAAATCTCAGCCTTGAAACTATAACCTCTATTCTTCCTAAAAGATTAACCACTTGAAATATGATGGGAGGGATAAACATCCTCTCTATCTTCTGAGAAATTATGCTAAAATACATGATCTGAACATCATGCTTTAGTGATTGCCATGTTCACGATGTTGCTAGAGTCGCTACACTTTTATTTATAATTTTTCCAACTCAAGTCATGAAACTTGTTGACGAGTATATAGTTTATCAACATTTGACCCACAATGAAAACGAGCATTGAAACTAAAGCCTTGATACTCACTTGGTGTGGGTAAGATTGGAGAAATGGAAGGAAATACAAGTGCATACTCAAAAAATGAAATAAATTCACCACCCTAAGGGATAAGAGTGTAAACAATTTTGTCATTTAGTGGAATTCCACCAAAGAGACAAGAGTTAGGAAGAAGAAACATTCTTATACAAGCCCATGAATTAAAATAGAGAATAAGGCATGAGTAAATCGTATATTTGGTCATCTAATAATAGGTTTTTAACTTTTTCAATCTCATAAATTTAAAAATGACCTTTTTAATCCCTTGAAATTTAAAATTGCTTATTTTGGTCCTTTCTCTGTTATCTCAGATGAAATCCATCTACGAAATGCACATTCGCGTTGAGCAACATTTTAATGAAGGGCAAAAGAGACCTACAATATGTCATTACAAAAAAAAAAAAAAACATCCTGTCAAGAGTATCAAATCCCTAATTACACTACTAAAACTCTAATTACCATTCCAATCCCCAATTTCTCTTTAATCCCTAAATCGTTTAGAAGCCCTAATTGAAGCCACGGCTAAGAAATCCACGATTGATTGAATACCCAGTCCCTTCTACTTCATTGATTTCAGGTCACATTGCATCCATTTGAATTTTTTCTGCCTCATTCATTTAGAACAAGGAGTCAAAGCTTTGGGTATCCCTTTAGTATAAAAATACATGTGAATCTTCTCACCTAGGTAATTTTAAATCTACTACTACTTTTATTTTGTAATCATATTAAGTATTTTTTTTCTCATATGGGAATGTTATTTTTTTTGGTTTCTTTATGTTGTGATGTTGTAATAATGGTATAGATGAATGGTGGAGAATATTTGGTGGTGATGCTCCAAGCTTGCAAAAGTTGGCGATTAGACTTTTGAGTCAAACTGCTTCTTTCTCGGGATGTAAGCATAATTGGAGTGTGTTTGAATGCATTTATACAAAGAGAAGGAATGAATTAGAGAATCGAAAACTCAATGATCTTGTTTATGTTCATTATAACCTTCGCTTGGAAAATAAGTATTAATAAAAAAAGGTTTATAATTATCAATATAATTTAATTACTTTGATTTGATCATTTGTTATGTATTTTTTTGGGCTTATGTACGAAAAGAGACCTTATGATCCAATTGATTATGAGTCAATTGATAGAATGGATTTTTGGATAGCTGAAGAACAACCACTACAAGAAAAATGGGCTTCGGTGATAACAGGAATCTTGTCACTAAAAGGCAATTTTTCGCCACCAAAAGCATTTAGTGATGTAAAAAACGTTCGTCACATGGTCATTAGCAATGCTCTGTCACAAAGGGTTTGACGGGACGGAAAAGAAAAGACGTCACTAAATGGGTGGCTTTAGTGATGAAATGAGGATGTGATTAAAAAAAGTTGTCTCCAAAAAAGGGGAAATTTTGTCACTAAAAGATAAAAGTCTTCACTAATTTGAGAGGTTAGTGACAAAAATTAGTGACGACAAATTCTCGTAATTGAAAGTATGTCGGTCAGCTAGCAGTTTAATGACTATAAATGAACCAAACATAAACAAGCGAGCCTTGTTCGTTTACTGTTCATTTAATTTTTAGACTATTTATGTTCGTTTATTAGTGTGAAATATGTATTCGTGTTCATTTATGTTCGTTTATTAGTGTTCGTTAAGTGTTCATAAACATGTTCATTAACACGTTAAATGAACATGTTCAAGAACAGTTCATTAACAAGTTCACGAATGAATAAACGAACACGTTCGTAAACATTAAATGAACACGTTCACAAACGAGTAAATGAACACGTTTGCGAACTAGTAAACGAACACGTTCACAAATGAGTAAACGAACACGTTCGCAAACATTAAACAAACAGTTCGTGAACGGTTAACATTATTTCCATGATCATTCCAATTTGACCATTAAATATTCCCGTATAATAAGAACGTAATAAACATAATAAATTAAACATTCCAACAGACAGTTTCATCCCATTTGACCATTCCAATAAACAAAAACATAATAACATTCCATCCATCATCCAAGAAAAGACAGTTATATCCCATTTGACCATTCCAACAAACAAAAACATAATAACATTAAACGAACTTGTTCATGAACAATAAACGAACTTTAAACGAACTTGTTCATGAACAATAAATGAACATGTTCATGAACACTAAACGAACTTGTTAGTGAACATAAACGAACTAAACACATATCTGTTCATGTTCGTGTTCGTTTATTAAATGAACAGTAAAATGTGCTTGTTTATTATTCGTTTACCTTGACAAACGAACACAAACGAACGTAACCAAACTTGTTCACGAATTATTCACCGAACGTACTAGTTCGTTTACACCCCTAGTAGTTATGACTTTTTTTGTGACGAAAAACGTCGTCACTAAAAGATGCCTTGGTCAACTCTTTTTGTGACGATAATTTTTTCATCACCAATTGGTGCTTTTCATTGGTGACAAAAAAGTTCGTCACTAAAAGTTTGTTGGTAATGCAATTTGTAACGAAAAAAATTTGACTCGCTTTTCATTGGTGACGAAAAAAATCGTCACCAAAGGTTTGTTGGCAAATGGAATTAGTGACGGAATTTTTTTTTTCATTAAATAATGTTATTAGTGACAACTTCTAACCAAAGTTGTAATCTGGTTTGTTTTAGTATCTTATCACCAAAATCATTATATTGATCATCACATTATTTATCCTTATAATACATATATCATCAAAGTCAAAAATGTAATGAAGGCAATCATACTAATCATCAAACATTTAAAAAAACATATGAAGAAGGGCACAAAAGTTAAACTTGTTCAATGCAAGAGACAACATTTTAATTTCCCACCAGATAAGAAAATAAAAGTTGAATATCCTCATTGTACCATGAGAATAAAATATTATCCTAATACCTTACACCCCACAAAATAGTAGTGTACACATTATTCCCTTAACATTCTAAAAGAAAAGAGGCAAAAGAAATGAAAAGACCTCGACAACACCAATCAATATGCAATTTGTAATGCCTTCAATCTATGGATGTTTGGCTATGTGGTGGTGGATGCGTCACTGCGACAAAAAAAGTAAAAAACACTCAATGTTATAAATTCAATCCAATCCACCCGCAAATATGACTAACTGCATAAACAACAACACTCCATAACTATATCTCATGACATAATACAATTCCAGTAATGAATGATAATACTTATACTATATTTTCCACCAATCAAAGAAAATTGAAGTGACCACACAATGTATCACGTGACATAATACAAAACCACAAACCGAAGATAATACTCATAAACCAACCCTATTAACTAGGCATCATTATATTACATAATGTTTATTTTTAGAGAAATGTAGAAATGTGTCATGCATTGATAATAATAATATGAAACATATGAGTGTACATGCGAGAACGTATTAAGGGAACAACATATTGTCACGATAACAAAGCTCATCTTTATAAGACAATTATATCTACAAAAGTAGTAACATTCCATAATTATATCTCATGACATAATACAATTTTACCAAAAAATGACAATAATCATACTACAATCTCCACTAATCAAAGAAAATTGAAGTAACCATGAAATGTATCACATAACATACTACAATACGACCAATCAAAGATAATCTTCATAAACCAACCCTATTAACTAATCATCCATATGTTATATAATGTTTATATCTTATAGAAATGTAGAAATATCCCATGCATTGATGATAATGATATGAAACTTATGAGTGTACATGCAACAATCCTTAAGGGAACAACATGTTTTCGTGATAACCAAACTCGTCTTTATAAAATAATTATATCTACAGAAGCAGCAATATCCCATAATTATATCTCATGACAAAAAAAAAAATCACTAATGAATGACAATAATCATACTACATTCTCCACCAATCAAAGAAAACTGAAGTGACCAAGAAATGTATCGCATAACATAATACAATACAACCAATCAAAGATAATCTTCATAAATCAACCCTGTTAACTAATCATCCATATGTTACATAATATTCATATCTCATAGAAATGTATAAATATCCCATGCATTGATGATAATGATATGAAACTTATGAGTGTACATGCAATAATCCTTAAGAGAACAACATGTTTTCGTGATAACCAAGCTCGTCTTTATAAAACAATTATATCTACAGAAATAGCAACATCCCATAATTATATATCATAACATAATACAATTTCACCAATAAATGACAATAATCATACTACATTCTCTACCAATCAAAAAAAACTGAAGTGATCACGAAATGTATCACATAACATAAAATAATACAACCAATCAAAGATAATCTTCATAAACCAATCCTGTTAACTAATTATCCATATGTTACATAATGTTCATATCTTATAGAAATGTAGAAATATCCCATGTATTGATGATAATGATATGAAACCTATTAGTGTACATGCAACAATCTTTAAGGGAACAATATGTTTTTGTGATAACCAAACTCATCTTTATAAAACAATTATATCTACAAAAGTAGCAATATTCCATAATTATATCTCATGACATAATACAATTTCACTAATGAATGACAATGATCATGCGGTATTTTCCACCAATCAAAGAAAAGTGAAGTGACCATGAAATGTATCGCATAAAATAATACAATACGACCAATCAAAGATAATCTTCATAAACTAACCCTGTTAACTAATCATCCATATGTTACATAATGTTCATATCTCATAAAAATGTAGAAATGTCCCATGCATTGATGATAATAATATGAAACCTATGAGTGTACATGCAATAATCCTTAAGGAAACAACATGTTTTCGTGATAACCAAGCCTATCTTTATAAAATAATTATATCTACAGAAGCAACAACATCCCATAATTATATTTCATTATATAATACAATTTCACCAATTAACGATAATAATCATACTACAATTCCACTAACCAAAGAAAACATAACTGATCACCAAATGTATCCCATGACATAATACAATACCACCAATCACAAATTAAATCACGAACCAACCCATACATCTAGGCATCAATATATTACATAATGTTTATATCTCAAATGGATGATAGAAATGTCCCATGCATTGCTAATATTGATATGAAATCTATGAGTGTACATGCAACAATTTCTTAAGAGAACATGTTTTCGCGATAACGAATCTCATCATCATAATGATATAAAACCTATGAAATGTGCACTTACATCCTTTTCAGATTGCTGACTAAACAGACGAGTTAATTCCACCATTAAAAATTACATCTGCTCTTTCACCATATTCAATTCAGCTTCTTGTGCATCAACCATTGCATTGATGGCTGCATTTTTTTCCACAACGTCATCTGCCCTCCTCCTCTCCACTTTCATTTTAGTTTGGAGTCTTTCCACGGCAACTATCTGTCTATCTGAAGCAACCCACCCCTCAATCTCATTAGTTAGTAAGGGTTCATCATCTGAAATATCTTCGTACTCCTTACCATGATATATCTAATTATCATAATTCGTACATATCCCTTTATGCATTAAGTGGAAGAACACAGTGTCTATATCATGAAGGTAGAAGTTGTTACATGATTTATAGGGTCAGGGAATTTTTTCTAATTCTTCTTTAGCACGATATGCAAATTTTAGGAACTCTTCCACCCCTAACTTATATCTGTTGTCCTTTGTTCTATGAGCAATTCTCAACCATGACTTGTCTATTACCTATAATCAATTCATTCATAAATTAGAGCACACAATTAGAGGGGTTTATCGGTTAGTCTCATCGTTTTTTGGTTAAGAGGAAAGAAGTACAAAACATTTTAAAATTTTGTTGTCACATGTAACTATGAACAAGTAATCCATAACAAACCACACAAATGAACCATAACAAAATCAAACCATCTGCCTTCAATCCTAAATACACATCATAATATTATTAATCATTAGACTCAACTTGTGAAACCCACAATCCTTACTCAAACAAAAGAAATCAAAACTTTCATGCATTACATATCGTGTATCTTATGGTTTTGTGCTGCATAGTACACAAGTATTGCCTTATGAATGACAGATCTAAAAACCATCGGCAACCAAGAATTTCCATAAACAACATAACCCAATTCACTTAAACGAAAAAAATATGATAATAATTTCTTTGAAACCTATTGTCAAAAAATTTATGCATATACCCCGAAAACATCAAACCAAAACTCACAAAATGACCCCGACAGTCCAACAATCACAGACCCAATATTCCACCAATACAGTATAAAGTAAACAACATCATTAGTAACATGAGTCATAACAAGAAACCCTTCACTTGAAGAAGAATATACCAAATTTGGCGACTCGAGAGACGGAAGAAGCGATACCTCATGCAGTTATAGAAGGCTCTTTGAATAGATCGAATGGCGAACAATGCAGATGTGTATCTTGTCGAAACAGAAAGGTCGACTGCTGTGGCGGCTGCCAGTGAAAGGCTTTGGACGGCGGTTTGCGCAATAGATTGGATAGTAGCTGCCCATGGAAGACTTCTGACGGCTATGGGATGGCGGGCTGCGCAATAGATCGGATGGCGGCAGACTATGAAATAGTCGACCAGCTAGTGCCTGACATTAAACCACGACTGACGACGGCCTGCAGCAGCGCACACTAGTTAGGGCAGCAGATCGAATAGCAACGGTAGTAAGCGATAGGGGATACAACATAGGTAGAAATCAAACGGCAAGTAACAGTGGCCAAACACCAGCAGCACGATTGACGTCCCATGATGAGTCATGCAGATCTTCCCAATTCCTTCTGGGGACATGCTTTACTTACAGTTACTTTCACACTAAACCATGTTCCATCTAAATCAGTTCAAAGGACACCATATTAGATATGGATTGAGGAACATCCTAATATGTCTTTTTGAAGATATGGAGATGTGAGACTTACGTTAAACGTCAAGTCTCTGACAAACTTGGACCCAAATCTAATAAATGCATTTTTGTGAGATATCCCAAAGAAACAAAAGGATACTATTTCTACAATTCCAATGAGAACAAAATATTTTTTGCTCGGACTGGTGCCTTTTTAGAAAACAAATTTTTTTTAGAAAATCCAGTGAGAGACAAATAGAACTTCAAGAAGTTCGAGAACTACAAAATAGCACTGAATTTAAAGATATGAAGCAAACACCACAAACGGTTGTGGAATAAGTATTTGCTCAAGAGACATAAGCCCCATGTAGGTCCACTAGGATTCATTGTGAGCCGCGCAGATATGGATTTCTGGTGACTCAAAACAGTGACGTTTTGCTCGTGGATTAAGATGAGCCTACGACCTATCAAGAAGCAATATCGGGGCCAAACTCTAAGAAATGGCTTGAGGCCATGAGATCTGAGATAGAATCCATATATACAAATCAGGTATGGACTCTAGTTGACTCACCTGAAGGGATTAAACCCATAGGGTGTAAATAGGTTTTCAAGAAAAAGACCCACATGGATGGTAAAATACATACCTTTAAGGGACAATTAGTTGCTAAAGGTTTTAAACAAGTTCATGGTATAGACTATGATAAAACTTTTTCACCAGTTTCTATGCTTAATCCATCAGAATCTTGCTTGCAATAGCTACATTTCATGATTATGAAATATGACAAATGGATGTCAAAACGCTCTCCTTAATGAAAATCTTCTTGAGGATATGCACATGACACAACCTAAAGGTTTTGTCGATCTAGAAAAATACTGGAAATGTTTGTAAGTTACAATGATCCATTTGTGGGTTGAAGCAAGCTTCCCGAAGTCGGAATCTATGATTCGATGATGCAATCAAAAAGTTTGTTTTCATCAAGAACGAAGATAAACCTTGTGTCTATAAGAAGGTTAATGAGAGCACTGTTGTTTTCTTAGTATTGTATGTAGATGACATATTACTTATTGGGAATGACATTCGTTTTTTGCAATCTGTAAAGACCTGGTTAGGAAGTTATTTTTCTATGAAAGATTTAGGTAAAGCAACCTATATATTAGGTGTCAAGATCTATAGAGATAGATCAAGGAAATTGATTATCCTAAGTCAAAGTACATCCATAGACAAGTGCTAAAATGATTTAGCATGCAAGAATCTAAGAAAGGGTTCTTGCCTATGGGACATGGAATTAGTCTCTTGAAGAAATAATATCATTTGACACAAAAAGAGAGACGACGCATGAGTAAGATTCCATATGCAACGGATATTGGATCTATCATGTATGTCATGCTATGTACTCTTCCTGATGTCTCGTACGCTTTGAACATGATGAGCAGATATCAAGTAGATCCTGGTGAACGTCACTAGATCGCTGTCCAAAATATCCTTAAGTACTTGAGAAGGACTAAGGATACATTCTTAATATATGGAGGTGAGGAAGAGCTCAATGTAATTAAATACACCGATGCAAGCTTCTAGATCAACAAGGATGACTATCGATCATAGTCAAATTATGTGTTTTGCCTAAATGGTGGTGCTATAAGTTGAAAAAGTTCAAAGCAGATAACATTAGCTAATTCTATGATAAAGGCTGAGTATATTGCTGCTTTTGACACAGCAAAAGATGCCATTTGGATTCAAAAGTTCATAACCAAACTTGGGATTGTACCTAGTATTGTCGATCCAATTGAGCTCTATTGTGACAACAATGAAGCCATTGTACAGGCTAGGGAACCCAGATCTCACCAACGATCCAAACATATACTTCGGCACTTCTATTTCATCTGAGAGATCATTGAGAGAGGGGATGTAAAGATATGCAAAGTACTAACTGGTGATAACATCGGTGGTCCATTGACAAAGCCTTTGATGCAGCAGAAACATGATCGTCACACTAGATCATTAGACATTAGACATATGATTAATTGGTCTTAGTGCAAAAGGGAGTTTGTTGGATTATGCCCTAAAGACCAATCATGTGATGATTATTTAGGCATATATTGTATCATTACACTTATAATTTATAGCAATTTATTATTATTATGTGTAATTCTATATTTGCATATTATGAATAAATATAATAATGTCCCTAGAATTTAATTATTCTAAAATTATCCCTAATTAAGTATTATCATAAATGGGACTATGATAATACATTAATACTAATATGTGTAGTGATTGATGACATGTGTCATGATATGAGATATCAAGTCAATACATGGATACATGTTAGAAAATAATGTACTGGATTTACCCGCCATGAAAAATACTATATGGATTATTATATAAAGTGTCATAAGCATATCTCATAGTGATAATGATGTATGTGATCCATAGACTTGAGGTCATTAGAGATCCCAACATGAAGAGTTGCATGTTTTGATACTACCAAACATTACCCGTAACAGGGTGAACTACAAAAGTAGCAATTGGATATGTAATGAATCATGTAATTGGATGTTAAGTGATCAAGATAGAATTTTCCCCTCCTATATAATGGGAATGATATCTTTGGCCCATTTGATTAAGTGAGACCATAAAATACCTGGCCGTACTCAAATGAGTTGATATGTGATATCAGACTAATTTGTTTATATGAGTCTACTCGAGAAACAAGAAACACAAAGATTGAATTATGCGAGTGTGACACATTCCATGGCTCGTGTTCAATCAAGGTATCTAAGGAAAAATGATTGAATTACATGGTAACATCTATCACACGATAAGTAATGTCGAATTACTAACATTCTTATAATTTGGGTAGCTTTGATGTGTTGCTAGACACTGCTCAGTGTTTATGGCATAAAATAGATTTTATGTCACGGCCAACGTTATAAGAACCTATTGGGTCACACACTTAGATCCTATCCATAAAGGAGTGTAAAATTCACATAATAAATTTTGGTTAATTTCAAGGATCCTAATGTGAATAGGATTCTATAGAGTTTTCCAATTTAAAACGGTATTCGAATTTAAGACTAAATATATTTGGTTTTAGTGTTAATAAATTTGAAATAATTTTGGATTTATTAACTATTAAAAACTGAAAATTAGAAAAGCCAAATTTGAATGGGATTCTTGTGTTTGGCAGCCAATCCCAAATAGATTAGAATTTGATAGTTCGAGTAAAACTTTTAGAAAAGTTTTTACCCTAATACTACAATCTACATCTATATATATAAATTGATGGGATTTGGCCAACAGCCTTGCATGAAAACCCCACAGATTCTTTCTTGCTAAAGAAGAAAGACATAAGCTCATTCTTTTGAAGAAAAACAGCCGCCATCTTTTGTTAGAAAACAAGAGAAAACCGAAACAGCTTTATTGTGTTGAGAAACCCATAAGCAAAATTAGAAGCTAGCACAATCAGATTTTGTTTGCTTCTTTTTCTAGTTATTTGTGTGACAATAACTAGAGACTTGGATCGATCGTATGGATACCATAGAGGCAAAACTGAATTAGTTTTGCTGGTTAATCGACAAACAACAGTCTTCACAAAACAATCCTACTCTAAACTCAGATTTGATCTCACTTCGTATGGATCATAGAGGAAAAAAAAATTTAATTTCGTTGTGTGATGTACTTGGTTTCCTACATGTATGATTTAGGTGTGGGGGGTGCTCTTGTGTTTTTGTGGTTATTTGGTTATTTTCTAATTTTTCATTTTTTTTTTTAAAAAAAAACTTTTTGCAAAGTCCTTCTAAGTATGCTTAACAATTTGATGTCTTTTTTGAAAGCGCTAACTCTTTTGATACTTGTTAAAAATAACTTTTATTTAACATGATTTAGTAATTTGAGTTGGAAAGCATGAAAGAGGCAAGTATAATTAGCCTTTGCTTTGAAAATGTTTAAGCATCTTATTGATTTTGATGATTGAATTGAATGAAAATGTGCAATATTTGATACATTGAACCACTTGTGTGAGCATTTGAACCTAAGAGCATTTTCCTTTTCTTGCTCACATTTTCCTTGTTGAGTGTTGTCAAATATGGTATGTTCATTCTAGAACTTGCTTTGTTATGCATGTCGAGATCACATTGTGAATTCATGCTTTGAAATAATAAGAGCACTTAGGTTAGCCAATTTAAACTTTCTCAAAAACTGACCCCTATCACATATATCCTAGTTAGCCAATTTTGAGTATTAAACATTATTTATTATAACACCTCATTGTTTAGCCTTAAACCTTCATTTTTGTCTACCGTTGTTGAAACCTTTGTCAAGAGCATGTGGGAATGAATTGTATAATTAACATTTTGTTGTATGCAAGAGAATGCACCATATATATATATATATGAAAAAGAAAAATAGTGAAAATTATCCCTTTGTGAATATGAAGATTTGACAAGTTCAGTGTTATCTATTGTATACCAAAAGTCCAATTGTGCTATGAAATTGCAAGAAGGGGATAATGTTACTTGGAATAAAGAAAGTTGTTCCAATGTGCTAAATTGTTGCTTTTGAGTCATGTAAGGAAGTTCCTACATATCTTGATTTGTGTAGTCCCAAATTTCATTTCTTTTTGCTTTCCTTTACCTATGCCCCATTGCAACTCGTGTAAAGACCTTTTGATTTTTGCATGAATTCATGTTCAGTGGTAGAGATGTGATATATGAGCAAGCTTATGGTAATGATGTGCTATGTTTGATTTGAATGTTGAATGACCCTCTAAACACTTTGAGTGATCAGAATGCAACTTATGAGAGGGTATCAAATGTTGTTGTATTTGATTTGATGAGGTTATTGAAGTTGATAAGATGCATATGTTTTGTATAGAAAAAAAAAATCATGCTAAGAATACTTATTCTTTGGATTGCTATTCCAACTTGGATTCTTAATGTGTAATGATTTTGAGTTAGTTGTGGATGAGTTGAAAGAGTGGAAGGGATGGAGAGTAAGATATTGGATATATTGATCTAGTGCATGCTTGAGGACAAGCACGGTTTAGGTGTGGGGGATTTGATAGAGCTTAATTTGTATATATCTTTTGTTAATAATTTCCATGATATTTGGTTGATTTTAGGATGAATTTAATGGATTTGGTTATATTTTGTATTTTAGATGTTGGCAGTAGAGGTTTGAAGGGAAAAAAGGGTTAAAAAGTGAAATTTTGTGAAAAAGTGTGACCAGAAGATCTTCTGATGTTAGGCATGGGCACATCTGTAGATTAAAAGTACAACCAGAAGACTTTCAGTTGTCTGCCGTGGGCACGTCTAAAGCACTAACGGGCTAAATAAAATTTTTATCAAGAAGAGGAGTCTTTTGGGTGACTAAAAGGTAATTAAAGAAAGAGAATATTGCAGCAAAGATTTTAGGGGACAAATCTTTTATTTTAGTTAAGGATGTCTTCCTATTCTTGTTATATTTCCCTTTTACAATCGAATTTTGTTTTTAATAACTCTTTAAAATTGATATTCTTACCATATTATAGGAGTTAGATTATATATATATATATATATATATAAGGAGAACTCTAGAGGTGCCGAAAAGAAAAAAAAATGGAGAGCCACTTTTTCTCCTTAAGACATCGTCTTCTCTCCATCGTCTTTCACTATTTTTTTAATTTTTACTTTTGTTTTACCATCTATCATGTCTAGGAACTAAACCCCTATTCTAGTTGAAGGATAATTGAAGGTTGGTTCTATAGCAATTGTGAAAATTATTATTTTTAATGTTTTTATAAATTCATGGGTATTTGTTTATTTTTTGTAATTTATTATTTATGATTGTGTTCTTTAATTTGATAATTGGCACCGTTATTTGATTGACAATATAATCTAATGCTAACTAGGATGTCCAGGTTTGATTGTTTTAGTGAAGTAGCAAATGTCATGATTATTACTTGATAAGTGATTTAATTGTGTTAATGGATAAACAATCTAATTGAAACAAGCACAGTGTGAGTTAGTTGGTTAGAATTGGACTTCTATAATTCTTAAAGTGTGGGTAAATTGAATTCTATGGCAGTACCTAGGTTATTTACTGATAAAAAAAAGTGATTAATCTCTTAATTGTCGACAAAGTAAGGAGAAATTGGTTGTTTGATGGTACTAAATGACTATAAGCAATTTATTTGTGGATTTATGAGATTAACTTTTTGTCAATGACCAATTGAATGAACTAGTTCTAAAATTATTCCTTTGACTAAAGTTTGTTAATTATTGAATTTTGCCACTTCTAATTATGTGTTAATTACTACACTTAGTTTTAATTTTCTATTTTACATTTTTTATTTTTAGTATTTTCAAAAACAACCCCAATTATTTTATTGAGAGATAAATCCACCATTTCCTAAGGAGATGATCAGACTTCTGCTATACTACGGAAGCTTTGAGAGTTGGAATTTATTTTTGGTGGTTTAATGACATGCTACCAGCTACTAAAAATTAGTTCTTAAAAGTATTAGTGGTAGAAAAAACTCCCATTTAGTTGATGAGATAGGGAATAAGATAGCAGCGACTTGTTTCTTACGATAAAGAGGTATAAGAAATTTATGGTAGAATATCAATAACTATATTTATGTTACATGTGATTTACTACAAATTTTGTATTTGTTGACAACATACAACAATGCCATGTATCATCTATCATGATGATGTCCCGCAATTGGATAAAGTATTGTAGTTTTATTGCACTTATTATATTGGAAATGGAAAACTTAGAGATGTAAATAAAAATTTACCCATGTTGGTAGAGTCAATATCAAATAATACTAAATAAGAGTATTTACATTAGACCCATGAATGAAGAAAATCAGCTGCCTTTAGAAGACATTTATCATCTTACCCCATTCAGATAGTGTTTTAAATTCATAGATGATACTAATAGTCAAATCAATTAAATAATTATTTCTTTTTCCCCCAATTGCAACTTATGTTTATGATTAATTCTATATTTCTGAATATCTAAGTGGTTTTTGGACTTGTTGTGTAGTGTGGTGCACGTCTTCCCATTGCGCATAATAAAGACAAGAAGGTACTTGTAGGAATTCGTGATTGTAAATGAAGAGTGAATTTTTTTTATAATAATATTGTAGTCCATATTGTATTACAAATATAACTAAATGATATATCTTGTTGTTATTAATTTTCTTGAATATATTTGTGATTATTTTATGTTTATAGTTTATTAATTTGTATGTATTATGCATCTAAGTTATCAATTTGTGAATATCGGTTGTTCGCTGTATCATTTCTATGGTAGCTACATTATTATATCAATTATTAAATGTGTTAACATTTGTTTTATACTACATAAAGTTTCTTTTCATATTTATATTTATTACCTAAAAAGTAACATTATCATTTAAAAATATTATATCATCATCCATGTTTTGAATTCAATATCTATAATAATCCAACTTATTTATATTGTTGTTAGTATTGTGCAATTATTTCATATAATACTATATTTTATTTGCTTATGTACATCGAAAGATCATCTTTTATCTTATATTATTGATATAACCATTCTTATTTACAAATAACAGATACTCTTTTTGGCTATATGCATCTCTCTTTGTTTAAATTGGATATTAACTAATTAATTCTTACCAATGTTTTTTAATCTAAAGCCATACTTAAGTAAATATGTTTATGTATACTTTTATTATTCATTATTCATTATTACATTTCTAATTATTCAACCTTTTATATAAAACTAAATCATTAAATACAATTAAATAAATTATTATGAATTTCTATAAAAACTAATTTTAATCATTGTTCCATACATGTATAGGTACATACCCATGGTTCTGGCTTTATGGGAAGATTTTCTATAGTGTGAAGCACATTATTTGGCTAATATTGTTCATAACATGCCAATGATATTAAGAATGCAACTATCAATCAAATCATTCCGTGGTATATACATATCCTTTCTTATATATTATCACAAAAACTCTTAGTGTGTAAATATTATTAATAATTTGATACTTTTTTTGGTCAACATTATTATGTACTCTACGTTGCTATAGGAATGTCTGTTGGAACAACACCGAATAGTGTGATCCTATTCAATCCTCCAATACCACAAACTGAACAATTACAATTGTGGCGAGTAAATTTATTTCATCTTATAATTATATGCATATTTTTACATATAGCACTATTTGTCGCGTGTGGAAATAAGTGTTTATTTTAGAATGCATGTAGTTTAACAGGAAATAAGGAATATGTGGAAAGTGTTATTACTCAAAACTTTACAAAATGGAAAATCAGATTGTGGATTAGCCTAGAACTTTCCAAATTCGAAAAATTAGCTAACCAACAAAATTAACTCAAATGGTAATATTATCTTTTAATCATTTTTTAAACCTATATCACAATTCACATAAAGCAAAATCATATAATAGTATTTTATATTGCACCCACATTAAATCATTTTGGATAAAAATTGAAGTAAAAATCACAAACATGGAACAACACCTTTATTTTTTTTGTTTGTCCTGATTGTTCAAAAGTTTGTGGAGCAGCCTATGGAGCTAAATTCACGAGCTTTTATTGTGGCAATGATTTCCCAACTCCAAAACCATTGTAAAATTTTACTTTACTTTCATAATTTTAATTATCATAAAAATCATATTTAGTATATATTTGGTTCGACTACATTAAATTTAGAAAATAATATAATTTTTACATATTGTGATTTGAAGTGCAATTTTCTAATGGGACTGGACATTTAAATGCTATCGTAAGACAAAGAGAAGCTAAATTCCTATTAGGCATGTTTGCAAAAAATGTCATATAAGCTGAGCTAAAGGTAATGTATTTTATAACATGCTTTAGAAACAAATGAATATTTTACCGTGTACATGTTGAACTCATATGTATGTGTATGTGTGTGTGTGTGTATGTACATGTACGTTATGTAGAGTAGGAATAAAGAGTTGACTCTAATGTTATCACTGAAAGGTTTAAAGATGTATCATTATTATTCCAGGTTAAAACATTCGGCGGTTTCATCGGTGATAAAATGGTTGTTCGATATATGGTGAAGGCTTGTCTTTCAATGTCTGAAACAGTTGCTAGATTACAAGATATCGCAGAAGCATCATCCTTTGACATCTCAAAAAAATGACTTTGGATGCTCTTGCCATCGAATATGAACAAAGTGCATCAATAACAAAACGAAAAATGCGCCATCTTGCAAAACATTCAAGTTCAGCCGGCAAGAAAATCATGGATACAACAGTTGATCTATTTGATTAACATACTAAACATACAGAACAAGAATGAATTGTTGTGATCATAGTGTGTTGTTAACTATTGTTGAATATAACTACTTTTGTTGTATTTTATACATATAATTAACTAGAATGTTTTGTGTGTAAGTAGTAAACGCAGTTATTTGGTACCGTGTGTGTAAACTGTTAAGTTAAAATTTCGTTTTGTGAAGTATATGTTTTTATACAATATTATCATTGCTTGTTTCACATATATTGCTTTGTGTACATTTACATAGATTCAAATAAGCTAGTTTTAAAAAACTGTTTATGTGATTTTCTTCCCACGTTATATTATCGTCCAACAAAGAAGAATATTACCAATAGATAGAAAAATAAAATACTTATGAAACATTAAGTAGAATATATATAAATATATTAAAATATAAAAAGTATTTAAATCATTTTCTATTAAAATATGTATTGATTTATGATTAATTATACGTTGACGTATAAATAGATGTTATTTAGTTTAATTCATATTTGGTTGTGTGCTAGACAACTGTGTAATATTGCTAATATATTGTGTACACATGTTGCATTTTTAACACAGCAATCACAATGACTCATCCATGTTTGCTCAATAAATTATTTCAAACTAACACATAATCAAGTATTTTGGCTATATATAACCAATATGTTCCACGTGCCTATGATATGATAATACATAAAACCAAGTTAAACACCAACTGTCCGTTTACATATACTTTGTATCTACCACATATATTTATAAATCACACGTGGAATTCAATGAGTATACAAATATTGTTTCTTGATTTATATATTCACACATCAATCGCCCTGATTATATATATATATATATATATATATATATATATATATATATATAGATATATTTTATCAACATATCAATAATATCAGTTCCCTTGTAGACCTTTTATAGTTATAAAAAAAATATCTTTTGTATCAAATCCAATGCACGTAGATAAGTGTTTTATATGTTTTGACTAAGCTTATTATAATTATATGTTCCATCAAGAAGTCAAAAAACTATTCAAACTTTTGTTCTCCAATCTAGCATAGACTTCACTTTCCATGAAGTATTGGATGAAAACTTGTGATTTTGATTGATTATGCACCTGATATCGAAACAAGTATGAATTACTAAAAGTTAAAGGTGGCAATCAGATCGTGTTTCGGGTTTAAATATAGGTATTATAGGTTTGCCACGAACTCGAACACGACCCTTTAATTATACATGTCAAGTAACATAACTTGAACACGATCTATTTATTTTGTGAGTAACACGACACGACACAAAAACGACACGAAAAATACCTATTTACATGTGAAATTTACGAAAACTTAATTGCTTACCTATTTCATGGATAATACAATAAAAAAAATATTTACGAAAGATTAAAACACTAAAAATATCTAAAATTATATCTTATACAATGCCTTTCAATTTTATAACACTATTATTAGATAATTTTTTAAATTATCTTAAATAGGTTAAACAGATTAAACGGGTTGACCGGCAGGTTGACTTGATTGGACCTATTTATTTTTTGTGTTATATGGTTTCGACTTGATTTTGACCCGAACCTACAAAGGGATATACCTATACATGCTAAATACATGTTAGGTTCGTGTCGTGTCACAAATTGCCACCCGTATTGAAAGTGAAAATTTTCTTTTATATGTATGTGTAAAGTTTTATTTATTCTACAAACTTGCTGTAATGTATTTGTTATTGTATACTAATTAATAAATCAAATACTATGGTATGCATTTAGCGTATTAACAACTATCATGTTTTGTATGTTTTTGTAGTATCATTGTTGTGACCCTTAATCTTCTTACATATGTTAGAAATGAATATTAAAAGTAAATTAACTTATACAGAACTCTTTAGTGTAAAAGAAAAATTACAACCACAAACTCAAACATTAATTATAATCAAACAAAACTCATACATCATGCACCATACACTGTTTTGATTTAATTATATTAAACATTTTTTTTAACAATTTTAAACTTATAACTAATAAACAAAAACACACAAAAATACCACTAAATTTATTACTTAACACACGCTAATATACAATGTTACAACACAAAAACACAAAATTATTTCTTAATCGATATCGTCCATTGTTGTCATTCTAATATATGGTTCTGTGCTCCTTCGATTCGTTTTGGACGTCTCAAAATGATTAACTATTTCTTCTATTCTTGGTAGTTCTGGTCCTGCTCTCAACACTTCAAATAAAACTAACAACCATTCTCTTCTATAAAAAAAAAAAAAGAAGAAAAAAACGAGTGAGTAACTGATGTAATTCTTGTTCTGTACCTGCATGCATTTTGACCAATCTTCGATCCATTTCAAAATTTCTCCACAATAGATCACTACGATCATATGCACTTGGTACATATTGAATCCTAATCACAATAAAATTCATGATTAATCCATTTATTATATGGTAAATATTAGAATTATTATTAATATATGATACTTGTACGCATTAGTAAAATAGTATATATTCATACCTTCGATAGTTGTCATCTATTCCATTCTCATATGAACATTGATTATAATTCATTGCATATTATCCAATAACAACACAAGTAATTTTATCTGTTTAAGAAAACTCACAACACTCTATATTATGAAAAAAATAACAATCGGCACATAGATATAGCCGGTTATATATATATATAATTGGCTAATGTATACATATAATTGGCACACACACATATATATATATATATATATTATATCTCTTACACATATTGTTACAAATTACATATTACTAATAAAAATTTTATTAAATCAATTTACATAGATATATATAAACACTTACCATTAGTGAGTATTAAACACAATATATTATTAGTAAATCATTGTTATATCAACAGGTTGCTAATGTAGAAATATCCCATATGCAAAAAAGAAGGAAAAAACCTACGTTAATTGCCATACAAATGCTTCTGATTTATATTTATAACATTCTTTATAATAAGTTTACTAAACATTCATAGTTGATAATATTTTTCTCAACTAATAAATAGTTTAAAAAAACCACTTTTATCCAAGTAAATCTAAAACGAAAATTTTTATTGGTGTCATATAAAGTTTTTTTTGCTTTTTTTAACAAGTTAACCATTCCAACTTGGACCGCACGACCTACGGTCCTCTCCACCTAGGTTTATGTCACTTGTGAGCAAGATATTTTTTGCTTTGGTTTGGTTTTTGTGTCACAAGGAGAAAATTTTTGAAAAGGAAGATGCAACAAAAAAATTTAATTTATCAAGAAATAGAAACCAACTTTTATTTAATATTATAAAATTTTCGTTATTAAAGTTTTCTGCACATTAAAAAAACATTGATATTTAGACACTTGTATTACATCGACTAAACAAAAAAAATAATTATTTCACAAAAGTTTTATTCGAAACCCTTGATGCATAAGTGTGTGTCAATGTTATAAAAGAGAAAGCTATTGTATTATAATCTAAATTTATCACAAAAATATATCAAAAAATTTTAGATGCTACAAAACGAAAGAGTGCAAAAATGTTTAATTACGATTCCAGAATATAAATGTAAAAATCTTCATTTGTTTTATTCATAAGAAAATAGAACATTTATATAGGATAGCAAACTTTAAAATTATTTAGACATTCTATCACGTGCTATAAATATAGCTATCTTTGAATGAACCTTCAACAATTTTTTTATTAGAGTTTTATTCAAAAACATGGATGCATAAAAAAAAAATGTTGTAATATATTCTAAATTTATGTGAAAAAAATAGTAATGAAATTAAGGGTAAATTACATCTAACAATTGCCCTTTGAAGTTTGGAAATATTGTGATTATTGATCATCTAAAAGTTTTTCGTTGTATAATCATGAAATGACTAAAAAGTGAAACAAAAATTTGAGCATAAACTATTTTCAAAATACATAAGAAATAAATTAAGATATTTTCTTGAAAAGAATATGCGACTATAAGTAATACTATTATGTAAATCTAACATGAAAAAAATAAATTAAACCCCATTTTTTCCTGATTTATTAGTTAATTCATGAATTATGTGACAAGAGACAAATTTTTTGATAGTTCAAGGGGAAGACTATAATATTTTCAAACTTTAGGGGGTAATTGGTAATAAAGTTAGAAAAAAAATTAAAGATTCCAGAAAAATGGAAAAAATGCAAAAAAAAATAAAAAATGATTGCCCTCCTTATATAACAAAGAAAAATCTTCACTCGTTTTTATTGCTATTGCAATATAGGATTACAAACTTAAAATTTATTTTGGCCTTTCATCATGGATTATAATTATCATCTGGACAAACATTCATTAATATTATCATTAGCCTGTATGTTTTATTTACATCATGTAATAAATTTTCCATTATCACTAGAACTTTGTGAAATTAATTTAACAAATGAACAAAAAAAAATATAATCAATTTAAATTGTGAATTAATTATTATATCAAATGATTTGATCTTTCTATTTTTAATTTTTATAATTCTCAATCATAACACTCTTGGGAAATTATATATACTAGCAGGCAATATCCGCGCATTGCGTGGATTTTTGAGTGCCCACTATATTATATAAAATATAAAAAATTTGATGATAAAATTATGATAACATTGAACAAATAAAATCACAATGCTATTAAAAAAGAAAGAAATATTTAATAGTTTAAAAGGAAATTATATAATAAGACTTAATTAATGTAAAACTAAAATACAATAAATTTATTCTAATTTGTTTTAAATTTAAATTGCCATATATAGAATCTTTCTATCCTATGACTCTTAAAAATAATAAGAAGGAAAATAATTTCTATTTGTGGTCTGAAAACTAAATAGTCATTTTCTTCCAAAGTATGATCTTGTACAATAGCAATAAATCACTCAAGTCTTTTGCCTGCTTCAAGCAGTCCTCTGCCATCTCTAACTACAAAATGAAGAATACTCATTAATTTAGTACAGTTGAAAAGTCAGACAAGAAGAACCAACTTTATGAACTTGAACAAATCACAGCAACTGATAGGCAACATTCTGAATGGAATAGAAATCAAAGTATCAGACTAATCAGCAGCAATGAAGACATATTTAATCAATATTCAAGAGAACCACCCAGTGGAGATATCATAGTTGAAATTCATTAGACATGCCTATACTTTCTCAGAAAAATTATCATACAAATGATCACTAAAATCTTAAAACAATAAATTGAAATAGACAAAAAAAAAACAGCAAAACAAATTGATCAGCACATCATTTAGACTATTGCCCAAAGCCGAGTCTCGTGGCTTAAGAATTATAGCAATGAAAAGTAAAAGTACCTTTCCAATGAACATAGCTAGTTCTCCCAATTGCATAGGCGGCCTACAAATTAAGATGAAGAATAACTTGATCAATGAGGAAGTGGGGATATCCGAATCTAGCATCACAACAATCGAAAATAAACCAATAATAAAGCTATATTCAACAGTTTCTACATCTTTAATATGCATATCAGTAAAATTTCACAGCTACTTATTTATATGAAATCATACACAAATAGATAAGCCATAAGTATAAACACACAACTGCAAAAACCAAGACAATCAAACACAGGAAGCAAATGACATACCCTTTTTGGTAGCTAGAGCATCTTTAACCTCCTGCAATATGACCAAATAATTATATCACCAATTATCAACACCATCAGCTTATTAAAAAAATAAAAATCCGATTCAAGAGCAGTTGACAAACTTGCCAACATACCCCTTTAAAGGGTTCTTGAATAGGTGTCCGGAAAATCATATGGTCATGGCATACGAAGAAGTGCATCATCTGGAAAGGTGGTTCTATTGGCTTCAGAGCAGGTAAACCAAAAAAATGAACCTATTGAAAAAGAAAAGCAAATTTTTGGCCTACTCTAAACCCTAAACATGCAATCCAGAAAACAAAGGAAGATAAAGCACCAAAAATTTTGAAACCCAAATAACCCAAGTAGCCAACAAGATTGAATGGAACAACAAAACCTTTGATCAACTGACAAAATCAAACTAAAACAACAAAGCATGCTGACAGTGAATAAATGGGAAAAAAAACGTAGAAACAGAAACAGATAAAGAAAGGGGAATTACCCTATATTGTCAGTGGGTCAAAGTGATATTAAAACAGGTAAATCAGCAAAAATTCCCAAGGAAAAAGCTGCACCAAATATATGTTGCCATCACCGTCAAAAGAAAATAGCTTTATTCAGTAAAAAATAATAGCTTCTCTCTTGAGAGTGGAGAATCGGAGCGATAACAAAAGAAAGGGTGTGGAGAAAAAAGAAAAGCAATTGTCGTTTCCACCCTTGAAATGTGAAAAAAAACAAAGAAATCTTTCAATTCAACTCCATCAGTTGATACTTTAATTCAAAACAAAGAAATAATATCCATATATTTAAAAAGAAAATTTACCTGCCATAGTTGAATTCCAACATACGAAAACATACAAATTTGGGTCATCTTTGAAGTCTGCAAAGGGAAACAACATCAATTTTTATCGAAGTTTAGACAATTAGTCTATTTAGATACTTGCAAAAGCTGAAAAAGAAGAGAACAAACCAGGGCTATCAATCATAGGAGCCTTCCATTTTTCCTTGTAATTAGGGTTCTTGATTTTCTGGCAATGGCAAAAGGCTAGTGAGAACTAACACCCATCTAGAGTGAATGCACTCAAATCTAAATTCTGACTCAACATACCTCAGGCTTCCATGGACATTTGTATTCAGGATTGGGAATGATTGTGGTAGTCCACTCACCATCTTCTTCATCATCCCAATCCTCAGGTTGGAATTTAAAAAAACTAATCATTAACCATATTCTTTGGACACGATTTAAAGCTGAAACAAAAGAATAGGATATCACTAATCAATTTAACACTACCTTCTTGGCATCAGGATCGGCAATCTCCTCGGGGATATCATCATAACCCTATAGAAACAGGAATTCTTCTGAGAACCATAAATATAGACAATCCTCAAATTAATTTGAAATGAAAAAATTAAAGAGATAATATACGCCTTGTTTCTTATCCTCAGGATCAGGAATATGCTTCTTATCATCCCGATCTTCAGTTTGTCATCAATACGTGACCAGGTTAATATCAGATGGATTAACATTCCAGCTAGTACAAAAGGTCATCCAGATGAAATTACTTTCTTAGCCTCTGGATCCTAATTTTCTTGGGTGGAAGAAGGTCACAATCAAAGTACAAACTATCAGTCTGCTTCTCAACATCATCAATTAGGATGCAGTAAGCAGCATCTCGATGAAGGATGAAGGTCTAGACACGAGTCAATTGGTCAGTTTCACAAGGAACTTCCTTCTTGATGAGGTGGTTTGTGCCATTGTAGGTGAGAATGGCATGGACTTTCTTGGTGGTGTAGCCATTCAGGTCCAAACACAATACTGTAGATGGCAATTAACAAATCAGCATTCATAGGAGGCGTCCAAAAGGAACATAAAACAATAATCACCATGCATCACAAGTGTCTTGTACTCAATCAAGCTAAGGAATAAAGTATACCCTATCACGCCGCAACAAAAATGAACGAGAAAAGGCTTCACTGGAAAATTTAAGCATTACAATAAACTATGTCAAAACGGTAAAAAAAATGAAGCCTACTCACTTGAATTCTTTGTCAATAAGGTACACTGACTCTGGTTAGCAAATCTTCCAAGCAAGTACATGGATCGGTCTAAATGAAACATCGTGGTAACCTAAAAAAATGTATGGGTTACAACAAGTTTCACTGCAGGAAATTGTCTACAAGTGGATCAGTTGTTAAAATAAGAAAGACCCATACCTCACCACTAACACAGTAATTCAGTCTCCAAGAAGAGTTGTTCTAGATGAAGCAGTCCCCTGCCTAAATTGTAGTTCTGACTGTTTCATTTATGTCATATAGAAGCTCAAATGCATCTTCAAGACTCTGTTCATCTGCTAACTTTCCACTATCAAGATGGGCAGAAACTATATCACGCTGCAAGATTTGAATCCAGATTGGATCAACTCCACAGTAAACTCATAGAACACAACTTTTAATAAGTTTGGTAAAAATAGAGTCAACCGCCTTACATTATATTTGAGTATGTAAAAAGAAGTATCACTTGCCATGGCCACTAAATCACCACTATCAGCCCAAAGATAGATTACGAAAAGGTTAGGCAAAATAAGATTAGAAAAAAGGATGATTATTAATGCAGCTGCAATAGTAACATGAACAAATAATACAATGTGGGAGCATTACTTACTTTGACATTGACGTCAATACATTGAGTCAACCTGCAATCAGCCCACTGATAGAAACAAATAAATTCATTTGAGGACATTGACAAGAGAGTTCCACCGAATATGCGCTTAGCAGAACATGTTGGTCGGATGCTTTTCTTCTCCAAAAAGGTTGCCATTTTGTCGTTCATTTCCATATGTTCCGTTCTTGAACTATCGAAAATTGAAAAGAAAATTCAGAAGTTATACGAATGAATAAAAAATATTACTTGGAAAGAAAAAATGGGCTGAGCGAAATGCAGAAAGAATTGTATGGTTCACCACAATAGTAACTTCAGGGGGCGCATAAATGAGCCTGGAAGTTAGATTTTCCACATCTAGTTAGTTTTTCAACGTATTTTGGTGCATTAAAGCACATGGATACCATATTTTTCTATATTCCTAGTATGAAGCATTGGATGATGGATTAGTCGAGAGATCTAACATAATCTAAAAAATATGATAAATTTGGTGGAAGAGGAGGAAAGAATTTAGATCCATTCCACCATTGAAATGGCAAAAAATAAAATTTGTACAAACTTAAATCAAGGAAAAAAAGTAAAAACCAAAACTGGATTTCTCACAGCAAAATCAGAACGCAAAGCAAAAAGCCAAGAAGATTATATGCTTTCTAGTCATGATACAATTTGCCAAATTAAAGCCATAGAGACTTGGACACAAAAGGAGAAAGCAAAATAGTGTGATGAAAGGAAAGCTTTATTTCCATTACATAGAAAGATATAGCCACAAAAAGAGAAAGGAAAATCATGTAAAGCTACAGAGCTTTGAGGCCTTGACTTTGACAATCAATGTCAGATGAAATTTAGCTACTACAATAAAATTAGGAATAGTAACTGAGGCCAAGAAAAAGGTAAAATCAAATAAGGGCAATAACAGGAAAACAGGTAAACTGATAGATGACCCATTGGTGGTGTCTCAGAGGAGGTACAAGTACAACGAGGCTTCGAGGCCATGACATAAAATCAAAGCCATATGGAATTTAGCCATTGCTATAGAATTAGGAATAGGAACCGTGGCTGTGAAAATGTAAAATCAAATAAAGGCAGTAACAAGAAGATAGAAAAGACCCCTTTCATCTATGTCAAAATAATTGCAGTATAACACAATTATGTACTCAACATAAACTCGGGAACAAGTCCACAATAAAACAAGCTATTTGACAAACTTATAACTGAAATCTGTTGGAAAAATATTTTCATACAACAGAATAAAAAAAACATAATAATATAACTTACATCACGAGTATTAACCAGCAACGGAATTGTATTCTTGTTTAGCTCACAAGTATTAACCAGCAACAAAATTGTATTCTTGTTTAGCTTTCCACTTATTGCCGTAGCACATACAACAAAATAACATGAAACACTTTATTAGGAATTGAAAATACAAATAATTAATGGAATACCTGAGAAATAAAAATTATTAAAGCTAAGAAAACCATAAGGTGTAGCAAACCTTAGCAATGATATGTAGTAAGACAATAACTCCTCATTCTGGAAGTCAAAGGAATATGTTATAAGGTAGTTGATATGCTCATTACTGAACATATAATTTGCCAAGGTTAGCAAAAGAGTATACGATAATCTCAGTTCTAGGTTTTCAGTAGGAAGTGAGGAAGTTACTTTCCTTTAAGGAAGCAAATCTAGAATAACATACATATAGAGTGTTAATTTCTTAAGTTTTGGATCATTATGCTCATTGTCTGCAATAGCTGGAGGGAAACAATCAAAGTTCTACTAACTTTTAATATTCGTACAAAAACCCCCATGACCTGCTTCTTCATAAAAAAACTGCAAGACCAGGCCAACAGAGATCATGTGAGCTATTAGAAAAATGTGTATGCATCAAAGAGAAAAAGAATTGTGAAGTCACACTCAAAAAAGGCTGGGTCATGTTGGTCACCGTAAGTTATGATCTTTGCAATTGATCGCAATGCCTCAATCACGAAATCCTAAGTGAAAAATAAGCAATGTAAGTAAACTTTAATATGAACGAAAGTCATATAAAAAGGAATTTAGGCAAGAAGGAAGGAGCTACCTTGCTAACATCATTAACTATTTGAACCTTGCTCAGTGAGATATTCGTATGAGAAGTAAACATGTTCAAGAATATATAAAACGGGAATAATAAAAATTGCAACAAAAAGTGCGGTCAGATCTGTAAGAAAACGGCGAAAAATGGTGCAAATTCCAGTCATGAAGAAGAGGCGAGAATGAGAAAAATATAAATTGCAACAATGGCAATCAGATCTGGAAGAAAATGGCTAACAAATGGTGAAAATTCCAGTTTTCAAGAAAAGGAAGCGGTGAAACGAAAGCAAACCAATGAGTGTGTGAAGAAGCAGAGGACTCGCCTCCATGAGTTTGCTAATCTTTCCACAGTGTAGAAGTCCAATGGATGAACTTCCACTCCAATAGTTGGTTCATATTTCTTCTCAAATTCACCGGTGAGATGTGTCTTCACAAAAGTTGTTTTCCCGGTTCCACCATCACCAACGATTACAAGCTTGAAGCTGGGATAATCCACGGCTTGCTGATTCAGAAGCGCCATTGCTGCGAAATAATCCTTTTAACAGAGATCGGCGATTGAAATAGAATTTGTTTTTCTTGGATTCAAAAGTTTGCAGAGGAAAGGAAATGGCAGCCAAATGTTGAGCTGATGTGGATGATGAGGGCGATGATGATCGGCGGCAGGAAAGGGTAAAAACCCTATTGAGGAAAGAAAGAATGTGAGAAGGTGAAAAGGGAGGTGCGGCAGCTGGGAAGGGTGAAAACCCTGGAGAAGAAAGATCAATTTAGGGATAACACATAACTGCCAACAGGGCTGTTTTAGCAAACGTGGAAGGCCAACGTGGGCAAAGAAACTTGCGCGAGGAGAAGGATTTTTTGTCCACGTGTCATAAGGAGGAAGAATGTGTTGGGGCTTTATTAATATATCCTAATAAATATTACATGTTTAAGAAAATTAACATATGGAAAATATAATATTATTAGGTATTTTCAAAAACTTAATCAACTTGAATGAAAATCACCCTATATATGTCCATAGCACATAACTAATTTATAGTTAATGAAAAGGTTTGAGGGACAAGTTTGTCCGTGTATCGTATTTGTTTTCTAATATCATCATTTTTCAGTGCGTTTTTGCATATCAAGAGACAACATGTCAAAGTTTTGGCCGACCAAAAGGTTTTTTGGTGGTTTCTCCTAACAATAGAATTCTTTGGTGATTTTGCCAAATTTGGAAAGATAATGTAATTTACATTTTGTTGTTTTTCCCCGGAACTTGTCCCCTAGGAGAAATGCAGCCCATTTTGGACAAGATAATAGCCACAACAAACGTATGGATTATGTTGAAATTTTCCACTCAAACTAATTTTTGGAAATTTTTTTAGATAAACTCCTAATATTTGTGTTGAGCTATAATTTTGGTTAAATGAACATATTTAATTTGAGTTGGATTTCTTCTCCATCAGACCCTTAGTATATTAGGTTAGATGATATGTTAATGGGGAATATATGGTCATTTGATTAGAAAATTGAAACTTTAAATTACAATAGGAATAGTGAATAACATTATAGATTAATTAATACTGTTCTATGTCTAATGAGACTGATTCACATGGGCTCGCATATGACTCTTCAAAGGAGCTATGAGTGCTTGTTTGCTCTAGCTCTACAGGTTCATCCGGAGGATAAAAATGAGGTTTTGGAGGCAACTGAATACCTTTTGAATCACCTTGTAGCATGTCCAAAACTTCTCTCATTGAAGGCCGATCATTTGGGGTCATTTGTATGCACCACAGGGCAATCAAAATCAGTTTTCTGGCAATTCCTCGTTCTTCTTCAGTTAAATGATCTCCAATTTCTACATCTGCTCCTTGGTGAAATTGATCGTATATCCACGAGGGGAAGTATATTTGACTCGAATGCTCTGCATTTGCATTCAAATTCCTTCTCCTTCCAGCCATCTCCATTAGTAACATTCCGAAGCTATAAACATCTGCCTTGTACGAAACATCCCCAATCTTTTTGTAGAACAATTCTGGAGCCATGTATCCTAGTGTTCCTCGCACAGCTGTCATAGTTACAACATTATTTTTTACAGGGCGTAGTTTAGCAAGTCCAAAATCTGAAACCTTGGGTACAAAATTTTCATCAAGCAGGATATTATGTGGTTTAATGTCAAAATGCAAGATTTGCATATTGCAACCTTGATGTAAATATTCTATCCCCCGTGCCACTCCCACGGCGATCTCATGTATATTACTCCAGTTCAATTTTGAATCATTGGGACACTCTGCAAATATGAACTTATCCAGAGAACCATTGAGCATGTAATCATAAACTAAGGCATTCTTTGAGGCTGTGGCACAAAATCCCACTAAACGAACCACATTAAGATGGTGAATTCTTCCCAGAATTGCAACTTCATTGATGAAATCTTGGCCATTAGCTTTCGATTTAGTCAGCATTTTGACAGCCACAAATTGGCCACTGCGCAATTTTCCTTTGTACACAGAACCATAGCCTCCTTCGCCTAACTTTTCCTTGAAATTATTGGTCATCTTCTTAATTTGTTTATAGGAGTACCTGATTGGAACCATGTTGTTGCGACTTCGGAGAAACTCTTCAATTGTATCATATATTGATAAATGTCTTCGTCGGCATTTGTAGATGAGAAATGCGAAAAAGATTATACCGCCAACTATTGCCCTTGCTCCAACGCTCATTACTAGAATAGACTCAAAGGAAAAGCATTATAAGTTGTAATGAATTCAATTGTTAACTTGTATTTATCATTATTACTAAGCCAAAAATTTGAAACCTTACATGTTATTAAGGCTAGGTTTAGCATGCCAGACCCCACTGTCATAGAAAAGAATATCGTCATTAGCAGATTAGATTTTAAGTATTAATAGCACTATTTAAATTAAATTGAAGCATAAACTATGTGGAAGTAGGTACATAAACAAGATAATAGGAAAAGATTAAACTTTGGTTTCCTATTTAAATTTAAGGATTGGCACAAACAAATAAAAAAAAGAGGAAAAGTGTTTATCTAAATGGGAAAAGCACACTTTGGTTCACTTATATTTAGCTCAGTAATTAGCAAAGTTCTTTAAGTTTACAGTACTGACACTTTTAGTCTCCTAAATTTGTTTTTGTGGCAAAACTATAACTTTTTATGGGAATTTACAGGTCACAATTGATTCCATAAGTAGTCAAAACTCATTACTATTTCTTATTCCAAAAATAAAAAAAAAGAATTATTTTCATAACATCTCTCTTTTGGTTAGTCCTGGCCACGGTTCAAGAACCGACGGTTTCGGTTCAATAAAAATAAGGAACCGAAACCAAACCTTTAAGAGACGGTTCCGGGACGGTTCTAAAACCGACGGTTTCGGTACCGGTTTTGGTTTTAATACGGTTCAAAACGATTTTATACGATTCCAAACATAAATCATAAAAAATCTAAAATTACTATATTTTGGAAAAAAAAAGAAGGAAAAAATGGGTTTGAACTTAACGAATTAAGCGTCTACATATCCTCCGAGGTAGAGGAATCAAAGCCCATGTAGTTCTCTTACCTTATAGTTCTCTTACCTTATATTTTGGAACAATTTTACTAAATAGAAACTCAGTCCAAATGGTTAAAGCTTTGATGGAAGTTGAAAGAGGGCACAAGTTCGAACCTCACCATGAACAAAATTTTGCATATGTAATGTTGGCTTGGCCGGTTCCAAACCGCCGGTTCCGATTCCGATTCCAAAAATTATGAACCAAAATCGGCCATTGATAGCCTGTCTTAGGTTTCAAACCGTAAACCGTGAAAAAGCGATTCGGTTTGGTTTGATCGGTTCGATTCAGTCGATTTTGGTTCCAAACCGAACCGTGGCCAGGACTACTTTTGGTTGCCATTGTTTGTGACAAGGGATAAATTTAATCCTAAAATTATAATTTGACATTTTTAAACCCTAACTTTTTTCCTGTGACCTTTGATTAGCAACAAAGTCAACAATGTTCATTATGATTCGATTAAAGGACTTTAGTCCAATAAAAGAAAAATTAAAGGACTGAAAATGTCAAACTATAAACTTTAGGGACTATGTCTTTTATCTCAAACATTGAAAACCAAAAGTGAAATACTACAAAATATGACTTATATTTTGAAATTAAAAAATAGTAAATGACCATTGACTTCATATAAAGTTGACTATGACCTTTTTAAATTAAGGCAAAAAGTCCTAATTTTGTGGGGAAAAACAAAAAAACTTGAGATACCAACTATTTTTGGTTAGTCATCTCTTTAAGAAAAGAAAAAAAATTTCTCAGAAAGAAATAAAAAACCGAAACAATTGTTTATTTTATTTTAAAATTTAAACTTTCCAATAAAATTCTCCTCACATTATTTTTTTTAAAAAAATTCTCTCTAGCACATCTTTTGTTTTTTCTCCGTCCAACACATTTTTTCTTACAAAAAAATTCTCACTAAAATTTCAACAATTTCTAATAAAAAATTTCTCAAATAAAGAACAACCAAGTTTGTTTAACCTAAACATAAGGGACAAAAGGACAATTTTTATAATTGCTGTTAGAGTTAGTGGGGCCAGAAAGAAAATTAAAGTTCTTTATTTTTTTAAGAACCAGCGCACAACGTTAATTCAGCAAGAAGCAACGCATTTACCTTTACAACCTACATTAAATAAATAAATATTAAAAAACTAAAATTTATTTTTCTAATATTTGGTCACCAAATTGGGAATTTAATTTTAATTCATTATTCGCTCAAAATCAGGCGAAGATACATATAATTCTGGCACTTGCTTCTCTTAAAAACATCAGTTTGACAAAAGAAATGATTCTTTATTTAGCCAGTTATACTAGTAACTGTTTTAGAATCCAAATTATTTTAGTATTAATGACCAAATCAAACTAGAGTTTTCAATTGGGGTCAAATGTTATTTATATTTTTTATTTATCTCTATTATATCTTTTTATTTATTGAAGAATTTTTTTTAATTCATTTAATCTAATTTGACCAACTTTAGATGACTTAATCTAATTTGACCAACTTTACATGGACGGGTCAGGTCTTGATTTAATGTGTATTAAGTTGTTAGTGACCCAACTTATTAATGTGTATTAAACTGCACTAGTTATAATAAATAATAAGTTGTACTTTGGACGATTTACTCAAAGCATTGGGACGTAAGAGGGAGTATATATATTTTGAACTTTTTCTAATTTATTTTCCATACTTTTTTTTTGCTGTTCGTATAAAAATTGTCCCGCCGAACAAAAACATTCTCCGATATATGCATAGAGGAAGTAATCATTAGATGGAGTTCCATGTAGAAAACTAAAACTAAAAAAAAATAAAAATTAGAATAATAAGTCCTTTTGATCTTCTCTAATTTTATAGAATATTGGCTGCGTTTCCTGTGGATTCTTGGTTTGGCATTTATTGCGCAAAAAACCCACGAAAAGAAAACAATTTCCTCAATAACTACCCTTTCTATCCCAAATAAATACTTTATTTTTAAAAAAAAAAATTGTCAAAAAGGTCTAATTTTATATTATTTTTTATTAATAATAATTATGCACTCACGGTTAAAAACTAAAACTAAAAATATAAAATTTTATATTTAATGAACATTAATTGTGTCCTATTGTACAATTTTTTTGTTTCTTTTGAGAGACGGAGGGAGTAGTATTTAGATTTAGTTGAGGAAATGAATGATGCACTTACAACTTATGGTTCTGTAGTATCCAGCTCCCCCCAACTCAAGCTCAAAGCCCATTGCCATTGCGTCATGGATGTCTTGGAAAGAAATGTTCCTATGGCCTCTGCTACTAAACTCAAGAGATGGAAACGGCGAACGGATAATTCTGTAGATGGTGCACGTCTCTTCAATAGCAGATGCTATCGTTTTGTGGGCTTTCCCGAACACCACATAACTATAAATGCTATCAGTACCAGCGTCCGTGTGATCAGAAAATTCATTTCCAGACAGACAAGGAGAAGTATCTATATATAGAGGAGATTCAACTGCTTTTCTACAACTCAAGAATATAATTACATCATCATCATCACCGTAATAGGATCCAACAAAAGAGTAAAGGGGAACAGTGGAACAATTGTTTTTCTGCACCCCAGGATCCACAACACGAATTGAATATGAGGTGGTATGCTTACTAGCCGCTACATAATATTTGTTCGAGTTGGGTCCTAAGTACAGCGCAGTACGATTTTGTTCGCAAGAGAGTTGTAAGTAGGGGTAAGGGGAAGTTGAACCAATGACGATCTCTCCACAAGTGAATCGGTGATCGACAAGAAAAGATTCAATCAAAGTCGTCTTCAAAGGAAAAAGAACAAACATCAAAATAACAGGCAAAACAAAAATTACCAATGGAAGGAGAAAGTTGAACATCTTTGGTATGGCAACAAAGAAGATATTAGACAACAGCAATCAGGATATCAGCTTCATTGCTTTCTTGTATATATATAGTTTTAGAGCTAATTTACGCTTCCCATCCACCAAAGTAATGAGGTCAATGTCTTACCCTGTACCTATTTTCTAATTTGCTTCTGCATACTTACAATCTGGGTTCTACCTAGTTGAATCTATACAAGGGCGGATCCAGAAACTTTACAGGGGAGGGTCACACTAATAAATAATAAAATAATAAACATAAATTTAATTTATAAAAATAAATAAAATTTAATACGTTTAATATTATTAATAAGAATAATATTAAATATTACATCATATAAAAACAAACACATAAATATTAAAAAAATAAAAAATATATGTTTATAATTTTAGTCTATAAAATTTTTACACAAAATTCTAAAAAAAAATTAAGTAGATGAAGTTTAATTGTCCAGAAATGGGAGGAAAGGACAGAAGTTGTGTCTTGTATCTAAATCCTTTTATTTAAAATCTATAGCACATTACCACATATCCACTTATCATAGAATTCCATGATATAATATCTCTTTCACACATTTCACAAATAGCTTCTGCCCGCTTCCGATTCCTCCGCACTTGAAGTAAAAAGCAAGCTCACAACAATAGTATAAGAACCAAAACCCAATTTCAACAGGTAAGCATGAGCCTTCTCACTCTCAACTACATTCCTTAAAGTTGCAAAACACTTCACAACACAAGAAAATGTATATGAATTTGCCTGAACTCCCAACTCTAACGTTGTATAATACAGACATACACTGTCCTCAAAACAATCAATCTTTGTATACGAATTCATCAAGAAATTCCAAAGAAAAACATTTTCACTTGCAATTTTGTCAAAAACCCTTCTCCCTTTAACCAAATCTCCACAACTTACATACATAAACAAAAGTTTGGAACCCAGAACGCCACCAATTTGGATACCATTAGCATTAATAGTGGAATGAACTTCCTACCATTATCAAGTGACTTTAGGTCAGCATATAATTGCAACATAGAACAATAATTGCTTCCACTCAAGGTAAAAGGAGAGAGTTTTGTCTTGGGGAAAGTCTAAAATTTGTCCATTTTTACTGGGAGGGGGGCAAGTGACTTTAGCTTTGCAACTACCTATAGTTTTGCAACTCCATTTTGTACAAAATGAAGAAGATGGAGGGGGCACTGCCCCCCCCCCCCCCCCCCCCCCCCCCCCCGCCTGAAACCTTAATAGATCCGCCCTTGAATCTATATTTCACTCTCCCTGCTTAAGTTTTTGCAAATTGTACGAGTTGGAGCGTATGGAGTATTCATTTCCATGCAAAAGTGACAGCAGCATCCTACAATTTCCTTGTCTAACAGGTAATGTTCTGAGAAAAAAAAATATTTAAATAATTTTTTATTTTATTTTATTTTAAAATTTAAACTTTACACTAAAATTCTTTTCACATTATTGTTAAATAATTTCCCTCTAACACATTATTTATTTTCTTTCGAAACACTTTTTGAAATAAAATATTTCCACTAAAACTTTCTCACTTTTTAATAAAAAAAAAAATCCGATAAACTACTATCCAAACATACCAGACTTGCAATTTAGCATTTGACTTTTCTTCATGAATTATGCAGACCAGTGTCTACTGATTGCCAATCTCATTTCTATTTGTGTGGTTCTTTATTTGACTTGACTCTTGAAGGTGAGTAATTTAAATTTGGCAAAAATATATATATTATGTGGTTTCCATTCGTATCCTTAATTTCATTTTCCTTAAAATGAATTGCAACTAAATTGATAATTGGCCCAAAAGTGATCAGAATGAAATAATGGAATATCGGAATTTGATCTCAATGCCTGTTTGAATTGTATGCATAATCTTTTATAGTTCATAGGAGATCTTTGGTTTTGTCTTCATGTGAAAAACGATAAGAGTAAATATATATAGAGTTTTTATTAGTTGGCTTTCACAAGCCTTTTTTTCTTTTTTTTTTTAAGTCCAATTTCAAACAAAAGTTTTATATTTCTATTACTAAATAACCTAAATTTTATATTTTTGACTATTACATCACTAAAGTTTTATATTTTTAACAATATATGAACTAAAATTAAAAAATAAAAAATAAAAAATATAAATTATAAATTGAATAATGTATTAAATATGTTTTACATTATAATTAGAAAAAATTATATCAAACAGTAAAATGACTTTTTTGTTTTTGCAGGGGATAAGAGGTGTATTTAATCATACTCAGATGGGTCGCTAACTCCTATGTTTTATTGAATTAATTTGAATTAACCAATTAATTCGCTGGCGGTTATTTGTTTTTTTTTTTTAGATTTGATAATTTTAGCAAAAAAAGGAAATTTTGATGGAGTAAACTTAAATAATTGTTACAACTAATAGATAACTCTTAAATGAGTATAAATATCTAAATACAAAATCTAACTGTTAGGTAAACTCAGATCAGCATTAGGATTAGCTGCAAAGTCTATCCTAGACTACTGTCAAATTGTTTCACTTGGGGAACATATATTTAGAATGAATGAGTATGCCTTCTGACAAGAAATTTCTCGAATTCTGCATGCGGCTTTTCTTGGAAATACGTACTCCAATTTCTGCAACTCAAGAGAATTTCCAGACAATTTAGTCATAGAGAAAGAGAGTGACATATATTATTAAAGGAGTTAGGACCCAAATCACAAGCAAGAAAAACAAATTAGAAAATGGATAAAGGATAAGACAATGCCCTCACTATACCGTTATTTTTGTGGTGCAGAATAGCATAAACTTGATTTGTGAAGCTAAGGACAAGATAATGACCCCACTCTATGCCATTTTTTCTTCAAAGATGTATCTTTCTTCCCAATAATGAAGCTCAAGAAGAAATTTCTTAGGTGGTGGTTGCTTGGAAATTATGCCTCAGCATTTAAAGTTTTAAAGTACCTTTTTCAGTCCTTATATATGATATCTAGTAGACTCAATCAAACTTGGTGAACCCAAAAGTAAGAGGAAGAAAAGCAAGAATATCAATAGCTTCAATCCAGGAGAGTGGTTATGCCTATATATGTACATTAGATCATTAGCTCAACACTTGACTAGTCAAAATAGTTGGCTGAACCTAAAAATAAGAGGAAGAAAAGCAGTTGAAAATAATCAATGACTTCAATCTAAAACAATGGTTATGTCCATATACGTAAAGACAATTCATCGGCTCAAATATTTGTGTTTGGAAATGGAAGATATATTTTGATGAGAAAATACAAAGTTGATCAAATACAAAACTAGATCCTACAACAATAATATTACTAGTCTATCTATATTCTATGATGACGAATTATGAGGAACATACTCAAGTATTATTGGTCACTTTCAGAGAGATGGCTTTGTAAATGAACAGACGGGAATAGTACTAAAACCTATAACTGTCAACATTTTATTTTCACATTCATACTAATACTAGTAATTAAGGTCGTTGGTCATCGGAGAAAGTTCGTAGAATATATTTTTGTCCTATTATTATTAGGGAGGAATCAAAATGTTCTACGTATATTTGAAGGCTAGTTAATGTTCTTCATGTTGCTTGCTTATTTCATAATAGCGTTTTAAAATATATTTTTATGTTTTTAAAATTAATTTTTTTATATTTTTGAAATCTTCTATATCACAAGTCTCACTTTGAAAAATATAAAAATAAATTTTAAATGTAATTTTCCAGTTCTTTAAGCATATGTATATGTAATTTTCCACTTAAAAATAAGTGTATATATATGCCTGACCTTTCAGAATATATAGACAAATTATGAAGAAGGGAAGATTACGAATATTCAATTTTCTACTTCTTTTCCAACCAAACCAAACGCAGTGAACTTAATCACATTCTAGTAGGTGCCCGGATTGACATTGACTTATACAAGTTGACTGCAAGAGAGGTTCATTGTTTAAGGTGCATATAGGGCGTGTATAAAGGGTATTTTAAAATGTCATTTTACATTTTTCGAATTTATAATTATGAGATAAAAAATATATTAAAAATTAAAATATTATTTTAAAAATAGTAAAAATACGTTTTAAAAATCTATTCATATAGGTCCATAAATTACATTGAAATTTTTTTTTCATATTTTTTCATATAATTATTAGAAAACAGAAATTTTTTTAAAATATAAAATATTAATTTTAAAAGTACAAAAATACATTTTAAAATGTAACCAATACACAACCTTACTACTCTCTCCATCAAAATTAGAATCATATTTCAGCAAAATAACTTATTAAACTTATTTATAATGATTGTATTTAATTGAGGTGAATATATATACATTTATAATATAGTTCTCAAGTTAAAATTCAAAACAAGTATTAGTATTAAAGAAAATTTATTTTTTTAAAATAACATTGTGGAAAAGCGTGTGTGAATAGTATAAATATGAGTCGTTATTTTGAAATAATAAAAAGAGAAAATAATGATAGGAGGAAGAAAGTACTTGTTTGACTTTTCTTCTGGAATATTTAAACCGTGTTAGATATAAGTTGTTGTCATTCCATTTCTATTTGTGTGACCACTTCTTTATTTGACTTGGTTCTTGAAGCCGAGTAATTGAATTTTGAAGAATTCCTATGAAGATCTCATTGTTATCTTTTCATTTTCTATGATTAAATTCAGACTACACCAGAATTGGCTGAAGAGTGATAGAAATAATAATTCAAGCTGAATCTCAAATTGATCAGGAAAAAAGTAAAATAAAAGAATAATGTCCCAATGTCTCTACTTGATTGTGTCCATTATATTCCTCATGTCCCAAAAAAAAAATAATAATAAAATAAAAATTTCAGTTTCAAAAATTTTTCTTTATCCAAAAAAAAAAATCACTTTTTTAACGAAATTCTTGTATTACTTTTACTTAAAATGAAAAAGGTAAGAATTAGTTCACTTTATTCTAATAATATATATCTAATAGCGTATTAAATGTAGTGTATCCTATAATTAAAATAAAATGTAACACGAAAAAAAAAACTTTTTTTGGGATAAAAATAGTAAATCTTTTTGAGACGATTATAAGTTAAATATCTTGGATAAAAAATTATGATGGTTTAAAGTTAATTTCTTGCAAGATCTAAATTTCTTTGCACCTTGGAGAGATTCTTCGAAAGTTTCATCACATGTACAGTCGCGTTAACAGTCCTTACACAGTATCACTTTGTAAATGAGTAATTTTAGTCGGTTCCCAACAAATATTGACAAAACCTAGAACTAATTTCCATAGCCAAATTAATTAGACTGATCTAAATTTCTTGTGATTTTCTTAAATATTTTAGTTTATTGTATAATTGCTATATTAATATTATTATTTTTATTCTCATAAGTACCCCCTATCTTGGATTAATTGTAATTCTTTCTATTTGTATGCCTTTTTTTGTCTTTTCATACTTTTTATACCTATATTATGCTTAATTTTTCATGCATTTGGTTTTTTTTTTTTGTGATTTTCTTCTTTGTGGCTTATTATCAAACCGAGCTAATTGGTTTTATTGTAATTATATTGATAGTTGTAGGCATTTTGACTTTTCATATTTTTAATACCTATATTATCCTTTAATGAATTTGTTCTGCAATTGGGTTTTTTTTTTAAAATTTTAAAATGTACCACTTATTTTGAAAAGTTAACCCACTTGCAATAATTTTCCAACTTTTTTTTTGTGCATATTTTTAATATGTGATTCATTATTCATTATTTATTATTTATTTACTTATTTTAAAATTTGTAACAATTATTAAATTAGCAATTATTTATAACATGAAAATAAAACCTAATATTTGAAAAGTTTAAACACTCACGCACATATACAACATTTTTGGGAAATTTGCATATATAGCAGTGTTGACCGTTGACTTTGCAAATATAGCACCCTCTTTTTTTTTTCTTGCAAACATAACACTTCAGGACTGAACAAAGACCAACATACCCTTATCTTCTCTTCTAAAACATAAAGACACAACACTTCATCAGTTCATCTTCATTTTCATCTTTATCGATTCAACAAAATTTGCTCTCACACCTCATTATTTGCACTTCTTATTATTCTCACACCCCATTGGATTATCATCTTCAAACAAGAAGACCGTGACCGTGGAGAAAAAATCGCAATGGGGAGATATTAGTTGAAATTTGCACAAGTTGAATTGGGTTTGTGAACTTCAACGAAACTGGTCGAACCCTAAGTTGAGTTTTAGGTCGAGCAAAACGTTAGGTCGAATACAAGATCGAGTCTAAAGTCGAATAATAAGTCTAGTAGTAATTGGTTGAATATTAGATCGAGCTTGACCTAAACTCGACCTACTACTAGGTCGAGTTAAATTTTAAAAAAAAAAAGAAAAAAATTTGAATTTTTTTTTAAAAAAAGTTTTAGGGTCAAACTCGACCCCATGCTAGACCTAAATTGTAAAAAAAAATTTAAAAAAGTTTTTAAAAAATTAATTTTTTTTTTAAAATTTAGGTCGAGCATGGGGTCAAACTTGACCCTAAAACTTTTTTAGGGTCAAGCTTGACCCCATGCTCGACTTAATGCTCGACCTAAATTTTTTTTAAAAAAAATTAATTTTTTAAAACTTTTTTTAATTTTTTTTTTAAAATTTAGGTCGAGCATTAGGTCGAGCTTGACCCTAAAACTTTTTTAAAAAAAAAAAATTCAAATTTTTTTCTTTTTTTTTTTTTAAATTTAACTCGACCTAGTAGTAGGTCGAGTATTAGGTCGAGTTTAGGTGGAGCTCGATCTAATATTCAACCAATTACTACTCAGACTTATTGTTCGACCTTAGACTCGATCTTGTATTCGACCTAACGTTTTGCTCAACCTAAAACTCAACTTAGGGTTCGACCAGTTTCGTTGAAGTTCACAAACCCAGTTCAACTTGTGCAAATTTCAACTAATATCTCCCCATTGCGATTTTTTCTCCACGGTCGCGGTCTTCTTGTTTGAAGATGATAATCCAATGGGGTGTGAGAATAATAAGAAGTGCAAATAATGAGGTGTGAGAGCAAATTTTGTTGAATCGATAAAGATGAAGATGAAGATGAACTGATGAAGTGCTGTGTCTTTATGTTTTAGAAGAGAAGATGAGGGTATGTTCACTACAAGAAAAACCCCCCTTTAGTGACGGAATTTCTAGTGACGAAAAAAAATATTGTCACTAAATATCACATTTAGTGACCAAAACTTTTATCGTCACTAATTTTTTGTCTACTCCCAATTTTTAGTGACGAATCACAAAAAGTCGTCACTAAAGAGTGTAGCGGGAAACTTTCCCGCTAAAATAGTCATAATTAGTGACGAGAATTCAGTGACGACATTCATTATCGTCACTAAAATAATCATTGTGACGAAATTTTATCGTCACTAAGTTTTAATACCTTTTAGTGACGATATCTTTTTCGTCACTAATGGGAATATGTTTTAGTGACGCAATTGTTTCGTCACTAATTGCTTTTTTTTTTTTTCCAAACCAAACTGATTGCATTAAAGTGGAAATCCCCAATTAACACATTACATTAGTGTCCATAAAAATACTAGGTTTAAATAGACGTGCGTTAACACAAAGTACCTAACCTCAGTAAGGATTGGTTAAGGCCTAAACTCTCATCGATATATGATTTTTAATTAAATTCTTGATTATATGTATATGTGTGAAATATCAGTAATTAAAAAATATAAATTTTTTTAGTGCATTATAAATATAATTTTTTGGTGCAAAAGAAAATTTAATTAGTAGGTTATGTGACAATGAAATAGAAAATAGTTGTAATCTATTAATTCATTTTTTTTTATACATAGGGTTGAAGTGTGTAATATTATTACATATGGAGATAGAAAAAATTTATTTTAGTGTATAATAAAACATGATATTATAAATTTGATGAAAAAATATATGTGTTAAGCTAATTAATTTGGGATAGAGTAGATAAAATGTTTTGGGCTAAATTACTTGGGCCACAACTTATAAAGGATTGGGCTTGTTTTGGACTAAATTGCTTAGGCCACAACTTATATAAGGATTGAGCTTGTTTTGGGCTAAATTACTTGGCCACAATTGATATAAGGATTGGCCTTAATTTTTGTTTACTTAAGAATTGGGCTATGTAATTTACTTATTGGGCTGAAGTTAACTTTTGAAAAATATAATTCTTAATTTTTAATAATTGTACTAAAACACCCAAATATATATACATTTGCCAACATTAGTTGACGTACGAATAGAGTATTTGTTTGTAGATACGCTATCACCTCGAGAATTTACGTATATATATGAATTTGACTACATTATATGAATTTACACATATAAGTTTAATCACTTTAAATATATAATTTTGTTAGTAGTAATAAGCACCTCAAGAACCAATTAGTTTACTAGTTTGACGTACAAACTGGGTTTAATAATATTATTAATTATGTTTGTTGTATTCATAGTTTATAACTAATAAGATGTTTTACTAAATTAGCCATTTTTAACAGATGGAGAGAGAGGGAGAAAATGTAAAATATTTTCACTATTTTAATTAAATTTGGCTCAAACCATAGGTGCCAAAACCTCATCAAGAACAATATTGCTCTGCCATTTGACTAACAAGAAATGGCTCAAATTTGTATTTTAGTGTATAATATTATTAACTATGGAGATATAAAATATTTGCTTTAGTATATAACGAAATTGAATATTATAAATTTTAATAACAACATATGCATTGGGACATATATAGTTTCAAATTAATTATAGCCACTAATGTAATATAACAACACAAGTAGTGCTTAATACTAGGGGTGGCAATTTGCGACACGACACGAAAACACGGCACGAACCTAACACGTAATTAGCAGGTACAGGTCCACCCCTTAAAAGGTTCGGGTCGAAATCAGGTCGGACACGAATAACACGCAAAATAAATGAGTCGTGTTCAGGTCGACCTGTTCAACCCGTGGGTCAACCTGTTAACACGTTTAACTTATATATAATAATACTATTTGTTTGTTAATTATCAATGTGTTTGTTGTAGTATAGTGGTAAGTGTCTTGACCACTTGCCTTAAATACCAAGGTTCAATTCCTTGTAATAGCATTTTTTAGTTTTTTCTTTGGGATTTTTATATCCCACATTGACTTTGGATGAAGGAAGGAAGGGAAAACACAATTATAAGTAGGGGAGGGGGGAGTTGTTAGTAGTTTGTTTAAATGAAGAGGCTATGATTATTTGTGGCCTTTTGAACAATTAGTGTAAAAATTATTTATTTATTTTTAATTTAAAATTAATTTATTATTTTTTTAAAAAAATCGTAATAATTTAAAGTTTATTTATTATTTTTTAAAAAAATTCGTAATAATTTAAAGTTTATTTATTATTTTTTAAAAAAATTTCGTGTTAAATAGGTCTTTTCGTGTTAAATAGGTCTTTTTGTCTTTTCGTGTTAAATAGGTCTTTTCGTGTCGGGTTACCCGAAAAATAAATAGGTCGTGTTCAGGTTATGTTTTCTGACACGAACAGGTTCGCGGGTCGTGTTCGGGTCCGTGTAAAACCTGTAATACCCGTGTCAAAACACGACCCGTGAACCCGAAACACGACCTGATTGCCACCCCTACTTAATACATGTACATATATAGTGAGACGTATAATGTATAATAAAAGTAGTAAATACTTATACAGTTATACTTCTTTTGTTCCAAAAAAGGAGTTCGGTTTTACTAATGTACAACTTTTTCTTGTTAGTCAACAAAATGCAAGTACAACTGATTTTATACAACTAATTTCCTCATTAAAGGTATTGTATGTCATACACCATTTTATGTAATCTATCTCATTAAGAGTATTTTGGATATTTTATTGAATAATCAGTATGCACTTTTGAAATAGTGGATATATTTTGAGACAAACACTTTTTTTTTTAGAACAAAGGGAGTATCTATATATATATACATATATCACTACAAGAAAAAAATTGGTCTTTAGTGACCAGAAAGGCTATAACAACAATATTTTTGGTCACCAAAAGTAGCTTTTAGCAACGAGAAAAATGTAATAACAAAAAATTGGTCACAAATATATTCATTCTTTACCACGCAAAAAAGTGGTCACTAAATGACATCCTTTAATGATGAGAAATAAAAAGTAGTCACTACGTGGTCACTAATTGTTATAGTGTGAAAAAGACAACTAAAAGTTGACTACATTTAATGACCAGTATTTGGTGACGATGCTTCCATTTGTCACAAAAAAGTTACAAAATATGTTTTGTTAACTAAAAAAATCGTCACTAAATTTATGACTTTTGGTGACAATGTTTTGTAGTCATTAAAAGGTTATGATTAGGCTAACAATGAATCTATCATTGGGCTTGCGTTGGTTTGGCTTACAAATTAATTGGGCTTACAAATGGACCTATGATTGGACCTAACTTTATATTAATTGGGCTTATGTTATAAGAAATAAGGTTTGGGCTAAACAAATATTTTATTGAGTCAAACTTAGCTAATTTGTATTATGACATTTAATTTCCATTAATTGTATGTTGACACACTAATAGTTATATATTTGCTATATAATTTTACCTAAAGTACATAATCATTTAGCATTAAAATACACTATTAACTAATAGCCTTCTTTGATCAAGAATTATGATTGGGTTACACAATTTATTCACTAGACCGAAGTTAGCTAATTTGTATTATGACTCGTAATTTTTAATAATTGTACTAAGACACATAATACTTATGAATTTGTACATATAATTTTACACTACCAAAAAAAAGAAAAAAGAAAAAAAACCTTCTTTGCTTGCCACCACTTATATAATGATTGGAATTGTTTGGCTAAAGATAATAATTGGGCTATGTAATTTATTCACTGGGCCAAACTTAACTTTTTTAATTTATGGCTCTTAATTTCTAATAATTACACAAATACACCCTAATATATATGAATTTGCCTACATTATTTTACTTCGAACATAGAGACTTTTTTAAATACACTATAAATTAATTATAATTGGATTTCTTTGGCTAAGAATAAGTATTAAACTAAGTTTATTTTTCCTTATGCCAAATTTAGCATACTTATATTATAACTCTTAATTTCTAATAATTGTACTAGGACACCCTAATATTTTTGTTTGTCCATATAATTGTACATTAATCACAGAGTCTTTTTAGTATTACAATACATTATTGATTCGTACTAATTGGCTTTCTTTGGCTAAGAGTAATTAACAAACGGATTAAGTATATTCTTCATTAGGCTAAGTTTCATTGGCTTAATTATGTCATGACTCTTAATGTAAAATAATTATACTATGACACCTTGATATTTATGAACATGTGCACATAAGTTTAATTACTTTAAGTACATGATTTTGTTAGTTTTAAAATATACTATTGAAAATCAGGAATAATTTTAATTACTTTAAAATACACATAAGTTTAATTACTTTAAGTACATAATTTTTAATACTTATGTATGGTGGGTACATTATATAAGTAGTCCATATATGAATATAGTTATAGATAGATACAATATTAAATATTGGTAATAATATTCATAAAATAATATTTTCTAGTGTTTCTAGATTTGTTGAACTCTAGATATTTTTGTACAGTGTCAAAAGTGAATCCAAACTAAAAAAACGTAAAGAGTCACTCACAAAATAACTATTCATTGATGAAAATTGTGTTAGTTTTAAAGTAAAATAATCGACTAATAATTTATATGGGTTTGAAACTCTAATGTTATTGGCTTGTGTGAGAAAACTTATCCCTATTCAATAATTAATGTCATAGTTCTGTTAGGTGAAATTTATTATATTTTATTACTTAAAATTTTTGATAAACTTTTAACTTGAATAAGTACTATAATTAAAAATTTTCATAAATTATTTATATAAACCTTAAATATCCAATATATATATATATTTATTTATTTCATTATTAAAATTTGGACTTTATTTTTTCCTTTGATTTACCTTAAAAAATTTTTTAATTTGGTCATAAATTATTAATTAGAATTTTAGTTTTCAAAATCTTAATAATTTCATTTTCAAAAATAATTTTTTTTTTCACTCCAACTATAAACTAATGAATTTCAATTGGTAGAAGAGTAGGTATAAAAAATTAAATTTGAATATTCTTATAATTTATTATTGACAAGATATTAAAAAGAGTTTGAAAAATAGAAAATGTTCAAATGAAAAGAAAAGCGCCAAACCCAAAAAAGGGCTCATTTTCAACACTTGGAAAATTCCCACCCACTTCCTTTCTCTATTTCTTTTTCTTCTCCAAATCATTGCACTTTGTGTTCTTCTTTTCTTTCCTCTTGCAAAGGTCGACAACATCCGCCGCCTCATTATCCGCCTAGATCACGCCTACGGTGTCGCTCTGCTCATCAAGCCGCGCTCACTCACGCCGCTCATCCTCCACTATTCTTGCTCGCCGCTGTTGCACCATCCGTGCTTCATCAAGCTCGCCGCATCGGCCCGATCACCGCTCTGCTGTCATATTCTCGAGCGGCTGGCTGCTGCCGTGCTTTTCTCGGCCTTCTCTTTGCGATTTGCCCACATCACCGCCACATCGCAGCGGACAACGCCGCAATTGTTTCGCCTCTCTGCTTCGCCACCATGCTCCGGTACCAACTCAAAGGACAACCGGTGATTTCTTGAGGATTTTGGCGATTGAAGCGGCTATTAGCAGCGTGGAAGCTTCCTCAACTCTTGAGAGAGGTATTCTGATTAAACGCTTTGTGTGTGTTCTTGCGAAATCCGCTGAATATCCGAACTTTGAAATAACGGTTGTCTTTGATTTTCTCGGATTTCTTGGATGATTTTATGTCGATATAAGTCATGACGCACTTAAGGAACCTATATTAAGCTCTTTTAACAAATGGGTTGTTGATTTAAGGGTGGAATCGGGTTTATAGCTTTTCGTAAATTTGAAATTTTGTATTCCCGTAGTCGATTTCATTCGATTTTCGATTTGTGCGGTTTTAATCCTGTTTTCCCAATTGCTCCTCCATCCTTAGCATCCGATTGTTGTGGGATTTTGATGGTTTGAAGGATTTTTACAATTTCAAAGACTTATACGAGTAAAAATGTTTGTACATGATCTCGAAATGATCGGTTAAATACTGTTTGTTAGTTTTTGAAACACTTTGGTATTGGAAAGCATCCAGGTTTTTAAGGATCAATTATACTCTTCACATGGTTGAACATGTCATGATTAGTGTCTTAATCTATTAAAGAATTGTATCGATTGATGAAATTCTTGATGTTTGTCTCGCCATGCTTTTTGCTTTAATATTATCGATGTTCGATTCAAACTCTCCTCTATTAGTGTGCATGTGCATTCCATAGGACATTATTGCCAAAGCCTTAAGATGTTGCAAATGCAGTCCAGAGTGTTTCTGAAAGTGGTCCATCATTTCCACTTGAAAAAAGAGACCGGGTATTGATTATATATTAAAGCCGATCGATAGAGATAATGAAGATGGTTTTTTTTTTAATTCAACTTGTGAGCATTTTTGTACTCATCACATAGAAGTGAATGATTTAGAATTGGATTTAATAACAGTTTACTCAGCACTTTTATTTGATTCAAATGTTTTGTTCTGTTTTTTCCTACCTGCAAATTCTTAACTGTTTGTCAGCTTGCCAAGATCTATAATTCCAATTCTGGATGGATATAGATTTGTCCTGTGGTGCTTTGAGCTAACTTGAGGATTTCATATCTATTCTAAGAGCTATAAATTTAGGATTTTTGAGTTCTCTCTTTTACTGAGATGTTTTCAAATGCCCCCTTTCCTAAATTCTTTTTCTTTCCTTGAAAAGCATTCTCTTCTCTTTGGTTATCAAATGTGTTTTCCAACTTCAGGATGCGTTTGAGATCCATCCTGTATTCCACAGGTTAGTTTGTTCGGAGCTGTTTATTGACCAAGGTTCAGGTAGAGTCAGACGCAAGCATTTTTTTTACTGTATTCTGGTTGATTTTTAATAAAAGAAGTGAATGTTTAGTATACAAATTTTACTGACATGCTTCAGCCTTAAATGCCTTCTCTTGACAGCCCCTCCATCAACAGTTTGTTCCCCAGCCAAAAGGCTTAAGACCTGTGCAGACAATGATCACATGGTCACTAATTCAGAATATCTTGCCCAAAAAACCGGAAACAAAAATTGCAAAAATATGCATTTTGACAGTTCTAAACTTGAGTGGCTTCTTTTAGCAATGTGAATTACATTGATCACAACAATAGGGCACATGCACATGAAGGCATTTATGAGTAACAAGGTAAATGCCTATATCCTACTTTTCTGGGTAGCACTCTTTTTTATATCTAAAATCAATGTTCCAAAAGGCACTTTTGGTTTTAATGTTTCAGATTCATTTAATGGCAAATTTCTCTTAGCAGAATGAATAAATAAAAACCAAAAGGAAGTGAAGGTGCTTTGGTCTATTCCTGTCTAGCAGGCTAAAACTTAAGAAACTGGGATGGCTAGGATCGAATCATATTTATAGTAGAGAAACTTGCCTTATTTACTTCTTACTTGTTCAACCAATTAACTCTTCCATAATAATTGCTCATCATTGTCTATTTATTTTATGTACCCATTCATATACTTAACTTTTCGCCACCTTACCTATAAATAAATAATAAATAAGAAATTTTGGTGATTGTTTCTTGTCCGAAAATACTCTGAAACCCGATATTGGTGCCTTCTAGGAATTATGATCCGTTTTTGAGGCTCCAGTTTGTTTCTGGTGATTGCTATTAGCTCGGACATGAAGTTAATTTTCGATCAAAAAAAAAAAACTTCACTTCATCCTTTAGAAAAAAACAGCAACCGATAATTAAATTAAGTTGACTTCACTTCCTGCTTCAATTAGAATAGTCTTCTTCTTTTCTTACTCCCACTCAAAACTCCATTCAACACTTTGGAAAAAGCATCACCCAAAAAGGTAAAGTTGACTTCACTTCTTGCTTTCTATTACAATAGGTTGGGATACAGATCAATTTCTAATGGACATCCAGGAAGCAACTTTGGTTATCCTCAGTGTCATTAGAAATGTAAGTTAAAAGTATAGCTGAAGGCATTTGCAAAAGTTTCCATGTCTCATGATCTTACTTTGAATCACAGGGAGGTTTGGCAGCAGGAGGATTCAATTTTGATGCGAAATTGTTAGTTCCTTGTATGAATTTTTGTTAGTGTTTATTTAGTAATCGTCTACCTTGCATAGCGCACACACTATTTGTACTCTCTCCGATTTTAAATGATTTCTCTACTCATCTATTTAATTAGAGGAAACACATGATTTCTTTCTTTTTGTATGTTCTTGTATTTAACAAACAGAAAGTTCCTTTGCTGTGAACTTCATTATTGCAAGACAATGCAATGTAGCTAAGATTTTGAGCCCAACCTAGGGATGGAATAATTTTCTTATGTTGTTGCATTGTTGTCAAATGCAATGTTGCTACAGAACCTTTACTTCTATTTTCATTTTTGGCAATATAATAGGCGAAGAGAAAGTATTTAACAAACAGAAAGTTCATTTGCTGCAACAAAGAAGTTAGAAACATTTTTGATATAATAGTAACTTCATGATTTCTAATATTATTTTGTATTTGGTGTTTTTTAAATTCAATACTAACTTGATTGTTTGTGTTTTTTCATAAGAGCTTACTTATTTGATTTTCATTGATGTTTCTATGGAATGTTTGCAGTGGCTCATCTTTCACATGGAGTGGATGCTATTTGGACCGTTCGCATGGAGTATGCTAGTTTTGGTTCGTGTTCAAAGGGTTCATTTTGATTCTATATGACATGATAGATAATGAAATTTTAGTTGTGTACTTTTGTAAGATAAGTAATGTTTTGGGCTTCAATGTTTGTGGAATTTTCTTTGCATTTTTCAGCCTTGGTGGATTCTGCATTTTTGTTGTTCTCTTGTGATATTGTGGCGAAAATGCTACCTGCTTTCATTAGAAGTTGGTTGAAACTCTTGTTGGGCTATTTCCAATTTATGGGTTTATTGTTGTTCTTGAATTGGATCTTTAGGATGTAAGGGTGACTGCTATGTTTCTGGAATGGTTTCTTTGGAATTTGTTCTGCAATTTAGTTCTGTTTCTTTAGAATGTAATGTCTTTCACTTTGACTGCCTTGTGTAGGAATTAGGATGTAAGGGTGATCATTGTCTTTACTTTTTCTGAGATTTATGTCTTCACTTCAACTGCCTTGTGTAGGAATTAGGATGCATAGCTTGTATGGTAAAGTTTGAGTCTGTGGATGTCATTGATGTTGATCGCTGTTTTCGACTTTCCCTCTTCTATTTTTAGAGTTTATAAGTTTTTTGTTTCTTGTTGCATCCTATTACCTTTTCGATTAAGTTGCCAATGTTGTGGTTTTGTTCTAAGTTTTGCCTAAAGTAGTTTGTAAAATTTTTGGACTGTTCTCTCATAATGTTATGCCGACTGTTTTTTCGACTTTTTTTAGAAGTTTTTTGACTGGCCCAAACTAGTTTCTCTGCCATTTGTGCTGCAATTTTTGGCCTATTTTTTTCATTGGAATGGTGACTTTTTTTGGATTTATTTCTGCATTTGTTTGGACCATTCTCTCATAATGTTATGTTGATTGTTTTTGCGACTTTTTTTAGAAGTTTTTCCACTGGTCTGGAGTAGTTTCTCTGCAATTTGTGCTGCATTTTTTGGCCTGTTTTTTTCATTGGAATGGTGACTGTTTTTTTGGATTTTTTTCTGCATTTTGGACCATTCTCTCATAATGTTATGCCGACTGTTTTTGCGAATTTTTTTAGAAGTTTTTTGACTAGTCCGGACTTTATTCTCTGCAATTTGTGCTGCAATGTTTGGCCTATTTTTTTCATTGGAATGGTGACTGTTTTTTTGGATTTTTTTCTGCATTTGTTTGGACCATTCTCTCATAATGTCTTTGGTTATGTAGGCCCAAGCAACCATTACAATTGCATTGGTCCGAATTGTTTTTCTATCCAAGTAGCATTAGAAAGTGGTTTTGCTAGAGGAGAAGATCTGCCATCACCCTTCACATTACATCCTTGGATTGGAGTCGAGGATACCTTTGTTGTTCAAATTTTAGAGGTAAGACTAACTTCTCTTCTCACATTAATGAAAGTAGTTGTAATGTGTAATTGGTTCATTTTTTGTGCTAATTACAAATGTTTTAAAGTGTCTAATATAATTTGCTGTCTTTACACCAACATAGCATATGTTATAAGGTTTTGTTTGTTGGGGTAATGAAAATGGAATGTTTATTTTCCTTGTATTTGGGCCATTTCTTAGGTAAAAAAAGAAAAGAAGACCAAGGTTGTATGCAATTGTGTTCTAATTTTCTAATGAATTCATTATAGGAAATGGACAAGTCGTGGTTGAAAATTGCTCACAGAACAAAGGACGTAAGATATAAGTTAGGGGTTGAAGAGTTCTTAACATTTGCATATCATGTTAAAGAAGAATCCGAAAGAATTCTCTGTCCTTGTAAATCATGCAACAACTTTTGTCTTCATGATAAAGCCACTGTGTTCTTTCACTTAATGCATAAAGGGATATGTCCGGATTATGTGAAATGGATATATCATGGTGAGGATTGCTAGGGAATATTTCTTATAGTTTGTGAACATTAGGTAACATATTAGTTTCTTATGTATAGCTCGAAATACATTTGGTGGTCAGTTTTGTTTTCTTCGATTGTAGCAATTGTAGTATGACTTTTATTTTTAACTGGTGGAATTGTATAATGTCATTCCATATATAATTATGGAATGTTTTTGACCAACATAGATATAATTGTTTTATAAAAATGAGCTTGGTTATCATGAAAATATGTTGTTCCCTTAAGGATTGTTGCATTTACGCTTTTTGTTAACAAGGTTGGTTTATGAAGATTATCTTTGATTGGTCGTAATGTATTATGTCATGTGAAACATTTCGTAGTCATTTCATTTTTCTATGATTGGTGTAGCATGTAGTATGATTATTATAATTTGTTGGTGAAATTGTATTTTGTAATGAGATATAATTATGGGATGTTGCTGCTTCTAAGCCTTTAATTGTTATCGCGACATGATATTGTTCCTTTAATACGTTCTCAAATGTGCCCTCATACATTTCATTTCTTTTTTGTCAATGCATGGCACATTCTACATTTGTCTGAGAAATAAACATTATGTAACATAATGATGCCTAGTTAAAAGGATTGGTTAAGAGTATGATTTTCGCTTTGTAGTCTTCTATTATGTCATGTGATAGGTTGCATGGTCATTTTTGTTATATGTGATTGGTGGAAAATATAATATGATTATTATTATTCATTACGATGAATTGTACGATGTCATGAGAGGTATAATTATGGGGTGTTGTTTCCGTAGCTAGTTATATTTGCAATTGGATTGAATTTATAACATTTATTGCTTTTTCCTTTTCTTATCACAGTGACGCATCCATCACCAGGTTGTGCCAAGCATTCACAGATTGTAGACATACTTTGGAATCAAATGGCCAGTTGGTTGCTGTTGTAAAGGTCTTAAAATAGCCTTTTGCTTATTTACTTTTAGAATGCTATGGGAATTATGTGTACATTACTATTTTGTGGGGTGTTAGATGTTTGGATAATGTTTTATTCTCATGGTTCAACTACGATATTTAACTTTTATTTTCTTGTATGCTAGGAAAGTAAAAAGTTGTCTTTTGCAATGCACAAGTTTATCTTTCGTACGTTTCTTCATATGGGCTTTGAATGTTGAATGATTAGTAAGATTGTTTTCATTACATTTTTGATATCGATGATGTTTGTATTAAAAGGATAAATAATGTCACAATCAATATATTGATGTTATTAGTGATAAAATATTGAAATATACAATGTTATAGCTTTGGTTAAAATTGTCACTAATAACACTATTTAGTGACAAATTTTTTTCGTCACTAATTTCATTTGCGAACGAATTTTTAGTGACGAGATTTTTCCGTCACTAATGCAAAAGGACGTCAAAATTTTCCGTCACAAAATTGCATTTATCAACAAACTTTCTGTGACAAACTTAAAGTCGTCACTAACCATTTAGTGACGACAAAACATATCGTCACTAGTTCGTCACAGAAAGAGTTGACCAAGGTTCTTTTTAGTGACGACTTTTTTTTCCGTCACTAAACCGTCACAATTGCCCAATTGACCGAAATAGTTTTAGTGACGAAAATTTTTCGTCACTAAATTTCGTCACTAAACGTGCTTAATTATTGACGATTTTTAACTTTTAGTGACGACTTTTTTCCCCTTTTTGTGACGACTTTTTTCCGTCACTAGTTTTTGTCACATCTTCAAGTCGTCACTAACGCCACTCATTTAGTGACGACTTTTTTGTTTCGGTCACTAAAACCTTTTAGTGACGGAGCATTAGTGACGACCTAGTGACGAACCCATTTTTCGTCACTAACTGGTTTTTGTGACGAAAAAGCGACTTTTAGTGACGATATTGCAGTCGTCACTAAAGCCCATTTTTCTTGTAGTGGTTGGTCTTTGTTCAGCCCTGAAGTGTTTATGTTTGCAAGGAAAAAAAAGAGGGTGCTATATTTGCAAAGTCAACGGTCAATGCGACTATATATGCAAATTTCCCAACATTTTTATCTGATCCCCAAATTTGTCTTCAATAATAAACATTTGCTTATACATTTTATTAAACAACAATTTTACAAAAGTAATATTAAAATTTTCAAAATATATTTTAAATTTATCAAAATATTCACTAAACTCTATTTTTTGACAAAAATATTAATACCCTCTTCATTGGTCAAACCCATAACATCTAACTCATCAAGATTTGAACAAACTACTTAACTAACCTTATTGACTAAAAAAAGTTATATATATAGACAAATTTATCTTTTAGCCTTTTTCATTCATTATGTTATATATAAAACTATACTAGTAATTTTTATTATAAAAAAATATGCAAAATATTCCTTATATATGATTAAATGAATTAATGTATTTTTTAGTTTATTTAAGAATGTGTTTGAGGGTTAAAAAAGTTGACACACAAGAGAAATATTAATAAAAATCCCAATTTAAGAGAAAAGAGAGTAAAATTTCGATCAAACTTCAAAACCTTTACATCATGCTTCCTCTAACTTTAAAAAAAAAAAAAGGTTTACTTTCAATTTTTTTTGTCATAAAAAGAGTCCACTCTTGAATAAAAATCTTTTATTACCCTAATTAATAATGATCATGTATGACCTAAGATTAAAATGATAAAAGTAATTTTTTTTTGTCAAATTCAAAATTAACTCTTGTTTTGGGATAAATAGACCATAATATTTATGATTGAATGCCATCTATTTTTTTAAACTTGTAATGATTTTTCTTTTTTTAGTTTGATAAATTTATGGTTTATTTTTAGTTTTTTCTTACTTCATAATAGTTGACTTTGAATCAATGACGGTATTAGTTATTTTCTCAAACAACAAAATTCATTTGATGCTTTCACCCGAAAACAGCAAGATTTATTTGATACTTTCAACCAAATATCAACAGAGGTGAATGTAATTAACTCTAATTCTTAATTCACAATTGCTGTAACTATCAAACTCAGAATGAAGAATCAAAACATTATACTTTATACTATTGTACTTTACCAAATAAAAGAAATATTGTGATAATCACACCAAAACATTTGCAATGATGACCAATGAATTTGATGAGAATTTTTTGATGTCTTTTGTAAATATGACTTACTATTTTACATATTAATTTCTGAAATATATGTTTCCATTGTAAAAAATTTGTAACAGCTATTTAGACTTATACTATCTCTTAAATGAGTATAAATATCTAAAAGCATCCGAAATGCTTAGTACTTGATGGATTCTGCTGTAAATCCTTTTAAAGATTATTTTAATGATATACTTCCTTCATCATTAAAAAAAAAGTTACTTTTGATATAGTACAATTTTTTTTTAAAAAAAATTTACAAAATACAACATATTTAATAAACTATTAAATATATGTTTTTATGTTTTTTATATTTTTATATTTTTATTCTTATTTTTCCTTTTTTAAAAAAATTTACAAAATACAACATATTTAATAAACTATTAAATATATGTTTTTATGTTTTTTATATTTTTATTCTTATTTTTCCTTTTTAATTTCAATTATGCATTGTTATTACTAATAATGTAATACAATAATCTCATAAAAAAGTAATTTTTTTCAGAAACAAAGAAAAATTTTAAAATTAATTTTTTTTCCAAGACCGATAGAGTCTTATAAGTAGAAAAGTTCTTTTAAAAATTATGACAATTAAACGATTTTTGCGAGTTTTGAACGTTTTAGTAGTTTGTCCCTTCTTTGAGAGATTCTCAAAATGTCTCAAAAAGCCGTCTCGCATCACGTGGCTGCATTAGCAATCTCTATTAATGTTTCACTTTACAAATAAGCGATTTTGTTACTTGAATCCCCACGAATATTGACACAAAATAACTGTTAGCTAAACGCAGATCAGAATTAGGATTAGCTGCAAAGCTATGTTTGGATTGTCTTCGATTTGAAAATTTCATATTGAAATATGTATAAATTTTTGCAAAATTTTTTTATAAAAAAAAAATATTTTGAAAGGAAAATAAAAAGAAATATGTTGAAAGAAAATTTTTCTTAAAATAATGTAAAAAAAATTTGGTGAAAATTTACACTCAAATAAAATAAAAATTGCTTTGATGTTTTATTTACCCCCCTTTTTTTTTTGGTCGAACAAAAAGCCTAAAATAGTACTCCAATTTCTTACATAAATAAGAAAACAAACACATGTCTTTATCCTAGACTCACTGCCAAATTATTTTATTTGTGGAGCATGTATTTAGAATGATTATGCCTTCAGGAAAATTTTTGGATACTCTACGCACCTTTGCTTGGAAATAGTACTCCAATTTGTCCAACTCATAGAATTTTCAAACGATTTAAAAGAGAGAGACATATATTACTAAACGAGTCAGGACACAAATCACAAGTTAGAAAAGCAAATTAGAAAATAGATATAGGATAGGACAATTCCCCCAGTATACTGTTATTTTTGTGGTGCAGAATAGCATGAACTTGATTTGTGAAGCTAGGATAAGATAATGACCTCACTCTATGCCATTTTTTCTTCAAAAATATATCTTTCTTCCCAATAATGAAGCTCAAGAAGAAGTTTCTCGGGTGGTGGTTGCTTAGAAATTATACTCTAGCATTTAAAATACCTTTTTCAGTCCTTATATACAATATCTAGTAGACTCAATCAACGTGGTGAACTCAAAAGTAAGAGAAAGAAAAGCAATTGAAAGATAATCAATAGTTCAATGGAAGACAATGAATATGCCTATATATGTATATTAGATCATTAGCTCAACACTTGATAGTCAAAGTAATTAGGTGAACCTAAAAGTAAGAGGAAGAAGAGCAGTTGAAAGATCGTCAATAGCTTCAATCCAAAACAATGGTTATGCCTATATACACTTGATTAGTGAAAGTAATTGGGTTTTTTATGTCAGTGAATGGTCGAATTGTTGTAATAATCACTAATAATTAGCATGGATAGTAAGACGAATTTTCTTTTAAAGTGAACTCTTTTTATAAAGAATTTTTTTAAAAAAAAAAAACTCCTTTTTAAAAGGAATGAAATAATTTTGAATACTTAGTAGTGGAATAAATATATATATATATATTTTGCATATGTGCGCACACAATTTTCTTTCGAAATCTGTATCTTTCTTCCATCAATGAAGCCCCAGAAAAAAATTCTAGGGAGGTGATCCGTTGAAGATTCTACTCTTTAGTGCTTTGTAGATATCCTTTTATTTAGTATATTTTTAACACATAACATACCTGAAAAGTAATCTCTAGTTTCAATTGAATTGACCTAAAAATAGAAGAAAATGAATATAAAAGAAATTAAAATGATCAAGATAAATAGTTTGAACATAAATTCTTTGGGAGAGCCATTATACATTGAAATAATGATATTTATAGTGAAAATGTGATGGGTGTCAAAACCACTAAAAATAATCCTTCTCCGAGCTAAGTTTTGTAGATAGCAGTGAGAGAGTCGAATCCACAAAGATTTGTTAGATTTACTCCTTAAACAAAATAAAATAAATGAGGGGGTTTTTCTATATTATGAAACTAAGAAAAACTAATTAAAACAACCAAACAAATTAAATATGAGGAAAAATTAATAAGGAGAAGTTTCCAATCAAGAATTAATTTCAGTATTGATTCCTTGAATTGATCATTGATTCAAAAGATAGGTTCTTTTATCTTGAATAAATTGGTTATAGTTATTGAAGATCCGTCCTCTAACAACCAATCTTTTCTTACTTTTTCGATAACCTTCGGATCTATCCTAAGAGTTATTTCTCTAATTAACAAACACAACATTCAGATCTGTCTTATGAGTTATGTCTATTAATTGCATTAAGATTCAAAAAGACCGAATTACTAACCAGTAAACCCGAAAGCGCCTTGTTTATTTAAGTTAGAATATATATTTTCATCACATACGATCTAAGGCGTTGATTACCTTTCGACGTTGTTATTTTTCACTTGAATTAAAACAATCAACCAATGATTAATTATTATAAATGACTATCTACCGAATTCAACTATCAACAATAGACCTCTTGTCTAACAATTCAATCGAATAATATAATGAAGCATAGAAAATATATAAATACTCAAGAATAAAAGAAATAATAAAATTACTAGAATCTCACAATTGTTGGAATCAAATCTCAATTAATCTTGATTGGAAAATAAGAATTTATTTAGACATAGTAAAATAAAGCATAAAGATATTCAAGAGACGGATGAAGAACTCCCGTGCAGCTTTCGTCTTCTGCCCACGTTGCAGCTGTATGATTGTCTCCAGCAAAGAAAGCTTTGCAGCTGCTCTCAAGGGAATTGATAAAGGCAGCTCGTCTCCAGAAATCCCTAAGAAATAAAACGTGGGCCACTGCCTTCTTATTTCTTTTGACCTCCCCTTTTAGTCTTCAGGAAAGCATGAATTTATAGGGTGCTAGGTTATTTTTATTTACCTTTGTTTTCCTATTGCCGTCCAGCTTTCTTCTTTATTTCCTAATTTGCTTTGTCTCCATTTTGCTTTGTCTTCTTGTGCAGCCTTTGTCTTATTTCCTTTTCTTATTTGTTTCCTCTTTGTTTTGTTTTCTTTTTCTTAAAAATACTCCACCCTAACCATTAATCATAAAAATAATTAATATCCTTATAAACAAGCATTTTAATCAACTAAATTACAAGGGAATTGACACAATATATATGCAATTTATACACTATCAAATTCCCCCACACTTAGACCAAAGCTTGTCCTCAAGTTTGCATTAGATCACCATCTTCTTCTCCATTCCATATCTTTTTAAACCCATCCACAAATAATTCAAAGTCATTACACATTAAAGATCCAGATTAGAATAATAATCCAAAGAACAAGTATTCATAGCCCGAGTTGTCTAAACAAACATATGCATCTCATCAATCCCAATAATTTCATCGAAATCAAATGCAACAAAATTTGATAACTTCTCACAGGTTGCACTCTAACCACTCAAAGTGTTTAAGGTTCATTCAGCACTCAAATTAAACATATCATGTCATTACCATAGGCTTGCTTATATATCACATCTCCACCACTTATAAATTTGAACCCATGCAGAAATCAAAGGGTTTTAAAAATGGTTGTAATGGGGCTTAGGTAAAGGTAGGTAAAAAGAAAGGAAAATTTTAAGTTACACACATCAAGATATGTAAGAATTTCCTTGCATGACTCAAAAGCAACAATAACAGCATACTAGAACCACTTCCTTATTTCAAATAACATGCATCCTCTTTTGGCAACTTTTATCATATAATTGGACCATTTTGTATACAATTGAGAGCATTAACTTTGTCTAATCTTCATACTTTTCTTTTTTTTTTTTTTTTCTTTTTTTTTCTTTTTTTTTTTTTTTTTTTTTTTTTTTTTTTTCGTTCTTTTCTTTGGAATCAACAAAAATTTTATCATGCAATTCATTCCCATATACTCTTGACCAAGGGTTCAACGATGATACACAAAGACAAGGATTTAAGGCTAAACAATGTGGTGTTATAACAAAAAATGATAAGGCTCAAAATTTGGTTAACTAGGGGTATATGTAATATAAAGTTAAGCTTTTTAGAAAGTTTAAAATGGGTAATCCTAAATGCCCTTATCATTTTTCAGCACGAATCCACAATGTGATCTTAACATGCATAACAAAGCAAGTTCTAGAATGAACATACCATATTTGTTAATCTCAACAAAGAAATATGTGAGCAGGAAAAAGAAAATGGTCTTAGGCTCAAATACTCACAATGGTTTCAATGTATCAAATATTGCACATTCTCATTCAATTCAATCATTAAAATTAACGAGATGCTTTAAAAATTTCCAAACAAAGGCTAATCATACTCATCTCATTCATACATTCCAATCCAAATCATCATTAGGATCAAAAGCATAAACAACACATACATCATTAGGATATTTCATGGCAGCATAAATGTTAACCTTAATAATCATACCATCAAATTCCATAGTTAACGTACGATCATGCACATCAATTTTTGCTCTAGATATTTTCAAGAAAGGTCTCCCGAATAAAATTAACTTCAAGTTAGGAGAGTGATCTTCCTCCATATCAAGTACATGAAAATCTGCAGGAAACACTAAACCATTTACTTGCACCAAAACATCTTCTAATACTCCCTCATGATAAACATTAGATCTATCAGCAAGTTGGATTATCACGCCCGTTTCTTTCAAAGGTCCCAAATTCAAAGCATTATAAATAGATAATGGCATGACATTTATGGAAGCACCCAAATCACACATGGCTTTTTCAACTTTCATATTGCCTATTTTACAAGGGCTAATAAACATACCTGGATCCTTGCATTTTGAAGGCAACTTCTTTTGTAGCACAGCCGAGACATTCTCCCCCACACTTATTATTTCATTGCCTTTCAATTTTCTTTTGTTGGTGCATAATTTTTTGAGAAATTTAGCATAGCGAGGTATTTGTCTAATTGCATCAATTAAAGGAATATTTAGCTCTACCTTGCGAAAAGTCTCAAAAATCTCCTTTTCTTTCTCATCTTTCTTTGAATTGGCCAATCTTGTAGAGAAAGGGGGGGTTGTCTCGATTACCTTAGGCTGTGTGGGGTTGTCACTTCTTTTTCCACCTCTTCATGATCATGTGTTTTGGCCTCTTCCAACACCTTCCCGCTTCTTAATGTTATTGCACTAACATTTTGCATTGGATTGACAACCATTTGAAAAGGTAACTTACCTTGAGATTCCAATTTGCTCACCGAATATGCTAATTGACTCATTTGATTCTCCAAGTTTTGAATGCTGGTTCGAGTTTCCTGTTGAAAACATTGGGAACTATTAGTAAGTGATTCAACTAACTCTTCAAGGGACTTACCTGATTTGGAAGGTGGTGGATAAGGTGGGTTTTGCTTCCAAGTTCAAAATCCACCAAGTCGAGACCCATAACTTAAGTTTGGATGATCCCTCCATCGCGAATTGTAGGTATTTGAGTAAGGGTCATACTTCCTTTGTGGTGGCCCTGGAATCCACCAACGGCATTAGAATGTTGAAATTGACCATCTTGCAACGTCGAGCACATGTCCGTGGGATGATTTGAATTGGAGCAAATACCACAAGCCTTTAACTGTCGAATATTTCCTACAACTAACTTTTCCACTAAAGTAGTCAAAGTGTCTAAACATTGATCAATGGAGGAAGTATTTACCTCACTTACCTGCCTAAACGTATCCTCACGTCTAATGCCAAATTGTTGTGTATTGGCAGTCATGTTGGAGATTAAAGTCCTTGCCTCGGTTGGAGTTTTGTGCACTAATGCACTTCTACTAGCAGCATCAATCATATTCTTATCCATCACTGTTAGTCCCTCATAAAAATATTGGTTAAGAAGTTGATCAGGAATTTGATGTTGAGGACAACTAGCACATAATTGCTTAAACCTTTCCCAATATTCATGCATAGTTTCTCCATGTTGCTGCTGTATACCACATATATCTTTTCTAATTGTGGCAGCTTGTGAGGCAGAAAAGAATTTCTCCAAATATTACCTCTTCATTTCGGTCCATGTGTTTATTGAACCAGAGGGCAAGTAATATAGCCCATCTTTAGCAATTCCATCTGAAGAAAAGGGAAAAGCTCACAACTTAATTTGTTCCTCAGTCACTCCTTGCGGTTTCATCGTGGACATGAAAAGTGGGGAGTAAGTGAATCAATCCCGATTTTAATTCAAAAGGCACATCTATATTTAGGATAATCAATGCACAACGATTGTTGGTTTAAATCGGGCATAGCTAAATCCTTTAAAGTTCGTTCATTATTTCTAGCCATGTTTTCTTCTTCAATATAAAACAATTTAGACAAATTATATTCAAAAGATGAAGAAGATGATACTCCCTACAATCGTTGTTTGGTTTTTTTTCTAAGCCTACGAGCTGTCTTTTCTATCTTTGGATCATAAGTGAGTTGATCTGTGCGAGGAGAACGTGGCATAAAAGAACCAAGCAATTATAAAAGAAAAATAAATAAATTAAATAAATTAAAATAAATATAAATATAAATATAAATAAATAAAAGGAATAAATTCTGAAAAACCAATCCCCGGCAACAGCACCAAAATTTGATGGGTGTCGAAACTACGAAAAATAATCCTTCTCCGAGTTAAGTTCTGTAGATAGCAGTGAGAGAGTCGAATCCATTGAGATTGGTTAGATTTACTCCTTAAACAAAATAAAATAAATGAGGGGTTTTTCTATATTATGAAACTAAGCAAAACTAATTAAAACAACCAAACAAATTAAATAACTAACTAAAAATATGAGGAAAAATTAATAAGGAGAAGTTTCCAATCAAGAATTAATTTCAGTATTGAATCCTTGAATTGATCATTGATTCAAAAGAAAGGTTCTTTTATCTTGAATAAATTGGTTATAGTTGTTGAAGATCCGTCCTCTAACAACCAATCTTTTCTTACTTTTTTGATAACTTTTGGATCTGTCCTATGAGTTGTTTCTCTAATTAACAAACACAACATTCGGATCTGTCCTATGAGTCATGTCTATCAATTGCATTAAGATTCAAAAAGACCAAATTACTAACCAGTAAATCCAGAAACGCCTTGTTTATTTAAGTTAGAATATATAATTTCATAACATACAATCTAAGGCGTTTATTACCTTTCGACGTTGTTATTTGTCACTTGAATTAGAACAATATCAACCAATGATTAATTATTCTAAATGACTATCTACAAAATTCAACTATCAAGCAATAGGCCTCTTGTCTAACAATTTAATCCAATAATGTAATGAAGTATAGAAAATATATAAATACTCAATAATAAAAGAAATAATAAAATTACTGGAATCTCACAATTATTGGAATCAAATCTCAATTAATCTTGATTGGAAAATAAGAATTTAGCTAGACATAGTAAAATAAAGCATAAAGAAATACAAGAGGCGAATGAAGAACGCCTGTGCAGCTTTTGTCTTCTTCCCACGTTGCGGCCGTATGATTGTCTCTAGCAAAGAATGCTTTGCGGCTACTCTCAAGGGAATTTATAAAGGCAGCTCGTCTCCAGAAATCCCTAAGAAATAAAACGTGGGCCACTTTCTCAAGGAATTAAAAAGTGGGCTGCTGCCTTCTTATTTCTTTTGACCGGCTCTTTTACGGCATGTTTGGTTCGCTGTAATGAATAAGGCTGTAATTGAATTTCAATTCGGTGGGAATTAGGCTGTAATGAATTAGGCTGGAATTGAAATGAATGAGTTTGGTTCAAAGGAATTGAATAAGGTTGGAATCATTATTCTTGTGTTTGGTTGGGATGAATAGAACTAATGAATTGTGTTAAATGACTAAAATACCCTTATCTTAAATATTTTATTACTAAGTAAGAAAATGATGAGAGAGAGAAAGAAGAGTGAGAAAATGATGAGAGAGAAAGTAGAGTGAGAAAATGATGAGAGAAAAGAGTGAGAAAATGATGAGAGAGAAAGTAGAGTGAGAAAATGATGAGAGAGAAAGTAGAGTGAGAAAATGATGATAGAGAAAGAAGAGTGAGAAAAATGATGAGAGAAAGTAGAGTGAGAAAAATGATGAGAGAAAGTAGAGTGAGAAAAAATGATGAGAGAAAGTAGAGTGAGAAAAATGATGAGAAAGAAAGTAGAGTGAGAAGAAATGATGAGAGAGAAAGTAGAGTGAGAGAAGAAATGATGAGAGAGAAAGAAGAGTGAGAAAAATGATGAGAGAGAAAGTAGAGTGAGAAGAAATGATGAGAGAGAAAGGAGAGTGAGAAGAAATGATGAGAGAGAAAGAAGAGTGAAAAAATGATGACGGAGAAAGTAGAGTGAGAAGAAATGATGAGAGAGAAAGTAGAGTGAGAAAATGATGAGAGAGAAAGTGAGAAAAAATGATGAGAGAAAGAAGAGTGAAAAAATGATGAGAGAGAAAGTAGAGTGAGAAAAATGATGAGAGAGAAAGTAGAGTGAGAAGAAATGATGAGAGAGAAAGTAGAGTGAGAAGAAAAGATGAGAGAGAAAGTAGAGTGAGAAGAAATGATGAGAGAGAAGAGAGAGAAAAATGATGAGAGAGAAAAAAGAGTGAGAAAAGGAAGAGAGAGAAAGTAGAGTGAGAAGAAATGATGAGAGAGAGAAAGTAGAGTGAGAAGAAATGATGAGAGAGAAAGAAGAGTGAGAAAATTATGAGAGAGATAAAGTAGAGTGAGAAAAATGATGAGAGAGAAAGTAGAGTGAGAAAATGATGAGAGAGAGAAAGTAGAGTGAGAAAAAGTAGAGTGAGAAAAATGATGAGAGAGAGTAGAGTGAAAAAATGATGAGAGAGAATAATGATGAGAGAGAAAGTAGAGTGAGAATTGTAATTCTTAAATAAAATTAGAAGGGCAAAATTGGAAAAAAAAAAATTGGCAAATTCCTTGGTGCAAGGAATTGCAATTCAGCACTAAATGGGCTGAATTGCAATTCACCCTTCTAAAGGAATTGAAATTCCTTTGGAGTTTCAATTCCTTTGAACCAAACAAAGGAATTCTGGTTGACTAAATTGACTAAGGAATAAGGCTGTAAGTAATTGCCAATTCCCTCCAACCAAACATGCCGTTAGTCTCCAGGAAAGCATGAATTTACAGGGTGCTGGGCTATTTTTGTTTTCCTTTGTTTTTCTATTGCCGTCCGGCTTTCTTCTTTATTTCCTAATTTGCTTTGTCCCCCTTTTGCTTTGTCTTATTGTGCAGCCTTTGTCTTGTTTCCTTTTCTTCTTTGTTTTCTCTTTATTCTGTTTTCTTTTTCTTAAAAATACTCCACCCTAATCATTAATCATAAAAATAAGAATAAATGACATTGGCGGTCACTCAACTTTTGAAATCGTATACTTTTAACCACTCAACTCACAAAATTGCGCAAACAGCCATCCAATTCTTAAAAGTGGCTACCCTTGGCCATTATGTTACTTTTCTACGTTAAAGGCCAAATGGCAGTCTTTCCACATGTTTTTTGAGGGGCAAAAATGTCAGCGTGTATGAGTTAGCTTGCACGGTCTTTCTCTGAGGCAATTCATCAAGTAGCTGGCGTGCATTTTTTGATTTGAGCAAGGAACTAGTTTCCTTTGTTTGTGCGTGAGCCGTGGGATAACCAGAATCAGGGCTTTTCACACCAACATCATCATTCGAGGAATCAACATCAGAATTAAGCTTGAGGATTTCTTACCAACCTTTAGATTTTCCAATTCTCGGGCAGCAATTGAGCATCGGGTTTTATCAGCTTTCATGTTGATTTCTACTGACTGAAGTTGGTTTAAGGTTCCCCATGTAGGTACCAAGCTCTGGGAATTCAGAATTGCTGCTTAGATCAGTTGTGTGATGAGCAATTTCTACTTGGGTCTTCTGCAGACCCGAACGACCCGTTACACTACCATTCAATGCTGAATCAAATTCTTCATAAACTACCGCTAATGCTGAAGTAAGAGAGCTTGTAGGTTGTTTATCTTTCTTACCCATGGATTTAAGAAGCCAAGAACATCTGAAACCATGGGATTGAGCTTGTTCGAACCAGTTGGATGAAACGGTCACTCTTAATCCTCCTGAGAATGGGTTATTGGTCAAATCATTAATTCCAGTTGCTCATCCGGTTTTATCAGCTAGAGCTCAATTATCCGCTTGTGTTTCAAGGATTTCGGATAGTATTCCTATCTATTGCTGCAGGTGAAAGTAATTATAATTTTTCACAATAATTTTTGGATTTTGTTGGCTAGATTGTTTGGTGCATTGCTCAGTGTATCAAAAGAAAGTACTGATTTTGGCGGCACTATGGTATTCTGGAAATGTACAACGTAATACTCCCTCTGATCCTGCATAACATATTACTCAGATGGAGATTCAGAATATGCTTGAATGTTTAAATTTGATATTGAAGACGAAAAATGCGGGTTTCTAAAGAAAGTCATCATAATTTATGTGAACCAAAAGAAAAACCTAGCTGGAAGCGAAGGAAGACCATTTTGCCCTTAAAAAAACACGTGGAGGAGCTGCAGTTTGGCTTTTAACGAGGGAAAGTAACAGAATGGTCACGGGTAGCCATTTTTAGGAGTTAGATGGCTATTTGTGCAATTTTGTGAGTTGAGTGATCATAAGTATACGATTTCAAAAGTTGAGTGGCCGCCAATGTCATTTACCCTAAAAATAATTAATATCCTCATAAACAAGCATTTTAATCAACTAAATTACAAGGGAATTGACCCAATAAATATACAATTTATACACTATCAAAATGATATTGGATATATATATCATCACTCTATATACTGCTTTTCATTGAAAGGAAAAATTGAAACTTGTGCTTTATTGTGTTTTACCCCAGTAACCACCCTCCACTTTTCTCCCTCTTTGCTTTTATTTCAAATATTACACTCAAGAGCCATGTTCTGCCTCTTCTTTTTTTTTTTTAAGCATAGGGATCCAAAGTGAGTCGGATTTCAATCCTGCTTTCGTCTGGTTTTGTCCTCCGGCAAGGAGGTTTTGTGTTCTAACTTGGGTGGAGAGTCCAGCACGATAACGCACAGCGTAAGACCGCACATGGACAGGAGTTCGGAGTACCCCCATTGCCGGTGTCCGAATCTGCGGTTCGTTTCTTCTGTTGATGCTTAGGGGAGCTGTGAAACTATAGGCTGCCAAGTTAGGGTTTTTTTTTTCTCTTAGCTAGGATAGCTAGGAGGGCTTGTACTCGGTATCTGGTCTAGAACTATTCAACGTATCCAGCAGTAGTTTGGTGCTATTCAACGGATGCGGTAGTAGTTTGCTAGACACTGTGGATTCGGGTGTGGGATGCCTTAACCAAAACATACTAGGTTTAGGTTAGTTGTGCTAAGGCAATGTCTTAAATGACCATTTAATGTACTGTATTAACTGTGTTATTCACACGTTAATATAATCAATTTTTTTTTTTTAAAAAAAAGAGCTATGTTTAAGGTCAACCCTTAAATTTATAACCTATCTTAATTAGATGTGTTGGTTTACCTTGATAAGTTGCACAAGTTCGTAATTTTAGAGATTCCAAGACTCAAGTCAAGCTATTTTCGGAAATAAATTAGTTCAAACTATGTTCTGAAGTAAGTTATTTTCATATTCTTAGACAAAAATATACTAGTCGACATCCTATATTAATTAGCAAATTATGAGGAAATGACTCCAATATTAATGTTATTCCACCTTGACTTACTTTGAAGTACCACTAATGCTTAAAGCCAGTCGTGGAAAAAATCCATTGGAATATCAGCATTTCGGTCCTACTATCATGTGGAAGAAAACAAGACCACGGGATTTCAATGCTAACTTGATTTCACAGAATGGAACTTAAATTGTGGGCTTGGTTCTCCATTAGAATTAATATTGTTACAAAATAAGAAATTTTTTTATTAAATTTGATTTGAATTTTATGTTTATTTTGTACAACTCATCTAAAATAAATAATTGAGAAAATGTTAGAATTATTAATTTTTGTTATAAAATTCAAACTTATATGTATTAAATAAATTATAATTTTAATTAAGAAAGAACTAAATGGATGGATCAGCTAGACTTTTCAGAATTTGTAGACAAATTATGAGTGGTTGTTGGTCATTCAATAATTTTGGAAAACAAAGACACTGCCAAAACAAACAAATTAAAAAATTTGAGAAGATTCTGGTAGGGGATTGAGATCGACCTGTGTAAGTGGACTTCTGAGAAATTCATTAACTAGCGTTTTGGCTTTTCTTCTTGAATTATTTAGACCATTTATATTTGTGTGGCTACGTCTTGCCTTATTCTCGAAGGTGAGTAATTATTTGGCAAAATTTCTTTGTGGTCCCAATTGCTTCAATATGAATTCCGTCTAAATTGACAATTGGGCCAAAAGTGGTCAAGACAGAATAATGGATCGGAATTGGATCTCAATACCTTCAGGAAATGTAAGCAATATCTTCTATCTCAAAGGGGAAATCTTTTGTTCTTATCTTGACTTTTGTCTAAATAAATATATTTCAATATAGTAGTAGCATAGAGCTGTGATAAGTTAGAGAATAAAATTTTACTAAATAATAAAGACTGACCCCTAACTCTTAAATGAGTATAGATTGAACCACACCTAAAAGATTGCTAGACTGAAAAAATGAGTCCCAAGGTAAATTATAAATAGAAAAGTGTTTTGTTTTTTAAAATAACTTCCAAAATAGTCCTTCATATATTGACTAATGATTTTTTTAGTTCTTCACTTTTAAAACGGGAACAAATGGTCATTTACATTTAATGAATGTGCCATTTTCATCATCCGTCACTATTTTGTCACTATTATGACACTATTTCGACACTATTTCGTCACTATTTTGACATTATTATGACAAAAAAACAAATGGAATAGTGATGAAGGACTAAAAGAGCACATTCATAAAATGTGAGGGACCATTTGTTCTCGTTTTAAAAGTGAGGAACTAAAAAGATCATTAATCAATATGTGAGGGACCATTTTGGGGGTTATCTTTTTATTTTTAGGGAGGGGGGGAGGGGGTGTGAGAAGGTTGTGGAAAAGGGAATCGGGAAACTAATGTCTTTCTTTCTTTCTTTCTTTCTTTCTTATTTTACAACTTTACTTCCAATTCTACTTTTTTTTCTTTAATTATGATAATTTCTTCTTTTTCGTCATTTTTTTTATTTAAAAATCACATCTCAATGACGGTTTGACTAAGGTAGCAAAGAAATGAGTGTTTGTAAACATTTTTGAGTTACTTTGAAATAATTAGAAATTATTTCAAAGAAATACAAGATTCTGTATTTGACATTAATCTGTTTGTTTGTACTTATGAGATTAAATCAATATGTTTTACGAAATAAATATTTGATTATCAATTTTATCGATATAATCAATTTCATAAAAAATTTCATTAATTAAATGACCTTTTTGATACGTATGAAACATTTAAATCATATAAGTAAAAAAGATTTATTTATTTGTTAAAAGAACAAAAGCAAAACCCAAAATTTCACTAGTTGACCTGGTCCAAACCGATGGCTTGCTAAGTAAGGATAGATCATTTTTTCATTCTACAAGAATAAAGAATCCAACACTGCGTGGTTAACTAGATGGACTAAATTAAATAAGAATTGTGGAGAACGCAGAAAGTATTTCTCCTGTTCTCTATTCAATATTAGGTTATAGTATCTCTGTCTTTAGCCAATATGACAATCACCCAAATTTTTTACTATGAACATAACAACTCTTTAAAAGTTGAAAACCAGAATTTACAGAAGTATTAGCCCGCTATAGATAATGGGTGGTTGTTATTTACATTATGGTACCAGCTCCAGTAAATTCAGTGCCTTGGATTGGAAAAAAGAAATTTGAATGTTTCCTTTTTCAATCATAGAGGATTGAGAATTAGCAAATATTTCAGGTTGTGAAAATTTGTGATAGTTGAAGTTTTTTACCACAAGAAAGATAAGACTCCATAGATGGTTGTCAGAATCAGAAACTTCCAATAACAAAACAGCCTTTTGTAATGTTTATGTTAATGGAATCTTGAAGAAATAACTATGCATTACTATGAATTGCGGATTGGTATCCTGCAAGAGTAAGACATTCGCTAGGATTTTCCTAGTCATTGGACTATTAATGCTTGCATATCCCTACAATGGTTTGCTCAAAAGTCAACCTTTTGTACATTTTTATTGCATACCTACAGCATCATTAAAAAAAAAAAAAAATCATTCTGCTTCAGAAATCACTGCCAATGCAGAACTCAAAGGTCTCTTGTGCTCATTTGGATCTGCTGAATTGTTTGCATTGCTTGAAGTAAAAGGATTTGGTGGAAGGCTTAGATTATCTCCATTTCCTTCTAGCATTTGAAGCACAAATGTTATTGAAGGGTGGTGGGATTGTCGAAGCCTCCAAAATTAATTACCGATCTCACAATTAACTGCAGTAAAAGGTGGACTGGGTCGAATCCTCAGGGAACTTTTTTCGAAGTTCTTAGCAATAAACAAAAGAGGGGTTTTGGATTCAGAAAACTATTTATAAAATTAAAATATAAAGTCAACTAAAAATTTCTTCTTTGTTTTTTACAACGAAATAAACAAATGTAAATAACACTCTTACCAAGAATCCAACCCAGGAAATACGATTTCTGTCAATGCTTCTCGATCACAGGTTACTAAGCAGCATTCTTATCAGTTCAAATATTTAACCAAAAATCTACCGGATTAGCCTAAGTAGATTTTATATTTTCCAAATTCGTTTGCCTGAACCTAGCATCCAAAACAAACCTAATTCTCAACCGACTGGGCATGATAGCGTTCCATATTAAATTGACAACAGCATTGAGTAAGTGAAATGGTTAAACCAATTCCAAACAATTGAGATAGCTACAATTCTCTAAACTCGTTCCATTAATTCTTTCCTAAGCCAAAGTCACACGATCGCTCACACTTTGCACATGCAAATTATTGTAGGTGCTCTCAGTTCCAATTATTCTAAACTATTCCGGATTTAGAACAGGGTGGATAGCAGTTGAAAGATTAAAACTAATTGAGTCGTCAATTCAAATTATCCTAATCTTTCATAACAATTCAATCAAGAATTAATGAATACTCGGACATAATAAGAAATTTAAATTAAACCAAAACCTCACGAGAAAACATTGACAGCAATCTCTCCCTGGATTAGAAACCAACGCTTTAGCCTCTCATGGTGGTGCTCAACATCCTCGGATCAATTTTGTGATTTTATTGAGAATGATCAAAGAGGAAAGAACCGTACAGATGAGAAGACAAAGGCGGTTGTTTTTTTTCAAGATCTCTTTTTTTTTTCCTCCTTACGGTTCTCTTCTAAAAAATAAAGGAAATAGTGTATATAATAGAAAGGAAACTAAATCAACCGAATTTTAATCCTAAAATTCGTGCACTTTTGACTGGAATCAGATTTGGGTAGACCGTTAGCCTTAGATGTAGTTGGAGTAACTGATTCTGTTACTGCCTCTCGTTCTAGAAATTCCAACTCTTTCCCAAACCTTCTTTTCTAAAAACTGACCTGCTTTTATTTATTTATATAAATCAATTAGAGAGGCTAATAAAAACAATTCTTATCCTACAAAATATTATTTTTATTGTTGGGAAAGAAAAAACATAAATAAATAAATAAATAAAGTTTAGCACTTTAAGTATAATAAACTTACCAACTCTACAAAATCTACTAGAATGATAACAAAAATTTCCAAAAATATAGTAATATTACTTGTTAAATTTAGGTATATTTGATTTTCATCAAATACCCCCAAACTTAAACCATTGCTCGTCCTCGAGCAATTTATTCACAAACACATATGAGCAAATAAAACACGTAAAGAAAAACACAACTCGGACTAACACAAAGTGACTTCTTATGTAACGGCAAGCATTGACCTAATCATGCCCCACATCGATGTCCCCATTTTACTGAACAATGCACATTTAATTTTCAGAAAATGTAAACACCATGTTGCCTCATAGAGTGGAATATTGCAGCTTGCACTAAGGTAATGTAAGTCCCTCTTTTCTCCACTTTTTCGGTACTAATATTTGCATATTAAATGTTGCCGTGTGTGTGTGTGAATAAGGAATATGTTCATGAACAATGCAATGCAAGAACTGAGCACTACTCATGATAATCATGCTACTAAGACATCTCAAAATTTCACAAAACTTTCACTCACTTGAAATCGTTAAGGCATTGAATTCTTTTCTATTCCTTTCCCCCAAGTTGTCACATAGCCTTTTGACAAATTTCTATCACATTAAGCAATGAAAGTCACATTCCACTTGGGGTACTTCACTCTTGTTTTGGTTTTTTTTTTTTAACTCGGCCCAGAGTTTTGTGGCTCTTTTTCCTTCTACTACTCATACAAGTTCACTCAGGAGACCTCCCCTAAGAGCAGTCTCGTAGCAGAGTAGCAATTCAGCCCACAATAGTGAACATAAAAAAAAATGCAAAAAAAATGATTGCCTAAGTCATCTTTCAAGTTTTAAGTGAAATGCCGTAGTTATTGAGATGCATTAGGAACATTACTTTGGCTCACAAAGGCCTCATAATCCATACACTACATCTCACGAACATGCCCCATGAAATGTGCACTAAGACAACATCATTTAATAAGCAAAACTTTCCTAAATAAGTAAAGAATCGAAAAAAAAAAATACACCACCATTTTCATGCTTACTCATTCCACTTTTTCTTCATTGACTAATGTTCACATTTCTTCAATTTGCACATGCAATTGGCCAGTAAAAAGGTGTCCTAGATGATGCATGTTTCGGCCGTTTCTTGCCACCCCTAAGGAAGTCACAAGCATTACAAAACAAATGCATTCTATATTTCATTTAGGCACAAAATTTCAGCCACACTTTACCCAGAATTTTGCTTGCAATGCCCTCAAAATATCACCCCCAAACTTGAAATGTGCAATGTCCTCAATGCACAAAACAAAAAAAAATAAGTGCCGACAAATAAGCAAAATGCAGCACAAGAAAGCAGCCACTAATCCAGATTTAGCAAGCAGGCATGAAACAAAATATTGCATACAAAATTCAGCAAATCAGGGGTACTCTTTCATTAATTCAGCATATTAGTCCAAAAGGATCATACCTGTATTGTGAATACCATCATCACAATTTGAAATAAATGACCGTGCCAGCAGCCATGTGTCCAGTGCAGCAGTTGGAAAAATCAGCTTGCAGTGTTGTTGGCGTGAAATTCCCTTGGATCTACCCAACTGAAAATTCTTCCCTTGGAGTTGGTATGTTCCTTGAAGATGGAATAGGTCCTCAACCCCTTGATAACCCGTATCAAGAAACCTTGGAATCAATTGAAGGATGGAATCCGAATTTCCTAGGGAACAAATCTAGGAAATCAAGAACAACAAACACACAAATTCCGAATTTGTGTAATTTGCAAGTAATTACAGAAACTAGAGAGCAATTCTCTCAAGCTTGTAATGTCAAGAACCAAATTTTCATTTCATCAAATCTGCCCTTCAAGATGGCCGACGGCCACTATATGGACACAAGCTAGGGTTTACAAATTAGGGTTGCACAAGCTAGGGTTTCTTTTAGGGCCAAATGGGCTACATGACTCAATTTACCATATAATTAAAACTAAACCCAATGATCCTAAGTAGTTCTAAGGAAAATAGTAGTAAAGCCAAACCCATTAACAAGACCCAATTACACTTAGTACATTAATAAACATGGCCTTGTCAATCTTGGTCTTCTCCCCATCCTTTTGGGCCGTTTGAATGAGTCCATTCAAGGCTTCCTTCATTTTCTTTGTTCTAGCCCTTGTCATCGGTCCATCAAGACCTTGAAGTGGATCGAAGCTTGTTCTCGAGACCTTGCTATTGTCATCATTCTTCGGGTTCGAAGTCTCTTCAATGCTTGTTGAATTCATATCAGTTGTGCAATGTCCAGCAATTCAAAATGGCAGAAACAATTTTATGTCACGGTGCATGTGCAGATTTTATGCCTATTGTGTGTGCTCAGAATTTATGCATTCACTATATTTTTATTTATATTTTTTTAGTTTATTTATTTAATTTATTTTATTTTATTTTTTCAGCCGTGCTTGTGTGTGCAGTGGTGCTTCCTTTTGGCACAAAAAAAATAAAATGCAGCCAAAGAACCGTGCAAGTGTGGAGAAATTGAAGTACAGTCACTACGCGTGTGAAATAAGAATGTTCAAGTCCTCAATTGCTTACAATGGAACTGAAAATTTCGTTTAGGCATTTCATCAAACGCATGATGTGCAAAGTTAAAATCATGAAGATTCATACAAGTAGGATGAATCATGGCCCAAAAAATTTTAAACAGCACCAAAAACACCCAATCAACAGTCCTTATCAATAAAAACAAGCATAAGAAAACAATATGAGCATCAAATTCCAGTTTGTGAAGTGAGGATTGAAATTTTTTCTCACCTGCTGCCCTGACTTTACATTTCATACACACACGTGTCCGTGCATACAAGCTATCCAAGGGAAGAAGGATGCACTAAGTTCCGATCTTCCTCCAGTCTTCAGCTACTCGTTCTGCCCGAGCTGCTCCCAAGTCCCGAGCTGGCCCCCAGTTGTATATGCAAAACAAAAGAATGCTGTGAAATTAATGAACAACTTGCGGGTGGGGCTGTCCTAAATAGTAGCTAAATTATTTTTTTTTTAAAGCACATCTAAGTTTTATGCAAAATGCAAGCACTGTTCCAGCTTCTCCCGAAAATTTTCTTATTAAGTTCTTCTTCTTCTTTTTCATACAATTTATATGCAACTACACTAAGTGAAACTGACAGAGATTCTACTTCTAAAAATGCAATGCAATTTTGTTTCAATTTTTCTCTCTCTCAAATTTCTCTTACTCTTGTGCAATGCAAATGACATAAACAGGATACTAACTTCTAATATGACATAAAATTCACTTCTAATGTGCAATGCAATAAGGTTAAATGACCTGAAAAAGTAAAAAAACAATACTAAAAGGATATTTATTCCTTGGGCTGCCTCCCAAGAGCGCAACTTTTTAACGTCATATGCCCGACGACCTCTTGCTTTCTCAAATTTCTAAATAAATTGGCATAGTCAACTTAATGCCTTCTTCGGAGGATGCATCAACACCTTCATGGAATAGTTTTAAGCGATGACCATTTACCGTAAAAACCTTGCCCGTATCACACTCTTTATCTCCACTGCACCATGTTGAAAAACATTACCAACAACAAATGGTCCAATCCATCTAGAGCGCAACTTACCTGGCATGAGCTTTAGACGAGAATTATAGAGTAAAACTTTCTGACCAATTGCAAATTGCTTCCTCAAAATCATGCTATCATGAAATAATTTGATCTTCTCTTTGTAAAGGCGTGAATTCTCGTAAGCTTCTAATCTCAATTCTTCAAGCTCTTGCAGCTGCAATTTCCTTTCTTCTCCAGCCTTCTCCATATTCATTTGCAACGACTCACCGCCCAATAAGCTCTATGCTCATTCTCCACCAGTAAATGACAATACTTCCCATTCACTAACCTATAAGGAGACAATTGTTTTATCTTAATAGAATTAGAATTAGTTTTAATTTTATTAAAAGAATTCGATTACGATAGAATGTCTAATCAGTCTGTTAGACTGTCTAACAGATAGATAGAACTTACCTTTTAATAGGAGACAGACACTAAGTTCTAGATAGAGCGTACGTACAGAATTTTGACGTGCAAGACAGAGGGAAAAAATTCTTCTTTTGTTTTGTTAGAGTTTTCTTGAACTCTAAAATTTTGCGACGCTCATTGAAGGATCTAGCATATTGGCTTGGTGTCAATCAATCCTAGGAGGATCCTAAGAACAAGTTCGTGTGGATACCTTAGAGGCCGAACGTCTGTGCGGCTGTGGTTGACAGAACTTCCTTCGACGACACAATCTTCAGTCATCAAAACAGGTTTTTTATTTATACGTATATTGAAATTGATCCTGGTGAAAATCATGTTTTAATTCCGCAGCCTATAAATTTGTTTATGGCATACATGATTTCCTAACATTGGTATCAGAGTTTAGGATTTAATTTGCGTATAAATATAAATTTATGTGAATATAAATTGTTTATGTTTACATATATCTATGTGTTATGTTGAATAATTGAGAAAAATTATTTTGTTGAGTGAAAAATTGTTTTTCACTTATAGAACAAGTTGAAAATTTTATTTGAAAATTTTCTGATTTATTGCGCCTGTAAAAATTATTTGTTGAATTTTTGGGCGCTCTTGTGAGTCATGTTCTAAAGTAAAAAAAAAGTTTTTTTTTTTTTAATAAAAAAAAATTTGGAACAGCCGCCGGCAAGAAAGAAAGGAAAAAAAAAAAGGAATTTTTTTTTTTTTTTAAAGAGGCGGCGGCAGCGAATGAATGATGACGTCATGCTGACGTCATCTCCAGGGCTGATGTCAGATGACATCAGCGTCAGGGGCGGGCAGAAAGAGGTGATGTCATGTGATGACGTCATCAAGCCCATTTATTTAAAAAAAAAAAAAATTTCTGATGGGCCAATGGCTCATTGGGCTTGGGTTGCTTTTAATGAAATGGTTCCTTGGGCTTCTTGGGCTGCTATTAATTTAGTGGGCTTGGGTTCTTTTTTTAATTTTTTTTGGGCCATTGGGTTTGGGTTGTTTTTAATTAAATGGCTACTTGGACTTGTTTTTATTTGGACCAGAATTGATGAATTCTTGTTGGGCTCCTTTGGTTCCTTGGGCTGTTTTAACTTGTTTTGGGCATTGGCCCGATGACATAGACATGCAAGGGGTTTTAACCAAAGTTGGGCCAGATGGTATGGCGGGCTTCAAGTTGGGAGTTGGGCCAAATGGTTTGGGCTTAGACTTAAACTTTGTGGCCTGTAGAGTGGACTTTTAGTCCATTAATACCATATGGATCAAACCCAATTGGACAAATACTAAATAAATAAATAAAGATATTTGGGACATTTTTAATTATAAAGAGTTTATTTATGTTAAGGTCCTTTTAATTTCTGTTATTTATTTATTATGGCCCAAGATTTGAAAACTTTTATGTTAACTCATAAAACTTCTCAATTAATTCAATAATATTTCTAATATGATTAGAAATGTAATGCATACAAGATTTATGACTGAAAATTGTTATTAATTGTTTAATGTGATTATTCAATTGTTATGTCATATGTGATTTAATATTTAATTAAATGATTAGATTATTTAATTGCATATTGTATGTTTAAATATTTATTACATATGATATATGTAGATGATGAGACCATAATTTAATCCCTCAATTAAATATTAAATCAATTTAAATGCCTTCCATTATTATAGTTTAAAACAGTTTTTGTTAGGATAACTTGTTGAGCTAACTCAAGGTTGTCTTACCAAAAATGTGTTTCAAACTATGAGATAAGATCTCTGAATAATGGGTATGATTTAACAAAGATTTTGATTTGTTGAGCTAACTCAATGTCAAAAGTCTTTGAGGCAAGGGTTAGGAGACATATGTGATATGTGTATCAAAAGTTGATAACCTAACTATCTAGGAGTTGCAAATAAGTTGCAATTGGTGATTAATACCTACTCATTAAAATTATTTTTGATTTGTTAAGCTAACTCAAGATTAAAAATAACTGAGATGGGATTCTAGCCTACTAAGAATTTTGAGAAAATTCTCGAATCAATTTGAGGGATATTGATTTGGATAAAATAGTGGGAGCAAAACCAAGATATTATAAAATCCATATATTTGTGTATTTTGGTTTGGTAAATTGCATAAATTTAAATTCTTATTCTATCTTTATTTTCTTGTTGTAGAAAATGAATAACAACATGAACTTGCGTAGCATTTTGTTAGACAATAAACTTACTGGCCCAAACTATGTGGACTGGGTTCGAAACCTAAGAATTGTTCTTAGGAATGAGAAGTTGCTTTATGTCCTTGATGGTCCTTTTCCTGATGAGCCTGCTGCTGATGTTGATCAAGTAGTAAGAAATGCATATCAGAAGCATTTAGATGATTCTGAAAATGCATGTTGTATCATGCTCGCTTCAATGAGCCCTGAGCTGCAAAAGCAGCATGAGGACATGACTGCCTTTACAATGCTTCAACATTTGAAAGCATTATATGATAAAAGGGCTAGAAGTGAGAGATATGATACCACGAATGAACTCTTTCATAGCAAGTTGGCAGAAGGATCTTCAGTTTCAACTCATGTACTGAAGATGATTGGTCTCATTGAAAAGATGGGTAAACTGGGATTTATAATGTATCATGAGTTAAGTGTTGACTTGATACTACAATCCCTTCCTCCCAGCTTTTCTCAGTTTGTGGTGAACTTCAACATGAACAAAGTTGAGACCTCTACTTTGCCTGAGTTATTGAACTTGCTTAAGGAAGCTGAGGATACCATGAAGAAAGAAAAGGCTAATGTGTTGCTAATTGAGGGGTCCAATAAAAGAAAGCGTAAAGCTGGTCTTAAGAAGACCAAGAAGAAAGTTGGATCCAAGGCAACACAGAAAGCCAAAAAGGACAAGAAAGAAAAGGGCACTTGCTTCCATTGTGGAAAAGATGGACATTGGAAGAGAAATTGCAAGGCTTATCTTGAAACCGTGAAGCAGAAAAAGCTTACTGAAGCTTCTACTTCAGGTTTGTTTATGATTGAAATAAACATTTCTACTTCAAAATCAAATTCTTGGGTATTAGATACCGGATCTGGCTCTCATATTTGTAATAATATGCAGGGTCTAAAGATAAGTAGAAAGTTGGCAAAGGGAGAGGTAGACCTACGCGTGGGCAATGGAGCAAAAGTTGCTGCTTTAGCCGTAGGAACATATAGTCTCTCTCTGCCTAGTGGATTAATTCTTGATTTGAAAGATTGTTATTTTGTTCCAGTACTCACGAAAAATATTATTTCAATTTCCTATTTAGACAATGATGGTTTTGAAATAAATCAAAAGAATAAGTGTTGTTCTATTTTTCGTGAAGGTACTTTTTATGGTGCTGGTTATCAAAATAATGATATTTATATATTAGATCTTGAAAATCCAATTTTCAACATAAATACAAAGAAACCCAAAATTGATAATTTTAGAAATTCTTATCTCTGGCATTGTAGACTAGGTCACATAAATGAGAAACGCATAACCAAATTGCATAATGATGGTTATTTGGGCTCATTTGATTATGAATCATATGAAACATGCGAATCTTGTTTACTTGGAAAAATGACTAAAACACCTTTTACTGGAAAAGGTGAAAAATCTACTGAATTATTAGGTCTCATACATACCGATGTGTGTGGACCTATGTCAATTCAAGCCAGAGGAGGTTTTTCATACTTCCTAACATTTACTGATGATCATTCTAGATAGTCATGTATACTTATTGAAGTATAAATTTGAAGTCTTTGAAAAGTTCAAAGAATATAAGTGTGAAGTAGAAAAACAACTTGGGAAGAGTATTAAAATACTTCGATCAGATCGAGGTGGAGAATATCTAAACCAAGAATTTCAAAATTATTTAAAAGAGAATGAGATTCTTTCACAATGGACTCCTCCATATACACCACAATTAAATGGTGTATCTGAAAGGAGAAATCGAACATTATTAGATATGGTTCGATCCATGATGAGTCATGCAACTCTCCCTAAATCGTTTTGGGGTTATGCCCTAAATACTGCCTCCTACCTATTAAATCATGTTCCATCTAAAGCTGTTGATACTACCCCATATGAGATATGGTATGGGAAAAAGCCAAATCTTAAACATTTAAGAATTTGGGGATGTCCCGCATTTGTTAAAAAGGTAGAATCAGACAAGCTCGATCCAAAATCTGTAAAATGCTATTTTGTGGGATATCCAAAAGAAACTTTTGGGTATCAATTTTATAACTCCATTGACCAAAAGGTGTTTGTCTCAAAACACGCCATATTTCTAGAAAAAGAGTTTATTCTAGAAAAGGCAAAAGGGAGTAATATAGAACTTGAAGAAGTTCTAGAAACACAAATTAGCAAAGATAGGAATATGGAACAAGAGCTTGAACCTCATAATGATGTGGTAGAAATCGAAGCTCAAGATACACAAGCTGTACGTAGGTCAATTAGGACACGTCATGCACCTAGTAGGTATGATGATGTGTTTATTATTAATAATGATGAACCTACTACTTACAAGGAAGCCTTATCTGATAAGGACTCTGAGAAGTGACTTCAAGCCATGAAATCTGAAATGGATTTCATGTATGACAATAAGGTATGGACCTTAGTCGATCCACCTGAAGGGATAAAACCCATAGAGTGCAAGTGGGTTTTCAAAAGGAAAACCGACATGGGTGGTAATGTGACTACTTATAAAGCTCGACTGGTTGCAAAAGATTACACACAAAAACATGGTATTGACTATGATGAAACCTTTTCACGGTTGCTATCTTTGAAATCCATTAGAATTTTACTTGCTATAGCTGCATACTATGATTATGAAATCTGGCAAATGGATGTTAAGACAGCTTTTCTTAACGGTCATTTGCAAGAAGAGGTGTATATGATACAACCTGAGGGCTTTGTATCCAAAGACCATAATAAAGTATGTAAGCTACAAAAGTCTATTTATGGACTTAAGCAAGCTTCAAGGAGTTGGAATATTCGTTTTAATGATACAATCAAAAAGTTTGGTTTTATCAAAAACGAAGATGAACCTTGTGTATACAAAAAGATTAGTGGGAGTGCTGTAGTTTTCCTCATATTATATGTGGATGACATATTATTGGTGGGAAACGACATACCTTCTTTACAATCAGTTAAGGTATGGTTGTCTAAAAACTTCTCAATGAAAGATTTGGGTGAAGCAACTTATATTTTGGGAATAAAGATCTATCGTGATAGATCCAATAAGTTGCTTGGTCTTTCACAGTCAACATATATAGATAAAATGCTAAAAAGGTTTAGCATGGATCAATCTAAGAGAGGTTATGTTCCCATGTCTCATGGGATTTACCTTTCTAAAGATATGTGTCCAAAAACTGATGTTGAAAAACATAATATGCAAAATGTCCCTTATGCTTCTGCTGTAGGATCGATTATGTATGCTATGTTATGTACAAGACCAGATGTCTCTCATGCTCTAAGTGTTACGAGTAGATATCAGGCTAATCCCGGTGATGGTCACTGGAAAGCTGTTAAGAATATCCTTAAGTACTTAAGAAGAACTAGGGATTTATTCTTGATATATGGAGAGACAGAGCTTCAAGTACGTGGGTTCACTGATGCTAGCTTTCAATCTGATAAAGATGATAGCAAGTCTCAGTTTGGGTACATTTTTACCCTCAATGGTGGTGCTGTAAGTTGGAAAAGTTCCAAACAAGAAACTACTGCAGATTCTACGAATAGAATATATTGTCGCTTGAAGTTCGCTAAAGAGGCTGTTTGGATCAAAAAGTTCATTTCTGAACTTGAAGTGGTTCCTTCAATAGCCGATCCAATACCTTTGTATTGTGATAATAATTGGGCTATTGCTCAAGCCAAGGAACCTAGGTCTCATCAACGGTCCAAACATGTACTTAGGCGCTATCATTTGATTAGAGAAATCATTGGCAGAAATGAAGTAAAGATAGAAAAGATTCCTACAGATGAAAATATAGCAGATCCATTGACTAAGCCTTTATCTCAAAAGAAACATGATTGTCATGTGTCTTCATTCGGTTTAAAATACATGAATGATTGGATTTAGTAAGAGATTTGTTATGTATGTATTTTGATATTTTATGCAATAAAGATATATGGTGTTTTATCATCTTGGATTATATATATTTATATATTGATGATAAAGTCCTTAGAATAATACTTATTATTCTTAAATATCCCTAATCATAGTATTAACAAAATTAAGGACGTTGTTAATACAGATAGATTAGCATATATGGTGATATATGAATGAATTGTTGGAGAATAATTCATTGGATTGATCCGCTTGGAGATTCCATGAGGTTAACTATTTGAGTGCCAATGGTATAATCTCTACGTGACAGTAGTGTAAGTAATCCTCAGACTTGAGATCATAAGGGTATCTATAGTGTGAATTGTTATACTTTAACCCTATGAGTCCATAACTGTAACTAGTTGTGTGTGCCATAGAAGTTGGGTATAACATGAAACATTGATAGATGATTTATGATCAATAAAGGATTCACCACTTCTAATAGTAAGAAGAGTATATCCCACAAATGGCCACTTGTTGAAATATCAACTCAAAATGTTTGCAAACGAGTAAATAAATTTGGAAGAGTTCTAAATTTATTTTAAAGGAGTTGAATTTCGGGAATAAGAAATAATAATTAGTATATTAAGAGTTGGCACTTATACCTTACTCTTGTACTAATTAGGGATATAGTATGGTGAAAGGATATTAATTACATGGATTCTGATTCATGGAAAGGTGAAGTCAACCACTTGACTTTTCTTAACTCTTGGGTGGTCATGATGCCTGGTTAGAGGCCAATCTTGATCTATAAATACAAGCTCATTAATTATTGAATTAATGATAAATTAAAGTTGTTTAATTTATTTGATCTTAGAATACTCTTGACTAAATTGACTTTAGTCCAAGTGGGAGTTTGTTGGTTTTGTACTAAAGCCAATTAAATCTAAGATTATAATTTGTTATTTATTGCCAAGTAATTAAGAACCTAAAGGGTCACACACATAAAGAATTTGTTCTTGGATTAAAATGATTAAATAATTATGTGATAATTATGGGGGTTAATTTGTAATATAATTAACCTATAAGATCTCCTATAAGATAAGTTGTGATAAGATAAAATTGTTTTATCTTAATAGAATTAGAATTAGTTTTAATTTTATTAAAAGAATTCTATTACGATAGAATGTCTAATCGATCATTAGATCGTTTCAATGAATAGATAGAAATTACCTTTTAATAGGAGACAGACACTAAGTTCTAGATAGAGTGTACGTACAGAATTTTGACGTGCAAGACAGAGGGAAAAAATTCTTCTTTTGTTTTGTTAGAGTTTTCTTGAACTCTAAAATTTTGCGACGCTCATTGAAGGATCTAGCATATTGGCTTGGTGTCAATCAATCCTAGGAGGATCCTAAGAACAAGTTCGTGTGGATACCTTAGAGGCCGAACGTCTGTGCGGCTGTGGTTGACAGAACTTCCTTCGACGACACAATCTTCAGTCATCAAAACAGGTTTTTTATTTATACATATATTGAAATTGATCCTGGTGAAAATCATGTTTTAATTCCGCAGCCTATAAATTTGTTTATGGCATACATGATTTCCTAACACTTCTCTGTAGTAGTGTAATTGCTCTGAGCTGGATTCAAAGTTCGGGAAGCATAATAAATAACATGGCTTTTCTTATTCACTCGCTGGCCTAGAACTGCTCCCATAGCAAAGTTACTAGCGTCACACATAATCTCAAATGGCAAGTTCCAATCTGGTGGTTGAATAATCGGAGCTATGGTCAACAACTCTTTAAGCTTGTCAAATGCTTCCTTGCACCTTATTCCAAACTCAAATTCTACATCCTTTTGAAGCAAATTGGTTAAGGGCAGAGCTATCTTCGAGAAATCTTTGATGAATCTGTGATAAAAGCCTGCATGGCCAAGAAAAAAGCGAATTTCCCTAACACTTGTAGGGTAAGGTAAGCTCACAATTAAATCAACCTTGGCTCTATCTACTTCTATGCCTTAAGAAGAGATAACATGCCCCAAAACAATTCCTTCAGTTACCATGAAGTGACACTTTTCATAGTTTAAAACCAAATTAGTTTCAATGCATCTCATCAACACTCTATCCAAATTAACTAAGCATTCATCAAAAGAATCACCATACACAGTAAAATCGTCCATAAACACTTCAATGCATTTTTCAATATAGTAAGAAAAAATACTCATCATGCATCTTTGAAATGTACCTGGAGCGTTACATAAACCAAAAGGCATTCTCCTGAATGCAAACATGCCAAACGGGCATGTAAATGTGGTTTTCTCCTGATCTTCTTGAGCAATCACAATTTGATAATAACCAGAAAATCCGTCAAGGAAGCAAAAGAAATCCCTACTAGCCAATCTTTCCAACATCTGATCTATGAATGGTAAAGGGAAGTGATCTTTTCTCGTTGCCAAGTTGAGCTTCCTAAAATCGATAACCATTCGCCATCCACTTTGGACTCTTGTGGGTACTAACTCATTATGCCGATTCTTTACCACAGTGATCCCAGTCTTCTTAGGCACCATATGAATCGGGCTTACCCATTCGCTGTCTGAGATTGGGTAAATAATGCATTCTTCTAAGAGTCTCAAAATTTCCTTCAGAACCATTTCCTTCATCGTAGGATTGAGCTTTCTTTGTGGTTCTCTCACTGGTTTGGCATCGTCCTCGAAATGAATTCTGTGCATACAAATTGACGGACTTATGCCTTTGATATCCGATAAAGTCCACCCAATTGCCGTTTTATGCCTCTTCAGAACTTGAATCAACCTTGCTTCTTGCTCTTTAGTTAAGCCTCTTGCAATAATAACTGGCAAGGTCTCCTCATTGCCTAAGTAAACATACTTAAGGTGGCTTGGCAAGGGTTTCAACTCCAATTTAGGTGCCAGCAAAACAGAAGGTATTATTGACTTATAAAAACTTGAACTTTCACTATTCAAATTAATAGATCTACTTGGCATTTCACAATGAGAGTCGTGAACGTCCTTCTTCTTATTTTCTTCACTATTATTCTCCAAATGTTTATTTAATTCTAAATCAACATCTTCATTTTCTTCTTCAAAGAATTCCTGCACAACTGTCTCTACTACATCAATTGAACACAGTGAGTGAGATTCAGCAGGAAATTTCATGGAATCAAAAGTATTGAATTTAACTATATCTCCATCAAATTTAACTGAAATAATGCACTCATCCAAATCTATATTCGTCTTGGTTGTCATCATAAAAGGTCTTCTCAACAGAAGGGTTGCTGAATCATGCGCATCATCGTCGTCATCCTCAGTCTTCATTATAAAAAAGTCTGCTGGAAAAATCAACTTATTAACCTGCACTAAGACATCCTCCACAACTCCCACAGGGTGAGGTTTAGATCTATCAGCCAGTTTAATAATTACATCAGTTCCCTTCATAGGACCCAAATTCAACTTGCAATAAATAGAATAAGGCATGACATTTATTGAAGCTCCTAAATCGAGCATAGCATGTTCAATTCTCCTATTGCCAATTACACATGGTATTGAAATCATACCTGGGTCACCACATTTTTCAGGCATTTTTCTCAAAATTATTGCTGATGCATTTTCTCCCATGTTAACTATTTCATCACCCTTCAATTTCTCCCTATTGGTGCACAATTCCTTTAGAAACTTAGCGTATCTTGGAATTTGCTTAACAGCCTCCAAAAGTGGTATATTTATCTCCACATTCCTGAATGTATCCAAAATATTTTGTTTGTATTCTTCTTTCTTATTCTTCGCCAACCTGCTAGGAAAAGGTGCAACAACAGCGTTAGTAACACTAGGTAATGAAGACTCAAACTTTACCATACTGCTTTCCTTAGCCCCTTTTTCTTCATTCTCATTTTCATCCTTCTTCCCGGTTTTTTCCTCGGAAAAAGATCTATCTCTCACCTCCTTTCCACTCCTTAGAATCATAGCACTTACATTCTCCTTCGGATTTACCACGGCTTGAGAAGGTAATTTCCCTGAATTTTGGCACTCTAATCTGCCCACACTTGTGGCTAGCTGGCTCATTTGATTTTCCAAATACCGAATGCAAGCCCTCGTTTCTTGTTGGAACTACTGAGTGTTAGTGGCGAGGGCCTTAACAATGTCATCCAAAGACATACTTGAATTTGAAGATGAAGCTTGTGCTGGTGGTGGAGGTGCTCTAAATTGAACTTGAGGTTGATATCTTTGCTGGCCTCCTTGATTCCCGTAGCTGAAATTTGGGTGGTCCTTCCAGCGGGGATTATACTGGTTGGAGAAAGGATCATATCTTCTTTGAGGCTGATTGGGATATCCACCTACTGCATTTGCCTGCTAAATTGGCTCCTCTTGAAGTGCTGGGCACCCTTCTGTATGATGCCCAGGCACTGAACAAATTCCACACACTTGGACATTTTGCATCTGTCCTACACCTACAGCCAATTGATGAACCAAAGTACTCAAGTCAGAAATCTGATTTTCTAAGTTAGAAGAAGTTACCTCATTTATCCTCTTGGTGGTTCCATCCATCCTTGTGCCAAATTGCTGAGAATTTTTTGCCATGTTCGAAATCAACTGCTTGGTTGCTGTAGGAGTTTTATTTACCAATGCCCTTCCACTAGCTGCATCTATCATACTCCTATCCATGGGCAATAATCCTTCATAAAAATACTGAACCAACAGCTGCTCAGGGATTTGATGGTGTGGACATCTAGCGCATTAATGCTTGAACTGCTCCTAATACTCATGCAGGATCTCTCCATTGAATCGCCTAATGCCACATATCTCTTTCCTTATATTGGCAGCTCTCGAAGCTGGAAAAAATTTCTCCAGAAACAACCACTTCACCTCATCCCACGTACCAATTGATCCTTCAGGAAGATCATAGAGCCAATCTTTTGCTTTATCTCCCAGAGAAAAGGGAAAGGCTCTTAACTTAACTTGTTCCTCACTTACATTCTGCGGTTTTAGAGTGGAGCAAACCACATGGAACTCTTTAAGGTGTTTGTGAGGGTCCTCACCTGCAAGACCACGAAAAGTAGGAAGTAAATGTATTAGTCCAGACTTGAGTTCAAAAGCTACCTCTAAATTCGGATAATTGATGTATAATGGTTGCTGGTTAAGGTTAGGAGCAGCTAGCTCCTTCAAAGTTCTGTCTCTGGCAGCCATTGGAAACTCCTCGTCACTGGTCTCGTTAAAAGGTGAAGTATCTCTAATAAGTAAATCAGTTTCCAAGTCCTCAGATGCAGTGGTGAATGATTTCCCTTTCTTTGTCCTCTTTCTTAACTTCCGTGCTTCCTTCTCAATCTTTGAGATATACTCTAACGTTTTTCTTTCTCGAGAAGCACGAGTAATCATAAAACACAAAGCAAATATTACTAACAAAAATTCTAAGAACTTTCACAAGTTCCCCAGCAACGGCGCCAAAATTTTGGTGGGATTGTCGAAGCCCCCAAAATTAATTACCGATCTCACAATTAACTGCAGTAAAAGGTGGACCGGGTCGAATCCTTAGGGAACTTTTTTCGAAGTTCTTAGCAATAAACTAAAGAGGGGTTTTGGATTCAGAAAACTATTTATCAAATTAAAATATAAAGTCAACTAAAAATTTCTTCTTTGTTTTTTACAACGAAATAAACAAATGTGAATAACAATCTTACCAAGAATCCAACCCAGGAAATACGATTTCCGTCATTGCTTCTCGATCACAGGTTAGTAAGTAGCATTCTTATCAGTTCAAATATTTAACCAAAAATCTACCGGATTAGCCTAAGTAGATTTTATATTTTCCAAATTCGTTTGCCTGAACCTAGCATCCAAAACAAACCTAATTCTCAACCGACTGGGCACGATAGCATTCCATATCAAATTGACAACAGCATTGAGTAAGTGAAATGGTTAAACCAATTCCAAACAATTGAGATAGCTACAATTCTCTAGACTCGTTCCATTAATTCTTTCCTAAACCAAAGTCACACGATCGCTCACACTTTTCACATGCAAATTATTGTAGGTGCTCTCAGTTCCAATTATTCTAAACTATTCCGGATTTAGAACAGGGTGGATAGCAGTTGAAAGATTAAAACTAATTGAGTCGTCAATTCAAATGATCCTAATCTTTCATAACAATTCAATCAAGAATTAATGAATACTCGGACATAATAAGAAATTTAAATTAAACCAAAACCTCACGAGAAAACATTGACAGCAATCTCTCCCTGGATCAGAAACCAACGCTTTAGCCTTTTATGGTGGTGCTCAACATCTTCGGATCAATTTTGTGATTTTATTGAGAATGATCAAAGAGGAAAGAAGAACCGTACAGATGAGAAGACAAAGGCGGCTGTTTTTTTTCAAGATCTCCTTTTTTTTCCTCCTTACGGTTCTCTTCTAAAAAATAAAGGAAATAGTGTATATAATAGAAAGGAAACTAAATCAACCGAATTTTAATCCTAAAATTCGTGCACTTTTGACTGGAATCAGATTTGGGTAGACCGTTAGCCTTAGATGTAGTTGGAGTAACTGATTTTGTTACTGCCTCTCGTTTCAGAAATTCCAACTCTTTTTCGAACCTTCTTCTCTAAAAACTGACCTACTTTTATTTATTTATATAAAAACAATTCTTATCCTAGAAAATATTATTTTTATTGTTGGGAAAGAAAAAACATAAATAAATAAAGTTTAGCACTTTAAGTACAATAAACTTACCAACTCTACAAAATCTACTAGAATGATAACAAAAATTTCCAAAAATATAGTAATATTACTTGTTAAATTTAGGTATATTTGATTTTCATCAAAGGGCGATTCACTGGGTTCCATTGTATACACCAAAGCCCTATAATTGCTAACTTTTTAGCAATATGATCCTCTCCATCCTCCTCAACTTGAATTCTCAACTCTTCTCCATTAACAAGATGTTGATAAACCCATTCGGGGAAATAGACTTGGCTAACATGTTGCACAGTGGCATCAATATTCTTTCTTCTTCCCATCATTTCAAGCAATAACATTCCAAAACTATAAATATCAGATTTGTAAGATACATTGCCAAAGTGCCTGGAGAAAACTTCAGGCGCAAAATAGCCCATTGTTCCTCTTGCGGCTGTCATAGAAATAGCGCTTCTTCCTTTTTCACACAACTTAGCTAACCCAAAATCAGATATCTTCCGATTATAATCCTCATTTAACAAGATGTTGTGTGGTTTGATATTAAAATGGAGGATGCTATGCCAATTGCGATTTCTTGCAACCTCCCCATTCCAAGTGTATGATGCTTTTGACCATCCGGAAATATGAACCAGTCCAGAGAGCCATTGGGTAGAAACTCATAGACAAGAGCTCTTGTGAATCCATCTGCACAGAAGCCTAACAAGTGAACTACATTTACATGATGGATTGCTCCCATAGTTCCCACTTCATTGATAAATTCTTCCCCATTTCCCGTGGAATTATGCAATAGTTTCACAGTAATAAATACTTCATTTGAAATCTTTCCTTTGAACACATTTCCATAACCTCCTTCACCTAATTTATCCTTGAAGTCATTTGTGATTTTTTTAATATCAGCACATGAATATCGTGTGGGTTTCATGGCTGTATAGTCTTCCAAGAACTTCTTGATCCTCTTCTGATTTTCTTTGTCTAGTTTCTTTGCAGAATAAGTAAGGTAAATTGCAATGATTGCTAGTATAAGAAACAAAAATCCAATGATTGGACCTGTTGTCAAGTGTATGGATTAATTTTTGTACATATTTCCTCTTGACCAAATTAACACAAGCTAATAGAGACTTACCCGAAATTCGTAGAGCCTTCAAGACACCTGCACCCAAAAAAAAAAAATTTTTTTGTTAAAAGACACATGAAATTGTTTTGCGTAAATGCCACTATTTTGGAGTTGTGGTTACTTTCTTATTTATCCTCCAAATTATTTAACAAAGCAAGTGATTGGGATCAATTTAAATGAGTTGAAAATACAATTTTATAAATTTTCCAAAACAGAGCTTCTAGTATTTAGAGGGGGCAAGATTCAATTATTCCGAAGCATTCACGCTCCAGCCTAAAAGGTGAAACAAGCATGATTGGTTGTTTATTCCATCTTGAACAATTTGAGAAAAACCACCTGGTTACCACCATATGGACTAATAAAAAAAAATCAGGAAAAATGCTTACCGGAGCGGTGTTTCTTACCTCCGAAGCAGCAAGTTTCCAAATTTCTGCATTTCGAAGTGTTGCAAACACGTTGTATGCATGGTTACCAAGGCAATCAATGTTAATCCCATTTAAACTATTTCCCCAAGGATTGCTTCTTGAAGTTGAGCAATTGAATAAAGAGTATTGATCAACTTTGCCGCTGTAATTATATGATGAAGGAAACTGAAAAGGAGTGGTGGATATATCAAGATCTCTGAGGTGGTTTTTTTTTTTTTTTTTCTAAAATGGCAGTCATATTATTTCATTTAATGAAAAGAATTGAAACTATACAAATGATAGCCAAAGAAGGTTAATTGATCTCCTTGGTCTAAAATAAATAGCTAAAGAGGAAAAATGTGATAATGGTTGAGAAAAAACCGCTATCCCATTGATTACAAGAGTAACTAGTCTAGGACTAGTTATGATGAAACATTCTACACTAATGAAAAACCCACTACCGTCAAAAAAGATAGCAGAAAAGATTGAAATTTTTAGATATAGTGAAAATAGTTAATTTTAATTAAATGACTAAACCTCCACTATATCTTAGACCTCAATTGCAACTTTACAATATCGAAGAGAAAGCAACAACATTCCTTAAACAAAACAAAAAGAAGATGGACTAAACCAACAAAAAAAATGATCCAGTCTTCCCTCCTTCATAGCAAACAGAATCCAAGTCCAAAAGAAAAACCAGCTGGAACATTCCAACAAACTGTCCAGACATAGTGCATTCCAGGAGCTACCCAAACAAAGGACCAAACAACAGTGAGCAGGAAGGCAAAGCATGCAGATCCCCATTCGAAGAAGAGTAAAAACAGAAAGTAGAGGCAACATCCAATCTGATCCAATCCAGAAATTCCATTCTAGCAAAAATAAAAACCATTCAAAAACTAGCTAAATCAACATCCAATCTAAGAAAGAGAAACCCAAAAAGCCACCTAGGATCCTCATCCAATCCAAAAAATCCATTCCAACTAAGTGAAAACCATACAAAGACTAGCTAAGTCAACATCCAGTCTAAGAGAGAGAAACCCAAAAAGTCGGAGTTCAATTGAAGATTAAGAATACAAAAATCCAAAGCAATATTAACAAGAGAATGTCAAGTATAAACCCAATACTGAAAACACTTCTAAAAGAATAAAAGTATAACCACGTGTAGGACGGAATTGAATATAAAAGGTATCCTAGCAGAAACAATAAAGCTAATCGAAATATAGCTACATATGTTCTTCTTCATTGTTTGTATTAATTTTTCCTTTTCTTTTCTATTTCCCTCCCCCCCCTTTTTTCCGTCTATTTATTTATTTATTTTTCCTCCTGGATGATATGATGGATAAAAATAGACACTATACAACATGAAAATAGACTAAGCCAAAAAAAGAACTAGAAGATCCATTCCTCCTAATTGCACTTGGAACTCTGGATCCAACTTCAAAAAAGAAACACTAGAAAATCTACTAACAGTAAAAAGAGAAAACTAACAGTAAAATTCCAGTCCATCAACCACAGATATAATCTAGTACTATAGTGAAGCATAGAGTAGATGAACAAAACACAAACTTAAACTTCCAAAAAAATAGTCCAGGCAGAAACAGCCCAGCCATGATATGTCCCAGCAAATTCTTGGGTATATGGCGTCAATCTCACGTGTAATCAAAGAAAAAATATACAAGAAAAGTAAAAAAGATAGCCGATTTATCTTGGTTCAACCTAGAGTAGGGCTACGTCCAGCAAGGTTTTCCACTATTCAGTACCTCGCATTTTCTACAGTCACTCTGTGTACAAGAGAGTTTTTATTGGCGTCAGAAACCCTGCGCCATAATAGTTATTCATGGACCCAAGCCCAAACAACAAAGAAAATCAGAAACTCTAAATCACATAAGGCCTCTACACGACCCCCGTGATCGTCAGGGGACAATATGTCATTGACTGAAAGCGAAGTACGAACCATACCCAACATTCTCCCACTTGGTGAATACTTCGCACACTTCTTTAAACCCAATATTGTAGTACACCATTCAAATTTTTCTGAACTCACCGCCTTGGTCAAAAAATCAGCGCTATTCACCTGTGTGTCAACTTTCTCTAGCATTATGACCTTTTTCTCTACGTTTTCTCTAATAAAATGATATCATATGCTAATGTGCTTGGTCCTTGTGTGAAAACCTGGGTTTTTAGCCAGGAATATAGCACTCTAACTATCACACACAACTGTCATTGCTCCTTGTGTAAAACCAAGCTCTTTACACAACCTACGCAACCAAATCACTTTTTTGACAGCATGTGTCAAGGCCATGTACTCAGCCTCAGTAGTAGATAACGCAACCGTGCTTTGCCTTTTGCTCATCCAGCTGATATCTCCACCAAATAAAGAAACAACATATCCACTGGTCGTACTTCTATTGTCAATGCCACCTCCCCAATCAACATCCACAAAACACATTAGGTCTATTGGTTGCTGTCTCGTTGAGCTCTTAGCTTCATAGCACAACTCAAAATCAATTGTTCCACAAAGATAACGGAACACACACTTCGCTGCCATCCAATGCACTTTCCCTGGCTTGGACATATATCTGCTCAAAACTCCCTCTGCTTGGGCAATATCTGGACAAGTACACACCATAGCATACATCAAACTCCCAACTACACTCGCATAAGGGATTGATGCCATCTCGTCTTCCTCCTCTTCTGTCTTGAGGCACTTGAGAGCTGATAACTTGGGACCTGTAGACATGGGTGTCTTCACTAGCTTGCAGTCAAACATGTTAAATTTTTTCAACACATTCTCTATATATTTCCCTTGACTCAACTACAACCTTCCTTTCTCATGCTCTTTCTTGATTTGCATACCCAAGATCAAATTTGTTGGGCCAAGATCTTTCATCTCAAACTCCTTCGCCAGCAGTCCTTTCACAATATTGATCATCTTTAAACTGTTCCCAACAAGCAACATATCGTCAACATATAAAGTTAGAATAACAAAGTTAACATCTAACCTTTTCACGTAGGCACAATGATCAGCATCACAACGATCAAACTCAAGTTTCAACACATATGAGTCGAACTTCTAGTACCACATCCTGGGAGACTATTTTAGGGCATACAAAGTCTTATTCAGCTTGCATACTAAGTCTTCTTTTCCTTGAACCATGAACCCCTCTGGCTGCTCATGTAAATATCCTCCTCCAAATCACCATGAAGAAATGCAGTATTGACATCTAGCTGCTCCACTTCCAAATTGTATGCAGCTACTACAGATAAAACAAGTCTTATGAAATTTAACTTTGCAACAGGAGAAAATATCTCACCATAATCAACTCTTTCTATCTGCGAGTATCCTTTTGCAACCAAATGCGCTTTGTAACGCTCTATCTCCCCATTTGCAGTAATCTTCTTCTTAAATACCCACTTGCATCCAATTGCCTTCCGATCCGTGGGTAGTTTCACCAAACTCCAATTTTTTTTTATTCAAGGAGTTCATCTCATCTTCCATAGCTTCCTTCCACTATTTGGCATCTTCCGAGCTTCTACCTTGTTTTACAGTACTCGAATCATCACTTATGGTAATCATAGCATATATAATTATAATTACTGGCATAAAGGGTGTATTTTTGAGGTGGTCTTCTCTCCCTTGTGAATCGCCTCAACACTAGTTCGACTATTACTTCAGTTTTAGGATCTACTATATCCTCTTCCTCATTAGATTCGACAGCTTCAAAATTAGTATTTTCTGTTCCAGTCTATGCAGCTACCATTTTTCTTTTAGACACACTTCTAACTCCATAGTCTGTGGCTTTTTTGGAGCTTCTAGAAAAAGATGATTCAGCCCATATTCTTTGAACACAACATCTCTGCTGTATGTGATACATTTAGTGTCTGGATTCCATAGGTTATTGGCGTGAAATTCCCTTGGATCTACCCAACTGAAAGTTCTTCCCTTGGAGTTGGTATGTTCCTTGAAGATGGAATAGGTCCTCAACCCCTTGATAACCCGTATCAAGAAACCTTGGAATCAATTGAAGGATGGAATCCGAATTTCCTCGGGAACAAATCTAGGAAATCAAGAACAACAAACACACAAATTCCGAATTTGTGTAATTTGCAAGTAATTACAGAAACTAGAGAGCAATTCTCTCAAGCTTGTAATGTCAAGAACCAAATTTTCATTTCATCAAATCTCCCTCAAGAATGGCCGACGGCCACTATAAAGATACAAGCTAGGGTTTACAAATTAGGGTTGCACAAGCTAGGGTTTCTTTTAGGGCCAAATGGGCTACATGACTCTTTGAGCTACATGACTCAATTTACCATATAATTAAAACTAAACCCAATGATCCTAAGTAGTTCTAAGGAAAATAGTAGTAAAGCCAAACCCATTAACAAGACCCAATTACACTTAGTACATTAATAAACATGGCCTTGTCAATCTTGGTCTTCTCCCCATCCTTTTGGGCCATTTGGATGAGTCCATTCAAGGCTTCCTTCATTTTCTTTGTTCTAGCCCTTGTCATCATGCTTCGAGTTCGAAGCCTCTTCAATGCTTGTTGGATTCATATCAGTTATACCCTTTGACACCATCTTTGTATGCAATAAAGATACACTTATTTGACTTGCTGTCAAGCTTGCTTCTTTTCTCTTTCGGCACGTGCACATATGCCTCACAACCGAACACCTTTACATGGGATATGTCTGGCCTCTTCCCAAACAGTGCTTCAAATGGAGTTTGATCCTTCAAAGCAGATGTAGGAGACCTATTCTTCAGATAACAGGCAGTAGCCACTGCTTCGGCCCAAAATTCAACTACTAGGCCAGCACCACTCAGCAAACATCTTGCCTTCTCTATAAGAGACCGATTCATCCTCTCTGCTACCTCATTTTGCTGAGGTGAATAGGGTGTTGTCTTCTGCCTTGCAATCCCACTAGTAGCACAAAATTGATCAAATTTTGCTGAACAAAAATCTCCTCCATTGTCGATTCGAAGCACTTTGATTTTCCTGTCAAACTGATTTTCTACCAAAGCTTTGAACTCACGGAATTTTTCAAACACCTCATCCTTGCTTTGCAAGAAAAATATCCACACATATCTTGAAAAATCATCAGTAAAAGAAACATAATACCTTGATTTTCCATACGATACTATAGGTGTAGGTTCGAAAACATCTTTGTGGATCAAATCCAGAATGCCTTTCGCTCTTCCTCATTTGGATTCAAACGACGCCCGATTCTGCTTCCCATGTAAGCAATGCTCACAGAATTCAAATCAAATGGAACAACTTGGAATTCCATCCAGCAGCTTCTTTGATGTTAGAGTCACCAGTCCTTTGCCACCAATATGACCCAACGTTCGGTGCCATAGCATTGAAGGGTTTTTTTCCACCTGCTATGAAACATAGCTTTGGCTACTGAACACTGTGCTTCCCAATAGCTTCCATAGTTTTCCATGTCGTTCTCCTCTTGCAACTACCATAGAGCCACGTGTTAGCTTGCATGAATATTTGTGACTACTGAAATTGACACCAGCATCTACCATGGCTCCCACAGAGACAAGATTTCTGGTAAGGCCAGGAACATGCATCACATCTGGTAGATTCTTGATTGTTCCATCATTAATCTTCAGCTTTACCTTCCTACAACCCACAATATCAAGAGTCGTGTCATCTCCCAGTCTCACCGTACCCCCATAATATGACTCATAAACACAGAACCAATTCCTATGAGGCGTCATATGAAAAGATGCTCTAGTATCAAGTAACCATTCATGGTAATTACTCTGAGATGAGTTGCATGCCATATACAGGTCTCCCGTGCTACCACCATCATCCTTCTTTGTACCAAAGGATGATATCTCATCTTGCTTTTCTAAACCTACAATTTTACTTTTGCAATCCTTTTTAAAATGCCCAACCTTTTTGCACTTCCAGTATTTTACTTCTGATTTATCCTGAGTTTTAGATTTTCCCCTAGATTTATTTCTATAACCAGATCTAGATTTTGCTTTCTTACTGCTCTTGCCTCTAGCAAATAAAGCCTCATTCGTTGTATTTTCATAACTTGCCCTCCTTATCTCTTCAGACAATAGGGCAGATACAATAGTATCAAATGATAATGTACTAACATTCGAACCAATCAAAATCATTATATGCTCCCATGAATTTAGCAGTGAACAAAGCAACGTACACGCCTTATCTTCCTCATCTAGATGTACATCTATAGATGCAAGTTGTCCACAAATAGTATTAAATGCATTTAAATACGCAGAGAAAGAATCACCTTCACTCATCCGAAGATTGTACAGCCATTTTCGCAGAAACAACTTGTTCACGAGTGACTTGCTCTGATAGAGGCTTCTTAGCTTCATCCAGAGATCCTTTGCAGTCTTCTCAAAAGTCACGTTCACCAACACAACATCGTCAAGGCATAACCAGATCAGGCTTCAAGCTTTCCGATCATTTTTTATCCACTTCTTCAGTTCAACAGACGCAGCTAACCCAGATGTTCCATCAATGGCGGTTTTCTCAACCGGTTTATCATCTTCGATCATATGCCAAAGATCAATGTCCATGAGCAAAGCCTCCATCTTCAGTTTTTATAACTCGAAACCCTTGCCCCCGAATTTTTCTATTTCGATTCGTGATTGACTAGCCGGCAACTTCCAGAGATAAGTTTCGCAGACTCCTTTTTACCAAGAAACCGTAATCTCAAACCAAAGCTCTGATACCAGATCTTGGGTATATGGCGTCAATCTCACGTGTAATCAAAGAAAAAAAATGGGAGAACTAAAAGAGACAGCCGATTTATCCTGGTTCACCTTAGAGTAAGGCTACGTCCAGCAAAGTTTTTCACTATTCAGTACCTCACACTCTCTATAGTCACTCTGTGTACAAGAGAGTTTTTATTGGCGGTAGAAACTTTGCACCATAACAGTTATTCATAGGGCGCCCAAGCCCAAACAAAAAAGAAAATCAGAAATCCTAAATCACATAAGACCTCTATAGGACCTCCGTGGTCGTTGAGGGACAATATGTTGTTGACTGAATGCGAAGTACGAACCATACCCAACACAAATGACCAATAGCAAAGTAAATATTCCCAAACCAAAGAAACACAGTCTAGAAACCATAGAACTACAAAAAACTTGATGTTTGGGGGGAGATCTAAAAGAACTGTAGGAAGATACAGAAAAAATGGACTTATAAGAAATAACATATTAGAAATTTCTCATTCTTTGTGTTCTTTTCTATTTTTCACCCTCTTTTTTTCTTTATTATTATTATTATTATATTTGTTTCCCTCTGAGGTGCTTTGCTAAACAATCTTCGAAAGACTAGACTTGGATCGTTTCAGACAAATAGTCAATGTTGGTAACCAAAAATTTTATGGATGAGGAAAGCAGAGCAAGTATAGTAAGGTTCAATTCATCGCAGTAAAGGTTGTAGCCTAGACTATAACCACATTTTAGAGGCTATTTTCCTTGGAGCAAAAAAGTGGAACCTTACGACAGGGCCATCGGGGCTGCGGTTGTTGCAATTTTAACACGCATGCACGTGATCGTTAACAAGTAATATAGAGTGAATATAATTTATCGTTCCACAGAGACTAATGAATTATTAAATACGAAATTAAAATAGTTCTAACTTTATTTGAAGAAAAAATATTTTATGGATAAGCTAAATTAAAAGTAATTTTAAAACTTAATTAAAACTAAAATTAAAACTAAACAAAGCAAGTTAATAGATTGTTGACGAAAGATCTAGGGTTTTGATTTCACCATAACTAATCCATCCTAATATTAATCTATTTCTATAATCTAATTTAATTTCTGGTTGATAGTCGAGATTCCCAAATTTATTTACTAGTCCCTCCCGAGATCTAATAAAATCCTCCTAATTGCTAATTCACTATATTCCTATGTGAATTACAACAATTATGAAGTCATTAATTTCTATGGATTCTCATATAGCAACTACACAAACCATGTAGGTATATTCCTATCCTACATGCAATTTATGGCATTTATCTCAATGAACTTGACACATAACTCCTCTTCCAATTCGTTATGATTAACAAATCATCTAATTAGTGATCAAGTAATTAGAAGCATTAAGCACAAAGATAAATACTCAACCATAGAAAATTAAATCAAATTATATTAATAGAAAAATATTAAGATTTCATAGTTAGGCTACATCTAAACCCTAGAAAAAGAATTTAGTTCATATTAAAATAGAAGAACAACACCAATTTCTTAAACATAATTGCAAAAAGAAAAAAAATAAAAATAAACTTCAACAAAACCCGTAGGTGGTAGCCAAAAATTTCATAACAAAATACAAAACTTAAATTACTAAAATTGCTAAATAACACTAAACACAAAAACAAGGAAAGAAAAATAAAATAACTAAATTAAACTAAACAAAACTAAAGGAAATAAGAAAAGATAAAACCCGTAGATGAAGACTTGAAGACCAAGAATTCTGCATGGTTTGTTTCTTGCACCGTAGCTTCAAGGAACAAAAACAACAAATTTCTTCTTCTTTGTCTTTCAAGCTTGGTAGCTGAGTTTCTATGTGTATGTCTTTCCTAAGGCAAACTAAAGCAGAATAAAAACAAGAAGGAATGGATGTGTGAATTCCGAGAAACCAAAAGACCAGTGGCCAGTGATTTTTAGCAAAACCGTGAGTGACAAGTCAAGTTCTAAAGAAAATCGAGCACAAGAAATCAAGGAAAAAATTGGCGTAAAACCGGGAGAAACAAGAAGAAGAAACAAGAAACGTGGCTGTAAATCTACTAAGAAAACCGAGATAAACTACTACAAAGTTTAGACAACAAAGCAGAAGAAGAAGATGATCAAATTTCAAGAAAAACCAAGAAGGATGAAGACCAAAGCGAAACTCAAAAATAACTTCAGGACCCGATGACTTCTTCTAAACTAATTGCGAAAAGAAAGACAAGAAAATAAAATGACTACAACTAAATCTAAACTAAAGGAAGAAAACAAAGGAAAGGAAATGCTTTGCTCTGAAATGAGATCAATTGAAATGGAATGTCTTCCTCGTTGTAAGCTTTCTTATTTATAAGCAAGGATTTGCTCTTCTTTCTTTGCTCTGCTAAGGTGTTGTTGCTGCCATGTGCTTGGTTTCTTTTCAGCAAATAAAACAGCCCAAGCTTTGCTTTTGTAGTTGGCAATTCATGTGACTTGATTCTCTTTTCTTTTCTTTCTTTGTGTGCATGCTCTACTGCTTGCTTGTTTCTCTCTATGTTGCTGGCCGATTTGTCTGAGCTTTGTTTTTGCCCATGTGAGACTGCATTTTGGAGAGACTTTCTTGCTGTCCTCATGCACTCTTTCTTTAGAAAAATAAAAAGATGCAGCTGGGTTGGTTATGCTCTCATGTGCACAGTTTCTTCACTCAAAAGTCAGCTTCTTCCTTTCTTTTATTTCCTTCTTTATTGTCCAAGTGTAGCAGCCTTTGTTACTAAGCATTCCTTTCTTTTACTTTATACTTGGCTGAGTAAGAAGGCTTCTTCTTCTTGAATGTTGCTATCAAATTGTGCTACAAAACCGTGAAGCGACTGCTGAATTTCAAACCCGTAGCTAAAGAAAATTTCAGAAAAATCTTTAAGTTTCTGTCCAGTTTTGGTCCTTTTGCTTCCAGAATTTGAAAACTTTCTTCATGAAAGTTTTGCTCTCTTTCTTAGCTTTCCATATCATCTTGAATCATCTCATTTGGACGTCTGTATCAAGAGTTATGAACTCCTGGAAGATGAGTGAGTTTTCAAAGGATAATTTGGCCAAAATATGTAAAACAAATTAAAACACAAGCCAATTTCTAACCAAATGAATAAGAAAACCCTATATAAAATAGAGTTATCAAATTACCCCAACTTAGCTCAAAGCTTGTCCTCAAGCTTGCACTAGAAGAACATATTTCTTTTCTTTCCATATCCTTTCTAACTCACTCATAAATAATTCAAAGTCATTACATATTAGAGATCTAGATTGGAATAATAATCCAAAGAACAAGTATTCGTAGCCTCTTTTCTTTAAAAAAATACACATCTTATTAATTTCAACAATTTTATAGAAATCAAATGCACAAAATTTGATAACCTCTCATAGGTTGCACTCTAACCACTCAAAGTGTTTAGGGGTTTCATTCAACACTCAAATCAAACATAGCATGTCATTACCATAGGCTTGCTTATATATCACATCTCCACCACTAATAAATATTAATCCATGCAATAATCAAAGGGTCTTTATAAAGGTTGTAATGGGGCTTAGGTAAGGGTAGGTAAAAGAAAGGAAAATTTAGGTTTTCACAAATCAAGATATGTATAAACTTCCTTGCATGACTCAAAAGCAACAAGTAGCATATTAGAACCATTTTTTTTTTTCAAATAACATACATCCCTTTTAACAACTTCAACATATAATTGGACCATCTTGTACACAATGAAAACATTGACTTTGTCCAATCTTCGTAAGGAATATTGTTCACTCTTTTTTTTTTTTTTTTTCAATGGTTCTTTTCTTTGGAATCAATAGAAATTTTATCATGCAATTCATTTCTACATACTCTTGACAAAGGGTTCAACGGTGGTAAACAAAAACAACGGTTTAAAGTTAAAGAATGTGGTATTATAACAAAGAAAGGTTAAGGCTCAAAGTTGGTTGACTAGAGGTATATGTAATGGTTAAGCTTTTTTAGAAAGTTAAAAATGGTTAATCCTAAGTAGTGCCCTTTTCATTTCAAAGCATGAATCCATAATGTGATCTCAACATGCATAACAAAGCAAGTTCTAGAATGAACATACCATATTTGACAACACTCAATCAAAGAAACATGTGAGCAAAGAAAAGAAATTGCTCTTAGGCTCAAATACTCACAATGGGTTTAATGTATATCAAATCTTGCACATTCTCATTCAATTCAATCATTAAAATCAACAAGATGCTTTAAAAACTTTCAAAACAAAGACTAATCATACTTGCCTCATTCATACATTCCAACCCAAATAACTAATGCATATAACTCAAAATTATTCTAAATGAGTATCAAAAGAATTAGAAATTTCAAAGAAGATATCAACAAAATTGAAAGCTTGGAAGGACTTTTTCTTTTTAACTCTATAAAATTGAAATTTTTCAAAAATTTTGACAAAAATCCAGCACAAAATTTCATTTATCCCACCCCAACTTAAAATTGAGCATTGTCCTCAATGCGGCAAGGAGCAAGATCAAGTATAGCAACTAAAGAGAACATAAGAAAAACGAAGGGTGAGGAACCGCCTGCTTGGAACAAATGTTGAAGATGAATTTCGTTCAGGTACCAAAACAGCTCCAAAATTCTCAAATTTGGTGGAAATGAACCTAGTTGAATCTTCTACCTTGCTGTAAAATTCCAGCCCAAAATTCCAGTGGGAAAGCCTTGAGCCGAATCCTCCTTCAGACTGGTGCAGCAAAAAGCAGAATTTCAAATAGTAATTTTTTTTTTATAAGAAAAAAATAAGAATAATAATAATAAGAAGAAAAAATAAAAGCAATAAAGGTAAAAGAACTTGGGTTGCCTCCCAAGTAGCGCAATTGGTTAACGTCGTTATGCTCGACGTCCTCTATCGCTCAAATAATTAAATTTTTACCAATTGCTTGGACCATATCGCATGTTCTTCATTGCTTTTGCGAAACCACCATTGCATTCTCATACGCCCCTTGACGGAATTCATCCATCTTATCCAATTGGAGTAGTCTTTTCTCACCTGAGGCTTTCAAGTCAAAGTTAAGATGCTTGGGCAATGGATTGAGGTCTAATTGTGGAGGCTTCTCAACTGAAGGTAGTGGTTTGGAAACACCTATTCCAAGATCTTCAAATGACCTTTTAATGAACTTAGATGCTAAGGCCTCAAGTTGTTTGAAGCATGTATATACCTCTTGATTTTTAGAATGTTTTATCCCCACAAGACATGCTTCGATTGGATCTTTTGGATGGCTCGCTCGAATTTTCTTTAGTGCACCCATCAATTGTATCTACCTTCATACAATTGTCTATCTCACTTGGAAATTTCAGTGCTTTAAAGACATTGAAAGTGACTTGCTCATCTTGAACCCTCATGGTTAATTTCCCTTTTGCACATCTATTAGGGTCCTTCCGTAGTTAAGAAAGGTCTACCAAGAATAATAGGAATTTCTTGGTCTTCCTCCATGTCAAGTACAATGAAATCACCGAAGATAAATTTATCCACCTTGACAAGCACATCCTCTATAATACCTCTTGGGTATTTTAATGATCTATCCGCCAATTGTAATGTAATCAGAGTGGGTTTGGCTTCTCCTAAGCCAAGTTTCCTAAAAAGCAGAGAGGCATAAGATTAATACTTGCACCAAGATCACACAAGGCTTTATTAAAATAAGAATTTCCTATAATGCAAGGAATAGCAAAACTCCCTGGATCTTTAAGTTTAGGAGGAAGCTTTTTCGCAAAATGGCACTACACTCTTCAAGAAGTGCAAAATTTCATACTCTTCTAGCTTTCTTTGTTGGAGAGGATCTCTTCATGAACTTCACATAGCTAGGCATCTGCTCCAAAGCATCAAGAAAAGGAATATTAATATGTAATTTCTTAAAAACATCAAGAAATTTAGAAAATTGCTTATCTAGCTTTTGCTTTTGAAATCGCGAGGATATGGCATCGGTGGTACATAAGGAGGTGGATTATCCGAAACAACTTTGACTTGGGTTTCAGAACTTCTTCAATTTGTTCTCGATTTTCAGACTGCACTTCCATCGCTTCTTCTTCTTCTTTCTCTGTGGTTCCGGTTCGTGCAACTCTTTGCCACTTCTTAGTGTAATTGCCTTCACTTGTTCCTTAGGGTTGATTTCCATATTACTAGGCAAAGACCCTTGTGGTCTAGAATTTAATGCACTGGCAAGTTGTCCCACTTGAACTTCCAAATTTCGGATGATGATCGATTTTGCAATGTGGCTTCATTTAGTCATGAACTGAGATGTGTTCAAGCTCAATTGAGCAAGAGCATCTTCTAAAGACATCTTTTGTGCATGGGGTTGAATTGGCTGTGGAGGCTGAAATCCATAGGGTTTATCAGCAGGCTGATTGTTTCTCCAAGAAAAGTTGGGATGATCTCTCCATCCCTGATTGTATGTGTTGGAATAGGGATTATATTGTCTATTAGAATTCCCCACAACCGAGCTGTTCCATCCGAGATTGAGCGAAAGGATTTCCACTTGACAATCAACACTAGGATCAGGTCCACCGCAAATATGACAAGCTGCTGGAGGAATATGGATGGCATGTGCATTGAGTGAACTAAGTTGCTTTGACAAAGGTAGCAACTGGCCGATAGTGCGTTGAGGGCATCAACCTTATAGTTGCCATGATTTTTCTGTAGAGTGGATCTCCTCAAGACCATTGGTAGTCCGTAGATGCCATCTCATCCAACAATGTATAAGTAGCCTCATATGTCTTCCCATTAGTGAACCTCCCTGCCGCAAAGATTTACAAGTATCTTGGTTGATCGAGTCAACCCGTTATAAAAGTCCGCAATTGTAACTAACTGGGATACCATGATGAGGGCATGCTCGCAATAAATCTTTGTACCTCTCCCATGCTTCGTAAAGTGATTCCATCTCATTTTGAGTGAATGTGGTGATCTCATTCCTCATCTTTGCGCTTTTGGTGGGTGGAAAATATTTCGTCAAAAATTTCTCGCCTACACATGTCCCACGTGGTGATTGCTCCCGCCGCAAAGAAAGCAACCAACTCTGGCCCTATCCTCGGTGAGAATGGGAAAAGCCTCACTAATGGCATCATCAGAGACACCATTCATTTTCAATGTAGCATGATCTCAAGAAAATTGATTAAGTGAGCATTAGATCCTCATGTGCCAACCCAGTTGAACCGATTAGCTTGAACCATCCGGATTATGCCCGACTTCAATTCAAAATTATTTGCCGCAATTGGAGGTATGACAATCGTGGAGATCATATATGGCAAGAGGCAAAGCATAGTCACGTAATGCTCTAGTGTTGGCATTAGCGACCGATAGCGTTCTCTTCATGTTCACCATATTGTTATGAGATTGTGCAAGTTCCTCTCTTTCCTTTCTATTTAAACGACAAGTCTTTTCTATCTCTCGATCCAATGGGAGGAGATTATCACTTCCAAACCTTCTCATGCACCACAGAATAATATCTAAAAAGATAAAAGAACAAAAGTAAATAAAAGTTCAAATTAAAGGTAGAACTACTTGGTATCGATATTAATAAAATCAAATTAGTCCCCAATACGCCAAAAACTTGTTGCGAATTTTAACACGCAAGTGCACGTGATCGTTAACAAGTAATATAGAGTGAATATAATTTATCGCTCCCACAGAGACTAATGAATTATTAAATACCAAATTAAAGTAGTTCTAGCTTTATTTGAAGAAAAAATATTTTATGGATAAGCTAAATTAAAAGTAATTTTAAAACTTAATTAAAACTAAAATTAAAAACTAAACAAAGCAAGTTAATAGATTAAGTTGACGAAAGATCTAGGGTTTTCGATTTCACCATAACTAATCCATCCTAATATTAATCTATTTCTATAATCTAATTTAATTTCGTTGATAGTCGAGATTCCCAAATTTATTTACTAGTCCCTCCCGAGATCTAATAAAATCCTCCTAATTGCTAATTCACTATATTCCTATGTGAATTACAACAATTATGAAGTCATTAATTTCTATGGATTCTCATATAGCAACTACACAAACCATGTAGGTATATTCCTATCCTACATGCAATTTATGGCATTTATCTCAATGAACTTGACACATAACTCCTCTTCCAATTCGTTATGATTAACAAATCATCTAATTAGTGATCAAGTAATTAGAAGCATTAAGCACAAAGATAAATACTCAACCATAGAAAATTAAATCAAATTATATTAATAGAAAATATTAAGACTTCATAGTTAGGCTACATCTAAACCCTAGAAAAAGAATTTAGTTCATATTAAAATAGAAGAACAACACCAATTTCTTAAACATAATTGCAAAAAGAAAAAAAAATAAAAATAAACTTCAACAAAACCCGTAGGTGGTAGCCAAAAATTTCATAACAAAATACAAAACTTAAATTACTAAAATTGCTAAATAACACTAAACACAAAAACAAGGAAAGAAAAATAAAATAACTAAATTAAACTAAACAAAACTAAAGGAAATAAGAAAAGATAAAACCCGTAGATGAAGACTTGAAGACCAAGAATTCTGCATGGTTTGTTTCTTGCACCCGTAGCTTCCAAGGAACAAAAACAACAAATTTCTTCTTCTTTGTCTTTCAAGCTTGGTAGCTGAGTTTCTATGTGTATGTCTTTCCTAAGGCAAACTAAAACAGAATAAAAACAAGAAGGAATGGATGTGTGAATTCCAGAAACCAAAAGACTAAAGGACCAACCGATTTTTAGCAGAAAACTGTGAGCAGAAGTCAAGTTCTAAAGAAAATCGAGCACAAGAAATCAAGGAAAAATTGGCGAAAAACCAGAGAAACAAGAAGAAGAAACAAGAAACTGTGGCTGTAAATCTACTAAGAAAACCGAGATAAACTACTACAAAGTTTAGACAACAAAACCGGAAGAAGAAGATGATCAAATTCAAGAAAAACCAAGAAGGATGAAGACCAAAACAGAAACTCAAAAATAACTTCAGACCTGATGACTTCTTCTAAACTAATTGCGAAAAGAAAGACAAGAAAATAAAATGACTACAACTAAATCTAAACTAAAGGAAGAAAACAAAGGAAAGGAAATGTCATTTGAAATGAGATCACCAAATGGAATGTCTTCCTCCGTTGTAAGCTTTCTTATTTATAAGCAAGGATTTGCTCTTCTTCTTTGCTCACGAAGGTGTTGTTGCTGCCATGTGCTTGGTTTCTTTTCCAGCAAATAAAACAGCCCAAGCTTTGCTTTTGTAGTTGGCAATTCATGTGACTTGATTCTCTTTTCTTTTCTTTCTTTGTGTGCATGCTCACTGCTTGCTTGTTTCTCTCTATGTTGCTGCCCGATTTTTCTGAGCTTTGTTTTTGCCCATGTGAGACTGCATTTTGAGAGACTTTCTTGCTGTCCTCATGCACTCTTTCTTTAGAAAATAAAAGATGCAGCTGGGTTGGTTATGCTCTCATGTGCTCGCTTTCTTCACTCAAAAGTCAGCTTTTCCTTTCTTTTATTTCCTTCTTTATTGTCCAAGTGTAGCAGCCTTTTGTTACTAAGCATTCTTTCTTTTACTTTATACTTGGCTGAGTAAGAAGGCTTCTTCTTGAATGTTGCTATCAAATTGTGCTACAAAACCGTGAAGTACTGCTGAATTTCTCAAACCCGTAGCTAAAGAAAATTTCAGAAAAATCTTTAAGTTTCTGTCCAGTTTTGGTCCTTTTGCTTCCAGAATTTGAGAAAACTTTCTTCATGAAAGTTTTTGCTCTTTCTTAGCTTTCCATATCATCTTGAATCATCTCATTTGGACGTCTGTATCAAGAGTTATGAACTCCGAAGATGAGTGAGTTTTCAAAGGATAATTTGGCCAAAATATGTAAAACAAATTAAAACACAAGCCAATTTCTAACTAAAATGAATAAGAAAACCCTATATAAAATAGAGTTATCAGCAGTTCTTTGCTGCACAAATATCATTGGGGTATGCAGTTGATTGGTTGCCTGCTAGGGACGAAGAGATGACCGATGAAGAAAAACAAGTAGCCAATATTATTGATCTTCTGATTTCCATGTTTGGGGTGTGGAGGCACCGTGGCAAGAGTATGTTCTGAGGCACTAATAGTGGAGGGTGGGTTGAGTATTCATCTCTCATAAAATTGACTTACACCATCTAATAACAAAAAGTCAACAAAGTAACTATTCACTTAATTCAACATGAATTTGACGTAAATCTTACTCCCTCTGTAAAAAAAATTTTAAAAAGTAGTTTAGTTTTGATTGGTTCTAACTTTTTATTAGTTACCAGTTAAAATGCACACTTAATGCAATGTAGAAAAAGTTATTAAAGTTAATTCTTTTTAGTTGAAAAAAATTTAAGTGATTTTTCTTTTTGAAAAAAAAGGAAGGAGTGTATGTAAAAACAAAAATACTAGTGCCAATGAAGATATAAAGAAAGCCTTCGCACTTAGAATTAATGTTACAAACTAAGAAAGGGAAAAGGATCTAATGATCCCAATTATCAAATTATAGTTAGCTATGCATTTGTCATGAAATTTAATCACTTGCACCTCCCATTCTAAACTGGTAGTTGCTTAAACATCACATAAAAAAGAGTAAACATTCTTTAATTACGGTATTGCACCAGAGCGTAAAATCCACAAAAGAAAAATAATTGAAAGAGAATTGACGCATTCGTTGTCAAGGTTGATCAACTACAATGTGTTTGGAACATTTTAGAAAGTTCATGGAAGTTTCACTTATTCAGAAAGTTCATGAAACTAATTTTCAGCATTTAAATGGAAAATCATATATACAAGATCACTGAGAATTCAAAGAGGTGAGGGATCTTTGCATTACGACTTTGACCTCGATAGACCAAAGGTCCAGATCTCAACAATTGGTATATTTCTTTGTTGGACCTTAGTCTTCAGGCTTGGGTGTAAAAATATATCGATATTATACTAAGTGTATGGGGTCTTGGGCTGAGTGTACAGGACCTCGGATCACACCAACAAAGTGGGAATTCGGTAAGACCATACTTATCCATAAAAAGATAATAGCATGCGATAATAAAAAGAAATGTAACAACGTACTTAGCCGTTACAACCAAATCTTACAAATCCGGGAAATAAGGTATTTAAGTAAGGCAAACCGCATGGTAAGAGGGGAGGACTTTTCTGAAACCTAGGGAGATTGAAATATAGAATCTGACTTAGGTATCGGAGGATTTACCCCAAAGAACCACTTCGGGATTTGTTTTGCATGTATATGTTGGATTATGCCCTAAGAACCAATCATATGATGATGGTATATGCATATATTGTATCATAATGTTCATAATTAATGGCACTAATTATTATGTTTATCTTATATCTGTGTTTTATGAAATAAACATAATAATGTCCCAAGAATTTAATTATTCTAAAATTATCCCTAGTCGAGTATTATCATTAAATGGGACAATGATAATGCATTAAGACTAGTATGTGTAGTGACTGATGAAATGGTTCATGATATGAGATATCAAGTCAATACATAGGTATATATTAGAGAACTATGTACTGGATTGACCCGCCATGAGAAATATTACATGGATTATTATATGAAGTGTCATAAATATTTCTCATAGTGATGATGGTGTAAATAATCCTTAGACTTGAGATCCTCGGAGTTCCCAACATGAGGAGTTGCATGTTTTGATACTACCAAACGTTACCCGTAACAGGGTGAACAATAAAAGTAGTTATTGGATATGTAATAAATCATGTAGTGGGATGTTGAGTGATCAAGATAGGATTTGCCCCTCCTATACAATGAAAGTGATATCTTAGGGCCCCTTGATTGAGTAATACCATAAAATGCATGGCCATGCTCAAAATGAGTCGATATGTGATATCAGACTCATTTGCTTAAATGTGTCTACTTGGGAATCAAGAAATACAAAGATTGAACTATACGAGCATGACATGCTCCATGACTCGTGTTCAATCATGATATCTAGGGCAAAGGGATTTAATTACACGGTAATATCTATCACAAGAAAAGTAATGTCGAATTATTAATATTCTCATAACTTGGGTAGTATTGATGTGTTGCTAGACACCGCTCATTACTTTTGGCATAAAATATATTTTATGTCAATGCCAACGTTATGAGAATCTATTGGGTCACACACTTAGATCGTATCCAAAAGAAATGCAAAATTCATGTGATGAAATTTTGGTTAATTTAAGAATCCTATTGAGAATAGGAATCTATCGGGTTTTTGTTTTAAAATGGTTTTGGTTTTAAGACCAAAGGTTTTGGTTCTATTAATATTAATAAATCCAAAATGAATTTTAGATTTATTAATTAAATAATAATCAAAATGGTTATTGGAAAATGAAAAGGCAGCCATGAATGTATATGTAATACACTGTAACTCATTTTATGAAAAATGAAAAGGCAGCCATTTATTGGAAAATGAAAAGGCAACCATGTACAACATATTGCAATTCAATTTCTGGTATATGAAATGTGAAAAGGTAGATGTTCACATGGATACAAATAAAGAAAACAGTTGGATGCAAATGAGGAAACTGAAAGGACACTTTCATTGAGTTTTCCTTTTAAGCTTTCTTTGTTGAAGAAAAACAAAAAGCTATTCTTGGTGCGCGAAATTTTATTCATTATTCTTCTCTTGTTCAATATAGACACCACTCCTTATTTGAGAAATAAGAATCAAAAACGAATTTATAAGAAGAGATTGAAAGAAACAAATTCTTGAGTTGAGAACTTGAGGGAATACCCGAGTAACAAAATCCTAACTAGCACTATAAGATTTTGTTACTTCTTTCTTTAGTTAATTGTTTGACAATTAACTTGAGGCTTGGAGACGATCGTGTGGATACCATAGAGACAATGCTAGATTGGTTTTGTTTGTGATTCGACAATCAACAAGGCTACACTACCGGTAAGGTAACAATCTTCACTACCAATTTGATTTCACTTCGTATGGATCCTTGAAGGGAACCAAAAATTTTAATTTCCGCTGCAAACTCTGATTTGGTTTCCTACAGTATATTCATTAACGAAGAAGACAAAGAGTTCCAGATCAACATTATCCTAGCGGGTTGTAGATTAAACCTTTATCAATTGGTGTTGTTTGTGGGAAATTCTCCATTTCAGAAGGAATATTCACAATCTCTTTTTTCAATTTTTCAAACCATTCAACGATTGTGAATACTAGATATAGAGAATGTAGAACAACTGAAAAAACTAGCTAAAAAGGGGCACGGTGTAACCATTTGGGCTCTGTTGAAAATAACCCACCACGTTTAGGTGAAGTTCCTGAACGATCTAAACACCCTTCCCGCCATGAAAGTGAACATTCACAGCTCATAGCTTCAAATCGAGGCAATTCACCAACACGGAGACAATATGAAGAAGATGAGAAGGCCTTTATAGAGCAAAACCATCCAACTCGCCTATCTGCCATCCTTATGCCCATGCCCCCTATTTGTGTTTCCTTCTCATATATCCTTCCTAGCACTGTTCATTTTATATTTTAATCAATTATTTCAGCTTTTGAGCAATTAAGTCAGTTTAACGTATAAGTGTAATAAGTTCTAGCTTTATTTATTATTATTACCTTTTTGGATCTTACCTGTGCTTACAAATATGGGATAAATAGCACCATTCATCTTTTAATTGGAGATTTTTGTTTAATTCAGTCTTTTATGAATTTTTTTTTTCAATTTAATCTCTTAATTTACACTTTCGATTTTAATTTATCTTTCAAAATCAAATCAAACACAACTTTAAATATTTTCAATCACATGACTTGTATGTACTTGGGGTAAATAGTAGTGGAATAAACAAAAATAAAGAGACTAAATTACAAACAACCATTTCAAAGTACTACTTTTCCACAAAATGCTCTTTAAAAATTTAATATTTTATCATTCCCAACTGTATAATTTTCACAATGTATGCTAATTTTCATTAATGGTTGAAAATATATCATGAACAGACAAAATTACTCTTTAACTATTTGAATTACAAAATTTCAAAATTGAAAGTGATTTTAAAAATTAGATAATTTAAATATAATATTTACAAATTGTGCAAATTAATAATTAAATGCGTTAATTTCATTTAACTTGATTTTGTTATAATAATCAATTAAAACCGAATTTGTAAGTTAATTGACTAAATTAAAACTTTTTTCAATATAAAAGGAATTAACGTTACTAATTTATTCATCAAATGTTGGTAGGGATTAATCATAGCCAAATTTCAATCTTTGAGCCATATTATTTAATCATCCGGTTGACTCATTAAGTTATTCAAATTTACTCATTAAGTTATTAAAATTTTCTTGGTTCTTTTCGGTCACATATTTTCAAGCATTTACTTGGTTCTTTTCGGTCGATAAATAACCACATGACAGATTAAGAAAAGTTTAAGAATAGCCCCTTGGGGTAGTCAAGTTGGTGTGGCAGGTAAGTACGTAACCGTAAGGTGACGAGTTCAAATCCCTCTGCTGACATATTTTTGGTTGAGCCCGTCGCACAGGGCTTGCTTAGTGCGGTTTGCTTCTCGTGTTAGGGTTTGTGAGTGGATTTTGGTTGAGCTCATCGCACAAGGCTTGCTTAGTGCGGTTTGCTTCTCGTGTTAGGGTTTGTTTGCTTCTCATGTTAGGGTTTGTGAGGCTTCTCATGTTAGGGTTTGTGAGTGGAGTTTACTTAGTGCACACTTTGGATAGCGGTTACGATTTCCCTTGTCAGCAAAAGAAAAGTTTAAGAATAGCATTATCCTTCTAATCTATGTGGACCGTAACTTTGAAAATTTTCAAAGAATAAGAGAAAGTTTGTCCTGCTCTAGTAAAGTACGTCCGTACTCTTTTTAAGTTTTTGCTCTCATTGCATGAAAGAATTGAATTTATGCTTTTATTTAGGTCGAGTAAAAATTATCGTTCTCAATAAATATCTAATGGGTAGAAGTTATTGAATTTTCTATATTTATTAAAAGTATCTATTAAAAATAAACAATAAATAATTTGTTAGGATGATATTTTATTGAATGGCTATTGAGATACTTATGAAATTAAATTTGTAAAATGGGTAATTATTGTATAATCACTTTATAAATCCTAAATAGAATATTTTAATGGAATCTCAATCGAAATTGAAAATTCCCAATCCCGTGAAACTCCATACTTATCCAATTCTAAAACTTAATGGGAAAATGAGCTATATAATCTTATTTATTCCCTATATATTTAAGTCCCACCCAATTCCCATCCATTCCCTCTCAATTGCCACTTCTACTTTCCTTCGCCTTGTTGAAATTGTCTCCTGTTTTTCCTTTTTATTTTTTTTGATGATCACATCCTAATTTTTACACTTTAACTTTATGTTATTTTTAGGTTTTTTTTTAAAAAAAAATATTAGAAAGTTTAATATTCGTTAACATATCTATTTGTCAAAATTTAAGTTGATAAATCCTTTTTAGTATATATTTAAGACATGATTTTCGTAGCTTTTGTTATGAATTTGTTAATTTATGAGTATAATTTTTTATAATTTGCATAAAAACATGTTAAAAGATTGGTTTGAGAAGATTTGGATCAAATTGAGATTGGAGCCACATTTGTAAGCATTATTTGTCAAGTCATTATTTTAAAGTAATAGAGTTTTGACTAAAAGATTAAGGTGTGGGCATGCTTCAAAGTAATAATCTGTGGGCACGTTTTATTAGTCAATGGTAAGAAATGAATTTTAACTAAGAATAAGAGTTGGTTGGCGCATGAAATGGAAACGAAGAATTTTATTGCACTAAATTAAAGATTATTTGAATGTTATTATAATTGATCTTTTCTTTCCTATTATGAAGAGAATTATTTTCTTTCCTATTAGGAGTAATGTTTCTTTATGATTGGTAATTGTAACCTATCTTGTCAGTTAGGCTTTCCTTCATTTAAGGAATACACCTAGAGATCAGGGAGATAGACGCAATTTTGTTTTTCTTCTTCTTCTTCGCATTTTTCCAAGTATATAAAGAAGATATATTTTTATCATGAGTAGCAAGGTTTTCTAGTTCAGCTCAAGGGGAGCAATTCTTTTTTCATAATTGTTTGTAAGAAATATTGTTGATTATGGAATTTCTTTCTTGTTTAAGTACTTATTACTCCTTAGTATCAATTTTATGTAATTAATTATTGTTTCTCTCTTGTTGAATTAGTATTGAGATTGCATACATGCTTTGTGGTATCTTTCAACCTGCAGTGGTTGTTAGGGACTAAAACAAGAAAAAAGTCAATTAATTTGATTATCGACCCCCTTTAATATTAATTTTCTAGAAAGAAAGAAAAAAATTAAATCATTTAAACTTTTAAACAATTGTTTAGAATAAACTTGCATTTTCTATTTAGTGCTATTATTGAGTGGATGAAAATTATTTTTCAATATTGAATTTGCATGATAATAAGGAATTGATTAGAAACTTTGTCTAACCAATTTTACTCTCAAATTATTTGCTTCGATTGAAAGGATGGTTAGTTTACTTTTAATATTAACCTCATTTATGGAAAGGATATTTAGCCCTTGAATTAAATATTTTCAAATTGTTTGGTTTGATTAATTTTTAATAGTTTTTTTTAAGTTTTTAATTCAAAACCCCTATTTTTGCTAAATTTGATTTCCTATAAACAATTTTGAATAAAATTTTCCTAGAGTTCAACTTGGTTTTTGCCATCATACTATAGAAATTTCTTTATTTGATAGTGAAATTAGAATTATTTTTGGAGGTTTCAACAATTGACAAAAAATTTGACATTTTTGCGGCGGAAAATTTTATCCAAATATCAGTAGTTGTGAACTGATTTATGCCAAAATCTTCTCATACAGGTAAACTAGTTTTTGATCTACAAATAGACATCAAAGGCAAATAAGAAGGCAAAAAGAAAACAAAACTATTTTCCAATCTTAATGCCTTTTAATAGTGATTCTGAAAGTGAAGAAGAAGTAGTCTTTGAAAAAGAAAAAAATACTGAACAAATAACATTAAAGGAGTTAGCAACTCTCAAGGTGAATTAGCATTGAATTTCTCAATATTGATGCATTGAATTAAAATTGGAGCATGAGTCAGCCTTTATGTAATTTTCCCAATATCGATAAAGCCTTTGAATTAAAATTAAGACTAATTCTTTTGTTACCAACTTTTTGTGGTTTTGTAGGTAAGAATCTCCGCAAGCACAAATTTCATTAAAGATCCCAAAATTATTATTTGAATATTCAACTTTACAACAATGAAAACTTCAACAAGAAGGAGGAGGAATGACAGAAATGGTAAAAAAACTAGAACAAAAGTGGGAGGTAGAGAATTCAGAGAGAAGAGGGATGGAAGGACAGGGAAGAAAGAGGTAAAAAATGCTACAACCATAATGCTACCTTGAGGGGGGATGGAATAACAAAAAAAAAATCATAAAAAAATTTGGGGGGGCAGGGAGGAAGGGGAGGGGGGGTGAAGTTGAACGTGAGGGGCGCCAAGGAGGAGTGCGGGGGGGTGGGAAGAATAGGCGGCAATTAAAGAGAGGGTGCAACGATTATTGTGAGAGGATTGTTTTTGTTTTTTGTTTTTTTTTTTTAATTTAACTGAAGTCGACAATGGGCAGTTATTGTAGGAGGTTTGTTTTTTTTTTTTTTAAATTTAACTGAAGTCGACAATGGGATTGTCGACTTCAGAGTTGACCCATTGTTGACTTCAGAGTTGACTTTCCTATTGTCGACTTTAAAGTTGATATTTAGGATATTGATTTCAATATTTTTGGAATCTTCTTCAAAATTACCATATTTATTTAATTTGTATTAAAATAATAAATATTTATAAAAAAATAACTCAAGTAAAATGCCCAAAAGGGTTAAATGAAGGAAGAACTTCTAATATTGTGATCCAACTTTTAGAATTAACCTTTGTTATTAAACAAATTGCTTTACAACAAGTTCTGAATTCTAGAGTATATGACGTGCTTAGTTCACTAACATTCCATCGTTACGTGCCAACATTTACAGGAGGAAATGATTCTCAAGTAAATGTGGTAAAAATATTTGTTATCCATAGAAATATGATCCATATTCAAATCAATATAAGCCCAGTTGGAGTGACCATCAAATTTGAGATATGAAAAACCTAATAACCAACAATAACACTGGTCCTTTGAGTATAATAAAGCAACACATCCATCAAACAAAAGATTAGGCTAAAGAATGACTTTAGATTGCGAAATCTTTTGTTGCTAATATATAAATGTTTCAAAAGAAGACAGAGACATTTTAAGAGAAGATAAGAGTCAGCATCTAAAATTTGGGAACCCAGGTTTCACATCTTGCATCTGTCATGACCAAAATTGAAACTAATAAAGGAAAGTTACTTTCTTAAGTAGAAATTAATTTAAGAGAGAATGCTACTACTATGACTTTTTGATGTGGCATAGAAGTGCATACTACTGCTCCTAATTTGGTAGCACTTGAGCAAAATAAAAAGAAATCAAAACCAGTAATTTTAGATGCACCAAATAAAGTGGTAAGAAGTAAATTGGTTTTCCAAATTCAAAGATTGTGATTGCATCCCCTTTTCTTGGTAGGTTGGAAAAAAGAAAAAAGGAAGAGAGAAAGTAAGAAGTTTGGAAACCTTTAGAAAGGTTGAAATCAGTATTCCATTACTGGATACTGTGAAGCAAGTACCACAATATGCCTTAGTTCTCAAGGAGCTGTGTCCTAAAGCTAAAAACTACTGAGAAAATAAGAGTCCGTAAGAATATTTCTACAGTAAACTAAAGGAAATTGCCTCAGAAATGAAAAGATGCAGGTAATAATAAGATAGAGAAAGTTATGCCACACATAGAAGCATCAATTCAATGTTAGGCCACTTTCAATATATAAAACTTTGAATTTAGGACTTTTAAAAGAAACTACAGTCATAATTCAATTAGTGGATAGATCCAATTCATATTTTGAAGGCATTGTAGAGGATGTTTTAGTTAGAGTGAATGAGCTTGTTGAGGAAGTTCTAGTTACAGTGAATGAGTTTATTTTCCAAGAGGTTTGTATATTATTGACATGGACGATGATAGCATCAAATTCAATTCATATACTATTAGGTAGACTATTTATGAAAACAACAAGAGTTAAAGATTGATATAAATGAAGATAGTTTAGAATTTGGTGGAAAAATAATATCATTTAACATTTAATGCTATTAAGTGTCCAAAAAAATGTGAATTTATTTTTTCATGTTAATTTGAATGACCCAATAGCGAAAGAAAATTTTGAATACAATATTGTGAAGAGTGTATTAAACTTTGTGTTAATGCAAAGCAAGATGGATAAGGATGCAAGGTTAGAAAACCACAAATACATAAAAGGAGCACTTACATATTTGAATTCGTTATCTAAAATGCCAAATATGTTCACCTTTGCAATTACCAAGTTCTCATGAGGGTACTTTAACTTTAGAATTTGATAGAGATATAATAACACTAATTCATCATTGTAATGCTATTAAGTATCCAAAAAAATATGAATCAATTTTTTGTTGGGGAGATTTTTACAAGGGGAGCCCAACTAGAGCAATCCAATAAACAGTAGGAGCCCACCTGAGCCCAAAAACTTAAGCTAGTGGGTCATGGTTCCTTGCCACTTATTAGCTGCTCTAGTTTCTCTTAATTTTCCAATGTGGGACAGTATCCATGAACACAACAAACCTCCTCCTTCATGGATACACTACCACATTAAAGCCCAATCCCTACTCTAGCAAGCCCATCTCTTCACCATGGACCCATTTAGTGCCCGTGCAAGTAGTAAAGGACCAAACATACTTGTCCACGAGTTACCCACTAAAGCCCGGTCCAACCAGAAGAGGAACCACTTGCTTCCCCGAGTAGGCCAACATTTTGGCTCTGATACCACTTGTTGGGGAGGTTTTTACAATGGGGAGCCCAACTAGAGCGGCCCAATAAGCAATAGGAGCCCACCTGAGCCCAAAAGCTTAAGCTAGTAGGTCATGGCTCCTTGCCACTTATTAGCGGCTCTAGTTTCTCTTAATTTTCCAATATGGGACAGTATTCATGAACACAACATTTTTCTTGTTAATTTAAGTGACCCAATTGTGCAAGAAAGTTTTGAATAGAATTTTGTGAAAGATTAATTGAACTTTGTATTGAAGCAAAACAATAGGGATAAGGATGCGAGGTTAGAAAACAACAAAGACATACAAGAAGCAATTATATCTTTCCATCCATTACCCAAATTGCCAAATAGGTTAGCTAGTTCTCCTTTGCAATTACTAAGTTCTCATGAAAAAGTTTTATCTTCCGTTGAATAGGCCCTAAAGTTGGAGTTGAAAATGTTGTTTAACTATTTGAAATATGTGTACTTGGGAGAGCGTTAAACCTTACCAATAACCATTACAAATGATTTAACTAAACTCAAGGAGAAAAAGATACTGTGGGATTTGAGGGATGGATGAATATTGGTGGACATAGAAGGAATTAGCTATTCAATTTGCACGCACCTAGTTTTGCTTCAAAGTGACGCCAAACCCATAAGAGAGCTTCAATGAAAATTGAATTCAGCAATTAAAGTGATTATTATGAAGAAAATTCTAATGTTATTGGACCAAGGGATCATCTATCCCATATCTAATTGTTAATGGTTAAATCAAACACATATAGTTCCCAAAAAAAAATGGTTTCACCCTTGTTCACGATGCAAAAAAGAACTCATTCCCATGAGAATTCAAAATGGATTAAGGATGTGCATCAAATTTACAAAGTTGCATGTAGCTATAAGAATGATCATTTCTCACTTCCATTCATCGATCAAATGCTTCAAAGATTGGTAAGTCTTTCTTTTGTTTCTCAAATGGAATTTTTAGTTCTTATCAAATTATTGTAGCGCAAGAAGACCAGGAGAAGTCAACTTTCACTTATCTATTTAGAACCTTGGCATATCACCATAAGCCTCTTGAATTATGTAATCCTTTAGGTATAATTCAAAAATGTATGATGGGCATTTGTTTTTATTTGATTAAAAATTGCATTGAGATTTTTATGGATGACTTTATTGTTTATCGTGATTCTTTTGATTAATGTTTGGATTATTAGTCTAAGGTATTTAAACACTGCATAGACACCAACTTAATTTTTAATTATGAAAAATGTTATTTCATGGTTCCACAAGGAATAGTTTTGGCCACGTATTTTAAGCTAGGGTTATCGAAGTTGACAAGGCTAAGGTTGATTTGATTGCAAACTTATCATCCCACACTAATGTTAGGAAAATTGATATATATTTTTTTGCCATGTACATTCTACTACTATTAGGTTATCAAAGACTTCTAAAACATTGCACAACTACTATCAAAGATGTTCCAAGAGGAAGTAAGTCGGGAGAGGAATGTAAAATACATTTTGACAACTTAAAAGCTTGACTCACGTTAGCACTAATGATAGCATCCAACTTGGGACACACCTTTTGAGATTATCTATGACATGAGTAAACATGCCGTAAGAGATATATTGGGCAAAGAAAAGGGAAAGAACAGTCATGTCATTTACTATTCATCAAGATGCTAAATTCTAATCAATGCAATTATCTGACCATTGAAAAGGAGCTTCTAACTATTATTTTCCCTTCGATAAATTTATATCATATTTTTGAGGAACTAAAGTAATATTTTTCTCTGATCATATAGCTATAAGGTACCTATTGGCAAAGAAAGAATCAAACTACAACTCATATGATGGATTCTTTTGTTGTAAGAGTTTGATGTAACAATTAATGACCAAAGAAGAGCTAACAATTGTCGTAGACCATTTGAGCAGATTGGTGTGTGAGGAAGAGTTATTGTCGATTTTAGATGCGTTTCTCGATGAGCAGTAACTACAGTTGTAAGGTAGGGAATCTTAATTTCCTGATATTATGAATGTCTTAATTGTTGGAATATTGCCTAATGATTTGAACAAGGAAAGAAAAAATAAAATTACAAATTACTCTAAATTTATAAATGGGATAAACCATATCTTTAAAAAATAAATTCTGATCAAATTATTCATAGATGTGTGCTTGATGATGAAATTCATTCCATTCTTACTCATTGCCATTGCTATACATGTGGAGGACATTTTGGTTGTAAGAAGACAACTAGAAAAATTTAGGGTAGTTTGTTTTACTGGGAAACTCTTTTCAAAGATGTTACTAGTTTTGTAAATGTTGTGGAGGATTAGTACTTTATCTTGTAGGAATGAAATGCCTTAAACCCCTATATTGTATTGTGAAATTTTTTATGTATAGGATATGGATTTTATAGAGCCCGCCCATTCATAGCATCTTTAATTTTATTTATATACTACTTGTTATAAATTATATTTTGAAATGGTAAAAGCAAAGCTACCTGTACTAATATTTTAAAGTTGTTGTAAGGTTTCTCAAGTCTAACATTTTCTGTAGGTTTTGAATTTGTAGAACAATAATCAATTATCAATGTACTCATGTTTGTAATCACACTATTTGAAGCATTTATGTGAAAATATAGTGTACATTGTTGAATAGCCAAAGCCTATCACCCACAGACTAATAGGCAAGTTGAAATTTCAAAATAGAAAAAAAATTAAAAAATTATAGAAGATGGACCCTTACTGACAGGATTGGAGTTTTTGATTGAAGGATTCACATTGGACATACCGAAAAGCATATAAAACTTCGATTGGTATGTAACTATGTAGGTTAGTTTGTAGTAAGTTATGTCATTTGCCAATTGAAAAAACATTGTGTTTTTGGGTAGTTAAGCAATATAACCTAAATAGTAGAAAGGAAACTATAACTCCAAAAACTACTAGAAATTCAATTTGAAGCATATAAGAAGTGGGTCAAATATCTTTATGACAAGTTGTAATATCACAAACAATTTGTTATAGGTCAGATGATGTTGTTTCTTAGTCCAAAGTTCAAATTTCTACTAGGTATGTTGACATCTAGATGGATTGGACTCTTTGCTATGTTGAATATTTTTCCTCATGGTGTTATTGAAATTCAAAGTATACAGACTAACAAAATTAAAAGAATGGTTATATACTTGAGTCTTCTATTGAAAATTTTGTTATTTCTAGTTTGGAGGAGATTTAACTGGGTCATCCAAGTTTTAAGGAAAAATGATGCTAAGAGACTTTGTCTAGCTAAAGAAATAAACAAAAGGTGCTTTCCGGAGGCAATCCAATGAATCAATTTTTTTTTTATTTTTTATTTGAATTTAATTAGTGTTTTGGTCTAGTTATTTGTTGATGAAACACAAACAAATTTTCAAATGTTTTTAGGCAGAAGGCTTTTATTTTTATTTTTATTTTTTAAACAAGGCATGCCTATGTTTTAAGTAAAATAGTTTTCTATTTCAAGGGAGTAAATTTTTCATGGTGGACAAAGGACTTCTCTGAATAAAATGTAACTGCACTTATGCATATGAGTCTCTCTTGTCCAGGAGATACACTATTCAACAAAATTCTTAAAAAATGAAAGAAAAAACAAAAATTGCATCACAATCTTCTTTCATTCTCTACATTTATTTTCTAGTTTTTTTTTTCAGCAAAGATTTTACCATTTTTCCACCGCCACCTCTTTCACAACTCCCTACTGCTGATTGCCTCCTCTCTTCTCTACCATTCTTTCCTTATCCACCTGGGATCTCCAGTCACTAAATAACCTCCAACTAGTTTATTCCCTTCATAAACTACCAACCACTTTGAATCTTTCTAACCTGGCTGCCATTACCATCTCAATCGCTAGTTGACTTACCATTTTTGTTAACGATCTATCACTTCTCCATTACCTACTTCTTCTAACCTCCATCTTAGCAAGCTATTCCTCATTTTTCTCACTAGTTTTAGTTCTTGTTGCCTATCCAATAAGTGCACTATATCACCACGGTCTATAAACTATAGATGGTATCCGTTATTTTCTACCACGTTTTTGCCACTATCTAGTGTTAGAATTCTTTCCTAGCAGACAACTTGGCTGTTTCTTTGACACTTGTGGACTTCACACCTCCATTGCCTACTAGTGCCTAGTTCTTTGTTATGTCGTACTTCCACAGTTAGGACAATAGTTTCTTTTCCCTACTTTCTTTTCAGTTTTTAATTGTGAACATTAAGGACAATATTCGTACTAATGTGGGAGAAGGGGACTTTGGTTGTTTTTGTGATCTTGTTGATTTTGAGATGCGAAAAAAATTGTGCTTTGAAATTATACATCTTGGACCAAAATTTTCCTTTTTGAGGAGATTTTCAAGTTTTTGAATGTTTATGCCATTAGCAAATTTCAATTGAGTTTGAAGAATTCATAACATGATTAATGATGATTTTCCTTCTTAATATTGTTTAATCAATATATTTTTTATGGATTAAGTATCTAAATTTGGTAGATGAAATTTGGTAGATGAAAGCCTTGGAGACTTTGAACCTTAAACTAAGACATTAATATCAGTCTCTATTTTTCTTTCATGTGAGATTTTTTTCCATGGTTTTGTTTCTATAGAACTTGACTTGATTCTTTTCAAGAGTACATTGATTTATGCATTCATGAATATGATTATTTTTTGTTGTGAGTTGTATATATAGCCTACCTTGGAGTAATTTTCTTTTTGTGAAGTTCTTTGATATGGACTTTTTCATTGAATGTGAACCCATACTACAAGCCTAAACTTGAAAACAATACCTATGCCTGAAGTCATTGAAACTAGTGGAGTATTGTGTGCAAGAACTAAATGTGGGGTGTCTCAATTTGTGGTATGCTTATGGTTGGAGAAATGGAACAAATTTTCTCATTCTTAATTTATCTGTTCCATTGATGATGTGGTTTTGATTTTAAACAAATGTTGAAAAAAAGAAATGAGAAATAAATGAAAAAGAAGCATAGAAGGTATTTGTTGTAGTATTCACGTTTTTAATTCATTCAAACAACACTAGTAAGGGATTGGCGATATAGAAGGTGAAAGCTCTTTTCTTGTTTCAAGTGAAAATATTTATTTTGGATAGTTTATTTTCCAATGAACAAGTTTTATATGGTTTTGGTGTTTACAAGTAAAGTTGCTTGATGGAGTGTATGTTACTGTACGAGATTAAGTTGATGTATTTTTGCTTCATTAGTTTTGATGGTTTCTAATCTACCTTATCAAATATTTTATATCTTAAACCTAAGATTCATTATAACACATGGAAAGACCTTATGATTTGTCTAATGCATGTAATTAAAGTGGTGAAGAGTAAAAAGATATGCAAGCTTATGGCAGAACATTTCCATTGGAAAGAATTTGAACGAAACACCAACCTTTTAAATATGTGAGAGTCAAGAGTTATTTCCACTAGAGTCTACCTTTTTAATTTACTCCTTTCTCAAGTAAAAATGCTTGATAGATAATTTTAAATTGTTTAAAATTCTATTCATGATGTGTTATCAAGTTTTAAGAGTTTGATTGTTGTTTTTTAATAGTATTACAATTTTTGTTTTGAAAAAAGTAAATTTGAATTGTGAATTTGTGGAGAAATTTCATAAATCCATTTTACATATATTTATATCATGATTTCCTTAACTTTTATTGTGAATTTGTTAACTTATGAGTGAAATTTTCCACAATTTTTTGCAAAACATGTTGAAAAACTAGTTTGAGAAAGTTAGAATCAATTGAAATTAGAGTAATAGTTTTAAACATTATTTGTCAAGCCATTATTTTAAAGTAGTAGAGTCCTGACCCAAAAAATGCAGGTGATAAGGTGTGTACATGCTCTATTCACTACTATTTTTTTTTTAAAAATCAAAACGATAATGATTTCATTGAAATGAATAAACTATACATGTCTTAGCCATCAACATTGACTAATTGCTCTCCTTGGTCTGATTGTGTAGCCAAAGAGGAAAAGAAAGAGAAATTTCCTTAAAAGTGCGACAATATTTGACAAATAAAAAACAAAAAAGTCTGCACAAAAAATTGATATTTTCGGCTAGCGCACTATAACTAGTACATCAATAGCAATTTGGACTATTTTACAGCCTAACTTGTCATCCTCTACTTGAGCATCTTAAACTACAATATGCAAAAGAACCAAGGAAGTTCAGACTCTGGCGCCTAGCTCCTACTCATGTTTTTTGATCATCTCAAACTGCAAGCTGCAAAAGAACCATTAAACGCAAACTCTGTTTGTTACCTATATCATCCTTGATGCTACCCTGAATGTCTATAGCCCTTTCTCCCAAGCTAGTATTCTCACACCTCCAAGATGGAGGACAAAATCCTAATAAATATAGACAAAAAAAAACTTCACACTTTTTTCACATCCTAAATCGCCCACACTGAGTTTTTAGCTGGCAAGGCAGCCAGTGCAAAATATTTGCACGACACCCTATTCACTACTATGTTGACTTGAAGATTTGAGGAGATAAAAACTGAGGCATGCCTTATTAGTCAATAGAGAGAAACAAATTTTAATTATGAAAAAGAGTGAGATTTTCTAGTTCAATTTAAGAGGAATGATTCCATCTCCATAATCAGTTGTGACAAGGGGCAACAAGTCCCACGAAAAACTGTCACACTTGCATAGTCTCATAACCCAACATAAAGGAAGTTTGGTTGTTTTGTTAAAACCTAAAAGGGGAGGATATCACCTGGCTAATGTGACCTGGAAGATAGGTATGCCTAATTTTTATCATGCTTGCCCTGACAATAAGCATATTTGGGTTCTTTGGGATGACTTTATTATTGTTGATTCTGGGCATGTCACTCCTCAACATGTTGCTTTGTAGGTCACTTGGACATTGAGTGGAGAGAAATGGTTTATCTCTTCTGTCTATGCAAAGTGTACAAGGACAGATAGGAAAGAATTATATCAGGACTTACTTTCTCTACCTCTATATCTAGCCCCTGGGTGCTAGGGGGTGATTTTAATATTATTGCCACAGAAGAAGAGAAGGCAGGCGGTAGACATTTTGATAGGGGTGTTATGATAGATTTTCAAAATTGTATAGCGGCTGCAGGCTTATTGATTCTAGTTTCTCTAGGACACCTTTCACTTGGTCCAATGGAAAAGTTTGGTTTAGGTTTGATAGGATCCTGCTCAATATGAAATTTTTTGTTAGGTTCTTCTTGGTGACGGTGTCGCACCTGATTAAAAGTCTTTTGGATCATACCCTTATCCTTATGAATATGGCGTTTCAATGTAAACCTAGTAGAGGTTTCAAAATCTGCTCTATGTGGGTGGACCATTCTCAGTTTTATCTCTTTGTTGAATTCGTTTGGCATAGTCTGGCCAGCACGGGACCACCAATGGTTCAATTGCATAGGAAGTTGAAAGAGTTGGCTATTAAGTTGAAGAATTGGAATTGGATAGTGTTTAAGAATGTTTACAGTCAAATTTGAGAACATCAAGAAGAGATCCATGGGTTTGAAAGTGAGCTAAAGTGCAATTTCTCTTAGGAACTTGTGCAGAAAATTTCGGATGTCAATGCTCAGCTGAAAACTTTGTTGTTATAGGAAGACAAACTTGTTTGAGATAAGTTTCAGGAGATATGGCTAAGTACGGAGGACAAGAATAGTGCATTCTTCCATGCTTCTTTAAAGATTAGGAGCCATAAACCGCAGGTCAAGTTTAAACTTCATGATTGATCAATTGCAGGAGATGAAAAGGTAATTGGGAAGACGGCTATGGACTTTTTTAGTAAACTCTTTACAACATCTCTAGTTTCTGATGAATCTGATTTTTTTGCCAGTAATCCCTCACTGATCATGGAAGAGATGAATGGGAAACTTGTTTTTACCCCTAGTGGTGAAGAAATTAAGTTGGTGGTTCATGAGTTTGATCCATCCAGTGTTCCGGGTCACGATAGCTTCACCAGGATCTTCTACACTAGTTACTATAGATTATTAAATGGGATGTTATTGCAGCGGTTCATAACTTTTTTAATGCTATGCACATGCCTAGGTGCATGACGTCCACCAATCTGATCATTTTACCTAATGTGCCTAATTCCTCTAGTATTTGTGACTTAAGACCTATCAGTTTATGCACTTTCTTCTCTAAAATTGTTACTAGGGTCCTGAATAATAGATTGGCTGATGTCCTCCCCATAATCATCTCTCATGAGTCAGCCAAATTTATGAAATGAAGAGGCATACATGAAAACATAGCAATCGCGCATGAGTTGGCAGATGATCTTGATAAAAAGGTCTTTGGCTCCAATGTGACTATGAAGCTTGACATCTCCAAAGCCTATGATAGGGTGAATTGGAGATTCCTACTAAGTTCTATGAGAAAATATGGATTCTGTGAAATGTGGTGTGACCTTGTTTATCAAGCGGTGTCTAACTATTGGTATTGTTGAACATCAAAAACTGTAGTCATGGTTTTTTCTCTTCCACTAGAGGTCTTTGGTAAGGGGACTCTCTATCCCCATCGTTTTTTGTCCTTGCCCAAAATTGTTTAAGCAGAAATCTAAATTCCTTGGTCGAACAAGGGTTAATTCGGAGATATAAGATGGCAAGAAACGTGATAGCGCCATCTCACTTGATGTATACTGATGATATGCTGGTGTTTACTAATGGGCATCAGTCATCAATTAAGTAGTTACCGAAACTTTTACAGAATTATGAAAATGTTAGTGGATAGTCCTTCAATGCCGTTAAAAGTTGTTTTATTGGCTCCAAATATTTGAATCTGCAAAGAACCGGTCTTATCCAGCAGATTACTGGTTTTAGTCCAAAGGCTCTTCCTATCATGTATTTAAGCATTCCGCTGTTCAAAGGAACGGGCAATTCCATGTACTTCTAGGGGGTTATTTAAAAAGTTAGGCAGCATTTACAAAAATGGAAAGGCAAGCTTCTCTCAGCAGGAGGTAAACTTGTGTTAGTAAAACATGTTCTTTCCTTTATCCTAATACCTGTGTTATCGATTATTCATGTGCCAAAATGTGTTATAGAGAAGCTAATGACTATCATGATTGATTTTTTCTGGGCTTCAAATGAAATGTTGAGGCATCATTGGATTAGCAAGCATATCACTACACTTATGCATGAGGAAGGTGGTTTAGGATTTAAGCCTATTAACCATGTTATGCTTGTTTTACATGGGAAGCTTGCGTAGAGTTTCATTAAGGGAAGATCTTTGTGGTCCACTCTTTTGAGACAGAAATATAGACACCCATGTGCTACATTCTCCAGTAATCTGCACAATGGGTCTCACGTGTAGAAGAATATTAGGTACCTTGTTGAAGTACTTTTTTCTCAGTCTATTTGGGTTATTGGGAAGGATGATATAAGTTTCTGGAAAGATCATTGGTATGGTGGCCCTGCTCCACCTTTGTATGTAAAAAATAGATATGAGGTTGCCTCGGTAATAGACGCTCTTGATAGTGGCAATTACGTTTTTGATTTATAAATTGCGAGTTCCAAACAGACTTGTTTGGACTACTTCCTTCTCGGATGAGTTTACAGTGAAGACCAAGAGCCCTGCTCCTTGGTCTAAGTTGATTTTGAATAAATACCTACCCACAAAAATTGCTATATTTATGTGGAAGCTTATTCATCAAGGGTTGTCAACTAATGAGAAAGTTCAGTCCATTGGCATTCCAATTGTGTCTCCGTGTGTTTATTGCATTCAGCCGATGATGGAAACAATTTCACATGTCTTCTTGCATAGTGAAATTGTAAGACAGGTATGGACGTTCTTTGCTAAATTATTGTCCTTGCATGCGCACTTTAACAAAATTGAAAGAATGGTTAAACCATTGGATGCTAGTTGCTGATTCTAAATTTCAGAATGGTTTGGCTAAATGTTTGCTTTTTCTTTGCGTATATTAGGAATTGTGGTTGTGTTGCAACGAAGCCAAATTTGATTGCAAGAATATCTTATAAAGGTATGCTAACATTGTAATTGCAAAGGTTGTGCATTGGTTAAAGAATTGCCTCATGGCTTCAAACCTACCATTGCTACTTTATTTATAGATGGCATTGTGCTAAATGGCTTGCATATTTTACAGGTGCCTGTAACGGTTAAAAAAGGAACGTGGATCAAATGGAAGCCCCCTCCCTATGGGCAATTAAAGTTGAATACAGATGGCTCCAATGTGAATGGTCAAGCTTTCGGTGAAATGGGGGGTTCTCACAGACTCATGCGGCTCTGCTATCCTCGCTTACTCAATAAGTTTTGGGGTTGGTACTAACAATTGGCTAGAGGCTAATGCTATCCTATTTGGTCTTAAATTGTGCCAGAAAAAAGGGATAGACTTACACTTTGTTGAGTCAGACTCGAATATTATAATACAAGGTTTAAATAAGGGTCACAAAGTGCCGTGGGCTATCACTCCTTGCATCTATCACATCCAGCAGACTACTGACACTACTACTGCTTTTATTCATACGGTACCGGGAAGGGAATAAAGCTGCTGATTTTTTGGCAATCTATACTCATAGTCATGAGGATGCATAGATTTTTGACAGTGTAGAGTCCCTACCATAGCCATGCCAGGACATCTACTACGATGATATCCATGAGTTATTTATATTTAGGGGATGGTAGTTGCTTTTTCTTCTCCATGGGTTCAGAATATATGAAAGAGCAAGGCTGTTGCCCGCATATGAGACCTATTTGGCTGGATTTCGGTTTATGCTTTCCGCACCTCCAACTGATGCAGGATTGTTATATTTTGATTGCTGCTACTATTGTCAATGCTTCGTATTTATGGTTATTCATATATACCTATTGTGCTAGTTTTTTTTTTTTTTTTTTGCTTAGCTGACAGCGAAGATATTGCCGAAATTTCTACAAAATTTTGCATTGCTTCTGGGTGAAGCCTATATGCTGCCTACTTGTATAGATTCTAGGATCCTAACTAGTTTTTATTTTATTTACTCTTCGAGAGTTAAGCCTATATGCTGCTCTATATGATTAAATTATACCTTGCCACTGTTTTGTTCTACTACTAGTGTTATTATTAATAAATGGCCACTAGTGGACAAATTTGTTTGCTAGTGAGCCGTACTGCGTTTCGCTGTGCGTTTTAAAAAAAAATGAAGTTCCTTCAAATACTTTGTGGCTCAATTTTGGTGCTACTATTCATGTTTCCAATTTGATGCAGGGATTCTTTATAATCCAAACTATAAATCCAACTGAAAATTTTTTATTTATGAAAAATCGTAAGAAGGTCCCAATTGAAGGCACATAGACTTATCGTTTAGTGTTGGATATTGGTCACCACATAAATCTAATTCAAACAATCTATGTACCTTCAATTTCAAGAAACTTGATTTTTATTTCAAAATTTAATGAAAGTGAGTTTACTCTTAAGTTTGGACATGGTTGTTTTAGTTTATTTAAACATTATTCCATTATTGGTTCTAGAATTTTTTTGGATGGTTTATATAAATTAAAACTTGATATTAATTTTTTGGCATCTCCATTTTATGTTTATCATACTATTGGAATTAAACGTAGTATAATGAATGATAATTCCGTTTACTTGTAGCATAAGCATTTGGGTTATATATCCAAAGAAAAATTAGAAAGATTAGTAAAGAATGAAATTCTTTCGAATTTAGATTTTACTGATCTTGGCATATGTGGGGATTGCATTAAGGGAAAGCAAACCATAAATAGTAAGAAAGAAGCTACAAGAAGTACTCAACTCCTTCAAATTATATACACTAATATATGTGGACCTCTTGATACTCTACCCATTGGTAGGAAAAAGTATTTTGTCACCTTTATAGATAATTTTCACTTGTATCTTGTTTTAAAACTACAATCCATGCGTTATTTCAGAGCTTAAGGTGGTCAACACCATTACTGAACCGTTGAAACTTTATTGTGATAATTTTCTCTAGAAATGACAAGTACTCTAGAAGTAGTAAACATATGGAGTTCCAATATTTTGTCGTAAATGACGAAATTTAGAAACAAAGAGTGTGTATTGAACATATTATGATAGATTTTATGATTGCGGATCCTTTAACTAAATGCTTGCAACCAAAGATATTTAAGGAGCATGTTCAAAGAATGCGTATTGGTTGTATTGATAATTGACTGTAATGATGTTTTAACACTTTTGAGTTCAATAAAAGGTTTCTAACATATTGGCAATTTTTCTTGTTTGTTATGATTGTGTATACATAATGTTATTAAACAAGAAATAAATATGTCTATATGACATTATTATGGACCTTTATGATACTTATATATCAGTAATGATACATGACATGGCAAATTACTAGTGTAGTGGTCTATGGAAAGGAGTATGCAATGTTACAATGTTAAAGTGTATGACCGTCATAACCCACATTATGTGATTTATTATATTGATATAAATTATAAAAATATTCAAGAGAATTGTTTGCCGCGCTTAATGTTTACACTATTAAAATAAAGTTGAAGTATCGCGCCATGTGGAAGAATGATCAAATGTGGCCTAAATTGTTAGGCTTAATAAATATATATTAATATAATTATAGTTTCCTAATTGGCTCCTATTAACTATTTAATAGGGGAGCAAATGTCAATCATTTATTTGGATACTTGATGGACGTCACAGATAGGTTAGGGACATATGAATTGGTCATCTCTCTACCTTACAAAAAACCATTTTCATCAAATCATCTGTGACAGAAAGAAAAGGTTAAGAGAAAGAAACTAATTTTGACAGAAGTGGTAGTGTTTCTCAATCTACTCTAAAAATTTTGTTTTCAACATTAGGTATACAATCTTTTCGATTTAATTGTTTGTGATAAATTATTTATTCGAAAATCCTACTTTATGTTTATGTCATGAAGTTTAAGTTTTTCAAGTGGTATTAGAGCATGAATTTGAGAATAAATATTGTATCAATTAATGATTTTGGTAGTGAATTTTCTACACACTAATTTTGAAAAAGTTAAAAACCATGGCTGAACGGACTTTGTAATTCTCCAAGGCCGTACGGATTTTATCTCCAAAATTGATCAACAATCCAAGGAAATCACATGTACACACTATTGGACCCACAATGCACAAATGGAGTCAAATAATAAGACAATCAAATTTGTATTGGTTTATGTGCTATAGTGAGAAGAAATAAAACTATGACTCTTAGTTTTGGTGTTTTCTGCACAGTAATTTTTGAGTTGGCAAAGAACCAAAAATCCAAATTCTAGCTTATGTTTTAACTTCATTGAAAATTCAATAATCTCTCATTCTGAACTATTTCAACTGCACTAAAGTAGTCGAGATTCTTGATTTTCTCTATTTTGTTTAAAACCCGTTGAGATTTTACATTTCTTAGAGGTGGAAAAGAACTCCTTCTAATTTTTTCTTCCATATTTCAATTAATGTTGGAATTTATGACAATTATTTTATTTATTCTGTTTTTATTTCTTTTATGGAATATTATGATATATTTTATTTTATTGTCAAATTATGATTTTGGGAATATTAATGTATTAATTTCCGTGACTTGTTAGATTTATACATGATATTAATATAAAGGGTAAATTACATTTACCACCCCCGATGTTCATATAAATTACTAATCGAACTCCGAAATTTAGTAAAACTACCAATACCCTCCTGAACCCTAACTACATCATGAACAGTAATGAACAGTGATTTTTTTGATATTTTGACAAAAATACCCTCATACTCTAGTTATTAATCTGTATGAAAAAATACTTATAACGACACTTACCCTAAAAATAAAAGTAAAAATTATAAATATTCATTTGTATCAAAGGCAGAATACGTAGGAAGAAAATCAAAGTAGAAAGTTGACTTGTATCAAAAAATTCAAATTAATTGAAGATTAAAAAGCAAATTTATCAACGAAGAAAGAAAGTATGGTATGAAAATTTCTAAAATTCATTTCCTAGTCAAATTCACCAAACAAACAAAAATAAAAATACATTTTTTTCATACATACCATACATTCTTTTTTCATTGATAGATTTGTTTTTTACTCTTCAATTGATTTGAATTTTTTGATACAAATCAACCTTCTACTTCTATTTTCTTCCAACATACTTTGCCTTTGATACAAATGAATATGTATACTATTATTTTTAGGTAAATATCAGTTATAAGTATTTTTTTATACAAATTAATAACTGGAGTATGAGGGATATAAAAAAAAATTACTGTTCCATTACTGTTCATGACAGAGTCATGGTTCCGGGTGTATTAATAGTTTTACCAAATCTTGAGGTTTGATTGGTAATTTACATGAATCTCAAGGGTAGTAGATATAATTTACCCTAATATAAAAGATTAGTTTGTTAGTCACCAAAGCAGCCAGACAAATTAATTAAAAAAAATAAATTTTGTTATGTAGTAAATTATAGTCATTTATTCATAGTATGTTAATGCCTATTATTGTAATTATATAAATAAGTGATATTTATTAGTTGATAGAATTTTATAATTTAGCCAAAGATAATTAATATTCTATGACTAATAAACATTATGGATGATAATCAATTTGCTTGTCAAGTATGTTTGTGTATCCAAAGACACTATTTTATTCGATGAGGCTTGTTTTACTATCTAATAAACTTTTCATGGTATTAAATTTATGATAATATATTGTCGAGCTTACCCAAAGGAAGCCTACAATATATTTTAAATGTTTAATTATTTGAATTTGATAATTTATTAAGTATTTATGTACTTGCAGTTATTTCCCTCCATTCGCAAGCATCTTCTGTTATTGTGTTTAATAGTTTGAATTTCTCTAAATGGTGCGAACAAGTCAATTTCCATTTAGGTGTTTTGGATATTGACTTAGCACTATTGGAACAAAAACACGCTGCTATTCCACAAACAGAAAGTGCTAAAGAATTCATTAAGTTTGTGGAAGAATGTTTTCGTTTTGCTAATAAGTCTCTCGCTGGTACTCTAATGGCTGAACTCATGACCATGAAGTATGATGGGTTTCAAAGCATGTAGCAACATGTACTCGAGATGACAAATATTGTAGCAAAATTGAAGACTCTGGATATGATACTTGATGACTCATTCTTAGTGCAATTCATTACAAGCTCGTTACTACCTGAATATTAACCTTTCCAAATTAACTACAACACTATTAATGACAAGTGGGATATTAATTAATTGTCTAGTATGCTAATTTAGGAAAAAACAAGGCTAAAGAATCAAGGAGTTCATTTTATTAACCTTATGTGTCAAGAAGCTAGTAAGATTCACAAGTCAAATGCCAAAAAATTTAAGAAAAAAGTACATGCTAAAGTAACATAGGTTACTATTGATGCTGGTAAGAATGAACAAAAGATAGATAAGTGTCAATTCTGTAAGAAAGAAGAAAATTATCAAAAGATTGTTTGAAATGCAAAGCTTGGTTCAAAAACAAAGGTACATCTAACATTTTTTGTATATTCTAAACTAAACTTAACTGAAATTCCTTCAAATACTTGGTGGCTCGATTCCGGTGCTACTATTCATATTTCCAATTTCATGCAGGGATTCCTTACAATCCAAACCATAAACCCAACTAAAAATTTTTTATTCATGGAAAATCGTAATAAGGTCCCAATTGAAGGCATAGGGACTTAACGTTTAGTGTTGGATACTAGTCACCACTTGGATCTAATCCAAACTCTCTATGTACTTTTCAATTTCTAGAAACTTGATTTCTGTCTCAAAACTTGATGAATGTGGGTTTACTCTTAAGTTTGGACATGGTTGTTTTAGTTTATTTAAAGTTAATTTTTTGAAATCTTTATTTTTTATTTATCATACTGTTGGAATTAAACGTAACATGATAAATGATAATTATACTTACTTGTAGCATAAGCATTTGGGTCATGTATCCAAGGAAAGATTAGCAAAGAATGAAATTCATCCGAATTTTGATTTGATTGATCTTGGAATGTGTGTGGGTTGCATTTAGGAAAAGCAAACCAAACATAACAACAAATGAGCCATAAGAAATACTCAACTCCTTGAAATTATACATACTGATATATGTGAATCTTTTGATACTCCATCCATTTGTGGGGAAAAGTACTTTATCACATTTATAGATGATTTTTCACGTTATGGATATATCTATTTGTGTAATGAAAAGTCTCATGCTAAAAATGCCGTTGAGGTGTTTGTAAAGGAGGTTGAAAAGAAATTAGATAGAAAAGTTTACAATCTAATAGAGGTGGTGAATATTATGGAAAATATGATGAATAAAAAAATATCCAGATCCATTTCCAAAGTTTTTCGAGAAACGTAGCTATGTGCATAGTGTACTATGCTAGGCACACCTCAACAAAATGGTATAGTAGAAAGGTGCAATAGGACATTAATGGATATGATTAGGAGTATGATGAGTAATTCCACATTATACAAAACATTGTGGATGCATGCACTTAAAACTGCTGTGTATTTGCTAAATAAGATTCGTAGTACAGCATTTTCTAAAATTCATTTTGAGTTATAAATTAGAAGAAAACCTAGTTTAAGACACTTATATGTTTGGGATTGTCCAGTAGAAGCACGAGTTTATAATCTACATGAGAGGAAATTAGATTATCAAATGATTAGTGGTCACATTATTGATTACCCAGAGAAATCTAAAGGGTATAGGTTTTATTGTCCAAACCATTATCCAAAAATTATTGAAACTGTTAATGCCAAATTTATTGAAAATAGAAAAGTTAGTGGGAGTGGTGAAAAACATATTGACGATATTAATTATGTAAGGATTAATGTTCCATCACCCATAAATGTTTCAATATCCAGTCTTCATCAAATATTAACTCATTGTTGGTAGGCAAAATATTCCTGCGCAATATTTGAATGAAACAGCACCTCATTAAAAACCTAACTTGCAACCAACTGACATTAATGAACCATGTGGAATAATTTTGAATAAACCTACAAGGACAAGCAGGTCAATTATTCCTGATGACTATGTGGTTTATTTGCAAGAGTCATAATTTGGTTATGTCATTTATGAGGATCCTATTTCGTTTTCACAAGCCATAGAAAGTGATAAGTTTGATAAATGGATTGATACCATGAAAGATGAGTTGAACTCAATAGCGCAAAACAAAGTTTTGGATCTAGTTGATTTGCCAAAATGATCTAAATGAGTTAGATGCATGATAAGTGAATATAATGATAACTTCTAGGTTAAGATATCTCTATTATCTTATCCAATTATGGGAGAATTTAGCCTTATCTAACGTAAATTGCTATTTTGTAGGAAAATTGCTTGGAGAAAGATAAGATTGAAAAGATTGCTTGCGGAAACAGAAAAGCCACGATTTTGCTGAAGAAAAGAAGGACTGGAATGCTGATGCTATGGCATGTAACTTTTCATGCCACGGCATTGAGGAAGTTGGCAGAATTACGGGAACTGAGAAGATCATGCCAATCAGATTATTCGGTTGAGGCAAACGAGTTCTACACAACTTGGACTTCTAATCTGCATGGACCAGAACAACTATAAATGGAGGAGACTAGCATTAGATAAAAATACAGAACACAACAATAAACACAACAATAGAATAGACGGTAGATAGCAATAGAGATAGTTTTACTTGGTTTTATGTTCATGCAAGCCATGTTTAGTGGCTGAATTTATTTTCTTTAGGACAGGGATGTAACCATCATTACGTAATTTTCATTTATATAATTGTGGTTTTATCCAATATCTGATTTATTTGGTATTATTTCTTGTAAATGCTTGATCACCATTTGCATGTTTAAGGTATTGGTGAAGAGGCGACAGCTGACATCAATATTAGTTCGTGAATTCTTCAGACTTTAATTGTGAATCACGATAGTAGATTCTCAATTTCTGCAGCATAGTATTCTTTTGTTCATCATGCATTCATAGTAATTTTGGAGTCACGAAAGTAGTCCCATAATTATTATTTGAATAGTAATATTATACTCTGAGAGGAGATAATGTTTAATTATGTGAATAGTTGTGAGGATTTATCACAAATTAATTATATGAATGGAATTTATAGTAATGGTTGGTGAAATCCCGAGTCCTAAAGTCTATTTACCTGAATTCTTTTCGTTGAACGTTTTTAATATTGCTTTTACTTGGTTTTTATTACTTCACTACATCCACTTTTCTTTTGCATGTTGCTCTAGATAATAGGAATTAATATTGCTCAACCGGTAGTTGTTCACCTCCCCGTGGGACGATACTCGTAATTATATTATAATTACATGACTTGCAATTAGTGGTTAGAAATAACACGAGTCAATGCAAATGGGTCTTTGAAACCAAACGTAACTCAAATGGCAATATTAAACGATATAAAGCGAGACTCGTTGCCAAGGGTTATACTCAAAAGGATGGCGTTGATTATAAGGAGACTCTTTCACATGTCTCAAAGAAAGACTTGTTGAGAATAATTATAACATTAGTGGCTCAATATTATTTAGAGCTACATCAAATGCATGTGAAAACTGCTTTTCTAAATGGAGAACTTGTAGAGGAAATTTATATGAATCAACCTGAATGTTTTTCCATAGGATGAAAGGGTCACATGGTGTGTAAAGTTAAGAAGTCAATATATGGACTTAAACAATCTTCCCGGCAATGGTATATTAATTTTAATGATACCATAACATCTTTTGGTTTTGAAGAAAACACTGTTAATCAGTGTATTTATCAAAAGATTAGTGGGAGTAAGTTTGTATTTCTAGTCCTACATGTTGATAATATTCTATTTGCTGCTAATGATTTGAGCATGTTGCATAAGACTAAAGAATTTTTCTCTAAGAATTTGAATTAAAAGATATGGAAGATGCATCTTTTGTAATAGGAATTTCTATATAGATCACAATGACTGGTAGGATTGTCTCAAAAATAATATATTGAAAGAATTCTTGAGAGATTTAATATGAACAAATATTCTGTAGAAGTTGTCCCAATACAAAAGGGCGATAAATTTAGTCTTATGTAATGTCCAAAGAATGATGTGGAATGTAAAGAAATTGAATATATTCTATATGCTTCTGTTGATGGCAGTTTGATGTATTTGTAAACATGCACAAGACCCGATGTAAGTTTTGTGGTTGGAATGCTAGGCAGATATCAAAATAATCCTAATATGGATAATTGGAAAGATGCAGAAAAAGTGTTCTTCAAGGAACAAAGGACTATATGCTCATGTATAAAAGATCTAATCCATTAGAAGTGATTGGATACTCAAATTCAAATTTTGCTAGATGCATTGACAGTAGAAAGTCAACGTTTGGTTATTTGTTTCTAGTAGTAGAAGGAGCAATTTCATAGAAAAGTGCAAAACAATCTGTCATTGCTTCATCCACTATGGAAGTAGAGTTTGTAACTTGTTTTGAACTTACAATCCATGCATTATGGCTGCGGAATTTTATTTCAGGGCATAGGGTGGTCAACACCATTACTAAACTGCTGAAAATTTATTGTAATAATGTTGAGTAGTTATCTTCTCCGAAAATGACAAGTACTCTAGAGGTGCTAAGCATATGGAGCTGAAATATTTTTCCATAAAGGAGGAAGTTCATAAACAAAGAGTGTGTATTGAACATATTAGGACGGATCTTATGATTGTAGATCCATTAACTAAAGGCTTGCAACCAAAGACATTTAATGAACATGTTCAAAGAATGAGTTTTGGTTGTATTGATAATTGACTATAATGATGTTTTAACACTCTTGAACTCAATAAAAGGTTTCTGATATATTGGCAATTGTTCTTGTTTATTATGATTGTGTATACATAATGTTATTAAACAAAAAGTAAATGTGTCTATACGACATTATTGTGGACTTTTATGATAGTTATATATCATTGATGATACCTAACATGTTAAATTGTTAGTGTAGTGGTATATGGAAAGGAGTATGCAATGTTAGTGTGTATGACCGCCATAACCCAAATTATGTGATGTATTATGTTAAGATAAATTATGAAAACATTTAAGAGATTTGTTTTGTGCTTAATGTTTACACTATTAAAATAAAGTTGAAGTATCGGAGCAAATGGGAGAATGCTAGAATGTGGCCCAAATTGTTAGGTTTAATAAATATAAATTAATAATTATATTAATATAATTATAGTTTCATAATTGGCTCCTATTACCTATTTAATAGTGGAGCAAATTTCAAATATTTATTTGGGTAGTTAATGGATGTACCAGATTAAAGGTTAGAGATATATAAATTGGTCATCTCTCTGTCTATTGGAGTTACAGAAAACCATCTCCATCAAATTATTTGTAACAGAAAGAAAGAGTTAAGAGAGATAAACCAATTTTGACAGAAATGGTAGTGTTTCTCAATATATTCACAAAATTATGTTTTCTGCATCATATACACAATAATTTTGATTTAATTATTTGGGATAAATTATTTATTCTAAAATCCTATTTTATGTTTATATAATGAAATTTAAGTTTTTCATTATGTACTAAGAATTAGGGTCATTATATGATTAAATGAAGGAAAAAATAGTTTGTTAAAATTACAAAAATATTTAAAATATTTTAATACCTTTTAAAATAAATCATGAAAACTTACATCCCATTCAATAATTTTAGTACTTAAAATGTCCCGAATCAATTTATAGGGAAATGTTCCTTATATGGATTTGAAGTTCAAAAAACGAAGTATAGGTGGATTAGTAAGTTTTTCCAAATTTCTAAATAGTTTCCCGGTTAGACTCTTAATATCGATCTCGCTTAAAAAAAAAAAAAGAAAGACCAGAACAAAACAAATGTTAAAGGTTGATTATATTTTGCCTACTCATGCACATTTTGCCTACGTGCCCCGCGGGGGAGTGCTAATGACTAATGGCTACAGAAGTTTCCATGCTTTACCACCTTTGCTGGAGTATTTCTTGAACCTTCCAAAGAACATCACAATGATAAGAATAAATTTCCCTTGATTGCTGCATCTTCCGGCGAGGCCCCACCATGAGTCTTTGCAGTTGCCACTTGGCTTAATTTGCCTCGCACAACTGTAGCCCATTGAGAAGCCAACATTCCCATAAGAACTGAAAAGAAGAAAATCATTCCGTTTAAAGTTGGAATTTCGATTTTGAAGTTAGTTGTACCATGCCATTATAATTCATCAATAGCTATAAAATTAATGATGTTGCTAATTAGTTACTCTAGGAATCTTGAGAACGATGCATTCATAAACGGAAAATTGTATATATTTTTACCTGAAATTTATCCGTTCAGTTCTCTTTAGTCCTTCTTGTTTCAAGAGTGGCAAATAAAATCTATATATTTTTTTAATATCCTAGTTCACCACATAAATATACTACATTCGCAGTTAATGACGAGAATCGAATCTCCGTTTTGTGGGTTAAATTTATTATTAACTAGTTCAATCGTGAGAAGGTCAGTACTTTCTTTGTGATCAATTTACCATAAGAATTCCAAATTTAGTTAAAATTTGACGAATCAGGTACTGTTTAAAAATCGAGGGCTAAAGTTAAAGGATCAAACATGAAAATTTTATCAGTCTCAAACATCAAATGAATAATACTCCATCTGTCCTAATATTATAGTCAAGTAAATCCGATTAATTGAATTCATGTTTAACATAGTTGGTTACATTGATTTCCTTATTTTGTCGGAAACTATTTTATCGTACTAAAATTTAGAGAGAAGTTTGAAACTTTTGCTCAAGAATTTGAAAAAAATATCAGATTCAAAACTTAACAAACCAAATAAATTTATAAAAGAGAACTTCAATATGATGGAGGAAGAAAGATTCTTAGGTATTACTGTGGCTGCGCTAACTGAAGCAATTCATAGAATGATTTTTATTTAGGTAAGAACTTTCCCTTTCATTGGTTCTCTCTAATTGATTATTGCCGTTTTTAAATAATTCTCGTTTTGATTTAACCCTTTTGGAGGGACAACAAATAGAGGAGGTTCTAAAGCTGGTTCACTATAGTACATGCAGTTACACTTTTTATTAAGCAAATAATAATAATAAATTTTAATGCCTCTCAACTGTAGAGAAGCTGATGCCAAAAATGAAGGTTCTTAAGATTTAAATTGTGGCAGTAAATGGAAGGGGTAAAAGAATTGATGAGCTTACCTAATCACTTCAATTACAATGCTTAATAAGTTGAAGTTGAGAGGGTCTCGCTTCATTTTATCTCTTTCAGATATACAAATGAGGATGATGAAAATGACTATATAAGTCATCTGTGAGAATAAAATGCAGTCCAAATCGCTTCTTTTTTTTCCTCTCAAATTTTCTTCAATCTTTGAAACACCTGTTTCATCTTCATCTATTGGTATCCAACAAGTGTATGGAGGGAGATACCTACACCATTAACGAATAATACAAAATTACATTCAACCATGAAGTAGAATTTTATCAAAATTTTGACTTTAAAAATAGAAAACGATTGCATTAATCACTTCTAGATGATCTGTCATTTGCACGGCCATAGCATTTCATATCGTGCAACTGATCAAGGCGAAAAAGGAGGTAATAGGAGCCATACCGGCCAAATGAAATGGAGGCATAAACCCAAAAAATGAACTAATTTTAAGAGGACACATGATTGGCAGCAAGGTATTAAAGAATATTCTAGCATTATTACGTAAAACATAAATGGAATTTATACCAATATTTGGATGTTAAATATTAGTTGAACTTATATTTCATTGTAATGTTATGATCCAGAGCATTCATTACTATTTCTGTCGGATCTTTTCGAAGTTGTACCTGTAAAAAACACTTTGACTGGAGTGCAGAAATCATTTATCTTTTCTTTATTTTCTACAATTAATACAAGTTTGTAAAGATAAAAAGGAAGTTGTAGAAGCATCAATATATTTATCTTCAACTGATTGTTCTTCCTAAAATCTCCACAAAGACATGAAAAAAATTTTAAAAAAAAAATACATACAACTATAAATTTTATTTTCTTCAAGAAATTGTGTAGTTGGGGAAGTGTTTTCTAGAATTAGATGGCAGTTTTAGCTGGGAAAATTTCTTTCCTAGAGTATTAATTCATAAAAAGTAGAGAGTTCAACTTACATCATGAAGACAAACAATACCAACATGGCCGGGCTTATCAATGATAGATCAAAAACCGATTCCCCAGAATGCCTCGAATTGATAACTTGAAACAATGAGGCCACCAGCTTCTGAGCTATACTTAGATCAGCTGTCGAATTTGAATTCCATTCCAATAAGCAAAACAATAACAACTGTAAAATTATGAACCCTAAAGCCGTAATTACCAAAAAGGTAGAATGAAGTCCAGAGAGAAGATGCATATATCCTAGTGCTGTTGGATTCGTCAGCATGTAGGTGAATTCGGCTCTTTTTGTGATTTTTTGCAAAGTCCAGATTAAAAAACGGAGACATGGAGGAAATAATGTGTTCCCCATGAGGATTTGCGGGATTAGAATGAAGAGAAGCCCCGATTGTTTCTTGAAAATCATCATGTTTTCATTAGTTGGAAGAAATCCACAATTGGTAAATGACGAAACTATTGTGAATGCTGAAAATGTTATCAAATTAAGGCCCTTTTTCCTGAGCACTTCTCTTGCACTTGGGACAGTAGTAGTGTAGACTGATACCAATGTGAATCCAAACAAATGAACTGACAGGATATAAAACAGAACAGCATAAGCCAAGAGTTCAATTGACCCTTTCCCATTTTCTGAACTGGAATAAGAATTCTGATCATGAGATGTTTTCTGATCAAGAGAAACCGTACCAAGCTGGATGCGATGAACGATTTCGTCAGAGATTGAATTTGAATAATGAGAGCTTGTGTTATAAGACTCAATGTTGCTTTCCCTTTTCCGGAATGAAGTGTTCTTGAACTTCTGCAACTGAAGACCCAAGAAGGATGTGAACACTTCCCCACCCGCAAACATCATAATCATTAAAAGGATCAGCTGGGCATTGGAGAAAACCTCCATTTCAACTGTCGAAGAGCTTGAAACTGTCACAGCAGAAACAGAGGTGAAGAATATATCAATGTCTTTGGGAGTAAATGAGGCAGATTTGGGATTTGAGACCTTCAAAGACAAATAACCGACAATCGAAAAGATGATAAAATAACATAACTCAATCCAGAATAGATTGATTTCGAGAATGAGAACGTGAAGGAGATGTAAGAAGTGGTTGCATAAGAATAATAATTTCGTTCTTATACAGTTGAAGAAGTTCTTTATTCCACCGGCAAAAGCAAGAAGCTTCATCACATTTGACTTTAGCAAGTGAAGTGATTTGAGAATTGCGAGCCTGCAGGAATGGGAGCATTGTTTATAACAGAGCACTGCACGTGACCCGGCTGGAACTTGTACCATCCAAATTGGTCTTCAAATTGCTAATGATATGTCTGAACTGTGTGGGAGACAGTTCTGATTCTGAGATGGTTCCAAAATTCTTATTAAAAAAAATAATAAATTCTGAAAAATGTTACTTTTAACATTTAAAATAAATAAATACAAATGATATTTAAAAACTACATTTCAATTATAATAAAAAATGATGCATCATGAGCCATCATTATCATGAGTACAATTAAAAATATTAGTATCTAACATAATACTAGTTATTTTGTAATTCTAGTTATATAAGATTTTGTCATGTCACATCCCCAAGTTTAGACATAACTAATTCCCTCCGGGGGCACCTAGATGGGGAAATAAAATGGAGGGAATGGAAATCATTCCATTTCCCCTGCTTGGATAGGGAGAATGGAATGGAGAAATGGAAATTAATTACCTCAAATTGGGGTTTCCCATACCCCCAATATTGGGGGGTATGGAAGCTAGGTAATGGAATGGATTTTTTTAATTAATATTATAACCAATTAATACTAACTAATTAATTAACTAATACTAATTAATTAATTAATATTAATTAATTTATTATTAACTTATTATTATTAAAAGTAATAATAAATTAATTAATTAAGATTAATTTAATTAATCATTCATTTACTTAATATTATAAATTAAATAATTAATTATTAATTAATTAGTCTAATTTATTAATAGTAATTATTATAATTAATGTATAATTAATATTAATTAATTTATAATTAATTAATTGATAATATTAATTAATTAATAATTATTACTAACTAATTAATTAACTAATACTAACTAATTAATTAATGTTATTGTTATAATTAATACTAAATAATTAACTAATACTAATTAATTAATTAATCTTAATTATTATAATTAATATAAATTAATTTATTATTAACTTATTATTATTAAGTAATAATAAATTAACTAATTAAGATTAATTTAATTATTCATTCATTTACTTAATATTGTAATTTAATATTAATAATTAATTAATCTCATTTACTAATATTAATTATTATAATTAATATTAATTAATTATTAATTAATTAAAATTAATTTAATCAATAATATTTTTATTAATAATTAATTAATTTAATATTATAATAAATAAATAACTAATAATAAGTAATTAATTAATACTAATTATTACAATTAATTTATAATCATTTCTATTTCTTAACAAAAACCAACTACTATTCTTACTAATCATTCCCATTCCCCAGCACAAACCAATCAGCAGAATTATAATGAAAGACCCCACTATCATTTCCATTACCTTTCCTATTCCCTCAAACATGCCAGGCACCCGCTAATTGTTCTGATTCGGGATTTGATCATGACAATGATTCTCCTTTCGTATGCAATTTGGCTAAACTTCATGTTGTGCACAGAATATCGAACTATTTAAAGAGGAACAAATATTCCAACATGAAAATTAAAAGATTTGCCATGATCAAACTCTAGTGTTCCAACTTCCAATTTTCATGATCAAATTCCAGCGATCAAACTCCCAATTGTGCCCACCTTAATATTCTTCCCCCACTTTTTGTTCAACTAGAGAATCATAGTTAGATGTGTCCAAAGCCGATGAATAACAAAATTTATTTCTCAACTGATATAGTTATAATGAGCACGTTACTATAATACCATAATATTCAATTGCTGTGTCTATATATATATATATATATATATGTGTGTGTGTGTATATAGATTTCAACAATTCTTGGCAATATATATTATTAAATTCAACAAGCAATTAGGGCATACTTGGTCTGCCAGTACATTTACATCTCATGTGCGTTGATTTGGCAATTGACGTCATGGCATCTGCTATTCCCACACAATTTTGGTTCACCATTGATTTTTAGCATATGGAATAGGCGTTCAATTTCAAATTTCTTTTGCTCATAAAATTCAAACTTGAGAGCAACAATATCAATAAAGAGTGAAGAGCAATGGACTCTACTATTGAGTGAGGTTTTGAGAGTACTTGGATTAGTTGTAATGTTTAAGAACTAAAAGTGAGATATGTTTTGAATTAAAGTTTGTATTGTTGGCGAGTGATATTTGAGTGTTATCTTTTGTATTAGCTTTTCAATTCATGATAAGATGCATAATTGCATATTTATTAGGTCAATTTCTTTGTGTTTAAGTGATTAAAATGCTTATTTATATGAATATTAAGTGTTTTTTATTATTGATGGATAGATTGAGTTTTGGTAAAAAATTTATAAAAAAAAAAAAAATTATATTTTTTAAATTCTTTAAAATTTTCTTTTTTCTTTTGTTTTATTAGTTATTTCAGTCCATGAGTCCATACATTCATGAGGAGGTTTGGTGGTGAATTATAAATTTGTTGTATGTAACTTGATGATGAACTTGATGATTGAATTTTATTCTTTGCGGTCACCCCAGTCCTTGTGAGTTGTGAAGATAAAAGAGGTCAAGCAAAAGAAAAAACAAGAAAAAAAAAAAAGAAAAAAACATGCAAGGTCAATTTGCATCATTGCTGTTTCACCAATTTCATTACATTCAAAGAAAGAAAAGAAGAAAGAAAAAGAAAAAGAACAAAAGAGAAAAAGCTCAATTGATCAAAAAGAATTATTTGAAGTGAGAAAGAGAAGAGGAACAAGAGGAAAACAAAGAGAGAAAAAAGAAAAAACAAAAAAAAAACCAACAAAGAATGATGGAAAAAAACACAAGTGGAACTTTTCAAAATTTTCAGTTTTTTTTTCAAAGTTCAAAGAGTTCTTTTCTTCTTCTCTTTTCTCACTTTCGTCATTAATTTTAGAACAGGTCTTGGTCTTCTTGATCAAACACTACAAGAGATAAAACTCGAAGGGACAAAAAACTTAGAGATAGAACTGTGATTAAACAAAAAATTAGTAAAAAAAAAAAAAAAATTTTTCATTTTTTTTTGAATTTTCTTTTCTTTTCTCAATTTTTTTTCAATTCAATTACTCAATCAACACTCAATATACCAAATTTAACAATCAATAAAGAAAAAGCTAAAAGAAAAGACAAAAGAAAAGACAAGCAAAAATAAGTTAAAAAAAAGAAACATGGATATGCCGCATAAATTGCATTTGATATCAAGAGAGAAATATTTGCAGAATCCTTTTAGCTTTATTTTTCTAAAGAAAGATTTTATTTTTAAAGAAAGAGAGTGCAAAAAAGAAAAAAAAATGCCTCAAAAAATGCAAAAAAAAAACAAAAGAAAAAGGCAAAAAAAGAAAAAGAAAAAGAAAAAAAAGAAAAAGAAAAAAAAAAAAGAAAAAAAAAGAAAAAGAAAAAAAAAAATAAAAAAGAAAAACAAACAAAACAAAGAAAAAAGAAAAAAAAAAAGAAATGAAAACAAGAACTGAAAAAAGAAAGAAAAAGAAAAGTTTTATTTTATTAAAAAGAAACCAAGCACAAAAGAAACCAAGCACAAGTCTGAACAACAAAAGAGAGCAAAACACTTTTATAAATAAGAAAAGCTTATAAATGAGAAAGATATCCCATAATAGAAATTTATTATATTTTAAGAAGAAAGTAGATTTTGATTAGATTTTCTTTAGATTTTTATTTTTTTTTTTCTATTTTTTTTTTTCTTTCTTTTTTTTTTTTTTAGTTTTTTTTTTTTTTTTTTTCTTTTTTTTTTTTTTTTTTTTTTTTTTTGTTTTTTTTCGTTTCATTTTTTGTTTCATTTTTCTTTTTTTTCTTTGCTTTCTTTTTTTCTTTTGAACTTTGCTGCCTTTATTCTCATTTTTCTTATTTAACACTTGCCATTTTCTCTTTTTCTCTCTTCTTCCTTTTTTTCTTCTTTTCTTTCTTCTCTTCTTTCTCTTCTTCTTTTCTTTCCTGCTTCTTCTTCTGTTCTTTCTTTTCTTCTTCTGTTTTTCTCCCTCTTGTTCCAGTCTTCTTCTTTGTTTGTGTTTGTAGTAAATCTAAGAAGGACTTGACAAGCTTGGAAGCAAAAGCCTTTACAAAGATCTCTGGGAAAATTTTTTCTCACAAAAAGTCAAAGTTTAAGTTTTGGCTTTTGAAAGTGGCTTGAGTATTTTTTTTATCTTTTTTTTTTTTCATTTTTATTATTTTTAAATTTTTTAATTTTTCTTTTTTTGTTTTTATTTGTATTTTTTTTATATTTTTTCTAACTATTATTCTTATTAAGAATTAATATGTCTTAATAATTTTTTTCTATTAATATTTTTTTTAAATTAATTTTCTAATATTTTTATCTTATCTTTGTGCTTATCAATTATTTTGATGCTTTTTGTCAAGTTCATTGAGATAAATATTTAGTTGATCATTTATTGGAGGAGAATAAGATAAAATTCATGTAGAGTTGAGTTATATGAAGTTCATTGATATAAATGTATAATTATTTTATAAGAGAATCCATAATATATGGAATGAGTTCATAATTTATGAAATTCACATAGGAATATAGTGGTAATAATTAGAAATTAATTTATTATTTAGAATAGAATTTTAATTATTAGGAGGATTTAGATAATCTCAAAGATTAGATTCAAATGATAGAAATAGATGAATATTTTAAATTAAGAATTAAATTTTATTATAAAAATATTTGAATTTAAAGATGGAAAAATTATTTTTTTTTATTTTGTTTTTTTTTTTAGTTTTATTTTTATTTTTTTTTTTTAATTTTTTTAAATTTTTTTTAAATTTAAATATCTTTTAAAATTTTAAATTTATTTTAGATTTAAATAAAAATTATACAATTCACTAGTATTTTCATATTTTTTCCAATAGTTTGGCTAGGTTGGTGTGATTGCTTAGGTTCTTGAATTAATGGTCTGGTGCTATTATTGCCATTTAAATTCAACAATTTGGTGTCATAGTGGGTTTATTCTTAGACTAGTTTCTAAAGTTTCTTAAAAGTCATTACGAGATAATGTTCTTTGGAAATGCGGTAGCGGCTATGCAAAGTTGATAATGGCAAAAGTTTACATCTCAGCTGGAAATATTGTGAAGTTAGAAATGTGGTTATTGGAGTACTCATATGAAATCCTACCTTCTCAAACAGGATTGATAGGCTATAACATGACACTAACAATAGAAGCTGAGCCTTTGTCAAAAATGGAAAATCAAAGTTTGCAAGGCCATATAAACTTTAACTATGGCTATCGAAGATGATTTCCTAAGTGGATCATAGGTGTAAAGATACTGAGAAAGGCATGCAATGCATTCAAAGCATTTTTTGCAAAGAAAAATTACGTAAAACATTAAAAACTTAGCAATGAATTACTCCCTTTGATCCAAGAGTTCACTTTATATTTGTGACCACTTTTTTTAAGTGACAAAGTACAAGATACACTAAATGCATGATTAAATTTATATTTTTACATTTTTAACCTTAGTTTTTAATTTGGGTTATACATTGTGAGAGTAGAATAAGAATTTCAATAAAAAGTGAACTCTGTTTTTGGGACAAATAAAATTTTTAAAATTGAATTCTTTTTTTGGTGTAGAGGTAGTACAATTTATTTCACATCAAAATATGATAGTTGAAAATTTTTTCTCCAAGGTTCGTGATGAAATATCCAAACTAGAGTCTAACAATATTATTAGTGACACACAGATAACAAGAATCATTGTCCATAGTTTTAAACTAGAAAACAAGGGTATTGTCACAATTCTTACCGTGTTGAAAAGTTTACTACCAATTAGAAAGTCCAGACAGGACTCTGTATGAAGTTTCAATTGAAAATGTTGCCAAACCCTTTATAGTAGACAACGAGGTTATCAAGATACGAGAATACAAGATGATCAAAATAGGTTAGAAGGAGGGCAAAGACCATGGAAAAAAAATAATGGTGGAGTCATAATAAAAGAGAAGTTAGTCAAAACCAAGTTGTAGATGGATGGCCAAGGTAGACAATGTTAAGGCCCAAAAAACCAAAATAGCAGAACAATAATGCTACAAATATGAAAAAATAGGTCACTGTACCAGAGTTTGTAGATAGTAAGTAGCTGAAGGTAATGCTGCTCATCCCTAAACAATAAATGAGAATGAAGAAGACTAGGATATACAAATATTTTTTGCAATACAGAAACTTGCAACTTATTCTACTGATCCAGAGAAAAAGCATGCCCTAACAACTAGAAGTACTAAAATTTTTAATTATACTGATGATTGGATTGTTGATTCGGGGTGTTCTAATCATATGATTAGAGATTTAAAAGAACAAACAAAATTTGACTAAGTATAAAGAAAGTCTACGAAGATGATGGCAGATACTTCCAAATTACCAGTCACTCATATTGGTAACGTAACTCTATTACCTTAGTTCAGTTCTTAATAGGTTGAATTAAAAGATGTTTGTTTTGTTCTTAGAATGAAAAAAAAAATTGCACTTAGTGTCCCCATTGATAGCTAGTAGTCAGTATATGTTATTTAGACCCTATAATGTCAAAGTGTACAAAAATTCAAAACTAATATATGTACTAGTGATGCAAGAGTGGAAATTGGAAATGGAATTAGTCTATGTGATGTTAGCACAAAAAACTTATATTAACAAAACAAAAAAGACTGATGTAGCTGGCTTGTGACACGCTCAATTAATTGTGCTATGTGAGTTATATCAATTAAGTGGATCATGATGAACAAAATCAATACTAATAGGCCTTCCTTAGTTAAACGTTATAGAGGATACATGTTGTGTTTGTTGTTAGTATGGGAAAGCTCATCAACTTCCATATGAAGAGTTAATATTCATAACTAAAGTGTTTTTGGAGCTTATGCACACAGATGCATTTGGTAGAGTGCGGCAACCATCACTTAGTGGCATGAATATATATATGATTACCTTTTTTAATGATTTTTTTAGACATGTTTAGGTTGATTTTATAAATGAAAAGTTAGAAACCTTGGCCAAGTTCAAAGAATTCAAGTAGGTAGCAGAGAAAGAAGGTCAAAAAATAAAATGCCTACACAATAACAATTGAGGTGAATATTTATCTAATCCATTCACCAAGTTTCTCTAAGAGAGCAAGTAGTTGACTTATCCTAGCAGAATGCAAGAATTGACATTTTGTAAAAATATGCAAAGTATGACATATACCAAAGTATATCTCATTGATTTTGGATAGAATGCATGAAAATTGTAACTTATGGGATCAATATTAAGCTATCTTAACGGAAGTTGGGATTTCTTTCACTATTTGAGAAGTTATCGAACATGAGATATATTATTACCTCTCTTTTTTTTTCCAAAAATGATAATTGTATTTACTTTTCAAAAAAAAAAATCACTATATACAAATTGCCCACTAGTATGACTTTCTTAGTACTCATTTTAAGTTTAAGGCCCAACAAAAAGAATTTTTCCTTTGTGCCTATCCCACTACGTCACTAGGCCACTACTATACGACCTGCTTATATGGCCAAAAAGATCGAAACAAAGCAAGACTTAACAAAATTCATATTCCAAGGTGAGCCCTCAACTATATCCACCTATAGCGTGTTAGGTAACCTTCCACCTTGAGAGCTAGTTACTCTACCCACTCTAGCTTATACTTCTCAACCCCCTCTATAGTCAATGGGTACCGCTGAAACTAATCATCAGTTCCTAGTCCCTACTTCATCTTACTACAATTGCATCAGTTATGATCTCCTCCCTTTTTACTAATTGCTTGGAACTCCAACAACTCTGTTATTGCTAGGTCCACTACGATTTTTTCGTCCCTCCACTCTTTTTGGAACAACCAAAGATTTCTTATTTTTTAAGGCATCCAAATTATATAAACAGTCAATTGAGCTCTGTCTTACCAATTATTACCTTTTCTCCTTGCGCATAGGTTTTGTCACTAGTTTTTGAAGGTCCATTCTTGTGAATCCAAATCCTTCTATTTCACTGGTGTAATTTTTCATACTAGCCTTGCTCTATGACAGTAGAGTTAAACATACTCTATTGTTTCCTTTTGTTCTCTAGATATATGACATATTGGATCCTATTGGATGTTTTTCTTCTTCAACTGGTCCTTTGTAGGTAAAATAACATGTCAACACCTCCAAAGAAAATGCTTAAGCTTCCCTTTGATTCCTAGCTTCCAGGTTTTCCTTCATATACCTTTCAGTGTTCCTCTGGCTATACTATATTTTGTTTTTTGGGGTTGCTACAAGTGTTCCCCAAGTGCCTTCTAATATGCTAACTATATAGTGTAGATTCCTTACTCGCCGGGCTACCAAATTAACTTGTCCCTACTTCCATTTAGCTTGATTGGAATGGCTAAAATAGTTTTACCATCATAGCTGTTGAAAATGTGTCCAAACAGATCCTTGTTCCAGTCTTTACCATCTTAGTTCATGAGCCAGCTGACCCAAGTAACTTGCTCCTTTCAGGTAGGTAATGGGGTTGGGTTTCCTCGTTGTTTGCACGAAATCCAGGGGTGATCCCAAATTCTGATGGATTTCCCACCCCTACTTGAAATCTTACCTCTTTTTGTATAATGTATCTTGCTTCCATCCAACTCTTCTATAGCCAAGACGTATTACCTTCCTTATGAGCCATCAATAACCCCCCATTAGGGAAATACTTCGCCTTCATCACCTTGCTCATAAGAAGATTAGGTTGGGTGATTGGCCTCCATAGTTGCTCAGCTAACAATGCATCATTAAATAATTGAATATTCTTGAAACCGAGCCCCCCTCCTCCTTAGGTGTAGCTAGGTCCCTCCAAGCTTTCCAATGGATTTTTGGATTCCCCTTCTCCTTTTTACCCCACTAGAAGTTTGTTGAGTTCCTAACAATGTCCTAACAAACACTACTAGATAGTTTGAAGCAGGCCATCACATATGTTGGAAGCATATCACTTACTGCTTTGATGAGAACCTCTTTCTCATCCAAGTTTAGAAACTTGTTCTTCCATCCTTTGAGTATTTTCTACACCCTTTCCACAACGTATACAAACACTTCCCTCTTAGACCTTCTTATATGCATAGGCAAGCCTAGATATTTTGCATTTTTTGCTTCTTGATCTCGTTCAGAGTTTGTCATATGGCATCCTTGTGCTGCTTAGATATGTTTCTACTAAAGATGACTGACGACTTGCCTAGATTCACCATTTGGCCAAAGAACTTGTTTAGTTGGCCAACAGTACATTTATCTTCTTTGCTTATTCTATATCTACTTCACAAAATAGAAGAGAGTCATCTGCAAACAAAAGATGAGTGATTAATGGTCCCTTGCTATTTACTTTCATGCCCCTCTAGTCACCTTTCATATTTGCTTGCCTAATCATATTCGGGAATGCTTCGAAAATGATTAAGAACATGTAAGGTGAAATTGGATCTCTCTGCCTCAAACCCCTTGTTGGATGGATGTATCCACATTTCTCCCCCATTGATGTTAATTGAAAAGGTGGAAGAGCTAATATATTGCCTAATCCATTCTATGAAAATGCAAGAGAACCCCATTTTCCTGAACACTTCACACAGAAAATTCCGTGTTATTATATCATAAGCCTTAGCCATGTCTAGCTTTAATGCCATGAACCCCTTTTTTTTTTATCGAATGTAAAAAAATTACTTTTGCAAAAAAGGAGTTTACAAAAAATTCATCCCATCCCCGGTAAAGTATAACTGCTAGTAGCTAAGCCAAGCTAAAACTAGCTAAACTAGCTAGCTTACAAGTCATCATATAATCTCATCACTCCCCGTTACTAATGCGTACCACACCTTGTACACTTGTGTTGATCCCCTGTGTAACCTCCTCGGAATTGGGGACGCCCCTCAAAATGTAATGTCGGTTCCACCAACAACCATAGTACACAATACAAGCACATCAGGCCATCTCCTTCTTCAACCCGATCCAGTTTGTCCCTCGAGCCCTTATTGTCTTGTTGAACTCCAAAGTATTCATTTCCCGTCCTACTACACCACCCCCCCTTACCGCTGTCATATATACAAAAGAAAAAATGAATGAAAAAATAAAATAGGTGTATCCCTTATGCTTAGAATATAAAGTATGGGTACACTCATGAGTAACTACCACATTATCTAAGATCTATCTCCAAGAATAAAGCTACTTGGTAAGGACTAAGGCATTTATGAAGGCAGATTTTCAATCTTTCAGCTATAATTTTAGATATAAATTTATACACATCATTGCACAAGCTGATTGGTCTATAGTGAGAGCAATTGAGGTGGGTTTTTAAATTTTGGGATTAGATTAATCAATGTGTGGTTCATTTCTTTAAGAAATTTCTTTTTAGAAATTTTTTTTTTAACAGCATTGCAAATATCCTCTTTGATTACATTCCAATAAGACTAGAAGACAAAAGAGGTCATATTATCTAGGCCGGGAGTTCTATTAGGATGCATTTGAAAGAGTGCCTTTGTCATCTCATCTTCTTCCACTGGCCATATCAATCTTTCATTCATTTCCTTGGTAATGAATAGTGGGATAACATCAAACCCTTCATGAAATTGTTGTGGATTGGAGGAAGTAAACAACTGTTTGTAAAAACCCAATATCTCTTCTTTTACTTTCTTTGGTTTCTCACAAATCTAGCCATCACCACTCACTATCTGTCAATAGCATTCTGCCTCATTCTACTCACTGTGCATGCATGGAAGAACTTTATATTCCTATTGCCTTCTTAAAGCCATTGTATCCTAGCCTTTTGTCTCCAATATGTCTCATTCTCTCGATAGGCTATGCTAAGTTCAGCTTTCAGCCAGCTTCACTCATTCCAGTTCCTATTACCCTCTTGATTTCTCACCTCTTCCAATTTTCCTTTAATATTTGAAATTTGTTTAGCTGAATTGAGTTCTTACGTATGACTCTATTTTAGTAGTTCTAACTTGCATTATTTTATCTTTAAGCAAATTTGGTACAATGGAGTTCCTGGTTGTCCTTTCCCGTACACTTGTTCAATGATCTTCTGCATCTCCTCCTTCTTGATCCATCTTCTATCAAATACAAATCTCTTTTTCACTTGTTGCTTATTAGGAGCTATGTCTAGTGGTAGGAGTGAGTGATCTGAGGACTGCCTATTGATGTGGTACACTTTCGCCGATTGATTTTTCCATCAGCCAGTTGGGGTCTCCAAAGAACCTATCTAACCTCTCATCAACAAATCCTTTTCCTTTTCTATTATTAGCTCGAGTGAAGCTTTTCCATATAAAACCTAGGTCCCTTATCTCCGTTCTTCTAATGAAGCTTTTGAATGCCACAAAACTAGATTCAACTCTCACTCTCCCTCATTTTTTTCTCATCTTTATGGACCAAGTCATTAAAGTTGCCTCCTATGAACCATCCATCTCCCTACTCTTGTTTTGGTCTTTTCAAATACCGTCATTGTTCCTCCCTTACTTTTGAATCCATGCTAGCATAAATAAAAACTGCTCAAAACTTTGATATAAATCATACTTTTGCATATGTTTACAAAATGTCATGCTTTTGCCTTAGTCTCCCATAACATTGTACATTCTAGTCGGAAGCAAAAGCTTGTAAATATGATTTTAGATACATTAACTTCTTCAGATCAACAAGCCAATAGCCTTCACTTGGCTCATTCTAGTTCCACAGTCCTCCATTTGTCGTGGAAATGATGTATTTTGCAGACAGTTGCCACAAAACATTTCCTTTTTTTTTTACTCTCAAAAAGAAAAGATTAAATCTAGGTGGTGGCATTTTACTTTTTCCTCAATTGGAAAATTGTAGAAGGTTCACTCAAACCTCTACAATTCGATACACACACCTTCATGATTCATTTTGGGACCATTCTAGGCTAGTTGCCCCCACCTTCACTTCACTTATATTTCTTTCTGTTGCTTGCCTTTTTTTCGGTACCTTGACTCATCTTCTTCTTTCATTTCCTGCTTCTCATTTAGTCGGCTCTATTCCTTTCTTTTTCCTAATATTGAATTAGCCACTACGTCATCCTCATTGCTGCCTTCTACCCTATTTATTTTCTTGCCTATCCTTGTCTTTCTTTTTACCTGCCTTAGAGCCCTTTGATTGTCTCCTTTTGTAGATAATTTTTTAGACTTCTTTCCTTCCTTAACTACTTCATACAGCCCTCTGTCTGAAGCATCCCAGATGATATTAACATTAATCAGTTCCGTAGTTTGGACCTCATGGTTTCTTCCATTTTCTCCCTACTCATTTTCTATCTCTACTGGTTCTTGCAGTTTATCTCCACTTTCCAGCTAATTATTTTCATTTGCTCACAACTGGTTATCCACTATTCCTTTCAGCTCCTACTCCCATCTTCTTGGAACTGTTCTCAGCTTAGATGGTCGTCCATCATAGGCTAGAATCCTTGCCTTTTGCCACTGTTCTTGCTCCCTAGTCCTTAACTTCCTACTGCCCTTGGTTTGACCGTCCAGACCAGCTGATTGTTCATCTGCATATATAATTACCTCTTGCTAGCAAGTTCCTTTGTCCATGTATTGTGACTGACTACTTTTTTTCCCTACATCCTCTAGCCTTTTTTTTCCTAATTGATCTGTCCCAACTCAGAGCTCACTTAGCTCTCCTTCAACTGACCTTCTTGCATTTTTCCCTCCCTATTTGACCTCTGATATCCCCAAAACTAGCTTCCTGTAAACCAAATGTGTGCACCTCAGCATCATTTTCCTTTGGCCCTTTTAAATTGCTGACCTTCTTTCTGCTAATCCTCTCTGTAGCTTTCCCTCTCCTCTCTCTCTTAGGCATTTATTTTGGTCCCTACTGCCCTCAACCATTCACCAAATTGGCCTTTTTTTATTGTTTTTTTTTTTTTTTGATATCCTCACTCTCTGTTGACACATTTTTTCTCCATGTCCTACTCTCTCACAGTAATGGAAAAATGCAACAAGGTTTTCATACTTAAAAGAAATCCAGCATGTCTTTTGTAGAAGTTTCATAACAGTACCTCAAAAAAGGGGTTTGCTAAGGTCGATTATAACCAAAATTTGCAACTGTTTGCCTACTTTACTTCTAGATTCTGATAGCCAAATATTAGCCACATTCTGAAACAACATACTGATTCTAAACCCTGTTTTCCTTGTCAACCACTGATACGAGAGGTTCTAGATTTGAACCCAAAGTTCAATCGTCTGAAAATTATTTGGATTTAGCTGCAGTTGTTTGGTTCATTCCTTCAAGATTATATATTGTTGGTTAAATATCAATCATTTACTCTGTAGAACTTTGTGTTTGTTAGCTTTATTCTTAAACAGAAACTGAAAGATGCTAGCTCCTAGCTCCCTGATTAAGAACGGTTTAGAGGTCGGCCATAATCCCTGCAAAGTATTTCTCAACCCTATGAAATTCACCCTTTTTTCTCAAAAATTTTGCCAATCAAGCTTCGACCACATTCCTTCTTACTAGCCTTAACATCCTTTTTCTTCATATTCATTCTGTCTTCTTCCTTCTTAGATAGCTTGATCTTTTGGAATAAACCAGTCGTCTCAATTTCAACGTCCAAATTTGATGTACCCCCCTAGCCATACCTTAGTCTGTGTTTCCAAAGACCGATTTGGCTTGTACGAAGAAGAGAGATAAAGAGCACTAGAAAGAAAACCTTGAAACACAACCCAGCTCCTAGGATAAATAAGCAAGAAACAATGAGCAAGCAGCAAGGGCAGGGAATGACCACTAGACACTTAGATCTATTGTATAGCAAAACAGGAGGATAGGAAGCTTGATTTAATTTGATTCCGAACTAAATTGAAGCAGTATTTGTTGGAAAGAAATCAGCAAACCCTAGCTTGTTCTCTTTAGCTCTGTCTGAAGCAAAGAGACAAACTTAATTTTGTATTAAGGATGCACTTTGACATATTCCCCCCACTTTTTTTTTCTTGACTCAACGCATTAGTCATAACATTCTATCAACTTGGCCAAAGCAACTAGTCAAAATCAAATTTAAACAAAACATCTTGCCATCTAGTTTATTTAAGAGTCAGTTTCTTTTGAGTTTTAAAGTAAGTATTTATCACATTATCCATCACAACTGTGAACTTAATTTTTAAAAAATAGTGCTTCCAAAATTTGAAGTAATGCATTATAATAGTCATTTCTTTTCTATGAGTGGCATATCTCTATTCTCAATCTTTCAACTTCCAATGCTTGAAAACAACAAGGTGTTTGTTCTACGCCAACACACCTATGATGATATAGTCTAAGTTATCTATTTGTACTTCAAATGGTATTTTAAAATCAAGTAAATTTAGCATAGACTCAGTAGCAAGGGCCTTTTTTTTTTTTTTTATCTCTAAAGGCCTTATCATAGCCTATGTTCTAATCCCATTTCACATCTTTCTTAAGTAGATTTGTCAAGATAGAAACTGGCCAATCAATCATAATCTCCATCTTTATATGATCCATTTTGATGTGGCATTGGTTAAGAACATGGCCAAAAAAGTAATATGTTATCTACAAAATTTACATCAATCTACAAAGTTCATGTTCAATCAATCTCTGAAACACAAGCTATAGATGTGCGACATGGTCATCAAAGGTTTTAAAATAAATCACAATATCATCTAATTAGGAAACTAGAATTTATCCAAAAATTCATACATGATATCATTTATCAAATTGCAAAATGTAGTTGTTGAATTATTTGTACCCATGCTACAATCAAATGATTTTTTTTGGATAAGTCGTTAGACCTAATGATAGCTAGGTAAACCAAATGGCATAACTAAAAACTCAAAGGAACCATATTAGGTCATGATAGTCATCTTATAATCATCCCCTTAGGCTATGCAAACCTGCCAATAGCTAGATGTTAGGTTAATTTTTGTGAAAAACTGACCTTCACCAACTGATAGAACAAGTTGTGAGTGTTGGACACTAGATACTTGTTCTTGATAGTTAGCTAATTAAGAGCCCCATAGCCCTATAATTCACATAAAATTTCAAGAAGACATCAATTTTCTTCTTAAAAAGAGAAAGGGCACCATAAGAAGCCTTAACTTGTCTTATCAACTGATTATCTAGCAACTCATCTGATTGGAGTCTAAGTTCAACTAACTTAGTAGGGGACATCTGGCAAGGAGCTTGTACTGGTGGTTTTGCTCCTGGGATCAAATCAATTTTATGATCCACAGCACATTTTGAAAGTAATTTCTTAGACAGATCCATAGGCATGATATTAACAAATTCATCAAGCAATTAACAATAATCATAACTAGAAATATAAATTTACCATGTTTTAAATTGTTCTCAATTTGAATAGCCAAGAAAACACCCTTACCTTTATTAATGCCAACACTCAAAGGCTTCATCACATTGTGCCATATGAATATGGGTTTGTTCTCATATGCAATCATCAAGCCATCCAAGGGTGTTAAGGGTAGGTGGGTTCAGATACAAATTTTTTTTCTAAGAATGATGCTATAGATGTTTAACTTTATTATAACTATCATATTAGAAGATTATTTTCAGCCATCCATGGTCAAATCCACTATACAACAACCCAGGATAGCTGTGGCCTCAACATTTTTTGTTTTAATCTTACTGTTGTGAGGCTCAAGTTTCATATTAAATTGATGTACTTCACAATCAGTTATAAAATCTATGGGTGTCACGAGTATCCATAAAAGTATAAATATCAAAGCTATTCATCTTGGATTTCACATACATCAACTTATGTTGTAGAATTGAGGCTTTCACAATAGAAATTTCATTTAACAATTACAAAGATTCACATGGGTAGGGGCTTTGTCAAGCAAATTAGCCAGCCCATCTATAATGGCATTTACCTTTTTCTTTCTGGGGGCAATCTTCGTGATGCAAATTCTAGTTTATGGCGATCATTATTTTTGGTTCATCACTTTTGTGATTGAATAAGGGGTGATAAAACTACAAAGAGGTTGAGTTATGAGTTTAGATTTAGGCTCAAAAAGTGTTCACCAATCAATTATGGTGCATGTCCAAATTCGACTTTGTCTTATGGATTTGATTAATTTTTATTAAGTCCTTAATTGTAGTGTAATTACTCATGGTTCTTGTATTTAAACTCTTCAATTTATTAGAAAACCAAATGTCATAAAAATAAAGGGTAAGTGTAGGTTGGGCAAAAGGGCTCAACCCTAATTAGAGATTTAATTTGTTAGTTTTGTTGTTTTAAATTTTTTCTTGACCAATCTTTTCAAGGGACATTCTAGATGGTTTCCTAATTAAAATATTGATCAAGTAATTAATTTAGATTTTGTTTTAGACTAGATTTATTGGTTGGAAGAATTAGAATTTTTCCTAAACATTTAAATGTAGCTAATCTAACGAATAGAATTCTTTATGTTCTAGAATGAGTCTTGTAATTAGGTAATATTTTGATTGCCCCTTAACCGTATAAATAGAGCATGAGCGGCTGAAATTTCATATGCATTATTCATCAATAAAGTTTTTTTGTGAGGTTCTTCACAATTTTAAATTCTTTTGTGAACTTTTGAGTACATTAAGGTTGTCCTTGTGCTACTCTATTAACTTGTCAAGTTAAGTATTGTTTGCTTAACTTATAGCTTTGTTTCTATCCATATTAATATCAAGGTTTTAGTCTACATTGTTAGACTATGGTCAAGGACTTTCTTTTACCATAAAACCAGTAGTTCAATTCCTTATTCAGGTTGTACTTTGGGCCATGCATATGTATGTGGGGTTTTAGGTCAAATTCCCTAAGGGTTCACATTGCAATTTGGGTAACCATATTGGAGTGTTCATAACTTCTTCTTCTTCTTTTTCTTTTTTTTTTATATTTGTTCTTGTAGGCTATTTTCTTGTTCTTTTTCTTAATTTTTCTTTCCCATGATCCCTCTTCCTTCCTCCTATTCTTTGTTCTTGTTTTCTTTGTGAATTATCTATAAATATTCTTCTCCTAGAATCTTGTTTGGTTTGTTATAGTTTCTGCTTGTTGAATTGAACCTGTTTCTTGATTTTCAAGAAACTCTATGTTCTTCCATAAAGAAAAAGGAGTTTCATATTTTATTTTTTAAAAAAAAAAGAGAGAGAGAAAAACTCAGACTATTCATGGTACTATTCACTAGTATTGTTCATGATTACTTTTCATCAATACTATTCATCATTCTTTGATGCATTTTCTTGTATTCTGTTTGCTCATCTTATACTTATTTTTTGACATTCTTGATTCTTTTGTAAATATTCCTTGATTGTTCTTGAATTTTTTGAAGCTACTCCTTGAGTTGTTGATTTTTCTTACAGAAAAATTCTTGAAAAGAATCTGAATTAAGGCAGCCACCACTTGAATTATTTTTGCTACATAATTTCTTTGTTCAATCCTTGTCTAATTGTAATTATTTCTTGATTGGATTGCTACTTGTAAACCAATTATAATTATGAGTTGAATTTGAATCCTTGTCTAAAACTAATTTAAGTCTTAATTGGATTTTGGTTGATTCCACATCCCAATTGTGATTTAAAAGTTGATTCCTTGTGCAAAAGAATTTCTATTTTTTTAAATGAACTCGAATTGATTCGTAGTAGGACAAGAATTAAAAACCTACTCCTAAAGGAAATTGGATTACTGAATCCTAGTAAAGAAAAAGATTTGTGTAGTTTTAATCCAGCTTGGATTAACTTTAAACTAGCAATATTTTCATACAAATTATCCCATAAACTTAATCAAATACCCCTAAAATTTGTGAATTTTGCTCCAAGATTCTTTCTTCAAATTTTCCTTGCTTGACCAAAATTCAGCTTAGTCTGTTTTTCTTGTGTTTATTCTTTGATATTTTTTATGTTATTTATTTGGTTTCAAGTTTGACATATTGATAACATTGATATACTTTTGTAAGTTCTATTAACAATTATAAATTGTGAAACTGAGAGAAAAAGGCTTGAGTGATTTTTATGAAATTAAAAGCAAATAAAAGAGATATACACTTAGGTTGAATAGTGTAGGTTTTGGATTAGGGAAAAAGGGTTTTATGAGGGCATGCACTTTTCTTTCTTCTATAGCACTAAATTCAGCTATGGCAGAGGCACCAAAGAAAACAATAGAGCAAAAATCTTTAAGGGAACATATTGCTCATTTAAATCCTATGATGGAGATCATGAATGAGAGGCTCATAACAATAGCATCCAGAAGCAAGAAAGGATCAAAAGGAACTTCACAATCACAATGAACACATCAAAACCCTATGTTCAAAGAGGAAGAATGCATAGGTGACGAGGAAGAGATTGATGTGTCCCATAGCACTCAAAGGAGAGAAGATGCTTCTAGAGTTGAGAAAGACATTGAAAGTATCAAGTTGAAAATTCCACCATTCTTAGGCAAGAGTGATCTTGAAGCCTATTTTGGGTAGAAAAGAACGTCGAGCTTGTGTTTGACGTGCACAACTATTCAGAGAAGAAAAAGATCAAATTGGCTGCAGTTGAATTCATTAACTATTTCATATTGTTTGGTGGGACCAATTAGTCATATCTATAAGGGAAAAAATATAAACTACCTATCAATACTTGGGAGGAAATGAAAGCTGTCATGTACAGAATATTTTTATTAGCACAATACTACTAAGAGTTGTATAGACGATTCCATGGTATCACTCGAGGGTCTGAAATCATGGATGAATACTTCAAGGAGATGGAGGTTGTAATGATTAGAGCCAATGTAAAGGAATATACTAAGGCCACCATGGCCAAATTCTTAGAAGGATTAAATTGAAAAATTGCCAATATTATTGAATTGTATCCCTACTTGATAGTTAAGGAGATGATGCATATGGTTGAAAAAGTTGAAAGGCAATTGAAGGCCCGAGGTTCCTCCAAGCAAAGCACACCATATTCTTCATTATCTTGACATGGTTCATTGACCAATAGAACTTCAAAGATTAAGCTAGAGAAAGTCACCACTCCCAGTACTTCAAAAGCATGTATCATTGCAAAATCGAATGTGTCTACCAAGTAAAATGAGTCCATTCCTAAAACTTCTCATGAGATTACTAGTTTTAAATGCATGGGTAAAAGATATGTTGCATCTCAATGTTCTAATAAACGTATAATGACACTTCAAAATGATGATACTATAGAAACTAAAAGTGATAGGGAATTCAATTATGAGGTAATGCCACCACTAAATGGAAAAAGTGATCAGGAAGTACTACTCGTTAAAGGTTAAACATTGGTGACAATGAGAGTACTTAGTATGAAAATTAAGAGTGAGAATGATGAACAAATGAACAACATCTTCTATTTCATCGCCACATCCAAAATAAGGTATGAATGATCATTAATAATAGTGGTAGTTGTACTAACACAGCTAGCACTACTGTTGTAAATAAACTAAAGCTGCTCAAGACTAATCATTCACACCCTTATCATTTACAATGGTTAAATGAACTTAGGGAAGTACGAACTATGTAAGTGCTAGTTTGGTTCTCCATTGGTAAGTACAAAGAGGAAGTCCTTTGTGATGTGGTACCAATGCAAGTTGGTTATTTACTTCATGGCCATCCTTGGGAGTACGATCAGAGAGCTATTCATAATTGAAATGTAACTCTTATACTCTTGTCATCTCAACAAGTGTATAATGAGTAATTATGATTGAAAAATGATAGTGATGTTTGAGGGATTAATTAGATTGAAGAGTGATGTTTCGAGGGTTTTTGAGAGGTAAATTCAAGAAAAAAGAAATAATGGTAATACAAGGAGATAAATTTTGAAAGAAAAACCATTATCAAAAGAAAGTGAAAAGTCAATAATTTCATAAGGGGAGCTTTATTTGCTAACATTGTTTAATTTGCTGAATTTGTCTCCTTTTTTTTGTAGGGCTTTTAATTGGAATTTTAGTAATCATTAGACTTCTTAAAATTTCAGAAGTTTCACACATTTACTTTGTGTTTGGAAGAAGGCAATTTTACCACACTTTGACACAAACTTAGAGCCTTCAAAATTTTGTGGTAAAAAACTACTGCATGATGGATTGAGGAGAGCTAGATTTTTAAGACATTGATTTTCTTAGCCAAACTATTCCTTCTACTTTCTCAGGTAGTCAATGTATGTTGATTTCATCGAAAGGGTATTGTCAAAAAAATTGGGAACATATGTTTTCAAGGAAAAGTGGAATGTTGTAAACTTTAGTCTACGGTGGTCATCATTTTTTATTCAACATTTTCGTGATTGAATAAGGGATGATTAAACTAAAAAGGGGTCGAGCTATGAGTTTGGATTGAGGCTCAAAAAGTGTTTAACGATCAACCATAGTGCATGTACAAGTTCAACTTTGTCTTATAGGTTTGATTAACTTTTATTAGGTCCTTAATTATAGTGTATGGCCTTTTATTAGGTCCTTAATAGTATGGCCATTTATTTAAGCCCTTTAAAATAATAGTATGGCCTTTAAATTAGCTAAGTTTATCTTTACCAAAAGGGTTTAACCTAATTAGAGTCCTAGTTTGTTACTTTACATTTTTTTTAACGTCGTTCTTGGCCAATCCTTTTAAGGAACCTTTGTTTATGGATTCTTAATGGTAATATTGAACAAGTAACTAATTTAGGTTGTGTTTTAGGTTAAATTCATTGGTTGGAAGAATTGGATTGTTTCCTAAAAATTTAAAGGCAATTCATCCAACCAATAGAATTCTTACATGTTCTAGAAATTTGGAAAAAGAGTCTGGCAATTTGATAATATTTTGCCCACCCTATAAAATCCTATAAATATGGCATGAATGATCGAAATTTCATATGCATTATTCATCAATAAAATTTTTCTGTGAGGTTCTTCACAATTTTAGATTCTTTTGTGAACTTTTGATGCATTAAGATGGTCCTTGTGTTACTTTTGTAAACTTTTGATGCATTAAGGTGGTCCTTGTAACTTATCTAGTTAAGTCTTGTTCCCTTAATTTGTAGTATTACCTCAATCCATATTGATATCAAAGCTCCAATCTACATTGTTAAATTGGGTTCAAGGTCTTTTTTCCACCTTGGAGCGAGTAGTTCAATTCCTTGTTAGGGTTGTTCTTGGGCCATCCATATGTTTGCGGGCTTTTAGGACAAGTTCCCTAAGGGTTCACATCACTTTGGCTAGATAAGATTTGTTACACTTGAAACATCTGCAACTGTTCCTTGTCATTTGTTGTTCTCTTTAGAAATGGTGGACTTACTCTTTGTCACAAACTTTTTCTTTGTTTTCTTGAATGACTTCTCCTTCTTGATTTCTTTCTATCACTTGTTGTGTTGAATGAAGGTTTGAAGTCTAGTAACTTTCCAATAATAGAAGTGGGTTGGGGCAACTTTTACACCTCTTGCCTATTCAACTCAACTTAAGCCCAATTCTGCAACCAAAATATTAAATTGACAAGCATGTCTTGTTCAAACATGTCCCTCATATCAAGCATAAAAAATGTGAACTCTTTTATATGATTTCACACTAACTCGTTTACTTGAGTTCCCTCAATGATTGAATTGCAACACAAGAAGTGTTCATGGACCCAAACTAATCTTTCAATTCTTGAATTAAATCTTCTCAAGTCTCACTCTTTATAGCGTGCTCATTAGTACATCTGGTATGCCACTGTAGCTTGACATCACTAGTCAAATACATTGCAGTAAAGTGCACTTGTTAGCTAATAGAACCTAGGTTGTGTAGAAATATTACTTCATATCCCACAACAATTTCTTTTTTAGGCCACCAAAGCTATTGAGTTCAAGGACTTCAAATTCAGCACCCAATGGACTGTCAATTGAAGGGGTGGGTGTGGCAACAACTACTCTCTTCAATAAGATTACATCCTTAGCCAATTTCTTAATCATCAATGTTTCTTCTTCTTACTTGGCCTTGGTAGTGCTTTCTTTCATAGCCTTCTCAAGATTAAGACTTTCAACCCTCAAAAAACTCAAGGGACAAGTTGATTTCAAAAGAAGAAAAGGAATTGGGACCAGTGGTTGCAAGCACCTATTTCTCTAACTCATCAATGGTGGTGGTTAATCCACCTATGGAACTCTGCTATTACTTGAGCATTTGGAATAGGTTCTAACATTCATCATCTATACCGAGAATGTGAATAATCTTCTCAATAGTCAACTCCATGCAATTGACTTGATTTGTTAAGGCATAATCACCAGTCATGACTATAACCATTAAAAATCACAAGTAACATGAAAGTATTGTAGCCAAAATTGTCATGAAAACTCATATATGATTTTTTTTGCAACAACCAATAGATTTTGAATTCTCTATTAATCTGTCCTCAAAAATCCCCTCATATTTGGATTTATGTAGTTTGATCTAAAGGATTGAATAGGAATAAATTTCATGAAATCATCAAGTAAAGGCGCCAACAAAATTTACAAGTAAAGCCACTATTCAGCATTCCAGTACTTTTAGAGATGTTCAATATCACTAGATCAATTTAGTTCGGGTACTCCCTACAATGCATCATGCTTAACTCACTGCCTAGAAAGTGTGCATGCCCATTGCATACTTGCATAGCCAAGCCCCTTAAGCCACCCGAAATCAATACCTTATGCACTTTTCTTAGGCCAATTTCCCACACTCTAACGAACACTCACAAAGAACTTACTCAAGTTTAAAGAAAAATTATCTTAATGTCTAAAGAGGCCTCAAGGCTAATGGAGGGTCAATCCCACACTTGCTAAAAGCCCACAATGTGATTTGCCACCAAGACCCTCTATGTAAGCTATGGAAGAAAAATAAGAAATTATAGTTACAAGGAAATATTTCACCCACAAATATAAATAAGGCTTGGCAACATTTGGCTTGTCCAAAGCTGCCCAAAACCTGTCCAACTCTCCTTAGAACCTTTAAAGAATATTAAAAAACATCCAACCAACACTTAAGCATCTCAAAGATCTCTAACTTATTAATCACTAGATTCGCTTTAATTGATAACTCAATTGGTAAGCTAACATCATCTGTTGCCATGCGATGTCAGGTTGAAGAAAATGGCTTAGGGCTCTAACATTTGGCCACTTTTCATCATAATTTGGTTTTCAAATAAAAAGATGTGAACAAACATAACTTATATGTGATGACAAGAAAGTATAAAAATTACTAATTACAATATTGTTTCGATGACAAGTTTTTTTTTCTAAAGGTCAGCACACGTGTTGTTCACATGACTAAAAAACTAACCAAATGATTGAACAATACCAACTTTCTATAGGAATCAAAATAAATCCAATAAGGAAGGTATCAAATTTGATGAACTTGAAAGAAAGGAAGAACAATTTCTAAAATGGAAGAACTTTGACACTTCATACATTATTTTTCCCTAACTACCGCATACACTTTAATTCTCTTTATAACTCTCATGGTCTACAGAATTGGAGAAGAATACTTGAGTAAATTTACAACAATAAAAGTGTGAAGTTGGACGAAGGAGTGAAATTCTTAGATCATTACAATTCACCTCTAGGCGAGAAAAGGCTTGACCTCTAGCCTTTTGAACACCTACATTTGTAACTGAATTTTGCAGTAGAATGAATCTGTATGCTTTGGCTACTTTGAACAATAGCCTCTATTTTCTCTGTCATAATAGATGTTAGCTTTAAAATAACATCAATAGCTTTGATAATGGCAATGGTGACTACAGACAATTGGATGATGTCCCCATCAAAGATAAGTATCCAATTCTAAATAGTGAAGAATTTTTTAATGAACTTTGGAGACATGTGTTTTTCCAAATTTGATTTTAGATTAGGCTAACATCAAATTGGGTTTAAGTTTGCTATTTTTCACAAAACTACCTCTAAGACACATCAAGGACATTTTAAATTTCTTGTAATTCCATTTCAGCTTACCAATGCTCCTATTGCATTTTCAATCTTTAATGAATGACATATTTCAACCATTCTTAATACAATTTATCATTTTATTGCTTGATAACATTTTATTCTATAGCTATGCTTTCGAGCTTCACTTACAACATTTGCGAAATGTTCTAAATTTTTTTAGAAAATATAAGTTGTATCCAAATGTTAATTTGCTCAGAATTCTATGAAGTATCTATAGCATATAATATATGTGGAGAACAAATTATCTTGACCTAAACCCAAAATGTAAAAGCATTACGGAGTTCCCTGCAAAAGATTACTATAGGCGGTTAATAAAAGATTAAGGTGCTATATGCAAATCCCTAATAATTCTACTCAAGAATGATGGATTTCCATGGTATGGAGGTGCTAGTTTAAGTTTCAAAAAACCTAAAAGAGGCAAAGTGCTAATTAATTTCTTTACAACATTTGATAGTAGAAATGGATACTTGTAAGTTGGGTGATTGAGCAATACTTATGTAGTGTCGGTAGCCAATTGCATTCTTGAGTGAAGCATCAGGAGTTGAAAACCTCAGTCTTTCTATTTATGCAAAAGGATTATTAACTTTAGTAATGGTTGTTTCTAATTGGAAGCACTATTTGCTTGGATATAATTTGTTTTTTTATCTAAATAGATCATCAATTCTCAAGTATTTCTTAGAAAAAAAATTGCGTACTTCCTTACAACATATATGGTTGACTGAACTTTTAGGAATGGACTATGAATTCAGTACAAAAGGGGAATGAGAATGGAATAGCAAAGCACATTCTATGAGGGAAACTTTTGGAGTTATGAAGTTGTAGAATAATTCTAAGCAAGGAGTTGATAGCAGCTTGTAAAATTTTAATGGACTTCTAAAATCATCAAAAGCTATGAAGGTGATGTGAATATCTAGGGGCAAATTGCATAATTAGTTCTAGACCCTACTTTCAATCCTAATTATGAATACCTTGACAATTGTGTGAAGTACTAAAAGAGATTAGTTACAATTGATTGTCACTTTGGCCAATTAGTATATTAGAAAAGGATCAAAACAATCTTCTTTTTGTAAGGAATGAAATTGCATGTGAATTTGTTAGGGAATGTGTTATATGCCTATGCAATAAACATGAAACTGTGCTAGACCTTGGATTATTACAACCAATAACAATTCTTTCTCAAGCTTGGTTCAATTGGCCATGGATTTTAGTGACAAACTTCCAACTTGTAAAGGGTTTGATATTATCATTGTGGTCATAAACAAATCCACCAAGTTTGCTCATTTCATGGCTCATAAACACCCATACATACTAAAGTAGCTAAGAAATTTCTAAATTGGTTGTCAATATCTTAGTGGTGATACGATTTAGCTGTCCACAATGGCATTAACATGTCTCTATTTCAATCCTTGTGGTTGTGCTCTAAGATCAATTCCATTAGGATTACAAGGAGATGATCTAGTACCAATAGCTACTTCCGTTTAGGATCATCAAGATATGATTCATCTCTTGAAGTAAATATCATAGAAAGCTTATGAAAGTATTACACACTATGTAGATCTTAATCTTCGAGAATGAAATTTCCAAGTTGGAGAAACGGATAGTTGAAACTGCAACCATATAGACAACATTCTATATTTATGTAGAAAAATGTTAAACTCAGTTCCAAATATTATGGACTTTTTCCAGTGATTGAGAGGGTAAAGAATGTAGCACATTGCATGCAATTGCCCAATTGGTTCAGAAGTGCACGCTGTGTTTCGTGTTTCTTTGCTTAAAAAGAAATTAGGTAATCAAGCAAGAAAGGAGGAATGAATTACTAGAACTAGAAACAATTGGATAGACCTTGATAGAACTAGTTATTACACTCCAAGATAAGTGATCATAGGAGATAAAATCCCTGTAATCCAGATGTTGCAATGGATAAATTTACCACCAAAAAAGGTAACATGGGAGGATTTATCATTGATAAAAAAATCAGTTTCTCCTATTTCGGACTTGAAAACAAGTTTGATATTGGAGGGGGAGGGGGGAGGAATTGCTTGGAATTGAGCTTGCTTATTCAAGCCTTCTATTTTATGGAACAACACTTTCTCTTAGCATTACTCATGTTCACTAGTTATGTTAAATAGTTTACTGAGTCAACAATTAGTTATACTATTAGCAATTTGATGGTCAAAGCAGTAGTTATATTGGGGGTGAGCAAATAGATATGGGAATTTATACCCTACTCTAATTTTAAGCAAAAAAGTAGGATATGATTTTTGATAGGGTAGGGTAAGAGTACAGGATTTGAAACTGATGACTTATAAAGTAGGATACAGGTTTGAACTCCTAGAGCATAGGGTATATCCAGTAGAACTGATAATTATATAATATTTACTAAACTTTAAGATGTGTAGTTAAAAAATTATAAATTAAGAGATTAATTTCTCACCAACAGTTTCACCTACTATTTGTATAAAACTCGGTATTTGACCAAAAAAAAAGGTTAACATTTGATGATGTTAATCTCTAGATTTCATATTTTTTTATATGACTTTTTAGATGATTTGAACAAAGTTATTTTTTATATTTTTTTATTTGAAAAATATTTTTGTAATAATTTTAGTACAATTTTTGTGTTCTTGTATTTGAATTAAGATATTTAATTTGTTATATTTGTTTGTAATTATTTTATTAAGTAGTTATTTTGTTAAACATAGTTAATAATTATTTAATTTAGAAATTAGAATTGTCTTTTAGTTTTCCTAATTTTATTTAAATTTGAGTTTAATATTTTATATTTTCCTTCTTCAGTCGTTATACTTAGTTTTTATTTTACAAATAAAAATATTATATTTGTGAAATCAAATTGTAAATTTATATAATCAAAATAGTAAAATACTATACTTTGGAGAGAAAACATTTAAATTTATATAAATTTACCCAATTTTAAAAAGGATAAGTCTTATAGGTTTATCCTATACCTTAACTTGGAAAAGTATAATAGGATATAATAAGAGTAGAATTTTATATAAGATGAAGTAAAAGTGCAAAATTTAAAATCTATATATAATAGAGTGTAAGGAAAAAGTGTAACTAATGATAGTAAATCATTTGAGATGTGCAAAACGTTGTACTGCTCCAAAACACAATTTCAATAGTGTTGAAACGTTTTTTCAAGGTAAAACAAGTCTTACCATATAAAGAGGAAAAAGGAACATTAGGAAAGAAAAAATAAAAATGCAGTTGTAGTAAGAGTGCAAGAGAAAAAAATAGAAGAAAAATTTGTGTTTTGAAGTTCTATGAAAGCTCTATAGGCTAAAACAAATAACTTCGGTCTATAGATAAATTTTAAAAAATAATGTCTAAATTTTTTAGGATAATTTAGATTAGTGAGCTAATTTTCTAGAAAACCAAGCTAGAGGTAAGATTTGAGGAAATGGGGATAAGAATAGGCTGGGCTCTATTCAATGGAATACCAAGTCCTTTGACAGTAAAAGAATGAATGGGCATAAAGACCAAGTAAAAGTAAACCTCAACCCAAGAGAAGTAAAACTGAGTTGGCCATTTTTAAGCCTTGGGCAACGGGGCCAAATCTATCATCATACTTACTTTTTTTTTAACAAGTAAAAATATTAAGTTTATGAAATTAAATTATAACTCTATATAATCAAAGTAGTAAGATACCATATTTTTGAGTGGAAAAAGTTTATATTTACATAAATTCACCTAGTTTTAAAAAATATGGGTTTTATAAGTTTACTCTATACCTTAACATATACAACTAGAACAAGATATGACAAGAGTAGAATTTTATATAAGATAGGGTAAGTGTACAAAATTTAAAATCTATAATTAATAGAGTGTAAGGAAAACTAAAGGAGAATGATAGTAAATCATTTGAGTCATGCAAAACATTGCATTGCTCTAAAAAAATTATTTCAGTGGTACTGAAGTGTTTTTCCTAGGTAAAACAAGTCTTCCCATGTAAAGAGGGAGAAGAAACATCGAAAATGAAAAAAAAAAAAAACAAGAATCCAACAATAGTAAGAGTGCAAGAGAGAAAGTAGAAGAAAAACTTCTATTCTAAAGTTTTATGAAGGATATATTTAGAGGCTAAGAAAATTAACTTTGCTGTATAGATAAATTTAAAAAAATAACATCCAAGGTTTTTAGAATAGGTTACACTAGTGGACTAATTTTCTGGATGGCTAAGTTAGAGGTCAAATTTGGGAAAATGGGGATAAGACTAGGCCAGCCTTCATCAAATGCAAGACAAGTTTTTGGGTAATAAAAGAATAAATAGGCAAAACAACAAGTAAAAAATAAACTCTAACACAAGATAAGCAAAACCTACTTGGTCATTTCTAACCCATTTGCAAAGGGGGCAAATCAGGTTTATGAAATGAAATTGTAAATTATATATCAAAATAGTAAAATACTATATTTTGGAGGAAAAAATTTATACTGACATAAATTCACTTGGTTTTGGAAAAAAAATGGTTTTATAGGTTTACCCAACACCTTAACTTGTAAAAGTAGAATATGATAGGATAAGAGTTGAGTTTTATATTCTAGAGTTGTGGACTATTTTTTGGTTTATTGAATTAAAGGTCAGATTTGATGAAACTTGAATAAGACTAGGCCAGACTCGATCTCTCATTTTCACGAGGCCAATACATTGGAAATCAATGCAAAGTGAAGCAAATGTTCATAGTTTTCTCATGTGGAACAAAGAAAATATTTTGAAATACTCAAAAAGAATACCAACAATTTTGCGAACATTGCATCAAATCTCGTTAACGTTACTATAACCTTTTCATCTCAAATTGAACGCACTTATACCGACATTCCATGAGATCTCATTAACATTACTATAACCTTATAACATAGTGGAAAATTCATTGCATAGGTTGCCGAATTAATCATTTCATTCAAATATTTTATTATTCTAACAAGGGTAAACAACCTTGGAGGCCACTTAACTTTTCAAATCGTATACTTTTGGCCACTCATATAACAAAATTATGTAAATAACCATTCAACTCGTAAATTTGATAACCCGTGGCCATTTCTATTACTTTCAACCATTAAAACCAAATGAAAATGACCATTTTGCCCTAGAAAATTTGACTATTTTGCCTTTGAAAAATTGACTTCCATTTGGTTTTAACAGCTGGAAGTAAAAGAATGGCTATGGGTTGCCAAATTTACAAGTTGAATGGCTATTCGCGCAATTTTATTAGATTAGTAGCCAAAAGTATGTGATTTCAAAAGTTCAGTGGCCTCCAAGGTTATTTGCCCTTCTAACTAATGTTGGGCAATGCGAATGATTGGTATTATGAGTGTACTTAGTTTACACACAATATAAGCTATATTAGATCTTGTAAGGTTCATGAAATGCATCATACTACCAATAATTTTGAGCATATACTAAGCAATTGGATTATCATGATTCTTTTTGAATTGAGCATTAGTGTCATAAAAGGTCCTAAAATATTTTTTAGTATAATGATCTTGTGATAACAAAACTTCATCACTTCTCCTTATAACTTTAATGCCCCATATCACATTAACTTCACCTATATATTTCTTGTCAAAATTAGAAGATAGAAAACAGTCAAAACTATTTACAACATCTAAACTAGTACTAAAAATAAGTATATCATTTACATACAAAGAAATGATCATTTAATCACTATTCACAGTTCTATTGTAAAAATATTTATCTATTTCTATTGATAAAAAAATCATCATTCAGTAAAGTTTAATCAAAATTCTGATGCAATCGCTTATGAGCTTGCTTTAGGCCATAAAGAGATTTAATTAATTTACAAATTTTATTATCCTATCCAAGAACTACATAACCCTTAGGTTCAAATTATAATTTTTAATTCTAAATGACCACTTAAAAATGTGATTTTAACATCTATTTCATGGAAAAAAAAAAAGGGTTCATGAATAGAATCCAAAAGCAAATAAAACTTGAATAGAAGAAATTCTAGTTACTTGTGCAAAAGCATCAAAGTAATTTATATTTACATTTGGAAAAACCCTTTTCCTGATAAATGAGCTTTATATTTATCCATAGAACTATTGGAGTTCTATTTTCTTTTGAAAATTTATTTGCAACTAATAGGTTTTGCAATATAAGATAACTCAACTAAAATATTAGTTTTATTTATCACAGTTAAATTAATTTTAGTATTAATGGCTTTTTTCCAAAATGTTCCATTAGAAGAAGAAATAGCATCAGTAGAAATTAGTGGATCATTATCGGTAAGATAAATGCAAAAAATCATTTCCAAAGGAAAATTCTTTTCTAAAACTTTTGCTCCTTCTCAATTCTTTATCAGAATTTATTTCCCTATTATTTTCAATTAGTACAAGAGAAATTTGTCGAGAAATTGAAAAAATGTGTTAAAAAAATTCAGTATTATTTATTTCAATTATTTTATTATAATCAAGTATATCACTTTTCAACAAAAGAAATCTAAATGCAACATTATGTGCAGCATAACTAATAAACATACAACCAAAAGTTTTAGAACCTATTTTTCTTTTCATTGGTTCAAACAACACAACCTTTAGCCAAGTATTCCCACACTTTTTAATATTTTAAATTAGGTGTATAATCTCCCACAACTCATAATGTGTCTTTTGAATTTATTTTTTTTATGGGATTCTATTTTGTAAGTGACACAAATAAAATGGCTTCATCCCATAAATTATCAGGTGCAAAAGAATTAGCATAGTATTTATTATTTCTTTTAAGTGTTCTTTTTCTTCTTTTAGTTATACCATTAGACCCAAGTGAACAAAGTGTAGTTATATCAAGAATTATTCCTTCTTTTTCACAAAAATCATTCAAATATAAATATTCTCCTAATCCATCTAAATTAATTCTTTTTATTTTTCTATGAAGCTGATTTTCTACCCCAATTTTATAAATAATAAAGGCATTAAAAGTATCATATATTTATAAGTAAATAAAACTTAGTACATCTAGAGAAATCATCAATAAAAGTCATAAAATATTTTTCACCACCTCTAATCATAGTTTATTTTAAATCACCTAAGTTAATGTGAACTAAAGACAACAATTCAATTTCTCTATTTACCAAAAAGGCCCTTTTGGTAATTTTAACTTTTAACACATATTTCACATTCATCAAGAGTAGTTGAATTTTAAACCAAACACTAAATCAAGTAATTGCATTTTCTTAATATAGCTAAAATATGTATGTCTTAATTTAGTATACCATAAAGAAAATGATAGTCACATAAGTAGAAAAAGATACATTTTCATTGACAACACTTAAAAATATTAGGTACATAATGATAGTCCTAGAAATTACAAATACTTGTCATTGGTAAAATTTTTCCATCAAAAAATCTTACTTTAGCTTTTTAGAAATTACAAATTCATTGTTTTGTATTAGATTGGCCCAACTCATGCATGCATACCCACCACTTGATCTCTCATGATCACAAACCCAATGCATTATGAATTAATATAAAGTTAAGCAAATGTTTATAATTTTCCAATACGGAACAAAGAAAATATTTTGAAATACTTTAAAAAGAATACCAACATAGAGTAAGTTATCGATTTCAGCCATTACTTTACTCATTCACATCGTTAATTATATTGTGAATGCCTATTGAAGACTGTTAAGGAATAACAGAAGAATCGAATTCTTTGCTTAATCATTTCTTTCTCTCTTTCTACAATTTCTCCTTTCTTCATCTTCCTTTTCCCTTCTTATCCTTTCTCTTTCTTACCCAATTCTCTATAGCTCAATGCGTAGAATGTTGGTAATTTCTAACACATTCCTACTTTTACTACTATACTACCTACCGATAAAATAATATTTTATACTGAAGATGGGACAAAGTACAGATAAGTTGATGCTTGATTCGAATTCTAGAATGAAAGTTACAGTGGAATTTCATTACATTATTAGTGTTTGGTTCAAAACCTATATTAGGTATTGATGTGAATAATAATGCTTCGTTCAATTTACTTATGGGAATACGTATTAGTCAAAATTTTAATATTACCCCTCATTAATAAATATATTATACAAATAACATTATAGTATGACAAGAGAGATAAGAGAAAAAACTAATGAGAGAGAAAGTAATAGTAAGAGAGATGAGAGAGAGAGCAATGGGAGGAGAAAAGAGAAAGAAACACTATAAAATGATGAAAGAGATAAGAGAAAATAATATTGAAGAGGAATGAGAGAGATGATAGAGAAATAAGCACTACAAGATGATGACAGAGAGGAGAGAGAAAATTGGTAATAGAAAAAGTAACCATAGGGAGGAATAAAGATTAGAGAGAAAGATGAATAGGAGGAATGAGAGAAAAAGAAATATAATAGAGTAATGATAGATATGAGAAATGAAATTGATGAAAGAGGAGAGAGAAAATTTATGAGAGGGAAAGTAATAATGGATAGAGATGAGAGAGAAAGAAGAGTAAGTGTTTAGAAAGAGAAAAAGAAATATGATAAAGTGGTCAGAAAGAAAGTAGAGTGAAAATAATGATTAAAGAGAAAATATTAGTAGATAAAAATGAGAAAGAAAGTAGATTGGGAAAAATAATAAAAAAGAAAATAATAATAGAATGGGACAAGCGAAAAAAGAAAAAGAATAAATTAGAGGGATAAGAGAGAGGAGAACAATATACAATGATAGTTTAGTATTACAAATAAAATTAGAATAAAAAATAAATATGATTATTGATTTTTAACTAATCAATGATTTTACGAGAAGATATAAGTAATTAACGATTACCTAATTTTTCAACATCATTGTAAAATGTTAATACCTGTTACTCTATACCAACCACCAACAAATAGAACGAATTTCATTAATTTATTTGATTTTCTCCAATCAAGCACCTCCAAGATCACAAATATGAAGTGCCTTGTTATTGCGCCTTTTAGTCTCCAAGGTTGAGTACAATTTTTAACTTATACCATCTAATCTAGGCACCAGGCATTTTTCATTTTAGGGAAATAATATTTTACCGATCCACCGTATCTTAATTTATCAGGTAACAAATCATTCAAGATAAATATAAAATCTTAACCTCTTTATTTTGTGTAAATTTTGGCACAGAAATTTATATTTTTGCCCTCGGAATATATAGTCGTGGAATGGAACATAGTGTAATATGGTCTCTTTTTTTTTCTCGAAACGATAGATAGATAGTAGATTAATAGAGAGTGTGGCGCGTGTAGTCTGTGCCACAAAGAGAGAGTTTTTTTGGCGTCGTATCGAAAAAGCAAAGCAATAACCCAAAAAAAAAAAAAAAAAAAAAAAAAAAAAAAAGCGAAAAAAAAAAAAAAAAAAAGTGGTCAATTAGGAGCTTAATATAGTCGCTGAATAGAACATTGGCTCATCTTAGGAGGTTAATTTAGCCTTTATTGTTAAAGTTCATTAGAGTTTATCCCTTAATATGATCACCTTCTAAAAGTACAATCCTAGGGCTTAATTGGTTTTGGGCGATCCTTATCATAAGTGTCCTTTTCATCCCAAAACTCATTCTGGATCTAGAGCTTAGGCTTTAATTTAGCCTTGCAATTAAAGAGAAAACCCCAATAATTTGCCACTCAACTCAGCTTTCCCCACTTGTGTTAGGCCTGAGTTATGCTAAGATTTTTAAAGTTTAATCCAATTGGATTTGAGACTGGACAGAGGTAATTGGTGAAATTCCTTTTCATTTGTATTGGTTACAATTTTCATTTAAAAATGCTATACTAGGCTAAAAATTGTCCAAGATGCCGAGCACTTTAATGATGATAATATATAGTTTGTCCAGTCCTCTAATTTCATCGTGACAAGTGTATTTTCCCAACAAGAACAGGAATTATTCAGAACTTGCATATTTAACGCCTCAATAATTAGTGATCCAAGTATAGAATTAAATATCCAAGAGGTATTTTTCTGCATAATCCTGCAAAATCTGTGGAATCAAAAAATACTGCGTTCAGCAAAACTTAGCCCTCAACTTTCCTAGTTCCTGAACTTTTAATTTGAAGAGGGAAAATAATCACATGTAATTTCTTACACAGTTATATTTCGTTTTTCCACCATTCAAACATTTGTTATCTAGGAGATCTAGTATTAATTTAACTGTTAATGCTTAAGTAACGCATTTTAGAGATCAAAAAGCTGAATTGTCACTAACTAGTACATCAATCAATATTCAGCAACCACTTTCTTTCTTTCTTTCTTTCTTTTTTTTTTTTTTTGGCAATTAATATAATGTACTCTCTGAAAAAAAATGCACTATGTAGTGAAACATCCATTATGTATGGAAATATCAAGAAGGCGAATTTAAAATTGTGGATGGGAGTATCATTTGTCGTGAAATAGTATTTTGTTTTATTTGCCCATAGCCTTCGTTTTTATTGTTTTATATATGTCTAATATATCTATCACAAGACCTCGATTTGTGGCCAGCATTAACGTACAAAAATGGAGTTATTTTGCTTGGCCTTCAAAGAGGCCAATTCATGTGGGCAATTGGCACAGCTTTTTTCTCGTGTAAAAGGATATTAAAATCCCTCAAAATGACGAAATAATGATGAAAAATGAAAAGTAGATTCCGTTACCTTAGATAATCACTCACACGACTTCATCACTATTATATAAACGAAAAAGTTTATCTGTCATTTTCAATATAATCATTTTAAATATTAAAAATTAATTTGTCTTTTTATTGTCATGTGATATTACTCTTAATGTCAATATCAATATTTAGTAATTAAAATATGTTTAAAGTTTTAAAGTTTATAACTTTTAAAAAGATTTTCTATTTACTCTCTATTCATTTTTATTAATTTGAAGATGGTTAAAGTTCTTATTTCTTTTAATAATTTAATTTTCATTGGTATGCTTTTTTTGTAATTAATTAATTAATTTACTATTTTCATAGTAATTATATTCTTAATTAAAGTATTATTACTCTTTTTTTTCTTCTTTTATGACGTTATCTACTTCCCCTCTCCACCTACCCTAATTTGACATGTCTTTTGGTATTTTTAATTTTGTAGCACTATGAATTTTAATTTTGTATAATTATTTCATGTTTATTTATAAGAATTTCAATCTCTTATTTTATGATTTTTTAAATTGTTTTTTTTTTCTAAGAACTAATCACTCACTTTATCTATATATACAATTTCAAAAGATTGTAGTGAAATATTTAATATACAATTATGTTAAAAGTCAAAATTACAATTAGTTTTATGATTTATATGCAAAGAGTTTATGATTTAGCGTTTTAAATTTTATACTATATATTTTTTAAAATTATAATAATTATTTAGTAGTTTTATTTTAAGAAACTTTTCTTACTAGCTATAGCTTATGAATTCATTATCTGTACTTTATTCAACAAATATTATTTCATGTTTTCATTAATTTTAATTTTTATTCAACAAACATTTTTTTATTTTTATTTTTGCCTAAACTTTTGGCAATAGATAATTAACAAATTATCAACAAAATTACTGGGCATTCCATGTTTTGCATGGGAATCCTGCAGTAGTTTATTATCTAAAGTTTTTTGACGAATACTAATGCAGCTAATCTTTTCTACTTCGGGGGAAAACTGGGACTAATTCCTTCAAAGAGAAAAAGAAAAGTCATAAAAGATAATATTAGTTTCACATAATTTATGTGACCAAATTGTTGTGCTCTTGTGTCTCATCCACACAACTTGAATTTAAGACCATTGGTGCTAAATGCACACTATGCATCCTTCTCTTTAAATGAATGCATAGCATAATGTAAATTTAGACTAAATAAATTAATTAAAGCCAAGCTAATATATTGGCGCGCATGAATATGAGAATACTATATGAGGGAATGAATAGAATTTTTCCTCTCTCTTTTTTTTTTTTTTTTGGTTATAAATCGAAAGTTTGATCATCTCCCACTTCATACTATCGTCCTTTTTGCTCGCTTTCTCTTTCCTTGTAAAAAAATTAAAATAAAAGTGAAAAAATTATTTTTTTTCGACTTTGACATTGATACACATGATAATATATTTTGATTTGCCCGTCTAAACTTAAATTCTTATAGAATTTTGTAGCGTCATGAATAACGTTCGAAATTTTAATATCATATAAAATTATAAAACTCTTATCGCTGAATCAGCTAGCATTTATGAAAGTGGACTTATTTGGGAGTTGGTGCAAGAAAAAGAATGTTGCCTCTATCATTTTCACTTATAAATTGGGAGAAATCAAAAGGCTTATACTTGATCACGAAGAACATATCTGCTGCAAGGTAATGCCTCGAAGTGACACGAGTGGGAAGCTCAATAACTTATTTTATTTTATTTTTTTATTTTTAAAAATGCTTCTCCACTGAGAGCAACACTGGAATGCATGAAATGACACAAAGAATTGCTTAATATATTTTGATTTGACCGTCTAAAATTAAATTATTATAGAATTTTGTAACGTCATGAATAACGTTTGAAATTTTAATATCATATAAAATTATAAAACTCTTATCACTGGATCAGCTAGCATTTATGAAAGTGGACTTATTTGGGAGTTGGTGCAATAAAAAGAATGTTGCATCTTATCATTTTCACAAAAATGCTAGATTTATAAATTGGGAGAAATCAAAAGGCTTATGCTTGATCACGAAGAACAGATCTGCTGCAAGGTAATGCCTCGAAGTGAAACAAGTGGGAAGCTCACTAACTTATTTTTTTGAAATTTTTGGCTTCTCCACTGAGAGCAACACTGGAATGTGACACAAAGAATTGCTTAATGTGGAAAGATACCTTTTTTTAAAAAAAAAAAAATCGGTATTTCAAAAGATAAAACCCCATGTAACGTTATCTTCTGAAGCTAAGAACTAATGTTACCCTTAAACTTTATTACGGTGGCTCAAAAAGGATATAATATCATTATCATTGTCCCTAGTAGTGCTTCACGCACCAAACCTTGCGGGATTTTACTGTGTCCTGGCTATTTAGTGTAATAAATGTTGTTGGCTTTTATGGGTGCTGAGAAGGACTTTGTCAGTGATGACTTTGATTTTCTTTTTCCCCTTTACTTGAGTTTTTTAAAGGCCTAGAAGCAATAGCCTTGTACTTGAAGAATTTATATTCTCCGACTTGAAATTATATATACATAATGTGATAAGCCACACAGGTCGTTTATATATTCTATGTTAATTATTCCAATTTAATTGACATATTACTACAAATGAATTTTTACGCTAATCTCAATAACTAAGTTGGAATTTAAAAAAAATAAATTCACATAGTGAAAATCAATGAAAGAATAACAATTTCTGCCCTAAAACTTGGGAAGAACTTTAGTGTTGATTTGAAAAAAAGAACTTTAGTGTCGATGAAGAGAATAGAAAAAAAGAACTTTAGTGTTGATTTGACTTCCAAGCTCCTTGGTGGATGCTGAATACTTTGAATGTTTGCTATATCTCTATTATTAAAATTCCCATTAACGTAACTTTTATAGTTATAGTGATGGTAGTTGAATCCAAAAAAAAAAAAAATGATGGTACTCTTCAAATGATATGGATATTATACAGTGTTGAACAGAGTTACGTCAGCAGGATTGGTCCAGTTTATTTCTTTTGCAAATTAACAAAATAAAATAAAGAAAGGGGAATTGAAAATTGCACTTAAAAAACATAAACAAAAGACAAATCTAATGAGTAACAAGAATACAAATAAATGAGAAATCAATTATAATAAATTTCCATCCAAAAAGAATAATTCTGATTATGATTCATAGAATTGACCATTGATTGAAAGATAATTTCTTTTATTCTTGAGTATACTGATTATGATTATTAACATGCTCTGATAACCTATCTCTCTATACTTTCTAAATAATCAAAACAAGATCTTTGATTACTTCTTTTATAAATAAAAAATCCCAATTAAGTACTTAAGATTTAATTTATTAATAACACTAAAAATTAAAGAGACCACCAATTAAATACCCAAGTTGAGTTTGTTAAGACTCGATTGTATGCCTTCACAACATAAATTGAGTAGATTTTTTCATAATCAACTATGTTATTTTAGCACAAGTATTAGAACTTCCAAACAATTATGCATTTCAAGTTTTAAATGGCATATGTTATTTTGATAATTGAATAATAGGCATTTTGCGTCAATCAACCAAAATAATAATATCATGAAATTCAGAAGATATGTAAATATTGAAAATAGAAAAACAACACAAATTAATTTGACCTCACAGTTCTTCAGGAGTCAAAACTTCAATTATCATTCAGCTGAAAGAAAACATTTAGCTACTAACGTTCATGAAGAAAATGTAGGAATGAAAAGAAAAAGAGAAGCAGATCATTTTTTCTTGTCTTCCATAAAATAAAATCCTACTTCCTATATTTAGTAATTGTCCCATTCTATGAATATTTAAAACTAACAAAGAATCCTGTTAACCCAATTCCTTCCTACAAATAGGGATAATAAAATAAAACTTCCAATTGTCCTCTTTATCTCTATTTCTAAACAAATCGCACCCAAATTCCACGTTTGCTCGGATTAATAAGATGTACCCATGCTGTATTTCAAACTCCACACATTCTGGTAATACATAATGCCCGCACCTTCTACAAAGTGGTCTTTTTGCTGCCATTTTTGGACTCCAATATTTGTGACTTCACTCAAATTATGCCAACTATTCAATTCCAAGCCCGTTTTGACCCAATTCTTCATCCTACTTCACAAATACAAAACATAATCAAACTCAAGCATTTTCAACCATTGAATCACAAGAAAATACCATAAATTATATACAATTCATGCACTCTATCAAATTCTCCCACACTAAAATAATAGTTGTCCTCAAGCGCACAATAACTCAAATGCATTAACACATTTTAATTATCCTGCCTTCAACTCGCCCATCCATAATACAAATTATCATACATTAAAAACTCAAATCCACACAAAAGAAACAAGGAATTCATAGAATAAGTTACAAATGAATAATTACCTCAGCAATCTCTTTGAAATCAAAATTAGATTAATGGGATTCAACGCCCTCTTACTACTATATAATTTTAAAGTATTTCGGCCATAAATAAACTCTCAAGTTAATACGTAGAAGCCTATTCATTATAAGCCTGTTAATACATCACATCTGCACCACTAAACAATGAACTAAATGCAAAAATCTAAGAGTCTTTATATCAAGTTGTAATGGGGCTAAGTAAGGTTTGATAAACAGTAAATTTTTGTTGTGCAATTAAATCAAGAGAATTATAGAGACCTCTTCACGTGAAATTCAATTTCAACAAGCTCCAACATTCTTCTAAATTCAGTTCGCATCAACACAATTATATTTGCACAATTTCTCTTCTTCTTTTCTTCAATTTTTTAGTTTTTCTATTCGTTATCTTTTTCTTTTTTTCCTTGATCTTTTTTCTCAAAACAAGGAAGCATATGTATTGAAGAACCCAAAAATTGCAACTTGAATCATTTTATTTCCAATGCCTTCTAATTTCCTCATGGATATTTGAATTTTCATGCAAATAAGCTCATATAGGCCTCCAAATTAGCATTCAAAAGGAGGAAAATTAACAAAAAAAGGGTTTAATATGGCTTACACTATAGTTAATTCACAAAGAAAGACTAAGGTTCAAAATTAGTTTCTTGAGGGTAAAAATCAACGTAAACACGTGGTCTGACTAAGGCTCAATTCACTAAACCCAAATGCTATTATCATTTTAATGCATCCAATTCAACAACGTGGTCTGAACATATGTAACAAAACAAGTTTTGCAAAAATCAAATTATGTATCAGTATGACAATCACTCAACTATGAAAAATGGAGCAAAATATAATCAGTAATCATTGGTTCAAAAGCTCATGAAAATGGTGAATATGTACCAAATCCTACACACTTTTCATTCAAATGATTTGTCAAATGCAATAAAAATTTGTATAGTAAGCAAGAACTCAACTACACATTCTAATCCCCTATTGTCTCTCAATAGAACCTAATTATTCACAATAATCCCAACCATTTAAGAACAAGAGCTTGGATTTAATGTTTTGAAAAATTTTCTTGAAAAAATTGAAATATGAAACAATGAAAAAAATAAAACTGAAACATTCTGCGGTGTAAAAGTAAAATCAAATGTTAGATACCCTCACTCATAATCTATAAATTGTCCTCAATATATCAAAGACAAAATGCTCAAGAATGCCAAGAAGAGAAAGTACCAATGTGTAAGAAAAAATTCCCTTAAAACATTGAGCATTGTCAAGACATCTTCTATATCCAAGGTGATGTCTTCCCACTCCACTGTAGCTGCAGGCGACCTTAGTGCGATGGAAGGTGCGATTTGTGGCTACAGTATTACTGCAACCACAATATATAGTGTTTTTTTTTTTTTGGTGTCGGTGTTAGTCAAATTATTGCAGCCACAATATATAGTGTTTTTTTTTTTTGGTGTCGGTGTTAGTCAAATTACTGCAGCCACAATATATTGTGTTTTTTTTTTTTGGTGTCGGTGTTAGTCAAATTTTGGGTCCCTTGTATTGGAGGATGAGTTGAGACATATCATAGACGTTTCTTTATTGCAAGACTTCGAAGCCAGTGGCGTTTCTTGGTGCTATCGGCGAGGCTTCTCTACGGCAAGGTTTTGGTGTCCTAACTTGGGAGGAGGGTCAAGCACGGTGATACGCAGCGTAAGGCCGCGCGAGGATATGAGGGATCGACCAATGCAAAACTGCACTACACGGATTTTTGCAGTCCATTTCTCGTTTTCCTACTGAGGGGAGCTGTGTAAGTAGAGGCCGCCAAGTTCGGGCTTTTGTTCTCTTAGCTAGTCAGTAGTTAGGAGATACTAGTCACACTGTATTGGGGTTATACCGGTCCCGTTTTATCGTGGTTTTACCTTAACCAACCCCTACTGGGTTTAGGTTAATTGAGTTAGGGCCCGTCCATTTAAGGCTCGTTCTTTTCTGAACACTCTATGTACTGTGTTAACCTGCGTATTCCCGCGTTAATATAATCAAAGCCTTTCTTGAAAAAAAAAAAAGAGTGAATCCCATATAAGCAAAGAAAGCATTCATATTCCTCCATATTCCAACAACCAAGCTATCTAGTCTCTCAAAGAGGTCATTATATCTGCCTTGTGAAGATGCAGCATATGCGGAGAGTGCATATCAAAACTACAGAGCCACATCCTCCTCTTCAACATCATGATATTTCCTCTGCTGCTGAGTGATGTGGTGCGGATTGGAATATAAAATGCAACACAAATACTGTAATTAATTAAATAGTAAAGCCCAAATTAGCACAACTAAACGAGAGTATATGTTTGTCTTTGTATTGTGGAAGTAGGGTCAATCCCTCAACGACATAGTTACTTTGAGGGGGTTTATTCTTTACCCGAAAGATAGGGGGCAATTTAAGTAGTTAAGAACTACAATTTTTCTAAATTAAGGTAAAGGAAATTGAGTAAAATTAATAAGGAAAAAAATAAGAAAAAAAATTTCTATTAAATCTAAAATTTGGAGCCAAGTGTGATGTATTAATCCCTAAAAAGAGATTAGATTTGTCACTATTTCTCCCTAATTGTGTGATTTAGCTAGTAAATGAGAAAGTCAAGAGCAACTTCTATGCTAGTAAATGGAATTTGAGTTTGGATATTGGGTTTTTGAATAGGATATTTTTGGTATGGTGCTTTTAAAGCTTGAGCAAAATTAAGTGGAGGATAGTCCAAAAGGGATTGAAATCTATTTGGTGAAGCCAAATGAATTAATTGAAGTTTCTTTGAATCTCCTTCTTTCTTCACAGAATTCATTTTGAATTTCCTGTTAAAAATTCATGAGTCAAAAAATTAGGCAAACAATTCTCCTCACCTTTAATGTATTCTATATCAAAATCGAATACAGATAGGATAGCCTGCCATCTTGTAAAGATTTGTTTTGAAACAATATTTTGAACATTTTTTGTCAAAACATCTTTTGCAAATTTACAATCAATTCATAATAAAATTTTCTTGTAATATAAATCATCTTGAAATTTGGAAATACATAAAACAATAGACAAAATTTCCTTTTTAATAGTTGAATAATTTTTTCTAGCCCCTGACCAGACTCCACTATAGAATCTAACTAATTGTTCGGGACTCTTTTCTTCTAACTTCTGTTTGAGTATACCTCCATAGACTATATATGACGCATCAGTTTCTACTATCAATTTTATCTTAAATCGCCTTACATCAATTCCATTAACTCGATTTAAAGTTCCTAATACTTCTTTAAATCTTGTCTTATGATCCATGACAATAAATTATTTTGGACTAATATTGTATTAAAACCACAGGCACCACTTATTATTTTTCTGTTCCAATATAGTACAAATCTTATTCGATCATTTCCTATAAGTATATTTTACAAGATATAAAGAAAAATAAGATTATGTTCACTTAATCAACTTATCATTTAAGTAATCTATCCCTGAGTATCTTTTTTTTTCTTTTTTCTTTTTTTTTTACAAAAATGTGACTAAGTGTACATAAACAATAGTGAGAAATTTTAAAAATTTATTATACGTAAAATAATATTGCATTTCCAACTAAAAAATAGAAAACCATAAGAGAAAGTCAACACACTTTATTTGAAAATACGAGTTTTTTGAATTTTCATGAGCATACTATTTCATTGAAATCGACACATAAATAATGCCTATCTAAGCATTGTTCTTATGTCAATATTAGGGAGAATCTAGTTTACAAACACCCAAACTAAGAGAAAACTTAACAAATTGTGTCATTCACGAAAATAAAATTCAGCAAGAATATTTGGAAATCAAATCCAAATTAGAAAAGCACGTATAGTTGAATAAAGAAATTTATTCTTAATAAAGACCATATTAGAATTTGCTATACTAGTTTTATACAAATTAATTAATGCAAACCAACATTAATTCTTTATTGTGGAAAAAACAAAACTATCATTTCAATGGTGCAAAGGTGCAACAATTTTCTTGTCATGTTAGGTACTTAAAATTAGTATTATACTATTATTTTAGAACAAGAATAACAAAGAAGCAATATTATGATCAGATAACATGGATCTACCCAAACCTTTTCATGTTTTATGGGATTATTTTAAAATGCATAATATCGTGTACTAAATTAATCCACAAGTACAGCAAAATCACATCCATTTCTATCTAGCTTTCTTTTCTTCCATCAAACAGAACTTAGACAAATTAGATGATCAAGAAAATAGTTCGTAATGATGCATCTTAGAACTTGTTTTGATGGACTTTAAGAATTATGGTAGAAACAATCAAAATAATTCTATTAGGCTTTTGGTCAAACACTTGATATCCACTCAACACAGAAAACCTTATAATATAAAATCTAGACCCTAACTTCCAACCATGAATACAATCAACAAAAACTTCACACAATTACATCTCAACATTCAAGAAATATTTTTTATGTTTATATATTAAAAAAGAAAAATATATATATAAGGTTAATTTACCTTATCAATGTGTTTAAACCTACTTTAATGAATTTTGTTGAACTTTAATGTCCTTGATTTGTGATGAGTTTTTTGCACCTTTCTTCGGTTGTTTCTTGGGTTGAACTTGGTGGTTGTTCATTGTTTTTTAACTGCTTATTTTTGTGCATTTCTTGGCCTATTTGGTTTCAGATGGAAAATGTTTCTGCAATTTTTTTATTTTTTTTTTTTGAGGAGGTGAGAGGGAGGGATGGTTTCTTAAAGTTGCTATTAATGATATCAATTTTAAAGTCAATATTAAAGATATCAATTCTAAAGTCGTTACCTCGATTTTAGAGTCGATATACCATATTAACTCTAACATTTAAAACATCAATAGTTCCTTAAATATATTTTGAAAGATCAATATTTGTGTAAAAAATCCTAATTTAGAAGTTAGATAGAGTTGTGCTTATAAGAGGTTAATGCAAACATACCTGCGAAAGTAGTTTGAAAAAAGAATCATTGGAAAGAATAATAAGAGTTTTCAAGTATGAGTTCACTTTTAGGGGGTGCTTGGTTGAGATTTTTTAGGATTGGAAATGGAAATCAAATCCATAGCGCTTGCTTGGTATAGCACTGTAGATATGAAAATTTGGAATTCAAATTCTCAAACCTAGATTTGGTCCATATCCAATCTTCTCATTAGCTTTGTCCATATCCTAAAACTTGGATATCATTTGATTTAGTTATTTTCATAACTACCCTTAATATGATTATTTTTTTTCTCTCTCTCTCTATCTCTCTTCTTTCTCATGTATTATATCTCCTTTATTCTCACTCATCTCTCTTTCCTCCTATTTTCTTTCTCTTATCTCCCTTTCTCTCTTCCCATTTTTTATCTTCTCACTTTCTCTCTTTCCTTCTCTCTCATCCCATTTTCTGGCTCTTCACTTCTATTTCCTCTGTTCTTTCACTACAAGAAAAACCCCCCTTTAGTGATAATCAGAATTTCGTCACCAAAGGGCTGATTTTCTTCACCAAAAGCCCTGCGGAGGCCTTTAGTGACAAAAAAAATTTTGGTAACACGTCGTCAGCAAAGGTCCGTCGCTAAAGTTCTTTCATGACGGAAAAAAAAACGTCGTCACTAAAGGGTTGCATTTACTGACGAAACTTGGAGTGACGAAAATTAGTGACCAAAAAAAGTCGTCACCAAAATGGGGAAAATGTTGTCACAAAAAGATAAAAGTCGTCACTAATTGTGCGAAATTAGTGACGAAAATTAGTGACGAAATATTGTCATCATTGAAAGTGCAGCTGGGCAACGGGGCAGTGTGACATTTTTGGTGACGAGAAAAAATTTCGTCACTAAATTATGCCTTGGTCAACACCTTTAGTGACGAGCTAATGACGACAAGTTTTTCGTCACCAATTCCTTTTTTATCATTGGTGACGAGAAAACAATTCGTCACTAAATTATGCCTTGATCAACGCCTTTGGTGACGAGCTAGTGACGACAAGCTTTTCGTCACCAATTCCTTTTTTGTCATTGGTAACAGAAAAAGTTGATCACAAAAGATTTGTTGAATATGCAATTTGTGATGAAAAAGTTTTGTGGCACTATTCATTGGTGACGAAATTTTGTCGTCATCGAAGGTTTGTTCTTAGATGGAATTAGTGACGGCAAAAATTTGTCACTAAATAGGGTCATTAGTGACAAATTTTAACGTTATAATGTGGTTTGTTTAAGTATCATATCACCAATATCACAATATCACAGTATTGATTGTCACATCATTTGTTCTTATAATACATACATAATCATAAACGAAAAAGTAATGAACGCAATCATACTAAACATTGAACATTCAAAAAATATCTGAAAAAAGGCACATAAGTTCAACTTGTTCAATGCCAAAAACAACATTTTAATATCCCACCAGATAAGAAAATAAAGTCGAATATCCAAATTGTACCATGAGAATAAAATATTATCCAAACACCATACATCCACAAAATAATAGAGTACACATAATTCCCTTCACATTCTAAAAGAAAAGAGGCAGAAGGAATGCATAAGACCTTGACAACACCAATCAACTGGCAATTTGTAATGCCTTCAATTTGTGGATGCTTAGCTATGTGGTGGTGGATGCATCACTGTGACCTACATTCTCCATCATACTCCTTTGCAAGTCTGATAGCTTTAGCTGAAGCAACTTCTTGTGCTTGCATTGCAGGTATTACAACCAAAAAAATTGCATCGTTATGTTCAGCATATTCCCCCTGTAACAAGGAAGCAACCGGTTAAATTACCAATCAACAGACAATTTAAAACTTTAATCAAGCCTCTAGAAAGATATTCCAACAAAAAGATGCCCTCACCCAAAGTAAACATACACCTCAAGGACAAATCAATTCAATCAAGTAGTTCAAGCCACTCGCCAAGGAGTCATCAAGATTCCCCTTCTTGACACCAAGCAAATCAATCAATTTCAAAGGTGGAGCTGTCAATCAAAACAAAGAAACAAGACTTGGCGTTGTCAGTCAGAACATAGAGACAAAAGACTTGGATGATACCATATGAACTGTAGAGAAATAGGACATAAGAAGAGGAGGGGGGGAGGGGTTTGGAACCCCAAAAAAAAAAAAGAAGAAAGGAAGGAGAAGAAGCACTTTCTAAATGAGTATTCAAGAAGGTAATAGGTGAGAAACAAGCTTTTACATGGCCAAAACTTTTTCTTGTTATTTTCATATAGTACTTCTTGTTTTTCACATTTTCTTGATACAATGACAACAACACTAAAAAACAGCAGTAAAATAAAATTATTTTCAGCATAAATTGGGAGATACCCAAATGCTACATTAGCAATTAGAAATTCATTTCAGTAAATCTATTATAATTTACAAATAGTATCAGAGGATTACCCAGTGCCAGTCGTCTCATTATCTAACACAATTATGCACTTCTTTGTTGAAGAAAATAGTTTCAAAACCTGAGGCCATTTATTACTGCATATATATCCTACCTTTTCTCTAGATACAGACAACTTTTCTGGCTGATTCTGATGATAATCTTTATTTGCTTCATGATTGGTTCCTGAACAAGAAACACAACTAAACATAACTAAAAGATGTAAAAGACCAGGAAAAATAGGATCTAAAGAATATACAAAAAGCACCAACCATTCACTTCCAATACATTGACGCTGTCTGCAGTATGCCCTGGATCACTAAAACTATTGTTCTCATTACAAGAACTCAAATTAACAACAAAAATAAGTTCTTCATCTTTGTAAACCACTAATGGTGGTTCTTTCACACCTTTACTTTTCCTAAGCCACAAAAAGGAATAGAGTCCATCAGCAAATTAGGGGTAAAGGATATCACTCAAGTGAAAAATATATCCTCCCACGAACACTTATATATGATTGTTGTTATTACCTCTTCAATTGCATCAAGAGCATGAGCTTCTGTCCTGTGTTTCTGAACAAGTCAAATGCACGTATTGGAAGGGGTAAAAGAATTAATCCCGATTTTCAACCAAAAACATAGAACAGGAATACCTTCAATTACTTGTTTAGAAAATTGTGGACAAAAGTATTTGGATTAAAAATAAAGGTGGAAGAAGCAATCAAAATTCGTGTTATACTTTTCATTCCCTTTTAAACAACCCTGTAGCTCTCTATTTATCTCCACAAGTATAGCAAAAAAAATCCGTAAAGATCAGCTCATCGTAGTTAATATTTTTTGATAATTCAAAAAGAAAACTACCGATCTTACCACTGAATTAAAAATGAATAAATCAACTCGAAATTTTTACTCTATAAATTCCATACTAGCAAAGCTCCTTTACTCCCTCAGAAGAAGTAACACTCAATTCAATAAATAAATCACAAAAACTTCACTTCAAAAATACAATAAAGAGAAAGCAGTACACGTACAATTATCGACAAATCTTCAACAAACTCTCAGGAGACTGCACCAAATATCATCGAGAATGTCACAGAAATGAACACTAAACATCATTCGAACACAACTAAATTTTCAATCTTTACAAATCAGAAAAAGCACAAGAAACTACCGTCGGAGTTGAGGTGCTTGAGTCGGTGAGAGAGTATACTGATTGGAATGAACACCAAAACAACGAGCAGAGAAAGGATTAAAATCCTCGTGCTCCGACGAAAAAGCTTTTTCATCATCACTCATCAATGTCAACACTAGGGTTTCCAATCATTTGCTGATCAATTTCTAATTATTACCGAGTCACTGAATCCTCGAGTACAGAATTGATTACAGTCGAAGTAGCGGTTGAAGAAACCGTGAATAATCGAAGCAGCTAGGGTTTTTCTCATGAATGCTTCTGTCAATCAAAGAAGAAGATCGCTGTGTTTTCTGCATCTAGAGAGAGAAACCAAAAGAGAGAGAGAGAGAGAGAGAGATTTAGGTGCCATTTCTATCTAACAGGCCCCAACACTAACGGCAATTCACACACTTAGAATCTTGGCCACTTGATGCCTAATTAAACTGGAGACATTTCTTCAGAAGTATCTCCTTTTGGTAGAATAAATGCCAAAAAATGCAACAATAATTTAGTAGTATCAAGTTCTCCAGGATTTCAAAGCAAAAACAAGAAGAGCATATGAAAGTGTAACATCAATTTTGTTCAACTCAAGATATAGAATATGCACATCTCTTTTATACGTCAATTAATGTTTAGAATAAAATCACAATATTCCATTTTAGGATGCTCCTATAGAATTCTAAAATTGTATTAAAAATGATTAGCACTCCATTCTGAGACACATAAGGCAAATTATAAGATCAATATAAAAATTGTAGCAATAAACATACTGTTTGGCATCTTTACTCTTGATCCAATTAGGAATTGGTCCAGAAAGGTGGTTGCTTGTCATATCCCTAATTAACAGAAATTATGCAAATGTCACCAAGAAGTTGCAAATTAGAGTTTCAATAGAAATATTAGATTAAGATATGTAATTATTTATATCTAGTGTATGAGTGAGAAGCATGGAATAATTAAATCTGCTTCAAAAAGCATAGAATAATATTTGCATCGTTAAATTTTGATAAATACACCATCTAACATGGAGTAAATGAAATTAGAATAATTCTCTGCATGCGGACATTATCATATAAAAAATAAAAAAATGTCAAAAACAAAAATCATAAATTGGACAGGAGGCAGCATCATTTTCTGAAGAAATTCAAAACACCTTCTGGGTCCTATAGCTTTATTATTAACATTCCCCTTATTTTAAACTGTTATGAGCGGAAACTAGGGTAAGATTAATACACTGGACAACCATGAACTCGCATAGAATTTTTTGGCATTAGACTTAACACTAAAGTAAATGAACATCTGAATTGCACAAGTTAAAACACATCATATATGCAGATTACCTTTGTCACTGCTTTCTGTCTGAGTCTCTCTAATTCAGGCTGAACATCTTTTAAAGCTTTTGAAGTTTTAACAGTGGAATCCACTTCAACAAATTTCAGCTTTTTACTTAAAATCTCTAGAGTCCTCCAATACTCATCATTAACCTGTAGATGAATATCATAGCAAGTTAGTGACCATCAAAAAGCAGCAACATGGTATCACAGCCTGAAGGAGTAGTGAGTCCAAAATATATGTATACAAGAATTGGTAGGACCAAAATACAATAGAGTCAAACAAGCTAAAGAACTTTAGTAAAGGATAAACCTGGAAATGGAAAATACAAAAAATAGAAAAGGCCAAGATGTCCAACAAACTATACAAGCTGAATGAGAATAAGAATTTGCTCTACCCTATTTCTCTCCCTGTGAAATGGATCTTAAATTAATAAGCTTCTAAACATGGTGGAGAATCAAACACTCTTCGCATCCAAACCTTCAGAACCCTTATGGTTTCATGCCTTCTTACTGTATCTCAAAACCAACTAGTGAAGAAAAGAAATGGAAAACATTTATCATACTTCCTTCTTCTACACAAAGGCTAATAAAAGGATTTTCTTCTGTATTTTCTTCCAACTCACATCTAAATTCCACAACAAAGGTTGTGAAGAATTGTCAAACTAAATTGATACTCAAAGTCATTTCACTGGCAGCAATACATCAAAACTCCGAATACAATAACTTCTCCACAAACCCAAAAGGCATAAAAATCAAATCTTTAAAGCACTTCGAAGTTCCAAATAATCAAGACTCCTAAACCAAGCCCCATATACATTCACACTCATTTCCTCACATAGCCAAAACCCACCAAGCTACGATTTCAAAAATGACCATCCATTCAGCAACAATAAATTCACTTAAAAAGAAAAAGAACAACATCGAATAACAGTCGCCAAAATAACTAGCAGCCACAAAACCCAACTCCATAAATACATCAAATACACAGCCAGTATTTTAGAAAACCCACAACTTCTAATTTTCAGGAATAAAAGTTTCGGATATTCAGAAATAAGAGCTTCATATTTTCAGAAGATAAGCACCATAGGTGAGGATTCAGAAAATTTACAGATTTTCAAAAACCCGCTTTGCTCATACTTTCTCTTCTTCCTCTAATGCCTTCTTCTTGCCTCCAGTGGAACGTCTCTCGTGCATAGCATTTCTTGAAATACCCATGTTGGCGGCGGAGGCAGAGGTGCTCCCCTGCTTCTGTAAATCTGACGGCGGATGCTCCTCTCTCACCTCATCAGTACCTCATAAATCAAAAAGAAAGAAATAGAAATCAAAAGAGATAAGAAGGTGGAGGAAGTGGGTTTTGGTAGGAAGTGGGTTTTGGGTAGGGAGGCGGGTGGTGATGGGGTGATGGTGGCGGAGGCAGATGGAGGAGTGGCGGAGGTTTTGGAAATGGTGTCCGTAAGGGTTTTGGAAATGGGAAAGTTGAAAATGGAAAGACAAAAAAATTAGTCAAATATTTTGACACGGATTCATTTTTCCTCCTACACAAATTCATTTTCCCTCATGTTGTTTTAGTAAGCATTCAAATTTTTTAAATAATTATTAATTATTAAAAAAGTTTTACTTTTTTAATCCGTAATCAAGTTTTCACTCTATAATGCTTTGTTGGTTTAATAAAATTATGATTTGAATTTTATTTTAAATTTTAAAATTAATTATTATTAGTTATTAAATGACTAGAGTGAAATTATTTTTTTAAAATAATTTAGAGAAAAAAATAATATTTACATTTTCTTGTTGAAATTGAAAATTTTATGTATATTAAAAGTATATGTATATGTGTACTACATTACTTATATTTTGTAATAATTACTTTTATTATAATTACAAAACTACTATATATATGTATTAACTATTTATACTATAGAATTTAAGGGGCGCCTGGCTCGCATTGGGGAATGGGAAAGGTAATGGAAATGATAGTAGGAGGGAATGATAGTGGGGTATTTTTTTGATTTCATTGTATGATTGGTTGTGAAACATTCTTGTGAGAATGATATTCTTAATAATGGTGGTTGGTTTGTGTTCGGGAATAAAAATGATTATAAATTAATTGTCATAATTAGTATTACTTAATTAGTTATTATTAGTTAATTTTTTTATTATAATATTAAATTAATTAATTATGAATAAAAATATTATTAATTAAATTAATCTTAAGTAATTAATTAATATTAATTGAATTAATTAATTAGTATTAGTTACTTAATTAGTTTGTAATAATTAGTAATTAATTAATATTATCAATTAATTATTTATAAATTAATTATACATTAATTATAATAACTAATATTAATAAAATGAGATTAATTAATAATTAATTAATTAATGATACTAAGTAAATGAATGATTAATTAAATTAATCTTGATTAATTAATTTATTATTACTTTTAATAATAATAAGTTAATAATAAATTAATTTATATTAATTATTATAATTAATATTAGGGATATGGGTTTGCTACTTAATTAATTAATTAATTAATTTTAATTAATTAATTAATTAATTTTAATTAATTAATTTAATAATTAATTAATACTACTTAATTAATTTTTTTCTATCACGGTAGTTTCCGTCACTAAAGGGGGGTTTTCTTGTAGTGTTTCTCTCTCTTCCCTTCTCTTTTTCCTTCTCCCTCTGTAAAAAAGAGGATCCTATCAACTTGTTTTGTTCCGACCTAGGATAATAAGCCCATTGGCTTGGTTTTACTTTACCATCAAGAAAGGAAAGAAACTTCTATCTTCAAGTTTAACTCAGGCGTAGCTCCCTTCTTTTTGGGTGTGAAGCAGTGTCAAACCAAAATACCCAACAAACATTAGCTCTCCCTGAAACAGAGGTGATCCAGTCGCACCTTCCAGTATGGCTACCTTATTACGACTTCTCCCTCATCCCATATTCACTCTCTTGCCTTCTCTCTCATCTCACTCTCTTTCTCTTTTTCTTTCTATCTCACCTCACTCTCTCCTCCTTTCTCTTTCCTTTCCCTTCTCTCTCTTTTATTCTGTCACATCTCACTTTCTCTCTCTTCCCTTTTCTCTCATCTTATTTTTTCTCTCTTCCTTTCACTCTCTAATCTTCCTTTCTCTCTCTTTCCTTCTCTCTCATCCAACTTTCTTTTTATTCACTTCTCCCTCATTCCAATTTCTCTCTATTCTATTTTTTAATATAATATTTAAAATATTATGAAAAATATTTAATATAGGGGTGAAAAAGAAATTTTAATTCATTCCTATTCTAAAATATTTATTCAACTAAGCATTAATTTTCATGGCCATACCCATTCTTTACACTAAACTAAGCAATAACATTAAAACAATGATACTCATTGGTATTCCACAATACTTATTCTCATTCTCACTTCTGTCTGCGAACCAAGCGCCTAGTTAACTTAACATCAAAACAAGTGAAAAATGAGTGGGATTTCTTAAAGAATAAAAATTTATTGTGGAATAAAGTAATTGTGTATGTTGGAAATACTCATTATGACCTAGTGAAGAACACTATAAATTGGAGTACAGAACAAACGGGAAAAATACATATGAGTATTTCTCTTACATTATTTAATTTAATGCAACTTATATAATAAGTAGTATTACTTAATTATTGTAATTAATAAAGTAGAAAATTCCTGATACAAGTAAATTTCAATTTAAACCCTTGCAATATGCTAATGAATTGATAACAATATTTGCTATAACGGGAGCTATAAGAAAAGACGTACAGGATCTTTCAAAGGAAGTTTACCTATTCATGTTAATGAAATTCCTGGAGAATCCTTTATCAATCTTGAAACTGGCCAAGGAGACAAACCATCTTCATTAACTCAATTGAAGTTAGATAAAAATAATAATAATAATAATAAAGCAAAGCGCCAGAAAAAATGTAGCTCTAGAAAATCCAATGACTAGGATAACCAGTTGATGCCAGTTCTTAAAATTTTAAAATAGTCAGGTAGAACTAGTATTGAAGATTGCAATAAAATATTAGATGAAATACTAATATTGGAAATGGCTTATCCATTATGTGTAATAGTTGCTTCTATTTTTTGTGAAGTCATTAGGGCTGCAAAGAACAATAAATTCATTTGAATACTAAACTAGAAGAAATTAAAAAAAGTTGGATTGGAAGAAATGGAAAAAAGTTAGGCTTTTTTCAGATTAAAGTTTTTTTTTCCTCATTGAAATGTTCAAAACTCTAATGTTTGTTTTCTCGATATTTATTGAACTTAGTCAAAATTTAAACCAATGTAAATATGATTGTCTATCTTAAGTGATATTATGCTATTATTATATTCTTATTTTATTAAAGTAATTTTTATTTGATGTCATATATGAGTAGATGCTATTAGAAAAGCAAAAGAAAGTATTGAAAATTGTAATGATAATGTTAGTAATGAGAAATTTTTTCAAAAGAACTAACATATTGGAAGGAGGCTTGACATGGATTCACTATTACTTAAAAGATGCATATGTTAATGAAATTATTGATGGGAATCCAACACACAAAATATGATACATTTGGAAAAACAAGCATTTTTAAAATTGTGTGCTTTCTTTCATAATGAGGGTTGGTTAAAAAATAGCTATTACATTTCAATTGAAGAGAAAATGGCAATATTTCTCACAGGAGTATCACATTGCAAATGGATATTAGCATATGCTAAGCAGTTCAAACATACTTTTACGAGGGGTTTCATGCTATACTTGTATTTTAAAAGAGATAATTATCCCTAATTTTAATTTTAATTTTAATTTTAATTTCTTTTAGAGTCAACAATAATGTCGACTATGAGAAATATTTCTGGTAATGTTGATAAGTTGATTTTTTATTATCAATTTTGAATTATTATGACCATTTTGAAAAACAAGGCTAATCACAAATTTTAATGCATAATGATTAATACATCTTTTTTTTTTTTTTAATTTGATAGGGTGCCATTGGTGCACTAGATGATATTTTTGTACATACAGTTATACCAAGCAAATCAAACCCCATATTGAGAGAGAGGAAAGGAAGATTGTTTTCAAAACGTACTTGCAATATATGATTTTACTAGGATATTCACATTTTTATGGGCTGGTTGGGAAGAAGTAACATATGATTCTAGAGTTTTGAATGAAACTATGCAAGATCCAACGGGTAATTTTCCATTTCCCCTATCAAATAAAATAATTTGGTTTTAGTTATTTTTCATCATCATCATCATCGCTATGTATCATATGTTGCAGGCAAATATTATATATGTGATGTAGCTTATTCTTTCACTCGTGAATTCATGACACCTTACAGTAATGTACGATGTTAATTATCTGATTTTCAAAATGATACTTGTGCAAGAACAAAATAGAAAAAATTCAACCAAAATCATGCAAAGTTAAAAAAGGTAATTGATCATGCATTTGACGTATTAAAAAAATGTTTCCCAATTTTTTCATGAACGGGCCTATCCTTTTTCAACTCTACGAGATATTGTCATCACAAGTATAGATATACATAATTATTTTTGGAGAACTAGCGTGGTAGATATTTGGCTTCAAGAATTTACAAATGAAAATATTGTTATTGATAATCATCAAGAGTACTAACCTTTTGAAGAAGATAAAATAAATAGAGAATTCATGGGAGGATTTAGATAAGTTGATTGAGATTTTATATTTTATTGGTGTCAACAAATAAAAAATTAAATTTTCAAATATATAGTTAAATTTAGATTTTTGATGTGACTATTCATTTTTGTAATAATTTAACTATGACATTTTTATTTGTTTGTTTAATTATGACATTTTAAAAAAAAATTGGAATTCATATTAATTATATTTTATTGTAATTATAATATTGTAGATGAAAGCATGTTGACAAATAACATTTTTGCTAAGTTTTCGTATTAACAATGTTATCAAACATTGTCACTCAATTAAGTGTTAAGATTCAAAATACATGTATCATTTTTCTAGTATTTCAAATACAGTCACTTAATTGTTTTAGACCTTAGACTTCAATTTTCAATTTTACCAAGTGAATCCTAAATATGAAGTCTAAAACAAACAATTAAAAAACTTTTGTTCTCTATCTAGAATATGAAATGTATGTATGGTGACATGTTTTATTGGATTCAATTTTCTTTTAGAATATGAAACACTATAGGTATTTCACTCATAGGCCCTATTCAGTGGGCTAGGATTCTAGCCTGGAAAATAATTAAATTTAATTTATCAAAATTAAAATTTTCTATTTGGTAGGTTTTTTTTATCTTGTTGTGAAAGTAAAATGTTTCCTAAAAGTGAGGAAATTGGATGCCTAGATTTAGATCCCTATTAAAACTCATTATTCTGATTACTTATTAATAGAATTTAATCTAAAAAATATGTGTTTTCTTTTAAACCTTTTTAACCCTATTTTGTTCGTTTGTTTCCTCTTATTTAGCTCTGCTCTCCGCTACTCTTTTGTTAGACTCATCCAACTCTCCTCTCCTCTCTTCTCTTTCTCGTTTTTGACCTTCTAAATTCTTTCTATTTAGGGTTTTACTATCATCAAGTGTTTTTTCCTACATCTTAATAGCTATTCTTTGTGTTATACATTGTGTTTTTGATTCATGATCATAAATCATTCATTATGTTTTTTTTTTATTATTTTTTTTCAAAAAGAAAAAAGAAGAAGAAGATTATTTTCTTTTTTCAACAGAGATCTAATCTTTGTTTACTAATCATGCATGCAAAATAGACAAAATCAATCAGTTCATATGTTGTTTATATACATTTGAGTATTTTATTTTTTAAAATCTATTAGGCCTCTCTGACTATATTTTATTGATAGTTTCACATTACATTCCTTAATTTATTCAATCAATCCAAATAATGAAAAAAAAAAATCCCGATAGTCTTCTCACCAACATTTTTAATCCATCCAAATGCATGAAAAAATATGTTGGTATTCACTTTCCTTAGAATCACTTTCTCAAAAAAATCACATTTGTAAATATCTTTACTTTTCCACGAACCAAATGAATCCATGTAGTAGTTCAAAGTTTTTTTTTTTTCCGAAACGATAGTAATTTCATTGAATGAGGAATAGAAACTGTACAAATGTTAGCCAAATAAGGCTAAATGATCTCCTTGGTCTAATGTAATAGCCAAGAAGGAAAATGGAATAATGGTTGGGAGTTACCATTATCCCATTAGTGACAAAGAATGACTAGTTTAGTACTAGCCAACATAAATCTTAACCTATACAATGGAAAGAGAATTATAATATCAAAAGGATTGCCAAAAGATTGATGTTGTGAGATATAGTGATGATAGCTCACTTCAACTAAATGACTAAGTTTGGACACTATATCTTGAACATCAATCGCAATCATACATGATTTGTAGCAAATTCATAACAGTATTCTAAAAAACATAAAGGAAAATGGACCAATGAGAGAAAACCAAAAGCTTCATTCTGCCATTCTTCAAATATGAATGAGGATTCTATTTCTAGTCTTCTTCAAGTAGAAATCAGACTTCCAAAAAAATCAGTCCAATCACGAAACAGCCCAGCGAGAAAGAATCGAAGACAGGGAGCAAAAGCAGTCCATTCGAAAGGAAACCAAGCAGAAAGGAACAAGAGTTAACGATTGAACCAACAGAAATTGAACCAGCACTGAGAACCTGAATTAAATGTCTTTAAGCCAGAATGTATAAGTAAATGACTTCAAACCAGCAATGAGAAACTAGATTGTAGAGCTAAGAGAGATTAGAGAGAGTGAAAAGAAAAATATCCTTGGATTAGAGAGCGTGAAGAGGGAGACCCTTGGATTATTGATCCGTCCATTGATGTCCTTGCAGCCATTACTTCCCGGGGTAACCAAACCAAGGGTTAATCAGAAATGTAGAGTTAATAGAGAGCAAGAGGTTACAAAGGGCAAAAGCAGTCCAACCCAAAAGACTCCAAACAAGATATAACAGAGAGCAAAAGCAGTCCAGCTCAAAAAAACTCCAAAGCAGAAAGGAACAAGGATTAACAACGCCTGCTTTCAAAAACAGTTTATGGAAGAAAAATGCCCCAACCAACCAAGGAAACATAATCAGGCCAAAAACCATTTGTATGATAAAGACATAACCATTTGTAGGGTGAAAACCAAGAATGTTTATAAACAAGTCTACATTGATCACCTTTTGTTAAATTAATAGAATTTCTAAAATACTATTTAAAATTGAAATATTGACTAGAACTTGTTATTTTATGTTCCAAATGAAATATAGTTTATTTTCATATAGTAAATTGGTAAAGCCCTTGGTCATTGGTAGGCTCCAATAACTTTTTGGTTTTCATCCTTGCTAAGTCAAATTGTTTACGCTAAATTATTGGCAGCCTACCAACTAAAGACATACACATCAAATAGGGCTTGCAATTTCAATATGGGATTTCGATGCAGGACATTACATTCACTGCACCTCTTAGGGCCGCAGCCCTCACCTCCTCTTTAGAGTTGTACCATTCTCACAAGCCCAACTTTACTCTAGTCAACATGGTCCAAAACCTAACTTTAAACTAGTTGAAGTGGTCATAACCAACTTCAATCCGATTGGCATGATTCAAAACCAGCATACACCACTGGCCAAGTTATTGATAGCCTACTAACCAAAGGCACATAACATCATGTAGTCCTCACACTTTCAACTTGGGACTTGGATTCAGATGCGAGACATCACATTAATTGTAAAATCCCTCATAATGGATTGGTCCAATATCATTTGGGTTTTATCCTTGTTAACTCAAAATGCTCAAACCAAATTAGTAGCTGCCCACCAACTAATGACTTATATATGCATCACATGGTCCTCACACTTTCGATGTAGGATTTAGATACAAACTTTACAAATTTTTTCCTGATACAATACTTTAGAGTGAAAGTTAGTGTCCTTTATTTTAATTTTTCAAGTAATTAATACCATTTTATTTCTAGAGTAAGTTTTTTTTAAAAAAAAATGCTCTATATTTGCAAAATAATTATGCTCTTATTATGAATTACTCCCTCCATCTATAAAAAGTACATTTTCAAAACATTTATTTGTTCTTAAAACAAAAGAGCATACTTTTTATAAAAAAAATCTTATATTATTCTTACTATTTTGTAACCATATATCACCTAAAATTAAATAATAAGAATAAAAATAGAAAATTTTGTATTTCGTGTTACATTAAGTGTGTTATATTTGTAATTAAAAAAATTGTAATAAACTTAAAATAGGCTTTTTTTTTCAAAACCGATGAAGAATTAAAAATTTTCAACCTTTTTATAAATTTTAGAGCTTCTACCTTTTTAAAGCAAATTTCCCTATTTTAAATGTCTATGATAGGTAAATTATAAATCTAACCATTGCTACTATCAATAATAACAACTAAGCCTTTAATCGCACTATGTAAAGTCAAATATATAGATCACATCACCATGACATTATATTGAAACACATATATTCCTCTAAATTTGAATAACTAATGTTATTTTTAATATTTTATTTTTTGGTCTTTTTAGATCTTCCCTTCTATTTTAATTTGAGTTAATAATTGTAAATTACAAATCCAACTACCAAATTAGAAAAATCATTAAATTATTAAAGCTAAAAAATTTATGAAACAAAAAGTTAATAAGAAAAAAGAAAATTTTGCTAAAAGTAGTGAGAAAGATAATATCTAACGTAATTTAAAAAATTAAAGAAGATAAATACAAATAAAATTCTATATCAAACTCTTTTTCATGAGAAAATATTCCTAGCCTATAATTTAAGAGAGAATCTACAAAATAGTCCCCTACATATATGGAAAAGAACTTTTTAGTCCCTCACAAAAAAAAAAAAAATGAACCAATCAGTCCTTCACATATATGGAAAAGAATTGTTTAGTCCCTCACAAAAAAAAAAACAAACCAATCAGTCCCTTATATATATATATTTTTTAGTCTATCACATATATGAAAAAGAACTTTTTAGTCCTTCACTAAAAAAATGAACCAATCAGTCCCTCACATATATGAAAAAGAATTTTTTAGTCCATAAGAAAAAAAAAACAACAACAACAACAACAAACAATCTGACTGACACTTTCATACATTTAATCTACTTCTGTCTAACTTTCTGTTAAAATTCAAAACAAGTGCCCTAAGCGTGTTATTTGCTAAAGGCTTTTTTGGAAGCACAAAAAATCCTTCTTTTTTATGTGATTGTTACAAAATTCATCACAGCCTCGTCTAGACCCAGAGATTGATAGAGAGATATATATCAACAGGGTGTGGATGTAATGGACATTTTTCAGGGAAATCGATTCAGAAAACAAAGGGAATATTTTTGCAATTTACCAGAACGTTCTCCAAAATCAACGGAAAAAATAGCTGTCTTCTGAGATCATCGGCGGACAAATGCAGAAAGAGAGAGGGCAACCACCCTTGAGATAATCAACATTTTAAGAAATAATGATTTTCTGTGATTTCAAAAAAGCCTTCAACAAATAACATGCTTATGGCACGTGTTGGCAAATTTGACGAAAAATTTGACAAAAATTGACAGAATGACAAAAATAGATTAAATGTATGAAAGTGAGGGACTGATTAGTTCGGTTTTTTTTTTTTGTGAGAGACTAAAAAGTTCTTTTCTATATATGTGAGGGACTAATTGGTTCGGTTTGTTTTATAAGGGACTAAAAAGTTTTTTTCTATATATGTGAGGGACTGATTGGTTCGTTTTTTTTTTTTTGTGAATGACTAAAAAGTGCTTTTCCATATATGTGAGGGACTATTTTGTAGATTATCTCATAATTTAAAGGGAAAACTTGCGCACATGTGGGGGCAAAAAATTATATATATATATATATATATATATATAGAGGGAGTGACTTGTAATCTTTTTGTCAATAGGTTTTTTTGTAGGTAGTAAGTTGCATTTTGGTAAAAATGTAATTTTATAAAATTTTGAAACTATTTTGTATCATTTTTAATATATTGATTTAATTTGAAAGCTCTTTATTAATTTTTTATTTTTTAATTTAAAAAATTATTATTAATTATTTAAAGTTTACTTCAAATGCAATCAACTATAAATGTAAAATTAATCAAAGTTGATTTTTTTCCAATTTGTATTACTGTATAAATTTTATAAATCACATAGACTTACATATTTCTTTTATATATATTTGTTTTCCCTCATTTATATTTTTTTAAATAGAAAAATATGATGCTTGAGTTAGAAATGTAGTTGTATAAGGTACTATTAAATTAAATTAAAAAAACATTATAGTTCACAAAATATAGTAAAATAAGTTAAAATACCAATTAAATAATACACAAATTACACAAATTTTTTCTTTAAAATTTAATATTTGCAATTCAAAAATTTTGCTTAGAACTATAAATTAAAAACATTATAGAGCATAGCATTCAAAATAGCTATACTTTTTTACCATTTATAAATTTAAATATTTTCACTCCAAAATGTGAGTACTTACTCTAAACATTATCTAACATTATCTCAACTTATTATTTCAAATTTCATAATTATCAAAGTAAATTATGAATACTATCACAAAAGAAAATAATACTTTACATTTACATATAATTATTTTAATATTTTATACCATCTTTGTTGTCCCAAATAGTAACACTAGGGAGGGGGGGGGGGTGAATAGGGTTGCACTAAAAATTAACAAATAAAATTTCAAACCGTAAAAACAAGTATAACAAGTATATCAAAATGAAAATGATAATCAAGTATAGGAAAATTCACAAAAATAGATTCAATATTTTAATAATAAGTAAGTGCAAATATATGAAATAAATATAAAGAGAAGGGAAGAGAAACAAACACAAGCGATTTATAGTGGTTCGGCTCCAATCTTGCCTACGTCCACTCTTCAAGATCCTCCTTGAGGTTTTTCCATTATTCTTTGAAAGAGCTTGTTACACACTAGCTTCCAAAGATGCTAGAGAACCTTATCAAGTAATTATATCCCCGAATCACTTCACACCAAGTGAATCTATCCCCGAAACACTTACACCAAGTGATTTTATCCCAAAATCACTTAAACCAAGTGAATCTATCCCCCGAAACACTTACACCAAGTGATTTTATCCCCAAATCACTTAAACCGAGTGATTTTATCCCCAAATCACTCAACAAGTCTCTTTTCAAAGAATATCTCCAATCTTGATTCTAACACTTGAACCAAGATCAACAAGAGTTCACTCAACGCTCACAAAACAAAAAGGTAATAAATTTCCCTGTCTTACAACAATAATGATGGGTTAAAACTCAAACAACTAAGAACAAAACTCTCACAAATTTGAATATGAAAAATGAAGCACAATTCACTCAAAATATATTTCTCTTTGTAAGCACTTCTTTCTTGCCTTATCTCTTTTTCTTCTCTTACTCTCCTCTTTTTTTATCTGAGTTTGAGGCTGTATTTATAGGAAAAGATCCCAAAATGACCGTTGCTAAGTTTTTTTTTTTTTTCTTTCATGGAACTTGAATTTCCTTGCTTCAAATGCTGCCTTTCAGATTCAGATTTTTGACATATATTTGTGACCGTTGTTTCTCCCTTGTAACGTTCATATTATGGTAGTTAGTAAATAATATAGTTATAATAAAAGTAATTATTACACAACATAAGCAATTTAGTACATATATATACATAGTTTTATGCACAGACACAGTAACTAACACATGTTAATTATTCATCTATTTGTTTATCTTTTAAGTGAGTAATATATAATCTTAAATATAAATAATCTATATAAACTTAAATATATAATATACATAATAGTAGTATATACATATATATAGTACTTAGTATACAACATAGTTATAGTAGAAGCAGTTAGTTCATATAGTTTCGTACTACACATTTTAAAATTTTAGTTAGACTTTTAACGTAATTGAATTTTGTTTTTTTCATTTATTGAAATTTATTGTATATGATTATTTTAAAATTTTCTCGTCTTGAGAAATTAACATGACAAATTAATCATCATTATGACAAATGAACATTACTATAAAAGTTCATCACGACAAATGAAACAAGAAGTAGGAAACTTTTTTTCTTTCATGGAACTTGAATTTCCTTGCTTCAAATGCTGCCTTTCAGATTCAGATTTTTGACATATATTTGTGACAGTTGTTTCTCCCTTGTAACGTTCATAGCCGAAAATTCCTCAGAGAAAATGATTTTGTAGCTATAGAAGTTGGCTATCACAAGGACAAATTTCAGCTTCATCCAACTGTTAGATCTTCAGATATAGTCGCTAAACTGAGACCAGCTTCAGACAACTTTTCCTGATAATCTGCTTCTATGTTTACACTTTAAAGATATTGTTTCACCATTATTTTTTCCGAATTTGGTAAACATTAAAATACAAAAGTTGTATATCTATATGTCTTATTTTCACACACCAAAAATTAGAATTTTTAACGTTGTAAAATTTGAATTATGACTCAAAAACCGAAACTAGCTCCAGAATCCAAAATTAAAGTATATTCTGTAATGACTAATCTTCAAGCTCATTTTTCAACATCTAAACTTCGGATCCAGAAAATGTTTAGTTCAGTAAAGTTGTAAATATGGACGTCTAGTTTACTATATTAAAATTTCAAAACAATTGAACCGTTAAATCTTTATATATCATCAAAATACTAATATATATCTGATTTCTCTGTTCATTCAAATTAACCTTCTAGTTCAAGTTTTCATCTTTCACTAATTTCTATTATGCTAAACTTTGAAATTCCTTTCTTGCTTCATCCAAATTAGGTAAAAATTCCTTTAAAATAATATTAATATTTTCCAAACATATTATCTTCAATCTATCAAATTAAAATATTTCATTGAATATCTATTTGAAAATTAATTATGAAAATTCAATTCAATGTTTGTTATCATCAAAATCAATTATAAAATTGAGTTATAAACCTTGTGTCAACAATCTTCAACTATTTCTATACATTAACTTAATTATATGTTTATAAAAATTAATTTGCAAAATTAACAATGAATAAACAATAACAATAACAATTAAACTTTAGCTCCACTATGTGAGATAAATAATATATCATAAAAAAAAAATGAATGTTTGAAATTGTAATATTATATATGTTCTTGTGTGTTTCAATTTCAACATGTGAGTATTAATTAACTATTATATGAACTTCTCCACTAATATTTAAAGATAGACATATCAAGTAATTTTAATCATATATAATATTTTTGTTAACTTTTAACAACATATCTTAAATCTGTACTTTTAATATACAAGAGTTATTTCATATACAATCGAAAATGAAAAAAACTATAGTAAAAGTTAAAATTAAATTATATATACAAATATTAAAAACTAATGTGTTTTTCATTTTGAATGTTCTTGATAGTAAGATATATTTTAATTTTGATTATTGTAATATTAAAAGATGCATTATTAAAAGTATTTTAGATGTGAGATGCGAACCTAATACATAAAATGCATGAATACTTGAGTATTAAAATACATAAGACTATTATAATAAACTTAATTATTTATATGAACGTGATTATTTTTTAATAGTGATCTTACACTTAAAAGTAATCATTTAGTATAATTTCTACAAATAAAAAATAATATTTTGATTGCAAAAAATATTACTTCCCCAGTTCAGAAAAAAAGAGTCCAATTTAAAAAAAAAAAAATTCTTTTCTTTGTCACATTTCAACATTTCTTTTGTTTTTTTTCTTCTTTCCATCCATATAGCTTTGATTCTCAATACTGAAATCAAACATCTTTTTACCTGCAGATGATTCGCTTCAAACATAAAAGTCTAAGACACCCATTATAGCATCATCCAGTTAAATATGTCATGCAAAAGCAAGCAATCAATACAACTTGTGTCACAAAAAGGCAAAAACCTCCCTTTAACAAAATATTTTATTAAATAACCATAAAAATCCACATTCACCTTTGTCAAAAATAAGAACTAAAAAGAGGATATCACACTGCAAATCTTGAATAGCTAAAGTGCTTATGGAACTAAATTCCAAATTCATAATCAGAAATATATCATTTTCATTATCTTCATTATCTTCATTATCAACTATTGTAAAGGGAAAGGAAAGAAAAATGGTTTATTTTTTATTCAGTTGGGAGCTACCCCAATTATGTCATCTCCAAACTCATACTGTTTAGCTCTTCCAAAACAAGAACACCATACACTCTTTTTTCTCTTCATTTCATTTCAGGCTTTGGTTGAATCCTCTTCTTAGAAATTAAACAAACCAAACAAGAAAGCCTTTCCCTTTTTTTCCAATTTATGAATTTTGCCACACCCCAAGCAAATTCACTGAAATTTTTAACTTTGTACATAAAACTTTAACCAAAAAAAAAAAAAAGGAAAAAGAATCTCCATGATTCAAGTAGCCGTTATCCAATCATAAATTCTTATCCTCCAAATCCAAAACTTTAAAAAATTTCTTTTCCACAATAATACACACACACACACACACATATATATCTACCACTCATCATAATTCATAAATTTAAGTGATACAGTGTTTTATTATTCCTATCTCTTTATTACAAATACAAAAAGAAAATAAAAAAAAAAACACACAAATACACACAAGAATTCCTACAAGTATAAATAGTACTCCTGATGAAACAAAATACAAGATGCTCTCACTCTTTGATAATTTGATGATAACAAAATACCTTCATAATTGATTTTCTGTCTATCCTTCTCTCATTTTGGTTTATATGGTTTAGGTTAGAGTAATATATCCTTCCTTCTTTCCTTTCTTCCTTCTTCATCCCAACACCAAGACAATTCACAAAATGCAAATTATTTTCACCTTTTCTCTTTTTCCTAATTTCAAATACTATTCAATCTTATTTATTATTAGTTTGTACTATTAATACAAAGAAAGATTGAAAAAGAAAGATTGAAAGATCTTCTTTCCTTTCAAAATATGGAATATATGATTGAAAATTATAATGTTCCTAAATTTTAATAGTAATAACAATAATAATAGCATTCCCAATGTTTTCTTTTTCTTTTAGTTTAAACTACACACATACCACAAACCACATACCACATACCACATACACGCATACACACATACCACATACCACATACCACATTTTTATTTTAGTAATATAAAAATAAAAGTGAACAATTTAAACCGGTCAAAAAAAGGAATTTGAAGAAACCCTAATAAATAAATTCTCAAATAAAAACAAACTATCCAAACATATTTTTATTTCAAAATTTAAAATTTAAATTTTCCCACTCAAATCCCTCTCACATAATTTTAAAAATTATTTTTCTCTCCAAAATACTTTTTCTATCAACAAATATTCACCAAAATTTCACACATTCCAATACAACTTTTTTCATTTGCTAAAAAAAATACCTTGTCCAAACGGATCCTAACTTTTTTGGTATGACAATGGAGAACTTTGGTAGGAGGCGATGGAGAACAAGCAGTAGGGTTTCAAGATAGCTTGAACTTGAAGGATGAAAAAAGTGGGACCATGAGATGAGTCTTAATCGATGTGGTGTGAAGGAGTAAAAAGTATTTCATACGCAAGTTGTACCTTCGTTTTTAGTAAAAACTAGTACTAGTTTGGAGAAGGAGTAGGTTTTAGGGGTGTGCAATATGGAATCAACCTAAATATTTGAATGAACTGAATTCAAATTAGAAAATTCGAATTTGGTTTTCCAATTTTTAAATTGATTTTCGAGTTAAACCGAATTTCGAATTTGATTCTTGAATCGAATTTTGAATTGGCAATTTTTATTCGGAATCAAATTGAAAACTAAATTTATTCAAATGTATCTCTTATTTATATGTATAGTTTCATAATTTTTATGAAAAATTAAATATATATTATGCATAAAACATCAAAAGTCCGTAATGCGTATCTGCATATGTTAGATTAGATTGTATATATTTTATATATAGATTGTGAATATACATATGTAATATATATAATTTTTGAAACTCTATATATTATAATAATTTGAAAAATTGTCAACGTGTTGTTTTTTACTTGGTGTACATACACACACTATAGAGTAGAAAAATACTAATATTATGATTTTAATTTTATTCAATTGTTAAATAAGTAAAAAAATTCTAATTCATATGCCCAATTTAATAATTGCAATATAATAACATTAATGTAGTAATTGAGATATTAAAATTGTAAGAATGACATCAATGTAAAAAATGGGAAAAAGATAAAAGTAAGTTTATTAAAAAAGTGTAAAAATTATGAAAAAAATACATAAATAAAAAAAGAAAAAGAGAGAGAAAATATGTATATAGTGTACTAGAGTGCATTTATCTACCTTGGTAACTTATTCCTATTTCATTTAAGTAAATAATCACCATAAAGTGATTAATGAGTGGTAACAAGATATTAGTTTTAATAAATTGATAATCACAAAGTTTAACTGAATTAGTAGTTTTTACTTGTAATTTCTACTAATTAATAATAACTCAAAACTCAAAATTTACAAATATCAATAATTGCCAAATTGTCATGTGTGGATTTTCACTTATTAATTTGCAATTTATTGTATACAATATATATTCATCTTTAAATCATATACAAATAATTTGCATATATATAGTGTAATTATTTATTTATTTATAAAACTACTTAATTTACATTATAATATATATACACACTATAGAGTAGAAAAATCTATTAATATTATAAATTTAGTTTTATTCAATTCTTAAATAAGGGAAAATTTATAATTAATAAATTCAATTTAATAATTGCAATATGATGGCATTAATGTAAAAATTGAGATATTAAATTGTAAGAATGACATTAATATAGTAACTGGAAAAAGATAAAAGGAAGTTTATTTAAAATTTTAAAAATTATGAAAAAAACCAAATAAACAAACGAAAAAAGAGAAAATAAAATATATAGTATGTGAAAGCACAATTCTCTTTTTTAATAACTTAACCCTATTTTATTTGAGTATATAATTTTATAAATAATCACCATGAAGTAATTAGTGAATAATAATTAGATATCCATTACTATTAACTTAATAATTATAAAATTTTATTGAATTAGTAATTTTTACTTGTAATTTCTACTAACTACTAATAACTCAAAACTTAAAAATCTCAAATACCAATAATTAGTAAACTATTGACATATAAAGTGAAATTAAACTAATAACAAATGAATATTAACTTAATAACTTTAATTCAATAGTAATTTAAAATTTGAAATTTTAGTTTATAGATATTTGAGAAGGAAATTAAAGGGGAAAAGTTGATCATGACGAATTAATAATTATACAAGATTCTCAATTGAAAATTCTAAATGATCTTGACAAATTAAAAGTATTAAAGATATTTTTTATTTTATTAATTGATCATATTAATTAATAAGATAAAATACCATATTAATTAGCTAAATTTTGTATTAAATATTAAGAGTACAATTAAAAGAAATAAATATATTTTGAGAATGTAGTTGAATAAAATTACATTTTTTGCTCAAAATTAAGATAAAAAGAAAGAATGAGTATTATTACGATAATAACTATTTTGATCGGTCAAATTAAAAATAAAACTAATCTGAGTATAAATAAGCTTTTCCAATTTTAGAAAATTGAAATCGTTTCTGCCAATCCCAATTAGGGTTTCTCACGTCATTCTCCTCTTCCCCAGCTCTTCATCTTCGACAATCGGACTCTTCAATTCGGCCGCTCTTGAATCGATACTCCAGCCGTTAGCCCGGCGGCCGTCATCGACTCGCCCGTCCTCATCCTTAGCCGTCAGCCCGTCCGCCTCCACTTGGGTTTCAGTAGTACAACTGTACAAATCTCCAGCCCCGCCCGTCGGCCATCACTTCATTTGGGAAATGTTATTGTATGTTGACCTTTTCTTTTCTTTCTTTTCTTTATTCATTCTTTATTCATTAGACGACCTCCGGCGTTAGATTGAGTTCACATGGTTTTATTTTTTGGAATCTAGACCTTCGGCACTACTGTTAAAGTACCCAGCACCTACATGCACGAGCTAAACTAGCAAGGCAAAGATTGGTAATAAGATTTGATCAATTGGACCTTCGGCACTTTTTGTAATAAGATCAACCATGGAGTTGTCCCGTTTTATTTTGTATGTATTGCAAAATTGGCATAGCCGAAATGGTTAAATTCAAAGATTAAGCTGGTTTCTTTTTAGTCACGTTTTATTTGGACTGAATTTGAAATTCGGTTAATTTGGTTTTCAGTTTGGATTCTGAAAATGGTCAAACCTGACCACTGCATAATTGGACATGTGTTATTCAGATTGACATAAATTAAATTCATTGAAGTAAAGAAACTATTAAAAGCTGCATGCATTATCTAAACTTGACAAAAATATGTGTTTTAGTAGAAAGGGTGGTGAGATATGATCCATAAAATCAAACAACTTTGATTTGCACATAATACAGTTAGAGTGAGATGGTGGGATGCATGTTATTCGAATTGAAGTAAATTAAATTTATTGATGGTATCAAACTAAACTTTTTAGCTTTGATTTGAACATAGAATATCTCCACATACATTGACTGTAACAAATTTGAAGGTGCATGTGGAGCAGTGAACACTCACCCTTCTCTACACTCTCTACTACTGATTGGAATTTGTTATGGCGATTAGATTTTTAGAATGCTTCCAGCTTAGTTGGCTTTCTTTTGCAGTTTACCCTTTCTGCTGTTAACTTGGAATTAATTTTTACACCTTATTTATTTTACTCAGGTCAGATATTCCAAGCCTTTGTGAAGAACGTATTTTAGTGGCTTAAAGTTGGGCCGGAGAATCTGCAGTTTCTTTAGCACACCTATTGATTATGACAATGGATATTGATTCACCTGAATTGAGGCGGGAGAGGAGCATTGAGATGAGAGATCAAGATGATTCTTTAATTAACCAAAGGTGGACTGGTGGATATGATGACATAGAGGAGGATGGAATTGAGAAGTCTAGAGAGTTAAGCAAGCATCGGGCTAAGGAAAAGAGCAAGAGCAGTAGACGAGAAGATAGAGATCACAGAAGTAAAGATAGAGAACAGTCAAAGACTAGTCATGGTTCCAAGGATAGAGAGAAAGAGGCTAAGGATTTGGAGAAAGATTGGTTATCTGGTAAAGATAGGAGGAATGATGAGAGAGAGAAGCAGGAAAAGGAGAAGAGCCATGACAAAGCTCGGGAGAGAGATATTGATAGAGAGAAGTACAAAGATAGGGAACACGATAAGGATCGTAAGGATCGGGGGAAGGAAAAGGAGCGAGAGCGTGAGAGAGACTTGGATAGGGATTCAGAACGAGGAAGAGATAAAGAGAGAGGAAAAGAAAGGAATAGGGATAAAGAGAAAGAAAGAGAGAAGGAAAGGGAAAAGGAAAAGGAAAGGGAGAAGCATAAAGAACAGGGGAAGGGAAGGGAAAATGACAGGGACAAACTTAGGAATGTAGTTGATAAGGAGAAAGGGAAGGAAAGAACCAGAGAGAAGGAGAGGGAGGTGGATCAAGATGGGGAAAGACAGAGGGACAAAGACAAAGGTAGTCATAAGCACTGGGATGAAGGCCATGATAGGAGCAAGTACCTGAGAAAAGATGATAAATCTAGTGCGGGCACTATAGACAATCAGGATCTCACTAAAATGGATGCAGCATCCCATGACTCTGAGGATGGAATGATGACTCTCAAGCATCAGCAAAGTGCGAATGCTGGAGATGCTGGAGCACACTCTTCTGCATTAGAGTTGGAGCAGCGCATAATGAAGTAAGTTAATCACTGTTGTCTTATTAACGTTTCTATTCTTTTATGATGTTCCTGGAATGTTCTTTCCCTTCATTCCATTTACATTCATCACTATTTTACATGCCTAGAGTTAAGATTGGTTGATTTTAGATGGAGTTATTTTTGATGAATTTTGATATTACTGCTTCTCCTTTAAATAGGATGGGTAAATGAAAATGACTCTGAAACTTGTCCGGTAGAAACAAGATGGACCATATGAAACAAGGATGTTTAAAGCCCTCTATCTGGGCTGTCAATTTTATAAATTGTCAATTCTATTGACTTGGTGCTCTCCTGTCTCCTTTTTCTATTGAATTTATCCTACTGATTTTCTACAAATGCTTGTTTTTAATCATGATTGCACTATGCTCTTTTTTTCAAGTTACTAATTTACTGGCTATATGAAATAATGAAGTATCTTTGTTGTGGTTGCCATAATTGTTTCTCAAGCTAAGATACTTTAGCGAGTGTGTGATGATTAATGTTGTCATCATTCTCTTAAAGCAACTGGAATTTCAATTGAAGCTTATCTTTGCTTATATTTTTATAACCAAAATAGGATGATGTGCCATAAATACAGGATATGATAAACTTCCAGCAGTATATTTAATTTTTTATGGAGAAGTCGATCTTCAGAAGGTAAGATGGGAGCTTGGATGAAATAGTTGCGATAGCATTAATCTAAAGATACATGTGGTCTCTCTTTCTTCATCTACGGGTTAATTAATTAGTTCTGTGTTTTCCAGTATATGTAAACAAGCCTTTCTGGGCATATATAATATCTTTAGCTAGTAACAATTGTTGAACGCCATCAGTTGTGTTGTTTCCCTCAATAATGTCTATACTGAGTAATTTTTTTTAAAGAAGATTTCTGATTTCAACTCAGGATGAGAGAAGAAAGATTGAAGAAGTTGGAAGGTGGTTCTGAAGTTTTATCATGGATTAACAAAAGTCGCAAGCGTGAAGAAAAGAGGAATGCTGAAAGGGAGAAAGCCCTGCATCTTTCAAAGATTTTTGAAGAGCAGGTTGGTAACGTTAGTTGTCAAAATGTATTTCTATCACGTCTCTTTACTTACTTTATGAAAAATAGATTTGTTCTGCTTATACCTTTTTTAGAATCTTTATTGCCCTTCTAAATATTTAGATTTTGAAATGTTATTTGGATACCTGATGTTTTTGACAAGTTTCCGACAAATTTCACAGGACAACATGAATGCAGGAGGAAGTGATGATGATGATGATGGTATCATGCAGAATGCTTCTCGTATGATTCCTTTAAGCTCTTGTTTTGTTTTTATTTTGTTTATTTTTCCTTTTAATGCTGATTTAAATACTGTGTCTTCTAGTTTGTTGATTAGTGTATTGTTTTAGTATTAAAGCAAGTAGTTTATTATCCATTTCTTGTTTTTCTGAGTCTAATCTTCATTTCAGAACCATTGAAATTTTTGCAAAATCTTTTGTGCTTAGAGTTCCTAGCTTCTTTTGAAGTATGCCTAATTATTTATTAGCTGAAATACCAGTATACTACAAAATTAAAGATACAAATCTACTTTATTTTCAACAATGTCGCATGCCATGAAGTTATTCAGGTATGAGTGTTCTGATGGGAGAAATTTTACTGAATCACTCTCTTTAGTTTGTCAAGTTTGCTATGTATACTATATATCTGTAATTTGAAGTCAGATTGATATTTAACTTTATCCAGTGAAGTCCTTCGATAGTCTGATTTGATGCCCTTGTTTCTATGCCTTGCAGATGACCTGGCTGGCGTGAAAGTTCTTCATGGACTCAATAAAGTACTTGAGGGTGGTTCGGTGGTTTTGACACTCAAAGACCAGAGCATTCTTTCTGATGGTGGAGTTAATGAAGGTGATTTATTTATTTATTTTTTGGGCTTGATATACTTAAATTTTCTCATTTTACATCTTTCTTCATCATTGCGGGTTGTGCTGCATTCAGATTCCTAAGGTGACAATTACATTCTATATGTCAGAGGTTGATGTACTTGAAAATGTGGAAATTGGAGAACAGAAACGGAGGGATGATGCTTATAAAGCTGCAAAAAGGAGAACTGGAATTTATGATGACAAGTAAGTCTAGTAATGTGAATATCATCCTTTGTTATTGGCACTGTAGCACTAGCCAGCTAATTTTTATTTATTTATCTACTTTTTCTTGGTTTGCTGCTGCTTAGGTTTAATGATGAGGCTGGCTCTGAAAGGAAAATTCTCCCACAATATGATGATCCAGTTGTTGATGAGGTCAAGTTCTTGTCTTGTTATTCTAAGAAATCGTTGGTTTTATATATGGTGTATTTTTCATAGGGTGCTTTTTACAGGGGGTAACTCTTGATGCAAGGGGACGCTTCACTGGTGAAGCTGAGAAGAAACTGGAAGAGGTAATGGTGCTTCATTTTGGGTTTGTATTGTTTGCAGTGTTCTGTTCAGCGTGGCTGGAATTATGCTGACCATTGAAGTGTTATCTTTTCTGTTTGCCAGCTTCGGAGAAGGATTCAAGGGATTCCAAAAAGCAATAATGTGGAAAATCTCAGTGCCACAGGCAAGGTATTCTCTGACTATTACACTCAAGAAGAAATGCTTCAGTTTAAGAAGCCCAAGAAAAAGAAATCATTAAGGAAAAAGGAAAAACTGGATATTGATGCCCTAGAGGCAGAAGCTAGATCTGCTGGACTTGGTCTTGGGGATCTTGGTTCTCGAAGTGATGGGAGAAGGCAGGCTTTTAGGGAGGAAGAAGAGAGAAATGATACCGAGATGAGAAGCAGTGCATACCAGTCAGCTTTAGCTAAAGCAGATGAAGCATCTAAAGCACTTCGTCTGTCTCAAAGTAAGACAACTGAGAAAGATGAAGATGACACTCCTGTGATTGGTGATGATGACGATGACCTCTGGAAATCACTGGACAGGGCAAGAAAAGTGGCTTTGAAAAAACAAGATGAGGCCTTTGCATCCAATCCCCTGGCAATGGCACTTCTTGTTTCTTCCAGTGCTGAGAGCAAAAATTCAGCATCAGCAGAGACACTAGAAAACAAGGTTGTCTTAACTGAGATGGAACTCTGGAGTCGGCAACTTGATGAAGGTATGCAGTTATATTGTCACTTTCTTGGAAGAATTTTTTTTTTCTTTTACAAAGATGGGTAACTGTTGTTTATACTAGAAAGAGAGAAGTGTTCTTGTGATATTTGTCCTTACTGGATTCTATATAAAGTCCAAGGAAGTGTGAATATGGGATTCCTAAGGATTCTGAGATAAAAGTGTAGGCTAGAACAATTCTTTCTAGGGGCTTTTATTTGAGTTTTTTTTTTTTTTTTAAAAGTGAGAACTCAGTTGCATGGTTTTTGGTGTTTCGGGCCTTCTATACTATGAAGGAGATTAAGACATCGTTCCTTCTTCAGTAGGATTTTATTTATTTTTTGCTCTTGATTTTTCTTGCCTTGCCTTTGCGTTCCATTTGAAAATCTTGTTTATTTTATTTGCTTTAGTTCGAATTCTTATCTTCTATTATATGGCTGAATAAGTGCAAGGAAAAGGTTGTGGTTTAGTGATTTTATTCTCTTCTTAAAGAGTGCTTTTTAGAATTTGCTTTAGTTTAATTTCATATCCTTTATGATATGGCTGAATCTGCATTGGATAGGAAAAGTTTCCGGTTTTGTAGTAATATTAGTCGCTTCCTGAAGAGAGAAAATATTGCTCATATAACACTATAACCTAATCATTTTGAAGATTTCCTGAGATGCAATCTAGCATTAGGTATGTATCTAGACGTTTTCATAGATTTTCTCTTTTTTTTTTCCATTAAAAAAAAGGAAAAAAGAAAGGGAGTCTTAGTGCAGCGGTAAAAGTTGTTGCCATATGACGGTGAGGTTTGAGCCGCAGAAACAGCTTCTTATAAAACTATAAGGTAAGGCATTCTACATCAGGTCTTAATAGCCTTAGTGGGAGCTGTTTTGCTCTGTGCTGCCCTTTCTTGTTTTCTTTTAAAGAACTATTCTTCTTCCTTCTTGTGGTATTGCAGGGTTTTTCATATTTTGAGCCCTTAATTGCCTTAATACATCCGGAAGAGCTTTTAAATATTGTTGTTGGCCTATTGTTAGCTTGGTCACCACATTCTTTTGATCTGGTGGATGGATTTAAGAAAACTTGCCTTTTCCATTCTCAGTTTTATGCTACATTTTATGCCTGGAGTCAGCTATATTTCTGTGTGCTTAACTTTGGGTCGATGCAGTAGACATTGATTGATACTCCTCGCAATGCTTGTTTTCTAGTTATAACCAACAAATGTAATGATTTGCCTTTGAAATGTCCAAATTTGCAGAGGTATTATTTTGGTGTGCTGCTCTCTAATTGGATTTTTATCTTTTGAAACCTTTTGGAATTACCAGTGGTTGATCGATGTCTGTTTTTGGTTTTGCATGAGTTTCTGAAGAATACTATATGAATTTTTCCTGCTTTCATCTTTAGCTGATGCTCTTTAAAATCTCAGGAGCACAAAATCCTGATGCTGAAGATGTTTTCATGGAGGAAGATGTTGTCCCAAATGCCTCAGAACCAGAAGCAAAAGAAGATGGGGGTTGGTCAGAGGTAAAAGAAATCATGGAACAAGAAACTTCTGAAAATAAGGAAGAGGATATAGTTCCTGAAGATACAATTCATGAAGTCCCAGTTGGGAAGGGATTAGCTGGTGCACTGAAGCTTTTGAAAGAACGAGGATCACTTAAGGAGACCATTGAATGGGGTGGTCGAAACATGGACAAGAAAAAGAGCAAGCTTGTTGGTATTCATGATGATGAAGGACCAAAAGAAATCCACCTTGAGAGAACAGACGAATATGGACGAATTGTAAGTTTTTTCCCCCTCCATAGTCAAATGCTTGAAACCATAATATTAGGTCAAATCTAAACTACTTTTCTTAATATTCTTTTTAGTTGGCTATGATCATACGCCCAGCGTGTTCTTTTATGCAAAAATCCTTGATGTAGTTTGCTAGTCATTTGTTACTGGATTATTTTTGGCGGAAGGGGGGTGGTGGGGGGGAACATTTGCAGCTTCAAGTTGTCTTATGATTTACTCATACTTTTTCCCTTAAAAAAATTGTGGGATGTGGACTTAACTGTAGTTTCTGTTATTGTTGCAGTTATTCATTGGGCCTTGAATTTTATTTACTCATGAGCTTGTATAGACAACTAGCTTAAAACTGGTCTTTAGGGTCTTGTGTGCAAGAAAACAATTAGTTTATGGGTGGAAAACTAATAGAAAAATATTGTTCTTTTTAATCCTCGTTCATGGTAGAAAATAATGATCTTTATAATACTCCATTCTGTAAAAAGAGTCCACTTTTAGTTTGGTGTAACTTTTTATTTTATTTTTTATTATAAGGTATAACAAATTTAATGCACTATTAATTGCATAATTTTCCATTTTTACTTTTTAATTTTGGTCCATAAATAGTAATTATAGTAAGGATAATATAGGAATTTCATTCAAAAGTGGACTCTCTTTATTTGAGACAAAATTAGAAAGTGGACTCTTTTTTTTTTTGTGGGGGGGGGGGGGGGGGGACAGAGGAAGTATCTACTTTTGTTTAGGAAGTAAATAATGAATACTGGTTTTCTTGTTCCTCTATTTCCTTGGAATATGCGCACAATCTGCCTCTTACCAGATATGGTTGTGTGGTCAAAATTTAACTAATTCTAATCCATGGAAAGTTGTGAAATAGTTACGCATAGCCTAAACTGCACGTTTTTGTGCCTATGAAGCTTTCCTTGGTGCCAATCGCAAGATGGAATACAAAAGTGTGTGCCCTCTCTAACTGATTGATGATTGTTGAAATTTCAACCTATCAATGAGAAACTTGGAATTAATTTTAATTTTGCTCCTTTATAAAAGCCTTACTTTTATGAATGAGAAGTCTCCCTGCTGCCAAGATGAATTTTCCCTGTCCAAGCAAATGAGTGTGTGAAATTTTTATGCTGTGCTTTGGTAAGTTTCGTTTGCTTTTTATTTATTAATATTATTATTATTGATAGATGTGGAAGCCATGTAAATTGATAGATGTGGATCTGGCTTGACATCCAGACATGAGGGTGTGCAATCTGGTCAAAATCTACAGTTTTCATTTATGGCTTCAGAGATATAGGAGGGATGGATATGAACCATGATGCTGAAGGGTGCCAAATAATGTTACCATCTCTTTGATATAAAGATCATAATTTTGTTTGTATTTTTTCTTCCAAAGCAAAGGAATGGGACATCCTGTCACAAATTTAGAGATAATTATAGTTACTTTTTGGGTTGGAAATTGAAGTAATACCTTTCCTCCTTTAGAAGGTTTTAATTTTTGCTTGGATGTTAGGGTTGTTAAAATTATGTTCTTTCTTGCCTCAGAAGAAAACCAAAGCCATGTTTTGTCTTGCGCATTGAAGATTTTAGATTCTAAAAATATAAGGTTCTTTTGGGTGGTATCAGATTTTACTGGGTGATTATAATGAATTTATATCGCTTGCTTTTTGGTTATTTTCAAATTTGATGTTAATTTGTGGAATGTGAATTGAGATACTTCTAACTGTATTAGGTCTATTACCAGTTGCTTGTTAAATAAGTAAAAGTCAAGCATACATGTCTGAAGATAATTGGATTCTTTTTGCCTTTGCATTCCAGTTGACTCCAAAGGAAGCTTTTCGTTTACTATCACATAAATTTCATGGCAAGGGGCCTGGCAAAATGAAACAAGAAAAGAGGATGCGACAATACCAGGAGGAGCTGAAGGTAAAGCAAATGAAAAATGCAGATACACCATCCCTTTCTGTTGAGAGAATGAAGGATGCTCAATCTAAACTGAAGACACCCTATCTTGTTCTCAGTGGGCATGTAAAACCAGGGTATGGTCAACTTTCTTTTGTGTTCCTTGGTGTTGTGTGCTTTTCATATGTAATTACGTTTCTTTTTGTCCGAGAATTACGTAATATTGGCTCCCAATTTGCAGAATAGTGAAATAGCTGTACTTTATTTCGGTGCTGTTTGGCTACTTGTGGAAAGAGTGTCACACATTTTGAACATTCATTGTAACAATCATAAGTTTGTTGCCTGCACTTTATTTTCTAAGCAGCAAATGCCAGAAGTTTCGACATGAAGCCATAAATTGTTCAGAAAATGAAATTATTTGCTCATGGGACATATGTTTTGAAAATTGCACTAGTTCATATGATCATTTTTTTTTAATGTATGTATTTTTAATTAATATATTTGGTCGATATATTTATGGAACTAGTATATTGGGGCCGGTTCTACTATCGAGGGAGATGGGGCCGAGTAATATATTTGAGTTTTGATTTGAGACTCCTGGTAGAGCTTTTCTGCTACCTATATATACATAAGATGTTTGTTTCACTATTACTATTTAATTTACTTTGAACCTGGAAAGTTATCTAAGCACTTACCTAAACTATTGCATTGTTCCAGGCAAACAAGTGATCCCAGAAGCGGGTTTGCAACTGTTGAGAAGGATCTCCCTGGTGGCCTGACCCCTATGCTTGGAGATAAAAAGGCAAGTAATGAATTTTTTCTAGTTCTCTTTTGTTCGCTGCCAAGTGGATATGGCCATCTTAATCCTTTTGGCAGTAAATAATTAGTGTATTGTTACTACTGCTCATGCAAGACTTCAATTATTTTATGCTTGCTATGAAGGATTTTGAAATGGAGAATAATGTTTGCACTTATATACAGAATGGTTAGATGGAATTCAGTTAAAAGATTTAGTTTAATTGGTTGGTAAGTAATTATTACTGACTGTGTTCCATAGTTTTATGAGGTGCCAGGGAACTCTAGAATTTCCAACATTATATAGAATGGGATATTTACATTAGTAAGAACATCTATGTCAGTTGGGAGAATTAACACATCAGGTACTGCTACATTTTAGATTTAGTATCTCACTGCCTCAAGACTGTTGAGAGCAATATGTTAGAATTTTGTGTCGGTCATCCGAAATTCATCATAGTACTCTATTCTTTCCTTATGAAACTATGAATTATGAAAATTTCATTCTTTAAGGTCTTTATATACTAAACTAGATAATGGTTCACTGTCTCACAGATTAGATTTACTTAGTGGACTTACATTTTCTCCACTTCCTCTTATTGTGTTACCTGATTCTCTCTCTCATTTGCGGTAACACTCGTTTGCAGGCAGACTGACATATTCTATTTAGGAGGGAGGGGTTGGTGCTATGCCTGAGGAAAATTTTTCCTCACAGATGGGGAGGGTGGTTCTTGTTCATAAATGAGAAATCATTATTTTTACCACCACAGCTTCACAGAGACTTCAAATTCTTTTCACTAGTTATTTTTCCTCCAGGCTATCTATGTTGGCTTCATTAACCTAATACACGTTTTGGCAGGTTGAGTATTTCTTGGGTAAGCACAAGCCTGAGCCTGGAGATGATTAGATTTACATAGTGGGCTTACATGTTCTCCTTTTCCTCTTATTGTGTTACGTGATTCTCTCTTTTCATTTGCAGTAACACTTGTTTGCATGCAGATTGCAGACTGACATATTCTATTTAGGAGGGAGGGGTTGGTGCTATGCCTGAGGAAAAATTTCCCTCACAGATGGGGAGGGTGGTTCTTGTTCATAAATGAGAAATCATTATTTTTACCACCACAGCTTCACAGAGACTTCAAATTCTTTTCACTAGTTATTTTTCCTCCAGGCTTTATATGTTGGCTTCATTAACCTAATACACATTTTGGCAGGTTGAGTATTTCTTGGGTAAGCGCAAGCCTGAGCCTGGAGATGCAGCTTCTGACAAGAAGCCTAAAATTTGAAGTTTCAACAAAAAGCTTTTGGATTACCTTTATATTCTTACTGGGTGAAGACAAAGCCTTTATTATTATCTTTTCCTAAAGGCTTGATTTATTGTATCAAGCAAAACGATTTCTTCAATATTTGTAGCTACAAGGAATGGTTTTTTTCATTTTTAGTTACTGTTTTCTGGTGTAAATACAAGAGAAGCACGTCCATGTTGTAGAAGATGTAGAGAATGCATACCCACTTTTGTCAGGACGCAGGTTATCTTGTCTAGTAGTTTGTGACAGCATAAAATCGGAACCAGGTCTGGTAAATCCTAGAGAGGAATAGATATTACTCAAGAATCATCTTTGGTGTCGGTTTTTCCTTGATCTTTCTACTTGAACTCAGAATTTTGTTTTACAAAATAGTGAAGTACTTCTTCCATCCCCCAAAACAAAAAAGAAATTTAAAAAGAAAATCTTTTTCAAATTTTTTTTTTTTGGAAAAAGGTTCACTTTGAAAGGAAAATTTTTAGTCTTTACTAGTGGTAATTATATATGGTTTACATTTAAAAGTAAATATAAGAAAAATTGTACATTTAAAAGTGCATTAAGCGATATATAAATAATGATTAAAAAAAGCTGAGAGTGGTCTTCCAAAGTTTGCTAAATCAGCATTGTTAAGTCAACCTTCTGCTTTTCTTCTAATAAGAAGTCTTTCAACATGGATTGAAGGTTGTCCAACTTATTCAAGAGGCTGGAGGTTAGACTGGAGGTTATGGGTGGCAATTGGGTGGGAAAGGGTAGGAATTTGGTGGGAATTTAATGGGAGGGAAATTAATGAAAATGAGTAATTAAATATTCATTAATTTTAAATATTATGTGAGATTGATAGGGGAAATTTACAAATATAACACATTTGACCGTTGACTTTACAAAAATAAAACCCTCTTTTTTTTATTATCTGTAATAGCGCTTCTATATGAAAAAATACTACAACACTTATCAGGCAAAAACAAAGCACTTCACTCCATCGTCCTCTTTTTTTTTTCTCAAAACCCATTTGATCGATAAAGAACAATCGTAGAGAAGAAGGCCACAAGCAAGAGAAGAAATTGTAGAGAAGAAGGCCGCAATCGCAGAAAAGAAAGAAGAAATCGCATAAATTTGATGTTAGTTGAAATTTGAAGTAGTTGAACTGAGTTTCTGAATTTAAAGGAGCAAATGGTCGAGGTCAGTTTTTGAGTTAGGTCGAGTTTTTAGGTCAACTTTTAGGTCAAAGACTAAATTTTAGGTCGAGCTAAATTTGACCAAATTTAGATCAAGTGAAATTTAAAAAAAAAAAAATTATAAAAAAAATTCACTCGACCGAATGCTAGGTCGATCCAAATTTTTTTTTTTTATAAAAAAAGAAATTTTTTTAAAATTTTTTTCACTCAACTTAAATTTGGTCAAGCATTAGGTCGAGCTCAACCTAAATTGACCTATTCGACCTAAAATTTGACCAAATTTAGTGCTCGACCTAAAAGTTGACTTAGCAACATTGACCTAACCTTGTGCTCGACCTAAAACTTGACCTATAGCTCGACCATTCGCTCTTTTAAATTCAGAAACCCAATTCAACTACTGCAAATTTCAACTAACATCAAATTTATGCGATTTCTTCTCTACGATTGCGGCCTTCTTCTCTACGATTGTTCTTTATCGATCAAATGAGTTTTGAGAAAAAAGAAGAAAAAGATAGAGTGAAGTGCTTTGTTTCTGCCTGATGGGTGTTGTAGTCTTTTTTCATATAGAAGTGCTATAACAGAGAACCAAAAAAGGAAAATGTTATTTTTGTACAGTTAATGGTCAAAGGTGTTATATTTGTAAATTTCCCTAAATAATAAGAATGGGTAATTCTATTACCTATTGAGATCCCAATTAAATATTATTATTGAATTCTAATGGGATCTCATTTAATTGCCCATTAAATTTTTAATAAAAAGTTACTAAATGTTCCCAATTAAATCCTATTAAGTTAATATTTGTTTATTAAATTATCACTAATTATTGATTATTCAACATTACTCAATAATTACCCATTTAACCATTCCTATTGAAACCCATGGGCATTTTATAACCCACCCAATAAATTTCCATCCTAATAATATTCCTCTTATTTATTTTCAATGAGTATTTTAACGGGTGTAAAAAACCCAAATAACTCTTATTCCATTAGGTTTTTATTAAAACTATAAAAATATTGCCAAACTCATTCAGAATATATACTTTCACATCATGATGGAGTTCAATTTCGTCATCAAAGAAATGGTTAAAACTCCAAACTCCAAGCTGAAACTAAAATGGGCTAAAACAAAATTTTAATTGGAATTCTTAACATCACCAGAGCCACGGACAGGTAAAACTCAGAATTCCCTAAAACTGCTCACATACCAAAGGAGTGAATCAACTCTAGCTTCGTTGGGCAAATTGGTGTAGGGAGAAAACTAAGACCATACAACTATGCGGCCAGAGCTTTACAGGATGGCATCTGGTGGATAGGATAAGATAGAGTTGCAGGATAATGTGCACTGGGCAGTGGGGAAATTTAGAGACAACAGAGTAACGAGAGAGCTATGAGAAATAGAAATGAAAAAAACATGTTGAAATCATACTGATGAGTTGATATACAAAATGAGCTGTGGAAGATTTTCTAGAAACAATGTGAAAATTGCACCAAGGATAAGTATGAGAATAAAAGCAAGTAGTATCTTTCCCATATAGAAGAAAGTTGTAGCTGGTTGGGACTTCCTCGGCAGAGAATTTGAATCATTTATAACCTGAGAACATGACAGAAGCGAAACCGTGTTAGCTAATTTCCAACAGATAAATAAATACCCGGCAATGTCACTGGAATGAGCCAGAAAATACTGATACTTAAATCTTCATACAATGAGAAAGATGCCAAAACCAAAGAAACAAAAGGTGACATAGCAATTACTGTAAACTACAACCAACTTAGAACCAAAGACATAAACAACGATAAAAGCAAAAGAAACCATAAGCTAATCAGTTATAACTAACCACAGAGAGGGCATAATTTATGATCAACAAATTAAAAATTCACTCTGTTAAAAAGTATTAAAAATTCACAGAGAGTACAATTTTTGTGCATTCCACTTTCAACCATCAAAACCTTAAGCTTTCAAGCTTTTTAGATTAACCAAATTAGGAATGCAATTGCATACCTGACTTATTGGGTTATGTTAAGGCTAAGATTTGTCCAAAAAGTGCTGTACAGTATAATCTAGTGCATTATCTCCTTTTAGCCCTTTCAATTAGCAAATTATTAACAATAAGAACATCAATGCTTTTAATATTCGAGTGCAAACTTAAACAAATTGAAATTTAGGGGAGCAAGGACTGCAAAAGCAAAGAGCTTGATGGTGTAAAAAGGAAGCAACCTTTTCTTTTAACAAGTATAATAATGTTGCTGCAACTTAATTTCAGATAACAACCTACTTCTGCACAGAAAGATTCACTCTGTCATCCTCTATAGAGTTTCTCTGACTACAAGAAAATTTTCATATTTCTAAACAATTAAGATTTCCCTATATGGTACGTTTAAAGAGATATGAACTTAAACAATCAACCAACGTCTGAGGAAATTACCAAATTTCTTATAAACTTGATTACACTAAACCTAAGCCAATCTTTTAATTCTACTTACTAATTTTCCCTAAATTATATCTCCATGAGTCCAAGAACTTTTGCTTGCATTTACTCTCATCATAATGGCTTCAAGCACCTTAATAATCTTTGATATGGAGGAAAAGAACCCTTAGAATAATTAAATGTATCCTACATGTCAAAGAATCTGAATTCCATGATAATCCAATCGCATGGCCAATCTCCCCTAACCATGAGGATATAGCTCACCTTAGTTCATAAGGCTCAAGCAGGGAAGTTTTCATCAGTTAGTTGTATTCTCTATAAAGAAATGTTAAGAATCACAATCAACAAGACTTCTATTTCCTTTTTTGTATTATGGGAGATCTGATTAGAACCAATGGAGAAACCCACTTGGATTGTGATTACAAGTCTGCAACTAAAAAACTCCAAGACTTTTTCCTACAACAAATACCTCATCTGCTCCAGATATTCTTGCAGCCACAATTGCGCCTCGTATACCACCTTCTAAAAGAAGATGCAAAGAAATTTCAGATTTTTGCGCTTCACTAGGTACAAGAAATCAAGTATTCTAGGGAGAATCAAAATGAACAAACTAGTAGCACCTTCTGAATCATTAACGGTCTGCAACTTCCAATCTGGACCATAATCCACTAGAGGCGCATTAGGACCAAAGATCACAGGAACTTCCCCCTCTTTAACAGCTTCTACATACGTTGCCAATGGAATCCCCAGATCACTATCCACTTTAGACTTCTTATTTATCAAATTAACTGCAAAACCAGCTTCAGTTCCAAAAGCAAAACGCCTAACCTTCCCTGATCTCTTACAAGTCACCTCCACAAACTACAATATGTAAACAGGAATAAATCAAATCGAATGCTTGTCACAGAATTATACATAAGAATACCTTATCATCCCAAAGAGAGACCGTACAGATTCAAAGTGGAAATCGTAAATTTCTTCAAAATGATTAATTATTCAAATACAGCAAAAAGAACATGTCAGTGACCGCAAAATACAACTTCAAGAGGGTCAAGTGAGTTCATGTAAGGAAAACCAAATTCAGCAAACAAACAAAACTATATTCACAAACAATAACAATATTAAAAGAAATCATCAAAACTTCAAAAGTGTCAAGTGATTGAACGAAAACAAACCCATTTTCCATTAAAAAAAATTAAAAAATACAAACAAAAACAATAGCAATCGATATGAATCACTGGAGATTTCAAAAGGGTCAAGTAAGTACATTGAGAAAACCTCAAATTCAGGAAACGAAACACAAAATATGCACAATAATTCACAGCATTAAATAAAACAATAGAAATTCCAAAAGCGTCAACGGACTACGTGTATAGTAACTCAACATCTAGGGGGAAAAACACCTTCTGTACACAAAGTAGTTCTAAATATTTTACCGAATCATGGAAAAGTTAAAAGAGAGGTTACCGGAAGAGATTGCTGTGTTGAAGAGTCTGATGGGGAATGATCTTTTTCAATTGTTGCCATCGATGAGAACTGGTTTGAAAATAGAGCAGAATTCGTATTATTGGAATATAGCATTCACTCAGAGGAGTTGATTCTCCAGTAGAAGTGAAAAATTCAAAATTAGAATGGTGAAAAATCATGGAGAAAAATCGTGACTTATGTAATAAGTATAAAAAAATAAAATAATTCCTTCTTATCAAATACGATAAATGAATTTATCTAGCTGTCATTTATTGTAATTTTTTTTTTTAATCAACCTTAGGCCTTAAGCTCTCGGCATATGAATATGAAGTAAATATTACTTGGGAGATAAATTTCACATGCCTCCCGATATTTTTATTAAGGGGGAGCTTGGTTCATAAAAGTCAATGGAATGAAAATGAGATTGATTGAAGGACAATCACAATAGGAGTGCTTATTACTTTTTTTGCTACATGTTTCAGGTGGCATTTGGTATAAACGGTGGGTTTAGAAATGGAATAAATTTAATAGAAAGAAAAATTTGGAATAGAATGGGATGATAATAATTATGCTATTTGGTATTATTTTGTAATAGAATAGAATAGATTTTATATTAAAATTAAAACATAATATTAATATTAATAAATTTATTAATAAATTTTATATTAATATTATAATAAAGATATTATTATTTTATATTATATTATATTTAAGAAAATTATATCTTGTTCCAAAAATAGACAAAGTGCATATCAATTTGTAGAGAAAAATATTTTCTACTCGTTAGTGAAATTTGTTTTAAAAAAAGAAAAAAAATAGGTGAAATAGCCATTGCAAACTAGTGGGGAGTTGCAACTACCATGACACGTGACGCTGGCCTAGTCACTTCTGCAGCTGACAGTTTTTTTTTTTAAACAAGCTCAAAACGATGTTGTTTTGAATTTTTTTTTAACTCAAAACAACGTCGTTTTGATCGGCTACAAAGAAAAAAAAAATTCTTCAAGCCAAACGACAAAACGTTGTTTTGAGTTTTTTTTACTCAAAACAACGTCGTTTTGATCAGCTGTAAAGAAAAAAAAAATTTCTTCAAGCCAAATGACAAAACGACGTCGTTTGGCCAAAACCTTTCTAGACAAAAACCACCCCCCTCCCTGGGTTTCATCAAAACCTTTCCCCACTACTTTTATTCCATTCCCATTTATTCCAAATCCACAAACCAAACAACAAAATTTGAATCATTCAAATCCGTTCCAATCTAAACCCTCAAACCAAACACCACCTCAAATTTGGTAATGGATATTATTGTGATTGGTGGTGCTTCATGCCAATATTAGTAATGAGAATTGAACAAAATTCAACTTTACCCTTATTAGTAAAAAAATGAAAAAAATGAAAAAATGAAAAAATAAAGAAGATAAAGAAATATATATTTTTCATTATAAAATATTAATTTAGAAAAATATATATTTAGAATTATAAAATAATGATACATATATATAAAGTTATATATTTCTTCATATATATGTGTGTGTGTGTGTGTGTAAATACCTATATATATTTTTTCATTGAATAAAAAATATATGTTTTAGTATTTTCATTATGAAAATATATATTTTATGATATATAAAAAATATATATTAAAATTCCAAAATTCGCTTTCCATATTAAAAATATATAATATATTTTTCATGAGAAATATATGCTTTTATAATGAAAAAATACTAATAAAATATTATGAAATTACAAATAAATAATATAGTATAAAAAATAAAAGAACAAATTAAATAAAAAATAATATAATATAATGTAATGATAAAACATATAAATTAAAATGGTTAAATGTATAAAACTTCCTAGACAGAAACAAAAATACCATAGAGGTTTTATAATTATCCAATAAAGGCTTCACAACAAAATATAAAAGTTTCCAAACAAAATATAATCCACTCAATGACTCAACTTTCACGAGTATTCATGGGATTTCATCAACTTTCCAGAATCATCAAGTATAAGACACACAAAAGCTATTAAGACTATTCACGTACTACACATAAATGTGTTGTACTTACTTAATAATTAATGGTCATATTATAACTACAGAAAAGTTGGAACATGTTCCCTTACTTCAGAGAATCTAAACTTAGCAACAATTCAATATTCATGATGTCTTGACATAGTGTTTTAATAGTCTTGTACTTATCTCTACTACTAAATCCATGCTTACCCAATACTTCAAGCACTTGTGGTATTTTTGCAGAACCACCTTGCGTCTAAACTGACATTGATTCAAAGTGAGCCCCTATATTCAATGTTTTTAGAAATGTAATTTTTTATACCATACTTTATCATTTTGGTATCAAAGCAAAAAGGGAAGTGAATTAAGGGATAATACAAATAATAATGACCAAATCCCAATAATAGCTCTTTCAAGTTGCGGTGACAAGATAACAAGCATATCAAAACCCAACTTTGGTGAATGATCTGATGATGATCATAGCACAAAAGATTTGTTCCTATAATATACTTCAAGGAAATGCAAATGCCAACATCAAGCAATCCTATTCATTCAGCCCTCTGACCAAAATCTTCCAAACAAGCAACAATAGGCGACAAAAATAGCCGCCATTTTTTTCAGCACTTTATCATAATTGAACAACAAAAACACATTTTCCAAGCAAATCAAAATCTCTAATTTATTGAAGAATAGAAATCTAGCAAATTTAGCAAAAAAGGAGGAAAGTAAAGATACCTCAAATTTAGCAAATTAAAACCACAAGCACCCATCAAAATCACAATCCAAACCCATCAACCAATGAACTCAAGAAAAATTTATCCATAGCTAAAAAAAATCCGTGAACTCCAAAAAGGTAGGAAAAAAATTAAGATAGAGAGAAAAAGTCCTCCTTTGGCAACTCAGAAACAAGAATCGAGACTATAAAAATATGTGTGCATGTGAGAGAGAGAGAGATAGAGAGAGAGAGAGAGAGAGGAAAAGGAAAAGAGTGAGAGAACTACTATAATGACAAGGGAGAAGAAGTGCACCATTGGGAAGGAAATGGAAGTCAAGAGAGAGAGAGTGAGAGAGTGCTAGGGTTAGCTGGGTATAGGAATTGGGACAAAAATTTTGGGGGTAATTTAGGTGGACAATAATAAAGTTGATTGAAGGATTTGAAGGTGCGATGATTGAAGTGGTAGAAGTGGGTAATAAATGATTGAGGAGTATTTTTTTTTTTCAAAAGTTGATAGTTGTATTAACTTTGCATAAGTTAATGGTTACATCTAATGTCACATAAGTGGACTCTTCTTAGTTCTAAATTAGGCTAAGATTAACGGACAACATGTCACTTCCTTTGCATCTTCATGCCTATACTCATTCCCACAAAAACAACACTAATAAATCTAGTGGATATACTAACCATTCTGCCAAGAAAAAAAGGTTAATATTACCATGTGCTAATGCCATGTTCCCCTTTCTATATGCAAGATAGCCACTAATCTATTTTCTTGATTTTAGCTATCAAAGTAGCCATATTTACTTGCTGAAATTCCAGCCATTCTTCTTTCGCCAATTCAATCACTTTCCTCTCATCTAGCCATTCTTTCTTAAAAACCCACAAATTCCTACTCTTCCATATCATCCATAATATGTAGATTGTAATTTGTCCTCTTTCTTGCCATAAACCAGCTCTCTTATTAGCGCAAATGTACTACCACCAATCACTAAAATTGTCTCCATGATTTCTCATATAAGACCAAGCAACCGAAGCTAATTTCCAGATTTTCTGCATTCGGGAGCATGTGAACATAGCATGTTCCAAATTTTCTTCTTCTTATCCACACATTGAACATATTGGATCCATCGGCATTTTTCTTTGTTGTAACTTAGCATTGATTGGCAATATATCATTGCAGCATCACCATACAAAGCGCCGCAATTTCCATTTAACATTCAATTTCCAGATTGTTCTCCACATGGTTTGCATGTTGCTTACGGACCCTCGCTTTTAACTCTTTGCACTTCTTGGTGTATGGCCTTTTGCAGCTGCATATGAGTCGATTTTACAGTATACTCCTCATCCCTACTAAAATTCCAAATGATTTTATTTTTGCTACCTACTGGAACTAAAGGAATCTGCACTATAATTTCCTCATAATGATTCGGGAAAATCCTTGCAATCAAGTTTTTGTTCCAACCGCTACCATCTCCTTGCATAAGTTCTCTCACCCATGTTACTTCTTGTTGTTCTTGTCTACAACTGCTTAACTTGAAATCCCGCCTTTTTGGAATCCAAGGCGACTCCCACACCCAAATGGATCTTTCATCCCCCACTTTATATATTGCCCCCATTCCTAACACACTTTTTGCCCCCATCCATCCCTTCCATAACCATGAAACATTGCCTTTACTTTCTGCCTTCAAGAGTCCATCATTTGAAAAATACTTAGCTTTCATGATTTTGCTCATCAACAATTCGGGTTTGCTAATAACTCGCCATAGTTGCTTAGCTAGTAGTGCATTATTGAATTGGTGAATATCTTGAAACCACAACCCTCATTCACTCTTCATTTTCATAATCTCTTTTTACGCTTTCTAATGAATTTTTTGTTTTCTTTTCTTTTGTGCACCCCACCAAAAATTAGCTGAAATCCTACAAATTTCTTTGCACAATTCCACTGGCAGCTTAAACCATCCCATGACATAACTAGGAAGTGCATTAACTACTGCTTTGAAGAGGACTTCTTTGCCAGTCGAGCTCAGAAAACTATTCTTCCAGTTTTGCATCCTTTTCTGAACTTTTTCTATCACAAAGTCAAATACCTTCTTTTTGGATCTCCCTATTCTCATTGGCAGCCCTAGATATCGAGCATCACCATCCATCACTTGACAAAGCTGTTTTCTTTGTTTTCACTGTTGCTAAAAATACCGAAGACTTTGCCATGTTGATAAGTTGTCTTGAACTTTTGCTGTAGTTGTTGAAGATATCTTGCAATTTTTGTGCTTGCCTTAGGTCTGCCTCACAAACAACAAAGAGTCATTGACAAAAAACAAATGTGTTATGGTAGGTCCATGCCGACTAGCTCTCATTCCCTTGTATTCCCCCCTCACACTAGCTTGTTTAATTAAGTTAGATAGAGCTTCTGAAATAATTAGAAACAAATAAGGTGAAATAGGGTCACCCTGTCTAATTCCTCTTGAATGTTGAAAATAGCCACATCATTCTCCATTTATATTAATGGACATAGTAGCCATGCTAATACATTGCCTAATTCATTCTACAAAACCTTTAGCAAACCCCATTTTTCTCATTACTTTCTCCAAAAAATTCCACTCAACCCTATCATAAGCTTTAGTTATGTCAATTTTCATTGCCATGAACCCTTTCTTTCCTCTCCTCATTGAGTTCTATGTATGAATGCACTCATGCGCTATGATCACATTATCAAGTATTTGTTTTTCCAGAATGAAAGCTAATTGTTCCGGATTAATACACTTATGGAAATGAAGGCAAATTTTGAGTCTTTCAACCAATATTTTGGAAATAATTTTATAAACCACATTACATAAGTTTATTGGCCTAAATTGAGAGATAGATACTGGTATTTGCACCTTTGGAATCAATGTAAGCACTGTATGGTTGAGTTTTCTAAACATTTTCTTATACATGAAGAAATCCTTAACAACATTGCAAATATAAACTCTAACCACATTCCAGTATGTTTGAAAAAAGAGAGGTGTCATACCATCGAATCCAGGAGCTTTGTTTGGGTGCATTTGAAAAAGACTTGTTTGACTTCAACTTCCTCCATTGGCCTCATCAACATTTTGTTCATCGCCTTGGTGATGGATTTGGGCATATCTTCAAGTAAAGTCAGACTCTGTGTTAGCTTGCTAGAAGTATATAATTTCTCATAATATCCCACAATTTCTTTCTCCGCCTCCTTCTTGGTTGTTGATAGGCTTTCTATTATTCTTCTTCCTCCTTTGGAATGTGGTTACATGAAAGAACTTTGAATTCTTATCTCATTCCTTCAGCCATTGGTTCTTGGATTTTTGTTTCCAATATCCTTCTTCATCCCTATATGCTTGTTACAATTGATTCTTGAGCTCATACCATCTCTGCAAATTCCTATTCCCACCCTCTTGACTCATTTCCTCCATTTGTTGTTTGATATGCTTAACTTGCTTGGTAGAATTTGTTCTATAGGCCTTGCTCCATTTTTGTAACTCTGTGCTGCATTGTGCTATTTTGGCACTCAAAATATATTGCTTAGTCCCCATATGATCTTTCTACCATACTTCCGTCACTTGCTCCTGCATTCCTTCTTTCCTTATCCATCTTTCGTCGAAAATGAATCGTCTCCTTCTTCTTTGTTGCTTAGGATCCGTATCTAACATGATCAATGAGTGATCGGACACATGTTTTTCACAATGTATCACTTTGGCTTGTGGAAATTTTAGTCTCCACCAAGGTGCCCCAAAAAATCTATCCAATCTTTCCTCTACAAATCCCCCACTTTCTCTATTATTAGTGCATGTGAATTGCTTGCCTACATACCCTAGGTCGACCATTTCCATTCTCCCTATGAAGTTCTAAATGGTAGACAACTATGTTTCGATCTTTTCCTCCCCCTTCTTTTCTCTTATAGATAAGCTATATCTTAAAATCCCCACCTATAATCCACCATTCACCTCACTTTTTCCTTTCATTTTCTAGGTATCTTCATTGTTGTTCCCTCATTGTACTCTCTGTACTTGCATACACAAAAATAGCCTATCACACCTCTGGCTCCTTTTTACTTGATATTACATTTGCACACAAAAATTATTACTCACCAAACTCATAACTGAAATGTTATCATCTCAACACACTAACATGCCCCCTCTAAGCCCTTCAGGTTCTTCATATTGCGATCTTCTATCAACCTTCAATCTCCTACACACTTTCTCCACAAATTCTTTTTTTTCTTTGTTTCAGATAGGAAAACCACTTCGGGGTGCTGGGAGTGTATAGTCTCCCTCAATTGGGAAATTGTATAGGATGCACCAAATCCCCTACAATTCCACACACATACCTTCATAAGGTTTCTTGAGACCCTAATGGGCTAGTCCCCTTTACCCTAGATGGTTGTCCTATCACTTGTCTTTTGTCTCCTTGTTTCTGCTTGTTTTTCTCCCGCTCTTCACTAGAACTAGAGCCCTCATCATGCAGTCTCCATCCTCTTTTCTCCCCAATCTAGACATTTAGCATTGGCGGCTTCTCTTGATTTTCTTAGTCAGACATCAATCTGCGACTCGATCTTCGCCATTAGCTTATCCTCTGATCCTTCTATTCACATTTTCCTTTCTCCAACATTGGTGTTATTTTACTCATGTCATCTTTTTTATGCTACCCTACTCCTTCTCATAGGATGGGCACATTCACCAGTCCAATGTCTATCCTATTATGGTCACTCTTTCCCGCTTCTAGCTCTAAACTTTCCTCCATAATTCTCTATTGGTTGCTTCCCCTGTCTACCCTTCATTATCTTAGAATCTCCTTACCTTTCTCAATTTACTATTGTCCATTTAACTCCTCTTCCTCTCTGTTCATACTTTCTGAAATATTCATTATCCTCTCCCTTGATTCATTATCGCTTGCTTTTATACTATGCTTATTCCCTGACCTCTCTACTGGTTCATGTATTGCAATCCCACTTCTTCTCGTTACTACTTTCAGAACTAATTGCATCTTATTACTTGGAGAGACATAACTTCCTCTCACAGTCTCTTGAACCCCTTGCTTCTACCTACCAATTTTCTCAGTCTCTGAGCGAAACCAGTCACCATATTACCTCTCAATGAGTTGGTTGCTCTATTGATCAGCTCTCCTTTTCCCATACATCATTTCGCCATGTCCCACTCTCGCACAATATGCAAAGAAATTTGCCAAGAATTCATATTTAAACATGACCCACCTAGATTGCTGTTTTAGGCGTATTATTGTTTCTCTTAACAGCGATCTATAGTTTCAAACTTTCATATAGCGGCTGTTATTGCTACCCCTTTCATGAATAATCATATCTTGCACATTTGGAAACACTCGTCCAATTCTGAATTCTGTTTCTCTAGTGATCCAATGGTTGGGCAAATGCTAAAATTGTACCTAGATCTCTATTCTTCTAAACTCTCTATCTTGGCTCTGCACATTATCAGACTAGTCCCTTAGTACCAGGTACTGTTGGTCAAATGTCCATCCTCGGCCAGCCATTATCTTATTCCTATCTTTTTGCATTTGAAACACAAACTGAAAGTAGTTTATCCCCAGTTTTCTAACAATAAATGTTTTATTAACCGGCCAAAGAGCCTGCAATGTATTTTTCGGACCGGTGAAGTTGGCTATTTTATCTCCAAAAATTTTCCTGAGCAGATTTGTTTCACACTCCTCTTTACTAGCCTTGATATCTTTCACCTCCAACTGAACTCCCCCCTCTTCTGTTGATGATAGCTGGAGCTTCTGAACCAAGCCAGCAACCTCTTATTCAGCTTGAAGATGTGCCCTTATCTATCACCTCAGCCTTGCTCAAAATTTAATCAAACCTGTAAAAGAAACCAACAGATCTATGAGTCACTAGACAACAGACTTAGTTACTAATATCAATCAGCCACAAAAATAAGACAGTTGGAATTTTTCCAGTAGCCAAAAATTCCAACTCTCCTTACTCTCTCTCAGCTGGTTTAGTTAACCTATTTCACCCCCCATTCCCATACGTTGCTTTCATCTTTATCTCATTGATAAATTCTATTATCTCCAACCAAGCAAGTCCAAAGTGCTTCAAAACCTCAAGAAAGAATGTGAAATGGATCCTATTATATGTAGGTTTAACAATTGAAGATTGGTATTTGAATGAGACTCTAATCCAACTGATATAAATAGAATTCAATAGTTCAAAGTCCCATTCACTTTTTGGAATTCATGAGAATTATACTAAAACTTAATATTTATTAGAATCCTATCCAAAATTTTGTACTAATGCCATATGATTGGCCAATAACTTTACATGGTAATAACATACAATATGACTATAGTCCATTGACTTTTATCATTAGGATAAATAGATGGACATTTGCTCTTCTTTTTATCTTTTTAGGGCAGATTTTATACGTTTGTATTCATAATTGAATTATATTTTTAAAGTTTTATATATTTATATTCATATTTGAGTTAAGTTTATATGAGTTTCCACCTATTGATAGTTATTGTATTCTTTAGATTTCTTTTAATTGTAAATTGATTATACTATTTTGGAGAATAGAGATTTTTGTTGGGGAAAACAACGTGTGGAAACAAAAATAACTATTAACGATTTAAGAACAAAATAATTTACTGAAAAATAAACCAATCACAAAACATGAATAACAAGGGATTTAACGTGATTCGACTTAGTTTTAAACCTATATCCACCAAGAGAATCCAATTCTTTATTATGAGAGAAAAACTCATACAAGAATTTTCTTTGTATCCCAACCCAAAAACCTTGGATTACCTCTCTTACACCCAAGAACTACATCTCTTCTTTGTATGTATCCTTCCTATTTTTCTATACAAGGCCAACCATTAACATTACCTAGTTTCTAATTAAATAATCACACCAATAAGAAACAACTTGGTCTCTACCCCAAATCAGTATCAAATTTAAAAACTACCATATAAAATATAATTTTATACAAAAATGTACGTTCTTTTCCTGAAAGAAAAATATGTCAATTTCCTAACAATTTCAATACAAAATGAATTTTTTTTTTTGTGGAAAATGATGCAGATACATAACTTTTTGAATAATTTGAATCCAAGACACTTAATTACTTTTTTAATATAAATAAAGGTAAGTGATCCTTTTTATACTTATTTTTACAAAATTATGACAGTAAAAAATTATTTTGGAACTAAGGTTTCTTAATTTTTACATAAGTAAGCACTCAACAAGAAATTATCTTACATGTCTATTTGTTCTACAATAAATAGTTATTCTATGCTCTTCCATTGCAAAATGAGCTAGTTTTAATTAATTAAACAATATATATATATATATATATATATAATCATTTACCTCTTGCCAATTGACTTCTCTAATCATTTTGTGGAATTAGAGGGGAGGTGTGACCAATGGTTAGTTAGTCTTAGTCAAATCTAGAGCTAAGGAGAGTCCTTTTTTAGGGACATTAGATGTAATGGTTAACTTGTCTGCAGTTAATACAACTATTGACTTCTCGGAAAAAAGAAAAAAGAAAAAAGAAAAAAAGAAGACTCTCAATCATTCTATCCAAACCACAATCAAATTGCTACACAAGCTTTTAAGGTTTTTTTAAACATTTACACATTCTAATTTGATTTAAGAAATTATAAGTTGGCTAAGGGCATGATTGATAACTTTGCTTTATAATTTTAGTGGTCATGAATTGTCTACAAATAATCTAAATACCTTTTAGTAGTTGAATTTTTTGGGTACTTGACCTAAATGTCCATATTTTTTATATCCTTTTTGGAACTCTAACGATCATATGATATTCAATTACTCTATTCATTTTTTTTTTCCAAAACAAGTTCTTTTTTTTTTTTGTATTTTTTATCCAAAACAAACTAATTGTATTAATGTGGGAATTTCCAATTAACACAGTACATGGAAGGGCCATAAAAGGATGAGCCTCAAATGGAAGTGTCCTAACTCGAAGAACCTAACACAGTAGGGATTGGTTAAGGCCAAAACCCGCTAAATTGGAACCGGCAAACCCCAAACATAGTGGGACCGGTATGCCCTAGCTACCTTAGCTACGAGCACCAAAATTCGTAGCTTGTTGGCCTCTACTGACACAGTGTCTCTGATAAACATCCCGGCATAATGGAATAGTCAGATTTATCCTGCACGAAAACAAGTTCACTTTTAAAACTTTTATTTATTCCAAAAAAAAAAAGAGTTCACTTTTTAAGATTTTACACATATTATCCTTATTACTAATGACAATGTATGAGTTAAAATTAAATTTGAGGATAAAACGAAGTATGGATAAATTGAAGAATTGCATATTTAATGGTGTTGCAAGTATGCTTTACTTTATAATTAAAGAAAAAAAGTATCACTTAAACAAAAGTCCTACTCTTTTTCTAGGAAGAAGAGTACTACTTGTCAAATTGTTGTTAAAGTTTAACATTTTTTTTTGTTTATTCTAGTGGCATAAACAATATTTTATTTTTTTCCCCCAAATGAAAGATCTCTTGTCACACAATGTTTAATGTGAGTCAAATTAGATGGTTAAATGCTTCAACGTCTGTCGGTCGAAATAAGGTTTAAACCAATTGTAAAAGAATAAAATGAAACCTTCAAACTTTGTTACAATGCTTTAGGAGTGTAAAATAGAATTAATAACTAGTAAATAAGTGAAAATAAATTATATCAAAAGCATAATAAATAAGCACAAGAAAGACATAAACTTTTTATGTAGAAAACCCATCCAATTCGACGAAGAAACACAATCAGATTCTTGAATCCAACACCAAAACTCCACTATGAATAAATCAAAGGGTAATTATAATATTTCAGTAAATATACAATTGGAGTTATTTACATGAATATTGTGAATTTTGTAAAAAAAAATTACATAAATATTGATTTTTTGTTATAGTGCCCAAAGCACTAAAATTAAAGTCAATTTTTTAAATGTGAATTTTAATGTCGACATTTACAATGTTGAATTTAAACCACAAACAAAGGTAGACTTGAGACTAATTTTATACTCCTAAGCTTTCCTTGAATGATTGGTGTGATGGGAGCTCAGCTCATCATTGTCAACTTATCATCATACGATCTATGAGTTGGCAATTTATCTTTTTAACTAATGAAGTGTGTGCGAAATAGAGGCAGAGAATTGTTGGCTTTTGGCCAAAATAATTGTTGACAAACACAAAAGCATCTTTTGGTCTCAATGTGCAATGTAATTAAAAATTAAAAACGTGTTCAATCATCTCGTTCATGGATTAGAATGAGAGATCTCTCTACGCTCTATTATCACCATCACCCATTATCTGCCTGAACGGTACCACTGGCGAGGGGGAATCTTTGAGCAGGGGAGCAGCACTCCTTGAATGCAGCAGTCATGTTTTTTCCTTGGTTTTGGTAGACTATCGACTTTAGTTCTATCTTTTTTTCTCTTTTAATCTCTGATGTTGATAAAGTCAATATTTTGAATATCAACTTTGATATTTTGGGCACAAGTTTTAAATTATTAATATTTTTTAATATCTTTATAAAAATTAATATTTGTGTAGAAAAGCCTACACAATTGAAATGTAGCCTTAAACAATCAATAAAGACAACCAAATCTGCAAAAGTGTGAAAAACTTCACCAAACAACATTGATATTCCAAAATTTTTATCTCAAGTAGAATGGTTGAAATCCAATATCCATTCTTCATAATTTAAAATGGGATATCCTCTATCTTGTAAAAACTTCAGCTCAGCGAACTATGTTTGAGCTTACAATTATTAATTTGATTAAGACTTCACAAAGAATATTATGTTTGAAATTTCTAACAAATTTTGTTCTCAAATGATGGCACTTTTACTGAAAGTATATAATGATATGTCATAATTATTTATGTGGTATGAATAAATAAGATATAGTTATCATTTTTGTTTTTTGCATTTTTAATGAGTGTAGAATGGAGTTTTTTTCCCTTTTATTATGAATTTTGAAAAATTACTACTGGTAAAGTAGTAATAGGGTGTTCATATTTGTAAAATACAAACTACTAGAATTCACATTTCCCAAATGTGAATTCAATGTTTTTTTTAATTACTAAAAAACAATATGAGTTTCCTTGAAGCTCGCATTTTACAAATGAGAACTTTTTTTTTTAAAATAAAAAATCTGAGCTCACATTTACAGAGAACTCAATTATATTTCAGCTCACTTGTTCCTTTTTTTTTAGTGATGTATCAAATACTAGATTATCTAAGTTAGTAATAATTTGTAAGGTAAAAACAATAAAAACTCAAGTCTTAAAAAGTCCAATAACTTGTTTACTAAATGTTATTATCAATTTTTTTTTCTTAAAAGAAACTTCTGATGGGCAATTTATATAAGTCACAACAATGACTATTACAATGAAAAATAATATAGATATTTTTACTTAATCAAAAGTTTTTGCATAAGTTGTTTGTTAATTTTATTTGTGTGAAAAAACTTTATTGTATTATAAACTATGTCTCAATGATTGAAAAAAAAAAGACAATAATAAATACTAGTGACTAAAAACGTGACTACTTAATTATTGTTATCTATGACATGAAATATACCATAAAGTAATTTAATTAAACTTTGACATATGGTTTCAAACAATATTTTCATACAAAGCTAAAATTATGCAATTTAGAGATGATAGTACTCTAAGCATCATTGTATCATATAGTAATTAAAAGATTTTCTATAAACAAATAAAGAATATTAATATGTTTAAAATATTCATATTAACAATTGATCTATAATTGTGATAAGCAAAATGTATTTATTAATACTATAGCATGGAAAATCTAATATTTGTATGGCTTAAGGTAAAAATTATGAGTTGAAAATATTCATAAGTCACTTTTATTGGCCAATTAAGGGATATTAGCAATAACACATTTTTATGTATCAAGATAGATTGTCAGTTATTTTGCTTTGACTATTACATGATAAGTTTTAATGGCATTTGCAAGTGCCACTATAGATAAAATTTGTTATTTGTTTAATGGTTTGCATGACACTTGGAAGTGCCCTAATAGACTAATTATTTATAAAAGAATAATTATAGTTTCTTAATTAAAATTTACATGTACTACATAATAAATAAATAACAAAATCTAAATTAGTACTATATACATTTACATATAAGTTTTTACAAATATCAAAAAATCAATTTTATCAAACAAAATCTCTATAAATTTCTAGAAATAAAAAACAACCACATGTCACATAGTAAGATTCTAATAAAATTGAATCCCTAGTCTAATTGAAGTGCAAAGACCATGTTATCTATTTTTTGTAAGTATCAAGTTCTAGCTTAAAGCACTATTTTGGTTGAACAAAATAAACATATGAAATGATCACATGGTATATGAGCCCCATTATATCTTATTACCCATTGGACAAATGGTCATCCAAATAGTCAAGTAGTACATTGATATTAGTTTGTTGTCAAGAGGCATCCATTGGAAGTCCTAGGATATGATATGTAAATCTAAGCATGAAAAAGGATTGGGTATGAGATCCACGAAATAGCTAAATTAAGCTACCTACCTAAGTTAGCCTGGAAGATACACGCAGACAAAGAATCACTATTCTCAAAGTTTTTCCATGTAAAATATTGCAAAAGAAGGACCTTTCTTGAAACCAAGCAGGCTTCATGAGCTTCATGGGGTTGGAAAGGAATTTTATGAGAAAATAACTGTTGAAAAAAGGATTCAAATGGAAAGTAGAAACAAGCGAAAGAATGGAGGTTAGAGACAACTGGATCCCAAATCACCCATGCCCTACCTTGGAAAATAGACTCATAGTAACCCACATAAATTTAAAAGTGGTTAACCTCATGGACAAGAATAGATACTAGAAAAGTCTGCCACTAAGAGTGTTGTTCTCAAACAATATGGTTCAGAAAATCTCATCCATCTACCTATCAAAACTACAGTCAGGAAGATAAGATTTTTAATTTTGGGAAAAGGAAAAGAAGGGAGTATATTCCATGAAGTCAGATTATCGCTTGTTGTAGAGTCTAAACGAAAATTTGACACCATCAACATTAGTGCCAAGACAATTGCCAACTCCCCAATTGACTGATAAATTTTGGAAAAAGTTTTGGAGTTTGAAAATACCACCAGAAGTCATCTTTTTCCTATGGAAAGCATGTCACAATCTATCCGACAAGGGATTAGCTTCTCAAAAGATGTACTTCGGCTCCTAAGATTTGTGGTAGATGTGAGGAACATACTGAAGATATCACACATATTCTGTTAGATTGCATCCAAGCCAAAAGAGTGTGGAGACTATCCCCTGTAGGATTTAATTTTGATTTGGGTAGCCCCTAAAAGTTTGTGACATGTTTTTTCCATTGGATGTTACAAGCACCTTTTGAAGAAGATATCTTCCTATCTTGTCTGATCCTCTGAAACATGTGGGTAGCGAAATGTGAAATAATCTTTAATAATGTCTTTCTACAACCTCCACAATTATTGAAAATGGCACTTTATATGCATAAAACATGGTCCAAGGGAGTATAGGAAACAAGGCTAAAGGTACAAGATATTAGTATTGAAAAGTATGGACTTGAGGAGGGGACAATGATTTCTCCAAAGGTAATGTATATTGGAAAGGGGGCCCGGGGGGTGGGAGGAGAGGGGTGTGGAAGTACGGAAATGCAATTACAATCGACGAGAGTGGAAATTATCAAAGATGGAGCATTTAGTAATAAAGAGGAATTGGCGTCTGTTGTATGGGTGGCAAGGCAACACAATGGTTAACAGCTCAGTACCAATGCTACGAAAATTAAGGCACAAGATCCCTTACAAACTGAGGCCAAAGCTACCCTTGAAACTCTAGTAGAGACTTGCCAAAAGGATGGTATAATGTCACCATTAAAACAAAGTCCTTGCAAATGCTACTATATTTAGCAGATGAAGAGGAAGTACCAATTAAATCCAAAAGTTTGATTAACGTTGTTCTTCTAATTGCTAACAATCTAAATTCTTGTAATTTGGTTAAAGTAGATAGGAAGTGTGTATAAGTTGTACATAATATGGCATGTAATGTGCTTTGTCACTAGATTTATTAATATAAAGTGTTGGGTGTTTAAAAAAAAAAAAAAGAAACTCAACATTGGATGTCATCAATTAGAGTTTTTTCCAGAATATTTATTATTTTAATACAAATTAAATAAATATTGTAGCTTTAACGAAGATTCCAGAAGTATTGAAATCGATATCTTGGATATCCACTTTAAAGTCGACAATGGGAAAGTCGACAATCTCATTGTCGACTTTAGTTAAATTTTAAAAAAAAAAAGACTCTTACAATAACCGCTACACCCCCTCTTCATCCCCTCCCCCCCTCTCATTTAGCCACACCCCTCCCTTTCGGCCGCCCCACATTCGCCGCACCTCTCTTCCTCCTCCCCACCCCATTTCGCCGCACCTCCTCCTTTCCTCCCTCTCCCCCAATTTTTTTTTGTTATTCTAGCCCCCCATTTAACCATCCCCCCTCAAGTTAGCATTGTGGTTGTGGCATTTCCTGGCTCTTTCTTCCCTGTCCTTCCATCCCTCTCCGCCCCTCTCTCCTCTGAATTCTCTACCTCCCACTTCTTTTCTTGTTTTTCTCCCATTTCTATCCTTCCTCCTCCTTTTTGCTTAAGTTTTCATTGCTGTAAAGTTGAATATTCAAAAAATAGTTTGGGATCTTTAATGAAATTTGTGTTGCTGTACTTTTTATTGAAAAGGTTTGATTTTAAGAAACAAAAAATATGAACAAAAGCTACAAGAAGTGGCAATTGATTTTCATAAACAAATTGATCAAAAAGAGGCTAATATCCAGAACCTGGTGACAAAGGTTGAAAATTTAGGAACGATAATGGATGTCTACATGATTACTATGGATGCCAAGTTAATGGGAATATACAAATTTTGGAACAAAAAGACGACGTTGAAATTGATACTCCAGAAATCGATTTTAAAGATGCCAAGTTGATGGGAATATACAAATTTTGGAACAAGAAGATGACTTTGGAGTCGATACTCCGGAAATCGACTTTAAAGTCGATTTCTAGAGTATCAATTTCAGCAAAATTGGAACTCCATTTAAAATAAAAATATTCCTTCAATTAACTCTATCAATTAGTAACTAAAAGAATGAGCAAGTTAATAAGTTATTTTGGTAACTCACTTAAAACTTCTAATAAAGATAGAAAAAAATGCAACCTACTTTGTTTTTTTTTTTTTTCTTCCATGCTTCCACGCCTTGAAAAAATGCCTTAGTTAAGGTTTTTAAAAGATCAAACAATGGTGAAAATGATTGCCACAAGGAAAATAAAGAAAATGGCGAAACAGGCACACTAGAAGGCATCATATTTGACTATTCATTGATCATCTTTATCTTTGTCATTGTAGTATGGTTTGTGATTTCAGACTTCGTATGAAGCTTGCGTTCATATAGGATGATTTAATGATGTAAAAATCAAAGAAATTCCCAGAGTTTTTGAGACCCCATTGTTATTATCCTATATAGACATATGATATTTGTTTATGGAGATGGATGGATTGGAAGCGCAATAGAAGTTGAATCACTGAACTTCAATGCAAGATGGGCTGAATCATGGAAGCATATCACCATACATGAAAAGTCATATCGATTGTGCTTTTTCCTAGTATTTTGATCTATTGGTTGGCATTGTGCATTTCTTATGAAATTCCTTAACGTATTTTAAAAATTTTATTACTTTACCTCCATATGAAAATATTGTTTTAAATCATATGCTGTCTTTAATTAAATTTACGTTACTATATATTTCAAAATCATATATAAAGACCAAGTAGCCACATTTTTTTATGGCTAATTGCCTACTTTTTCTATCATTTAGACATACTTTATCTCATAATAACATTTTTTCACATATGTAAAGTTAACAAAAAATTATGCAAAAATTTGAATTGTGTAAAACATCTATATCATTTTTTGATAGTAGTAATTTTTGTTATCCCTATAAGTTGCTTATTGAATTTTTTTTTTAAAAAACACAGTTATCAATAACATTTATTACACATGTTATTGCACTTTTTAAAACTTGAGGTTTTTTTTAAGACATTAAATTTAAAACTTTCATGCCTATCTTATTGAAATATTAATTATAAAATAAGAAAAGCAACGAAAAAAGCAGTAATTCTTAACTTAGACAATTAAATTTATAAACTCTCTAATCATAAAAAACGAAGTATTTGCTCAAAATTTTTATTTTACAGTCCTCGTGTGTAGATCATAGATGTTCTGAGTGGAGTGTTTCTTTGCCCATTTTTCTATTTACTTGTAATGAATTTATTTTTTTTTAAATTTCCCTTGTGTATATGGTTATATTGTTTTAAAAAATTCTTAAACAAAGAAATAATCGCAAAGTTGGATCATTTTTAATTATCATTGATTAACTAAGGAATTTAGATGCTGAATATTTTTTCAAAAAAAAATTCGTAAACATCTAACGTATTGGTTTCCATTAAACCAAAAAAAAAATAATAATAAGATTTGTCGAACACTCCAAATAGTAATAGTAACTTATGTGCGCTTGCAATGATCACTTTTTTTCTAAAAAAAAAAATTAAAAAATTATAGAGTCATAGATAGTTATCAGAATAACAATGAGAAAAATAAAAATAACTTAATTGCAAAAATTTGGGAAAATAAGCAATTGAAAAGAAAAAAATCTGAATGTCAATTTCGTCCGTTGCGAAATTGGTAATATAAACAAATAAATAGCATCATCATATTATTTAAAAATAAAAAAAAATCTCACAAACAAAGAAAATTTTCAACACTTCAAAAAAAAAATAAAAATCACGCGTAACGCAAATGGACATTCTTCAATCATCATACTGTAGGAATGTTCATCATACTCAACCATTAATAGTTCAGAAAAAATTGACACAACAACACAGATCACATCTTCTTTTTGGTACAAAGAATGGAATTAATGAATCAAATAAACGAAGAAAACTGGGTAATTCAGATAACCCTAGCACAATCACCAGCATCACATAGTATCACTGACTTGTCTTGGTTGATTTGGCTTGCCAAATTTGGCTGAAGTTTGGCATATTCATTCTTCACAAACGATGCTGCTTCCAATGCATAGTCTGCATCAACAAATGCAAGGCAGCAACCTCGAAAACCTGCACCGCTAAAGCGTGCTCCGTAAACACCAGGAGCCTTCAAAAGTATCTCATACAGTTGTATCAATGGTTCACAACCTGGACCAGTGGATGAGATCATGAACGCTTTTGTTTGTCACTTTTCAACACAATCTTTAAGAGCTCAATGTAACTTGAGAGAGAATGATGCAAAATAAACATGTTCACAGATAAAGCCTAAAATGAAATACAAAAATAACATCGCCTAATGTCTCACAGTAATAGCTGTTCCTTTGTATGACCTATATACTAGACGTTAGGTTAATATAGCTACGTTTTGTAATGTTTCTTATGTATGGATACGAATGGCCTATGAATGCATACAGCACATTCTTGAGAGTAGATCAAAGTTTAGTATCTTTCGTTTCCTTTGTTCTTTCCTCCAAGCGTGGAATAATGAAGGTGATCAAATTTCCATTGAATATAGGCTTCAACATATTATCACAGATGAAGGTTTCAGTGCTATGCTACAACAATTGCACAAAAATGGATTAAGAAAAACAAAACTGTCAAGAAAATTTTAAGTCTGTACCCTTTATTATCCTTAAAAAAAAAACAAAAAGATAATGAATCTTCTAAATGACATATCTCAATGTTGCAAATTAGATGAGCAATATAATTCCCAAATAAAGTAAGCTTTACCACTTTCATAGTTTTTTATCGAACTGAGACCAGATTCTGAGACAAGCTTTCCAAAATCTTTCAGATTGCCCGACGCCCATGCATCAAATCCTGAAATCAGAGAAGGCCATGGTCAGTTTCAATGAATACTGAACTTAAAAAGCAAAACTTTACAAAAGTGGAAAAAATGAAATCACTAAAGTGTAGGGTTGCCAGGAACACCTCAGAAATACTTGTACCTTTAATAACACGCTTATTTTCTGAAAAGTAGTGTTCTGCTCTTTTTGCAAGATTTGGTTCCAATATGCTCTGCAAAAGTGTGCCAATATGCACGGCATCAAATTTAGAAGAGAAGCTAAATACAGAGATAAGCCATGCTCTCAATTTCTATGAGTGCAAAACACAATGAAATGTGAAAGCCACAATTAACACTTCAACATGCAAAGTAAAATGAAGGTATGGATGTATGGATGTACTTATGTATATATTTGGCTAATCAAAGTAACCTCCTCCGACTCACTTTTCATTAAGTCCATTCTATTTAGCTTGCAATTTTAGTATGATTCTCCATGATTAAGAACCCTGGGAAATTGATGCCATGAAAAATTTTATTTCCCTTTCTTTTGTCTGTTTGTAATTTTTTTACCCATTTAGAACCCAGTAACACCAAACTTCTACTCAAGTTGGGGAATCAATGACCATTTGTATCTACACATACTGTAACAGATAAGAAATCAGAGTTGTATTTCACAAAAAGACCTGGTATATAAATTTTCCTTTTCATAGAAATTACAAGAAAACTGCAGATTATGCAGATAGGAAAGCTGCAAGTTGGACGAGACTCAAACTGCTTTACACTAAAGAGATCTGGAGATTGCCTCAGTGTGACTCTAACTGTGCAAGGTATAAAAATATGCATGATTTAACAAATAAATACAGATTGATGTTGACGCTATCAAATGACACAAAAAAAGAGAAGCATCCTAATCATGCATTTAGTGCAGTAGAAAGTGTTATTTTATTGTATTTTATTTTATAGAAGTTCAGTATATAAATTGAAAAAGCAAACAAAAAAAATATCTACAGATTTAGAATGGAAATTTGCTAATGTCCCAGCAAATCCTAATATCAGTATAATGCATACTGGCAACTTGTGCACAGTAGAACATTTAAAGACCAGAGTTAAATTAAAAAATAATAATAATGAACTCATGGACATACGTATACACATTGTTCCTTTTTCTTGAAAGGGATTTCTTTTTTCAAGAAAGAATGATTATATCTAAGAACAATCCAAATACTGTCAGAGAATGTCCTCGGGTTGAAATCCAAACAAGGTTCTGAAAAGAATTATTTGATACATACCTTATGGGCCTCATATATTTCTGGTTGCACTGCACAAATGTTAGAAGAAAATTTCAGTTATGGAGACAACAAATGAATGTTAAACTCGACGAAAGCCGAAGTTTCTCACCATTGGACAGTAGAGGCACCATTCCCTCATTGCCAGAAGCCCTGTGTACCAGAATTTCAGGGGGAAATAAATATAATTTTGCTCCTTTTAATGAACTCATTAAGCTTCAAGAATAAATCAAATTCTTTGCTAATACACATAAAAACATAAATGTTTTAGCTAATGGTCTGCACATAACCAAATATTGTATAAGTTATTAAAAAGGATCACACTCAAGGGTTTAAAAGAAAATAAAAACTGTTCAAAACCTATCCAACAAAGCAATCATGAGGACAAAACCATTGAATGTTTGTTTGCATGTTTCCGCACCTCTTTCCTAAATGCTAGAATATTCCATTGACTGTGCACTGTGGTATAGCTTGTATAGATGGTGATTAGCTAATTAACCACAACATGTGGCATTACCATTATGGCAGTTATCCTCATGAACAGGAATTGTCTTAATAAATTTTAGACAAATACTCCACCTAATGATCCATCTAAATTGTTAAAATATGTCAGTCACCGATTTCATGTGAATATTTGATTGTAGGTTGACTTTAGAGCCTGCCTCTAGGATCCCAGTAGCTTGATTTCAGAAAGCAAGCTGACTCTATACAACTGTGTGTGCGCGCGCGTGTATGCATTCACTAAAAAACTTCTCAAATCTAGAAAACTAAATGATAATTCATTATTCCCTCACAAGTCATAACACAGTGAATAAGTGCAGCCACCCCCCAGTCCCCACCCCCTGGGGTTTAATTATTTTCTCTTATTTTTGGCGAGTAGATACCATATGCTACACATGCATTTTGCCAATTTGTGAAAAGAAAAATAAAATTCAGATATATATATATATATATATATATATATATATATATATACTTTTGAGGATTCTCATCAAAGTGTTTAGACCATGGTAAATGTGACTTTATTAATCAAAATTAATGAGTTGGGATTTCAATTCTGCCTCATTTATTCTTGTAACGATCTTATAATTGCTACCTATTGCAAGGAAAACAAGTGTATGTATAGTGGGTTAGAGAATCTTACTCCAACAGAATCCGTGCAGCCTCTTGACATTCAGCAACTCGGCAATTATATCCCGGATTAGTTGTCAATGCCTGCCTTAAGCCTGAAAATGCAAGTAATATCTTGTATGCATTCTTCATATTAGTTTTCTGGTCTTTGTGCAAATTTGGAGAGTGTATAAGCTTGTGGTCTTTGGTCTGCGATACTGACTAGGGTCATAAGAATTTTTCCAACAACCAGCAAATAAATAGCAGCAAAGATCTTAAAACATGAGAATGATATTCCCTCTCTCCTAAATCTAATGAATTCCTGTGTTTTTTCCCTCAGAAAAAATATCTACTTTGTTTCTTTATGCGGAAACTTGCAATTGGGAAATATTAGGCCATTTACATAAGGTCCCAAATATTTTCCACTCTCTTATTAAACTGTAGTTTGTTCCAATTGTTGCTTGATAGTTGCTTTGAATCAGAATAAATATTCAAATAGCCAATTGAATCCAATAGAATAAAGAAGCAGGTGAAGAATGAAAAGAGGAAAAACAGAAAATACACAAAGGCAAAAAAGGGGAAACAACACATTATTCATATCTTACGAAGATTGGCTACCAACCAATATCCTTTATCCAAAAAAGGAAAAACACATATCAACATCAAAACTGACCTACTTCCCAAAAGAATCACATCATAACGATCAGAATTCTGCAAATAATTCAGTGGTTATGATAATGAAGCAACAGACACTAAGAGAGGTAACGTATCCGGGTTCTGTAAGATTTTAACTGGTTTTGACGCCCAGTGGAATGTGAAAGAGCAGGATCACAAGTCTTAAAAACATTTATATTCACTATCCTCGCCCAAATCTACCATCCTACCCAGACATGCTAGTTAAAGGTGAATCTAATTCACAAAGTTCCATCAATTTGAATAAATTGTAGAGAATAGCAAGGTAATGGAAATGAGGCAAAATTTATGTCGCAGCAAAAACCATATCAGATCTATCAAAAGCTGAGCCTAGCAAGGCAAGAAATGAAATAAAAATTTCAAGACAATGAACTTCTTAAACTTCTCAATTTGTTCAACTAATGCAGTTAAGTGGTCTACCTTGCAGTTCATACGAGTTAAACAACCATAGCTTGAAAGCAAAATAGCTGATTGATCCAATATTCCATTTCTCAAACCCAAATATTCGTTTTCAATCACCCTACATGTGCCAAAGGAAGAATGTTAGTGTTTGAAAATCATTAAGGAAAAAAAAACATGATAAATAACTTTAAAGCAGATTTTGTCCCTGGATGAGTGTTGTGTTGTTTCCTTCTGAGATCAAAAAATATCAATACATGTGGGTGTTGTTTCATTTCACTATACCCCTTGTTTCTATATGGTTAAAAATCTTAATGTGAAAAATCCAGGATACTAACTCCCATAGCAGACAATGAAAGATCCTTCAGAAATAATACACGAATACAGCACACAACCTCCCCTGTTCCTAACCCTACCCCATTTTGTTGTTTCCATTTTGCTAGTCCTCCCATCTGTTAAGAAACTAGCCCATTACGCCACCTAATAGATTGACCCAAGAAAAGATAGTTACTGCAAGTTTTGCCACAGCCAAGAAGCAACAAACAGCCAATGGAAAATAGAAGCAACAAACAGCCAATGGACCTAGTTACAGGATACTAATTGGCTTAATTTTTCAGTTTCAATTTTCATAATCTGACACTTGAAAATTATTAAGCCACGTTACTTTCCCAAAGGTTGTTATTAACTTTAATATTACATTGAGAGGGATCAGTCATCCAAAACTGAAATGAGTCGATATTTACTGCTGTTAGAAAGCCACTACCCTCATCCTAAAGAAATTTGCAGCGTGGGGTGAGATGAAGATAGAAGACATTGGAGGCTACAAAATAATCTGGTGTTACAAAATGCTACTCAATAAAACTTTCTCAAAGAGGAAAGCATCAACAAATCAACAATCTCTGGTAGATTACCATTACGTGATCAACAAATTTTTTTGTAACCTCTTCCCATTGATCTCCACAAAATCCAGACACTCAAATTAGAGATTTAAGCTACTAAATCTTTGGTCAGGGATTTAAGTTACAAAAGCCAGGAAACAAATTCTTTTAGATTATACTAAATCTTTGGTCGGGGATTTAAGTTACTAAAACCAGGAAACAAAATTCTTTTAGATTATACTAAATCTTTGGTCAGGGATTTAAGTTACTCCACATGACTTCAGTTCTTCCATGCACTGAACCTAGTTTCCTTTATTTTTCTTTTTCTATTTTTTAAGTATGCAGTTACATTTGCTTGCTGTTTTAATAACTTTGTCTAGTCAGATCTAATTTCTTGAATTCTCTTCATGTCTAACTTTGTTAATGTTTTGTGTCCCCATTTTCTTAAACCTTCTGTTCGTCCTGGGTTTATGTGACAAGGTTTTAGAGATTGTTCTAAGTTGATGAAGATTTTAAGCCTGGGATTTGTCCCAATCTGTCCACCACCCACACCTCATTGGAGTTGCACATGAAGGGACTTTCTTGTGCATATAAATCACTGAACTTACAACAAATGTTTATACCATGCAGATTCGACTTGGCTAAAACATGTCTACTGGAAGAAGCATGGTGACCCTAAATATATAAATAGAGAAGATAAAACATAAAAGATGTCGATAACATGATAGTAAATCAACATAAAAGAAGAATACCTATCATACTCTATATTTTCGGTTGGAGGTATATTGAGATTATTGGCAGTTTCAAATGCCATCAAATAGGCAATTCCAACCTGTTAAACAAGTGATAGGCAATTTATAAGATAATTTCCTAATGAATGGAAGGCATCTAAAATACATGGGAAAGAGAACACTAGCATATAGTCAACATAGGAACTGGTAAGAGACTCAGTCTATAGGTCTAAAGTAACAAATATAAGTACAACGCAGGTTGCATCCATCCATTCTCTTGCCAAAAGAAAAACTAAAACATGAAACAAAGCAGACTATTAGATTAGATACGTTCTGATAGAGTAGTTGACACCTAAATAATACAAGAAACTTAGCTGAATAACTGAATTGTCCTGCTTTATCATTATTTCAAATCCAAACAAACTTCAAAGTCCTATAAGTTTCCAACCAAATGCTGGATCAAATATTCAACCAGCTGAAATTCCTGGTGACAAGACTTCAAGACTAATGTCATTTAGATGTGGATTTATTACCTAAGAGATGAACAAAAATTTGGAAATCTTTGTTGAGAAACAATGAGGTACAAAAGTTAAGTTCCATAAAACTCATCTGTACCTTGAACATAGTGAATGTGAATATATTATAACCTACAAATTAATCAAATATGTCCTGCAAGTTTCTAGTAATAGGAACTAAGTTCTATGAAAATATTAAGAGGGAGTTGAATACACACAAGCATCAGAGATACTGGACGCAAAAAAATACACAGAATAAATGAGGAACATAAAACTTGAGGACGCCCCCATTGGCAAGTGGGAATGGAACCCCTAGCTACAGCTTGTTAATCTTGCGGCTTAACTTATAGTAAGTCCTAGAGACAGAGAAAACATTATCCAGAATGCGACTCTAATGTTTGAAAGAAAGTGTTTAACATGTAATAACTTGGTATCAGAGAAAGATTAGTTTAGCATGGGGAACATTTGCAGAATGCAGTAGCAGGCTAAAGAAAAACAAAGAAAACCAAGATGAGCAGAAATAGAAAATAAATGAAGCTATCTTACAGCTGCAGAGGAGCTGAGACCTGAGCTATCAAGACCATCAGAACCACAAATATATCCAACAATACCCTGCAAAAATCAGACCATAAAGGCTTTACATAAGGAAAAGATGTCTGCAGCAAAAAAGTAAGATTAGCTGTATCAAAGTAGAAGGCTTATGAAAACTGATGTTTACTTGATTTGGCTATGGAGGTTATTTAACAGTATATTAAAAATAAGACCTTGTATTGATAAAGCATATCCTTGAAGAAGACAATATCAAAAAATCTTAAACAACAACCAACTCATCCACGTCAAAGCATATTATCTTGAAATTTGTCTATAATTGCAGAAGGTTAAAATATGAGTTGTGAAATGAACAAACAAGACACATACAGTGAAGATATTGCTTCAAATGAGTGACACAATCTGATGACAGAAACCAAAACGTAGATTCTCAGAAAAAACTCTGAAAGTGAATCATTCATGATTAAGATATGTCTTAATAGCAAGTAAAAGGAAACAAACACTAGTCAGCGTTTCTACCTTTTGGAAAAACTCTGGAACATGTATTCACAATTTTCTACATGGTAAAGTATTCTGCATTAGAAACACTTCTTCTCTTCAAAAGGTCCTTTTTGACAAATGACTCATAATTTTATTTTCATGAAAGAGCATAAAGGACAAACCAGTAACCTTTTTCAGACAGTTTCCTCTCTTTTGTAGAGCATAAAGTGCACCCTGAGCATAACTTCCCCAGTTACTTTCTTCCTGTTGTTTGGATGAGTCCTTTACTTGAATTGAACCGTTTGAACCATTAGCATACTTAGGCTGCTGCATTTCGTCAATTCTGTAAAATTGGTGCTGAGTGTATTCGTTATCACATCTAAATAATGAATATGTACACTTCATTTCGACACAAAGATAAATGAGCTTATGTTAGGGTAACAAGAAAGAAGAAATTTGTATTCAAATACACTATTCAACAACCAGGAACATCTTTAATACCAAAGTTAGCATGTTTTGACCATACAACAATCAGATAAAGGAGGAAAACAAAAGCTATTCTATGATTTTTGGTGCTTTTTGCAGAAAATCAACACCAAGCGTCTTAGAAGAATATAACTCATCAAGGGGAACATTAATGTCAGGACCCTACCAATGAGGCATTTCTATGTGAATGAGACAGAGCGAGACAGAGCTGTGTTGAAGAAAGGGTTCATGTTACCATCAAGCAGATTGACATTAAGAAAAGTGTGTGATCAATGACAAATGACATAAATAAACTTGAACCACCAGGGATAGGTATGAATAACCATCACATGAAGTGGAAATGCCATTTTTTTTTTCATCAAGCATTATAGCAAGGGAATTTTGTTACAGGTATGCTACCATTAGTTTCACTCCTATTTGGCAAATTAGGACAGTTATAACGCTAACTTGCTTAAAATTAATTGGAAATATATCTTCTTTTTTTATGTATAGGAATAAAACAAAAGAATAAGAAAATTTTCACCTTCAGCAGTGCCAAGTTTGTATTCAACAGAACCTTGTTGGTATTTACATATGGGTACTATTTGAAAACCACATTGACTAAACTGCATTGCTATTAAACTTATGAAAGTAATTTCTACAACATCCAAGTCTATCTCATGGAAATTATTTTCCAGAGATTAAAAGAAAATATGTTTAGGAATATTCAGCAGAGTGGACACCAGTATATGAAACTTAAAAATCCATTTGCAGTATAGTTGCAGTAGTCCTCACAGGTTTTCAGACTATTGCTTATTGCTGCACATTGTAGATGCAGGACTTTGTTGGCTAATCCAATGTAACAGAATAAAAAAGGAGGAAGAAGTGAAAACAATTGCAGAAAAAAAAATTTATAGATCCAAACATCCATATTGAAGAATCTAATCAAATGAAAATACAAGATTTAGAATGTAGATTCCAAATCCCAAGCACATGTCACTAAGTGCAGCAGGAATTAATTTAAAACTAAAAGCTAAATGCCAAAAATGAAATTAATATCAAATTGAAAAATACATACAAATCTAAAACCATAAAGATGATGATTAATCTCAAAAGATCAAACAGAATATCAATTATTTCTTATATATTTTTAAAAAGCAAAAATAGGATATTCATGCTTAATAGCCTCCTGAAAAATTTAGCACTTGTGATGACAAACCAAACTAAACTAAAATGGGCAGGAAAACAGAGAACCAACTTACTTAAGCTCAATGTTGGAAAATGAACCTTCAAAAGGTAAGTCATTAATTTTTTTACCTGAACCTAACTTCTCCTTTGAACTGTCCTGACGAGAGTAATACCTATAAAAGAAGTTTCACAAGGTTGCAAGCAAAAAATGACATAAATAAAATAGTAAATCACTTCAAAGTTCTTGCATTTGATATATTCTACCATTTAATGCTTTAATTTTTTTTGTCCTAGATGGAAAAAGTTCACTCTTCTATTGGTAAGGGGGCAAGATAAAAGCTTCTTTTTTGTTTCCAACTGCCCACATATCCTGACAGCAGCAAAATCAATATGGGTAAAGATCAGTCCAAATTAAAGGTCCACCCATTACAAGTCCTATAAGGTCAAACAAAACTTCCATCTGTAATAAAACCTTTGATTGCAAACCTTTGAAATTCATTTTAAGGTCCTTTTAATTGTTATGATCTCAAATACATCTGTACATGGTAATTTGAATTTGTAGAAATGGCTATAGCAGGGTTGAAATTCAGCTATCAGACCTGAAGGAAAAAAAGATTTGTCAAAGGTTCTAGAAACTATTAAGGAACCTTTACCTTGTGACACAAGACGCCAAAAGAAACTCTGGCCTTAAACTTTATCATTCATAGGCTTGCCTAAATGAACTCAATGTACTGGATTATGAGACTGTAAGTTTCACCCTCCTCTCAAAATCATTTATATTTCAAAATAAAGACTTTGTCCTATTTACAGTATGACAAATGAGCAACATTGTTCTAATGTAAATGTAGTTCTCCTTTTTCTTCAGAACTAGATCTCTTGTTCATTTTATAAATGTACTATAAAACATGAGAGTATTTCTTCTCCCTGCTCCCTGAAATCTGCCCCAAACACAATATCCACCACATAAAAGAAGTTCCTAAAGAAATGCTAATGAAGTTGGATGAGATGTTCAAATCCCTTTCAATCTGCTAAAGGATACTATCATACCTGAGAATCATCAGAAGGAACAAAACCAAGAAGTATACCCTTGTTGATTGTCATAGCAGAAACTGTTCCACCCTGTGTAAATTTAAAGAATCATCAGACTTTTGACTTCTAAACTTGAAATTGACTACCTTAAGGATTAAAGACAAAAATTAATCAAAACACTGTATTAGTTACAAAATTAAAGCAAACTATAGAAAGACAATGTCAACTCAAAAAGCTAGCTTAACTTTATCATTTTCTATGTGTGTGTGTATATATATGCATATATTTTTGCCTTTGGCATCTGGAGAAGGGATGAGGACAGCCTAGGGGATGATAAGGTCTGTACCTTTGAGCAGGCGTGACTGGGACTGGACCACCAGGCATTCACTTGCCCCAGCAACTTTTAAAACTAACTTTGTTTATCAATCTACCGACGGTACCAGAATTATAAAGATGTCTAGGAATCGGATAGTTGTATAAGCCACAACCTATTGCCAAGGATAAACCTAACTTTACTGAACACATGACTGCCATAGCATGATAAAGCAATCTCAGCAATGCACAAGATCTTCAGAAACCTATATCAATGTGTAACGTACATCTACATATCATTTGACATCATATTTGTAGCATGGCAGATGAACCTCTGCATTGTGCAAAGGCTTAGTCCTTCATATTAACCACCACCTTAAAATTAGACGAACAATAGGAAAAGCTTTTAAAATCACTTAATTCCTGGTCAAAAGCTCGTGTAAAAAGACTGTGATCCTATTAATCAAGAATGTAAAAGAACAATGCTAAACTCACCTGATGATCAACGTGAGCTCCCAAGGGACAAATTCGATAGGGAGACACAACAAATCTAACTTCTTTAGCATCTCCACCAGATAGTTTCACGACCTTCTCTCTTATTGAATCCAACTGCATTACCATTCACATGAAAAAAAAAAAAACAAAAAACAAAAGTTAAGTTATAAAAATGAAAACGCTCAATGCACCAACACTTTTGAGTACCAAACCAGTGCCCCGCCGCCCCCAAACAAACGAAAAAATAATAATACTAATAATTCTCTCAAACTGCATAATAGTATGAGCACAGATATGATATACATACAAACGTCTATAAATGCATAATCAAATTCCATCTCAACAGCATGAGTGATCATCCAAACCCACATCATTTATTCAATCAATCTAATCTCTCACCTTATCAGAACTCTCATTGCGAGACACTATTGCACAGAAATAGCACAATGGGAACATTAGAGGCTAACAAATAACCCAAAAAAGAAAAAAAAAAACGGAATTACCTCAGACTCAGAAGGCCAAGACACCCTATCCATCCTCTCTCCAAGGTTGTTCTTTCTTTCACAAGTAAAAAGTTTTCTGGTAATGGGTTCTCCTCAAAGTTATTTATGGTACAATTATCAGTCACAAATGTTGCTTGAGACTCGTGAGAGATTGAGAAGTGTAGTTTAAGGTAGATATGGGCTGTGGTTAAATATTCAACCTCGAAGGAAAGGTAGTTGTCGGTTGGGATGTTACCATCTTAGGCCTTCAGTCACAGGCCATGACGACCGGAAATCACGATCCGTAGGAGGGTCCACATGGTTTCCAATCATTCATGCTTCATTATTTCTTCATGCAAAAATAGATTTGAAACGGGAGTAAATGTGGAGTAAATGTGGGGTAAATATGGAGAACAAATCCTTTTAAAGCAAGTTAGTGAAAGAATAAAAGTAGTAGACTACTAGTACAAATTTTTATTCTTTGCATGACTGTAATCCTAATTTTATTTTACTATTCTGTTTTTTATAATCTTAGTTTGGGTGAATAGCAAAAAATTCAGTTTTTCTTTATCATATATTTTCTCCAAAAATAGTTCCTAAACTATGAAAAAATATACCAAATTAGTCGTTTCGTCAAAAAAACAGGTGAAACATTGACTGAATGGATATTTTTGTTAAAAAATATAACTCATTCTTCTTTGTTCTTTATTCTTTCTTCTCTTACTAAACATGTGAAATGTTGGTGTATTAAACTAAACTTATTTACAAAATTATAATTTCATTATGATTTGATAATTATTAGTCTAGTTAATTTCTAATTATTTTTTAAAAAGTAGTTTTTATGTAGAACTTGATTATCAAATTTTAATTGTTTTAGGTAACAAGAGATTTTATATAAACAATCCATTGCTATTAGTTTCCGTGACACCATGAGGTTTTTAAAAAAAGAAAAGTGAGACTCTAGAAAAATAGAACTGTGAAGATTGGAGTTTTTTTTTCTATTGTTTGTAATGTTTGAAGTGTTGGGTTTTTTTCCTACTACATTATTAGCCTCCAAATAAAATTGTTTTATTGTTTTAATATAAAACATTTTTCTATTATATGGTTTATATACATAGGATTTTATATCCTACATGTGATATTAAAATTCAAAATTTTCCTCCCAAATTCTCTTCACATAAATTTTTAAAAAAATTTCCCTCTAATATAAATTTTATTCTCCACCCAAAGTACTTTTTCTTACAAAAAATTCCCACCAAAATTTTCACATATTCCAATACAAAATTTTTCAAATAAATCACAATCCACACATAGCCAAAATATTTTAATTTGAAGAGTGATTGTGAAGATTATTGTTTTGACAATAATCAATGATTTTTTTTGATAAAAATAAAGGGCCAACTAGAATTTTTCCAAAGTATAAATTTTCTTTCTTGTCAAGTGTGAAGGCATGAATGAAATTTAACTACAATTTAGTGTTATACATGGTTTATATAGCAAAGGAGATTTCAAAGGAAACTTTATACTCAAGATAGAATTGGGGCTACTTTTATGGCAAGGTTAATTTAAGAGAGGCAATGTTGGTATGTTAAACTAAACTTATTTAAAAAATTATAATTTTATTGGGATTTGGTAATTATTAATCTAGTTAGTTTCTGTTGTTTTAGAAATGTATTTTTGTATGGGATTTGATTATTAAATTCTAGTTGTTTTTGAGTAACAAGAGCTTCTATATAAAAGATCTTGACTATTAGTTTTTGTGAGATTTCAAGAAAAAGAAAAGTAAGACTATTGAAAAGTAGAATTGCGAGAGAAATTTCGTCCTATTGTTTGTAATTTTGAAGTATAATTTTTTTTTCCTATTATTGTTAGCATCCAAACAAAATTATTTTGTTGTGTTAGTATAAAATGTTTTTGCTGTTGCATGATTTATATATATAGGATTTTTTTTCCGACATGAAATTGCGAAGCCATAAAAAGTTCACTATTATTTTATTTATATAGATTTTTCTCATGGGGATTAGAGAGGAGGTAACCCAATAAACCCATTAATCTAGTCGGCTGTTTTAATATTAATTCAAAACTTTTCAAATCAATAACATACACAGCTATTCAATTCTTAAAATCCACTAGATCCAATCTACAACATATGAATCATGATCTAAAATAAAGCCACATAGTTCAAAATGGATTGTATTGATGAGTTTTTATCCAATCTAATTCGAATTCATTTTCCAAAAAAAAAAAAGAAGAATAAATCTCTAGAGTTTTAACCTGTTGACTCAAGGAGTAGAGACAATGTTCCACCACATTCATCTGTGTCGACAACAACAAAGGAGATACTATTTAACATGTGCCTAGTTCCCAGTCAACAGAATACTATTTGAAGGGAGGACGTAAAGATGCATTTAGTGGCATAATAACTATAGAGGATGTTAGGTAGAAGAGTACTGATTGATTTTAAACACACAAATATTTACTGACTTATAATGATTCCATTTTTAGCAAAAGAAGAAACGCCATGAAGAAAAGACAATTGGATGAACATAAGGCGGCTTTGGGGAAGACTCTTTGAACCAAATGAATTAGGAGATTCAATTGGGAGGCAATATGGCCAACAAGGAATGAATATTGGCCGATAACAAATTAGAGATTGGAGATGAAACTCTTGATTTTATATCATTGGTTGTTCTCCCTCAAATCTTTGGGTAAAATTAAAATTTTTTTTTTTAGAGGGAAAAGGAAGAATTGGGAAAGGAGAAGACAAAAAGAGGAAGAAAGAAAAGATAATTATTGTGACAAAGTTATCCCGATTAGTATGCACCTGAATGCATGTTTAAGAGTTTGGATTTGAGTTAATGAAGGCTTTAGAAAAAGTGACTCCATATATGTATTTTTACATGTTCAATGACAACTTTTGGGAGAAAAAAAGAAGTATGATGCTAAAAAATAAAACTTTTGAAAAGTATGGTTGACCATTCTTGGCATTTACCCTTTTAGTTTTGTTAGTGTCTAGTTATTTATATGCAAATTGAACATTTATTTTGAACATAAAAAATTTTATAAACTCCTAGTCTTCTTACTTTTTAATTTTTAATGCTATATAAAAGAGAAACAACTACTAAGCATATCAACATAGATATGCTTAGTAGTTGGATCGAGCCTTGACAACGGCACCTAGGGACAGTGTTGGTGCGATTTTTACCGCGCACCTTGCCTTTTTATAGCGTTTTTTTTTTTTTTTTGCCAACGCCGGCTTGCCTGTGGTCATCGCCGTCCTTTGTGCGCCGTAACAATGACACCAGGATCGAGCTTGACAACGGAAGCGATGTTGGTGCGATTTTTACCGCGGCGCCACCTTTTTTTTTCCGCCAAGGGTGGCGTGGTAGTGGCGCGGATCGCGTGCAGTGCTCAATCTCCACTGCTTGGTCTGCCGCATCACACGCTTGCGCAGTGTGATTTACATCCCAATGAGTCTTACAGCGTCCATAGAAAGAGTAAACCCTTGTCAACAAACATAGATGCAGAAAACGTAGGGAAGGATAATAATGGGAAGTATTCATAATTAAGAAAGGGTGGGTTTGACTTCTTCTTGCTACTAATTGCAATATAAAAAATAATATAAATACAATTAAGCGTTAATTAATCTAATATATTAAGATAAGGGAATACTTATTCTTCCTAATTTTGGAAAAATTAGTGTCAATAGATAATGGGAAAAATAATAATTGAAATAAAAAGAAGTGAAATAAGTATTCTTTGAAATTTTGGAAAAATTAGGGTCAATAGACGAAGGGAAAAATAATAATTGAAATGAAAAATTAAGAAGTAAAAAAGCAAGGAGTTTATTCATCTAAATTAAAAAAAAAACAACAATTTCTTTAAAAAGTAAATTTATAAGACTTTTAGGAAAGTATTGAGTTTTGGCGCTGATTATGATAGGAAACAAATTTAAATTAATGAAAATTGAAGGGTCTAACGGCGACACATTGACATTGTAACCCCTAGAAAAAAGAAAAGAAAAATTCAAATGTCATAGTAGTAATATAATTGCAAGCCTTAATCCCGGAAATGACATGAGGGTAATCTTATTTTAAAAGCAAAGTGAATTACTGTCCATAAACAATATTTAAGCATCACTATACTTAACAATAAAATACTATGAAAAGACCACATACGACCAAGATTTTTTGTTGCTGTTGGAAAAAGAATAAGTCCCACCCCTATTAATATAGGAATTGAAAATGGAATGAAAAGTATAATCCACTCGTATTGATATGTATGTTGCGTAAAGTTTTTTTAATTATTAATTTCTTAATTAATATTTCCAATTCACCAGATCTCGTGTTTTTTATTTGAAAGGGATCAATAAAAGTCAAAATATGGACTAAGTTACAATTGAAACTAACTTACATAAACAATATTTAATAGCTTGTCAATTAAGATTCATTAACTTGTCATTTATTGTGTTTTAATAAGAATATTAGAGAGTGAAATTAGGGATTTTGTTTGAATTAATGAAAAATATATCAATTCACATTCCTAATGTTAAATATTTGATGATAATTATTAAGTACTGATTTATTCTACTTATTAGCATATACACATAACTCCACGAGTCATAGTTATAGGTTGTTTATATAAGCGCGTGAAGAAAAAAAAAAGTCTACTTTTTATTTAATTTTTTTATTAATTATTAGATATAACACATTTAATTTCACTACTGATATAATTTTATATTTTTATTTTTAATCTTTAATTGTGAAAATATATTAACAAAAGTTTAGGTACATGGTTATAAAGTAAGCTCTTTTTCAAAAAAAAATAAAATAAAATAAAACTAAATTTTTTGGGTGATGGACATAGTAATATATATATATGTGTGTGTGTATGTATGTGTAGGAATTCATGAATTCAATTGACATATATATATAGAGAGAGAGAATATGGTTACAATGAACGTAGTATCAATAGAATATACTCATTCTCTTCTTAAAAAAAGTCAACTTTTGATTTTATACTTTTTTTAAAAAAAATTATAAAATACAGCACAATTAATGCAAATGTATATCTTTATATTTTTATATTTTTATATATTTTTATTTTTACTTTTTAATTTGTATTATATTTTTTTATTAGTAAAAATAATACAAAAATTTCACACACAAAGTGGAATAATTTTTTGAAATAAAGGAAAATTTTAAAATTAAACTTTTTCTTAGGACGGATTGAGTAATATTTTATGCATGGAAGGCATAATTTTATTTTAAATGTACCCAACAATGTATCTACCACTCGTTTGATAATAATTGAGTCAAAATATTTTTCCAAAATAATATTATCTTCAGACAAATCTTTAACACAAATTTTCCAAAAAAAAAAAATGATGACAATTAAGTCATTATTTTAATGAAAAAGCTTAACTAATTACTAATGATGATACTCTAGAGATTGAGTTAAAAATTTATGACTATTTAATTTGGCTGAATGTCATAATTAAATTTGTAAATTTAGCGATTTTGTTAGTTGCATTAGACATTTTGAAATCAACGGTACATGAAAATTGAACCATTTTTAATGAATATTAGATTTATTTTTAAAAAATAATGTAATTTGACATAGCAATTTTTTGTAATGAAAAATAGGCAAATGAATGTAAGATGTAATTATGCATGCATGAATAAACAAAATCCTACATGTAAATACTAGAGAGATATTATGTGATGCCGAAAAAACTAAAACTAATATTGAGATTTAAGATGAGGTCAACTTGGGCATTTGGCTTGGTGAAAAAATGCCTAGCCCGAAGCAAAGTGGATTTAAGTTGAATTAGGCATCTTAAAAGTGAGCCTAATTAATTATTTGGCTAAGTTTGAACCTAGCTAGGATCTACTTAATTAAGGTCAAGTAATTAATCTTTAGTTTTAAATATTTTTTTTGGTATTCTTTACATTTAATTGTTTGACAGTAACAACACATTATGAAAAATTTTATTATCCTATAGTCAAGGATAATTTCATTTTAACTCAAAAACATTCTAGAAGTAATAAATATTTCAATATTAGGATATAAATATTTTGAACCAAAAGTTTAGAACATGTCTATAAAGTTAATTTCCCCATAAACAACATGAATATTAAACCACAAGGAGTACGTTAATTTGGCATTCAAATTTGTGGTTTATTTGATTTGTAATTTTATGGTAATTCATTCTGAATGATGCAAGGTTTTTTTTAGATGAGATGAATAAAAAGATTTATTTGCTCCTTTAAATTTTAGCTCTTGATTGTGGTTCAAATATGCCGCTTGGTATAATACAATGAATTTATAAATTATGGATCAAATACTAAAAGTAGTAATTACCCCAAATCCCATTGATTTTTTTTTTCATATCATAAAATTTTGATATATTTGGTTTAACTTTTTACTAAATTACCCTTAGTACATGCGTTCTCTCTTTTTTTTTTTTTTTTTTCCAAAAATAAACTTCCATTAAGACATTGAACAACACACCAAGTGATAAATCAACCACTTGAATAGTATTAGTCAATGTTAAAATTGAAGGGTTAAAATTAAAAAAAAAAAAAAAAACACACACACACACACACAAACAAACACACACAAAACTGAAGCTGGAAATTGGTGCTATTTTGTTGTGCACAAATATTTCTAATTTTTCTATTGGTAGAGCATATAAAAACTAAAATGGAAGAGAACTCCCCCTACTAGTTATTATTTGGATAAAACTGGAGCAAATTTCTACCTAAAAGATATTACTTAACCACAAATGAAAGGTAGTCCCTCTAACACCAACTATCATCCACTATATCCGACCCTTCCCTTATTCTCTTTCAATGTTTTTTTTCATTTTTTCTTGTATTTATTCTTCTCCATGATTTCCTAATATATTTTCTTCGATTTTCTCCCTGATTTCTCACTCATCTCTTTTCTCACTCTAACCTCTCATCTCACTTTTTTTTCTTATTCATTATCTCTCTTAATTTCTTTACCTACTTTATCTCTCATCCCTCTATTGTTTCTATGTCTCTTTCTCTTTTATCTTTTTGTATCTTGTATCACTTATTTTCTTCTGCTTTCTCTCTCATTTTTCTTCTCTTATTTCTCTATCTTTTACTCCTCACTATTCTCTCTTTCTCTCTCTATCTTTTTATATATATATATATATATATATAATTATTTATTTTTCATTCTCTTTATGTTTTTTATATCTCCCCTCATTCTTTTTTTGTTCTCCTTTTCTCACACACACATTATCTCTCATTTTTCTTCTCTTTCTTTGTTGCTTTGTTTCTTTGTTTTTATTTTTTAAATTTTTTTGTATCTTCTTTACATCTTTTATCCTACGTTCTCTCTCCTCACTCTTATTTAATACTACATTTATTACATTTTAAAATATATTTGATATGGGGTGAAAAAGAAATTTTGTAGTTTGATTCCGATTTCGGTAGATCATCAAACCAAAAACTAATATTAAATATAATACGCAATCTAAGCTTAAAGACAAATAATAATGTTGACATAATGATACCCACTAGAGTTAATTATTTATCAGGATGATCTTGATATGGTCTATATCAGGTATCCAATTACAAAATGCCACGTAGGATTTTAAGTCATGTACATTCTAATTATTATGCTCCTTACCTTATCATGTCATTCCTATCTCTCCACAAACAAAACGACTTCCAAATTGCTATTATCGCAAACACCACTAACCTCAACTCCCATTTGAGGTTACTCTTTGGGCACTTCCCCTGCGAATCTATTATTATTCAAAACAGATTCCCCACCCCAAGAAATGGAAGCTCTCTGGTCACCATGTTGTGGCTGAGATCCACATGGACCCCACATCATAGGAATTGGCAGTGGCGTTTTGCAGTGGGATGCCCACCTGACAAATTGTTTAGTTGGAGAAGCATTGATGAGAGGGAGGAGCAAAAGAGAGATGTGGCGAAGGGGAGTTGAGTGTGGTGGTGTTCGCAATAATAGGAATTTGGGAGTCGTTTTGTTTGTGGAAATTGGAGATAGTAATGACATGATAAATTAAAGAGTAGAATAATTAAAGTGTACATGACTTAAAATCTTTCGTGGCATTTTGTAATTGGATGCCTGATATAGACCATATCAGGATCATCCTGATAAATGATTAACTCTACCGACTAATATTTTACACCAACACACCCATTGACACTATGATTCTAGTAGAAAACTAGGCACTTCCTAAATTGTTAAGGCCTTAACTCAAATGTTCCTTTTTAAGGTTCCATTTTATAAAATTGAAATACGAAATCTAAACTCTGAATTTTAAAGTCTAAAATTTGAAATTTGAAGTCTAAAGTAGTTACTTCGTTTGATAAAAATAAAATATGAAATTTGAAGTTTAAAATCTAAACCTAAACCTGTTGAATTGAAACTAATGAATTGATGCATCACACTTGAATGTTCAAATCTTACCATTGAGTTGAGTTGCAATTATTAATAAAAGTGGACATATGAAATATTTATGATATAAAATTTATTATTTTATTCTAAATTTATAAGTAGTAAAACATAAAACTTTCTAATTTTTAATTTTCTTTTGTGTTGTCAATAATAAAATTATTAGTAATAGTGCAAATGCTGTAAAAAATTTGTTATATTATCATTTTTTTTAAAAAAAATAATTGTTCATAACAAATTAAACCTCCAAGATATGATTAAAGAAAAAATTTCAACAAAAAGTCATATGTGTCATTCGATATATTTATAGGACTTAATAGTCCATTTCACAAAATTTAAGTGAACGAGAATTTTAAAATGTTAAAGTTAACTATCAATTAAGGAAAACGATGGAGAGACAGAGAGACAGAGAGAACTAGCTATGGGCAATTTAGTTTAATTATTTTTAGGCTAATAATTTTGCTAACTTTTAAAACCGGCCTACTTAGTCCATTTGGACCTTCAATTTCTTTTTTATCAAACAGTCTCGATTGATTAAGTAATTAAGTTTCAAACCACTTCATCCATTATGACATTTAACTTGATCAAAAAATCTAATTAATTAAATATTGATTCAAGATATCAAACAAAGCTTAAGTCTCCTAATCTACATGGTTCTAGTTTAAGTTTGTATTAATAGATTTAGTTTATTTATGGTAGCATTGTTTCTAATGTGTGATTTCTTTTCCTAATAATGACTATTGTAATCCTGATCTTAGCTATAACCGCATGTGTTAATTCCTAAACTTGATGTGCCTATAAATATTTCTCAATATTATTTTTTACATAGTTTCTCAAGAGTAACTAAAAGGTGCATGGGCTAATATATATCAAGTTCAGTATCAGCATAGTGGAGGGAATTTTTATGGATGAGAGAGAGATCATTCTTGATCTATCTTAGGAGGTTTTTTTTAATAATTTCTTGAAATATATTGAACATTATATAGGAATGAGAGATAGCTCTTAAGTTGGGATATTATAAGGTCAATTTTGGTGCTGTTATAATTAAGGAGTCGAGGAGTTTTGGAGTTGGAATTGTGGTTGGTTGGTGTTATTGCTAAAGCAATAATAATTCATGAGTGAAAGCAATTAGTGTTTAAAGTCAAAATTACTGTTCAAAAGAACATTAATCTTCTCATCAATTAATTTTTTTCATACCGCTTCCAAGTTTTGTGGGTTTTATCATTTTATTGCTCTCATTATGTCCATCTATGTTCCATTTTTTTCACTTTCTAAGAACCCTCTACCTGCCTATTTGTTTTGCCATTTCATTTTGGGTTTGTCGTCTCGCGAAATCCAAAATGCATTATGCCTTTCACATTTTCAAAATATATTTCAAATCATATTTTTGTTAGGGTTTAAAGTCAAGCAATAGTATATGCGATTGCTTAAAGCATTACATTCTAGGTATCTAATTTGGAATACCTAACATGTTGCCTCTAACTAGAATATATATAGGGATACACTAGGGTTATAACTAGTTAATGGGCTCTTACCCATACAGGTCCACTACAAATGTCCATTACCTATTAGGCTTATATTAGAACATACACTTGGATTATATTAAATAGCAACAATCTCCTCCTATGTTCTACATATAGCACAATCCAATAGATAGATGATGTAATATTCAAAACAGAATATTGAATCATTCATAGCACAAAATGATTCATTACTCAAAAATATGAATTCTTTAAACATAATTATGAGTTTTAGAAACAATCTAAACTCAACCAAACACAATCAATAGGTCTCACTTATAAGTGAACCAAATCAAAGTTTTAGAAATTCTCTAAACTTTGAACACAAGAGTTTTATAAATACTCTAAATTCAAACTAAATGGGCAATTTCATATGTAAGTGAACTATTTATTCAACTAAAAAATAATAATAGTCCCCTATAGTCTAGAGCTCTAGAGGAATTATCTATCAAGTAGATCATCCCCTTCAGGATCTTAGTTGGAATCAGCTCCTCCATTTTCGTCATTTTCTGTAAGTTACCAAATATGAATTTCATGTAAATCCAATCATTTGTGTAACAAACTAAAGTGTCTAGTTCTACCAAAAGAACCTAAAGTGACTGAAAATAAATATATATATCAATGTCAATATGCATCAATATCACATTCCAATAAGCATCACTGTCCAGTTTCTTTATAAGAACAAGACCTAAACAGTTTCTTTTCAAAAGAACCATTTCATGTTTCTATGTGGAATGTTATAGCTGTCAAGTGTAAATTCAGTTAAGCAGCATCATCAGATATAGAATGATACAATGGCTTTAAACAGAACATCCAAAATGAGTAAAATTATCTCATCACAAGTGGAATGAGACAACTCACCCAAAAAGGATATATCATCAAATGTGGAATGATATATTGACAACCATAAACATCGTCGAAACATTATCAAATGCTTATTTTAGCCAACAAAGGGAGATTCGAAAAATTCAAAATAACATAAATGTAGTTTAAGACATGTCTATATAGTTTTTAACCCCATTTTTTCCACAATTTTGAATATTTGATATTTGTTCAGTCCCTTTGTGAGAGCATCAGCCATATTATTCTTTGATCTCACATCGACCAACGTGATAATACCGTGTTCTATGAGATAATTCAGCATGGCATGTTTCAGCCAAACATGTTTGCTCTTACCATTAAAGAATGAGTTTTTCACTACCAAAACTGTAGCCTGATTATCACAGAACATACTTAAAGAATTAATCTTTAAATTGGTTAGTGGAATATCAAGGATTAGTTTTCTTATCCACTTTGCTTCTCCTCCTGTGGAAGATAGAGTAGAAAGTTCCGATTCCATAGACGTTAAAACAATACAAGTCTGTCTCTTGGATTTTCATGCAACAGCTACTCCACCCAGTGTGAAAACATAACCACTGGTAGATTTACTGTCTCCTAATTTTGAGCACTACGATGCATCAGAAATTCCTTCCAAAATAGAAGGATGGCCACTATAACATAGAGCATAGTTGGAGGTACCCTTCAAATATCACATAAGTCGCGTGTAGGCATTCCAATGCTTAGGGTCGGGATTACTAGTGAAACGACTCAGCATGCCTATAGAAAATGTTATGTTTGGCCTAGTGCATGTCATTGTATACATGAAACTACCAATCAATTTAAAATAATCCAACTGATTCATGTTAGCTCCCTCATTGGGGCTCAGCCGTTTATTAGCATTATACGGTGTTTCAGTCACTTTACATTCACAGTATCCCCATGTAGAAAGTAGTTTTTCAATGTAGTGAGTTTGGCTAAGTGTGATACCTTGCTCTGTAAAACTTACTTTCATACCAAGAATGGTATCTACCACACCAAGATCTAACATGTTAAATGCTTTTGTTAATTCGGATTTTACGTCACTCACTGCAGAATGATCGGTACCAAGTATCAACATGTCATCTACATATAAGCAAATAATCGCAACCTAATTCGACACAGAACGGTAGTAAAGGCATTTATCTGAGTAATTGGATCGAAATCCTAAACCAATTACTACCCTGTCGAATTTTTGATGCCACAATTTAGGTGCTTGTTTTAGACCGTACAAAGATTTGTTTAACTTACAAACTTTATTCTCGAAACCTTTCATGACAAACCCTTCAGGTTGGTTTATGTAGATCTCCTTAATCAGATCTCCATTTATGAAAGCTATCTTTACATCCATTTAATACACAACATAGTGCTCAATAGATGCCAAAGTAAGAAGAACTCTTATCGTAGTCAAGTGATAGACCAGGGAGTAAACATTAAAATAATTTACCCCACTTACTTGAGTATAACCTTAGCTACTAAACGTGCTTTATACCGATCTATAGATCTGTCAGGATTAAATTTCTTTTTCAAAATCCACCGGCAACCTATAGTCTTAACCCCTTTTGGCAAATCGACTAGTTGCCAAATTTGATTTTTTAACAGAGAGCTCATTTCATCATCAATGGCTTCTGCCCATAATAAGGAGTCCTTAGATCTCATCGCTTCTTTATAAGTGGATGGATCATCCTCTAAATGATAAGTGACAAAATCCTCACCAAACGTTTTGAGAACTCGTTTTCTTATAGATACCCTTAAAGGTACAGATTCAAAAATTATCCGAGTGTCATAGGAATTCGATTCAGTTTCTATAATTGATTATGAAATTATTTCTATAGTGCCTAGTACTGTCAACCCTTGATTTCGAAGAAATTTATCTTCAAAGAAAACTGCATCTCTAGATTCTATAACCACATTGGTTGATAGATCCAAGAACCGATCAGTTGCACTATCCTCTACACTACCTAGGTACACACAAGTGTTGGTCCTAGGCCCCACCTTGGGTCTCCTAGGGTTTGGTATTATCACATAAGCAATACAGTCCCAAATTTTAAGAATATCATATCTAGAAGGATGTTTATGCCATATCTTATATGGAGTTGAAGACAACTTAGAGTGCGGCAACCTATTCAAGATGTGATTAGCAGTCAAAACTGCTTCTCCCCAATAACAAAAAGGCACGCTAGCTGTCAATAACATATATTAACGTCCTGTTCTTACGTTCAGATATGTTATTGGATTGAGGTGAGTAAGGAGCAGTAGTTTCAAGTATTATGCCATGAGAGGCACAAAACTCTTTGAACTCTATCAATTTGTATTCTTCTCCTCTATCACTCCTAAATCTCTTAATTTTTGAGTTTAACTGGTTTTCAACACGATTCTTGAAAATTTTAAATTTATCAAATATTTTCATCTTTTGATTTTAACAAATAAATATGAAAATATCTAGAAAAATCGTTTATAAAAGTGACTAAATACTTCCGACCACCTCTAGTTGTTGAACTTTTAAAGTCACAGAGGTCAGAATGTATTAATTTAAGAATGTGTGCACTCCTAGAGACCATACGAAATGGTTTTCTAGTAATCTTCGTTTGAGCACACACTTCACATCTGTTAAATCTGATCGAAATATTTAGAGATATATTATGAGTTTTAGCTAGTCTAGCCATTTTTTTATAGTTCACATGTCCTAACCGATTATGCAATGTTGTAGGATCAATTAAATTTGAACTAACTTGGCTGACCGTTTCATTTACGGAACTCAATCTATACATACCACTAGTCAAGAATCCACAAACAAAATAATGAGAGTTAACAGATAAAGTTACTCTACCACCAGAAATAAATATGCTCATGCCAGCATTGTCTAAGCGACTAATAGAAATTAAATTCTTTTGAATAGTTGGAACTACTTTAACATCTTTTAAAGTTAAAAGTTTACCTGAAGAAAGACTCATATTTATAGTACCAGTGTGAGTCACCGTCTCCATTGCCCCACTAGCTACAGCAATAGTTTCGTTGGCCTCAACAACATCATCAAGTAACTTTTTATTTTTGCAGACATGGCATTGCCCTAGAATCTAACCACCATTCTGAAGAAGTACTAGCCTTTTCATTATTGCCCATCATAGTAACAAATTTTTGAGGCTCAAACTTCTGTCCTAGCATATTTGCTTCCTTCTTTGGTGTATCAGATTTGTCCTTTTTAGGTTACCTACAATCTGCTGTAAAGTGGCCTCACTTCCTACAATTGTGGCACTTGCCCTTCTTTTTCTTAAAGATAGATTTTTTGGCCTCCAATTGTTGAGACTCACTCTTGGGTGACTTGAATTTCTTAGGAAATTTCTTGGGATTTGTTTTCGCGGTAGTAGCTGATTGTTACTGTATAACCATCTCCAAGTGATTCCTAACTCGATTCTCATCCTTGAATCTAATGAACCGTTTAAGATCATCCAGTCCCACTCGTACTTTCTCTTGTACATCTCAGTTTTGAAAGAATGCCACGCAGATGGTAATTTATAAATAATGGTACCAACCAAAAAAGGATCACATACAATGACATTTTCACTGGTCAATTTAGATCTCAAATTTTCTAGATCAGTTACTTGAGAAGTGATTTCCATATCTTCCTTGAATTTGAAATCCATGAATTTGTCAACAAGATGTGTTTTTGACAATTCCTCCTCCTTTTTAAATTGAGTATCTAAATTGTCCCATATTTCTTTAGCAGTATTAAACTTGCTATAAACTTCTGCAAGACGGTCTGAAAGATAGTTCAATAAATAGTCTTTGCAGAAGTCATCGTCCTTGTTCCATTGAGACTCATCAATTTCCTCAATGGTATTAGCAAATGTACTCAAAATATTGTAAAAAATATTTTCATATTTTAAACTGAACTAAGTTTTTCACTTTCATGAATTCAATTCAGACCCACTAAAAGTATGAAGTTTGACTATCTCAATTGGCATGCGTTTTTCCATTTTTAATAAGTAAAAAATGAAAAATTAGAATGAGTGCACTTGATTTTAGAAGCGGAAAAAAACTGAAAAGCCAAAGTCAGCGGTCAACTGCATTTGGACAACGAATGAACAGTGTCAATCAGTTAATGGATGAATAGTATCAATCGGTCAACAGATGAACAGTGTCAATCGGTCAACGGATGAATAGTGTCGATTGTCAACTGATGCCTTGTGCACGCGTGTAATTTACGCGTTTGACCTTTAGCAATTCACCGTCGGCTTGCTTTGTCTTTGCCGCCTCTAGTCACCGATCAGAGCTCTACTACCACCAAAAAGAAGCATGTGACCATGAGGAACAAATCCCAATCAGCACTGTGCACCTCCGTCCACCATAACCGTCAGAAATCGCATTTGAAGTTTCAGCCACGGCGACTTTAAACGCCGATTTCGCTATCTTCCGGTCACCAAATCAAAAAACCGACACCACCAATGAATTCTTCTCATCTAGATACACGAGATGGACTCCTCTTTTGCCTCTATTCGTCACTGGAGTAAAAAGTCAAATTTCAATATGACCAAAATACCCATGCCGCACTATTCAACCATACTGTTCACGATTTTTTTTTCAAAAAAAGTTAAAGAAAGATTTCTCCAAATTTTCAATACCTAATGCTTCAAGATTGTTAGGGTTTAAAATCAAGCAATAGTATATGCGATTGCTTGAAGCATTACACCCTAGGTATCTAATTCGGAATACTTAGGATGCTGCCTCTGGCTAGCATATATATAGGGATACATTAGGGTTATAACTAGTTAATGGACTCTAGCCCATACAGGCCCACTACAAAGGTCCATTACCTATTGAACTTATATTAGAATATACACTTGAATTATATTAAATACCCAATAATTTTCACATATAAAATGCAACTAAAAACACAATTTCTAAATTCAAACCAACCCACACTTTCTTCTCTCTTCAATTACCCATTCTATTAACTCCACCCATCATTGACTAGCTGTGGCCAATGGCTTGAGAAAATTATGGTAATCAATTTTTTTTTTTTGACTTTTGATTTTTAGGGAATGGACATTGTCATTAGGTTTTGTACTTAGGGAATGAGATTAATGAAATGATTTTAAATAAATATTAATTAATCTTATAAGTTTCAAATTTAATTAAATTTGATTTAATTGGTTGCAATTAATTAAATTTACAAAAAGTATCAAGTAAATTAATTCATGTAATATTTAATTTAATACTGCTAATTAATTATTAAAACAAATTTCATTCATACTTTAATAATCCAATAATAAAATTTAAATAAAATAAAATATTAACTAAAAGTGTTTTCAAAACACAAATCAAAACAAATAATTTTTTTCTCAAAATTTGTTTATAATCTTGCAACCTGAACAGCTACTTATATTTTATTTAAAACAATTTCAAAACACATTCCCAAAACATATATCTAAAATGCAATCCATATGGACATTTAAATATGTCTATATAATTTTATCTCTCATGCTTTTTTTCTTGAAATTTTATTTTAAATTGTTTCTATTGACAATGGATTGCAAGGAATAATTTATACAAGATACTCCTCCAAGTTTTTGCTCCCATGAATACATTTATGACCAAACCGACACCATTAGTTAAGAGGCCTAAAGTCAATTAAACAGGATAAATCGACTAAGGTTAGTAACAGCCAATAGGCAAAATAAATGAATAATATGAACCGGCTAAGAGTAGTAGCAACCATTAGGCAAAATAAATGAACCATTTGAGAAAATCATAGACCAATCAAAAACAAATCACTCCTTTTGAAATGATATCCACATAATTGAAAATATTGATAGTATTTAGTGTGGCTACAAATATATCTGCACTTCTTCGACCAATAAAAGAGATTTTTAGGGATCTATAACATCTTACAACAACATTTGAACAAAAAAAAAAAAAAGTAAATCACATTTTTAGTCTTTTACATATAAGTAAATAATTTTTTTTGTCTCTCACTTTTAAAAATAATCTTTTTGGTCCTTAAAATTTAAGAAATAACATTCCTAACTTTATGACTGGCTATAACTCATTCACATGGTAATCTCTGAAAAACTTAATTTTCATGATATAAACATAAAATAAGATATTCAAATAAATAACTTATCACAAACAATTAAATCAAAAGGATTGTATACTTAATGTGGAAGATATAAATTTTTTTTTTTTTGTGAAGCGATTAAGAAACACTACCACTTTCTATCAAAGATTGGTTTATCTCTCTTAACCCTTCCTTTCTATCATAGACAACTTGATAGAGATGGCTTTTTGTAACCCTAAACATTTAAAAGTAACAATGTCTTTTAACTTTTAAAAATAATCTTTAAAATTGATCTTTTAAAAATGATTTTTTTTTGTCTCTCACTTTTAAGCAATTTTTTTTTTTTTTTGGTTTCTCACTTTTAAAAATGATCTTTTTAGTCCTTAATATTTAAAAGATAACATTCTTGAATTTATGACCAGCTATAACCCATTCACATGGTAATCTCATCTCCATAATGCACATATGACATTTTTTTAAAAGTAATAATGTCTTTTTAAAAAAATAATTCTCTACCTTCACTTCTCCACGTCAAATAAATAACTTATCACAAACAATTAAATCAAAAGGATTGTATACCTAATATGGAATATATATGACAATACCTAATAGATATATATATATATATATATATATATATATATATATATATATATATATATATATATATATATATATATATTTGTGAAGAGATTGAGAAATACCACCACTTTCTATCAAAGATTGGTTTATCTCTTTTAACCCTTCCTTTCTATCATAGACAACTTGATAGAGATGGCCTTTTTGTAATCCTAAACATTTAAAAGTAATAATGTCTTTTAACTTTTAAAAATAATCTTTAAAATTGATCTTTTAAAAATGATCTGTTTTGTCTCTCACTTTTAAGCAAATAATTTTTTTTTGTTTCTCACTTTTAAAAATGATCTTTTTAGTCCTTAATATTTAAAAAATAACATTCTTGAATTTATGGCCAGCTATAACCCATTCACATGGTAATCTCATCTCCATAATGCACAAATGACATATTTTTAAAAGTAATTATGTCTTTTTAAAAAAATAATTCTCTACCTTCACTTCTCCACGTCAAATAAATAACTTATCACAAACAATTAAATCAAAAGGATTGTATACCTAATATGGAATATATATAACAATACCTAATAGATATATATATATATATATATATATATATATATATATATATATATATATTTGTGAAGAGATTGAGAAATACCACCACTTTCTATCAAAGATTGGTTTATCTCTTTTAACCCTTCCTTTCTATCATAGACAACTTGATAGAGATGGCTTTTTTGTAATCCTAAACATTTAAAAGTAATAATGTCTTTTAACTTTTAAAAATAATCTTTAAAATTGATCTTTTAAAAATGATTTGTTTTGTCTCTCACTTTTAAGCAAATAATTTTTTTTTTTGTTTCTCACTTTTAAAAATGATCTTTTTAGTCCTTAATATTAAAATAACATTCTTGACTTTATGACCGGCTATAACCCATTCACATGGTAATCTCATCTCCATAATGCACATATGACATATTTTTAAAAGTAATAATGTCTTTTTAAAAAAATCATTCTCTACCTTCACTTCTCCACATCCACCTTCACCATCTCTACTACCATCCCTCATCTTTCTTTATTGAAATTTCCACCATATCTTTATTATTTCATAGCTAGCCTAGTGTACAAATCAACTCCACCATGATCTCCACCACTCTCACTTCCTAGTTATTACAAGTCACCATTACCACCATCTCTATCACTCCCATTATTTGTACTTAGAATTTTTAATATTTGTGAGGGCCATGTCCCTCACAAAAAATGAAAATTCCCTTGCAAATTACTTTTTGAGGGAAAAAAATCCTCGCAAACACCCTCACTATTTCTTAATTCGTAAATAATGATTCGCTTGCAATTGTCCCTGTACCCTCGCAAATGTAAGCATTTGCGAGGGCTTATTTGTGAAGACAAAATCCTCGCAAATAATTATTGCGAGGGCTTATTGGCGAGGAAATGTCACTTACATTTGGTTTTTTATAGCGAGAGCAGAGGCACTGGCAAATAATACAGTGGCCCTCGCAACTTTATTTTTTTGTGAACATTGTGGCCCTTATAAATGAATGAAACACCGTCATAACTGTGTCTAAATGCGAGGATTTTGCCCTTGCAATTGAGGAGTAATGCCCTCACTTAAAATACTATTTACGATGACTATTTCCCTCGCAAGAGACATCACTGCCCTCACATTCTTTGATTTTACAAGGGCTTCTATCCTCACAAAAAAACAATTGTCCCTTGTAAAAATGGTCAATAATGTCATTATTTTCAATTAAATGCAAGGAAATTAACCCTCGCAAATACATAGTCCCTTACAAAACTCATGTTTTTATAATAATCATATTCTTGATTGATCCAAAAGTAACATTTTAAAATACCTGCTAGCTAATAAAATAAAACCTGTTCCATTTTAATAAAACAATCTACAAATTCAAATTGAAAATATCAAATTTATTAAGTTCAAAGATCCAACAAAAACCAATAATATTTACACAATGTTCTAAATATTTAATAAAACAACCCAAAAATCTAGTCAATTATTGTTGCTAAATATGAAAAAGATCCGAATATCCCTAAAATGAAACAAAATAAAAATGCAACAATAGCAAATATTTCACTATTATCTCGTGATGGGGGGGCAATCCAGCCAACTTATTACTTTCAGCACGCATTCTACTCAGCCATTTACTCCAATTTGTTTGGTGATAGCCTTCCCAAGCTTGGTAACTAATGGACTTATCTATTCCCTCATCAAAATGAAAGTGTTATTGCAATAAGTATGAATGCATCAAAGACGAAAATGTAATAATTCATCAAATACAAAAGGAGTATATATAATTGAAAATAAAACTGTGTAGAAATGTGTACTCTTGTTAGGTACCTAAAGGATAATATTACCTTAATTGATAGTTGTTTTGAAGAAGGTTTTGAAGATCATCAAATGCATTTGTAATTGGTAAACAAAGACATTAGGCACCAATTGAAGATGTCAAAACAGAGTTTGTAAGTCCTAATTTAAAAAAAAAAAACTGACGATCCTTCATTATATTAAACACATGAAAGCTTTATCACCTCAATATAGATCAGCTTTAAACAAACAGATTGTTTCTTTCCCTAGTCCTATATCATTACCACTTTTGATGAAAAATGTGAAATATCAGATGGGAACAATCTCATAACCTTGCCATATTGATAACTCTATATGCTCCTAATTAGGTATAACATTTGCAAAGCAAACTGGTTTGCAGCTAAATTAAATTTTATCTCTCAACATGGACCTTGCAAGTACTAGATTGGAAGACTAGCAAAGCAAAATGTATAGAATTTCGGACCAGTGGTACCTCTCACTTGCTTTTGTAAGTCCAAGCAACATGCTTAAGAAGTCTTAAAGGTTTTCCTCATTCTAAATCCTTATCTTTACTGGGCTACTCCTCAGGGGATCTAGATGTTTTGGGATATCCACCAAAGTCACCAATCCCGGTTTTGCAAGATCAATGAAAAGCATCTTGCCATCAAAGTACTAATGAAAGAAAGGTAATAAGTCATCTCGAATCAATATTCCTACAACAAAAATAAGGAAGAAAACAACATGTTGACAGATCACCTTTTGATCCATATTATCAAGGGCAAGCAATGCATATTCTTGAGAAGTGGATTGAATAAAGGCATATCCTTTTGACCTATTTGTCTTTTCATCCTCGACAAGTTTAACTACATACCATAGAGCAACAAAAAATTATATACTGACAGGTTCTCCAAACAAGGGAAAATGTAAAATGGAGGACAAGCATATGATGTAAACCTTTAGCTATCTTGCCAAACTTTGAAAATTCCTCTTGCAAGCTACTTTCACTAACAGAATAAGGTAAATCTGTAAAAACTCATACAAGACAAATCATTAAAACTAGTGAATGCATAACTTGTATAAAGAGCTTGTGGTCATCCACTCAAGCACACATGGAAATCCCAATAATTCATAAACAAAGACAACAAACATGCAGCAACAAGTGTACAAAGGTCCACAACATAATGTAAAAATAAAATTTACCATATCCAGAGTGACATCCCTTTCTTTTGGCCTCCTTCATTCTGTGAGCACGAGAATGCGAATGAATCTTTGTAGGTTTCCTAATGATAAAACCATCATTCACTAATTTCCTTATGTTTTGCCCTGCATCACAACAGTAAAAATTCCTTATTAGAACTGATGGACACAGCCAAATGGCAAGGAAATGACTGAATACCAAATGCAATGCCAAATCATTGAACAAAGCCGAACACAAATATAGTCAAAATGTATTACTAAAAATTCAAACATTGATTCGAGAATCATGATTATTGTTCTTCAACAATCGATAATTGAAAAAAAATTTGCAACTTCGAAGACACAACTAGGCAATTGGGGGATCGCCTAACTAGAGTTGGCCATGGAGATATCGCTAACTTCATTGGGGTCGAGCCAGACCTTTCCCTTCCCGCACTTGAGTATGCTTGTAGCTATGAAGGCGCTGCCAACCGAATAGAGATCCGAGCAGTGAAGAGAGGTGAGAGAGTGAAAATGGAAGCTACGCTGAATAAAGATCTGGCGAAAGGGAGCAACAATGGAAGCTTGGCCAAGAGTGAGGCCTGCAAAAGTCTTCTGTGTGACGAAAATGAGGGATGGGGAGAGAAGTTGTCAGCCACGCAGAGAGGATAAGAAAGGGGTGAGAGAGAGCTTTGGGTAAGGGAGGATGACAAGGGGGACGATAGGACTAGAATGGTTAGGTTTTCAAATGGAAAAGATGAGTTTTTGTGAAAAATGTGTTTTGTATTAAGTTTAAAATATTTTTTAGTATTAAAAAGAAAGACATAATAGATAGTAATAATAAGTTTTTGACACTCAAAATTTGAATCAATGTTTTTGTGTTATAACTATTTTCATTTTTATTGTGACTATTTGCTTAATTGAATTTTTTTTTAAATTAGAAAATTCAATTTTATAATACACTAACAAAAAAAATTCTATATTTGAATTAATGATATTTTACCTGTGTCCATATAATTAAAAATTTAATTGAGAATCATATATACGTAGTATAAGTTACATATATAATAAGAAATTGGAGACAACAAAAATCGTCATTAATAGGCATCCAAATTAGTGATGACAATAATTTCGTCACCAATGAATAAATTTTATGATTTTAGTGATGAGAGTTTTTTTGTCACCATTTTTTCATCATCCATTGGGCTCGGGAGATTTTTCCCACCATACTCTTTAGTGACGACTTCCAATGACTTGTCACTAAAGTTGGAGAGTAGAAGCAAAATTAGTGACGACTTTAGTCATTAATGGGGGTATTTATTGACAAAATCTTTTTTCGTCACTAAAGGTCATTTTTCTTATAGTGACTCAAGTCTATTTCAATAGTTGAGGCAAGTGTCTCACTTTACTAGTAAATTAAGTTTAAGTAACCCTTATCATACAAGATCTTAGTTGGTACTTAAAAACTTTTTTCAATTATTGATAAAATTCTCTAACTCTTTTATATGCTTTTTTTTTAAAAAAAAATTCAAATCAGATTCAATTTACTATTTACATTTTCTATAATTTTTATAGTTGAAAATTTTAATTTAGCAAAAAAGTGTAATTAAAAACTTCAAAAGTTGATGATCTAACTCATACATAAGAACCCATTATAGGATAAATTATATTTCATTTGAAATCAACATAAAAATAAAAAGAAATACATATTACTTGGGAAAAATTAAATTTCAATAATAATATTGTCCTAAGAATATGAATTTAGAAATTAAATTATACTTAACAAATAATGAAATTAAAAAGAGCCTATTTTCACTTACATAAGCCTTTTGTTGGATAGCTAAAGCCTTGTCAACGGAAAGAAGCTTTTTTTTAGAAAACCATTCTTGTTTGCTTTTCTGAGGGCTTAACACTCGTAAATAAGCCCTCATGAACAAGTTAATTTTGTGAGTAAATTGCACTCATGAATAAAGACATTATTCCTTGCCTATAACAAAAAAAAAAAAAGGCGCACCGCAAATTTTCATTCCCGTCATAAGTTGTGAGAGACATAAATGTTATAGCGAGGGATACAACCCTCACAAATAATACTTTTATGTATTTATTATTTATTGAAATTTTCTTGCGAGTGATGCATTTGTGAAAAAACACTCCTTCGCAAATTCGCAAATAATGGGAGAAAAAGTCAATGTTGACCGTTTTTTGTGAGGGCATAACACTTGCACATATTCCCTTGCAAAATAATTCTTATTACAAGGACCACATGCCTCACATAAAATGATAGAAGCCCTCACACATAACAGATAAAAAAAGCGAGAGCCATCAATGCTTTTGCGAGGGCTCGTTTCCTCGCAACTAATAATTTTATTTATTTATTTTTAATTAAAACTTTATTGGGAGGGATGTTTTTGCGAGTAAGTTATCCCTCGCAAATAATGGGAGATAAAGTCAATGTTGACTACTTTTTGTGAGGGCATCACATTCGCACATATGCCCTCGCACAATAGTTCTTATTGCGAAGGACACGGTCTCGTAAATAATAGAGAAAAATTTGTGCCAACCACTTCCCATTCCCACCATACCTAGCGAGAGCTATTAGTGCTTTTGCAAGGGCTATATCCCTCGCAAATAATAATTTTATTATTTTATTTTTAAATAAAATTCATTTGCGAGGGACTTTATTTTCGAGGTGGTTTACCTCGCAAATATTAGTTTTAGGCGAGGGCTTGCTAACCCTCGTAAATATTCAAAATTCTTGTAGTGTTAATTATGATGTCTTAAAGTTATAAGGATTGCCCCATCGTTTGTGTCTTAACATCATTTTTGTCTCTTCCTCCTCTCTAATGTTTTTTTTTCTCTTTAGCTTTACCAAATCCGGTGGCTCTAAACACGCTAATGAGGAAATATTTACTGAAATTATACAAAAAAATGCACCCACAAAGTAACACACCACTGAAGTATAATCAAGGAAAGAAAATGGGTCACATTAGTCTTTTCACCATGCTCTATCTCTTTCTTCTTTCTCTCTTTGTTTTTGTCTCTTTCTCTCCTTTATCTTACATTATCTATGCAACAAAAATAGTAGCTTATTAAAACCCTATTCACTATCATCAAAGCTCATTTCTCACTTGGCTTGTTTAGGAAAGGAACAAAAAATTGGTGGGTGGGGCAAATTGGTTTTTTCCTTTAAAAAATTAGTTTTTATTATTTTATTTTTTTCTGGAAAGGAGAATTGGGGGATTTCTGAGATTTGATTTAATTATCCCTCTCCCAAATTTTCTTTTGCAAGGCCCATAACTAAAAAACTCACTTTCTTACGATTACAAGGTTTGTTCGAATATGAAATCCAATCTTGGAAATACAGCATCCCACTATTTTTTACTACCGAGGGCTTCTATCCATTTTGCAATCGAGAAATGTCTACTAGTTGAATTGCTATCCAAGAACAATTAGCTAGCTATTAGCAAGTGAGGATAGCTTAAGGGGACAAGGCAAAACCCATTATGGATCATTTGAGTTCTTAGTCATGCCGTTTGGCTTGACGAATGCCTCAGCCACATTTTGCAACTGCATAAACGATGTTCTATATGAGTTCTTGGACAAGTTTGTGGTGGTATATCTTGACCACACCCTCGTCTACTCGTCAACCCTTGATGAGCATTTGAGGCGTCTTAGGCTACAGGTTTTTGAGAAGCTCAGGGAGCATGAGCTATACTTGGAGAATGAGAAGTGTGAGTTTTAAACGGAAAAGATCATTCGCAAGACCCTCACTAGTAAGCTAAAAATTAGGGTTTTCTGCACATGTATCTCTTCTCTATTTTGTTGTTGCTAAGCCCTTTTTGCCCAAGATCTTTGAAATTCATTTATTTCTTTTAGGAGTGACCTGCTTCCCCTGGATGATTAAATTCCTCAAACTTGTTAGCTACTTTTGTCATGATTACTACTAATCAAGTCTTTGATTGTGAGGACAAAATCATCATTACCAACCTCCTCTATTGGTATTGTCTTCCAAATTCATATTAGGCTTTATGCCTATAATAACTAGTAAGCGTTAATCAACCTATAGTATCGTTCAATTTTGAGTCAATTAGGGAGGAAGGGGTGGGGAAGGTTAGGGTAAGGATGGCAACTAGGCGGGGGAAGTCCCACCTGCCACCCATGCTGTTTATTAAACCCCCACCCCGTCACTTGCCCCACTCCACCCATCACCCATCACCCATCTAGCCCTGCTCGCCGGTACCCAATGGATACCCATTCTAAATTAAAAACATATGTAAAAAATTAAAATTTTAATATTTTAAAGCATACAATACTAAAAAATTACTCTAAAAGCTAAGTAATTCAATTGTAGAAATTAAGAAACATCAATTATAACATTTTAGTTCATATTCTGTTACAAAATAAAATTTAAAATAGATAGGATATCTCATATATATATATATATATATATATATATATATATAATTATGAAATTAACAATAGTACATAAAAATAAGTAATAAATAGTAAATATTATGAGTACTAATAATATGTTATAATGAAAAAATAGAATGAATAAATAATAATTCATAATTAATAAAGAAAAATAATAAACTAATAGTAAATATTAACTATTATTGAAATATGATAACTATCTCTTTTTTTTCTCCAAAAGTAACTGATTGTAGTAACTGGTGAATAAAAAGTTAATATAGTATATGGAAGGGTTATTTAAGACCCTATCCTAACTCATCTAACCTAAACCTAGTAAGTTGTTAGTTAGAGCCCCCGACACCTGAATCCACATTGGCTAACAAACTACTACCACATCTGTTGAATAGCACTAGACTACTACCGGATATGTCAAATAGTCCGAAACTCCAAAATACCGAGTATGGCACCTCCTAGCTATCCCAGCTAAGAGAAACAAATCCTTAACTTGTTGGCCTCTATTTGCACAGATCCCCTTAGCATCAACCGAATAATCAGACCACAGATTCGGACACCGGCACTAGATGGACTTCGACTTACTGTCCATACGTGAACTTACGCTGCGTGTCATCGTGCTTATCCCTTCTCCCAAGTTAGAACACAAAAACCCCCCTAATGGCGGACAAAATTGGATGAAAGTAGGATCGAAATCCAACTAACTCCAGACCCATACGCTAAAAAAAAAAATGATAACTATCATTTTTATTCATACAATTTTAATGTAAATATAGTTTAATGATCTTGAAGAAATAATTTAATAATAAATTAATATTGTAAATAATACTATTAAAATTATATATAATCATATAAATAATATATTTAATAATATATATAAATAATATATTTGTTAAAATTTAAATATATATTATATATAATAAATTTAAACAGGTAAACGGGGGCAAGTGCTGGGGCAAAGGTACCCCCCTGCCACTTCGCCTTGTTTAGATGCGGTGGAGAAAAACTTCACCCACCCTCTCGGGAGTTAAACGAGACGGGTATCCCTAAATGACGAGTACTCTTCCCATCTCTAGATTAGGGTTTTTTGGTAGTAATTTCATAATTGATTAATTGATATGGGTTTAGAAGGATAGAGTTGTGGCCGCCATTTAGATAATAGAGGTGACAGAGATAATGATGGTGATAACTTGTAATAGTTCAAAGGTGAGGGTTATAAAGATGGTGATAATAGCGGTGGAGATGGTGAAAGTAGAGGTGGAGAAGGAGAATAGGTGGGGGTGATGAAGATAGTAGTGGCGATAGTGGAGATGGCGAAGGAAAGATAGAGAAAGAGAAGAGATGGGGGTGATGTAGATGGTGGTGGCAGTGGTGGAAATGGTAAAGGTGGAGGTGGAGAATAAAAAGGTAGATGATTTTTTAAAAAAGACATTATTGCCTTTAAAAATACTAGTTTTTAACCCCATGCTTCGCCCAATGACAATTTAAAATTTAATACATATTATTTTTTAAAGGAAAATTTTGGTTGGCTCTTAAAATATATAATTTATATTTTAAATTTATTTAATTGTATTTATGAACAATAAAGTTCTTTTTTAGTTAATTTAATACTATTTTATATAATTATATTATTAGTTAAAGTATCACGTAATATGTTTTCCTATTTTTTTAAAATATTCTATTAAGGGCATATAAAAATTTGTTTAGTATGTAACTTTAAATAATAGATATAATGTTAATTCAATTAATTTTTTAATTAACACTAACATAAAATTAAAACATATTGCAACTTTAAATAATAGATATAACTATTTATTTATTATTATGATGTAAATTAATTTATATAAAAGTAAGTTTAGTTAATTTAATAAGTAGAAATAATTGAAGGTAATAGTTATAAAATGTTTAAATAGGGATATGTAAATCTAGATATGAATTTTCTTTTTCTGTGGATAAATATGCAAATTGTTTGTAATCATAGTTTCATAATTTTCTTAAATAATTATGCATTATAATAATTTTAAATAATGTTTTGAATTGGTATTAATATTTTTTTAGTCAAAATATTTTAAATAATAAATGGGCATCAAGTTAAATTATTTTAAATATTTATTTCTATAATTTTTCAGTATATAAAACTAAGTAAATTTTTTATTATGAAAAATAAAACACTTAAAAACATATATCAAAGAAACATATAAGTGTAGGTAAGTTACAAAATTTATCTGGTAATAAAAATTTAAAAATCCAATATATGATAAATTTTTTGATTAATTTTAAATTACATCTTGTTGTACTTGAAAGTATATTAAATTGATAATAAATAAAATATAATAAGAAGAACTTTTAAAGTAAATTAATATACTAAGAGTATACAAAAAATAGTTTTAAAATTTCACAAAATTACACTTATACTAAAATGAAACTTGTAATTTGGAGAAAGCCTATTGATAAAAGATTACCCACCACTCTCCTTTTTATATGTGTAGATGTCATGTGCACTTTATAGAGATGAGATTACTGGATAAACAAGCTATAACATGTCACAAAACAATTTTTTAAAAATTTTAAGGGTTGAAAAGATTATTTTTAAAAGTGTCAGACAAAAAAAATTACTCATTTATATATAAGGAACTAAAAATATGATTTACTAGAAACAAATGTAGGTCTTGAACGATATATAGTTCAAAGAGGCTTAACATATAAAAATGTCCAAAATTCATATTTTTGGGTTAATTGTAAGTTGTAACTTTATTTATCAATATGGAGTTATTTGCTAAAAGCAAAGTAAAACAATAAGGAGAAAAAGAACTTGTTGAGATCTAATTATCTTTCAAGGAACAAGCAAGCCATAATTTTTTTTTCTTCTCAATCTCAATGACTTATACTAGCAAGAGCTCTTGGCTTCACTTCAAAGACAGTTTTGGGTTTAAAAACATTTGATCTGGCAGGTGAATTATTGCTTTGGAAATATTGCTAGATATAGGAGTTAGGAATCATGGTAGATTTATAGTGGGACTTTATGGGAAATTTCACGCTTGAAGCAATGGAGATAAGACCAGAATGAGAAGTAATAGTTTTATAAAATTTTATCTTGGAAGGCTTACATTTGTCACTTAGAACCAAGAAAAGGATATTTTCACCCCTAGGGGTATAGGCGAGTTGGTAAGTTTGAGGTGAAGTGAAGAGAAATTCTCAGGCAACGCGGGTTCAAACCTCGCGTGGGGCAAATTTTCCGTTGAAATATTGTGGGAGTTTGCCTTAGGGTTTGGTCTGTTGGCTCTCTCCCTTAGACCTCTGCCAACTCGTGCACATCCCTCAATTTATATTCCGCCTAACTAGGGCCTGCATGCAGTGGGAGTTTCCTTTCATGAGGATTTTCTCCAAATCAAAGAAAAGGATATTTCCAAATTACAATTATTAGAGATGAGTGTGATAATCTTATGATTGACCAAGGGAAAATATTATTTTAGCCTCTAGTTTTGTGAGATAATTCATCAAATTAAGTAATGGTAATGAATTTGAATACTTCCCTTATATAGTGCTTGACTGGAGGAAAAAGAATAGAAAAAATATTTTAATTGTCCTAAACTAATCAATATGTTATTCCCTACTCCTTTATTTATAATAACTCAAAACATAAAATTCGACAATCTTATTTATCTCACATTAACCAAGAAACCATTGGTCTCTCCTTATTGCACCATGACTATAAAATCTTTTGACCTCATTTTCCTGTAGCCAACCATAGTGATAATTTATCTTTCCTCAATGTTTCATCTAAATTTTATAATAATGTTTCTCGTCAGAGTGTCTCTTTCTCCCCCTCCCGTCTTCTCTTGAAATCTTCATGAAGCCATGCTACTTGTGTTCATATCTTGTTGTTAAATATAATGACTATTAGATAATTGAGTTTCAATCACAAATTTAATCAATTGTTTGATTCCAACATCGTTAGAGATACTTCTCAAATGCTTAATTTTGCTTTTATTCAAAACTGAAAAAAATTGGGCATCAAATTTTAGCAAAATGTACCTCTACTTTCCACCATTAAATTGACTCATATCCTTGTTTTAGGCTGGTCTTATTTTTGTTTTTCTCTAGTTATTGTTTATACTTTTTGACTATGTGGTCATTGTGGATTAGATAAATGATGAGAATGCGAAAGTACTATCTAAATAAACTCCAAGTTATTTTTATACATTTTTATGTGTTATTAGATAAAAACATTCTATAGGCATAAAGAAGTTGAGAATGAGTGACTCCGGGAAAAAATCCATCAAAAGCAAATCTTGAAAGTGCAGGTGTGCGTAACCGACAATTTGGATACTAACTTCAATAGGGTGTATTTGTTGTTCTACTTAACCAAATAAACAGATCTTGGATGTTTAAAAAAATTCTTTGAATGTATTTCAAGTTTTATATCTTGAGTTTCTTCCAAAACAACTAGTATTTAGTCAAAATTGAGGATGAAGTGGAAAATACAATGAGACTAGTTGATAAGTGATACATTTTAGGAGAATGGCTATATTTTGGGATAGAAAAACCTAATTTCAATAATTATTGAAACATTGGAAAGCTACGAAAGAAATACAAGTTTATGAGAAGTCAAATCTCAATGTTTAAAAAGCCTCAAAAAGTCGCCTGAAAAGAGTATGAGCACACATAACCATAAAAATAAATTAAAAAAAGGAGGTTCAAGCTACAGCAAGCTGCCAGCATGACGACTCCACTCAGGTTATCAGCATGACCATGCTCACACAAGGTGTAGAAATAGCAATTTTTATTTTGAGTACCCTTTAAGTTATCTATACTTTTATATTGGCTTAGGCCATTTGTTATGAAACTTTTCAGGTATAAAAATCTATTTTATAGATAATTTTCATAACTTTTGTACTTTTAAAAACAAACTTGGATCTTGGGGCTTAGTAGGAGTTAGTCACAGCTTTGGAAGGAAGAAATCTTTATTTTTAAATATCTTGGATTTTGATTTAAAGTTTAATTTGTGGGTTTGATTTCTTCTTGTTAAACGAAGTTTCTTAAACATTAAGCTTAAATCTCTTGCTCAATTTCTTTAATTTGGTGGACCTTTCATCAGTTATGAGTGACTAAATTTCTATAATTCTTGAGATTTGATTATGTATTGTTGAGACACACACACACATATATTAATATTAGGGATAATATACAAAAATGGCCTGAACTTTGACTTTTGTAACAATTTTAGCCCGACCTTTCAATTTTAACAATACAATACCTGAACTTTTCAATTTGTAACAATTATGGCCTCGGTCAAAATTGATGACATGGGTCAACCCAGTCAACCATTAAAGTTGAAAAAAAGACAAAAAAGCCCTTCGATATAAAGCATATAGTTTAAAATTCTAAAATAAATTTTTAAAAAGACAAAAAGGACAAAATTTAAAGATAAAAATTTAATAAAATTATTTACACTATATAATAAAAAATTTTAAACTAAAAAAAAATTAAAGATAAAAATTTAGTAAAATTTAAAGACAAAAATGACACAAAATTGATATAGGTTAATTTTTTTATTAACTTTTTAAAAGAAAAAATTTAATAAAATTATGTAAAATTTTGTTAAAAATTTTAATTCAAACAGACAAAAAATTATTATATGATACTTTGATTTTTAACTTCAATTTTTTTTATAGATACTTTGTTTTTTAACCTCAAATTTTTTTGTCATTTTTGTCTCTAAATTTTATTAAATTTTCATATTTAAATTTTATTTTTTTGTTTAAAAAAATTTATTATATAGTGTAAATAATTTTATTAAATTTTTGTCTTTAAATTTTGTCTTTTTTGTCTTTTTAAAAATTTATTTTAGAATTTTAAATTATATGCTTTATATCGGAGGGTTTTTTTGTCTTTTTGCCAACTTTAATGGTTGACTGGATGGACCCACGTCATCAATTTTGACCGAGGCTATAATTGTTACAAATTGAAAATTTCAGGTACTGTATTGTTAAAATTGAAAGGTCAGGCTAAAATTGTTACAAGAGCCAAAGTTCAGGCTATTTTTGTATATTATGCCTTAATATTATTGTATTGATTTATGCTAGAGGACATGTGAATTAATATCTAATATCAAGTTTTAATATAAGATGCATGCAATTTGTTGATGTATCATAGATTACATGTTATAATTTTTTGTGTTTAATAATTAAACTTTATGAAAGATTGAACTTTTGATACTAGAGTTACAGTATCTTTAACTTAGGAATAGGTAGAGATAATTGATGGACTCTTAATTATCAATTATACTTTATTTCAATAGTTTGTTAAAATAATAATATTTGTCATATCTTTTCTATTCTAGTAGTTAAGAATAAAAGTTAGAGTGAAAAAGACAATTGCTCATTGTACGTATGAATCAATCGTTAAATTAACCAAATTATTTAGAGATTAATATTATTCTTGTCATTTTTTAGAAATTCTTTATAACTCATGCTTTAGTTCCTTTTGATCCAGTTTTTAGAGTATATTAGTTCATTTTATTTCTTTAGTTCTTGCTTTTATTTATTATTTACCTATAGCCTATATCATTCTTTAGATAGTTTTAATTATTTCATTTTATATTTTCTTCAATTTAAGTATTATTTATTTAAAATAATAATATCCTCATAGGATCGACCCTACTTCAACTAGTACAATTGACATACGTATAATTGCATTCATTTTGTGTGCAATTATGTTAATTATTACTTGATCATTTGCGGTATTTGTGCTATATTTTTTTTTATTCTTATCCACCACAATAATAAACATGGCATAACCTCCTTTGAATAGTAAAGAACATAGAATATGTGCACTTTGTAAATAATGTTTGAAATACCTATGTTTTACATTGTTCTCATATAGTACCAAATTGAGAATCTTGCCTACATTTGAATTGGGTTCATTGAATAAAAAAATAAGAAAAATAGATTAAGAGAATGTAATGGATGTTTAGCTTATGAAAGAGAGTGCCATGTGTTGTACTAGTGAACTTCAAATAGTAGGAAGAAATTCAAGAGATTATGAGGGAGTTTATTGTATATCTATCTTAATTTTATATGGAGGTACCGATACATTTTTTTCCTTCACTGATTAAGCATTTTCTTAATTTTCATAATTAAATTAAATGGCTCATGAATCTATTTTAATTTAATTATAAAAATTAAAAAATACCTAATCAATAGAGAAAAATGTATTATTACCTCTATGAAAGAATAACAGATATAAACAAGAGTCATACCATAAAAGCGTGAAAAAGTGAAATTGAAAGAAGATTAAGAAATGAGATTAATGATGAAGTTCTAAGGGCCGAGACAACTAAAACTCCACATGAAACTGACCATGAAACTAGGTGTCCACACTTACATTCTTTACAAGGGATTGGTGGTCCTATTACAAGGTCAAGGATTAAGAGAACACAAGCTGCCTTAATCTCTTTCATAAATGAAGCCATGGAATCCGAAGCTAAGGTAGCAAGGAAGACTTCCAAACTTAGCTCATCATTTGTCATTCTAGTCATCCATGAAGGATCGAGAATGAAGGATTGAGTGTGGCTGATTTTTACACGTGTAATCAAGATCCTTACGCCACTTCTCATCACAATCCAAGTTCGAATTTGGAAGGTTCTAATTTGGCAAGAAGCAAAACAAGTTCAGCCGCCATTCACTTCTCTAATCCAACCCACACTTGAATTCAGTTTTAGGCAATATTATTTCTTCTTCATGAACAAAATTAGAAGCTTCCAAGACCATATCCATGATATTTAGAGAAGTTTCCAAATTCAGAGCTAGAAGATTAAAGAAGCTTCCCAATTCAATTCAAGATTGGAAAGCACAAGGCTTGAAGGCAACACAAGTTTGGCTAGCACACAAATCCAAATCAGCCTTGGATTAGTTTTAGTTTTAGGCAAGTATTTTGTTCTATTTCCTTTTCTTAGATTAAAATACTTTTAGTAAGTATTTTTTTTAGTAATTATTTCTTTAGTCAGTTCCCTAAAAAGCTAATCCAACTTGGGAATGGCTTTCTTAATTCTTACACATTGTAACCTATAAATAGAGGCCATTCAGCCTCAAGAAAATTCAGACTTGATTCAATAAAAATTTGAGAGCTTTTTAGCTTTTCTTTGAGTTCTACTTAACAAACTTTCTTTGAGTCTTTGAGGATAGCCTCTTAGGTTCATGTTTAAGCTATCTTGTTGAGTCTCTTTCCCTCAACAATTTGAGCGTGCTTCTTGGTTCCAAGGATAGTCCAATTCTCAACTTTGAGTTTGGATAATTCCTTTGGGTGTCAAGTGGACAAAAGCAAGGTCCTTCTTCAATCTTGGAGTTAGTGTCTTGCTAAAGGAAGAATCAATTCAACCTAGAGAACGATACTAGGACCAACACTCTGATATAGGTTCGAATTTTATTCTCTTAGTTTAAGATCCGTATCAATTAATATATTAGAAAATCAAATTGGTTTTACGCCAGGAAGATTTATAATGGAAACCTTACATCTAATAAGAAAATTATGTGAACATTAAAGGGAGAGAAAATAAGATTTACAAATGTATTGATTGATCTTGAAAATGTATATAATAGAGTTGATTGTGACATAATACAGTGAGTATTAGAAAAGAGAAAATTTTAAAGTAACTTATATAGAACTTATAAAAAATAAGTATAAAGACGTAACAACATGTGTAAGGACAATATCAAGCAAATTGTTGAATACTTTAGGTTTTCATCAGGGATTCTCTTTGAATCCATACCTTTTTGCCTTAGTAATGGACAAGTTTACTAAGCATATGTAGACAACAATCCAAAATGTATGTTATGTTCAAATGATATAGTTTTGATTAATGAGACAAGAGAAGAAGTAAAATACTATGTTAGAAGTTGGGAAGCAAGCATCAAAGTTTAAAGGTTAATTTTAAAGTAAGTAGAGATAAAACTCAATAAATGGAGTGTCACTTTATAAGAGAAGCAATGGGATAAGTGTGAAAATTGGCAAGCATAAATTAGATATGTCTTAAAATTTTAAATATTAAAGATTTATCCTCTTAGAAAATTAGAGGGAGGGGAATTGATAAATATGTTATACATAGAATTTAGGCAAGTCGGAATAAACGGAGAAGTGAATCCTCTAAATTTTGTGATGTAAAGCACTGCAAAAATTGAAAAAATAAATTATAAAATAGTTATAAGACTAACGATGCTTTATGGATTAGAGTATTAAGCCACTAACAATGAAAATGAATAGAAAATGGGGATAGCAAAAATAAGAATATTGAAATGGACATATGGATATTCTATATTAGATAGAATAATTAACAAATGCATTAGAAAAAAAAGTGGAATAGCTACAATAGATATGAAAAATGAGAGAAACACATTTAATGTAGTTTGAATATGTTCCTAGGTGACCTTAGATGCACCAATACAATATTTAGAAATTAGAAAATTATTAACTCAAACTAAAAAGGAAATGGGGAAATCTAAAAGGACTTAGAAAGAAATTATTAAAAAAAGATATGAATTATCTGAAGTTAAACAAAAACATGTGTTTTAATAGAAAATGATGGCAAGATATGATTTATATAGTCATCACCATATAGTGGGATAAAGATTTAGTTGTTGCAGTTGATGTCATATGGTAATAGATGTAGGTGTTTAAAAGTAAAAAGAAATGCATCAAAGGAAAAGCTTAGAAATTCTGGTTAGTTAATATTTGCCTAAGGAAAAGTTTTGGATTTTTAATAGTTATAAGAGAGTGTAGAAATTCTAGTTAGTTAATATTTACCTAAGGAAAAGTTATGGACTTTTAATTCATACTGTACAAATTTTTGTAAACTACTAACTGATTATGGCTATGATTATTGCGTAGTTTAAAGATTTTCATGGTACTTCTACTTCATAATATTTCAAAAACTTTCAAGCAAAAGTTTTACATTATTAAGAATATTAACTTATACTAATTGGAACTAGTGAGGCCAATTCAGAATTTAATTAGGGGCTTAATTGAAAATAAATTAATATTTGAGAGGCAAAATTATAAAGGAAATATTTTTATGACATTTAATTGCAATTATGATGCAACTATAAAAATATTTATAAAAATATAGAAAGGCAAAATTATGACTTATGTATTCGACAAGTTTTTGACATAGAAAATTATGCCATTTAATGCCACAAATAAAATTTCAATAAATTTGTGGTACAAAATTCAAATGACATTGGCCTTTTGTTGTTTTCTCACACCTTTTAGTAGGTGCGATTTTTGGAACCTCTCACACACCATACGCCACAATTGCCCACTATGGGCGATTTGTGGTGTGATAGTGTGTGAGAATTTTTTTTTTTTTTTTTGTAGGAAGAATTGAGGGATTGTGCCACGGTACAATTCGTAATTCTTTCTCTTATTCCATATTATCTATTGATTAGGGCTTTTTTCCTTGTTACTAGTTTGGTCACACGGCTTTCCACGTTTCCGGTAGAATCATGAAAGGCATGGAGAGAGTGTTAGAGACGAGACTCATCACCGAGTTTCCGTTCAGTGGTGTTTGATGCATGCAGTTTTGCGATTCTTTAGTCGAAGAATTTCAAGTCGATGTAAACTAGCTAACTAGTATAGGAGTATCGATTGCTTTTGATGTAATGGTTACTGTGTACTAGCCTCATCAATGTTTCGTGCAGCAATTCTCGTTTATGTTTCTTATTAGATGTGCACTTTCCTTCCTGGTTGTGCTATACACTGTAAAACCATGATGATCACTTAACCTACCTTTTGGTTAAACCTTGTAAATATGGTACAATTTGCTATTGCAATATATTTCTAACGTTTCAGGAAAAAAAAAATCAAATGACACAAGTTTTGCCACCAAATTTTAGCATATTACTAATTTGACGCAATTATTTCACAATTTTAAGGCACCAAAAAATTATACCACAGTTTTACGACATTTAATTATAATGTCATAAATGAAATGTCGCAAATTTTGTAGGACAAAATTTAAATGACAAAAATTTGCCCCAAACTGTGGCTAGTTACTAATCTGACGCAATTGTGACATAATTTTGCTGCATAAAAAAATGATGCCATAAATTTATAGTAGTTAATTGGAGTGCCACAAAAAATGTGTCACAAATTTGCAGCGCAAGATTTAAATAACACAAATTTGTCACAAAATTATGGCAGCCTACCAACTTGACACAATTATGTCACAAATTTGTGACATGAAGATAATTATGTCATAAATTTACAGCATTTGATTATAGTGTCATAAAGAAAGTGTCGCAAAAAATCAATATTGTTGTAGTATCTACAGTCTAGCACATTATTTAAAAAAAAAAGAAAAAGAAGAACAATTAATCTACTTGTTGGACAAAGTAGGGAGACTGTGGTTGTCAATCTAGTCTTTGTTTTAGATTTATTTTATAGTTACACCACATATTATTTAAGAAATATAATCTTGTACCAAACAATTGCCGGAATAACGAATAGAAAGCATTTAAGATAATAATGATTGAAAAATACTTTTGCCATCGGTTTTAATATTTTGTTTAACTTTGTCATTATTAATTCCTTTGCATATTGTAGGATTATTTAGGTGCATTGGATGGTACTTAGTACTTTCATCAAGGTGATCCCTCCTAAAGAAGAAAAATGCTACCACATAAAAAAGAGAGGCATTGCCATAAACATAATGGGATTATATTGCCTAAATATGTAATTTATATATGTGTTGCCTAGTTAAAAGGTAACTGCTCATGATAGTTGTGTTCTTCAAGATGTAATATCTAGGACTAATGGATTAAAATACCCAAGATAAAAGCATTCTACACTATCTAAAAAAAAAATTCAAGTTCAAATATTTCATTGTATTTTGGTTGCTGCCTCACATTATGATTACTAATATCAAAAGTTGCTACTAGTTGGTACATGATGGATTAAAATCATAAATATATAGTGTTGTTTCAAGTAGTAACTCTAGGTGAGTACAGGTCGAATCTACAGGAAATTGTTTAACCTTGTTCATACTCAAGTTGAGCTATAAACATCCAAAAATAAAAAGTTAATTGTTATGTTTGGATTGTTATTCATTTACAAAAAGTCAACTCTTTTTCAAACAAAAATAAAACATCCAAATGCGTTTTTATCTCATTTCAAAATCTATATTTAAATTTAAAATTCCCCCCCACCAAATTCTCCTCCAATAATTTTAATTTTTTTTCTCTCCAATACACTTTTTATTCTCCCTCCAAAATACTTTCCTTACAAAAAGTCCTAATCAAAATTTTCACAAATTTCTCAAATAAATGACAATCCAAACATAGCCTAAACTAAGTCCAAACAGTAAAGAAAAAAAGGAGACAAACTAGTTTAAAGGGCAAATTATCAAACACCTAATGGGCAATAGGATTACAACATCCCCTTTTACTTCATTTCAACTCATTATTCTCTAGTTTGTGGATTGAGATGAATAGTTGATTAGGTTTTTTAATGTATTTAATATCTTCTGTCGAGGTCTATTAAGTATCCTTTAAGTCTACGATGCACGAGTACGTCCATGAACACATAAAATTGAAAGGTCTTTAGATTTAGTATCTTATTGGCCACGTTTTAAAAGTATGTGTCCATCCCTCAAAAACCCTTTAGGTTGTTACTCCTAAAACATGGGCTACTCTATCCAGGGCTAATCTCATCTCCTTTCGTCAGATTGAATGAAATTCTTATGTACAATCATTAGTGAACAAGTAAACAATTAATGTATCAACAACGCATAATATATAAAAGTGAATTAGAGACTAAGACTACATAAAAGAGTTAAATTGTAATCCTAAAGCTCAACTAAAATAAAAGAAATGTTAAGAATATTAAGAACACGAGAGAGTTTTGAAATTTCTCTCCAAATTTAGCACCAAAAGAGGGATCTCTCCCTATTTTTTATTTTTATTATGGCATATTTATACTTGTAGAAGTCAATAGAGAGTGAAAAACATAGTCAAAATAGTAAAAACTACTTAACAAAGACCAAATTTTGACCCACGGTATATATAGTAGTCTCCGCCCCAACCACCCCAAACAATGGTCAGCAACTTGAATTGGTCACTAGAGTAATTTTTTATTTTATTTTGGACTTAACAATACAAGAATTTGAGTAAGCATCTTCATAAAATTTTGTAGCTCTATTTTCAAAATTTCCATAGTTTCAAAAATTACCTAATTTGGAGTTATGTAACTCAAGATATGACACTTAGAAAATGGCCAATTTGTTAGTCTCAAATTTGAACTAGTTTCTTTACAACTAAGATTTGAATCTAATAATGGTTAAAATGAGCAAAGTACTTAGCATACAAGTTGAAGTTACCTCTCTTGGCTTTGAGTTTTGTAACTTGAGATATTACTTTTACAAATTAAACTATTCCATTGATTGTATTTATAATTTTGGTTTTCATACTTTAAACTCTTATTTAGTTATTTCTACATTATTTTTCCCTTTCTATTTATAAGGTCAAAAAAAAATTAGAAACGCAAACTTAAGCAACTAAAACATATAAAAACACCATAAAATAAAGTAAAATTTGAATAAATAAAAGCATAAATTAAACTCTCATCAATAAATGCTTGATATTACAACTCAAAGTGATTTCTTGAATCTTATCTTGGACATAGGTATCATCTCAATGAATTTAATGGTCACTAACATGAGAAGGCTAAAGATTATTTCAATATAAAAGACTCTAGAACAAGAAATATTTTTAAGAGATATTTTGATTTGTTCAAAAGACATTGAAAATTCTAGATTCCCTTGCTTTTTCTCAAACAAAATTATATAAATTCAAGTGCGAATTTTTATTCTTTTAGTTTTATAATATGATCTGAAAATTGACAAGTTATGATCCTTAAGAGTCCATAACAAACGAAGAAAAAAAATGAAGATGAGTTAAAATGACAATAAAGAAGGAGTGGAGTACACGTGCAATTATCCTAAGTGAACAATATTCTTATAGGAATAATATAATTGAAAATTTCTAGAATTGGAGAAATGGGGTTGTCTATTTTGAATGACCAGTTGGGAGGAATGGGATTATTGATTTGGAGTGATTAGTAGTGATGCTCACTAATCATTCCCCATTTCATTACAACTTTTATATCGGACATTTATGTTTCATTGTGCATGCTGCCATATGTATTTTTAAACTTCCTTTTAGCGTAATTTGATAAATATTAATATGGATTGTTATATTCTATGCCTCTTGATATTTTTGTGATCACAAAATTTATATTTCTAGGCATTTGTTATGAAATTCAGGGTAGGATAAACAACAATACGATAAACATCAATAAAATAATGACAATTAAGACTGAATATTGGAGAAAGCTGAATAAGCAAGACAAGTCTGAGTGAATATAGGAGAAAAGATGAGCAAGCACTTCTAGTCAAGTAGGAAACTTGGAATTTGTGAAATATTTGAAATATATAGTTACTGATTCTTTTGGAAAACAAATGGGGGTTTCAAAAATGATTACATGAATGATATAAGAAGAATTTTGTTGTAAAAATTACCAAACTTCATGAAGAGAGTGAGGCATATTGATTATAGAATCAAGTTCTTGAAGATGAAATTTTATTCAATTACTGAAATATACAAGAGTGGCTACACTGGAATGATGTTGAGAAAAAATAACTTGTGAATGTTCTTGGTGTGATAAACAGGTTAAAGTAAGCAAATTAATAGTATCTTTTTTTTTTCTTTTGAGATTATATCTTGTTGTTTATGTGCGTATTTTCAAATAGTAAGAAATGAATCATATATGTTGGATTTAATTTGCTTTATGTCCTTATTCCTTTTTGTATAAATTACACCTAAACCGTTGTAGTTTTTGTGAGACACATAACCCCCCCTAATTTAAGAACTCTCCATTTATCCTCCCCCGTTATAAGGTTTAGACAAACATGAAAAAAAATGATAGAAACATGCTTATGTGATATATCTATCTTGAAATACACACAATCATTAGTAGTGAAAAAAGATTAAATTAGGAAAACACAATTCAATTAATTGAAGTGATAGAATAATTACTCAAATTTTTAGAGTTGTACCTAGAAATTTAAGTAGATAAATATAATTAACAAACATTAAAGAGAATATAACTATCTATTGATCTAGAGGTTGAAAGAAGGTTAAGGAAGGGCATCAGTTTAAGAAGCGCAATAAGGAGTATTTAAATGTTAAAAATGATTAACTGGTAAGTTATCCATATCTATCTTGAATATTGAAAGTTCCCAAAAGTAAATCATTTTGTTTAGTGTATATTATTATATGGTATTAGTTCCTCTCTTTCTAAGTTTGGGTAGTTTTGTACAAATCATTATATTTCTATTAATTTCATTTGTATTTAGGAAATTTTTAATCTAAATGTGTTTAGATTTTTTGTTCAATAATAATGTACGCATTCATTTGCAGGATTTTGAGTAGTCATGACATATTTGTTGTATCTATATATGAAATTGTTGTCCTAAACTCTACTATTTATCCACTTACATATTTGATGGAATAGAGCATGTTGCATGTTTCATTTGCTTTTGTCCTATCTATGACTATATATATATATATATATATATATATGAAGTCAACAACATTCAATTAATATAGGTTTAAGTATAGAACAGATCAATTCTAGATGAAAATAAAATCAATATTTATTGAAGGTATTTTAAGGAATGCAAATCAAATGTACATTGTAAAGAAAACAAACGTATTCTAAAGGTTGGACATATCAACTTTTTATGCAAGAGGACTTTGTCTAATAGGTTGCTATTGATGAAAAGGCCACCAATGTGTAATTATTCTATCAAGTTCCATATTGTGAAGTGAAGGTAGGGATTATATCAGTAAAAAAAAACCACACACACACATACACATGTATGGAGCTTATACTCACTGGTTACAAGTTTTTGACCAAATGCGCATATCACAACCAAAAACCTCTATAGTTACACACCTATAAGCTAGTGTCTTATTAGAAGTCAAATAATGACATTGGATTGGTAGAATTACTTTTTCTATGTTTTGATTTTTTTAATTATATAAAAATGTAGTATTAGATTAGCAAGACTTATTAAGGCATTTTTTTTAAAAAAAATGCAGTACTTTCTCCTAAATTAAAAATAGTATAATAAATTATTATGAACACTTATTAAAACACTTTAAACAACATTTAATATTTTCTCTTAGTTTACACAAATGTAGGAATAAAATATCATGAGTTTTTGATAGAATAAAATATGTAGTATTTGTCACATTAAATTTAAGTGAATGATGGTAATTGATTAACTAAATTTTGATAGAATTATAATTCAAAGTGGAAACTAAATTAACATTAATAGCTAATTTTTATGCAGCAATAATTAATCATCCAGAACTACAATTCTATTTTGGTAACAGTTCTGTTCTACTTGTCAAACCATAGCAAAGTATAGTCATTATTCTCTCCAATCTAGTTAAAAACACAATAAAAACTTAGCGATCAATTTGAAAAATTGGCGGCCACACCTCTAATCCTACTCTTAAATTTTTTTTCAATTATTGCTATTTTTTAAACAGTAGCAATACTTTAAAATTGTATCCTACTTACGATGGAGAAAAAAAGATTTTTGAAGCAAAATTGGGGACCACAATGACAATCATAAGCTTTCTTCAAACTTGCAGCCAAACTATTGTTGCCAAATAACCATTCAATGCAATTTTCTACTATTACTACCAAAAAAAAATTCAATTATGACAATTTAAGTTGGATATGATTAGGTATTTCTTTTCGGTTATTGGTACCGCATGCATTAGTTAAAAGGAGAACATTGAGATCATAGTAATTTACTTTGACAAACTCTATCTTGTTCATGTGTTGATTGGTCCTAGCTAGGATATAAACATGCAGACCTTTAGCTTATAGATAATCCTTGGATCTTTTGTTACTTACATGACTATGAAATTTAGACAAGTGTATTATTTTAAGGGATAATATATTAAAATGTCCCGAACTTAAACGCTTGTAACCATTTTGACCCGACCTTTCAATTGTAACAATACGATACCTGAACTTTAAAATATGTAACAATAATGCCCTCCTACTGAAAAAAAGACGAAAAAGCCCTCCGATATAAAGTATATAGTTTAAAATTTTAAAATAAATTTTTAAAAAGATAAAAAAGATAAAATTTAAAGACAAAAAATGAATAAACTTATTTATACTATATAATAAATTTTTTTAAACTAAAAAATAAAATTTAAAGATGAAAATTTAATAAAATTTAGAGACAAAAGTGACCAAAAAATATTTAGGTTAAAAAACAAAATATCTATAAAATAATTAAGGTTAAAAAGCAAAGTATCATATAATAATTTTTTGTATTTTTGCTTTAAAATTTTTAACAAAATAACATAATTTTACATAATTTTATTAAATTTTTTCTTTTAAAAAAATAATAAAAAATTAAACTATATCAAAAAATTTTGTCATTTTTGTCTTTAGGAAGGGCTTTTTCGTCTTTTTTTCAGTAAGAGGACATTATTGTTACACATTTTAAAGTTCAAGTATCGTGTTGTTACAATTGAAAGGTCGGGTCAAAACGGTTATAAGCGCCTAAGTTCAGGACATTTTAATATATTATCCCTTATTTTAATTGTACTGAAAAAGAAGATTAGTTAATTATATTGATTGTATTTTTAGGTTTGAAGTTAATTTGGTGTATCTCAAAAGTTTATTAATCCAACTAAAACACTGGTAAAAGGATGGATTAATAGCACTGATACAAGTATAGAAGGTACACAAATGTTGAGAGTAAATTGATGTCAAGTGATTGTGCAAGTAGTAATTGATGTCAAGAGCAATTGTTGATTCGGCCTTATGATCATTATCAAACAATTGGAGATACACTTGGTGGGGTGGTTTCTTGGCCATGCCATTTAATATATACTAAAGCACGAACTCCTTTATATTTATTTTTAACATACATTTTTTCCTATTCTATTATTAATCAAATAATTTATTTATATAGGTTACACCCATTGAAACTCCTTGAGTTTCTCAAGTTGTCATTCAGGATCTCACAACAATGGAACAAATTTCAGTATATCTTATAATAATATGTTCACTTTTCATTCAACTCTTATATATACTTTTATAAGTTTTCATTAAAATTATGGATAAATTTTATCATTAAATAACTTGTGGATTGTTTTTCTCCTATATCTTGCAATACATTTCTTTATTTTTGTTATTTTAGTAATGATTTATCTAAGAGTAGATTTTGTTTTGCTATTAAATTGCAATTCTCTTATAATATATACTCCTTCTATTCTAAAAAAAAAGTCTACTTTAAAAACTTTTTCTTGTCAGAAAAAAGAGTCCACTTTTAAACCAAATTCTTAAAATATTGTTACTAATAATAATTATATATACTCAAAATTAAAAAGTGAGGATAAAAATGTAAAATTATACATTTGGTGATGTATTAAATGAGTTATACCTAATAACTAATAAAAAGTTATACATTAACTAAAGTAGACTCTTTTTTTTGGGACGGAATGAATAATAATTTACCAAAAATTGCTAAGCTTACAATATATGACATATGACAAATTTGAAAATTGTAATCTCTAGAGATATATCAAACTAAAATAATAAATCATTTCAAATGTCAGCCAAAGTGAAATATTCTTATAGTTGCTAACGTCATAAAAAAGTATACATGTATATATATGTCGTAATAAACCTTTTTATATATTATTTAAAACATTATGGGAAGATAACTTTTTAGACACTCACAATTATGGAAAACATGTCATAATAAAGAACGTTACAAGGCAATTTACAATGTCATTCTAGCTTCAACAATTACAAAGTTGTTGATGTCATTATAATTTATTTACGTAAACATTTAAAAGTGTCATAACAAATAACTTTGCAATTCATTTTAAAATGTCACACCAAATTAACTTTATACATAATCCCAAATGTCATGACAAGTTGTTTATATGGACATTTATAACTGTCGTCATAAATCACTTTAAGATACAATTTTCAAAGTCATGTTCAGTTATTTTTCCAACAATTCTGAATGTCATTCGAAGTTAGTTATGTAGACATTTATGTGAGTCATAATAAAATACTTTACTACACATTTAAATATAACATTAAAATTTATCTAATTCTACAATATTACAAATGTCCTAATAAGAGATTTGTAACGATATTGCAGGTTTCATTACAATACACATTCAAATGTCATATTACATTATATATTTGGACAAATAGAAGTGTCAAAATAAGTTACTTTCCCATACAATTTATTGTGACTTAATATGTTTACAAATCTCACATTTCAAATGGCCAATGTCTAATTTCTACAACTCTATTGTGATACTTTAAAGTGATATTGTATATCATTAAATCTATCCCTATGTTAGAATGAACTACATTTAATATCAATGTCAAGATAAATTAGATGTCATAATTTGTATAATTAGAAGGCAATTTTAAATATCTTATAAGCCTATTTATATTATAGTGTATATATATTAATAGAAGGAAAGCCCCTTCAAGTTATGTTACCTAAAGAGAACAAAAGAGGTGTGTATAACCTACTCCACTAGAACTGATATTGTGCTTGACATATAAATTAGATAAAGACAAAAAGACTATTAGTGTAGAATTGAAAGTATTGAGAAAAAAATATTAAAGAAAAAGGGTAAGGCAATGAAGGAAAAAATGGTGATGAGAACATTGAGGGTATTGAATAAATAAATAATTATGAGAAAAATGAGGGGTTGAGAAAAGTAATAATAGGGAAAACATTGATGATAGTGAAGGATTGAGAGGAAATTTTAATGCGGAGGATCAGAAGTTGTGTGCAAAAAGTATAGATATAAAACATGATAAATAGAGTAAGAAAATAGTAGGCTAGTATACAATGATAAAAGTTGGTCAAGAACTAAACAATGAGATAAACGAAGTTCAAAAAACTATCATTAGGAAAGAAGATGATTAACAACTAAATTGAATATAAATGTAGATGAAGCTCATCATAAAGAAACGAAGAAAACAAATCCAAACATCATAAATAATAAAGAAAATTAACCATCAATCCTTCCATTGAATCAGAAAAATTGTGTTACTTGATTTAGATGTTATTTTAATTTTGTTTTTAATTGTGGTATTACAAGAATTTGTTTAGTGTATGCACATCACACGGAGTGCAAGCAAACAAGGATTTTCGTTGATACCACTTGATTTGGAACTAGAAAAGACAGTTCGTTAGAAGAAAAAGCAACAAAGCAACATGAACGGTAGGGACAATGAAAGAGATGACCCTCTTAGGGGCCAAAGAACAGTGCGAGATTTTGTGAGTCCTAATGTGCAAGGTGACCAAACACCAATTGTAACACCGGCGGTTGCAGCTAATAACTTCGAAATTAAACCGGCAATGATACAGATGATTCAGAATTCACCATTTCACGGCCTGCCACATGAAGATCCATTTGGTCACATGTCATAATTTTTGGAGTATTGCTCCACTTTTAAGATGAATGGAGTACAGCCTGATGCAATCCGGTTGATCCTCTTTCCATTTTCTCTTATAGAACGAGCAAAGAGATGGTTTACAAGCTTATCACCCAACTCCATCAACACTTGACAAGAGCTCTATACAGCTTTTTTAAACAAATACTTGTCACCTGCAAAAGTGATAAGGATTAGGAATGAGATTAACTCTTTATTTCAAAGAGATGATGAAACATTCTTTGAGTACTGGGAAAGATTCAAAGACCTCAGAAACAATGCCCGCCTCAATTGATTCCTACATGGGATTTGGTGCAATCTTCTATAAAGGAGTCAATCATGCGGTTAAAGTCAATATTGATGCAGCAACTAGAGGTACTATCATGTCAAAAACATCAGAAGACGCTTTAGATCTCTTTGAGGAGATGGCCAATACGCAAAGTTTGTAGTCTAATGAGAGGACCATTTCAAAGAAGGCAGGAGTAATGGAATTGGAAGTGGACAATTTTACCATGTTGAATGCAAAACTTGATACTCTCACAAAATGGATGGACAAAGTAAATGTTAATGCAGTATCCTCATTATCATCCTCTTGTGAATTATGTCAAGGGGACCGTCCTACAATAGAGTGTAGAATGATGCAAGGAATGTCTACAGAAGATGTCAACTATATGGGGAACTTCAAGGGATCTCAAAACCAAGTCTATGGTAATACCTACAATCCAACAAACATCATGAATTACAACTGGCAGACAGGATAGTAAAAGAACCAGAATGCATAGTAGAAGATGTGCTTGTAAGGGCTAGAAAATTCATCTTTCCAGTAGATTTTGTTGTTCTTGATTTTGAAGAAGATGAAGATGTTCCATTGATTCTTGGTATGCCATTCCTCTACACTGCTAAAGCAATTATTGATGTTTATGATGGTACGTTGACATTAAGAGTAGGAGAGAAGAGTTGTAAGTTCAACATCTATCAAGGTATGAAGCATCATTCTGATTATGATTTATATTTGAGAGTTGATGTGGTGAATGAATGTGTGAATGAAGTCCAAAGAAGAAGGTTGTTAAATTGTGATGAATTGGAGAATATTGAAAAGTGTATGCAGGAACAATCTTCCCAAGATGAAGAATACCTTAAACACCATACAATTTTTTCTCAAATTCAATTACCAAATACTAAACCAACACCACAATCAATCATAAAATCATCAAATGTAAACTTGAAACCTCTACCTCAACACTTGAGGTATATTTTTCTTGGAGAAAATCAAACGTTATCTGTGATCATAACCTCGAAACTTACCCAAGACCAAGAAGACTTGCTTGTAAGGATGCCTAAAAGGAGAATAAGAGCAATTGGTTGACAAATTTCTGATATAAAAAGAATAAGTCCATCTTATTGCATGCACACGATTTTGATGGAAGAAGGATACAAGCCAACCATTGAAAGGCAAAGAAGGCTCAATCCAAACATGGAAGAAGTGGTGAAGAAAGAGATGGTTAAGCTATTAGATATTGGAATTATTTACCCAATTTCAGATAGTTCATAGGTAAGTCCTATCTAGTGTGTTCCAAAGAAAAAATGCATGACTATTGCAGAAAATGAAGAAGGTAAGCAAATTCCAACAAGAGTAGTGAATGGATGGAAGGTATGCATTGATTATAGAAAGTTAAATTCTGCAATAGGGAAAGATCACTTTCCACTACCATTCATTGATCAAATGTTGAAGATAATAGCAGGGCATGCTTTCTATTGCTTCTTAGATGGCTATTCAAGTTACAATCAAATAGCAATTGCTCCAAAGGATCAAGAGAAGACGACATTCACATATCCCTATGTCACATTTGCTTATAGAAGGATGCCATTTGGATTATGTAATGCTCCAGCAACCTTCTAGAGATGCATGATGGCCATATTCTTAGATTTGGTAGAAAAAATCATAGAGGTGTTCATGGATGATTTCTCAGTCTATGGAAGCTCTTTTGAAGGATGTTTGGAGAACTTGGAGCAAGTTCTTACACGGTGTGAAAAGACAAATCTAGTGTTGAATTGGGAAAAGTGTCATTTTATGATGGAAGAAAGAATTGGACTTGGACATAGAATATTAGCACAAGGAATTGAAGTGGACAAAGCTAAAGTAGAAACCATTGAAAAACTTCAATATCCCATCAATGTTAAAGAAGTTTGTAGTTTCCTAAGACATGCAGGATTCTATCGACGGTTCATTAAGGACTTTTCAAAAATTTCTAAACCGCTTTGTAAGTTACTTGAGAAAGATTCTCCTTTTGATTTTACTAATGCTTGTAAATTGGCCTTTGACAGGTTGAAAGAAGCCTTGATATCAGCTCCTATAGTTGTATCACCTAATTGGAACCTTCTATTCAAATTGATGTGTGATGCAAGTGATCATACAATAGGAGCCGTACTTGGCCAAAAAAAGGAGAATAAACTTCATGTCATCTATTATGCAAGCCGAACTCTGAATGATGCACAGCTTAACTATGCCACAACCGAGAAGGAGATGCTCGTAGTAATTTTTGCTTTTGATAAATTTAGATCTTATTTTCTTAGTTCTAAAGTTATTGTGTATACAGATCATGCAGCACTAAAGTATCTCTTAAACAAGAATGACTCAAAGCCAAGGCTCATTAGATGGGTACTTCTTTTATAAGAGTTTGACATTGAGATTAGAGATAAGAAAGGATTAGAGAACTTGGTAGCTGATTATCTCTCAAGATTGGAGTTAGAGCAAGAAGAAGAAAATGAAAATGAAGAACCAATCCAAGAGCTATTTCCGAATGAGATGTTATTAGAAATTTAAAATTTAAATGTACCATGGTTTGCTGGCATTGCTAATTTTGTCTCAAGTGGAAAGTTTTCGGAAGAATTCAACAGTCAACAAAGGAAGAAGCTTATATATGACTCTAAATTTTATTAGTGGGATGATCCGTATCTATGGAAGCTATGCAGAGATGGAATGATAAGAAAATGTGTAGGAGAAGAAAAAACCAATTCAATTCTTCAACACTGCCACGGGATGGTCAATGGTGGTCATTTTTGTCCACAAAGAACTGCTGCTAAGGTTCTTGAAGCAGGGTTCTATTGGCCTACACTCTTCCATGATGCTAGAAAGTTTGTACTCAGTTACGATACATGTTAAAGGAGTGACAACATTTCAAAAAAGGATAAAATGCTTCAATCTGGAATTCTAAAGGTCGAAATATTTGATGTATAGGGCATAGATTTCATGGGGCCATTTCTTGTTTTAGGCGGAAACAATCATATACTTGTTTGTGTGGATTATGTATCCAAATGGGTTGAAGCTCAAGCATATGTCATAAATGATGCAAGAGTAGTTTGCAAATTCTTGAGAAGACTCTTTGCTAGGTTTGGGATGCCTCGAGCTATCATAAGTGATAGAGGAACACATTTTTGTAACAAGAATATGGAAGCATTGCTAGCTCGTTATGGGGTAAGACACAAGATCGCCACTCCATACCATCCTCAGACAAGTGGACAAGTGAAGGTAAGCAACAGAGAATTAAAGAAAATACTTGAAAGAACAGTGAGCAAATCAAGAAAAGAATGGGCAATGAAGTTGGATGATGCTTTATGGGCATACCGAACAACATTTAAGACACCTATTGGAATGTCTCCACATAGGTTGGTTTATGGAAAAGAATGCCATCTTCCTATAGAAATCGAGCATAAGGCTTACTGGGTAATCAAGGTATTAAAATACGATTGCAAGAAATCTGCTGAAAAAAGACTTCTACAATTGAGTGAATTGGAGACAATAAGAGAGATGGCATACGAAACTCCATAATTTATAAAAAACGTACAAAGAGATGGCATGATGCCAAGGTCAAGATTAAGAGTTTTCAAGAAACAGACCAAGTGTTGCTATTCAACTCCAGACTTAGACTATTCCCAGGAAAACTAAAAAGTAGATGGTCGGGACCATTTACAGTGAGCCATGTATATCCCTATGGAGCTGTCGAAGTTTGGAACACTCAAGGAGAAAAGTTCAAAGTCATTGGTCAAAGATTGAAAGTTTACCATAGAGGCGCATTGGAAAATTCACACCAATTGCCATTCTTAACTGATTCAACTCCTTGAAGAATATGATGGTCTAAGCTAATAGATCTAAACGAGCGCTTCTTGGGGGCTCAACAAAGTTTCCGTTTTTATTTGTATTTCAAATAGTTTGTTAATTTTCCTTTAGAAAAAAAAAGAGTTGACATAATGATTCTTCCATGTTGCAGGTATAATGGCAGAGAAATTATGTTGTAGGGCTTCCAGAAAATTGACAACCGTAACATGACAATTCATGCCACAACATGGCTAAGCAGAAGGGCTTCTAGAAAATTGACAACCATATCATGAAAACTCATGCCATAGCATGGTTTAGCCGAAGGATTCCAGAAAGCTTATAATCGTAGCATGGAATGTCATGATACTGCATAGTTAGTAAGGATATTTTCTGTCCTGAAACTTTATGGCCACAGCATGAACAATTATGACATGGCATAGTTTTTTCACTTTTCTTTAAAAAAAATTAAAATTTTGACTTTGTCTTGTTTTCTTCCAAACTACTTTAACCCTAGAAAGTGCTGTTTTCTACCCTTTTTTTTTTTTACTGCCACTTCTCCTTCATCCTTCTCAAAATATAAAAAGAAAACTCTTTATCTTCTTCTTATCACAACAACATCAGAAATCTTCTCATCCATTTGAAATTGTTTAGAGGGTTGTGCAGAATTTTCATTCACCCACAAAGTTTGACACAGCAAGAATATTTGGGGCGATTTCAAATGGTGACCAAGCAAAATCTAGTGAAATTTTGACGACAAAAATAGTTTTTTCAGCAAAGTAATGAAGTTATTATGGGTGTCTTGACGAAGTTATCCACAAAACACAGAGTGAAGTTAACGGAGCAGTTGCAACTACTGCCAAATTCATTTTTATATGAGGAAGAAAAAGACCAGGAGGCATCACGCTCTTGATGGGGAGTGAGTTTTAATTTGCTTTTTATTTTAAGCCATTAGGGACAATGGCTGAAATGAGTTTGGGGGAATTTTTTGATGGATGAATGTGTTTGGTGATATTTGGTTGATTTTTGGTGTTGATACTTTTGTTCATGACTTGAGGATATTTTGTTGGTTTTTTTTCATTTGCTAGTGTGTTACCTGAAAATTAGAAAATCTGAAAAATTTCCTTTTGAAGGATTGGTCTTTATGGCTTGTGATGATATTGGTTTTAAGGTTTGAACTAGTGACAAATGAAGAATGCTTTGAGTAGTGTATAATTCAATCCTTTGTAAATTATTTTTTATTTTTTATTTTTTTATTTTTTGTGGTTTAAAGCTACTAAACCTTCTTGAGCACTAAAAGCTGTACTCATTTGGTTATTTATGTGCAATGTGGGTTTCTATAACTAAAGTCTTTACTCTCTTATAAAAAATTTAAAAAAAAAAAGAAGAAAAAGATGTGAATTTGGACTTGCTTGATTGGTACTTGAAGCAAAATGAGTAGATGACTTTACTTGATTCAAAGATGATGATGTAAAGCTTTCTTTGAACCGTCTGAACCTTTCAAGTTAACCAGATTGAATGTTATATCCCTCGGTCCATTTTTTAGCCTAAAATAAAGAATGGAGAGAACCATCATTCGTTTCTTTCTATTATACCACATTGACTACCCTTAGCCTACAATTTCATACTTTCTTTTTCACTTTTCAAAGTTTAATGCATATTTTTCATCAAATAGGGATACATGGGTAAAAGAGTGTTTGAGGGAGAAAAATGATGAATGGTAAGGGGAAAGAGTTGATGAAAAAAGGGGATTCGTGTATTTTGGCTTGGGAAGTATCCATATTTGCATTTTGCATTTTTCTGTGTCTTAAAAAAAAGAAAAAAAAATGTAAGTATGTTTTATTGTTTTATTTTGAAAAGAATAAGTTCCATGAAAGATTTGAGCTTGTTTTGAGTTGTATTATGCAAGAAAAAGAATATATTTAAAAATGAGTTTGGGGGTGAAGTGTTAAAAGTGTTTCTATGATATGCATAAATTCTTTCCTTTGATTTTTATCCTTTATCCCTTTTCATTTCATAGCCAAGTCCATAAGCCTAACATTACAAGCTTAAAAGTCCTACTTGATTTGGATTGGGTTGGTTGTTTATAAATTAGTGGAGAGTGTCATGAAAACCAAGTCCAGAGAAAAATAATAATAATAATAATAATAATTTTTAAAACAATCTGTTGCAAAAGAATAAGAGAGAATTGAAGATATTTGGGTTGTGTGAAACTTTTCTAAGCCCTGAATAGTTGAATGAGAATAGCTATACACACACACACACTTGAGTGGCTTTAAGCTATAGAAAATTGCTTCTTGGATTGGATGATTACGTGAGCATGTATTTGGAATTTATCATGAAGTTGTTTCTAGGAAATCTCTGAGGCTAGCTATATGACGTAATCCTAAATAACTATCTTACTTGATTTCTTTTTTCTTGAGGACAAGCAAAAGCTCAAGTGTGGGGGAATTTGATGAGTATGAAAAATATAGTTTGTACACTATTTTACACATATTAGGATTAGTTAGTTGCATGTTTAATTAGTTTTTAGTTAGTTGAGTTAATAATGTCATTTTATTTTAAATTAATCATTTTTATGTTAAATAGATAATTTTTTATTAGTTTTTGTTTTGAAGGATGCAATGTGAAGATGATAGGACCAACCTTTGGAGTTTGGATGAGCTTAGGACTCAAGATGAAGAGCAGCTGTCTTGCACACCCGTGCAAAGAAGAATAGAGCAGCCAACAAGATAAGAGATTGAGCTAAAGTTGGATAGGAATGAGCTTATCTCTTATCTCTAGCCTAGATAGAGTTTGAAAGGGTTTGGATGACCTTTCTAGCTAGATTTTGGAGGGGGAACCCTAGAAGGAAAAAAGGGAACAAAAAACTAACACAAGGCAGCCGCCTTTTCTCTCTCTCTGGAAACTCACGTTCTTGTCTTTCTTTAGTTTTAGAAATTCTCTTAGAAAAATTCCAACAGCCATGTGTGCTATCATGAATGGCTAAACCCTATTTTCTGATTCAATGGAATGATTGATGGTTAATATTCTTTATTATTTATGATGTTTGGATTTGTTTTCTTCATTTCTTTATCTTTGCCTTTTATTTTTAATATGGGTGGCTAAATCTTTTTTAGGGTTCTTATTCCAATTTGACCATGTGCTTATTATGATTAATGTAGGTTGTTAGCTCTGATTCATTGATTATTGTTGTGCTTAATGTCATTTTAGGTTTGATCACCCTAAGATTGAATCAACACTATACAACTTGATTGAGAGATAGGTTCTGTCGGATTAGGCAATAACCTATTAATAGTTTAATTAGTTGAGAGACAGTTAATTGGTTAATATTGATTAAAGATCATGCATTCAAATTGGAATTAAAAGACACTAGGTTGGTGAGAGCCAACAAACTTAGTATTAATTAATTATCAATTAATCATAGGTACTATCTGAGAGGAAGATCTATGGTTCTTAAGATCCCTTCAAGATGAATTAGAATTAACATAGACCTTGTTGGTTAATCAATCTTAATAAATGGTCAAAATTGAGAATAAGAATCCTAGTTTTTACATTTGGTTGAATTCAGTTTTTACTTTGATTAGTAATTTTAGTTCAAAACCTGATTTCGATGTCTAAACAAACAAACATAGTGAGTATTTCAATAGTCAGTTTTAAAAATTCTCTGTGGGATGATATCTTAATTTACTGCTTGACACAACTCTGTGCGCTTGCAAAAAATAGCACGTCAATAAGGATAATACAAGAATTTCACACCAAATAAACCTTTTTTGGACAAAGAAAACTTTTAAAAATAAACTCTTTTTTTGGGATAGAAGTAGTATTATATTATATTTAGCTATTGGGGTACTATAGTACACTTGACCCTATTTGTTGCTTCTTGGTAATTCAATATTATTCCTATAGTTTAAGATACAATAACTAGTATTGCATTTTTTAAACAATGATTTAATTTTTTAGGGGTTAGGAAATTTGTGTTACAAGACTAAATTTGTTCTATGTCATAGTTTCATTAAAGTGTTTACTATTTTGTTTCATTATTCACTAAAATAAATAAAATCCTAATAAATGTAAACTTATTATCACCTTAAAATTTAGAAAAAAAATCTTAGAAAAAAGGAATAATCTTAATAAAAGAAAAAAAAAGAGTTGATACAATTAAGAACAATTTATTATTGAAAATGTCTGAAACATCATTCATTCTACCACTTTTTTACACATAGTTATAATTAATCATAAGTTTTTATATATGTATTCTTATAGGATTTTTTTTTTCATTCCCATTGTTTTTTTGCCACAATAAGTCTCAAATATTCACATGGTTTTTAACAATGAATTAAAAGTAAAACAAAATAAAGACCAACAATAAATGAGATGAAGTAAGAAATTCTAGTTTTAATGAGAAATCTGTAGTTTACCTTCATAATATTATCTCAATGCATTTATTGAAATAAATTTTAAAATAACATAAATTTAATTACTTTTCAAACATGTTACAAATTCTATCTTTACAATGTGGTTAATGATTCTTTTGTGGCTTTTTTCCATCTCAAATTAACTTAAATCCCATGAAAGTGTAGGCACAGATTGAATAGTAAAAGAGTTTGAATTATTACTCTATCTATCCAAAAAAAGTCCATTTTTAATTTAGTACAAACTTTTAAATTTATAAGTTAGAAATTAAACTCGTACTTAATGCACTATTAAATGTATACTTTATATTTTTATCCTTATTTTTTAATTTGAGTTATATATTTTCATTATTAGTAAGGATAATATAAAAATTTCACGCTAAAAGTGGACTCTTTTATAAGGACAAAGAATTTTTGAAACCAAATTCTTTTTTTGAAACAGAGAGAGTAATAATTTTGAATACTCCCAACTTTGCCTAAATATTTATTAGTATTTGTACACAATATGGAAGAGGGAAAAAAAGAAGGAAAATAGACGCACCCTTTGTAATTTACAATAGTTTGGTGTTGAATTTAATAATAATTTTTTTTAAGAGGGAATCAAAAAAATAGAGTGAGATACACCAATAGCAAAGAATATTGATAAAAAGGAAAATTTATTATTTCAATTATTTTTTATAATATATTTATGGATGACTATAAAATCAGAATTTTAAGTTTATTAAATTGAAATTAGAATTTCAGTTAATTTTCATTCAAAATTTAAATTAAACAAAGTATCATCATACATAGTAATTTTAGATTTTTTTTATCTTGACATTGAACATTTTATCTCATTTTTAAAAAATAACGATGTTTTTGGAGAATTTTATAGTTCCTACTTTGTTTTTGACAGAATGATCATTTTTTAACCAAGTAGGACATTTAATATATTTATATAGGCATATTAACATTTTAACAAATATTTGATGATTGGTAACTTGCAATTACATGCAACCAGTATTTATGAAAACCTTTTTTATTAGTGTAGTTATTAAGTCAATTATTGTTACTACCTATTAAACTTTTAGATTAAATCAATAAAAATTTAAGTAATTATTTACTAAATTCAGTTTATTGACAATTCTTATTAGTGACTGCACTTGAAAGTGATGGAAAAATGCATTGTACTATCATTAATTTTTTTTTTAAAATGTATGCTTTATATTAACTTTGTTAAAAACAAAGTGAAGATACAACAATGGTTCCTTATGTTTTGAACCCTCTTTGGCACTCAAGGTTGGCCAAAGCTCATCATTTCCTCATCCTCCTACCAAGCTAGTGTCCAGTATGTTCCAAAAAATCTAGGGGACATACTAGTGGATTTAATAACCTCCCTAGTTGAGAGAGGTTACTCGATCCACTCTATTTTCTGTTTACATGCTTCCCTCTTCCTATTGTAACCACTGACCGAAATCCTACCTAGTCCTAGTTACATATTTCCTACAAATGTACTTTATTGAATTCTAGCCATTCTTCCATTGCAACTTCTACCACTGTCTTTTCCATCATCCATTCTCCGTTAAAAATCCATAAGTTTCTTGATTTCCATAGCATCCCCAGCAAGTACACAGTGAGTTGGCTTCTTTCCTGTCCGAGGTGATTCGTGTTGCAGCTACCAAGCCGTTGCCACCATCTTTCAAAGCTTTGAATTTCTTCTCCAACATCATGCCATTGTACCGGGGCAAGTCGCCAAACTATTTTTGCTCTTGAGCAGTTAAAAAATACATGTTCTAAGCTTTCTTCGGCCTCCCCACACATTTGCCAGATTGTGTCTATAGGCATTTTCCTCCTTTACAACGCTTTCTTTGTGGGCAAGATGTCATGACAACACCGCCAAATGAAGTGTTTAAGTTTGGCTTTGGTGTCTAGTTTCCAGCTAAAATTCCACATTGCCTTCGTCGAGCTTTCAATGGAGCTAGAAGCCCCATGATTTTGCCTTGGTTGCTGTTCTTGTTGAAGATCCCGATATGCAGATTTGACCGTATAGCTTTCCGATGGACTGTGCTGCCATATGAGCTGATCTTGGCTTCCTGTTGGACCAATCTTTAAGCTCATTATTGTAGCTGCTTCTTGCTCCTTAAACAGCCGGGAAATTAACTCCTTGTTCCATCCTTGGCAGTCCCTCTTCAGTAGTTCATTGACCCACATTACTTGGCTCTTGTTGGGGTTATTTTCCTTTGGCTTGAAACCTTTGTTGTCCAGAATCCATGGAGAATCCCATATCCATATCGATTTGCCATCTCCTACCTTGTATCTCATTCCTTGTTCTAGCATATAACATAACCCCATCCAGCCTTTCCACATCCAAGAATTGTTTCCCTTCGGTTCCACCTTCATCAAGCCTCCCTTTGGAAAATATTTTGCCTTGAGAACTTTACTCATGAGCAGTTGAGGTTGAGTTATGACTCTCCATAGCTGCTTTGCCATTAATGTGTCATTGAAGCATTGTATATCAAGGAAGCCGAGCCCTCCATTGCATTTCGGTTCGGTGAGATGTCTCCAAGCTCTCCAGTGAACTTTTTTCTTTTCTTCCACATTGTTACCCCACCAGAATTGTGTTGTAATGCTACTAATTTTTTTGCATACTGCCAAAGGAAGCTTAAAACATCCCATAATATAAATTGGCAAAGCATTAAAAACATATTTTATTAAGACTTCTTTACCTGCTTGGCTAAGAAAGCGAGTCTTCTAGCTATGGATTCTTTGTGTCACTCTTTCCACCACATAGTTGAAGACTTCTCTCTTTGATCTCCCAATGTGCATCGGTAGTCCCAAATATTTGGCTTTGTGCTGTTCTTTCACTCCCTCAAAAGCATTACAAATCCTGGATTTGACATTTGCAGGTACATTGCTACTATAAAAGACAGCCGACTTATCCATATTAATCTTTTGTCCTGAGTGTTGGTTATATCTATCAAGAAGATCTTTTACTTTGTGTACTTGTTCCAAGTTAGCTTCACAGAAAATTAAAGAATCATCGGCAAAGAATAAGTGCGTGATCATTGGTCCATTTTTACTCACTCTCAATCCATTATATTCCCTCCTTAAAGTTGCTTGTTTAATCATATTGGAGAGGGCCTCGGAGACAATTAAGAAAAGGTATGAGGATATCGGATCTCCTTGTCTCAGCCCTCTTGAGGTTGTAAAATAACCACATTTCTCTCCATTTATGTTTACAGACATAGAAACTGTACTCACACATTGCATTATCCAATTTAGAAACATGCTTGCAAATCCCATTCTTCTCATTACTTTTTTAAGAAATCCCATTCCACCCGATCATATGCTTTAGCCATGTCAATTTTTAAAGCCATATAGCCTTTCTTCCTTTCCTCATTGAATGAAGTGTATGAAAATATTCATGTGCAAAAACAACATTATCATAAATTTGTCGACCGGGAACAAAGGTAGATTGGTTATGGCTAATGCATTGTTGTAGGCATTCCTTAAGTCTTTCGGCCAGAATTTTTTATATGTTGTACACCATATTGCAAAGACTAATCGGCCAATATTGGGATATAGAAGTAGGATTTTGCACTTTCGAAACTAGAGTAATGAGTGTGTGATTTAGTTGTCTAAGCATTTTACCTCTTTGAAAAAAATCTTTAACTGCTATGCAAATATCCTGTCCTACCACATTCCAGTATTTTTGAAAGGAGTGAGAAGTCATACCATCTGGACCCGGGGCTTTGTTTGGATTCATGTGGAACAATGCAGTTTTAATATCTTCATCCTCCACTGATTTGAGTAAATTCTGGTTCATGGATTGTGTGATGGTGAGTGGGATTCCTTTCAATACTTCTTCCCCTCTCTGGGAGTGGTTGGAGGTAAATAGCTGCTCAAAGTAATCTGTAATCTCCCTCTGAATTTCTTCTGCTTTTTCCAGCAGCACTCCTTGCTCATTCACTAATTTATATATTCCATTGGCTTGCCTTCTTTGTATAGTACTTGCGTGGAAGAATTTTGTATTCTTATCCCCTTCCTTGAGCCATTGAACTCTTGGCTTTTGCTGCCAATACTTTTCTTCATCCTTGTATGCTTCATTCAATTCCCTTTTCATCCTCTCCCACATCATCCAATCCCTTAAACCTCCTTCTTTACTCATTTGTTCCATCCTATCTTTAATTTGCTTGATTTGCTTTGCTGAATTCTGGTTATGATGTTGACTCCATTGCTTTATATCTCTTTGGCATTGGTTGATTTGTGCACACACTTGGTACATTGCCGTTCCTTCTTGTGGGAGCTACCAACTATCTTATATCATTTGTAAAATCCCTTCCTTGTGAGTTCACCTTTTGTCAAATATGAACTTTTTTTTAACTGGCTACAAATGTGGTTCAGTATCCAGCACTAATAGCATGTGGTCAGAAGCTTGTTTTTCCTTGTGATAGACCTTGGCATTTGGAAACTGTAGTCGCTACTGTGGAGCTAAAAAGAAACGATTTATTCTCTCTTCTACAAACCCCTCTCCTTCCCTATTATTTGCCCAAGTGTATTTATGTCCAACACATCCCATGTCAGTCATTTCCATTGTTCTAATGAAGTCATTGAAAGCTGAGCAGCTGGTCACTAATCTCCTCCTTCCTCCCTTCTTTTCCTCCGGCTTCATTACGTCATTAAAATCCCCCCTTATAAACCACCAATCTCCCCAGCTGTTTTTTGCATTTTCCAGAAAATTCCATTGCTCTTTCCTTTTTTCAGTTTCAGTGCTTGCATATACAAAAACTGCCCATCACTTCATTGTTTCTCCCTTTTGACACTCCAGCTAAATTGAAAAGGAATTGGATATGCATCTTAACACTTTAATTGTTGGAGCCCAGCAAGCTAACAACCCTCCACTTCTTCCTTCTGAATCTATAGCTTCCCATCTATTGTGAAACTTCAGCCTCTTGCATACCTATTTACAAAAAAAAAATTTGTTTGGTTTCTGCAATAAATAAAAGATCTGGGTGATGGAAGTGAACTGCCTCCCTCAACTGGGAAATTGTAGAGGGTCCACCCAAACCTCTACAATTCCACACACATACTCTCATTGATCTTTGGGAGACCATTTGTGGCTGGTCTCTCCCACCTTATTGTACTATCATTAATTAATAATGTACTTTTTAAATATTCGTATTGTACTGTCAATAATTAAAATTTTATCACTTGAGAAAAATTATTGTACCACTACGAAAATTAATAAATTAAATCCTAAATTCAGTTTTGGACACATGTAGATGAACAATTACACTTGTGTAAGTACAAACGCCAAAAAATTCTGATCAGTGTCTGCACTCTTAAGTGGTGTAAAAATCCATTGTATTGTCATTAATGAAGAATATACTTTCTAATTATTCACATTGTTCCATTGAATAATTAACATTGTACCACCCAAGGAAAAGTATTATATCACCACGATAATTAATAAACTAATTCGTAAATTCAGTTTTGGACACATATAGATGAACAATTAATACTTGCATAAATGCCAATACCATAAAATTCTGATCGGTGACTGTATTCGAGAGTGATGGAAAAATGCATTGTACCATCACTAATTAAGAATGTACTTTTTAAGTATTTATATTGTACCAACAAATAATTAATATTGTACCACTAAGCGAAAGTATTGTACCATCACGACAATTAATAACTTAATTCGTAAATTCAATTTTACACACATGCAGGTGAACAATTATACTTGCATAAATGTAGATGCCAAAAAATTCTGATTGGTGTCTGTACTCTAAAGAAACGAAAAAAATGCATTATACCATATTAATTAAGAATATACTTTTTAAATATTGATATTGTACCGTTGAATAATTATCATTCTACCATCAGAGAAAAATATTGTACCATTATAATAATTAATAACTTAATTTGTAAATATTTTTTGAATAAATGTAGGTAAATAATTACACTTACGTAAATGCAAATGCCACAAAATTCTAATAGACGATGTCTCTCTCAGTGCTTAGGTAGATCATATTCGACAGCGTATATCGAAGTGTGGAATTAGTGTAGTAGCTAGTGTATAGGTCTCTTGAGGTAAAGCATAGCTAAGCCTTGCCACATTTACGGTATCTTTGGTTTTCTTTTTTCACTGGCTTCGTATTATATTCGGCACTCAAAAATGAAGAAAAAATCCATTGTACTATCAATTGTTAAAAATGTAATTTATAGATACTCACATTGCATCACCAAATAATTAAAATTGTACCAGTAAAATGGCTGACCGAATAATTAACAAAATGATCCCAAAAATTAGGTTTCAATAGTATAATGTACTTGATAGTTACCTCGAATTAATATATAGTTACACCAATTGTTAAACTAACCTAACATGGTTGAAAAATACATGCTCAAATTTTGTACTACTACCAATGAAAGGTACCTTTTGATTGTTGGTATTGTACTTGTAAAAATATCTTACTATACCACTAATACCACTGTGATAACTTCTAAACTAATTCGTAATTTGAGTTTTGAAAATTTATGGATCAATAACTGCACGTTTATATGCCACAAATTTTTAATTAGTGATTGGAGTTGAAAGTGACACGAAAAGCTTATTGTACTATCATTAATTAACAATGTATTTTGTTGTCATCTACATTTTATTGACAAATAATTAAGATTGAACCATCTACAAAATAGTGCAATTGCTGACTGAAAAATGATCAAATTAATCAAAGTCGTGTTTCAAAAATAAACATACTTATAACTATTTCAGTTTAATTGGATAAATTTTGGACTAAAGTGATAAGGGTTCAATTGAATGAAATAAATAATTTTACAGGATTTAATTGTATAAATTTTCATTTATTATAGGATTGAAATTGTAATAGGAGAAAGATTGAGGCACACTTGTAGTAATTACTTTTTTGGTTTGGGCCAATTTAGAAATCAAATTAATTTTAGTTAGAGTAAAACCGTGATTGCCTTCCACTTCTGACCTCTCTATTTTTCATTTTGATCTTCTTCTCCACTCGATCTTCCACCCTGGCATCCTGATTATTAAGCATATTCTTGGATGATTCTACTGGCAAATTCAATCTTGGGCTCCAATTCTTCCTTTTTATTGCTTGACTAGAGAACAACCGGTCCCTCAAAACTCTAGCAAATCTACACACCAGCCACCCAATTTAGAACCAATTGGTTGGACCGTTGCACTTGTCCATTATTATTAATATTGTTCAATTCTTCTCCCCTAAACCACATGGCTATAGCTTTGACAGTCCTTCCATGCACAGGTTTGAATTTCACTATCTATGGTTCATCACCGGGTATGTTCCATTTTCGTCTGGTTAATTATAGTGTTATGAAACCTTCCATTGTTATATATAACATTTTGGTACCAAGGTTATTTTTATTACACAATTTTAGGGTTGAAAATTGGCAAGAAGATATTATCAGCTTTATTATAAATATTTATGTTGATAGGGTCCTAATTGTGTATCATTAATTCTTTGTGATTTGATTCCACATCATTGTTGTTCTTGTTGATGAATTGGTATTATTAAATTTGTCATCGTGATTGTGTTGAAGATCGAAAAGCAAGAAAAATTCACTGCCGAAAAATAAGGAGGAAGAAAGTGAATACAGACTCGAATTTTTTGTAATATGTTCGGTTAAGTCGCCTATTAGGTTGTTGTTTGTTTTGGGAATTCAAGGCCTTAACCTTTGTCGCATTGCTGGGTAATGAAATCAAAATGACACAAATGAAATAATCCCTCTTGATCAAACTAAGTTAAATTCCATCCCATATGCTTGTATATGTTGTGTAATCAATGATGAATGGATATGATAGCATAGTTGAAAATTATGAGCAGGATTTATTGTTGGTTGTGATTAGTGAACATATATTTCTGGATATGTGTGTATAACTTTTTGCGTTCACTGATTTGGCTGCATTTTTCTATCTAAATAAAGAAAGTGGCATCCTATGTTTGATTTTGATCATTTTAGGATGTTCAAAATCTGAAATTTGGATTATATGTGAAGTTCATTTCTCTCTATACCATCTTAACAAACTTTTTTTAGTAGTGTGGTTACTATATTTCTCCACCAATTATTTGGATTTTAATTTTTGACGCTTTAGATTATATTTTTGTATGTTATCAATAATATTTTTCTTTACATTGTAATGCACTCAATTCACACTCCACTTGGTGAATTAGTAAGAATAATTTGTTCTACACAGTTGTTATCTTTTGTTAAACAACCACAATGGAAGGTGGAGTAAAAAGATAAATTACGTTTGAGTAAAGATAAATTACGTTTGTTTCTATGTGAATGAGAGGACGATTTGAGTAAAGATGATGTGAAGAACTTGAAATTTGATACATTATATGGTGTGGAGATATTTTATAATTGTATGCAAAGCTATTAGAATTCAAGATTCAAAGAGATGGTTTTAAAAATAAAAATAAAAACACGAGATTCATATCAACGAGAATGTGGATTTGTAAGGAGAAAGGCTTTTGTAAATGTAAGTGGGGCTTGACAGGGAAAATCTAATAAGGGAACCAAGGCCCTTAATTAGAGTTAGGTGTTTGGCATCTTTCAGAGTCATGTATTAGAAAATTTTGGACAAATTCATTGTTACTGAATTTGTTAAGAATCATAGTCATGACTTGTTAGCCCAAATTTGTATACCATTTTTTTGGTCACACAGGTTTTTCAAAAATGTCGATGTTACACAAATCCGTGCAATGCAAGAGGTTGGTTGGCGTACTAGTGATATAATGAAATGTTTCGCCCATCGATCGAGTGGTTACCACAATGTAGGATTCGTATTTAAAGATTTATACAATCATCTAGAGGCTTATCGAAAAGAGGAGATTAATGACGAAGATGTAGTAGGTGCTCTTGCATACTTGTGTGCAAAAAGAGACTTGCATATATTATTCTTTTATAAGTTTGATATTGATGATGAAAGAAGATTAAGTAGATTTTTTTTATCGATTCAAGGTCAATCATTGATTACAAATGCTTGGTAATGTATTGGTATTTGATACTACTTACTGCACTAACGCATATCGTAAGGCGTTGATGATTTTGGTAGGCATAAATAATCTTTACATGAAAAGTATATTTGCTTGCGCATTATTGATAGATGAGACAGAAGATACAATTATTGTCCATGAAAATTAAATACTAGTATTCTCCATTATTTGTTGTCTTGCTAGCTATAAATGAATCTAAATTTACTTAGAATAGTAAATGCTAGAACAATTACTCCTAGGCTCTGTTTGGTTCTATGGAATTGCAATTGAATTAGAATTGAATTGAATTCTACATAATTACAATTCCAATTCAATTCTTCTGTTTGGTAAATTAATTGAATTCTACATAATCACAATTCTAATTCCAATTCTTCTGTTTGGTAAATCACTTGAATTAACTATTTTTGAAAATTTTCAAGGTATACTACTAAGAAAAAAAATACTCAATGAGGCGACATTACGTTTTGCCATGATTTTTTCTTGTTGCAAACTAGAAAATTTATAGCGAAATTTGTTATAACCCTGAGTTAAATAAACGAATTTGAAGACAGGCTTACAAAATGTTAAGGATATCAGAAAAGTTCTACAAGATGAAAAACCAAAAGTCTTGATAGACAACACACTTTAGTAATTCATAACAACAATTGGAGTACCAAGCCTGTACTATCTCAGTATTGCAATTTACCAATCTGAACAACACCTACTGCTTAATTTTGGTCCTTGGTGGAAGGACTAGCTTGATAAAAAAGCTTCTTGGTGGGAGGCAGGGTAAGAGTAAGATAAAAGTAATTTTGGTCCAGCAAGGGAGTTGATGACAATTACTACATGTCTACCAAAGGATTGTTCAATGCTCAACAACTCAGGTATAAATAGTTGGGAAGGTATGCAAGAGAGATCAAAGAAAAGAGCTGCCTGTACCATATCAGTAGGCATTTTAGGAGATAATTCTTATGTTGTGATTGACAAGAATTCACCATATTGTGATGAGATCATTACTCATCTTCTCAAGTATCATTTGAACCAAGTCAGAAACAAGATGAAGCATAATGTTAATCGAAAGAGGATCAATGCACTTAAGAAGGTAATTTGGGCATCTCTCAAGTGGCAGCCAAGTAAGCAACAAGCGTTGGCTAGAAGAGCCTACTTTAAGCCGTCTGTGTTTTATGGATTTCAAACAGTAATGTACTCAACCAATAAGCAAAGATTATTTACTATCCATACTAAAAAGTAAGAACTCACCATAACCAACAAGCAAAGTTTTTTTCCTCCAATGTATCATATAAATCTTCATATCAATTCAAAATGCAATACTAGAAACCTCCAATTCTGTTCAAAAATAAATCAACTGCTAATGCAGTTCCATATAATTAGTTTAAAAACTCAATAGTGCAACATAAAAGAAAAAACTTTTGGCTTCCAGCAAGCTTTTCCTATAGTTCATCATCCTTGATGTCCATTTTTTTAATACAAAGCATAATAGCAAGTCAATCGTGTCAGAAGTAGTAACAATTTCATAGTTTGGTCTAATCTTCACTTGGGGAAATCTGTAAACAGAGGGATTAAAAAATCTCCACTCCACCCTGCATATGATAACGCAAGTTTAGTTAAATGACTATAAAACTATAATCAGACAAAAACACTTGACAAACTATTAAAAGGGCTGCAACAAAATCAGCCAAACCAGTCACCCAAAACCACCTCAAGCAAACATCAATAATATCTAATATTAGCCATTAGCAAACACAACAGAACTAAACCAGAAAACCAAAAAACCAAAAAAATAGTTCAGAAAATCAAAAAAATCAGTCCATAAAACCAGAAAAATCAGTCTAGAAAAACAGAAAATCAGTCCAGAAAACTAGGAAAATCAGTCTAGAAAATCAAAAAATAGTCAAGAAAACCAGGAAAATCAATCCAGAAAACCAAGAAAATTAGTCCAGAAAATCAGTCCAGAAAACCAGAAAAATCAGTCCAGAAAAAGAATAGAAATTCACAAACCTAAATACCTTTGAATCACTCTTTGAGGTACATCAAAAGCCATTGCTGTTTCAAGTGATTTGGCATCCTAGAAAATGTATCAAACAATCTTTGATCATGCATCATCATATTTAGCGCCTTCACCTCTTGATTGATATCCAAATCAACACTTTCTAATTCCTTTAGTACTGCCTCAGTGGTGGCTTTTGGTGTTTCCATTATTAAATATTTCTCAAGAGAATCAGCCATTCGTCCCAAAGTGTCATATAGAGCTTGTGAACCAGAGTGCTTTCTCTTTGTGCCATGAGAACTGCTTGAAGATGATGCTTTTGCTTTTAAGCGCTCTTGTCGAGCCATCATAATGCTCACAACATCATCTTCCTCCATTGTCCTTTCGTCGGTTCCAAATGATTCTTGTTCATTGGATTCCATATCAAGATTTGCCTCTCCAATAGTTTTGGCACCTTCTCCACTAGCATGATCTTGAGCAAATATTGTACAAATATCATCCCAATTCTCAACAACAATTTTTCTCTTATATGGTGCAAGTTTGGGATTTGCCTTCAAAATAAAAATCAGTTATTAAAAAAAAAATCAGCAATCATGTAATTTATATTAATGTACATACATATGGAATAACTTGCAAGTTTAAAGAAGAAAACAATAGATAAATAAACTGAATTAAGAGTTACCTCTAATCGTTCTTTCCACACATTTTCATCATGAATTTCAATTCGACCCTTTGAATAATCCCATGTAATTGGGGAACCAGAATTACATGAAGCCAACAAATGATGTAACATGTCATAGTGTTTTTCCCATGTCTTCAAACGAGACAGAATATTACCCTTTGAGACTGAAATATTTAATTGCTCAAAAAGAGCATTCACAGCAGCTGTCCAAGCTATCGACTTCCATGCACATTTACCATCCAATTTGTTTCCTTGATTCATTTGCTCTACAAAACAAGTCCCTAAAACTTTATCCATTTCTGGAGTCCAAGTAAAGTATCCCTTTGCTTTTACTTTTTCTTTCCCGGATGTTGCCTGTGACTCAAATGCCATCTACAAAAATTCAAAAGTTCATAAGATCAAACATATGTGCGATGTCAAAGTAAAAGCTAAGAAAACAAACCTAAAATACCCAATGCCAAGGCCCTTAACAAGATAATGAAACATTAACAAGATACAATCACATATATATAGATGCATGCTTGGACCAAAATGAAGTCGCCAAAAATGAAAATGAAGTATTTAATAATTAAATAAGATCCTGTCTAAAGTCAAATGATAAAATCCTTAAAGATATAATAATAAATTCAAACTAAATCCAACAATTGTATTGAATATTACATAAATTCCTATCTACTGCGCCTATTTTGATAATCAACAAACAATGCTTGTGCTAGTGCATCCCTAAACTTTGTCCAATCATTAATAGATTGCACAATAGTAATTCGATCAGAGTGTTCAATATGTACACCACTTTGTGTGTTCAGATGATTCTCTTCGTCTTCATCATCATCATTAGCATTTTCATCATCTTCATTTTGTTGCCCAAGAAGATCAGCATCAACTTCATCCAATAATGGATCATTAGGTTCTTCTACTCGGATAAAATTATGAAGGATGACGCAAGCATTAATGATATCGACATGTGTTTTGACACCAAAAAAAGATTCACTTCTCAAAATTCCCCATCGCTTTTTTAGTACACCAAACCCTCTTTCAATTACATTTCTAGCTACCGAGTGTCGAAAGTTGAATAACTCTGAAGTTTGTGGATTATTGCCCCTCGCTGACCACTCATTGAGATGATATCGAGCTCCTCTACAAGGAGCTAAAAAACCAAGGCCATTTGTATAACCCGCGTCCACAAGAAAGTATTTTCCTACAAAATTAAATGCATTAGTTTTTTTTTCTTATATTTAAAGACATTTGAAAATAATAAAAATGAAAAGGGAAAAAGTGAAAAAAGTCTAATTGAATCATACCCTTAGGAACAATCAATGGATCTTGTCTAACTAATGCATCACGTAATATTTTACTATCTACTGCAGATCCTTCCCATCCCGGCAAATACATAAGTAAACTTTAAGTCATGAGAGCATACAGCCAGAACATTTGTTGATATCTCAGCCTTCTTATTTCTATATCTTCCTTGGTCTCTAAGTGAAACACTTACTTTAATATGAGTTCCATCTAATGCTTCAAGACAATTCTACCACAAAACAACACATAATAAATAGTTAAAACTTATAAATTAATATTATTGACTAATAATAATTAAAAAAACAATAATTACCTGAAACCAATCCCACTTTTCATCCTTGAATCCTTCTATTTCTGTTTTTGGTTGGATAACATATTGTTTTCCTATTCTTAAAATAGCACGTAAGACTATGTTAAAGTACCAACTAACTGTCTCACCTGATCTTATGAAATCGAAACTAACTTTTCGATTTTTCAAATTATATGCAAGCACGTAAAGAAACATAGCAACTGCTTCTTCAACTGTTATATGTATTGAATCTCTCAAGCCTCCTTGCTCTCTTAGGTTAGTACATAAGATCGTAAAACAATGTTTAGTGAGTAGGAGTTGATCTTTACAAACTCTATTACTCCCATAATAAAGTCGCCTTAGGTATATTTCTCGTGCTATTTTAAAGTCAAGCCTAGGCTCCTTCACAATATGCTTCTCATGCCACCAAATAGCCAAGGTAGCTACGGTGATTATATGAGTTGCAACAATTACTTTTCGTTTCTTTGTGGCTTGACTCTCATCTTCATTTGGAGGCAAGTGAAAATCCATGTACTATAATTAAAATAATGAAAAAAATCAAATAAGAATCTTGAATAGGCAAGAATCAAATAAGAATCTAAAACAGAAACGAAGAACTAAACTAATTCTGAACTTACAGACACAAAAAGTTCAGTCCAGTCCTAATTAGCAAGATCTAAAACCAAACAATAATAAAAAAAGCACCAGAAAAGTATCATTTTTGCACATTGATCACCATATCCAAATTCATAAAAAACCAAAATTGATCTTGAGCTTGAGAGCTACTGCTTGTGCTTCTTCCCCGACGGGATAACAGCTCAACATACACTAAACAAAGTGATTCTCATCCATAATTTGCATAACAAATTGCCGTCGTATGCCACATTAAACCCAAAGTTTAAGTGATCAACTTGACAGGCTTCTAACTGCGAAATATACAGCACTTGAGCACAATACTTGATCTATAATTCTACACGACTACATCACTTTCATGTCTAATTTCTAAAACGGAATAGGCACTATAGCATTATCAATGGCGAAATACATGAATGATAAAGGTGAAGGTTGTGAAGGCAGCCGCAGGCAATTATGGTGCCATAAGGTGACTACCCAACAAAAGTTAAAGAGGATTTGGGGTGGTGAATACTATGTTCAACGATAAGATCATAGATATTTTGCGAGGAAAAAGGGTGCAGGCAGGCCTCAAAACATGCCTAGCCAATTTCCGCTTATAGTTGACACAAACCATAAACATGAGAAGTTCAGCTATTCAAACCATGTCATGTATTAACAGAACATCTGTCACAAATAAATATCAGTACAAGGAATAAGGAACAAGTAAAACAATAATAAGTCATTGTCATCAAATATCTTCAATTTATGCAAAACAATAGAATATGGTGATCAATACCAATCATCACTGAAATTTACTTGGCAAAGGGGACCTTGATTTCATCGAATATATGTAAACAACGATTTTTGGAAAACCAAAGATGCCATTCCTTGACCAAACATGTTTAGCAAACACATCCTTTCCAGTAGTGTAGTTCCTGTATTTTTTGCAATTTTTGTTGTTGTCGAAATGATAGAATACATCCAATTTCTTTTGAAATAACATATATAATACATCATTCATTGAAAGACATGAATTATGAGCAAAATGCTCCTCTAGTATATTGATATAACACAAAAAGCTACAATGTTTGAAAATGATTTCCATACATTAAAAATGCATGGTTGAACCTGAATATTTAACCAAAACAATGACACACCTCAATATTGGATGTATGTTAACGAATATTTGCCATAATCATGACAATTGCTCAATTAATATAAACACATATTAGATTGTTTGTCAAGGGTCACTCACGGTTTAGGATTAAGTGGGCAATTTACAAAAATTCTTGAAGCATTGAAAGAAAACGTTAAAAAAAGAACAAAATTTTTGAAGCATGCGAACAGCAGAGAAAATGGAAAATGTTTACCAACCTTTGTGGAAATATCCATTCCAGCTTTCAAGGCAACTGTAAAACTTAATTCTTAAGGAACAAAGTTGAATAAAATTAGAACAAGTTTAATACATATGTTCATCAAAAACGTTTGAAGTACAAAGTTAAACAAATGAAAACTATAGCTCAAATGGTAAAACTGCATTTTCATATAAATTTACACCAATAAATCATTTTAAAACGATTTTTCTGTCCAAAAACGAAATGACTGATATTTTATCATGGTTTTGAATCTATAACTTTGTTGCTATGAAAAGTTTTAATTCACAAGTTGTAAATAGGGATTTAGAACAGATTTTGTTCTCTCTCTGTAGAGTGCCCCCTCTCTCTCTGTAGAGTGCCTATTTCTTCATCTCTGAAGAACTTTATCCTCAAGCTGGGGAATGGTTTTACCGATTGAACACACCAGCTGCAACATACCCTAGTTACGTCAGAACATTTATACTCTAGCAAAACAACTTCAACAAGTTCGGAAATAATCAAGACCAAAGTTCGAACGACTGAACATAACCATCACTAACCTATTTCCGGGAGTCAACCAGTGGAAGAGAGGAGCAGAGTCGGTAAAAACTCATGGAAGCAAAATGTCATCCAGCTCCGTCACCAACCGGGAAGTGAAATACAATGCAATCAGTCTTGCATCAATGTCTCAACCAGTCCACGCTATTTGAGTTGCGCCAAACCGGTGAATACTTCTGAAGCGAGTTTCAGTCATCTATTAGCACAACGGGAGCAGTAGTCTAGAGGGGTTTTTTTCTTTCGGGCAGTGGCTTAGATTCAAAACCAGCATTGTCGATTGGGGTATTTTCGGGTCTTCCGGTCAAGTGCCTTTGTTCGTTGCCCTGCTATACTAGGCAAATGGAGGATGAAATCCTGGATAAGTTACAAAAATGTACGCTCTCCACAGCTGAGGAAATGGGCACAGAGCTACAACAACAGGATATCCTTATTAGTAAGGAAAGATGTGAACGAAACTTGTTGGGTAAAATCTATGGGGATAAAAAGGCAAATTTCATGGCCCTAAAGACAACATTAGGCAGAATCTGGCCTATTGTGGGAGCCTTTTCAGTAATTGAGAGAGGACCTAACCTATTTCAATTTGTTTTTGCTAACCAGGAGGAAAAACGGAAAGTGCTGAACAGTAGGCAATGGACCTTTAACAATCAATATTTGATTTTGAAAGATTGGAGCCCTAACCTAAACATCAAAACAGAAGAGTTTAATACTATTGATCTATGGATTCAAATTTGGAATGTCCCAAGCCAGTGGATGTCTCGGGAAACAGGACTAAAATTGGGCAAATTATTCCACAAGCTGTGGGATGTGGTGATCCCTAAAACGAGAAGCAAAGATGGTCACTACCTCAAGCTATATGCTACCATCCACTTAGACCATCCCTTACCAAGAGGTACGAAGCTTAAACTCCAAGATCAGTCCAGTTGGATCTACTTCAAGTATGAGAAGCTTCTGAACTTTTGCTTCTATTGTGGTCGAATTGGCCACACGGAGGCAACATGCTGGTGTCGCAAAGAGGATCTCAAGAATAATGCCTTATCGGAGGGACAATATAGTGATTGGCTAAGAGCGGAAGCAAATCAAGGCAATAGCAGAGAAGGAAATGAAAAGAATCTTAGCTTCCAAAGTAAGCCAGGGGGCCAAATGGCGAAAACCAGCACTATTACACCAATGATCCCACTCCCTATAGTAGAAATTCAAATACCAGCCGTTGTGGAATCCATTGAAGCAAAGATTACATCAATAGAGGCACAAGAGAAGGCAGGGGCTCCAATGGAGTGGGATAAGATACCACAGGAAATGGTAAGGGAATCTGAAATGGAGACAACAGAGAGGCTAGAACATCCACTTATGGAGGCTGAAATTGCTGAAATTGAGCAGAATTTGGTCACGGTACCTTTGACGTTGATGACCACATCATCACATAAATCAGCACCTTCTCAAAAATCGGACAACAAGATTTCAGACATGGTTGCAAATGCGCCGGGGATCCGAACAAGGAAATGGCACCGAACAAGTGTGGATAGAGGGCACAACCAACCAGAGAAGCAATATGTGGTGCAAGCCAAAAGTACTGCCGGGGAAAAAAGAAAATGGCCAATACTTGAAGAGGAGAATACATCTGATATGGAGAGAAGCCAAGAAAGAAGCCAAAAAAGAAAGCCTCATGGAATCATAATCAGGGAAATGCAGGTGGAGGAAGCCAGCCCTAAATGGCCCCAGGAGGATCAATGAAATTTTGTGCTTGGAATTGTAGAGGTCTAGGAGGGCCCTCTACCATTTCTCAGCTGAAGGAAACTCTTAGATTCCACCTCCCGGATATAGTTTTTCTTAGTGAAACTAAGCAAAAGACGCCTTTTATTAAAACTTTTTGTAGAAAGGCTTGTATCCACGATCGTTGGAAAAATGTAGATCCAGTGGGTACTAGAGGAGGTCTTTTGCTCTTTTGGAATGACACAGTGGTAATAAATCAAGTCCTATCAACGGACTTTTGCTTAGAAGTTCAAGCTCATAAAAAGGGGAACAAGAGCTTTTTTGGGTAATTTTTGTATATGCGAGCACGGATGCTAGAGTCCGATATCAGCAATGGGAATATCTATTACAAGCCAAAAATAAATGGGGACAAAATTGGGTAATGGGTGGAGATTTTAATGACCTTGTGGAGCAGACAGAGAAACGAGGTGGCCAACTACGTTCGGAGTCCAGTTTTCAACAGTTTAGGGACTTTATCAACAACATGGGTATGGCGGATTTAGGGTTTACCGGGAGACCATTTACTTGGGATAACAATAGGGAAAATGAGGGGTTCATGGAAGAAAGACTGGATCGTTTCTTTGGATCAGCCCAATGGTTGCTCAAATTTCCTAACTGGGTAGTCAAACACTTGGAGAAACAGACTTCTGACCATTCCTTGCTATTATTGGACACAGATAGGGACAGTACTAGACAAAAAAGGAGGTTCTTCTTTGACAAAAAATGGATCCAAAAAGAAGGGGCTATAGACATAGTGGAACAAGCTTGGTCCAGGCCTCAAGAGGGAGCTCCAATGTACCAAGTCACAAGCAAAATCAAGCAGTGCCGCATCGAGCTGCTCAAGTGGGCCAATGGGGAAGGAACTAATGCGGCACGGAAGATAAGGGAGCTCAAAGGGCAAATGGAATCGATGAGCCATGATGGAGATATAAGGGATTGGCACCTTTGGAGAAGACTGAGAGGTGAACTGCACCAAGCATACCGAGATGAGGAATAATATTGGCATTAGAAAGCCCGCACTCAATGGCTGAAAGAGGGGGACAAAAACACAAAATTTTTTCACGCCACTACAGTGCAACGGAGAAGATTAAATACAATCAAGAAATTGGAGCAAGCCAATGGAGGGATTTGTACCAATCCAGAGGAAATCAGGGAGGAAATCTCTAATTATTATTCTTATCTCTTTACTACTTCCACTCCTAACCCTGATCAACCTTTTTTGCTAGGTATCCCACATTCGATAACAAGTGCAATGAACTGGCGGCTCACTAGGCCAATAGAGGATACAAAGATACGGAATGCTTTGTTTGGTATAAACCCTAATAAGTCTCTGGGCCCAGATGGTATGACTCCACTTTTCTTTCAAAATTATTGGCAAATAGTTCAAAAGGATATTATCTTTGCTGTCAAAAGTTTCTTTGTCCATTCTAGAATGCTAAAAAGTGTCAACCATACTCTCATCACTCTCATTCCCAAAGTCATAAACCCGACAAACATAGGCCAGTACAGGCCTATTAGTTTATGAAATGTTGTGTATAAAATCATATCTAAGATCCTAGCGGAAAGATTGAAACCTTGCCTAAATGTCTGCATAAATGAAAGCCAAGCGGCCTTTGTTCCTGAAAGGCAAATCACAGATAATGTGGTTATTGCACATGAATGTATACATTACATCAAGAGTCTTAGCAGGTCAGGCAGGAATTTCATGGCATTAAAATTAGATATGACAAAATCATTTGATCGGGTGGAATGGGGCTTTTTATCACAGGTCCTAATGCAGATGGGATTCTTACATAAGTTTGTAGACTGGATTATAACATGCATTAGTACCTCATCCTTTTCTTTTAACATCAATGGTGAGGTAAGTGGGTATGTGAAACCCACAAGGGGTATTAGACAAGGAGACCCACTGTCCCCTTACCTGTTCATCATTCTCTCAGAAGTGTTTTCATTTTTAATTAGAAAGGCTGTCCATTAGGGTACATATAGGGGACTGAGATTGTGCCGTAACGGTCCACTTCTCACTCATCTCTTTTTTGCAGATGATTCTTTATTATTTGGAGAAGCCACAGAACGGCAAGCTCGGCAAATTAGAAAGATCATAGACGCTTACTGTGAAGCTTCGGGGCAGCAAGTTAATCTAAGCAAATCCTCGATTATTTTCAGTAGGCATATAGCAAGTCAAGAGAAAAAGGCCATTGTTCAAGTGTTAAATGGGATTAAGGAACAAAGGAGTGCCAGATACCTAGGCTTGCCTTTGGGTATCGGCAAATCAAAAAAAGAAGTTTTTGCATATATCATTGAATCGGTAAAGAACAGAATAGGTAACTGGAAAACTCAATTCTTGAGTCAGGCAGGTAAAGAAACTCTCATAAAATCAGTTCTTAATTCCTTACCTATTTATGTCATGTCTTGCTTTAAATTACCTGTTGGCATATGCAAAGAACTGAGCCGTGAAACGGCAAAATTCTGGTGGGGATCTAATACAACCAATGGCCAAAAAATACACTGGAAAACCTGGTCAAAATTAACACTGCCAAAGGGGCAGGGTGGACTTGGCTTTCAGGATATACAAGTGTTCAATGAAGCCTTGTTAGCTAAACAATTATGGCGACTAATCCAGTTGTCTAATTTGCTCCTAAGCCGTGTGATGAAAGCGAGATATTATCCCCAAGGCACACTCATGCAAGCTAAAGTCCACACCAATTCATCTTGGCTTTGGAGATGTTGGATGGGAGCAAAACATGTACTAGAGATGGGAATGAGATACCAAGTGGGAAATGGAAAAGAAATCCGAATTTGGGAGTCTCCATGGCTAGCTCATAGAACAAATTTCAGACCATTGCCAAAAATCCAGACGGACGAGTCCACACTTTGGTGCCACCAATTAATGATGGAGGAGGGAACGAAGTGGAATCAAAACCTGCTTGACCAACTTTTCCAACCGGAGGATGCAGCCGCCATTTCTAAAATCCCTCCATACAAGGAGGCCGGTCCGGATAAGATAATTTGGCAATATGACAGCAAAGGAAAGTATACGGTGCATTCTGCATATCAAGAGGCAATGGAGCAGCATCGAGCCCAACAAAACGTGAATGTCGCTACCAGTAGTTCCACTTTGACTACATCTAACCACATGTGGAGTAGACTTTGGAAGCTTCCAGTCAAAGCAAAACTGAAACATTTTATTTGGCGATGCTGCCAAGGAATCTTGCCAACCAAAACGGAATTGTGTAAACGCAAAATATTGCAAGATACCATTTGTGGTTGCTGTGGCATGCAGGAGGAAACCATAGAACACGCCCTTTTTACGTGTGAGAAAGCAGCTATGGTGTGGAGACTCTCCCCGGTTCGCTGGGATGGTTTGAGGCAAGAACAGTTAATTTTCAGCCATTGGTGGGAATCAGTAAGTGCTCTGAGTAAGCACTTCATTAACAATGACAGAATTACTCTTTCCGTATACATGCTCTGGATGTTATGGAAAACACGTAATCTTTGGCTATTTGAGGGGAAAAGTCACACAGCACTTGAAGTGGTCAACAAAGCTTCGTTGGAATGGACAGAATATCAAGAGACTCTTGCAGATGCTAACTCAATTTAATGAGCCAATTCTTGTTACTATCTTATTATATATTCGTTTAGAGGCCATTTAGTTTTATCATCTCTGTCGGCCAAGTATATAAATAAGCTTTAGATTGGCAATGTTTACACTAGTACAGAAAGTGTCCAGAGCCTTTCTCTGCATGTTGTTTTCACTTCTTAGCGCTCACGTAGCCTTGTTGTTAATTATAAATTGAATCTCCTTTTTCAAAGACTTACGGAATATGTCTTTCCTTTTTTTCAGGCATCAAGGAAGACACAAATAGCCCTCCATTTCGGAAGCCTCAATGAGTTACTCATGTCCGATGACCCTGCTACTAGTATATAATTACCAAAAGTCAGAGGGTTCAGTATCCAACCCCAAGGCAAAGCTCCAACAGAAAAAATAGACTGAGGCTAACTTTCGGTTCACAGGGCAATGAGTTGGAAGGCCTCTAAGAAAATGATGTGCAGTATCAGGGGAGGCTCAACTGGAGGCGCTATAGGGATAACCATTTTTGTCTTATGTTAATTAGAGTAAGTTTGGTACTTTTAGATTCCAAGAGACTTTGAGGCCGAGCCCTCTTCCCACGCTAATGCTAGTGTTGGTGAAAAGGAAAAAGTACGGACATCCCACATCTGGATTTCACCAATCCGTACCCATTCTTGAAGGTTCTTGCACTCCCAGCAGGCCGAGCAATTCAAAATTCTGGCATAGGTGAAGTCACAAATGGCCTTCCATTTGACAGCCTTAGAGGGATTCTCAACCTTGGATCCCCTGCTTTCTAGTCCATATTTAACATGAGTAAGGGGGTACACGTGATTTCATGGAGGTCTGAATACTGAGAGCTTCTCTCAACCGAAGTTTCCCCCTGCACATATGGGTTAGTTTTCTCTCTCAATGCTCAGTTTTCTTACGTTTTCATTTTCTTCCGTTTCTTTGCCCTGTTTCCCGAGTCTTCAACCTATTGTGAATGGATTGTCTAATTCTATATGTGGGTCATATGGAAGGTCTCCGGGTTATAACCCTATGGGTCACGATGGGTACTAAAACCCCAAGTCCTTTTATTGCTTTTCATCTCTATTTTCTCTTGTTGGTGAAAAGAGCACAAACGGACTGAATTAAGGATAGGGCAGCTTCCTCTACTGGAATTCAACAATCGTCCCAAGAACTTGGACCGAACACAGGCAATCCAACATCAAAGGCCGAGCATCGCAAGCTATGGTATGTTCCTTGAACCTTTTCTTGCATATTTAGAGCCGACTTGGTCCTTACTTTTTGGGAAGAAATTTGGATTGACTTTGAATGGTAATGAGTGTGACTGTCGTGTTTGGATATAAATTGTTGGCTGATTGTTTGGCTAAAATTATGGGATCAAACTACTCCATGGATCATGAGTCTCCAAGACTTGTATTAGAGGCAACCAACTTGTTTGCCAAAATGCCTCAATGAAAACTGGATTGCCATACATTGTCACATGCTAGGCGCACTCAAGTGTGCTTAGCCGGTCAAATAGAATTTGAACCCTTTTGCTTGTCTCCCCACCATCTAAGGCTATTTGCTCAAGCTAGACAGCAATGGCGGCTGATATGTGATGTTCATTGGTGGAAAATGATGGACATGGGAAACTTTCAACTGCCTCTATGGAGGAAACAGTACAGATAGTCCATTGGATACCAAAGAAAATACACAAAAAAGCAAAGAAAAAATGAGAGATGAAAGGCAGCGGAAAGGCAGAAGCTGAAATAGAGGAGGAATTAAAAAAAAAACAACAGAAGGAGAAAAAACGGGGAAAAAAGGCAAAAAAAGAAAAGAAAAAGAGGAAAAAAAGAAATCAGAAGGAACAAATATTCAGTTGGTGTATATAGGAAAATTCAGTTGGTCTTTAAGGTTTCTTCTTGTGGTTATGTAAGCTTGGAACTCTTAATTTTCATTTTCAGTGCATATGTTTCATTGCTCCCCTCAGGTCTCTTGATCCCTATTGTTCCCATGAATATTGATTTGGCTAATGTGATTATTACAATCTAGGAAGAAGGAAAAAGTGGAAAAAAGTTGGACCAAATATTAAAACCAAAAAAAAAAAGAGAGAAAAGGAAAAAAAGATGGAACAAATGGAAAAAAAAGGAGGAAAAAAGTGAGAAAGAAAGAAAAAAAGTGAGGAAAAATGGGAAAAAAAACAAAAAAAACAAAAACAAAAAAACAAAAAAGAGAGAAAAAAGTAAAAAAACCAGAAAAAATAGGAGCCTCACCAAAAGGTGTTTGATGTAGATTTGATTATAAACCCTCATGGTTTTTTCTCATACTACAAATGAGTTATGGAATGCATATGTTCCTTGACTCATTGGGCCGGTTTCCCCTCATGGTTGCTTCTCATGCTACAAATGATTTATGGAATGCAATTGTTTTCCTTGACTGATTGAGTCGTTTTTCCCTCAAGGAATGATTTTGAGTCTCTAGGTTGGGACTGTTTTCTTTGCTTTCTGTCACCCCCTTGCTCTCCTGAAATTCTTTTCTTTCTGTTCTCTTTACTTGCTGGTTCATCCCTGGTTTGGTTGAATGCGCCTGTCTGCAAAGTCATCCATGTCTTCTGCTCTCTTCTATCTCTTGCTGAAAGTTCTCTCAGCCATGGATATCTTCTTTTCACTCCCTCTAATTTTTCCTTTCCGATTACTCAATGTTGGTCACTTACTGCTTGTTTGAAGAATTTTCATTCTAACATCTGGTCTAAAGATCTGCACTCGATTACTCACTGCTGTTTTGAAGCCTTTTCATTCTACTTTCGATTTGAAGTCTTTCAACTGTGTGATCAATCTTTGGCTTGCTTTTTCTTTGGTTCTCTCTTTAATTCACATACTTTCTGCTTTGCTTTTTTCTTGGATGGGTGATCTTTGCTCTCGTGTTATCTTTTCTCTCACTGGGCTGTTTTCTTGTTTGGACTGAGTATTTTTGGCAAGTCTGAACTCCTTTTGAAGACTGGAAATAGGACTCCATCCTTATTTTGAAGAATGGTAGCAGGATGCTTTTGGCTTCCTTCTCTAAGTGGTCCATTTTCCTTTTAAATTCTCTAGAATACTATTATGTAATTGTTACAAAAGTGCGAAACTAGATTGCGATTGATGTTCAAGATATAGTGTCCAAACTTAGTCATTTAGTTGAAGTTAGCTATCTACACTATATCTTACAACATCAACCTTTTGGCAATCCTTTTGATATTATAGGTTTCTTTCCATTGTATAGATATTGAAGATTGATTACCACTATCCCATATTTGTGCATATCCCATATTTGTGCATATCCCATAATTGGTGTATATTCCTTGTGATTTGTAATTATCAGATTACCTTCTTTAGCGTAGGGTTTGTAGCTTATAAATATACACTATACACTGTACAATAATATAATTAATAGACGGCAATCATTTACAAACTCTCAGGTTTTATTTTTCTTACATGGTATCAGAGCGGATGATCTGACACAACTTCTGCTCCAAACCCTTAAACCTTCATTAACGAGTTTGTTTGCTGTTTTTTTTTTCTTTTCCTTTCTGTATTTCATTTGGCCAAATTCCCTTTTAACCCCAAAACATCCGCTGCCAATTCACCAAACTGCCCCTGCTGCTTCTGCAATCTGCCGACAGAGGTTGCCTCCAATTCTTCACCGACAACAGCCATGACTGACGCAGCTACCGCCGCCTCCAGCACTACTGCAGTTGTTCCAGCACCACCACGCGATCCTTACTATCTCTCTGCCGCCGATCTTCAAACCGGCAGCATAGTTTCAACCAAACTTACAGGAGAAAACAATTGGCAGGTTTGGAGTAATCAGGTCCGAACAGTTTTTTTGGCTCGCAACAAACTCGGATTTCTTACCGGGACTCTCGTGCGACCGACTGGAGATGACGCCGCCGCAGACAAATGGGACCAATGTCATGCCGCCGCCAAGACATGGATCACTCACTCAGTCGACCCATCTTTGGAAGCAATGGTTTCTCGGCTCCCCACGGTGGCCATCATCTGGAACACTTTGCAAGAAAGTTTTGGACGCATTTCTGGTTCTCAAATATTCTCCATTAAGCAGGCCATCGGAGAAGCCAAACTCACTGCCGGAGCTTCCAGTGCACAGCTTACTGCTTTTTACCTTCGGCTTCAAGATCTCTGGACTGACTTGGATGTTCATCAACCACCCATTCGATGCAGCTGTGGACGTTGTGAGTGTCGGGTAAATGACCAGCTTCGACTCCATGAAAATATTGATCGGGCGATGAAATTCTTGATGGCGCTACCCGATGATTTTCGGACTCTTCGAACGAACGTCCTTGCCAGGGATGATTTTCTTTCCCTTGAGCGTCTTCACGCTCTTGCCAAGGAAGACCTGCACCAACGTACCATTGATGGCCAGCCTTTGATTTCAGCCGATAATATGGTTTTTTCTGCAACCCAGAAGATTGCAACTGCTAATTCAGCAATTCAGCAGCCAAATTCGGCTTCTAGTGGATCCGGGTCATGGGCAAATATTGGGCCGCCAGCTTCATTTTCCTCTCTTGGGCCACAATCATCAATTAGCACTCTTGGGCCAGGGGAGGCCCATTCGGCCTCTAATATTAATGGACCCAATGGTCAGCGGCCTTTTTGTACCTATTGCAAGAAATCAGGCCATATTCGTGAGGCCTGCTTTCTCCTCGTGGGCTACCCACCTAATTGGAAGCCCAAGCAGCGTAATGGATCCAAGAAAAAAAATTCCAGTCTTGGACCTCTAGCCCATCATGCTGCAACTAATAGCCCATCACCTCCACCTGGATTTGGGCCGCCTTCTATTACTTTTGGATACAACCCATCATTCATGGAGTCATTTAATACTAATCCATATCCTTCTTCCAGTGTAGGTATTCTGGGTTCAGCAAATCCTAGCCCTAGCAATGTCTATGGTGGATCTTCCGGGCTTCATCTCACGGCAGATCAACAACACAAACTTGTCACTCTTCTGAACCAAATGGGGACTTCTGATTCCACTGCTAATTTTTCAGGTATTACTTCACCTTGTAATGCTCTTTCATCCGTTTGGATTATTGATTCAGGGGCAAGTGATCACATCACTTGTAATTTATCTCTATTGGATTCTTTTTTCCCTTGTACCACACATGTTTCCATTACATTACCTGATCAAACCACTAGCCCTGTAACACATATTGGACAGTATAAGCCCTATCCTCACTTACACCTAACACATGTTCTATTTGCCCCAAAGTTTAAACATAATTTATTATCCATCCGCAAACTCACTAGGGATAATAATTGTGTGGCAATTTTTTTCGACAATTTTTGTGTCTTTCAGACCGTCATTTGAGGATCGATCGGCCTACAGGCTAGTCGTGATTATACTTTTGTGTTCCTCCATTCCTACAACATTTTCTTTAGTTTTTCAGAGTTATTTACTTTCCATAAAGAATGCAGCATGCATTCCAAAAAACACTTTTTGTAATTTCATTTTTTGCAATAATATAAGTTATGACATTTGGCATCGTCGTCTTGGTCATTCTTCTTTAAAAATTATCGCTCATGGTCAAACTATTTCATGTCCTCCATTTTTTCTTGTACAATTTGTCCATTGGCCAAACAAACTCGCACTCCTTTTCCAACACGGACTCGCCACTACTTCCACGTTTGAGTTAGTCCATATGGATGTTTGGGGCCTCATCGAACTCCCACTCATGATGGTTCCCGCTATTTTCTCACTATCGTCGATGATTTTTCACGTGCCACATGGACATTTCTTTTACACTCAAAATCTCAAGTTTTTTCCAAAATTCAACATTTTTTATCTATGATATTCACTCAATTCGGCTCCCTTGTCCGCCGCATCCGCTCTGACAATGGAACCGAATTTTTTTCCACTGAATGTCGCTCTTTCCTTGCTAGTCAAGGCATTCTTCATGAGAGCTCTTGCGTTTATACTCCTCAACAAAATGGAGTTGTTGAACGCAAACATCGTCATTTATTGGATGTTGCACGAGCCTTAATGTTTCAGGCTCACATTCCACCTCCCTTTTGGGGTGAATGCATCCTCACTGCAACCTATATCATTAACCGGTTGCCCTCTTCTTCCATTCATGGCCTCAGCCCATTTGAACTCTTATTTCACAAACCACCCCTACTTGACCATCTTCGTGTTTTTGGATGTCGTTGTTATGCCACCACCTTAGGTACACGTGACAAATTTAGTCCACGTGCTACTCCATGTATCTTTATGGGTTACCCTCATAATCAGAAGGGTTATCGACTTTATGACCTCGCATCGGGGAAATTTTTTGTTAGTCGAGATGTAATTTTTCAAGAAAACGTTTTTCCATTTTCCACTTCTGCTTCAATATCATCCCCTGCAGACCCGTCCGATTCGACATCTTCAGCCGTATGGTTCGACGAGGCGCCACCTTTGTCTACTCACCCTATGGCCGACTCGAATTCTCCAGCAGACTCTCCCACTCCTGCGTCCTCGTCTGCCCCTATTTCATCTTCAAATGATGATGCTATATCCTCGCCGACCTTAGCCACACAAGATCCTAACTTAGCTGTCTCCCTGCGCCGGTCGAGCTGTCCTTCTCGGCCTCCTATCTGGAGTACTGATTACATTTGCCCTACCTTGCCATCTGCATCTTCTACCTCCCATTATCCCATTTCCAATTTCATTTCCTTGGCCAAATGTAACCTCTCATATCAGCATTTTATTGCTTCCATCTCCGCCATTCAAGAACCAACCACTTTTCAAGACGCTGTTACTAATCCTAATTGGGTTACTGCCATGGAAACTGAGCTTGATGCTCTTCAAGCAAATCATACTTGGGATGTGGTTCCATTGCCCCCAAATCGTCGTCCAATCGGTTGTAAATGGGTTTACAGGGTCAAGTATAATGCTGATGGTTCTCTTGAGCGGTATAAAGCCCGTCTTGTGGCTAAAGGTTTTAATCAGCGAGAAGGGATCGATTACCAAGATACGTTTTCTCCCACTGCTAAGTATGTAACTGTCCGTCTTCTTCTCACCATTGCCGCCATCCATAATTGGCCTCTTTATCAGATGGATGTGCAAAATGCTTTTCTCCATGGTGATCTTTCCGAAGAGGTATATATGGATCTACCCCCCGGATTTCGCACTCAGGGGGAGAATTTGATATGTCGATTGCGAAAATCCTTATATGGATTAAAGCAAGCATCTCGTCAATGGAACGCCAAATTCACTGGTGCTCTTCTCCAGCATGGCTTTCATCAGTCTCGCCATGATTATTCTTTGTTCACAAAAGTACAGGGTACTTCTTTTGTTGCATTGCTTATCTATGTTGATGATATACTCATTACAGGTAACAGTCAAGCTGGTATCACTGATCTCAAAAAGTATCTCAATGCCACATTTTGTATGAAGGATCTTGGTCAATCAAAGTTCTTTCTTGGCCTTGAAATTGCTCGATCTCCAGCTGGTATATCAATAAGTCAACGCAAGTACACACTGGAGCTGATATCCGAGGCTGGATTGGCAGGTTCTAAACCTTCAATCATCCCTATGGAACAAAATAAAAAGTTCACATCCGTTGAATATGACGCTGGCTCAAATGAGCACGTCAATGATCCGCTTCTCAAAGATCCTTCAGTATATCAGAGATTAGTTGGTCGACTCATATATTTGAATCTCACCAGGCCCGACATTACATTTTCAGTCCAACTTCTTAGTCAATTCATGCACAATCCAAAGCAATCCCACATGGAAGCTGCTTTAAAGGTAATCAAGTATTTGAAGAGTTGCCCGGGTCTTGGCCTTCTATTCCCTTCATCTTCAAAGCTTGAATTACGAGCATTCTGTGATTCAGACTATAGCACATGCCCAATGACAAGGAGATCCACCACTGGCTTTTGCATTATACTTGGAGATTCGTTAATTTCTTGGCGTACGAAGAAGCAGCCCACTGTCTCATTATCATCAGCTGAAGCTGAATATCGAGCCATGCAGGTTGCCACTAGTGAAATAGTGTGGATCATGGGCCTTCCCAAAGATTTTGGTTTTACTATAAAGAAACTTGCTTTACTTTATTGCGACAATGAAGTTGCAGAAAAAATAGCGGCTAATCCGATTTTTCATGAGCGCACCAAACATATTGAAGTGGAATGTCATTATGTCAGAGAAAAGATCCAACAAGGTGTCATTGCAACTCGCCACATATCCACCAAGGAGCAACCAGCTGATCTGTTTACTAAAGCATTGAGCAGTGGACAGCATTGGCACCTACTTTCCAAACTTGGAGTTTTTGACTTGTACAAATCTCCAGCTTGAGGGGGAGTATTGAAGATTGATTACCACTATCCCATATTTGTGCATATCCCATAATTGGTGTATATTCCTTGTGATTTGTAATTATCAAATTACCTTCTTTAGCGTAGGGTTTGTAGCTTATAAATATACACTATACACTGTACAATAATATGATCAATAGACGGCAATCATTTACAAACTCTCAGGTTTTATTTTTCTTACAATAGATTAGGTTTATTTGTTCTCTAGCACTAAGCTAGCTCTCCAATGTATCTAATGGGATAATGGTACCCCTCAACCATTGTTCCATTTTCCTCCTTGGCTAATCCTTCAGACCAAGGAGATCATTTAGCTTCCACTGGCTAACATTTGTACAAGTTCTATTTTTTATTCAATGAAATTGCTATCGTTTGGGAAAAAAAAAATAGGGATTTAGAACATAGAAAAAATCAGAAGGGGAAAGTGTCTTTTTAACAATCAACAACAGCCCTTTCACAACCTTCTCACCTTCGAATGAGAGAAATGGAGAAAAGGGTAGCTTACAATTCAGGTGTAATCCCTCACTCAACAAATCCTAACATCAATCTGTTCACTTGAGAAAATACCAAGCCAGAAGATAAACGACATAGCTCAATTAGAAAAATAAATCCAGATATATTTGTGACCAAAATTCGGCAGTAAAGGGCCAGAATCTTAAGTGAGACTACAGAGTGACATACTCGTACAGTAAAGATTTCAACACTATTACTAATACTAATTAACTAAAATGACAAATTCCTGAGATTTCAGTTCCCATTCTCTAATCATCAATCACACCAAAAAAAAAACATTACAATCCTTTCAAAGCAAAAGGGAGTACTTTATAGACAATTCAGGGGCTCAATGAAATAGGGGTAGAAGATTTAACCTTTGATATCAAATGAGTTCCAATAGACCAAAAGGAAGCAACCCAGATTTCTTCTGCAGGCTAAAAGGAATTAAAAATCAAAGCCACGCTTTTTAAAATCAAACTCACATATGTGAAGTATTACCAAAATCAACTGAATATGAGAAAAAGAAAAAGAAGAGACAAAACAGAAAGCAAAACCACAGGGCTAAACAACCCATCTCCCTTCGCTCTTCGGACATCGCCATCACACAACCACCTCCGCCCCACACCAAACATACACAAAATACTAGGGTTTGAAGTTGGCAATGGTTACGAACCTCTTGGAGAGAGAGCACCGTCGTAGTACATGCCGATGGCTGGCTAGTAATGACAACGATGGCGACGGCGATTGCGATGAAAACAACGAAGCGAAGAAAACGCGATGGTTTAGGGAAAAAGAAGATCAAACTCAACAAAGAAGTGAAGAGGACGATGGACCCATATTTTTGTTATGACCCGATAAATACCGGTTCTAAGATCTGCGAAATTTTTTAGGAGTTGGAATTAGAAAATTTGAGAAATAGTAAAGAATTCATTTGGTAGAATTGCATGGAAATGGAATTGAAATAGTTTTGTAATTCTTAAATTTTTTGTTAAAACAAACACAAGAATTGGAATTGAAACTTTCAATTCCAATTCTATGCCCCAATCTATGCAATCAAACACAGCCTTAGTATATTAATTATATAGATCTACCAACAAATAAAATGCGTATACTATATAGATCAATTTGCTAGATTTCTCCAGTAACTTTCATGTAGTTTTATGATAATATTTTGGTTTTAACATTAGGAATATCAATACTACAACACTTTTTTTATGTTTGATTTGGTGTCGATGATTACAACAGAATGTTCTGCTTTAACCTAGGACTGTAGCAAATTTAACTACTTCCAAATATTTCGTTTATTGTTTGCGTGTTGCTGTAATGTCTTAAAGTTAACAAACAAACTACTATACTTTATTATTATTATCATTGAGATGTCATGTCACTATCCTAATAATAACACAAAAAACCAACAATAATTATACAAGCTCAAATGTCACTTGAATTTAATGTCAACCATTGAATGTTTTAAATTAACTCCATAGTCTTCATCCCAAAACTAAAGAAGCAACAAGCCATGAGATTATTGATGTAGAGTCGCGGTTACAAATTATTGTGCTTTCAATTAATACTAAATATGCAATCTTCACTTAGAAATACTAAAATTGTTGAGACTTAGAGAAGTCCAAAAATATTTTGTCGATAACTAGCCTTTGGCTGATTTACATATTAATTTGTCTACTTCTCACAAACAGACATTGTGAAAGAGCCATCATGAGATGCTGTAATCTAATTTATTAATTGGCTTTAGCCATCAGATTGCAGTTTTAGGATCAAGCCTCAGCTCCCATGTCAGCCAATAGTGTAAATTTTGCTTTAGAGTAAGTACCCTAGGCTTCCCATTCAAGTGTAATGTTTTGACATAGACAAATTCCTCATGTTCCAACTCCTGTTTATTAAAGTTATTATATAGTGTTGACAGTAACAAATATTCTGGAAACCAAAGTAATTTATTTTTAGGAGTATTTGCAAAAGCTCATCAAGTAAGAATTGGAGAGTATGAACTTGAGTTGAAGACCTTCCCCATATTGCTTGAACTCTCCCATGCTCATATTTTAGTACACCAGAGAATGCATTGCTTAAATTTGAAATGTACAAAAAGATTTATGCCAAACTAAATCTAAAGGAAACCAATGGTTGCCAACCTTTTTCGCTATAGCAAAAAGATAGTAATTATGTTTTGGAACACATATTAGTATCAAGCTCAATGACGTCCATATTGGTTGCTCGGTAGTGTGGACAATCAACTGAACCAATACGTAAAGCAACACAAGGATTAGTGAGAAAAGATTTTCTCGAAATTGCCTAGAGACTTCTACTCAAACTCGTAAAGCAGACAAAATATGCTTAATAAAGTGCAGATTCTGTAGATTATTCATAAATTAGAAATATTATGCATGGACACTATCAATTAGTGGGTTAGTATTCTTTCACTAGTAAATTATTGAAAAAAAACATGCACAAATGAAAGGTTTGTGATGGTCAAAATCTAGATGTTAGATATTATTGGCTAAATTCACCCAATATTTTAAACATTCAACAGATGGAAAGTGGCCACTAGTAGCAAACATGATATTCACCAGAACATGATTTAAAGAGTAGTTTTTATAAGAGCAGTTTTTTGGTGACGGTAAAACCTATTTTATATATAAAGACAAATTCCATATCTCAATATTACTAAAATTGCTATTGAGAAGAGTTACTGGTAATTAGTAATTTCTTATTGTGTTATTTCTATATTTTCCTATTTGATACACCCTGTTTACATTTAACCGTTGAATAAAATCTATTGGTACAAATTATCAAAACAAAACTATTCCATCAAAATACTAGATAGGACTGCAGTTACTCCCAATGTTTTTATTTGTATTTCAAAACTTTAAAGTTGATATTATAAGAATCGACTTTTTCACTTTATAATTTTTTTTAAAGGATTTCTAGTTAACTTAATTATACAATTAAGTTTCAACTTTTATTGTACCATTTTTTTTTCTTTTCTCTACTGAAACGATATAGAGGTTGTTAAAAAGGAACCTAGTTTGTAGAGTTCTATTCGAAAACAAACATTAAATTTCACCTTATTTGGTATTATACAATTTCATATGAAAAATGAGGATTGTTAACTGAAAACATAATTTATATAGTTTTATTTGAAAAAAAATTATTTTACAAAGTTTGATTCAAAATCAAATATCAATTATTAGGGATTAGATACCACTAACATAAGACTATAGCATAAGAAATTCAATGGTTCTTATATATCATGTTATAAACAAATTCACTTATATTCTTAAAAAAAAATGAAATTTAATTCATGTATCAATTTGATATATTTGACTTTGTTGATAAACGGTAAAAGTTGGGATAAATTCAAATTTCTCTAAAATAAAGTAGTACAAGTAGGAATAAATTCAAATCTCCTCTAAAATTATTTTGAAAAAGTAGAAATATAAGTGAAATTCATTTTGGGTGAAGCTTCATCTTTTCAAAATTGATTATTGATTTTAAAGCAATGTTAGCCGAAAAAGCCATCCCGGGTCCAAGGGAGTCAAGGGACGCGTACGTCACTGCCGCACAATCCACACTCCTCAGTCCTCGGTGACAGATTTAAACACGCACTCAGGCCCTAAGAATTTACATAGAAATATTTTCTCCATTTCAAAACACATGAACTCAATAAGAACGTTTAGATTGTGCAAAATCCTATCAATTTAGTTCTCAAAATGGAGCTTCTCCGTTGCCCTACAATCTCATCATCATACATTCCCAAATTCACCACCAATGCCGAAAATTTGCTCAAAAATAAGTCAAATTTTGATAATTTGCGCATACCTTCCGTTAAATTGAGTAAAAATGGAAGCTCTTTGGCGGTGGCGATTTATGCGAGCAGTAGCGACGGAGGTGTCGAGGCCGCTACGGAGACGGTGGAGAAGCCTCCTGCAAAACAGCTTCGTTTTGAGGTGCTCGATGGCTATCCGTTGCCATTCGGTGCTACGGCGCGAGATGGTGGAGTGAATTTTTCTGTAGTTTCTGGAAATGCCATGTCAGCTACTCTCTGCTTGATTAGCCTCTCTGACTTGCCTCAAGTAAGTATTTGGTTTCTTAAGCTTGCAGTTTCAAACTTTTGCTAATTTTCGAAATTTGTTTAAATTAACAATTTACCAATTTATTCAACTTTTTGAAGAATACTATTGAGTTATAAGCACAATGTTGCCATCATTGGAAGAATTACTATGTGTTTATTAGTCTATCTGATTTTCGCACAATGTTGCTATTGTGTAAGAATTCCTATCTGTTTATTAGTCTATCTGATTTTCGCACAGTAATTAGCTCAACCTTTTGTTATTATTATGTTGTCAAAATAACTTTTTGATGAATAATTTATGAATTTTATGTTTTTAGGTAAACTAATTTCAAGGATATTGAATTATAAGCATATCTTATTTTGTTCATCCAATTTTTTTGGGTACTATTATTGAATTTAATTCTGGATATTGCAACACGTTATAGAAATTTAATGTTCAAAAATTGATATAATCGCAAATTTCTGCTTTTTTGTATCTAATTTGCAAGTAAAAGGCAAGCCACATAGCAATATATCATGAGTTGATGATTTATGGTTCCCAATCATTTTGGAATTAGTGAAAAAATCAATTTCTTTTCAGTGCAAATGAAGAATATTGGAATAGCGGGTATTGTAATTTGTTTACCTTCTCCTATACTGCAGAAGAGAGTGACTGAGCAAATCCTTTTGGACCCACTGACTAATAGGACTGGAGATGTTTGGCATGTGTTTTTGAAGGGAGATTTTCAAGATATGCTTTATGGGTACAGATTTGATGGGAAATTTTCTCCTGAGGAAGGACATTACTTTGACTCTTCTAAGATATTATTGGACCCTTACGCCAAGGTTAGTGTCCTGTAATTGTAGAGATAGTTGTCTTCCTTTCTTGTTGCATAACAAGCAGAAGATTGTTATTGGCATTGATGCATTGTCATATTTTTTGTTCGTGCAATGGTTTTTATCAGTGCCTTTTAAGTCTCATTTCAGGCTGTTATAGGCAGAGGGGAGTTTGGTGCTTTGGGACTTGAGGATGAATGTTGGTCTCCAATGGCTGGCATTGTGCCTTCTCTTACTGATAAGGTACCAAGTTCTTAGTTATGATATGACGGGAATTGGTAATGTAAGGATAAAAATTTCAAAAGATTTGGTTAATTTAGCCAGTTGAAAAACCATTAACTTCAGGTGTCAGCTGCTTGGAGTTGGTTGTAACACAGACAACTATGTTAGTAGTATGATGTTGACTTCCATTTCCTACTCATAAACCATTATTTTTATGATAGTTAGAATAGGAAGGTGTAACGAGGGCAATACCAGGCAAATATCTTGTGAAGTGCTATTCATTGATGCTTATGGCTAAATATTTTTCAAATGGAGTATGTTCATTTTACCTATGTCATTCAGTTACACCATAATAAGATGTATACTTACCTAGACATACAAGAGGTGTCATGACCATGGTTTTCTTTACCATAAGATATTCGATATTGAACTACATTTGGATACAAAGGGGATTGAGCTGGTTGACAATTAAATTGATTTTTTCAGAAATTGCACGAAGACTATAAAGAAGAATAAAAGGAGTTTTCTCTTTCAGTGGGTGGGATCTGGATTATTTTAGAGGCTTATTTTTATAGTTCATTTTGGACTCTCTGTATTCCACAAAATTCATCTGGTTCCTCTAATTGATAAGCATTAGCTTATAAAGAAATAAACAATGTGAGGAAAGTTCATTGTCTAATAGATGATGGAAAGGACATAAAAATACTTGCAATCAGATTTTTTTGGATACACTTGAGCTTGAGAGAAGATAAATTTAGTTACTTCTTCCTTGTGCTTAATTTGAGCTTTAATAGAAAGTGATGGCAAGATATAATCCATATAGCTGACCCTACATAGTGTGATAAAGGCTTATTTACTGTTGTTTCCTTGTCCATAGTTTACTTGCGACATGAAAGTAAAGAGAAGTAGAGATGGGTTTTAGACATAGGATGATTCCTATTTAACTTCTCCATTTTATGGACAAGGAAGAAATAAACAAGGAAACCAATTGTTATTCATTGACAATGAATATAATTTCCACCCACTCGAGCATAACTGGGCTAGATTGGTTAGCATTCGAAGTGATTAGAATTTTCTCTTAGATTCTTAAGTTGAGTTTCCCTACTGAATGTTGCACTTCACATGTCCTGCTCATGTATTTTAGTTGGAAAAAGTATGCAGATGCACTTACACACCTCATGCAATTGAAATGCATTGAATGTTAATTGTTTACTGGATGAAGGGAGGTTTAGTTTCCTTACCCCCCCCCCTTCTTAAATTTCGTTAGATATCTCATTGTGAAACTTGTTGACAGGGACCAGTTACTTAAACTTGTTGAAGGTAAAGTCTACCATTTGTTGGCTACTCTTAATTGATCCTATTGTGGGGAGTCTGAAAGTGGAAGTTCGAAGGGTGGGGCAGGATTAATGGCTAGTTTTTTTCCTTTGCAAGTTCCTTTGCTGTGCTGGTTTTGACTTTTAGATTTGGCGACCACTGTGTTTTGAGTACTTGCCTCCCTCTTCTAATGAGCACTTGTACATCTTTTTTGATTCCTAAGATATATAGGCAGCAAATCTATTATCTTTACCATGCAAGTATTCATATAGTGAACAGGCAAAGACTTCCTTTGACTATTGTTTCTTCTTGTTTCTGTTTTTCATTAATCAGATGGTACCAGGCTTCCCATTCTAATTTTGATGTTTGTCTCAAAACTGTTATTGCAGTTTGATTGGGAAGGTGATTTACCTTTGAAGTTTCCACAGAGAGATCTGGTAATCTATGAAATGCATGTTCGTGGATTTACAAAACACGAGTCAAGCAGAGTGGAATTTCCTGGTACTTACCTTGGTGTCATTGAGAAACTTGATTATTTGAAGGTAGAAACCAATTGAATTATATTTCAGAGTCTGATAATTTTTTGCAGAAATTAGATTTTAAGCAAACTCAGGGCTTCTTTTTAGCTTCCTAGACAATAACTAGTTCAGTCAGGCCATATATCTACTTTTTTCCCCCCCTCAAAAATGTGAATTAACTGTGGAGATCAAAGCTTCTCTGCAACCGATTTATTTATTTTTTTGGTCAGAGCTAAACCTTTTGATTGAAGTTATAAGTCATGAAAGAATCTGTGAGGCTATGATTCTCTGTTTTCATGATTTTGGATGCGATAGATAGGTTGAGACTTTTTGTCCAATACTCAACACAAAACAGCAGAAGTGAACCTTTGTAAGGTGCTTGTGGATGTTAAAGGGGTGGCCTGGTAAAATGTCTATTATGAATTTGACTCTTTCTCACACCATAATGGAGTTTCAGAACTCAATATACAATTGTTAACGCTAGGTAAGTGTCAAAATTGTGACTTGGTATCCATTACTGCATATTTTAATAATTTGCAAGAGCCAGGTAAAAGGTTTTCTTTCTTCAAGCAGATTTCACTTCCATGTCTTCTTGTCTGTGCTTGAAGGACTAGAGAGAAAACATTGACCTCCTAGATAAGCCAGATATTGCAAGTTCGAAGAATGGTTAAGTGGAAGGACTTGAAAATTGAAAATTTTATCTGGTTAATTAACAAATGCTCCTGATTTGGACCCAAAGAAATCTTATCCCTGTATGTGGTGATTGTCAATCATACTTGACCTGATAGTGTTTTGTGGCTATGAAAATCCTCAAATTGGTTCGTTTTGTTCTTTTTTATCCCCAAAATAACTCAGTAACTTTTATGAACTCGCATTACCTTGAAATAATTTTCAAAGTGGTTCAATATCACACAAACACTTCCTGTAATCACACTATTCATATAGGTAAGAGGACATTAGCATCATGTAATCCTGTTTAATTCTGAAGCAGTATCAACATAAGGTTTTAAACATATAAGCTTGCAATCTTCAAGGTAATTTCATCTGTGGCGTACTTAAAATGTTGACATTGCAAAAGTTTGAATTATGGAAATTGATGGTTTGATAGGTGGTCATTAAAATATTAAGTTGTTAAAACTTAGCAAAAATTTTTTGTCTGTTGATGTTGAACTGATAATATTAGAACTACTGTAGTTTATTAATAGAAAGAAGCACTGTATTTTAAGTTTTTGGCAATATGGCTTTGCAATTAATTTATTATTTAGAAATACGGCTTTACAATTAATTTATCTGTGCTGGACTTATGTCTGTCATTTAATGATTAAACTACAACAATAACAACTAAGCCTTTACTCTATTATGTGAGGTCAGTAATATGAATCATATCTCTCTATCACTTTTTATTAAAACAAATATTTTTACTTAAATTTAGGTAATTCATGTCATTTTCAGTAGTTTCTTTCCAAGTCTTTTTAGGTCTTCTCCTTCCCTTTTTAGTTTGAGTTAATAATTTTCCAATCTTTAAACATTGTACTGGTGCATCTAAGGGTCTCCTATGCACATGTCCAAACCACCTTAAACGTGTTTCCCTCAGTTTCTCGTTTTTTGAGACTACTTTTACTTTCTTTTTAATATGTTTATTACTTATTCTATCTAATTTAGTATGTCCACAGTCCATCTTAATTTTCTCATTTCTGCTATTCTCATTTTCTGTTCAGACTCGTAGTTACTGCCCAACACTCTGATCTATAAAGCATCGCTCATCTTATTACTGTTTTATAAAATTTTCTTTTCAATTTTAGTGGTACTTTATGCTCGCAAAGCATAGAGGATGCACTTCTTCATTTATTACAACCTGCCTGAATTCAATGTGCAATATTTTTATCAATTCCTCTATTTTTTTGGAGTATAGATCCTAATATTTAAAATTTTTAGATATATCTAATTTGTGCCGGCTAATTTTTACACTTACCCCATTGTTTCTCTTATGGTTACTAAAGTGACACTACTTATTCAGTTCTACCTCTACTTATTTTAAAACCTATTGACTCTAATGCCTCTTTCCGAGCTTCTAACTTGGTATTCACTTTTTCTCTCGTCTCATCAATCAAAACTATATCTTCTACAAATAACATACATTTAGGAATTATTGTTTGCATATGCTTCTTAAGCTTGTCTATTAGTAATGCAAAGAGATATGGACTCAAAGAGGATCTCTGATTCAAACCTATAGTATCTGGAAATTCATCTGATATATCCCTACTAGCGTCCTTACAACGTCATTATGTCTTTACACATATCTTTTATAAGTTCTATGTAAGCTACTCTAATTCCTCTCTTTTCTAATACCCGCCATCTTATATCATGATTAACTCTATCATATGCCTTTTCAAGATCAATAAATACCATATGTAAATCATGTTTTCTCTCCCTATAATGTTCACATAGTTTTCTTATTAGATGTATAGCTTCCATTATGGACCTTACATTTAATGATTGAATTAGCTTGTACAAATTCTGAATTTTATATCCAATTTAAATCTTGGCTGTCTGTTTACTTTCCATCTGTTCATTTTTATTTTCTTTTTTACTTGAAACTTAACGAAATCTGCTTGGTAGACAATTTTCTGAACCCATGTTAGTTGTATCTTAATGTTTGTTTTGCAGGAGCTTGGTATAAATTGTATAGAGTTGATGCCATGCCATGAATTCAACGAATTAGAGTACTACAGCTATAATTCCATCTTAGGCGACTACAAGTAAAAAATTTTCAACCTTCTCTGAGTATATTTAAATGCTTCATTTATAAGTATGGAAGTGCTGATTGCTGTCCGTGTTCATTAATTAGAAAAATTTTGGGGCGAGCATGAGAAATCTAGTTGTAGTGTTTCGTTTCTGCTTGTAAAATTCATTTTATCTTTAATTTGTTATTGTGTCAATCTCATGGTGTCTTTATAGCTCTTTAATTTGTTTAGAGTTGACATTTGGTCTTATGAGATTTCTTTTCCCATTTAGAGTGAATTTTTGGGGATATTCAACGGTCAATTTCTTTTCACCAATGAAAAGATACTCATCAGCTGGTAGCCATGATTTTGGTGGTGATGCCATAAAGGAATTCAAAACTCTTGTTAGAGAAGCTCATAAATGTGGAATTGAGGTGACTACCTATTTCATTTAGTAGAATATTAGATTCCTATTTATTTCTTGTTGTTTTTTTGGTTACTTTTGTTCAACAGGTTATCATGGATGTTGTTTTCAACCACACTGCTGAAGGGAATGAAAATGGTCCCATAGTATCATTTAGAGGTGTTGATAACAGTGTCTTCTATATGCTAGCACCAAAGGTAGGTGTGAGTACTACTTGGTGTACAGCTTTTATGATTTCAGAGTCCATAAGTGTGATTTTGTTTGTTGGTTCTCTCTCTATTTCAGATGCCTTTGAGTTCCTGTAAACCTGTCTATTCATATGAATATATCTGAAATGTCCAACCTGTTCATAGGATGATTAGTTTATACATTTTGTGAAAGACATACGATGACCGAGTGGAATGTTCTCTTTTTTTTTTTTGGATGATTATGGCTGTTAAAGAAAATCATTTTAAAAATGCTTCTAGCAGGTAATTGCCAACTAATGACTACCTTTTCATGCAATATCAGGTTATCAGGTATATTGTTGTTTAATCTTTCAAAATCATTGCTTGTGTCTTTTTCTGTGGATGAAATAAAAGAAGATATTGATCTTCAATCCCAGATTCCTTTTAAATCTATAGGGAGAGAGAATATCTGTGCAAGTCTAACTTCTTTTTCACTTGTCTATTTTCCTTGGCTAAATCTGTCAAATCAGTGTGCTCAGTTGCATCTGCGAGGGAACATTATCCTTTTTAGGAGTCCATCAAAGCTTAATGAGTAGATAACATTATTTTCTGTTGGCATATTAAACTAAGCTTCATCAAATTTATACATTCTTATTTGAGTTTAGAAGTTACATATAATTAAGTTTTTGTAATTTTCCTTGGGTTGGAGTAGGCAGTTTATTAAATTCCTAATTTAATGTTTCCAATTTTCTTAGTTGTGCAGGTTATAAATGACAAATGTTATGCTGTATTTAATCTGAGGAGAGTAAACTGAAAAATTATCATTATTGACAATTTCTGATTTATAAAATTATTGTGATAGGATGTGAATTTGTTCCCCTCTTTGTCACATACTTTTTGTGTTAAAATTTTTTCACTTCTGAACTTTTAAAATCCTATCTTAGGCCAACTTTTTAAAATGATGTACTAATGTTTGATCTTTGTTACTGAAGAAATAGCTTGATGGCTTTTATTTATGCATTCTGATTTAATATTGAGTAGCTTTCAGGGGGAGTTTTATAATTACTCGGGGTGTGGAAACACTTTCAATTGCAATCATCCTGTCGTTCGTCAATTCATCTTGGATTGCCTGAGGTAGATTTACTAGGAATTACTCCTTATATGTCTACATGACCTGCAAAGTGTTATGATGGATATAAAACAATCACTCGATTGAACATTTGCACCCTTTAATTTGTCTCAGTTCTGTTTATTTGTGAATTTTCCGGTAGTCATTGCCTTGTGCTCCAAGTTTGTAATCAATTAATGCACAATTGGAAAATGGAATAAATGAAAGTGGGTGATATTTCTCTTCTATCCTGAGAAGAGATTTTGTTTATGTACTTTGGTTAAATATATTTGTACTTTTCTCAGGTGTTGATTTATTTTCTTTATTTGTTGCGGGTGGAGGGCATATATATTAAGCTTCATTAGTTGACGGGAAAATACCCTCTTTTTTTTTTTCTTTTTGTGTTATTGGTTGGAAGTCTGCTATTGAAGGTTGTGTCATGTACATATGAACTCGAACTGAGAGTTGAAGAAAGAAGGATAAGAAGGTTATTTAGCCAATCCAACTATGTTACACCCCAACACACTCGTGTGTCAACACGACACAACAAGATTGTGGGTGTGGGATAAATATCTGATACAGTCAATTATTTGGGTGTGTTGACTACCAAAGAAAGGGATGGAGGAAAATACTAATATTGAATGTTAGACAAAGGATGGAAAGATTTTGAGGACTAGAGGTTTAGAAAAAGGGATTTTGTAAAGTAAGTAAATCATCAATAGGAAAAGTAGATAGAGTAGATAAAAGATTGAGAATAGATAAAGACGAAGTATTTAGGCATAATAAATCAGTTAGTTAGATAGGGCCAAGTACTTAAGTTGCTTATTATGTGTTCCTTTTGATATACATTTAAAATGAATAGATTTAAATTTCAAATGGGAGGGAAGACTTTAAAAACTAAAGGTGACATTTTTTGGATTAACAAAAATTTTTGAATAATAAAAAATTAGGTATGTTAATTGACATATATGCAGTACCCACATACCCGTGTTCATGTTCAGATCCATACTCTGTATCCTAAATTTTAGAAATTAGAAAATCTGACACCTAGACCCATATCTTATCTGATACTTCGTACTCAAGTCCGGTTAGCATGCAATCCAGGGAGTGGGATCAAGCTTTTGAAAGTGCATTATGCAGGCCAGTTTGAAAGCATTTCCTTTTTCGACTTCTTTCCTGTGCAAGTAGGAAGGTTAGCAAAGCAAGATTGGAGCAAGAACAAGATGAATGAATGGGGTGCCACAGTGTGATAATTTACATAGATTAATCTCCAGACATTGGCTTATGAAAAGCTAGCCTGTCACATCTCTTTAAGAGCATGCCCCGGGAACAGAGCAAAAAAGAAGCTCTTTATTTATCCATTTTGTTTCTCATCTATTTGTTTGTTTATTGTCTATAACTCTTTTCTTTTCCACTTTCTTTGGAGTGCTATTTTTTTATGTTGCTGGGGGTAGTGGGAAACCCATTGACTATTCTGGGCCTTATATCGTTTTGATTTGCCCCCTCTTTCAACAGATACTGGGTAACAGAAATGCACATAGATGGCTTTCGCTTTGATCTTGCTTCTATCCTGACACGATGTAGCAGGTAGTCCGATATACCCTAATCTAATGCTGGCTTTACTTGGAGAGAATTGAGATTATGCACTTCCTTGCCCACATATTTGTCCAGCCTTTGGGATGCAGCTAATGTGTATGGAAACTCAGTCGAGGGTGACAATGTGACTACTGGTACTCCTCTGAGTAGCCCACCATTGATTGATATGATTAGCAATGACCCAGTACTACGTGGAACCAAGGTTTGTTACTGATTTTTTGTTTTTTATCCTTCTTTGGAAGTTTAAGCTTTGTCTTTGGAAGCTCAGTTATGTATTTGAACAATTATCAACTGTATGTTGAGATTAATGGAACATAGAAATACCCTGTTTATTGAATTTCAGGCTCTGTCCAACTTAAATTGGCCATTACTTTCTTACTCCATAGGGCGTTATCTGAAGCTAGAAGATTTTCTGATTGACTGAAAAGAAATCAAATTTTTCTTCTTTTTGTTCTTATGCTAATTTTGTGTTTCTGCATGGTGTTTTTTCCTGCTAATAAGTTGAGATGTCTGACCTTCAGAATTTGCAAGTTCTAACACTAGTATCTTCCTCTTTACTTTTTCAGCTGATAGCTGAAGCATGGGACTGTGGAGGACTTTACCAAGTTGGAACATTTCCTCATTGGGGCCTATGGTCGGAGTGGAATGGGAAGGTCAGTTAGTTGGATAGCATGTTGCTTATCACCAAAGATATGGACTAGTTAAAAATAGTGAGATTATGATTATACTTATGATATGGACTGTATATTATCAGTTTGGCTGGTTGAAAATAGTGAGAATATGATTATGCTTATGGTATAGTTGCCTTTATTTTCTCATTCCATTAGTAAATAAGGCATCCATTGAAAAAGAATAGATGTGGCATGCAAGAGCAACAATTAACAATGAATTGCATGTTAATCTAACTTCAGCTCTTTAACATGTTTGAGTTCTGTTTTGGAACCACAATTCATGTAAATGAGGTACTTCTGAAGCTCTTTAGCCCTCAATATTCAGAGCTAAGGTCGAGTGATGAACAAATAATAGCATATGAGGACTCTGGACTTGTAAGAGAATGAACCGAGTTCTCCCCTGGCATAGATGAATCCAAATTGATATACGAGAACTTAAAATTTTTGACAGTTTTGCTGCTGATGCAATGTCAAAATTTTTATTTTTTGGTGGTATCTTTCGGATTGCAATAAGTAAATTACATAGATTGAATAATATTTCTCTTGTTTTTAACAGTGAATATTTTTGTGATATAAAGGCCAAAAGTGTTAGACAGCTTAAAATGATCCCATAACTTTCTATGTTTCAGATATCGTCAGGTCTTTGTAGTAGCTTCTAGATGTCCACAGCTATAATTAGGAAACCCAATATTTTGTTTGGCCTAGTACCCTACCATGTTCTAGTTGTTATTGGATAGGGGCTTTCGTTGGCATTTTAAATTTCCTCTTTTTCTTTATTCATCTATTTTTTTCAACGTTTAGCTCTTGAGGAAATGTCACCCATTTAGAGCGTAATTTTATTTATTTATTTTTTTTAGTACCGTGATATTGTGCGGCAGTTCATAAAAGGTACAGATGGATTTTCGGGGGCTTTTGCTGAATGTCTTTGTGGAAGCCCTAATTTATATCAGGTATGTTATTTTGGGATTGTTTTGTCTCCCTATAGTGGTTCTTCTAGCCACTAGAAGCAACTGTTAATGTTAACCTTTATACTATTTATATATTTATTTATTTTTTAATATTCGAGGTTTTTTGTTTACATGTTTCTTGGAGACCATAAATGTTGTAAGTGCAGAGATACAACAATAATTTATTCCACTATGTGGGGTCGGTTATATGGATAGTATCTAGCCCATTGCATTCTATTTATGTGATCTAAAATATAATCAATATCATTAGATCTAACAATATTTTATGCTAGCTATTGATCTAACACAACCCCTCATATATCTGGAGTTGGGACTGGACATGCTAAAAATTCAGTAACTGCACAGATACATCTTGAAATATTCAGTGTGTGTGTGTGTGTGCATGTGTGTACATACATATATATATATATATATATATATATATATGTTGCTACATCTTGATCACTACCCATTGATGTTATTTATTTTGAAATAGGAAGGGGGAAGAAAACCCTGGAGCAGTATCAACTTTGTCTGTGCACATGATGGCTTTACTTTGGCTGATTTGGTGACGTATAATAATAAACACAACTTGGCGAATGGAGAAGATAATAAAGATGGGGAGAATCATAATAATAGTTGGAATTGCGGTCAGGTATATATCTTCTGTTATGTTTTTCACCCATACTCCACTCTATTTCTGTCATAGTTTACATTAAGATGAACTGGACATGTCTACATGATATCATATGAGGCTACCTGCATGTTCAAGGCTCTTGTATTCCGTCATGCATGCAAGTTAATTGTATATGGTGCAAGTGAGGACAGCCTTGTATGATCCATGGTTCACCTTGTATATGTTGGATCCACGATCCAAAAGTGTTAGTGAGATTTCTGATGACAAAAAAGCGAGGGAATGGTTATATGATCCATGGTTCACCTAAATGGGAGTATCTATAGGTCGACAGGCAGCATTACAAGTTTCAGCCAAGAGATCCAATGTATACTTTCGTTGGGAAATAAAAAGTCCCTGCTTAGAATAAGAGACTTCAATGCCCAAAAAGTATTTTTTAGAACTCAAGTCCTTCATCTCAAATTCCTTAGTCAAATAGCTTTGAAGCTTCTCTATATCACCAGGATTACTACCAGTAATTATCATGTCATCAACATAAACAATAAGCAAGGTAATATCATTATGATTTCTTTTATAGAACAAAGTGTGAGCTGCCAAAGCTTGCTTAAATCTGTACTCCCTCATTGCATGGCTCAACCTGTGCTTAAATCTGTACTCCCTCATTGCATGGCTCAACCTGTCAAACCATGCTCTTGGTAATTGTTTCTATCCATACAATTGCTTTTTCAGTTTGCACATCTTACCTCCCTTTGATGTAAACCCTGGAGGAGGATCCATAAACACCTCCCCTGCCATATCACCATGAAAAATGGTATCTTTTACGTCAAATTGTTTTAGTGGCCACCTCAAATTAACTACAAGCGATATTATGACCTGAACAGTATTCATGTTGGTCACAGGAGCAAAGATCTATTGATAGTCAATGCCATGAGTTTAACTATAACCTTTTGCAACTAACCCAGCCTCAACTATCTCATCTGAATTGTACTTAATTGCGAACACCCATTTGCATCCCACTGTCTTTTTTCCCCGAAGGTAATTCAACCATTTTCCAAGTAGAGTTCTTTTGAAGAGCCTTCATTTCATCTACTGTAGCAGCCTTCAACTTAGGGCTTGTTTGGTTGATAGGGAAACTAAGCTTGGAAATTAATTTATTTCCTTTCCTTGTTTGTTTTGGTTTTTTAAATTTTTTGGGAAAATAATTAGATTCTTGAAAACAAAGAAAATAAGTGCAACATTTTAGGATTTTGAATCCTCACTAAAAGTTGTTATTCTTATTATTTGTCCTAAAATTTTAGTCTAGACAAACATATTTCTAACTTCCAATCTTCTCTCATTTGATTTCATCCTAAATGAGAGTATATTCTTTTTTTCACCCTTCAATTTTGCTACTAAATTATTAATATCATCGTTGTTGTTCCTTTTCTATGAAAATATAAGTTTATTTGTACCTCTGTTATTGGAACCACATTCTTCATATTTTTCTTCATATTTATATTTCTTTAATTTTCTTTATCCTTTTTAATTTTCATTATTTATTAGTATAGACACTTATTGTGGCGGTACGAATAAATAAAATATTTATTAACTATAAAAATATATTTATAACTAGAATTATTATAAAATTAGTATTATTTCTTTTGAGTTTAAATACTGTTATATTGCAGTTGATAAAATTAAGAAATGTTAAATTATACGTCTTCCGTATCAAAAAAAAAAAAGTTCACTTTTGATTTAGTACAACTCTTTTAAAGTTATAAGGTGCAACACATTTAATGTATAATTAAATGTATAATTTTACATTTTTATCTTTATTTTTTAGTTTAGGTTATACATTATCATTATTAGTAATGGTAATACAAGAATTTCATACCAAAATGGTTTTTTTTTTTCGGATCAACATCAATATCAACATCACCTTTATCCCAAATTAGTTGGGGTCGGCGATTGATGAACCCAAAGAAAAAAGCAAGGAGAATAAATAGTTATAAAATGAAATAGAAAAATAAAGGGAAAAGGGCTAGAACTAGAAATGGCAGTCGCAAACATAAGAATTTTGCTCTTCTATCACGCTAATAGCTTTCCTCCACTCTATCCTAAGACAAACTGTACGCCAATCTATTTCCCACTCTCCTAAATCTTGTTTTACTACTTTCCCTCACGTAAGTTTCGGCCGACCTCTCTTTTTCTTCCTGTCATGCTCTTTTTAACAACTTTCTGTTCTTACCGAAGCATCTAGGGGTCTTCGAAGAATATGCCCAAACCATCTCAATTTATGTTCTCTCATTTTTTCTTCCGCCGGTGCTACTCCAACTTTTCGTCGAATATCCTCATTTCTTATCTCATCCGTCATTGTCTTATCACACATCCACCTTAACATTCTCATTTCTGCTACTCCCAACTTATGCTCATGTTGCCTTTGTGCTGGCCCACATTCAGCTCTGTATAGCATTGCCGATCTTATTATTGTTCTATATAATTTTTCTTTTAACCTAAGTGGGATTTTGCGGTCACACAAGAACCTTGATGCATTGTGCCATTTCCTCCAACCTGCTCTGATTTATGGCTTACATCTTCATCAATCTCTCTCCCCTTGGTGCAGTATTGATCCCAGATATCTAAAAGCATCTTTCCTGGGTACCTCCTATCCGAGTGTACTCACGACATCTTCGTCTACTCGTCTTGTCGTGTCGTACTCACATTTCATGTACTCGGTCTTACTTCGACTTAACGTAAATCCTTTTGACTTCAACGTGCTTCTCCATATATCTAATTTAGTTTCTACCTATGCCCTGGTCTCATCAATAAGCACGATATCATCTGCAAATAACATATACCACGGCACCTCATCTTGAATATTCTTTGTTAACTCGTCCATAACTAGGGCAAAAAGATAAGGATTAACTAGGGCAGCAGTCATGACAACCTCAGCCTAGAAACATTTAGGAACATGCATAGTCAGAATGAAAACTTCAATTGGATATCAAAATTAGTGAGATTCATTTTATAATATTGAGGAATAATATGTATGACATCACTCTTGGATTTCATTAAGTATACCCAACTTACTCTAGTACATCCATCAATAAAAGTCAAAATATTTATTACTTGATTAAAACTAACTTTAAAAAAAAAGGAACACAAAAAACCCCACGCATAAATATGAACACATAAAAAAGGAACAGTACTTTATTAAAACTAACTTTAAAAGGAACACTATGGTTTTTAGCATAAATGCAATGTTCACGCCTTAAACTAGAAACAGGAACATTGCAAAAACAAATGAGAAAACAGACATTCAAAGTAAGAAAAAGAGGATGTCTTAAATGACAATGCCATAGAAGAATTTTCTCTCTATCGGATATATTTCTTTACTTGGAAACCATGGGTAGTTTCTTGTATCAATTCTCAATCACCCTCCAAATAGTATAGGCCTCCTCTTTCCTTACCAGTGCCAATTGTCATCTTTGTAAGATTGTCCTAAAAGACACAATGAGTGGAATAAAATGTTACAAAACAATTTACCTTTTACGTAATCTTGGTAATGGAAAGAAGACTATTTGTAAGTTTAGGTGCAACTAAGATAGATGACATAGAGAATTCTAGAGAAAATGAAATAGTTCCAGCTCCCGTAATTTATATCCCATTAGCAACCTGAACAGACTTAATATTTGGAGGCGTTAGAGACTCAATTATGGATGAATTACTAATCGTATGATCAGTGGCCCCCAAATCAATAACCCAAGCGTTGGAACCAGTTGAAATAGAATACAAACTACAATTGCATTCAAGAATATACATGAGAAGCAGAAGAGGAGGTAGCACGAGAGAGAGCAATCTGTGTAGATTTCTGAGAGAAATAAGTGTAGATTTCTTATGTTTTCTCTCAGCATGGGTAGGTTTATACCACTCTCAATAACCATGCTTCTTCCAGGAAACATTACTGCATGTGTATCTTAGGGTAATAAGTGCAAAAATGACGTTGACGGACTGTGGAATCTGCAGAAGCCTGATTAGAGGTGCTCTTCCAGGCTGCTAGAGCTGAAACCCCAAGAAGATGACATAGAGAATCCGTAGGAGCCTATTCACATAATCCTCTCTTTTGGACTGCTAGAGCTGAACTTCTGTCCCCATGGCAACTTGTCTTTGCACTTGTCAACAAACTTGTGAATAGGCTTCCTCGAGACTTGGTAAAGGAGAGGCAGCCAGAAGACAGCTAATAACTTGATCTAAATTATGATCAAGATTTGCAATATGCTTCCCTTGTTTCTCAATATCGATAGCACATGTCATATCATTCAGCCTTCATCAAGTGCCAAGATTGAATTTGACTCATTACAATACTTTGAGAGAGTTAATCCAATATAGAAAATTGAATACCACAATTCAATTGAGGCATAGAAGCATTTTGAAAAAATTGGTATTGTATGGCTCACAAATCTAATTTAATTTAATTATGAAAACTAAGAAAAATGTCTAATCAATAGAGAAAGTGAAGTGGCACTTTTATATAAGAATAAAGAAGATATATAAAATTGTGTAAATTATAAGGGTACTAAATTAATTAGTCATACTATGAAACTATGGGAAAGAATAATAGAAAAAAATGTTAAGAAAAGAGAATAGTGTGATAAAAAATCAATTTGGTTTCAAGCAAGGTAGGCTTACAATAAAAGCTATACATCTAATAAGAAGATTATGTGAGTGTTATAGGGAGAGAAAATAAGATTTACATGTTATTTATTGATTTTGAAAGGCATGTGATTGAGTTAATCAGGATATAATGTGATGGATATTAGAAAAGAGAGGGGTAAAAGTAGTTTATAAGGAAGTTATAAAATATACGTATAAAGATATAACGTGTAAGGATGCCGGTAGAGATAGTAGGTGAATTCTCAAATACTATAGGTTTGCATCAGGAATTCTCTTTGAGCCCATGTCTTTTTGCCCTAGTAAAAATGAAGCATCTGTAGAAAACAGTTTTATGAATGTATGTTATTTAGAGATAACATAATTTTGATTGATGAGACGAGGAGTAAATGCCAAGTTAGAAGCTTAGAGGAAGGTATGAGAATCGAAAAGTTTTGAGATAAATAGAGGTAAAACTGAATATATAGAGTATCATTTTAATAATAATAGGAGAAGCATTAGGATAAGTGTGAAAATTGGAGAGCACAAATTTGATATGTCTAAAAACTTTAAATGTTTATGATCTATTCTCCGAAAAAAAAAGAAAATTAATAAGATGTTATACATAGAATTCAGGCAAGTTGGAACAAATGGAAAAGTGCATCTTTTATATTTTGTGGTCATAAAGTACTACTGAAATTGAAAGGAAAATTTTATAGAACACCCATAGGACTAGTGATGTTTATGGATGTTTTATAATTTTTTATTCCAATTTCAAAGTGTTGAGGCGCTAACTATAAATATAAATACAAAATGTGGATAGCAGAAATGAGAATGTTGAGATGGATGCGTGGACACACTAGACTAGATAGAATAATAGAAAGAAAGTAGGGATAGCCCCTATAGATGAGAAAATCAGAGATACATACTTAAAGTGGTTTGGACATGTGCATAGGTGACTCTTGCATGCACCAGTACGGCGCAAAGAAAATAAAGAATTATTAATTCAAATTAAAATAGAATGTAGAAGGCCTAAAAAGACTTAGAAAAAAAACTATTAGAAAAGACACGAGTTATCTAAAGTTAAATGTAAATATGTCTCAATAGAACACAATGGCATGATATGATTCATATAGCTAACCCCACAAAATGGTATAAAGACTTAGTCGTTGTATGGTACTTTGAGAGATGTCGGCCACCTTGACTTAATTGCAAATTTTTTTTCATCAATTCATAAGTCGGAGAAGAGTTAGAGACATCAAGATACCTACTTTTGACTGCATCTTAAATCTCTTTACCTGTTCCACCCTGTACTAAGTCCTGGAATTAATGAACCAAGACTTGAGAAGTGCATCTTAATCTTCCCATTCATCATTGCGAGTATCATCTTTTGTGGTTGCAACCTTTTCCTTGTAATATACCCATCCTCTTTCAGCCAGCAATATGCACCTCCAAAATCTTGGACTGAACACAATAATTGGTTCCATCAAATTTAATATGGACTAGTGATGAGGTTTCATGAATGGCCATAGTGGAAAATTTTTTGTTTTCAGAAATCTCATCATCACTTTTCGTAGAGATGTTTTGCGGCTATATGATGGCTAGGGTTAGAAAATGATACCAAATTGAAAAATGATTGAATACTTCATTTTGTATACTTCAAGTTATACATACCTATCAGAGGCAGGTCATCTATACATATCTATGTAGATATAGACTTTAAAGAGATAGATGTAGACTAGAAAATAATAGAGCTATATGTACACTCAGCTTTATCTATGCTAACTATTTGATATGTGGATGCAGGAAGGAGAGTTTGCTAGTATTTCTGTGAAGAAATTGAGGAAACGGCAGATGCGAAATTTCTTCCTCTGTCTCATGGTTTCCCAAGTAAGACATTCTTTTAAGCTTTCCTAAGGAATGGTTAAGTTCTTTGTTTTGCTTACCTTATGTTTCAGAGGCCAATGATCAACCTGTTGTTATTCGTTGAAGAACCCTAGTTCTGAGTGTTAGGGGATTTCTCTGTTATACAACACTGAACCAAAATTTGTACCATGCTCGAGTTGCCCTACTTGTCTATACCACTTCTTATATGGATTGTCAAGTATGATTTATCATTCTCTTCTTTCCCAGGGTGTTCCCATGATCCATATGGGTGATGAGTATGGCCATACAAAAGGAGGAAACAACAACACTTATTGCAATGACAACTATGTAGTGTACTAAATCTCATTAAAAACTTAAATTTGTGATTACATTGAATTTGGGTGACCCAACCGTGACTTTGGCTGCAGATCAATTATTTCCGGTGGGATAAAAAGGAAGAATACTCATCAAATTTTTTCAGATTTTGCTGCCTCGTGACCAAGTTTCGCCAGTAAGTGTGAATCCGTTCACTAGGTTTCTAAAACTGTATACTGCATTATTAAAACTAGCTGACATCAACTCATTTTGTTCTTTGGATTTTGGTAGTGAATGTGAGTCGCTAGGCTTGAATGACTTTCCAACAGCAGAGCGCTTGCAATGGCATGGTCATGCTCCTGGAATACCAGATTGGTCAGAAATGAGCCGATTTGTTGCTTTTACACTGGTTTGTGTTCTCTTTTATCACAAATAGATCCTTTCACCACATAAACTTGTGCATAGTAATATTGTTACTTGTTAAAATTTGAATCCTCTCTCTTTGTATTCTGTGTGAAAAAGATGTGGTTCGCTTGAGTCCCTCAATTTTGGAGCTTGAGTTCTGCATTGAGTCCCTCAATATTGTTACTCTGATAGCAATTAACCAACCATGGAGTTATAGCTTCTGCTGTAAAAAAATTGGTGTCGTTATATTCAAATTAAAACATGAGAATAATATTGAACCACATTAATGTTGTAGAACTAACGAGGTGAAGTGGTATTTATGGCTTTTAGTGGCTTTACTAACTTAATAGTTGTAATAATAAGTACTATAAAAGTAAGAATCCCATTATAATACCAATTTATAACTTGGCAAAATGGATTAGGAATGCAAGCTTCTTCTTCTGTTACTTTGTGTAAATTTGGACATATTCTAGTTTTAGTTTTGCATATTAATGACTAAAATATCAATTCACAGAATATGAATGGCTTCAAGTTTTCATGAAAGAAAATTTGTTTCAATCATGTCCCTAGGCAATAGTCTGTCTATTCTTGTAAGTGTTTGCTTTTAACTAATTTCAAATCTTTGTTGAGTTTCGCTTGAGTTGTATAACTGTTTTGGAATATTGGTTTTCCTGCTTCATTCATGCTATAATTTGCGTAGATCATCCTACCAATGGAGTTAATATTAAGGTTTGTATGATTTTAAGCAGATAGACTCGATCAAAGGAGAACTCTATGTTGCCTTCAATGCAAGCCATTTACCTGTCACCATTACCTTGCCAGAAAGGCTAGGTTATAGGTGGGAGCCCTTGGTCGACACTGCAAAGCCTGCACCATTTGACTTCCTCTCAATTGATCTTCCCGAGAGAGAGATTGCAATCAAACAGTATTCTCATTTTCTTGATTCCAATTTATACCCCATGCTTAGTTATTCTTCCATTATTTTGTTACTATCTCCGGATAATGCTTGAACAAGTCCCTTTAGGCTCAGTGTTAAGTAGAAATGATGATAAATTTAGATGCACTGTATGTAACTCTGTATACTGATAAATTTTTGACTAGGCCCAAACTATGTGGTCTTGGTTTAACTTCCCTCTGATCTCCAGTATGATTTCTGAGTCTCTGAGTTAAAGAGAGAAACAATCTAGCAGATAAGTAATGTAGACTTTATTGAGAAAATAAATGTTGTGATTCAGAGAATGGCTTTGTAAGTAGTTTTAGTCCTGGTGAACAAACCTAGAACCGATTGGCCATTTTGCATATAGTTAGAACCGTATATCGATTAACTTTTCATTCCTATACAAATAAAACCCTAAGATGTTGCGATTTCTCTATTTAGCGAAAGTGATTGATTTTAGAAATAATATCATTTACCATCCTCACCGTTTTGTAGTATATCAAATTAAATTTCACAATTTGAAAAAATATAAATCAACATAACTGGAGGGCGTAAAAGACAAAAAAAATCTTCAGAAAATTTGATATAATTTTTAAAAATTTATTAAATTTTTAAAAAGACAAACAAAAAAAATTAAAAATAAAAATTTAATAAAATTATTTAAACTATATAATGAAAATTTTCAAACTAAAAAAATTAAATTTAAAAATGAAAATTTAATAAAATTTAAAGACGAAGAAGACATAAAAAATTTTGAGTTTAAAAAAAAAATTTATATTTCGTCTTTTTAAAATAATTTTTTTAATAAAATTGTACATAATTTTATTAAATTTTTGTGTTTAAATTTCGTCTTTTTTGTCTTTTTAAAAATTTAATAAATTTTTTTAAAGTATATCAATTTTTTTGATATCTTTTTTTCTTTAAATTTTATTAAATTTTCATCTTTAAATTTTGTCTTTTTAATTTAACAAATTTTATTATATAGTTTAAATAATTTTATTAAATTTTTGTCTTTAACTTTTTTTTGTCTTTTTAAAAATTTAATTAAAAATTTTAAACTATATTAAATTTTCTAAAGACTTTTTTTTGTCTTTTTGTGCCCTCCAATTAGGTTGACTAATAGTCAAGGGGGGCGATTGATATTTTTTCAAATTAAGGAGTTTGATTTGATATATTACAAAACTACGAGAATGGTAAATAATATTATCTCTTGATTTTATAGTTGAGAAAGTAATAACTTATCTTTCCTTCACAAATAAGATCGATTTTGTATTTAAGAAAGTAGTAACTGTCATTTCTACACAAATAAAACTTTAGGATGTTGAGGTTTCTCTATTTAGCTAAAGCATCGATTTTGTAGTTGAAAAATTATTACTAGGTGTGGTAGTCAAAATCCGTTGTAATTTTTTTTTTGACAATACATAACTTTGTTATAATATGTTTGAAAAATTAAGAATTACGTGCATTACAACAATATCATAATCGATACCAGAAAGACCGTTCACAATATTTTGAGGAATGGATTCAAAACACACTATAGAATTAGGAGTTACAACTAGAGATTGGAATGAAAATATCCTATTGGCTTGGGTAGAGCAAGAGAATATAAAGGGCGATGTCAAGGGCTCCTTCTTCCTTCTTTTTAAACTCTAATTTGTATTTTTTAGAGAGAAATATTTGATCAAATATAGAATAAGATTCACTTTGTATCATAGTTGTCAGAATCCCGATCCGATCCCACCGATTCTACGATTTTACGATCCTAACTTACTAAAACGATCCCGATTCTAATTACGATTCTACCTTATTATATAAATAAAATATAATTAAATTTACTCAAAAAAAACTTTCTATATCTAATTAAAATTAAGATATACACTAATATAAATAATTTAATTGGTTTGATCATACTTTTATTAGATTTTAACAAAAAATAAATAAATTGGACATAAATACCCTTCGACTGCGCCAACAACTAAAATATTGAAAAAATCATATAAAATATTATAAGAAATAAAAATTGAAATAAAATCATTTAATTATAAACTATACATGAATTTTCTATATATCCATTCATATATTGATTAATAATTATTTTAAAAAGAATTTATAAATTATATTTTCTCATTTTTTGTAAAATCTTACGATTCTACGATCCGATTCCACCGATCCGATTCTGCTACCCTAAATCGATTCTGTGTAGAATCCCGATTTTATAAACTATGCTTTGTATCATATATAAGGGATTCCTCGATTCAAACCGAAAAAGCAATGTCACTCGATCATTATCAAATTGATTGCAATCTTTTTTTGTATGTGAAAATCCCATCAGAGCGCCTTCTACTTTTAAGAGGCCATGAACTAAACCTAACCATAGCAAAATTAAAATAGTGAATATCAATATAGAATCAAGCAAACTCTAAGGTGTGGTGAATATATATTTTTTCAAAACCAGGATAACATGTTTTATTAATGAAGAAAAGCAAAATCTGCATAGAGTAAAACATTAACAAACGCTCCTAATATCTATAAAAGTAATGATAGAGATAGTGACAAATTATAGTGACTTTGTATAGTGACTTATGTGGCAATCATGAAAAGACAAAATCATCAATTCATTCTCATTCCAAAACACAAATAAATTTTGTCTTTTCATGGTTGCCACGTCAATCACTATATAAAGTCACTATAATTTGTCATTATCTCAATCATTACTCTATCTATAAAATTTCTCTTTAACAACACTTATTTTATGCTAAATTCCAAGTTTTCTTGTGTTATTAGAACTTAATTTGTTGTCAAAATAATCTCCATTTCCAATATTGTTGCTGAAGTATTACGAGTTTGTTTCCTAAATAACCTTCCTTTCCAAAAATTTTGCTAAACTATCAAAAATCCAAATCAATTTACTTTTGTGTTACTTTCATTGTCAATAAACTAAAACTATGTCACCTAGATGTAATAGTAAAGGGAAATCCCTATCACGGCCATTTGACAAAACACGAAAGAGAAAAAAAAATTTGATTCTTAAGTGGTCTTAGCAAATCCACAACTCACCTCTACTAGCACCTCAAGGTTGTCATAATGTGTGATACTTGATCTTTGTATCCCTAGTCTTGAAGACCCTTGATCCCATGAACATGTCATCATCCCTTAGCTACATTATAATATTGTATCCTATGGTATAGCCACTCCAAAGATAGTAAAGTGCACTAATAGAAGCCTCCCCATCTGTTTGGTCTATATTACTATGTCTTAATAAGGATTGAATTTTTTTTGCAAATAAGAAAATCCTATCATCATCCATATTGCAGAGGATCCATAATATCACTCATCACTGAGGGACAAACTTTAGATTTTTTTTTTTTTTTTGCAATTTTCTACATACCACATAAGATCCACATTTAATGGAGCATATAAGTGATCAAGAGAGCAATGGCATTTGTGATGTCTAGAAAGTCCTCAAGCACAAGCACAAGCACTATATTATGGTTCATAGTTGGCATTGGTTATTAGGAAGATTTTATTTTTAGAAATTAGATAGTATTGACTATGCACAGATCATAAGACTCAATAAGTAAAGGAGAATCTTTATCGAGAAGATTGCTGTGGCCAAATGGATAGGTCAAGAATTCTCAAGGGCTTTGAAGGAAGAGAATTTTGATGATTTTTATGGTTTTTATGAAGGGCCAATGAAAATTAATGTTTGGAGGTGATGAACATTTTGAGGGAGGAAGAATGAGAGAGCTCTAGGAAGAATTGCTAGTAGTGGGCACAAGGGATAGTAGAAACAACAAGAGAAATGAGTTCGGTACAATAATGAGTTACAAGGTTTATGAGGAGCAATTACTTAGTAATTAGTATCTACAGATTAATTGAAAGTGACACCTAGGAACTTTAAAGTAGTGGAGTATGAATGGTGTACTAGAACGCATTTAATGGCTTACTTGCAATAAAAGTAGTTGTAAGTAAAATTGATTTTGATTTGTAATACTTTAGCAATGTTTGGGAATGGAGACAATTTTGACAACAAATTTGAAGTATTACAAATCTAAATCAATTTCACGTATAACTACTTTTATTGCAAGTAAGCCATTAAATGCGTTCCAGTACACCATTCATGCTCCAAGAGGCGTGCCCATACTAATGGTCATATTTTTTTAGGCATTAATTTCAGTTACTAAGTGTCCCTCTCAATCAATATGTAGATATTGAGTAATTCCTCCTCACCAGCTATGGAGCTCATTGGTGTATTGGACTTATTTCTCTCACTATCTCTGCCACCCCTTCGGCCACTGCTGCCAGTTCTTTTAGGAGGTCTACCATTCTCCCTCCCTCATCACCTTCAAACATCAAGCTTTATTGGCCCTTCACCAAAATCATGAAAATTATCAAAATTCTCTCTCTCTAAGCCCTTGTCAGAATTCTTGGCCAACCCATTTGGCCCCAATAATATTCTCAATAAAGATTCTCGTTTGCTTCTTGAGCCTTGTGATTTGTGCATGGTCAATATAACCTAATTTCTGAAAATAAAAATTTCTTGTTACTTATGCCAACTGCAAACCATAATACAATTCATCTATGTTTAAGGACTTCCTTGACATCGCAAATGCCTATCAATTGCTCTCTTGATCAATCATATGTTCAATTAAACATGAATCTTATATGGTGCGTACAAAATTACACTAAAATTCTAAATTTTATCCTCTCAGTGATGAGATCTTTTTATTTGCAAAGAAAATTCGATCCCTATATGACCTAGTGATATAGATTAAGTGGTTTCTAGTGATGCACTTTGAGGAGTGCCTACACCAGTGGATACAACACCGATAATGTATTGGGCTATGATGATGTGTTCGTGGGCTCAAGTTTTCAAGAATAGGGATCAAAGAATGGAGGCAATTTTATAGGCTTTTATGCAATATAGCAACCTTGAGGTATTGATGGAGGTGTAATATAGGTTTGCTGAGGCTATAATAGGAATCGTATTTTTTTCTTTTTCTGGTTAAATGGCTATGCAGGGAATTTCCCTTGCTACTATATCCAGGTGACATAGTTTGGCTTGTATGACAATGAAAATAGTACAGAAAGAAATTGATTTGGATTTGTGATTGTTCAACAAAATTTTTGAACAGGAAGGTTATTCGGGCAACAAACTCTATTGGAACCTTCTCTAACTTAAGATAGATCTTCTAAACTCCTTTTGGATTTGGATTTAGATAACACCATTGACACATATGTACTTTAAACATGATGGACATGCGCTTTACTTTCTCGCACATATAGTAGACAGTAACCATTAGTGTACACTTCCTAATTTTGGTTTAGGAAGGATGATCCTTTGACATGTTCAGCAAACAAAGCCACTTCTTTAACTCATATTGTTTGAAATATTTTTCAAGATCTTAATGTGCTCAACTAAATAAAGGAAGAGTAATTGCCTTAAAGAATAGATATTGGTCTTATTCTGACCTCATAGCAAACAACTCCTTTTTGTAACAATTCTTCATTTTAGTAACCTACCTAAGGTAGTCAAATGTTGTTCGTAAACTAGCCAGGCAACAACGAAATATTTGAGAATGAAATTCCTGACTTTATGCTAAAATAGTTTTAAATTAATTGTTTTTATACATTTTATTTTTCTTCATAAACATTTAGTACTCCATACATGAATATTAGCTTGAATTAATTTTATCCAGCAATATTTGGTAGTCTCTTTACATTTGATTGCATTACTAGTCTTTATAGTTTGTTTTATTTATTATTCTTATATAAAGTTGTTTTCTTTCCTCGAAAGACCTTCAACTGAGGAGTAGTCCATAGGGTCCACATTTTTTTGCAATCTCATGGTTCTAGTTAGCAAGCAACAATTCAAAAAAATTTCATCTCAATAGGAAAATTCTCCATACATATACCCATACTCAATTAGTCATTTTCAATATTAGTAATAATAACATCCTCAACCAACTTTTTCCATTCAAATTAGAGACTTCTATTGCATTTGGGTGATTTTTCACTTGGGTTATTTTCACTTGATCAAAACAAATATATGCCTTTTCATAAATTTTAGTGTTAGGCCTCCATACTTTCTAAAGGATTACAGATTTATAAAGACAATTGAAATGAAAATATCCAAAAATATTACACCCAAGATATTTGGGTAAAATCCATTCATAATATACCTCCTAAATTGCATCCATCCCTTCCGTTTTTTAATATCGAATATAAGCAAGTAAAAAGTCTTGAAAATCTATCTCTAACACAACTTCCAATATAAGAAAGCATTGTATTTCCTACAATCATGCAATCAATGTATAATAGTTTACCAATAAAGTAAGTAAACTTGTTTAAGTATTGGCATAATAATAGTGTAGTTTTAAGTTTGGTAACTAAATCCACATGGGTGATTTCGTATGACACAAGGATAAGTCCATATTAGGAGTCGAATTTTTAAAAACATCTTACTAAGAAAAGGCCAATGTGATAGAGAAAGTACTTGGCTTTTATGTTCTATATATTCAAATTGCAGAACAAGAACACTAGATTGTATAATGTATGTTCAATTCTACCAGAGTTAACCTATTTTTTATCCAAATATTACCATATATGGAGTTTTAGATCCTAACACAAACCTCATAACAACATTCTGCCATTTTTAAGTCCATTAATAGTATCATTCGAGATCAATGTTACAGTTATAATATTCTTAATTTTGTTGGGTGGAATAAAATTGGGAAATTTGCAAAAATAGCACATTTGACCATTGACTTTGCAAAAATAGCACATCCCTTTTTTCTTTGCTGTTATAGCACTTCAAGGCTGCATAAAGACCAAAATACCCCTCATATTCTCTTCTAAAATACAAAGACATAGCACTTCACCCTTATCTTCTTATTTTATTTTCTTCTTAGAACCCATTAGTCTCCTGTTTCATTGATTAAACAAAATTTGTTTTCACCCCATTGGACCATCATCTTCAAGCAAGAAGGCCCAAATCGTGGAGAAGAAATCTCATCAACAAGATGTTAGTTAAAATTTGCACTAGTTGAACTGAGTTTGTGAATTTGAATGAGAAACTAGTCGAGTTCTAAATCGAGTTTTAGGTTAAACACAAGCTTAAGTCGAGTACTAAGTTTGGTTGAGTTTTAGGTTGAGCAGGTCGAATTTAGGTCGAGCTCTACCTAATACTCGACCTAGTATTAGGTCGATGGGATTTTTTTTAAAAATAATAATAATAACTCGACGTAGTACTAAGTTGAGTATTAGGTCGAGCTCGACCTAAATTTGGCCTACTCGACCTAAAATTTGACCAAACTTAGTGTTCGACCTAAAACTCGACTTAACCTTATACTCGACCTAACACTCGACCTAGGGCTCGACGATTCTCTCTTTCAAATTCACAAATCCAGTTCACATAGGCAAATGTCCACTTTTTCTCCACGGTGGCGGTCTTCTTGCTTGAAGATGATGGTTCAATGAAATATGTGAACAATTAGGTGTGAATCAATGGGGTGTGGTGTGAGAACAATGGGTTCTAAGAGAAAAATAAAAATTCGGTCTCTAAAAACTTGAAGTGTAATGGGGAACTAAAGTGCTACTCCTCGGGTTTTAGAATAGAAGAGATTGGTATTTTGGTTTTTATGCAGTCTTGAAGTGCTATGACAGCAAAGAAAAAAAGGGAGGTGCTATTTTTGCAAAGTCAATGGTCAGAGGTGCTATATTTGCAAATTTCCCAATAAAATTCAGTTCAAAATTTTTATGTCCAGGCATTTTAGCTTTTACCACATTAACACATGAGGTCTTAGAGTAAGTTCTCCCAAAATCTTTCTCAAGCATCCTTATCATCTCCCTTCTATCCTATTCAAGATTTTGACTTATATAAAGTTAAATTTGAGACGTGTCCATACCATAAAAGATGGTTTTAGAATTAGTAATTGACCAGAATTTATTTTTTTATATAGCATCAAGTACATATTGTGTGGACTTGCATAGAATTGAATGCCATGTATTTAGTACATAAATGTCTACTTACATTGCTGTTTTGCAGTCTACTATCCTATGGTTTTTGACAAGTTTTGTCGTATTGCTTTGTGGCTATTTGTTATGTCATTTATTCAATGCATAAATTTGTGCTCATGAACTGTTTAGTGCATTATAGATGTGATGATTTGGAAGTTTCAAAAACATATACAATTTTGAATCCAGGGATAAATGTGTGTATAGCCTCTGCATTTTTACCTTTTATTTAATGAAATGGTTATTCTGGACTGTTTTTAGTGGCCAATAGTATGCTTAAAATCATCCTTTTTCATTCCAACACCTCAAAATAAAATGCAAAACATCTTATTCTTTGATAATGTTAAAAGTGATCATGTTTCTTTGTTGTTTTTGGTTTTTTCAATGTGCAGAATTTAGTTTCGCATTTGTATAAATTTTCTACTGTTACTTGAATCATTGTAGAATTTATCTTCATTCGTTGATTGCATGAATCTGTCCTCATATACTTGTTTTGGCCTTTATTGTAATATGGTATTTTGCCAAGGTTTTTCGCGTTGGCTTCAGGTTGTTTTTTTATGTTATTTGTTCACTACCTAATTTCGTGTTCCTAAACTATTTAGTGCATTGTAGAAAGGAAGTTTTGGGAGTATCAGGAACTTATATTTCGAATCCATAGAATAAATGCATATACAAAATTTGCATTTTTCCTTTTAGTTGATCAAGTATGTTTTTTGGGATATTTTTAGTAGCTGACGGTACAATTAAAATTATTCTTCTCACTTTCAAAAACTCTCAAAAAAAAGAAAAAAAGAAAAAAGAAGTGAACATCCAATTCTTTTGTAATGTTAAAAGTAATACTATTCCTTTGCTATTATTTGCTCCTGAAAATGTGCACATTTTATCTTTTCATGTGTTACATAAACTATGTATTACGTGGATTGGTGTAAAATTTATCGTCGTTCATTGAGTACATAAATATGTCCTCATATAACTTTTTAGGCTATGGTGTGATATGGTTTCCTACTAGGGTTTTTCACACTGCATTCTAACTGCTTTTTGTGCATTTGTTCAGTGCATGAATTTTTGTTCATTAATTATGTAGAGCTTTGCATCCTTCAAATGGTGGACTTTTTGTTATGTGATGCACCAGAAATATGGGAATTTGAAGGTTTTGATAAATAATGTGAAAGGACGTTGTGTTCTATTTCAGTTCATTGAGTCACTACCTGAAATATTGTAGTCAGTGACACGAAAAGAAAACCGGCACTAACTTTGAAGGGTTGCTTCACTGTCCTCAAGAAACTGGACGAATAGCCATAGTTCCTTCAAATGGTTCTTTTAGGCCTTTTTCTCCCTACATAAATTTGTGTTCATTATTTTGTTTAATGCCTTGTTGTGGTGTTATCTCATTCCAAGCTGTTTAGTGCTTCCTTGTTCAAATATGTTTGAGCTTATTTATTCATTATATAAACCTATGTTCATAAATCTGTTTTATCTATTATTGTAATGTATTCATTTCCCCAGCTACTTACTACTTCCTCCTAACTAATTATTAGGTCATTTGCTTAGTACATAAAACTGTGTTCATGACGTTGGTTTGTGTTTTATTGCCATGTGGTATTTTCCCAAGCTGCTTTGTGATTTCTCTTTCATTGTTTTTCCCAATAAGTATCCAATATTTTAGAGTTTGGAGTTTAGGTCTTTTATTGAATTCGTTAATCTATTAAAACAAAGACTTAGTTTATATTGTTACACATGTGAAATAATGTCTTTCTAAGTTAACTCTGTTATTTCATTGTTGCAGTATGAAAACGGTCATACTATCCATTTGGAACGAGTTTGTTAAGAATAAAGGAGCTAATATTATTGAGGGTTTGAATAATTTTCCAGTAATCATCATCGAGGAGGTTAAAGTTGTCTACTATAATGGTAGTGTATTCCAATATCAATCTCATTATTTTCGCCTTAATTTGTTTACCAGCTCTGTTACTTCATTCCCTCAATGTTTCCTTTCATAGTTACCTATTCATACAACTCAAAAAAGTCATATTATATGGATAGCTCTTACTACAAAATATGACTCAACTATTTTGGTTAATTCTCTAGTAGAAAGTGTGCTTTATCTAAAAAACTGGTGATGTAGCCCTATATTAATTTATAACTATCTTTATTTTCATTCCTTTGTTATTGAAAATTGTCTTTTACTGTGGACCAAGGCTGCAAGAAACAAGGAGATGTTGTCTGATTTTGTGATCAACAAGACCTATTTCAAAAATGCTCCGAAGATATCTATAGAGTTATATAAGAAAATTTGCCTTGTTGCTAGCATTATGTCATTTCAAAAGGTATATATTCATGCTTAGCCCAATGATCTATGCAACTGTGGACATGCATTTATACTTTGTTGTTCACCGACCACAATTTATTCCAAAGTGTTTGCAGAATGTGCTTGTGAAGGCACAGTTTTCATTTAGAAATATTAGCCAAAAGTATTGGTACATGGTTTGTTCCAAATGCTTCCAATCAATATCTGCACTTCGATATGAAAAATACACCTGTAACCTGTGTGAATCAAGATAGATGCCAAAACTAAGGTAACTTTATCTCTTATTCCTTTTTGGTTTTCATTTTAATTTGATTGTTTGGTAGCCTAATTGATTAATGGTTCATTAACAGGTGTAGGTTTGAGGTTGATGTGATTGATGACAGTGGTATAATTAAAACTTCTATATATGGGGACCCGGTTGAAAATTTGTTAACATTTTCAACCAATGAAGTCATGAAATATGCAAACAAGGTAATTGCTGCTTTGAAACTACTAGTTTCTAATATCCTTGTTTTGCTTTTCTTTCACACGTACAAATACTTCAGAATTAACTGTTTGTTTTTCTTATCTAGAGCATTGAACTTACTTTATAAGAATTAGGAAGTTCACAAAGATTTACAGTCCAAGCTGTTCTTGGTACATATTAGGCCAATGAAACTGAATACTGCATATAGTAGACAGTGGTACACCATCACTTCGTATGCTGAATTTCATGAAGGCCAGTTTTCAGGCTCGTCATTGGAGCAATCACTACAAGAATAGGAAAACTATTGTCAGCAAATATTTTTGAAGTCCAACCAATGTCTCAATCTGAAGGTACTGTTATATTCCATCGATGTTTTTGAAATTCTTCCTACATCCATAAATCGTAATATATTAAAATTGCAGTTGTACTTTTCATCTCCTTTTTTTCTTATAGGAGCAAATGCCAACACATCATCACCAAAGGCCCGTATTTGCCTTCTTGACAAGCTTGTTCCATCTAATGAAAAAGATAAATTGGATAATAAAAACCTTGCCAATGTCACCAAGAAAAAACAAAAAATAGATGATGATGTTTCTGCTTTGCATCTTTTACGAATATATATTTGAAGTTTTTGTATTTTGGAACTACTCTTTATTATTGCTTGTCTTTTTGGTCATAGGTATACTTTTGAAAACTGAATGGTAGCCAATTAGTTTTCTAAGTACATTTTCTAATTGCATGGTTAGTGTAGGAAAAAAATTTATTGTTATCCTTCTAGGATTTCTAATTATGTTGTGGCAGTCCAATGCTTGGTTGTTGTGAAAACTGTCATAAGTATGGATTGAAATGCTTGCTATTATTTACCTCCTTCTATTAAATCATTTACTGTTTTCTTGTGGGAAATATGCATGTGAAAGGCAAATTTAGTTTTGTTTTTTCCAACTAATTCTATACATTTAACTGAAAGTTGCAGTTTTCCTTTTTGGACACAACTGGATTTTTGTACTGTAGCAGTTTGAATATTTGCAGTTTGACTTCATTTTTAGACTTGAATTTTTGTCTACAATTTGTTAGAAAACGTTCACATGTGGACTACTTTGTTTGTGAAATTGCAAATGATGGTATTTTCACATTTGCACCATAGGGTATTTATTGTCGGTGAATTCTGATCACAATTTATTAAATTTCCTATTACACAGCCTTCACTCAATAACTTTATGCTTGAAGGTTGTTAATGTTCTACTTTTTCTCCAAGGGTATTACAGTTACAATTTTCTAATATCAATTTATTTTGTCTCTGTTTTGTAAAAGTGTTGTGTAGCAACTAATCTCTATCAATCCCAGAGGTATATGTATTATTGTATTTATAAAAATTAAATTTCATATTTAATGGTCTCACATGTTGTGGTTTTGATGTTTTGGATTTATTTCACGAATTATTGCTCTCACTTGTTATATTTGTCAAATAACCCTTCTCTATTCTATGTTGTACTTGACAGTACCTAGGTTTTGTGTGTTCTTTTGTCTGTGCTAAGAGCAAACAAAACAAGTGCTTTATTCAAAAAACCACTTCCTGCCCTGCACATAGTTTCAGAATCATCCCAAGCATGTTTTGCTTTTTCGCGTACTTTTTTATATCTTTTTTTATGTTGATATTTATATTAGTTAAACATGATTATGAATTTAAAATTATGCAACAGAGATTGTTTTTCTAGTTTGTTATTCCAATGTAAAAGTTTCTATTTGTGTTCATTATTCCCAATACAAATTTGCGGCTTTTATTTGTGCAACTTTTTTCTTTTATAGACATGTGACTAGCTAGTTTGAGTTGACAATTAAAACACGACTATAAAAGTAAAAAATAGGTCACATCACCATCTGCCACATTGTAAAAGCATGTCTACATAGTAGAACCATGCCATTCATGGTAGTTCTACAGCAGAAATAATGCACTCAGGTGATGTGCTTTCATTTCTATCTTCTATTGTTTCATTTCCTAAAATTACTACTTCCTAGCTTCTTAACTATGACCTCTATTTTTTTTCTTAGAACCAGTAACTTAGAAGTATTTAATTGGACCTATGCTGCATTGGCTTGATTCATCAACTGTATCCTCTTTCCATTCAAAAAAGCATGCTTTGTATTAACCTACTCATGCCTTTGTTTATTCCATCCTTAGAGAGATACGTGCACTAAGTAATACTCATTAATATATTTTCTTCCTTCCTGTTTTTTTGTTGTCCTTGGAACTTACATGGTCATGATTCTTACTGCCTCTCATTTTTACTTTAAATGATTACTGCTTGATATTTTTTTGGTTCATGCTTACTACTTTTTGTGCCAGGTATGCCTTTTTTGCTGTAACTATATGGCCTTACCACTTTTTCTCCACATAAGCCTGGCTAGTTTTTTACCCAACAAATGAGTGGCAAATGTAAATAATTTTCACACTTGTTTATATAAATAGAAGAAAGATTCTTGCCCTCATTTCCTTGGTTCATTGCTTGTTATGCTGTCGACGCTTTTTTTGTGTTATGGATAAACTTGTTACTTTGTTAATATATTGGAACTTAAACTGTTTGTGTAAGTCCTATTGCTTAATGTTGTTGTGGTTGTAAATAATATTGCCAGATTGAAAAACCAGTTAGTCATATTCTTGGTAGCCAATTAAGAATTGAGTTATCTATAACCTTCTTCATTGGTCCTACTTGGTTATGTCTGGTATTACACTATTACTTGCATTTAGAGCATGTTTATAATGGTTTACATTTATTTAACTTAATTTTGTTGATTTTTCTCTTGTTGTGTTGGTATATATATATTTGATACATACAGGTGTTCTTGTTTTTTATTTTTGTGACATATGTCGGGTCAAACTTTTGTTTACCATGGACTGAAAATTTAATAAATTTGCTATCCTAAATGCAAACTAAACAAGATAAAATTTGTTCTAAGATATTCTTTGGGATTCTACACTATTTAGAATTAAGAATGTAACATTTTAGAATGAATTACAATCACACTGACTTTTGACAGGTCCATGAAAGATACACGTTCAAGAAACTTACTTTGAGTCACTAAAAGAACACAATAAAAAAACTTTATTAGCCAACGGACTATCTTCATTGGTATGACGAAGTTAAACTAATATTTTCAATAACAAGTCTTGTAGAAAATATAAAACTCTTTGTACAAGGATGTTTATAAGTTGAAAATTTCAAAGGTTGCTTGTAAGCTGTAATTCAAAAAAAAATCCAAATTCCATTTATTTTTGCCAAGCCATTACACTCCTAAAAAAGGATGGAACTATCCCAATTGGTGAGCTTGAAAACCGAATGACAAAAGGGTTACTTTTGTTTCCACACAAGTTTGATCTTTAGTCAGATGCTACAAGGTTGTTGTCTGAACAAATTGCTTTCTGGATTTTGCCTATGTTATGTTAGGTTTTTTGGAACTCATTTATTTCATAGTTGTTGTCTTCGACATTATATTTCATGTTGATCTAGTACTTTTTGTTGCTTTGTGGTATGTATCGAACACGCTCTCTTTTGGACAAAAATATTAATTATTTGTGTTTTGAATTCCTATCTTAAGTTATTGCCAGTATTCCTATTTTCCTTCTCATTTTTGAATGTTGGCCATTTATTTGTTGTGCAATTTATTTTTCTATTGTGGTGGTGCTACTTAAACTATTAGTTACATGATATCAATTATTATTTTTTTCGAATAAATGATTTCATTCAATTTTTCTTATAGGTCATGACGACACCACTTAATCTATTTACAAAATGGTTGACCAAACAGAATGGTTAGAACCAAAAATTTTATTTCATTACTCAGTTAAATACACATGTACATTCGGGCACCTTAACATATGTGCGAGACAACGAGATTGGGTAATTTTTCTATCTCTTATCCAACAGTATTTAAATAAATTGGATACCCAAACGTATAATTAGAAAAATGAATTCAAGATTGAATGCAAAATGTGTTATTTACTAATCCAATGATATTTCATCAGCCAAGTAATCCTATAAACTTCATTCATAACATTTTTTGACATAATCTTTTTTATACAAAAATGATTTCTTTAGTAGTTTTGCATCATAATTTTATATTGTATTTTCTAATCCTTTTTCCCACCTTTCCAAGATACAATTGAAAGGCCATGCTGTGTTTTCTTAAAATCCCTTCGAAGAAAGAAGCAAGTTGAATTAAAAAATATTTCCTATTTATTTTTATATTTACTGACAAGTATTAATTCTTATTGAATTTAACACAGTAAAAACAAAATCTGTACTATTTTACTGAGAGTCCCAATAGGTCTTTATGCTATCCACAATTTTGATGATGAAGATCAAATCATAATCCACCAAGGATAAATGCAATGAAAGTTAACAATCAATCACTATGTTATCACATTTGAGGGGACTGAATTCTTTGTTGATAATTTACTTAATCAAGATTGTTCAGTTTTATTAAGGTTTCATAGAAACAATAGATTTGACAGCCTTACATTTGATAATATGAATGGTCAGATAATGATGCCATGGACATGCCACTACCTACATTACCGAAACAAGATTTGTCCATTTAACAACATACATTTTTCATCCCGAATAAATAGTATGTAAATGTCTTAATGAACTTTATGCATTGTTTCAAGTCTTCAAAATAACAAATCTCTAACATAATGTCCTGTCATCTTCGCTGTATCCATTTCAAAGATTGGGTTCAACTCTACACGGTTCTTTCTTCCAATAGTTCACAATAATGGATACTTTTAAATTGGTAAATATTACAATCTTTTACATATTTCACAAATTTATTCTACAAAATTGTTTTCATCTTTCATTTGAATAATTTCATACATTTTTCTTCTTCTTATGACATAGAATATTCTAAACTATTCAAACCTTGACTTGGAAGAAGCAAAACAATGTGACATTCAATTGAAGTTTGGCAACCGAGTGTAAGGCATCATTGTCAAACTGTCTTCATTTCGTCGAAATTGGCATTAGTTTGTACAAGATCATACTCTGGAATGCCAATTTTGTACAAGATCATACTCTAGAAGAAAATGACTATTTAGTTTCATACAACAAATAAAAAAAAATTTCTTGTTATTGTTTTTAGTGGTCATGGGATAAAAAAATTCTATTTTTAATAATTTAAATTTAAAATAAATTAGCATACATTTTTCGCATTTTAATTTTATATTTATTAAGTTTTACTATATAATTTTTTGTTCAACTTTTAAATATTTATTTATTTTTTAATTATATTATGATTTTATTTTCTCAAAAATATCAAAATTTTATCTTCAAATTTTGTATATTCTTAATAATACGGCAGGCACTTAAAAATCGCTCTTAGCGCGGTTAGAGCCTTCTAGTCCATATCTTAATAAGAACGAGTAAATAAAGCATGCCCAAGCGCGGACTGTACAGAGTCCTACCCTCTCCTCCACTTTCTGGAGACATCTAGAGTAACACACCCCACCCCAGCCCCGCCCCCACCCCACCCACCCTAGCCCTCCTTTTCTATTTCTCTCCATGAACCATAAATTCCCACTCTGCAATTCCATTCCCACACTGCACACACATCACACTGCTCACACAGATTCTCTTCTCCAGCCCCGCCAGAATTTCAGTTTCGATATATGAACGTGTTTTTTGGGATTTTTCCGTCAGCCCTTGTTTGATTCTTGCTAATTTCGAATTGGGTCCTCTTCGGATTTTGTTTTTTTCTTTTTCCCTTTTCTTGTTTCTGTCGATACAAATTTGAAAATGCATAATCAGGGTTATGGTGTTGATAATTCGACGATGAAGATGAAGAGGAAGGACTTTGATCTTGATGACGTCAGCGATGAATTCTCTGACTTCTCACTATCATCCCCGGCTCGTAAAATTCGCCGACTGGTATTTCACCTTTCACAATTTTTTTCTTTTTCTTTTTTTTTTTTTTGGGAACTCTTCTAGGTGAAATCTATCAGAATTTTTTAAGCATATTTTTGTTTTTTGTTTTTTTTAGTGGGTGTTGGAGTAATTAACTGATTTTGGGCTTCCATGTTTTGGTTGTTCGAGCCAATGGGTAAATTGTTGTGAATCATAGAAAGTACATTCTATATAATTTGTGGTCTTATAAGTGATTGTAATTTTCTGTTCAATTTTTCTCAATCTTGAAATGGAAGGGAACCGAATATTTTTTTGTGTTTTGATTTGTAATTCAATATCCAGTCTCAATATCTGGAATGCCATATTAAATGGTACAAAATAAAGTTTTCACGCTAAACATTATTTCCGTGATTTGTTCATGACAATCGTGTTTTGATGTGTACATCTGCAATTGGATGCGGTTTTAGCACTGATAATAGAAGTTACGTAATCCGGTTAAGGTAGTCAAAATTTTGATTGTTCTTCATCTGGTGCGTATCTGTAATAGGATGCGGGATTAGCTCCGATAATAGAAGAGGAAGAACCGGATATTCCAGTTGTATTTGAGCAATTGCAACCTGAAGTGGGTTTAGGCAGTAATGCTAGAAGTGGGGTGGTGATCGAGGAATTGCCGAGTGGACTGGAGAATGAGGAGAGAGCAATTGTGCTTTTTAATCCCATCAACACACCCATTGTACATTCGCCTTCGAATATCTCGATTTCAGTCAGTCCACAGTTCATTTCAGGTTTCAAGAGTGAGTATTTGCAACATGAATGGTTTCTATTTGTTTTTGAGATAGCCGTGAGGTAGAAAACAAAGATATGCTGTGAGCTTTCAGGAAACATTATCTGGCAGGTGCATGTACTTGTTGAACAAATGTATTTGATCTTGAGATGGACTGAAAAGATTGCCTTATTGTTCAGCAGGTCTGCACTGCTAGGGTTGAAATAATATTTGGCAAGAATAGTTTTGTTTCCAAGTGGGAGCATTAGATTAAATGGTACAACTTCTGTAATTGTTCCCAATGAAGATTGCTGTGAGGAAGACCCATGTTGCATTAGATTTTGAAATTAAGATTATGTAGTATTTTGGCTTTACTGCATTTAAGTTGCTTGATATGTATTCTTGAGTGTCTGATTCATAGAGCCTGGAAATAGCACTGCTATTGTTTCCTTTGTTTTCCGTTTCGAAGAGATAAGTTTGAAGTAACTAGTTTGTGCATCTTTTGTAGATGAAATGCTGTGGTCAAAGCCGTCAAATCAAATGGGAGCATCAGGTGGTGAAGACTCGGAACAGGAGAAAGACTCAGGTGCAGTAAAGGAGTGTCTTGCTGTTGTACCTTGGGTGCCATCTCAGCTCCCTTCAACTACTGTAAATGCAGCTCCTCCCCAAATTGACGTTTCTGATATGATGGAAGCTGAAGAAATGGAGGTAGCAACAATGGATGTTGAAGATGATGCTGCTGGTTTCAACCAGGCAACTGGGATGAATATGCACGAGGGTTTACAGCAGTGGCAGCAGCAGCATTGCATGATTCCATCTCCTCCCCAGAACACTTCCACACCCATTGTGTGGTTCCGATGATTGTGTGTAGCTCAGTTGGAGGTCTTGTAATTATTAGCAATTGTATTTTTGTAGACGACTACTGTCTTTCTGGGGATGCCTCGTTCTGGATTAGAAATGTTAGGTAAACATTAGGCTAGACAGAAAACGTAGACTTCTGTCTTAGATCAAAAGAAGCTTTTGATCTCTTGCAATGTGCAAAGGCCGCCAGTCTCCTTTGTAAGATTGTGGTAGTAGGAAGGCAGTCTTTTTGCTTCTGCTTGGCGAAGAAATGATGTACTTTGGCACTTAAAAGAGCTCGAAAAGGAATGGAATATTCTTCTTTCGAGCAAATCGTTCATCTTGCTTCATACCAGTTGCAGCTATGATTACCCCGGTCCTCCCTTATTCTTCATATTGGGCTGCATCGCTTAGGCTCTGTTTGGAGGAGTGGGATGCATATAAGAAAAGCCATATTAGAATGTTTAAAAATTTTGGTATATATTTTTTTATAAAAAAAATATTTTAGGAGGAAAAATAGAAAGGAAATTTTTTTAAAAATTATGTAAGAGGATTTTAAATAGAAAATTTAAATTTTAAATTTTAAAATAAAAATGTATTTGAATAGATTATTTTTGTTTAAAAAAAATTAACTTTTTGTTTATTTATAAACAAAAATGACTTGTTCAAACTTATCTTTAGTTTTACATAGGGGTGACAATTTGCGACACGACACGAAAACACGATACGAACTTAACGTCTGAATTAAGCAGTAATATGTTCACCTTGCTTGTCGGACGCTAATAACACGCGAAAATAAATGAGTCGTTCGTGTCAACTGCTCAACCCGTCGGAACTCATAACACGTTTAACTTATATATAAAAATACTATTTGTTTGTTAATTATTAATGTGTTTGTTGTAGCATAGTGGTAAGTGTCTTGACCACTTACCTTAAATACCAAGGTTCAATTCCTTGTAATAGCATTTTTTAGTTTTTTCTTTAGGATTTTTATATCCCACATTGACTTTAGATGAAGGAAGGAAGGGAAAACACAATTATAAGTAGGGGGAGTTGTTAGTAGTTTGTTTAAATGAAGAGGCTATGATTATTTGTGGCCTTTTGAACAATTAGTGTAAAAATTATTTATTTATTATTTATTTAAAAAAATTGTAATAATTTAAAGTTTATTTATTATTTTTTAAAAAAAATTCGTGTTAAATAGGTCTTTTCGTGTTAAATAGGTCTTTTTGTCTTTTCGTGTTAAATAGGTCTTTTTAGGTTAATGCCTTTTCACGTTATGTTTTCTCGTGTTAGTCGTGGTTTAAAACTGTAATCATGGTCGTGTTCGAGTCCGTGTAAAACCTGTAATACCCGTGTCAAAACACGACCTACAAACCCGAAACACGACTTGATTGCCACCCGTTTTACATGCTCCACTTACATTGGGATAATGTCTGATTTAAGCCGATAGGATATGTTACCTTTTGTTGGACGCTAAGTGCAAGCGGTTGATGTCTTGGTGTTTCTGGCAAGCAGTTGGAACTTTTTATTTGTGAGCAGTTCAACATTCTAAAAAGGTCTAACGAACTTTTTGACATTGTAAAATTCAAACTTTATCTAGGTAAGGAATCAGTCTGAACTTTACTTCTAAATATTGAATTGGGGGTGCGTGGATAAGGAATCAAATAAATAGGATTATTCCGTTTTTTTGGCAAGATTGGGTAATAGTTCATTATTGTTTTCTTTTATAATTATTGATTATTTAAAACTCAATAATTATTTTTGTTCTCTTATTTTAATTTTATTTTCAATACTAAATCACCATTCTACATTAATTAATTACTCAATTATTTTATTACCCATTTTAACTGTTTCTCTCTTATTTTTTTGAACAATTACTATATCTTATTTTTTCATTCTACTGACTTTTTTTTTTTTATCTCTTTAGACCTCATCATTTTTTCACTTCACCTTTTCTCTCTTTCTTCTTAATAATTAGTTTCTCTTCCATCATTTTCTCATTCTATTTTCTCTCTCATTCTTATATATTATATTTTCTTTGTTTTTTCTCTCTCTCCTCTCTTTTATTTTTTCTCTGTTTTCCCCTTTCTCCTCTTCTCTCCTTTATTTTTTCTCTCTCCTCTCCCTCTCCTCTTTCTCACTCTACTTTCTTTGTCATCCTTCTATATTATTTTTTCTCTATTTTCTCTCTCTTCTCTCCTTTATTTTTTCTCTATTTTTCCCCTCTCTCCTCTCCTTTATTTATTCTCTCTCACCTCCTTCTCCTCTTCCTCTCTCATCCCTTCCTATTACTTTCTTTCTCATTATTTTTCTCACTTACTTTGTCTCCCTATAATTACTTTCTCTTTTAGCATTTTTTCATTTTACTTTCTCTTTTCTCAACAATTACTTTCTTTCATCATTTTTCTCAATTTACTTCCTCTCTCATCATTTTTTCATGCCACTTTTTTTCTCATCTTTCTCGACATTTATTTCTCTCTCATCCCTCTCAACCGTTACTTTCTCTTTTATCCCTCTTTATAGTTATTTTCTATGTAATTATTTTTCTTATTACATTTTTTTTCATCAATTTTCTCTCCCCTAACTCTTATTGCCTTATAGTGCTATTTTTATAATATATTTATTAATGAAAGTAAAATTGAAATTTTAACTTATTACTCTTTTTATAATTGAATTAAATTATTTACATTAATAAATATTATAAAGTTTGAAAAAAATATTAATAATATAATAATAATTTCGATTATGATTGAGCATTTTAATGAATCTTATCGTGATTCCTTCCTGTTGAGCTATTTGAATAACTGAATGTAGTGCCCCTTGAGTGCCAAAAGCACAGTGCGCCTGAGAAAGAAGAAAAAATGTAAAAGCAATTGGTCGCATGTTTAACAACATTTCCGTTGGACAACTATTTTTTTCAAAAGAAAAGAAATTTTTTTTTTGTGCATTTCTCTCCCACTTAAAAGAATTTCTAAAAAGAAAAAAATATAATCAAAATTGTGCAGCCGTCGAATCAAGTGGGGCAAAGATTCTGTCCACCGGCTTCTCAGCATCTGCGTGTACATACGAACAACAATATAAAATGTTCAGCGATAGGGTCGTTATCAGATGGGTATTGGAAGGTTCTTTGCATTTGCGGTTTGGTTAGAATTACACAATGTGCAAATCCATAAATTAGTCATTGGCAATGGATTTAATTGAAAACTGTATCGTAATTTTTTTGGGTCATGAACCGATATTTGTAAATAAAAACAATAAGAAATATACTAAATTTAAGCTTCCTGTCGTGCACAAACCCAAGACCAAAATTGAGGTTTTCTCCTGTACAATAAAGCTGGCAGAGTATTAATTCTATTACAATTTTTCTCAATGTAAGAGAACCTGCATTTTAGAGAGTTCGTTTCAACAAGAAGATATTTTCAAATATGGTCAAAACACTTGATTTAGAAATCTTTATTGTGCTGTAGACAAACAGCTGGCTTTTTATCATCAACTTGCACTTCCAATTGTTGCCATCCACATCTCTTTGCTTGTTGGAATGCCAACCTGCTTCCTTCTGTGGCTACCACTGGATCCACAATATCACCTCTAGTTGCTGCCCGTGTTGCGACAACGTTACCTTGTAAGTTTCCAAAATCCGAATACTTGCCTTGTTGCTTTTCTACAAGAAGTTTGGACCTATACGGGTTGCAGATAGGTAAATTAGATTACTCATGAGTTAGTTATTAATAAATTAAATATTTACTAGTCATGATTTAACTTAATCTATTTAGTTACGGATCAATTTCAAATTGAGTTAATTTTAATTTGGGTCAAATCCAATCGACCCAACAAATCAATTTAATCAATTTTTTTCCTTTTTTTTTTTATTCAATTAAGCAAATTAAACTTTTATTTTCTATCTTTTTAAAGGGAGAATCACACTTTTAGTTCCAAATATTTTATCTAATATCACTTTTAATTTCTAATATTTTAAATATGACATATGTAGTTCTTAAACTTTCATATTTTGACAAATTTGGTACAATTGATGGCTATTAAAATAGGAAATGACAAAATTTGTTACAAAATTTCATATCAAATTTTTTAATTTACAAATTTTGAAAATTACCTTCTTTTTCTTTTACTTTTCATTCAAAACCCTTATTCTTTAATTAATTTATCTCACAAACCTTTAATATTTGAACATTAAAAGATATTGGTTTTGAAAAAAAAAAGAAAAAGAATTAATTAAATTTGTGAAAGAAAAAATTTGATAAAAATTATGACTAAAAAAGAATGTAATTTTCAAAATTTGTAAATTAAAAAATTTTGATAGCAAATTTTGTAACAATTTTTGTCATTTCCTTTTTTAATAGCCATCAATTGAACCAAATTCATTAAAATATGAAAGTTTGAAGACTAAATGTGTCAGATTTAAAACATTGGGGACTAAAAGTGATATTGAATAGAATATTGGGGACTAAATGTGTGATTCTCCCATTTTTTTAAATACCTTTTTAACAACTAATCTTATTTAGCTTTAAAAAATTTATTTTTATGTTTTTCACTATAACTTAAAAATAAACTAATCTTATTTAGTTTCTCTATTAATATCAATTCTTTTTTAAAATCAATTTTATTTAGTTTTTTCTATTAATATCAATTCTTTTTTTTTAAATCAATTTTATTTAGTTTATTTTTTAATTAATCTTTTTAAAATTATTTTTATTTTTTCACCATAAATAAAAATAAATTAATGTTATTTAATTTCTCTATTAACACCCATCCCAATACTAACATCAAATAATCATTGAAAAGTTCTATATCAACTTCATCAATAACAAGCAACAATTACTACTATTCCTGCAATCAATAGATTTACTATATTAATATCAAAACATTTGTTGTACAACCTCGCAACTACTAGCTATAGAACTCTATTTTTTTTTTGCAACACAATTGGGCAGGGTTGGGTCACTCATGAGTTGGGTCATTAATGGGTTATAATTTAAAGTGTCATGATCCAATTTAACCCATTTAGTTGTGGGTCATAATTGGATTAGATCATATTTGGGTTAGGTTAAACCTAATTAACTCAACGGGTCAATTCAACATTTTTTTTGTACCTTTTCTATTTAATTAAGGAAATTAAACATATATTTTTCATTTTTTTGAGTACTTTTTTTAAAACTAATCTTATTTATTATAATTTTTTTTATATAAAAAACTATTCTTATGTTTTCACCAAAACCAGAAAATAAACTAATTTTATTTAGTTTCTCTATTAACATATATCAGTTTATTAATGACCACTATCCATTTCCATTTTTCAACTAAGGTTTATAGATATTGTCAAAGTCACTATAATGAATAAGGCAATTATTGTGAAAATCATTAGTAGGTTTAAGAAAATATGTCAAAACGAGCTTATTAGGAGGCCTTTTAAATGTGGCGAGATTTATATTCAATGCATCACGAGCACTTAGTTCTAGTTGCTATTTGCAATAATAATGCATCATGTATTTGCCTAATTGCCATAAAAAATTTTAAAAAAAGGAGAAATTTTTTTAAGAAGGGCAGTAGAAGTTATGAAATTAATAAATAGAACATAATTTTATTTTAATTTCTAATAAGGATAAAAATATTTTACTTTCTAAAAAGAAATTTATTCTTTTAAATGAAAATTTTTTGTACCTTTAAATATAACTAAATATCTAATTTTAAAAACAAATCTTTCATATGAAAATAAATATTTATTGGCTATCAAAATTCAAAAATTTTTAAAGATGGAAAATTGGAAGTTAGAATATTGAAAGAGCTATCAAAAGATAGAAAATTTATATAAAGATTTGTTTTAATTTTTTTTTTGAGAATTTCAATATTATTTAATGTTAAATTTCACAAAAAGTTAAAAATAAAATTTCAAAATATTAATTTTTTTTTTAGTAATTTGTAATTATGTAATTAAATTTTTTTTATATTGATATTAAGAAACTATTATCATTTAATTTCATATTTTGCCTTTTAAAATTATATATTTAATTAAACATAAATTTAAAAGAAATTCATCTAAAAAAAAGTAAAGTTGTATCTAAAAGGCAAAATTACTTTGTCATTTTAGAAATTAAAATAAAATTATGCTATTTTTATTTATTAAATAACTTCTATAGTATTTTAGAAAAAATTTGAAAAAAAAACACACTTAATTTAATGGGTCACCCTTACCCAACTCAAAAACTACAGGTCATTACATAACTTAATCAATTGATGGGCCATGACCCAATTCCTTGAGTTAAAATACTAGGTGCGTTGAGTCTAATTTTGTTACCCTTAAACCTAATATTGATCTTCATGTGTGTTGTGGTCTATTCTACCTTGCTGCAATTTGATGATTAGTTTGCCCAACTTTCTGTTGTACTGGCTGCCTATCTTTATCCTTTCATTCTATCCGATTAGCAAGTACACTTGTAATCATAATTTATAAGATCGAGATTCTACATAGTATCGATTTAGGATAACACGATCGGATCGGTGGGATCAAATAGTAGAATCGTAAGATTCTAGAAAATTTAAGAAAATATAATTTATAAATTATTTTTGAAGAAATTATTAATCAATATATGAATAGATATGTAGAAAATTCATGTATAGTTTATAATTAAATAATCTTACTCCAGTTTTTATTTCTTGTAATATTTTATACGATTTTCTCAATATTTTAATTACTACTGCGATCAAAGGGTATTTACGTTTAATTTATTTATTTATTGTTAAAAGCTAATAAAAATATAATTAAACTAATTAAGTTATTTATATAATAATAAATCTTAATTTTATATAGAGAATATTTTTTGAATAAATTTAATTATATTTTATTCATATAATAAATGTAAGATCATTTTAGTAAATTCAAATCATAAAATAATAAAATCGGATTGGAATTCTAACAACTATGCTTGTGATTCTCTTTCTGAACTTTACACAGCTTGGAATCTGTCAGCATTTACTCGTGCCATTATCTCTCTTTTGAACTTTGGAGTTGATACAAGTTGCGTGCTTTCTAGATCTCCTACAACATATGCACTGTAAGTTCCAATCTGCAATCCTACAACATATGCACCATAAGCTCCAAGGGTGAGCATATCTTTGTGAGGAAAGATCTTACTCAGTTCCTTAAACACCATCATCCTGTTTTTTTCTTTTACTATTCATTTTTAGCCTTGCAAAAGAACAGGGGAATAAAAAAAAAGATGAAAAAAACAAAACAAAGATCAAAACATTCTCCTGCCAGTGCAATGCAATACGGAACATGGCAGTATCCCTGCAAAATTTTTGGACTACATTTCCTACTAATAAAAACTGGGATTATGGAAAGATACATTCCAGTAGCAAATGAAAGTCAAAATTGCTTCGTAATTCATTATCATCTGGTCATAACAACTAGGTACAGGACAGGCCTCTGACATTTTACATGACTCAAGAAGATGGCAATATCTCCAAGGTTAGCAATAGCTGATGAGCTGCGCCCCCCTCCAAGGACACTAGTCAAGTACGGGAGGCATAGTATACAAAGTTTCTCACTAATTACTGATTCTGTATCTTGTATTCTTTCTTTCCTATATCCTTCAAGCAAAAAATGACATGCAGAACTTCATAAAAAATGGTAACAATATTACCATGCCGAGATTGAGCTATCAAAGCTAGGTATCCACATCATCAAGGCCTCAGTCTCCAGACACATATTTCTTTTCTGTATAATATTTCTTCTCGCTGGCTTCTTTCTTGGCATTCCGTTTCTGAAGAAGTGTATGCAATCAATTCACAATTATAAAGTCAGAAATTATCAAAATGATCAACCACATAATGACAATCATGAGATATGATATCAATCTACTATCCTTCAACATAGTAATTTTCCCAACAATTATTCTTTCTTGGCATTCCCTTTCTGAAGAAGGCAAGATAGTCTTGCAATTCCCCCTCTTAAGAAAGAAACACTGGTGAAAAAGTAGACAAGCAACAAAAAGTATGCAAGAAAGGAGGTGAAAAATGACCATCCATTTATATTGAACCACCTAAAAAGAAATAAATGTTGACTTTAGCCCACACCACTAGATAATCTAAAAAATCATTTGTAGAACCCAATCTGTCAAAGAATTTTTTTACGCATAAATCTTCCACCAGCCCATGCTAAAAAGTGCACGCAATACATTTAGATCTTAACATCATTACAACTCTCTCTCCCTCTCTGGGTATAGGTGGCTGGATGTGGGAGGAGAGGAGCTTTCGGTTGGCAGGAATTAAAAAGTAGCAACATAGACACTCCATATAAGGTAGCCAAAACCCAATCTTTTTCCATTTCTAACACTCCATATAAGGTAGCCAAAATCCAATCTTTTCCCATTTCTAACAAGTGAAGCAACACAATAGCGGCTACCTTCAGAATCCAATTATCATTCTGTCAACCCCTAGCCCAAAAATGATCTAATATTTCATTAAGAACAGGGAAAGAATATCAAAATTCATTAACTAAAGCAAGATAAATAGATAAGAAGTACCACATAAATGTCATGATTAGCAATTATCCTTCGGGCTACTGAAGTGGTAGTAATATTTTTTGGGCTCTCAATTACTCGGAAGATTCCCATGCTTCTAGGAACTGCATACGGATCAGACTTGCCCTGCATCCGGAAAAACCATCTCTTTAGTATTATAGCCAGATAGCAGCTTGAAAATATCACGTTTCACATATTGGAGATTATCAACTTACATTCAACAAAGAGCTGCTCTCGGCAACAGTCCCATGCACAACCAAAGATATATTGAAAGTCTTGATCTATTCACAAAATTTATATAGTTACAGAAAATGTAAGATTTGTAACTAAAAATATCAGAAATATAAGGCTCAAATTTATATAAGGCTCAAATTTTGCAACTGAACTTGAAATAAATATTCAACAAATGAGAAATTCTTATTTCCAAACAGAATCTAAGAATCATAAATGCATACAAAAAAGGGAATGAAATTATGGCTTGAAATGTATTCAAGGAGTAAAGAAGGTCAGCAAGATAATGGTCTTTCAGTTACAAGATCATTTGAAACCATTACAGTCATATGTCAGGCATGTAGCATTCCTGTTTAGCATTGCTAACCATGACTCAGCTAACATGATGTAAGCTCACTTGATAGTTTTGAGCTTATCTCTTGACAAAAAGAAAAATAACATCAGGACACCATTCCTTAAGCAGAGTTGTGTTGCATTGACCTAAAATTCAATAAGGCCTTGGCAGGGAAATGTAATTCAACCATTATATACGGATCAATTTTTCTAGTAGAAAAAGAAGTGGTTTTAGACAGGCTCAGGGTGTTCCAAAACTGTCATTCTTTTCTAAAATATAGGTCAATTCCCCAAAGTCTGATAGATTCTTTTAGACAGATTCTTTTATCCTCATTTTGTTATCAATTCCCTAGAGTCTGATAAGCATGTCAATTACATATCTATTTTAGAACCATGCATGTCAATTACAAGGAAAGATGGCCAATGATAATGAGCCTATTTTCAAATAGCACGTTCGCTTATTTGATTAAACCCCAAGTATTCTACAGGGTCATTATTACTGTTGTGCTTGCAAACAAATGTTGGTCTCATGTCATCACTCCCTAGAAAAAGGAACTAACACCAAATGGATAACGGCTATCAAAAGTCAAGTATCATCATATTAAATCAACAACAGAGTGTTACACATGCATGAGAAGTCACATAAAGCAGCAGTTTCAGGCATTCCTTAGTCGACATAAATGAAAATCCTTCTACACAACAACTAACTCTTTATCCCACTATGTGGAGTTGGCTATATGGATCATATCTCACCCTCAGTTTCTATTCAAACACATATGTTTGTTTAGGTTTAGATAATTCATGTTGTCTTTAATAGTTTCTCTCCAAGTATTTTTAGTTTTCCCCTTTCCCTTTTAGTTTGAGCTAATAATTTTCTAGTCCCTAAACGTCGTCCTAGTACATTTAAGGGTCTCCCACATACATGTTCAAACCACCTTAAATGTGTTTTCCTCATTTTTTTTTTATCTGTTGGGCCTATTCCTACTTTTTTTTTTTCTAATAAATTCATTAGTTACTCTCTCTAGTCTAGTATATCTACACATCCATCTTAACATTCTCATTTTTTATACTCTTATTTTTTGTTCATATTCATAGTTACTGCCGCAACACTTTGATCCATAAAGCATCATTGGTCATATGACTGTTTTATAAAATTTTCCTTTCAATTTCAGCAATACTTTACGTTCATAAAGTATAGAAGACGCACTTCTCCATTTATTTTGACCTGCCTGAATTCTATGTGTAACACAATTCCTCCATGTTCTTGGAGTATCTAAATATTGAAACTTTTAGATATATCTTAGGCTAATTTTTACACTTAACCTATTGCTTATCCTATAATTACTAAAGTGACACTCCATGTATTCAGTTTTACCTCTACTTATTTTAAACCCTTAAAACTCTAATGCCTCCTCCAAACCTGTACTTTGGTATTCACTCCTCATCTCATCAATCAAAACTATATCATCTGCAAATGACATACATTCAGAAATTGTTATTTACATATGTTTAGTAAGCTCATCTATTAATAAGGCAAAGAGATATGGACTCAAAGTGGATCCCTAATGCAAACCTATAGTATTCGAAATTCATTTGATATCCTTACTGGCGTCCTTACACATGTTATTACATCTCTATACATATCTTTTATAATTTCTATATAAGCTACTCTAACTCCTCTCTTTTCTAATACCCAGCACATTGTATCATGATTAACTCTATCATATATTTTTTCAAAATCAATAACTACCATATATAAATGAATATACTTCCACAGATATAAGAAAATAGAGTGATCTCAACCATGATCCTATCTGTTGTTTTAAAACTACCATATGACAGAGAAATACTCCAATATTCTTTGCTTAAAATGCTCAATTGAATTGCCAGAACATCCTGATGAGGAAAAAACTACAACAAACCAAGAAGTAAATGAAAAGCTCTGAACACTCTAGATGAAACAGCAACAGAGAAGTTGCTGCTTAACACACAAAAGAGAGACGACTAAATATCTTACTAGGTAAAAGGTTAAGATTTTATAAAAAGCAGAAAAAGGTTAAATAATCATTTGAAAGGCTCCAGCAACAAAGATCCCATGGATTAGATTGCCTATCCACTGGACCTTGATACTCCTAGATGAATAATCATATTGCCAAATTGTTTTCTTTCTTTTGGTAACATCAAGCCAAATGACTAGCATCTGGATCCCACCACATAAGTTCTATATAAGCTACTCTAACTCCCCTCTTTTCTAATACCCACCACATTGTATCACGATTAACTCTTATCATATATTTTTTCAAAATCAATAAATAGCATATATAAATGAAGATACTTCCGTAGATATAAGAAAATAGAGTGATCTCAACCATGATCCTATCTGTTGTTTTAAAACTACCGTATGACAGAGAAATACTCCAATATTCTTTGCTTAAAATGAACAATTGAATTGCCAGAACATCCTGATGAGGAAAAAACTACAACAAACCAAGAATTAAATAAAAAAGCTCTGAACACTCTAGTTGAAACAGCAACAAAGTTGCTTCTTCACACACAAAAGAGAGATGACTAAATATCTTACTAGGTAAAAGGTATAAAAAGCAGAAAAAGGTTAAATAATCACGTGAAAGGCACCAGCAACAAATATCCCATGGATTAGAATGCCTATCCACTATGAATAATCCATATTGCCAAATTGTTTTCTTTCTTTTGGCAACATCAAGCCAAATGACTAGCATCTTGATCCCAGTAACATATTCAAAACAAAAAGAGAATGATAAAGTTTATATTCTTTGTGCTCAAACATGTGCCTCTACCCAAATATTGTTAGCATGTAATAATAAGTCCAGATTATCAAATTAGGCCCGTAATAATGTGATTGAAGACCCCTATGGTTTATTACAGATGTTTTGTTCATTCCAAACAGAACGTACCATGTCATTTGTGACTTCCCAAGGTGCACCAATGATGACCTCATCAACATAACGGCAGGCCAGCACACTCAGACTACGCTCATGAAGATTCATTAGAGGAAACTGCGGTCCACGAAGTCCGCTGCAGGATAGAAAAAAGTGTCATTATTGAACATCTAAATATTACTTTCATTTTGTTAAAACATATATTTTGGTGGCATCAACGCATTTGCTTGAATTACTACTTTTGTAATGAGTGAGATCTACCTATTCTAGTAGGGAAGAAACTATCATCACTATCATACATAAATAGACAGCAGGGCTCGGCATAACATATACCTAACAGTCTGGTCAGAATAAATACCAACTAAAAGAAAATCTCCTTGCTGCCTGGCAGTCCTGAGTATCTGTACATGCACAAAGAGAGGCTCAGTGTATAAATGTAGCACATCCTAACAGAAATATATAATCAAAATGTCACGATTCTAGCTGCATATACAAATCTAAGCCCAAAGTTTAACATGTAATATCATACAAACATAAAAATTGACAGGCATATGTAATTCAACATTAACTTTTTGAAGACTATTTAATATATAAAATTATGCATGGAAAACCAACATTTCATTGAGACATGAGCCAAGCATGCATCAGTCTTCGGTCCAGAGAACATAATCCAAGGAATATACTGAGTCACATTGAAAAAAGAAGCCTACCTAAGTCACATAAAGATTAATCCCAGTTAACTTTTGGTAATCTAATGATTATGCATCAGTTAAAATTCTCAAGATCTAGAAGAACATAACTTGGTTTAAGAAAGAAATCAACTAAATCTTTATTGGACCCTGTTCATTTGTAATGGAATGATGAAAATAATTAGTTAATATTAATAGTGCACCTGGCTGACAGATAAAAGGCCTCTAATAACACTAGGACTTATATTTTTCAAATGATGACCAAAGAAGTTACAAAAATTCTCAACCTTAATATCTCAAAGGAGGAGATTTGAGCATTTGAAGAAAATGAACTAGAAAAACAAAGGGCCTGTTTGGACAGACCTTTCTCATTTGCAAATAAGTAAGTTCTCAAACAAAAACAAACTACCCAAACACATTTTTATTTCAAAATTTAAAATTCAAATTTTCCCACTCAATTCCTCTTACATAATTTAAAAAAATTTTCCCTCTTATTTTTCCTCCCCAAATACTTTTTCTATCAAAAAATACCCACCAAAATTTTCACACATTCCAATACAACTTTTTCCAAATACATCACACTCCAAACAAACCCAAAGAAATTCTAAAGATAGGTTTTATGTTCATTATCAATAGATACATGTAATAGCTAAATTCCAACAACAAAAGTATGTAACTTGAAAAGTAACCTCATTTGTCCAGTTCGTGAATTACCTCAACATGACCAGCATGAAAAAGATCAAAGGCTCCATCAATATACACGACCGAGCATTAGGTCCAGGTGCCTAAGTTAAACAATGCAACAAGAGTTTCCTTAAAGATCCACAAAGAAAATGTACCAAGTTCTAAAAGAAATATTACTTAGGAAATATGGCAGCAACCCTCAGAAATCCTAATCAACTGCCAAATGCACCAGAAAATATTGCTTTATATGTGTATATAATATCCAACTGTTTCAAATAGGAGCATATGCGTCGGCAAAACAAAACTGGTTGAACTCATATGACAGAACAGACGTATTTTTGACATAATTAAATCACAGCACAAAAAATCAGAATTACTAACAAGCTATATCTTTAATTCAGTCATCTAACTAAATCTGATTTCTCATGCAGGATATGATTGCCACAGCTTCAGATACCTTTGCTAAAAGTTTTTACATGTGACATGACACCCAAAAACAAGTTAACAATTAGCCAATGTCTTACTTAACTCACATAATGATTTCATCCCATATTACACCAAAGATGCATTTCGGTATGATAATCACAAATTGTCTCAGAAAACAGTTACCAGATTCTTCTGCTTATAATTACCACTGCCAATAAAAGCCTTTTCCTAATGCAAAATTATTTTTGTTTACTTTAAGATGAGATTTCACCATAGATGAGAATTTCCAGTCTCAGCAGGTATGGGATGTGACTTCATGAATCTTCCTATGTTTTTCCTTTTCAAACCCACTAATCAATTTTAATCTATTCCAAGTTAAAAAAAGATGTGATATAAACATGATTGTCTCAAGGATTACCAGAGAGGATTCCATCATCAATACAATTACTGAGAAACAGGATTCTGTACCACTGTACCTTGCCGTTTGAAAATTGTACTATTCGTCGTGAGGTTGGAAGAAAATGGGATATGTGGCTACTCTTGGCCTGACTGACTTTGTTGGAAGCAGTGCTTTTGCTATCTGATTTGTCAATGTCAAATAACAATGAGCAATCTTCATGACTTTTGACATCCTTAAAAGCCGAAAGTATCCTCCCTACATTAGAAAATATAAGTCATAAACCGAAGCAACATGAAGCAATGGAAGTCTTCCCATATGAATATTGCCAACTGAAATAAACTTTTCATGTTAAATTTCGCTGACAGCCACAGGGTTGATATCCATAGAGGTGCTAACAACTATGTACATACCCAGGCCAAGGATTTTCGGGGTTTGCAAGTTGCAAGAACATAGTACTCTAAAAATCAATGCAAGCAATTACATCTCAAACTAAGCCACAATGGGCAGTTGTTTAAATCCCACCTATGTGGTGAACAAATGAAGCACACCAACTTAAGGAAATCTAAAATTAAGGATTTCCCTAATTGTGTTCAAATCCCTTTAGGATCCATGAAGGAAACCAATATGTTGGATAACTGAATTAAGTTATCCTTGATCCAGTCTTTAGACACAGGAATTTCATTTGATTAAACAGAAGGTTTGTGCGTAGAATTAGAGGGCAGTTAAGGAGGCATTAAAGAAGATGAAGACTGGTAAAGCTTTGGGTCCCAAGTGAAGTGTGGAGATGCCTAGGAGATGTGGCAATACGTTGGTTGACTAACCTTTTTAACAAGATTCTCCAAACTAATAAGATGCCTAATGGACGGAGGGAGAGTATGCTTGTGCCTATCTACAAGAATAAGGGAGATATCCAGACTTGTTCCAACTATAGGGGCATGAAGCTTATGAGCCATACTATGAAGTTGTGGGAGAGAGTTATTGAGCATCGTTTGAGAAGAGAGACCAAGGTCTCTATAAATCAATTTGGATTTATGCCGGGGAGATCTACCATGGAGGCTATTTTTTTGATACGACAGCTGATGGAGAGATATCGAGAAAAGAAGAAGAGATATCGAGAAAAGAAGAAGAGTCTACATATGGTATTTGTTGATCTTGAAAAGGCGTATGATAAGGTTCCAAGAAAGGTTCTATGGTGGGTTATTGAGAAGAAAAAAGTATCTTCAAAGTATGTAGAGGCAATCAAGGATATGTATGATGGTGATGCGTGGAGGATTGTAATGGAAGATCAAGGTATTTTCCAATTACAGTGGGCTTACACCAAGGATCTGCTTTGAGTCCTTATCTTTTGCTGTTTTCCAGAAATTTCCTGTGTTATGTCTTTTCCATTTGAGTCTTCATTAAGTTTTAGTTTTTGGAAAGTTGTGTATAGTGAGGCAAAGCATTTTTCACATCTAGTTAAGAAGTTGAATACTAATCTGAATTGGATTTAGTTGGGAAATCCTAAGTCATTTCAGTTTTTAGTCTATAAATAATGTACCTCTTCAAAAGGAGATCAGATAGAGTTGAGTTCAATAAAAAATTCGGCAGACAATTTGTCTTCTTCAAGGGCTGTGCAACATAAATTTTGCCTTGGGTGTGATGCCTAAAGGTCCCTAGGTATCACGCTGAAGGATAGTGATTCCTAGAAATTTCTTTTTTTCTCTTTTCAGCAATTTATTTACAGATTTCAGTTTCCATGTTTTTTAAGCCACAATTTTCTGCCTTCCTCAAGCCTAGAAGAGTTTAATAAGGTCCATTCAGTTTGAACCCCACACTTGCTCTGCATCAACAAATAATATTGCCTAATCAACAAAAAGGAACAGAGTGTATCACTAAAACATTAATCCAATAAAAAGAACACAACTGCAGTCTGCTATTACACCAACACCCTAAATGATGGATGTGTTAATGTCAAAAATTTTGTTACCCTTCCTAACAGAATACTCGTTCATTATGTCAATTGAAAATTTCAAATTCATCCCATAAAATTTTAAAGCTAACTCAAACATAAATCTCTCTCACTCCCTCCCTCCCTCCCTCCCTCCTTCCCTCCCAACCCAAAATCACACCGGCACATGCAAAGAAATGCGAAGGCCGATTTATGTAATAACATACTTACTCAAAAAAGAACTATGCAATTTTCCATTAGATGATACATTACTTATGTAAAAAAAGACAGGAGGAATACGTCCTTGACAGAGTTATCCAGGCAATGACACAAAAAGTGTAGGATCATAGGAGGATATAGTACCTACGACATCTGTGCTAGAGACACCTTCAGTGCGTTTAATTTGTTTGTAGCGACCAGCTTTCTTTGCTAGAGCATAAGCATCAGTTCCATCTGGAAGCAAGCAAGGGTCATCACCATGTATGATATAGTCAATCTTATGTTTGTTAAACAGCTGGTTCATGAACTCTTCAGTAATTTCATAAGGAGCATCAGCAATAACTTCATCCACCCACTTCAATCCATTTACAAGGGCTAGCCTGGAAATAACTAAAAATTAGCTCATAGGAAAAACAAGCCATCGATTAAAATGATTGTCAATATACAGTGTAGTCAGCATGACGAGTAGTCCATGAAATGTTAAGAGCAATTGGAATTAAATGTTTGCTCAACTATTTGATACAGGCTTGGATTGCCTACTCCAATCCAAGCAATTTTATCCTAAATCTATCAGAATTTCAAGTATTTCTTGAGTTTCTAGCAGGCCCATAAACCAAATGTTTTAAATGTTCTTTTTGTTAATGTGGGATTCTGATATCTATTGCTAACTCTCCTGTTTTGTGCAGCTTTAAGTTTCAAAATAATGGCAGCAAAGTGCTGCACATGCATTTATAATAAACTTATGAGCAAGGCACCAATGTAATCACTTGTGGCTTTCTAATGGGCATCCTTGTGTGACCAACTTTTTACTCCTGTAAAAGATGGCCTGGCAGTCACTTTGCATGTAGTGAGCAAATTAGAGCACATAAGAGATGTCAAGCAGTACACTTTATCCAATGTGAGCTGCCTAATTTGTCAATTGTTAATCCAAGGTTTTCTCATTCAAATTATTTTATAAGATTTTATAACAATTACTAAATGATAATAACACTTATTATCAAAATGGAGAATCACATAGCAGATTGATTTAATTGGTTATAGTTGAACCCCAGCAGCCATATCTATATGTGCCTAATTCACAGCTCAAATCCCAGAACTGAGTTCACTGATTACCTACTTCTTGTGCCCGAGCTACTTTCTTGTTCTCTGCTCCATTTTCTCTTTCTATTCACAGTATATGAGTTACAGTAAATAAGAGGGTGGCAGAAGATGGTAATATACTAATATGTCATCAGTTTGGACCCTAAAATACACCATACAGTTTTAATTTCCTGAATACCATGTGCCTCATTTAGATTAAAGGTCTAAGCATTACTGCATATGCATCTTACAGAAAAAGTAAACTTCACTCCTGAATATCAGAATGAAACCAAGAAGAATCCAGAAGCTGATCAAACAAATTCAATATCAAAGTTCTAACAAATTCTCCAACCCCATGTATTAAAATACATAGTTCATGCAAGACTAAAATTGCATTAATTCAACATAGATTGCATTATTTAATCAAAATACGAATAAAATACATTTAGAGTCAAAAGCAAGACTAACTGGAAAATTTCAGGGAATAAGGGGAAAGTTTAGAACATAGTTCATGCATATCACTGTAGCTATATGCGTAAACAGCATATCCTTCACCAGCAGATTTGCATATAGAAACAGACTGCTAATGATCTTACCTCTCCTCCATTAACAAGACAGGCGGTCCTTTATTTGCTATGATCTCCTCATCACTCACAACTCCAACAACAAGTTCATCTCCCAAAGCTTTTGCTTGCCTCAGAGCATTCGCATGCCCATAATGCATGAGATCAAAACAGCCATCCATATAAACACGAACCGGTTTCTTCCCACGTCTCTTCTTATGAAAATTCCCAAAACCAGGCAACAAGTATGGCAAGTTAGGAACAGTAATCCCACCCAAATAGCTCGTGGATAAACCAAGTAAAGCAGCAGTTAACATTATCCCACCAAACACATGGGGGTAATAATACATCCCATCCCAAATCCAACAATTGCTTTCATAGTCCATTTGTACCCCTAATCCTTTATTCAACTTAGTTCTATTTATAAAGAGAAGACACAAACCCTGCAAACACAAGTTAAGAAAAATTATATCAGCGACAATCAAATAGTATCATCCAGTATGTGTTTCTCACCGTGGCACTGCCCCCTGATAGAAGAACGTACAGATGCAATCACACAAAAGGAGTTAATGTATCCTAATCCAAAGAATAAGGTTTCTGAAGCAAATTGGATAAGATTTTTCCATAAAACACAAATTATACAGTATGTAATCCACACAGACAACCTCCCCCACCCAAACCAAAAAAAAAAAAATTTCAGAAAGTAAAATAGAATATCTTCCTCCAACAGCCCCAGCCAACCAAACCCTGCCTGCCTCAGAACCAAAAAGGAAATTTTTTATAAAAAAAAAGGAAATAAATTTCTGGTATTTTCAATATAATGAACATTTAAGTCCAAACAGATCCCAATTTCAAGCCACACATGCATATCTACATAAAGAATTATGAATCAAACTCATGCTTCTACATGCAATTTGATTCCCAATTATCTTCAAATACAGCGGAAAAAAGTGCATACGGCCTCAAAACACCCAACAAGAAGCTACAAATCACAACAAGAACCTGAGAGAAAGAGTAAGATCAATTTTGCGGAATCTAACACAAATTTCCAAATGGGGTCTCCATAAAACCGTCCAATTGTGCTAAAAAAACAGATACTTTACATCTAATAACAGAAAGAATGGAACTTTAACACGTAACAAATTAGAGAAAGATGTTTTGCAAACTAAAAAAGAAACACACACATTCAAAATGTGTGAACACGAAGACCCTCAAAATTAACGACCCATCAGAAATCCTAAATTCTACTGAAATGGGATTCCTGTCGTCAGATCGAAAAATTTTTACCTTTGCTCAGAGGTGTTCGTGCCTTCTCTCTCTAGCGTTCCCTCGAGAGGAGATGAGTGAATAGAGAATTTTCTTTCGGGACAATCCTATTTCGGTAAATTACAGAAAACTAAAGAAAGAAAGACTCTGTTCCAAAGTTAAAGTTTTGATTCTTTTTAAAACTTTTCTTAATTTCCATTTCATGGCGCCGGTCCTTCTTGTTAGTCATTATAGATTCCTAATTACGGCTTGCACTTTAAGTATTTATTTATTAATTTTTTTTGAATTTAATGAATAATACTCAATCCTTCCCAAGAAAACAATCAACTTTCACAATATTTCAAAGTTCTAAAAAAAAAAATCTACCATTAAAATGAAATTTCTATAATATTTTTACTCATAATGATTATGAATGGCTATAATTAAAAAGTAAAAATATAAATATAAAATTATATACTTAATTATGTATTAAACGTGATGTATTTAATAACTAAAATAATTATATTCAATTTAAAGTGAACTTTTCTGTCAAAAATAGAATAGTCCCTTTATTATTGGAATTCATGAGATTTTATCACTTGTCACTATGCTTTTAAGACCTATTTGTAAAATTGAATATTGAAATTTGTTCCATAAATGATAAAGTCTGAATATTGAACTAATTAAATTATTAAAATCATCAAATCGTCAAATTTTGAATGTTCAAAATTGAATTTTGAATGCATGAATTAAAATATTAAATTAATTAATACTGTTTAACAAAAATTTGATATGAAAGCAAAATTACTGTAATTTTACCATTTTGTCCTTATATTGATTTTTTTTTATAACCATATGGATAAATATTAATTTTTTAAAATTAAGCATAGAATATTATTCATGAAACTATGTAAAATACACAATATCTCCATCTATTAAATAGTGAGACATGGTTAGAAATCTTCCCATTTATCAATCTGATCATGGCCCAATGTAGTGGACACACAGGCAATGAAAGTAAGGAGGGATCTGAGACAAGGGAGGCCATTTGAAAAGTTCTGGGCTCGACAGAAAGAAGCAAGAGAAATAGTTGCCAATATATGGGGAATATACGAAAATCAGGAGAACCAAGCCCAATCCAACATGGAAGAAGTTTGGAATAAAATTGGAGAAACTAGCGACCAATTTAGCAATTGGAACAAGGACAAGTTTGGAAGATTGGAAGGAAAGATCAAGTAACTCCAATCAGAGCTGGAAACGATCCAAAAAAATGTCACGGAATAGGATGAATTTCAGGTGGAAGACATGAAAAGGGTGGAACTGGAAAAGCTGATGGAAGTGCAATGGGAGTGTTGGCAACAAAGGTAAAGAATTCAGTGGATGAGACAAGGTGACCAGAATACAAGATTTTTTCATGATTAGGCAAACAAAATGAGGGAAAGGGATTATATCAACCAATTAAAGAATAGGAATGGGGAGTGGACCAAAGATCAATAGGAATTGAAAGATTTAATTACAAGTCACTTGGAAACAATATGGAGAGATGAGTCCAGTTTTCCAAGGGATGATAACATGCATGATGGATATCAGGATGAAGTCTTACAACAGGTAGAAGAACAACTTAGTAGGGAACAAAAGGAGTGGTTGAATAGAGAGTTCAATGCGGACGAAGTCTAGGAAGTAGTCTTCCAAATGGGGAAATCGAAATCACCTGGACCGGATGGCCTACCAGCGGGGTTTTACCAGGAATATTAGGATATAATGGGACAAAAGTCATCCAAGTAGTTCTGAAATTCTTCAAGACAAAAAATATGAAGCCTGCATGAAATGAAACACTCATCATCTTAATCCCAAAATGACCAAATCCAGTAGAGCCTCAAGATTTCATACCAATTAGTTTTTGTAATGTGATTTACAAAGTGATAGCAAAGGTCTTAGCAAATAAAATGAAAAAGGTGATAAATGATTTGATATCACCCAATCAAACTACTTTTGTACCTGGTAGGTCTATAAATGAAAATGTTCTTTTGACTCATGTGGTGTTAGAATATATCATGAAGAAGAAAAAAGGGGAGAAGGGTCTAGCAGCATTAACATTGGACACGAGCAAGGCATATAATAGGTTGTCTTAGTCCTTTATGGAAAAAATACTAGGAAAGTTTGGTTTTTCTGATAATTGGATTGAATACATCATGCAGTGTGTGACTACGGTCTCATTAAATGTAAAACTCAATGGTTGGGTATCAAGAACCTTTCTACCAAAAAATGGTCTGAGACAAGGCTACCCGTTGTCACCATTTTTGTTTATTCTTTGTCAGCATGTCCTGTCTAAAATGTTGTTAAAGATAGAAAGAACAGAATGCATTGGAATTCAAGTGGAAAGAAAGGTACTAAGGGTGTCACATTTGATGTTTGCAAATGATTGTCTAATATTCTTTGAAATCATAATGAAGGCAGTGAATGCCCTAGGAAAGTTACTGAATTTGTTTGCAGCTCAATCTGGTCAAAGAGTAAACTTCAGGAAGTCATCAATAGTTGTCAGATCAAACACAAGTCAAGAGTGGAGGAATTTATTAGTAGTTAGGTTCAATATTTGATAGGGGTTAAAATGTCATTTTTATTGTTAATATTTTCTCATGATTATTGTGATTTTAAGGAACATTAGATGATTTTTTTATATTTTTGTTGTAGGAATGGAAAATATTGACTTGGAGGAGAAATTGACAAAAGAAAAGAAGAAAAACAACATTGAAGAAGCAAAGAGAGAGAAAATACCAAGTCTTGGTATTAGAGTTGACTTGGACAAGTTGGAGGAAAATTTTCTACGGGTGAAACTCTTAGGAAACAAAAGAAGACAAAAGGAAAGAAGGAAGGACAAAGAGTTTGATTTGGAGTATAATTGTGAAGAAGGAAAAGTCCAACCACTTTTGGACTTTGGAGGTTTGGAGATGTAAAAGGCTGGAGGAAAATAGGAAGAAGCAACCGCCATCTATCCCTCTCTTTACAGAAAAAAACTCACGTCTTTTTCTTAGCCTTTAGTTTTTAGAAATTGTATTAGAGAAAAGTGCACTTTAATTCTTGGATTCAAGGGAGTTTCCTTGTAACTTTTATATTATTTATGATGTTTGAATTTGTTTTCTTCAATTATTTACCTTTGTCTTTCATTTGTAGAATGGCTAAATTTTTTTTAGGGTTCTTATTCCAATTTGACCATGTGCTTATTGTGATTAATGTAGGTTGTTAGCTTTGATTCATTGGTTATTGTTGTGCTTAATGTCATCTTAGGCTTGATCACCCTAGGATTGAATCAACACTATAGAACTTGATTGAGAGATAGGTTCTGTAGGATTAGGCAATAACCTGTTAATAGTTTAATTAGTTGAGAGACAGTTAAGTGGTTAATATTGATTAAAAGGTTGTGTATTGAAATTGGAGTTAAGAGACATTAGGTTGATGAGAGCCGTCAAACTTAATGTTAATTAACTATCAATTAATCATAGGTACTATCTAAGAGAAAGATCTATGGTTTTTAAGATCCATTCAAAATGGATTAGAGTTAACCTAGACCTTGTTGGTTAATCAATCTTAATAAATGGTCAAAATTGAGAATAAGGATCCTAGTTTTTATATTTGATAGAATTCAGTTTTTTTATTTGATTAGTAATTTTTAGTTCAAAACTTGATTTCGGTATCTAAACAAGCAAACATATTGAGTATTTCAATATTCAGTTTTAAAAATTCTCTGTGGGACGATATCTTAATTTACTACTTGACACAACTCTGTGCGCTTGCAGAAAATAGCACGTCAATATTCCATAGGTGGATTTCAATGGTAAGTATTTAGGCCACAACCCAAATTTTTCCAAACCAAAAACCAAGATTTTTGGTGATCTAGTGAAAAAGATCAAAGGGAAGGTGCAGAATTGGAAAACTGAACAATTGTCGGTCATGGGAAGGTTTATCCTAGCTAAACATGTCTTGGCATAGCTACCATTATATGTGTTAGGTGTGTTTAGAATTCCAACATGTACAACACGAGCTATTGATAATTTTTTGACGAAGTTCATTTGGAAAAGGGATAAGAAAGGTAGAGGTATACACAGGAAGTCTTGGCAGTCAATATGTAGGCCAAAATTTAAAGGGGAACTGAGAATCGATCCATCCAAATGATGAACCAAGCTTTGTTGGCAAAAGTGGCATGGAAAATTTATTCAAATGAGGATTCCTTTTTCTCAAAATTCTTCAGAGTAAAGTATTGGAACAAGAAGGATTTCCTTAGGTTAGAAAATGGATACAACTTGTCATGAGGTTGGCATAGTATAATATGGGGAAAAGAGCTCCTCATTAAGGGTTTGAAATGGAAAATTGGCAATGGACAGAGAATAGATGTCACAGAGAATTGGATTCCACAATTGCACAACTCACTTGCATCCAGTATGTTACTACAGAAAGAAAACCTCAACCTGAAGGTCGTAAATATGATAGATGGCAATAGAAATTGGATAATTCCACTTATTAGGGTGATTTTTCCTGAAGATGTTGTTCCAAAAATCCTTTAAATTCACTTGTTAAAATTCAACAGAGAGAAAAAAGATGAATTGTAATTGGGCTTGGAAAAAATGGTAAGTATAGCATTAAGTTTGGATACCATATGGGGCATGGGCATAATCTGGGCATGCAGAAATGACCATCTACATCAAGGGGAGACAACTTGAGAGCAGACTTAGAAGAAGAGACCTGTTGGAAGAAATTGTGGAACATACAACTGCTAGTGAAGTTGATTTTCTTCTTGTGGAAGGTATGCCAAAATATATGTCCAACTATAGATCAACTATGGAAATGAGGGGTACTTATCCCTCCAAAATGCTATTGGTGTAACAATGAGAATGAGACAATCTCTCATGTTTTGCTAAGTTGCGAAACGGCAAAACGCACCTGGAGGTGTTCATATTTGGGATTCAATTTTGATGTTGGCATACTTATGACATTTAGTCAATGGTTCAAGACATGGACTCTCAGTGCTCCATTCATAGAGGATGTAAGATTGTCTTCTTGTATAATATGGAACTTATGGAAAGAAATGTGTGAAGCAATATGAGAGAATAAGTGGCTAAGTCTAGAAAATATTTAGGGGCTGGCATGGGAAACCTTCAAAGAAATAAAGAACATCTGACAGGAAGAGCAACACAGTATGCGAGAACTAAAGGAAATCAAAAGCAGAGAAAAGGAGATGGGGAACCTAAAGATCATTTGGGAGTGGGAGGACCCAAACAAGGAACGGAACTATTTCGACAGAATAAGAATCTACACGGACAGGTCATTCAAAGTGGGACAAGGGGAAGCGGTTATAGCATGGGTTGCATCGGATAAGGATGGAAAGGAGTTAGGAACAAAATCAAGGAGAACGTATGCCCTATCTTCTGAACACACTGAAATGTTAGAAACTCTAAACTCTGTGACGGAGGCTGCTAAAAGAGGTTGGCATAGGATAGTAGTGTTAATAGATTTGTTAGTAGCCTTAAAAGTTTTGGAACAACCAAACAAAGTAGACATCCACATAAGGAGCGTAGCTGAGGATATTAGGTATGTCATTAAGGAATTAGAAAGATGTGTAATGATTAAATCCCCTAGAGTAGAAGTTAGACAAGCTCATAGTTTAGCTTATGGTAGGTTATCTAAGACTGTATGATGTAACTTGCTTTATAAGGAATGTTTAGCTCCCTTAAAAAAGAAAAAAAAAATGGTGAGAGTCTCGCCATAGTGATTTGAGCAATTTTTCGAGGTAATTTTATGCAACTTTGATTTGTTATGATTTTAAGGTAAATAATAGCAACTTAAAGTTAGTTTTTAATGTTTATATTTTCGTTCTTATATTCCTTTCAAATTCATTTATCCCACAATTGATTGTTTTCATGATTTCATCAAAATTTATAGTTAGGTTTAAAACATAACTAAATTTCTCTACTTCTTTTACCCTTGTGAACCTTATCATAGTTTATTACTTTTTTCTGGTTTCATTTTAAATAAATACAACTTTAAAGTTATTTTTTATAACATTAATAATCGTTTAGATAATACTAGATTATTACCTTCAGATTAAAAAGATATTTTAGTCATTATACTTTTTGAAAGTTCAAATTAGTTATTATACTTTTTGTTTGGTCAAAACATGTCATTAAATTTATTAAAAGTATTCAAATGAAATTACTCTATTTAAATACGATGTTATCTATGCCAAAATTATACACATGTAACTTGCATGCTTTTTATGCACAAAAGGGACACTTTATGCATTTCTCATAAAAGAAAGACCTTGACGGTCCTTGACATTGCAAAGAAACATTTATTGAGGAATCACACAGCAAAACCTCAATGATTATGGGAAAGTGATACGAATTCTTACACCAAAGGATAAGAAACCGAACCTATATCAGAGTGTTGGTTCTAGTATCGTCCTCTAGGCTGAACTAAGTCTTTCTTTAGCAAGACACCAACTCCAACTTGTGAAGAAGGATCTTGCTTTTGTCCACTTGACAACCGAAGGAATTATCAAAGACCCAAGATGTGAACTTTGACTATCCTTGGAACCAAGAAGCACACTCAAATTGTTGAGGGAAAGAAACTCAACAAGATAGCTTAAACATGAACCTAAGAGGCTATCCTCAAAGACTCAAAGCAAGTTCTAAACTAGAATTCAAAGAAAAGCTACAAAGCTCTCAAGTTTGTATTGTCAAAATTCTTCCTCTTTCATTGTGGCTGAATGCCTCTATTTATAATTTACAAGTTGAAAGAATTAAGAAAGCCATTCCCTAGTTGGATTAGCTTTTTAGGAAACTAACTAAAGAAACTATTACTTAAAAGAAACAATTAATATAAGAAAAGGAAATAAAACAACAAGTAGTTGCCTAAAACTAATCCAAGTGTGGTGGCTGACTCGCTTGAGCAATTTCCTATTCAGCTTTGTGGATTTGGTAATTCTTTTAATCACCATGGCCTTGGCCGAATTTGGAGCTTCTTTACTCCAATTTGGAAGCTTCTTTAACTTGATCATGAAGAATGAACAACACTTGGCTCATCATTTACAATACTAAGTAAAATGACAAGTGTTGAACTAGAATTGCCAACCTTCCAAATTCGAACTTGGATTGTGATGAGAAGTGGTCTAAGGATCTTAATTACACAAGTGAAAATCAACCACACTTGATCCTTCATTCTTGATTTTTCATGGATGACTAGAATGACAAATGATGAGCTAAGTTCGGAAGTCTTCCTTGCTACCTTAGTTTCGGATTCCATGGGTTCATTTATGAAAGAGATTAAGGCAGCTTGCATTCTCTTAGTCCTTGGCCTTGTAATAGGACCACCAATCCCTTGCAATGAATCTAAGTGTGGATGCCTAGCTTCATGGTTGGCTTCATGTGGAGTTGTAGTTGTTTCGACCCTTAGGATTTCATCAGAAAGTTTTTTACCAATTCCCACCACATTTCTATAAGTTTAATCAATGAACTGAAGTTATTGAACTTGTACTACTAGATGCGAAATCATACAATAAACAAAAGAAAACATGAATAGAAGTGCCAGAAGAAGCAACTATAAAGATACATTTGAATACCATTATATATTCTCTAGAAAATTATTTACATGATAAAAATAAAATCAAAAAAGAAAATTTATTTTTTACAAAAACTAACCACTCAGCTCAAGAAAAGTCTCTATTCTTGATCATTTGTTGGCCATAAATTCGAGCATTGCCCTTTTTAAGTTCCATCTGACCACCGAAACTACATTCGTCATTAATCCGAAAACCCTCCAATCTAACTTGAACTCGGGTTTGACAAAGGAGGCAATCGGGCTTCTTTGTAAATCAATAATTCACACAATTGGCATGAAAAAAAGTTGCTAAAATTAGGCAATTTTCGGAAAAGATCACCCTTCTTGAAAACCTCTAAAAATATTGTACTATTTCTCATGGTCTGCCATGAAGTAGGATTGCCCACACAAGAGAGCAGGTCTTAGGCTAAAAGGGCAAAACTGGAGTGAGTAATGGAATTGTGAGATAATTCAATTGAGGAGGATTTGAGAATATAGCAGGTCCACCGAAGTCTTTTGCAAAAATAGCAGGTTGACCAAGTCTTTTGAGAATATAGCAGTCGGGTCAGAAACCAACGGAAATGTCCAAAACCCCGATACTTATGAACTTCATCGTGTAACTTCATTTCACCTTTCTTCTCATTCTTTCATTCTTCATGGATTGAACATGCCATTTTCACGGTAAGCGTGCATATGAAATCAAATCCACGCTGAGTTAATTCGTTGTTAATAATTAAAAATGTAAACTACATCCCGACCGATTTAACAAACAAAATCCCGACGCCTCAAACCGCATCTTCACATTTCTTCTCGCATTCTTTCTTTCATTCGCATTGATTGAACATGCCATTTTCATGCAGTGCGTACATGAAATCAAATCCACGTCATGTGTTAATTCGTTGTTAATAATTAAAAATGTAAACTACATCCCGACCGATTTAACAAACAAAATCCCGACGCCTCAAACCGCAATTGGATATTTGAAGATGGCCAAGACTTATTAAGGTTCTACGACAAATAAGGAAGGAAGTCGGCATCCGTTGACGAATAAACGATAATTAGTCGATGTTTCACGAGAGGTTAACCGACTTGTAGACGACCTTTAGTCGAGGTTTTGTCGAGTCTTTTTACGATGTTTAGTCGAGGTTTTGTCGACTCTAAGTCGATGTTTAGTCGACATTTTAAACGTCGATGAACATATTTCATCTTATTGTGAATGACATCTTATGGCTGTTGGATAAATCGAGGTTTGCTAATTTATTTGATATTGAAATAAAAGAAACTAACATAAGTCCATCAACATCTACTGGTAGGAAAAATAAGGTTTTCTGCTTTGATTTGTGTGTTTTGTAATGCAATGAGTCAGAGAGAAGGAAGAAAAAAAACAAGAGTCATAATATTTTGGAGCTTTCCTTCATATAGAGCTTTATGCATTTTGTTAAACAATTGATAATTTTTTAAAACAAGCACAAATTAAGAGGCTTTAGCACGATTCTCGTTATTTCCATGTGTTTTGTTTTTCATTTTTACATTTCTATCACATATTTCTTGATGGTGTACGAATATCATGAGCGAAACTAGCGGATTTTAACACTTAAATATGTCGATTGTCGGCGAAACTATCGAAATGTCAAATGAGTATGTGTTTAATTGATAAAACATAATACGGATAATGAATCAGAACTATTCATTACATCAAACAAGAGAGTGTCAACAATTTTAGTCCCTACAAACTAATTGATTTGTGCACGCTTGTTGTGTGTCCGCTACCGCCCACAACGCACACGCTCTTCTCAATTTTTTTCTCGCCGGTTGAAGGAATTCTCTTTTTCTTGGGCCGACCACTCTTAGCCCTTGGTTCTGGGGGTGATAGTTGAATGGATAAAACTTCTTCTGGCACAATCCAAGCCTTAGGATCACCAACCGGCATAATAGGCTCCGCATAAGCGCCTATAATTGCAACAGTGTGATAAAATTGCGAGCATAAGGTGTAATGGTCAATTTGACGGCGTCGAGTTGCAGCTAGTGCATGCACACATGGGAGTTGATCCATATCAAACACTTGACACGTGCATGTCTTTTCAAACAAATCCATCAGAGTCGCATTTTGCAATATCCCTTACACACCATCTATTCATATTGACCGGATCAACAACATAGGATTGTGCTTCTCTCATCCTTGATCCTATTAACTCTTCACAGTATGGTGTGGTCATTGTGTTGATTTCCCCCGCAGCTGTACGCCTATCGTGGAACCATCTTTGGAGTGTGTTACGGATGTAGTCCACAAGGAATGAATAGGCAATTCGCGGGCATCTTTCAACAGTGCATTTAGACATTCAAAGAATGTTGGATGTCATTATTGTATAGCGTCTCCCACTGCACGTGCCCTTGACCAACGCTCAAGCCCCACCTCTCTTAAATACTCGCCAACCCGTGGATTTTGGAGTGAAATAATTGCAAACATCTCATTGAATTCAGCAATGGTGTAAGCCTTTGCAGCCTTAAAGTATAATGGGATCAAGGCTTCTTGTTTGAATTTGGATTTGAGGTTGTTGCTTAGATGATAAATACACGCTCCATGGAAGGAATTAGGAAAAACGTTGGCAATACCTTTGGCGATGCTCTTATGTCGGTCAGATACAAATACCAACCCATCCACATCGGAGCCAATTGCAATATTTAACCTCTCGAGAAACCACTCCCACGATGCGTCATTCTCTGAATCAACTATTCCCCAACCCACAGGATATACTTGGTTGTTACCATCTATGTTAGTTGCAACAATTAATGAACCGGGATATTTTCCTTTCAAGAAGCAAGCATCAACGGCAATAACTGGCCGCATGTGCCGTTGGAATCCACGAATAGATGCACCAAATGCAAAAAATAAATACTTGAAGCACCCATCTTCTTCTCGACATACTTCAACAACAGTTCCCGGGTTCAACTCATTCATGACATGCAAATAAGATGGAAGTATCCGATACGAATCCTCAAAACTTCCTCGAACTTCCTCCAAAGCAGCTTCCCTTGCGGGCCACGCCTTATTGTACGTTATGTTAACGCCCAACTCCGTCCGAATATCTGAAATAATTTCGCCCGGCTACCGACATACATATGTGTACTTACATTTGATCCATGAGCCAAGAACATCTCGGCTGGCGTGCTTATGATCACTTTGGACCAATGATGATTTGCATGTATGGTTGTTAGCATATTTTGTGATCTTCCAGGCTGAAGAATTCCCAACGGCAATGCATTCAACATCCAATCGCAATTTTTGTCCTTACACCTCGTGTAATTGCCTATTAGCTCTAACAACCTTCCACTCGAAGAAATGCTTCACGGCCAACATGGACATTCTCATGAACAAATGCCGCCTAGTTTCAAACACATCTTTCATCGCAACATCAACCATCGCAGCCTAATCGATCGTAAGACGTACTACACTCGCATGTGATGATCGCGTCGCGGTAATGGTTGGCAAATTTCTTGAGACGATCCTGTTTGATTCCTTTTGCCTTGTTCCCACGGAACTCTTTGTTCATCTTCCGAGATAAACATTCCTCATCGGGATCATCCCTCATCACCGCGTGAGGGTCTTCAAATAATGCAAACGATGTCACATCGATTAGTCTTGTATGTATGACATCGTCCGTCCGGGCGGACAATCAAATGAAAGATTAATTGGCGAGTTGCTAGCACGAATTCATCTTCCGTCGTGTCCCCATCTCGAATGGTGACACATAATGGTATCCTTGCATCACCCCGCTTAATAATCTCATTCAAAAACATTGGACGTGGTGATCATTTTTATAGGCAACACCGATATCTTGGATAGGTATTTTGGTAGTACTGATCACCGCTTTGGTGTGATCTCCGAACCTAAATCCATTATGCCTACGATTTGATTCATCATTTCCAAGAAGTTCGAGTCTTCCTTTAACAAAATGGTTTCAATCCTCTTATAGCCCACGAATCTATGTTCATTCGTGGCGGTCAACACTCCATTCTCCCCGAGAAGCACATGAATGACCCATTTATCATTGTGCGCCATTCCGCATCGAAATAAGAGAAGTTAATTTTCTAATCGATTAAGGCGGCAATAATGGAAAAATGCTAGGAAGAAAAATCAATTCGCAATTATAATAACTCAAGGGAATTACAAATCATAAAAATCAAGGAAGAAAAATCCGCCGCAATTATAATAATAACCCAAGGGAATTACAAATCATATTAGGAGTCATTGAGAAGTGTACTTCATACTTACAGATTGGTATAATGAGGAGTGAACTTGATATCTTGGAGGAAGTTCGGTTCGGTGCGTGAGTGGCCGCAATGTGCGCCTCAAATGTATATTTAGGTCTATTGAGGACAAAATGTTTGCTAATCGCTTTTCACTCCAGAGGCCTGCTTTTTTGTACAGAGATTGTTCAAAATTAATTTCGCGCTTGCGCGCTAACACCGCTTTGTGCACGAATAAGGCGCTCACAGAATGTCGACAAAATCTCGACTAACTATCGACAAACTATCGATTAAATATCTCGAATTTTGCCTCGATTTAATCTCGATTATATGTCGATTATATCTCGACAAACTATTGATTATATCTCGAATTTTCCTCGAATATATGTCGACTAATGTAAAACCGACCTTCATATAATCTCTCGCTTCTACAACATTTTGGCCTCCTTTTCAATATTTAATAATTTGTAGTGTCTTAAATATATTGAGTGTCTTGACTTGAGTATTAATGACTTTCATGGTTCTCTATCGCTCAAAGGTAAGTTTGGGTAAATAATAATACTATATGCCACAAATTTGAATCATGATAAATATAATGCAGAATTATGCATTCTTTCTCAATCCAAAAAGAAGTCCAAGAGAGATAAATATTAATTTTTATTACTTATGATATACAATATTATGTTTGTATACAACAAAATAAAGTAATTACACATTCACATAATGGATATTAACATACGCTTTCAAAATTAGTCACTAAATGTTCTACATTTACCCAAATTCCCAGCTAAATTATGTAAAGTTATTGATTGCTACCTATGCTTCCTCCTTGCCTTCCTTCCTTCGCCGCTTGCTCTCCTTCCCTTCTTGCTTTTTTCCGCTCTACCTTTCTTCCTCTCGCTCGCTGGAATTTATCCTCCTCAAGCGCGTGGACGTAAAGTTCAGACGCCATTTGTTTGCGCATCGCAGCTATGCGTTCGTTTGCAATGGTATTTAGCTAAGTCCATGAATTATGCATTCGCCCACTTGAGTACATAAATACCACAATGCCATCGCAAGCACGATGTAACACATATTTATACAAATTTCACATTATAAGTGATCAAACATGCCGTAAAGGAAAAAATAAAGATACTAGCCTCGGCTTGGTGCTCCTCTATGTGCTCAACCACGACTTCCCATGCATCCCCAATCGATGTTGTTTGCGATAGCATGTGTTAAAATCGCACGCCTTAATTATCTTGGGCATTGTTGTAGTTAGATACTCTAACTTCGCAACAACAATCGTGTTCTCGGGCGATGGGTTATAAACACATAATTTCGCGATTTATGTTCATCTTCACAAGCATCCAAAGGTTGCCATCTACGTGACATGGGAATAAGAGGAAGTCCAGTTTGTCGTGTCGTGTGGAAACGAACCATCACCGACAAATCGCTTCAGCGCCATGTCATCCACGCTTGCATCCCTTTGTCATTATGAATCATCTTCATGCCGCCTAACACAAATGCGAGTACGATCGCGTTAGATACGTTCTGATTTTAATAAAAATTAGTCACCAATTTACATACGTTATAGATCACAATAAACTTTATCCATTACGTAAAAACACGCCTATAAAACAAGAGTAACATTTTTACCAAGTCAATAGAAATCTATTTCATACAATCCAAATAAACCACTTTTTCTAATAAAAAGTAAAAAGTGGTATTGACTAATCAATAGCCACGTGACATAATAGGACTATTAGTTGTTCTATTTCATGAATAAAGTTAATTTAGCTTATATGTTCTATTTCATGAATCTAATTTATTGAACAAGACACTTATTTTTACAATTGAAAGAAGTCACTGATCTAGTACTTTGTAATTGTACTTGTTATCTAGCATTTCCATAAAAATTTCCGTAGGCTCAAAAAAACAAAAGTCCATTTTGAATTGATTATAATTTTTCATTGTTAACATAATACTTTTAATATATTATTAAATGTACAAGATTATATTTTTCCCTTATTTTTTAATTATGATAATATATATTTATTACTAGTATGAGTAATATAAAACTTTTATAAGAAAAATGATTTTTAGATAAACAAATTGAAGTCAAAATTAAAATTTTTAAGAGGAAGGGCATGTCATTTCATTTAAATTTAAAGTAGGCAAAATTCGAGTAAGGGATCAACTAAGACTTGTAATATAATCTTTTGGAAAAAATTATTCAAACTCAAACACCAATAAACACAATCAATTTTAGGTGAACAATCTTACATCGAAGGTAGACTCCATAATTGACATATCCTTGCGCCCATGTTAATGATCCGCTTGCGCAGATTGAGGTATACAAATCAATTTGCTGCAAGGAAAAGGATTCAATTCAGTGGAGAAAAGCAAATATTAGAAAGGTTTTAATATTACGCCGACTAAAAACCCAAATTTTTACTGTATCATTGAGCCAATATCCTTTTGTCCACATAGTCTTCAAAGAAATCGAGTCCAAAGAAATCCCTATTCGTGTCCACAACAGAGCGTTGGTTTGTGTCGCATCCACTCCTTCATTGTTACATCCCGTGCTTCCGCAAGCACAGATGACGCACTATGTTCCTCCGACGCAAGGCCAAGAGTCGGGCCCAAATTTTGCCCAACCCCTTGCTCCGCTTGGGGTTTGGTACCTCTTTCCTTCATTGGAGGTGGTGGCGCACTTGTTGCAGTACGGACATTAGGCGAAGGAGTTCGTGTTCGATACTGTCGATGTACTATCTCCAACACAGAGGTCTCTTCCTTAGACAATTGCTCCACTAGCCCTCCCCTCGCACCGCCCTAAGGTCTCTCCGCCGTGGCCTGCTCATCACCGATCGCCTGCTGAGCCCTCTTCGGTATAGGAATGCCCCGAGCCCCTGGAATTTTATTTATATCAAAGTCAGCTTGGGAAGTGCCTTGCAAGGGGCCGACTCGGGATGGTCGCCGCTGCACCACGCGACATAAGGATGTGCACATATTCTTCCAACATGTACACCTTAGCCGTCATCACATCCAGCCTCCTCTTTAGGGTCTTCACTCTATCATCCGACTTTAGAAGCCTCACCATCTTGACACTTAGCCAATTCGGCCTCGGCCTTGCTTTGCCGCTCAAGTAGTCACTGGATGATATCATTTGGTCGATCTCCTTCACTCGACCTCATGCCGACTTTCTCGCTTTCACCAGATTCGATGTGTTCTTCTCTACTCCTCTTCCTATAGGACACATAAAAATCAGCAAGATCGGCATTCTCTCCCCAACTCGTGATCGCCCTCTCGCCTCCTCCGTCTCTTTGCTCCCATTGCAAGAAATTTTCCCGCTCTTCCGAGTAGGCTTCATTCGGGTTATTTTCACCTTCTGCATTAAATTTTGGTGCATGAGGAAAGTTACATTTCGTAAAGAATATCTCAAATCATTAACACTGTGTGATGTCATACCTCGCCGTCGGATGTCCGTTTTGCCCACACCTGCTTCCTTTCTTGTTCTCTCCGTTGACAACTCACGCCTTTCCACCTAAACATCCTCGGCTTGTCCCCAGAGGATTCAACCCTTGCACCATCCTCAGACGCTCAAGATGTGGCATTATCTCATATGCAAACACCTGACAAAATGGGAATATTAGGCCATTGAAGTCAATATTACACATGTAGTTATATAACTTAAAACACAAGTGAACCGTAATCTTACCGCAAATGCCACCGAATCCCCAAGAGTGTATGTCCTGCTTTCGTGGTGAGTTGTTTGCTTCAAGGCATTAATCATGCTTTTTCTAGCACTATCGATTGTCGCCAGAGGACGCTTCACCCCACGGAATTTCATCAAAGCTCTTCCAATCACGTGCCAAATGAAGGAGCTTGTCTTCAATTCGAAGTTCTCTTTGCCATGCCGTTGAATGATATGTACGTAGTAATAGTGTCGCTCACCACATCAATGTCCGAATAACTTGAGTTTATCCGCCGTAGGCCTTCATCACTTCATCGTAGGTAGCTTCCTCCGCCGCACTAAGGTGTTTAATGAACTTCGTAATTGACGGAGGACCATCAAAGCGCGTACTTGGCATATGCACTATCAAAATCGCCATCTTCAGCCCGTGATTATGGCAAACTCCTCTTGCCAAATTTTACCTTCTTCCCAAAGAACGCTGAAGTAAATGCTATTTTCCCGCTTGATATCTCGTCCGGTTTGAGTTGCCTCAACAATAGGGAATGTATGATCTGCTTGCACCGTAACGTATGCTCGTGGTCAAGAGCAATTTCAGCTAGACAACTCTCCTTCAAGTATTTCCTTTTGCCTCACCAATTTCGACCGGATCATCTTCATATTGGCTTCATAATAGCAATATTGCGATACTTGAGCGTTGAAAAACTCTCCCTGAACGACCATTTGCGCCTTCAAATGTCCCTACACATTGCATTGTCAAATCCGGTCAATTATTGCACATAGTCACTCTCACCTTTTAATATGAAACATGGAATATATGCATTCACTGTAATTTGGAAAACTATAAATTTTACAAGAAGTTGATATTTATAATCAATTTATTCGAAGGCCATTCATAAACTAAATACAATTACACACTTGCATCACCGTTCTAGTTTTGGTATCTTTGTGTGATAGATTAAATCGACACTTGGTCGAGGCATTTTGTGAAATTAACCAAATAATCTCATTAGAAAATAATATCGCACATTACAAAGCAAAGAGAGATAGATTAAATCGACACTTGCTCGAGGCTTTTTGTGAAACTAACCAAACGAAAGTTTAGAAAAAATATCGCACATTACAAACCAAAATAAGATAGACTTCGACACTTGCTCGAGGCTTTTTGTGAATCTAACCAAATGAAAGTTTAGAAAAAAAATCGCACATTACAAACCAAAGAGAGATAGACTAAATCGACACTTGCTCGAGGCTTTTTGTGAATCTAACCAGGTGTAAGCCTTTAGAAAAAATATGGCACATTACAAACCAAAGAGAGATAGACTAAATCGACACTTGCTCGAGGCTTTTTGTGAATCTAACCAAATGAAAGTTTAGAAAAAATATGGCACATTACAAACCAAAGAGATATAGACTAAATCGACACTTGCTCGAGGCTTTTTGTGAATCTAACCAAACGAAAGTTTAGAAAAAATATGGCACATTACAAACCAAAGAGAGATAGACTAAATCGACACTTGCTCGAGGCTTTTTGTGAATCTAACCAAACGAAAGTTTAGAAAAAATATGGCACATTACAAACCAAAGAGAGATAGACTAAATCGACACTTGCTCGAGGCTTTTGTGAATCTAACCAAACGAAAGTTTAGAAAAATATGGCACATTACAAACCAAAGAGAGATAGACTAAATCGACATTTGCTCGAGGCTTTTGTGAATCTAACCAAACGAAAGTTTAGAAAAATATCGCACATTACAAACCAAATGAGAGATAGACTAAATCGACACTTGCTCGAGGCTTTTTGTGAAACTAACTAAACGAAGTTTAGAAAAATATCGCACATTACAAACCAAAGCGACATAGATTAAATCGAGGCTTTTTGTGAAATTAACCAAATGCAAGTTTGTCCATTCTTTGATCGATGCTTTTGCCTCGAGCCTATGATTTACAATTGATCGAGGCTTGATCGAGACATTTTCAATCGGCATACATAGGACTCATTTGTTCGAGACTTAGTCGAGTTATTTTGGGCATTCAGTCGACACTTGTTCTCGCCCAAGTGTTAATCAGTAACATGGTTCTCGAGTGTTTTGTGGGCAGGTTTTGTGTGTTTCAGGTTATAAAAACAAAGATTTCTAAACGTAACAAGCATGTACAAAACCCTAAAAACTATAACAGATTCTAAACGGAATGCGCAAATATAAGTAACCATGAAGCAACCAAGCACTATGATTTCTAAACGTAACAAACATGAAGCAACATGTGAACTAACTTTCTTCTTGTCCTTAGTCGGCTTCTCTGATGTCTGCTCCATTGCGCCAACTGCCGGACGTCCACCTCGAGTACGTGCCATTTAGTTTGCAATGCTTGAATATGGTGTAAATGGTGGATTATATGGGTTATCAAGATCAGAGAATAACAATCGGTTGAAAAATGTTACTTCCGTGTTCTTCGGCGTCGTGAGGGATGATGGGAGAACGATCAGTCGAGAGAATACGAGTGGGCGCGGTTTTCAAATAATAATTCCATAAATTTTTATATCGCCGAGAGAATACGAGTGGGCGCGATTATTAAACATCGACTTAGGGTCGACAAAACCTCGACTAAACATCGTAAAAAGCCTCGACAAAACCTCGACTAAAGGTCGCCTGCAAGTCGGTGAACCTCTCGACTAAACATCGACTAATTATCGCTTATTCGCCCAAGATGCCGACTTCCTTCCTTATTTGTCGTAGAACCTTAATAAGTCTTCGCCATCTTCAAATATCCAATTGCCGCTTGAGACGCCGGGATTTTGTTTGTTCGCGGTCGGGATGTAGTTTACATTTTTAATTATTAACAACGAATTAACTCAGACGTGGATTTGATTTCATGTACGCACCGCACCGTGAAAATGGCATGTTCAATCAATGCGTAATGAAAGAAAGAATGCGTAAGAAAGGTGAAGATGCGCTTGAGACGCCGTGGATTTTGTTTGTTCGCTCGTCAGCATGTAGTTTACATTTTTAATTATTAACAACGAATTAACCTGTACGTGGATTTGATTTCATGTACGCACCGCACCGTGAAAATGGCATGTTCAATCCATGAAGAATGAAAGAATGCAGAAGAAAGGTGAAATGAAGTTACACGATGAAGTTCATAAGTATCAGGGGTTTTTCGGACATTTCCCGTCGGTTTTACAGCCAGCCTGCTATATTCTCAAAAGACTTGGTCAACCTGCTATTTTTGCAAAAGACTTCGGTGGACCTGCTATATTCTCAAATCCTCCGATAATTGAAGGTTGTGGCGACAATGGCGTCGAACAGGAGTTGAGGATGATGAGGGTAGAAAAGCCCATAAAAACTGGGAAAGGGCCAAGAATGAAGATCATAATGTGTCAGGGTTTCAAGCTGAAACCCAACTTATCAGAGCAAACGAATCAAGAAGAGAAGGAATCAGACAGAATTGATGGGAAAAGAATAGAAAAGGACGGAAGAAATTCGGCAGAAACAGGGGAGATTTTATTAGATGCTTCCAGAGAAGAAGGTTACACAAATCATTTAGTAAGTGGCTCATTACTTGTTCATTAAGCAGGATTTATAGTTGAATAACCTACCATTGTAACTAACTAATTGTATTTTAGTTACATTCAGAGGACCCTAACTCACTTTAACCGTTTTTGCTTAGTCAGTTGATTAGGGCAAATCTTCCGTTTTCATTTTTCTCTTTTCTGCCTTCCAAAACATTGTCGTTCTAATAACTCCTTCCTGACTACCAAACGACATCGCGTGCTTTTGTCTTCAGCTGCTGACATAGTGATCCATTTGATAGGAAATATCCTTTTATCCATAAAAAATAAGCGTATCAGTCATATGGTATTTAAAAGGAGTGATTTTGTTTGGATATTTTTAACAATTTCAATGAAAAGTATAATGATCAAAGTGTGAACTTTCAAAAGTGTAATGACTAAAAACATTTTTTTTATTCTTATCGTAATAATTGTTTATATTTGAAAACACACACTATTTTCCAAAATATCTCATTATTTTCACTTCATAAAAATATTTGACCCAATTATTTTCAACTTTATTTACATTCATTTATATCGATGGTTTAGACAAATTATACGACCTATGTCCTAAAAAAAAAGTCCATTTCTGCTAGAGTACAATTCTTTTTTTAGTTATACAGTACAATACACCAATAATTGTACTATTGTCCCAAGTTGAGGGACTAATTGTACTATTTACCCTAATAATTGAGCTACTCGACATAGTTTTGATTGTAGAATTTTAGTGTTTAAGCTCAACTTTTCGACCAGTATAGCTGCAACGGATTTGATTTCACAAATTCTCTAAAATAAAGAGCAAACTAAATCTAATGTTCAACTGTAGTAAAATGAAATCTAAATAACCACAAAATCACTAAAATTTCATATTACGCTAGGCATCATATTTGATAACATAAATAAATAAAAAATTTGAAACAAATGCAAATGTAAATTTAAACTAGTAAAGATCTCTTGCGGTACTATATCTTCTACAAATTCTTCCGCTTTTCCCTCTTGTCATATTGTATATTTTGAGATTCTTGTATGGGGCATTTAATTTAGGTGCAAACTCTATGGTATTGTGACTAAAATAAAATTAAAAAAAATGCCAAAAATATACTTGATTGATTTTTCTTGACAATGTTTGTCTAAAAATATTTTTAAATATTTTGATATTTCATATACACCCAGGGTAAGGGCTAACTTAACCACAATAATTGAGAAACCAAAATCTTATCGTATCTTTGTTGGCACAAGATTTTCTCTTCTTACTGGCCTTACAACAAAAATAAGATTGGATAATCCATTTCAATCTACATGTTAATTAGACTATTAGAGGTGCACTGCTTAATTCCTAATGGCATTGTTTGGACATTTCATATAAGACTTGTGAAAAAGTTAAGAGTGAAAACTAAATATTATATCTCTCGAAAATATTCATGTGATGACTCATTTTCCAATTGGTCCAGGAATTCCTTTTAATGAGCCATTCACATTCAATTATATCATGTATTTTGGAGGAAATCAACAAACAATTTCAATTTTTCTATTTCTGCTAACCCTTGAGGTGGGAAAAATTTCGAGAATTCAAGATTTAATTAGTTTATGATCAAATTTCTTTCCTTTAGTAAATGGATAAGCTATGGCAATTAAGTTAATCATGCCAAGGATTTTGTGACATAACATCTTAACTTCAATATAGGATGTCAATCATAAAGGAAAGCATATTCCTTGCATACAAAAACTCCCAACAATAATTGCCACATTGCTCCCAGCTGGGATGAAATCTTTGAGCGCACACACACACACATATACATATATATATATATATATATATATATATATATATATATATATATATATATAGAATCAAATAGTTGCAATCTCATAGCAAAACAAGACTAGACTTGTTTTGTATAAGAACAAGTGAAGAATAGATTATGTAAAACTTATTGATTAAAACAAAAAGGGAAATTATAGATGACTAATGAAAACTAAGTGCTTGAAGATTAATTATAAATGGTGCTAATGCTATTATTAAGTAATCACTACTACAAATAACACCTTGAGAAAAAGTCGCATGTTTGAATTGAATCTTCTGAATTGTTAAGTGGCCTTTTTGCCAAATTATATTTTATGAACTAGATATATAGAACATCCATACAGAAATCGGTCTCCAATAGAGTATCTAGATAATTTGAGTTCAAAAAAACTATGCTATTGAATAGATTCTAATTTTGAAGATAACGTTGAATCCTCTTCAAGTGCCATCTATAATTGGGAAGTATATTTTTCAAATTTCAAAGAAGGTTTTGCAAAATCATTTTCATTAACCGCCAAAGATTCATTGCTTGTCCAAAATTAATGCCAAAAAGAGCAATTTTCACTATGAATTACTTACTTTACTTAATAGTTCAATTCTAATACCACTTGTTAGAGAGATAATACATAGACAACCAACTAGAGAAATTATACTCTATTTCATTGAAAATGGTCAAAGTCTAACTTGAAAAATAAATAAATTAACCCAATGGATTTTGTGTTCTTCTCACTTATTAGGTGGCCTAGTTTTTTTCAACTCTTTTGATGTCAGATAGTATCTATAAACTCAACTAAACTTTTTCAACAATTGTTCTCCCTTTTAGTAAAAATGACTGTGTTATCAACAAAGGTAATATGAAAAATTAGAACCAAATCACACTTAAAGATTAATAATTCGCTTTTCCTTAATCATTTTTAGTTTTTGATGTAGGGATAAACAAACATGGAGAAAGGGGATCCCCTAACTTCTAGAATACCTATAGTTGCGTGCATTTTTGGGTTAAAGATCAACCCTAACTTTATTCATTCTACTCGAGTTTCCACACTTGGATTGACTTCAAAATATTTTTCTGTGACGAAGGCTCTTTTATTTTCGCCTAACTAATAGTCAAGAAAAATGCAAGCTATCAAAGTGTATTAATTAAAGCCAATATATATTTTCTTAAGCACATGATATCCTACTCTTTACACAACATAAATATTGTGACACAAAACTGAATGCCAATATATTTAAAACACGAATAGAATAAGAGAAATAGTACCATTTAAAATATAAATTTAAAAATGTTTTCTAAAGCACTTAATCTAAATGCCTTTTGAAATATACTTAAATTATAATCTATACGAACCAAAGTTAAACGTGTAACACATTCGTAGCTCTAAGTATTCATCACCAAAATAGTTAGTGGTTTCTTTTGGTGTTTATTAAATATTTCAAATTAAGTCCTCTAGCTTTTTTTTTTTTTTAAATTTCCAGAAAAGCCTCTTGTTATCCAAAATTCATTTTTACTATTTCATTTTCTTTCTCTTTATTGCTAAAAAAAATTGAGTATCCCATTTAAACTAAATGACAATGAGCAGAGTGGTCCAAAAATGATATTGGATAGACAATGAATCTTTAAAAAATCGATATAGGATATTTTCCCTCATATCTTTTTTCAAACATGACTTCGATTGAATTTAAGCACTGACTACGATGGATTATTGAACCAAAACTTAATGCTAAAAATTGAATTGAGCATTAAGCCCACTTGGCCAAAAAATCTACTATTTAAGACTAATATATTGACTGATCGATTCATGTTTGAAAAATTGAATTCAAATCTAAAGCTCATTTCTAAAACTTAGCTATTGCTAGTTTCTCATTCTTAGAATTTTATGAAAGGTGTATATTTCAATTCCTTATTAAACACAGTTATGCATGAATAGTTGGTGTAAATATATTGTACAGTTACAAATGCACACTCTATTTTTTAGACATTTATATTTTTTAAATATTTTGTAAGTTTAAGGATTTAATTTTGGATATTTAATGAACAAAAATGCTCCTGCTTCAAAGATCTTCTACAAAAAAATAATAAACTTTTTTTTTAATACATCTTGGGATCATTTTGGAAGTACAAAATTTGAAGAATCTAACATGCGAGATTTGGAAACAAGAATCAATTCATACATCAACTTAACCACATGTAGAATTTTGATTAAAATATTCTTTTTTATTTAATAGCCTATATGATTGGCTGACCTACACACCTTTTATTCATAATAAAAATAGAATTACATAAAAGATGGGGCATTAAACTGACTTCCTTTTGAGTAAAAGAAAAATGTTTGATAGATGTTACAATATGTAAGAATGAATGCACGTACCATATAGCTAATTTTAAAAAAGAGAAACATTAAGTCTCGAGTTTTGTCTAATATGTATTATTTTGACATAATTGAGTAATCCTTTTGTCTTTTGTTTTTTTAGTGATGATTGGAGCAAAATCATCATTGTCAAATAGAAGAGGTTGTTCTACATCTTTGCTCTATTAAACAGACTTTTTAAGTTTTAAATTAAATATCTTTTTGGACTTATTTAATGATTATATAAAATTGTCATAACGTTCATCTCTGTAGTTGGAATATGAATTTTGTTTCACATCTTCCTGTATATCAACAAAAGAAAGCATTTTAGATGGTGAAAGTCTAGTACAAAGTATCACTAATTCGAATAATACTTCATGAATTTGTAGTATCCTTATTTTTAGTGTATCAAACCATTTATATGAATTTTTATTTTTTTTGCCTCCTATATGTAGTTAGGATACCCTATGAGTGATAGGTTGTTTTTCTTAATTGTGTCTGGTTGCACTATCCAATGCAATGGTTGTATCCTTATTTTGTTCACTAGCTCATATTTTGATCTGAGTAGCATTAGGTTGACAAATTTATTGAAACTCTCAAATTAATTAATAACCTCTAGTGACTACAAACTAATTTTGTTAAACTAAATAGTTAATTTGTTAGTTTGAAAACAATGAAAAGTAAAATAGGGGAATTTCAATGAACTAGACTAAAGGATGAAAATTCTAATGAATAAATCAAAATAAAAACCTGAATAGCAAAAGGGAAGAAAATTAATATTACCAAGCGTCTAATCCATGGGTGTGATTTCATTCAATTGTATGGTTGGTCAAAGGTTACAAATATTCATTTTGCAATTCAAATATTTAACTCAAGATTTCTTAGGATAGCCATAATATACTTTTTATTTTCCTTAAGTAATTGATCGAACCTAGCATCTAAATCAAAAGTTGTCATCAATTGACTAGGTATAATAACATTCCATGTCAATTTAATGATAGTATTAAGTTTTGTGAAAATAGTTAAACCAAAACTAAATAATCTAGTTAATTATAATTATTCAATTTTGTCCCATTGATTCCCCCAATTTAGGCATGCTTGCTTTGATTCGTAAACACAAATAATCTAGTTGCTGTGTGTACCAATCATTCATGATAATTACGGATCACTAAATTCATGGATAACATTAGAAGGAGAGATGGTTACTTAATTTGTTAGATTAATCATCAACAATCATTCATAAAGAAAATAAAATCATGAATTAATGAATACTTAAATTAAAAGTAAGAAATAAATTGAAAAAAAAAACTTACAATGATATAATTGAAATCAAAATCCGTTGAATCAGAAAGAAAAGTTCTGCCACTCATATGGTAAACATGTCTTCTTCTTGATTTTCTTAGAAGAGAAAACCAAGCTTATCAAGGAGAAAACAAAATGGAACATGTAATGTGCGTGTGTTTTTTATGTACTACTAAATGTTTAAATAGAAGAAACTATTCATATAATATAGGAGTAAAATTTAAAAAATAGGATAAAGTTGCCAATCCTACAAAAATTTCTAAAAATCAAATACTAATCTAAAAAAAAATAATAAAAAATCCTCTTCCTAAGAAGGAATACATTCCTAATCAAACTAGACATTACATCTTAATTTTTGCAATAAATCTCCCTTCTTTTTATTAGGAGACGTCATCTTTCTTCATTTTTCTTAATTAGAATTCAAATTGCTTATTGGCAGGTAAGCGTGCCCACGCCTTACACAGTTAGAATTGTGGTTAGTAGAACATGTTTGCACCTTACATAAATAAGTTTTTTGCCCCAACCTTCACAAGAATTCAAGATTTATGGTTCAAAATGATTGCTCTATATTCAATTATTTCCAAATCTCTAAATTTCAACCTCTAAACAAAATATAAAAGAACTAATCAAATTCAACACAATATCAAATTATAATAGGAGAAAATATTCACAATAAATATAAACATTATGCATCCTATCATAGGCACAAAATCTTATGTGAATACTGCTTTTGAGTGGGTGGCCAAAAGTGAAATTAATACACCATGAGATAAAGGGGAAAAAGAAAACCCCCAATCAAGGAGTAAAACATTTAATTATATTTTTGTGTGAATCTTAAGTTCTTAACCTAAATATTTTTCTCACAATTTGAGCAGAAACAATTAGGCAAAACATAGAGCAAATCACTACAATATTCTATTACGTATAACAGTTTGATAAATTTTGTCTTTCTAAAAACAAAATAATGAAAAAAAATCATTCATATTTTATAAATGCATTTTTTTTCCATTGCGTAGGCAACTTTGGTCTAAAATCAATCACGTGATCATCATGTGTTATTTTGCTTAAAAGCATAAAAACAATAACATGCCATTAATCCACTTTTATGCTTAAGTTTCATCCTAAAACTATCAAACATTATTGAACTTAAATACTTATAGAACATACTGATAAAATTGGGAACTATTGCACATACACAATCTGATCTATTTAAGGGTAGCAATTCACGACACGACATGTAAAACAATGCACGAACTTAACACATATTTAATAGGTATAGGTACAACCTCTGGCGGGTTCAGGTCAACATCAGGTCAGACCCGTATAACATGCAAAATAAATGGGTCGTGTTTGGGGTCGACCTGTTTAACCCATTTAACCCATTTAGTAATTTAAAGAATTATGTGAGGGTAATTTTGTAAAATTGAAAGAAACTACAGTAACCCTAATTATCTCATCTCTCAAATCTCTCTCTTTGGAGCATATAATATATAAATAGCAATTGCAAAATTGAAAAATTGAAAAAAATTCCCAATTTCCCCAACCCAACCCCCGATTGTTCACACCCACACCCCTCTCTACCCTAATATCCCCAGCCAGAGTCACCACAATAAACCTTAATTTCTCCCACCTTCACCATCGCCATCAGTCCCCCATCACTCTTAAAATTCTCCCTAAGTCCATTGTTTAACAGCCATCCACCGTTGGTTGTCTCACTTTCAAAACCCTCCTTCACCTGACACCCATGGCCATCGTTTGTTAATGGTTGCTACCCTTTTGGCAGGTGGCCAGCGGCCTGCCGATAGCTAGTTGCTCTTTTTCTGTAGTGTGGCTTGTCCTTGTGACTTCAAAAAGGTTGGCTTGGCAGCTCACTTGGACCCTTTTTTTTTTCTAGAATTTCTTGAAAATTTTTAATTTTTCCTGAAAGTTTTGACATGGATTAAGACATGCATTTAGTATTTAGTTATGCTTAATTGTTTTGGAATTTTTTGAAGATTTTTATTTTTTTGTGGAATATTAAACTGATGATTCCATGCATAATCTACTGCTCCTGGTTTTCTATTTCCAGCATGCTCACATTTTGTCTTAAACTGATGTCCACATTTCAGTCCAAACTAGTTGAAAACAAAATTGGTTAGGGACTAAAACTAATTAACAGAGTCCCTAACTGATTCGATTTTGATTTCGATTGACTTGTTTTGGGAGGAAAAAACCGATTAACCGAACTGTGAACACCATTTCTTCTAACTCTTTAGTTGTAACATATTTCAAAACAACACTTTAATCGCAACAACACACCACAAAAGGAAGGAAGAGAGGTGGAGGATATCCTAATAGTTGCAATCGTTATAGGGCTTAGTTCTAAAGCATGATGGACATTTGTGGCCCACTAATAAGATGACATAATTGCAACAACTTGTCCATGCAAGAATGATCCAAAAATGAAATGTTGACAAAAATGGCAGAGCTGCCTTTCTCTGCTTTTAGTCATATCTTATGTGCTCCAAATATATGTATTGAATAAATATTATATACATCAAGTGCATCTTTAATTTATACTGAATAAATATATCACTTCGTATTTTGCCTTATTAAATGTGTATATCATGTTGCCCTTCATGCTTTGCTCTTGGGTCTGAAAGCTTTGCCCTTCATGTTTATGCATGTTCGCTATAAACGTATATAATTTATAATTTTCATTCTCTTGTTGTAGAAATGTCAAAAATTCTCCTAGATGAAGTTACTCAAGATATCATGGCTCCAAATACTAACAAGAGTGGTGGAATTGAAACAGAATTTGGAGAAGTTTCAAGATTGAATTTGACTATTGTTTGAATGATTTTTCATTGATGTTGGTTGGTGAGTTAATATATGAATATTTGAATTTTTTTATTGATTATAAATCATTAATCATACTATATCTTATAAGTTCTAATGGTTTTCTTTTAGGTCACTTAAGGAGGAATGAAGGATGACTATGATTTAGAATCTTGATTATAATTAAGTTATCTCAACAATTTTGGTTGTGTGACTTTGGATTTGGATACTTGGCATTTGGTTTGTAATTTGGGAGACATTTTGGTTTCTATGACTTTGGACTTACATATTGGAGATTTGGTTTGTGTAACTTTGGATTTAGATATTTGAGATTTGGTTTGTAATTTGTATGACTTTGAACTTTGATATTTGAGATTTGGTTTGTAATGTTGGTGATTTTTTTTTCCTTGGATATTTGGGATTTGGTTTGTATGACTTTGAACTTGGATATTTGAGATTTAGTTTGTAATTTGGGAGATGTTTTAGTTTGTATGACTTTGGACTTAGATATATGACATTTGGTTTGTAATTTTTGACATTTTATTTGATGCTAGTACTTGGATTGTAATTTGGAAAATATTTTTATGACTTTTTGGCTTGTAATAGTTTAAATTTTAGTTGGAAATATTTTTCAAATATAATTAAAGGTATCTTTAGATTTTTTTGTATGTTAATTTTTCACAAATAGGTATTTTCATGTCGTGTTAATAGGTTATTATTTTCGTGCCGTGTTAAATAGGTTATTATTGAGTTAAACAGGTTATTTAGATATTTTAGGTATTTTCGTGTTAAATAGGTTTTTTTGTGTCATGTTGTGTTACCCGTAAAATAAAAAGGTCGTATTCAGGTTACGTTTTCTAACACGGATAATTAAACGGGTTGTATTCGAGTTCGTATAAAATCTGTAATACTCATGTCAAAACACATCCCATGAACCCAAAATACGATCGGATTGCCACCTCTAGATCTATTTGAAGTACCACATTTGAGGACATCACTCAAATATTGTGGGCTAATACTCAAAGTAGCACAAAATATTAGAACTAACTATTAGGCCTAGTCTTTAGTTATGATTTATAAATCTATATTACTTATTTTGTCTTAAAAAAAGTCCGTTTTTAAACAAAAATTTTAAAATATTATTATTAACAATAATTTTATAGGGACTATAATTGAAAAATAAGGATAAAGATGAAAAGTTATATATTTAAAAGGAGTAATGATACAGATAGCAACTAAATAGAGCGACTCTTTAGAGCGACTGATGTGTACCACCAACGTGTCTGCCCATGTCATTACTATTTTTAAAAAAAACAAAAAATAAAATAAAAATAGGGCTCTCTGCCGGTTTTCTTCTTCTCTCTTCTTCCCTGCCAATTTCCTTATTCTCTGCTGATTTCCTTCATCTAGCCACGGGGGACAACACCTTCATCTCTCCGCTTCCGATTTCCTTCTTCTCTATCGATTTCCTTCATCCGGCCACGGGGGGACAACACCTTCTTCTCTTTGCTTCTCTACCGAGTTCCTTCATCCAGCCACGGGCAGAGACGCCATCAACCTTCTTCTTGTCTCTTCTTCTTTGTTCGATTTGCGCCATCCAGCCACGAGGGGAATTCCAGATTCGGAACTTATTTCGGTTCACTCCAATACAGCTGGATTTCCAATCCCAGTTTCAACTTATTTCAGTTCTCTGTCCAATTTCTAGATTGCAACGACTCACTGTTTTGCAGTTGTGAGGAGAGCACCGCAAGAATTAAAAATTGTTTGCTTGTAGGTTTGTCAATTGATTTCCACTTTCATTTCTTTTGTCCTTTCAATCTGGGTTTGTCTATTTCCCAGGTATATTTGAACTGCCTTAGCTTTTGTGCTTGGCACCCATTATTGAGCATCAGAAAAAACCTTTATTTGACAAATAACATGTACCTAAATTTTTGTATTTGTTTATATGTTTAAATGAGTTAAATAACTGAAAGCGTTTGGTTCACTTTTTTCTTGAGGAAAATATGCATCTTGAAGATAAAATTTTGCTGGATCTGCATGAAGTGCCTGGCTGTATTCAGAATTTTGAGAAACTTTCAAGGCCCTGTGTTTTGTTGATATAGTTGATGCTACTTGAGCTTATGTAAATCCCATGCAAAAATGTATGCATTTGTATGCTTAGTTTCTTTGACCTACATGTGCCGCCTTTTGAGAAATCTAGTCGATACTTGGTGGGTTAGAGATCGTGTTCTTCCCTGATTTATGGTTGGAAAATTCAATGCTAACAAGCAAAGCCAGATGGGTAGTTCAAGAAACATGATTACTATAATGTTTTACTCTGGTTTTGACTTGATTTCCACTAGATAAAACAATTTAAAGTTTTGATAGTAGACATACATTATTGCAGAATCCTTGCACCAATTTTTCTATATTTTTACCCCTTGATTTTACCTCAAGTAGAAAATTTAAGCTCTAGGTATCTTAGTTATTTATGAATTCAAAAGATGCATAAGGCATTTGATTCTTTCATCTTATCTTGTACTGGTTTGCAAGTACTGATGAATAAACATATTTTGCACATAGAATAAGATTTGAATGTGAAGTTGTTTGGAAATGCCAGATTCTCGGTGTCTTCTGTAAGTAAAATCTCTATGTGCATGCCGCAGTCTCATCAGAATCAGGTGTTAGAGATACTCCTCAAATACTTGGAAACAAAGGATTGGAAGGCTGCATTTTTTCAGGTGATTCCTCAAAGAAAAAGATGTGATACTGACTCAGAAGATGATCATCATGACTTAGAAGAGGAGTTTAACGGGGAAAGAGATGACCTAGAGACGAAAAGGCAGTGTATTCAAACATAGAGGTCCTACCATGGCGTGTGTAATTTTGCATTCGATTCTTCTTTGCTGTCGGATGAATGTCTACAGCAGCAAGTGTAATTTTTTCAGTCTTTCTATGCACATGCTTTGAAATTTCTTAGTAACTCATGAATAAAGGAGAAAGTGTTAGCATAGGGTAGGTTTTTGAGTACCTTAAGCTAATTCAAAATCTAATGGCATGCAGAAAACATTAACAATATTTCTCTGTTCAATTTCTTTTTTTCTAACTCTTGGACGTGGACTGCTATTCTAGCTAAAACAATGTGAATTGACAATTATAAGTCAATTATGAAACCACTTTAGGTGGAAATATATAAATTTCTCACCACTGTTTGTACCTTAATGAGTAATTTATCATCACATGTTTGACACAGGGGAAACAAATACTGGTGCATATGAAGACGATTTCTTTAGATGTTGACCATTTTCTTTTAGATTAAGATCTTATTCTAAGTTGCCCAGATCTTTTTATGGTTTTGATGTTCTTTGCCCTGCTGGATTGACTCCATTCAAGGCATGTGTCGGTGTTTTGAATTGGCTTAAATGTTTCAAGTTGTTGATTGCTTTGCTTAATTGGGACTGGTCATTTCCTGTTTCAGTTTATCGTAGTTTTAATATGTTATGTGCTCCAATTTTCTGCCACCTCACAAATGCACATACAAGAGAAAAATCAAACTTTAATGAACAAACTTTGTCCAAAACCTTGATTGGAGAACTAATCTAGTAGTAGTAACTATAAGTTTTTATGCAATAAACTTAAAGAACAGGAAAATTCAAAGCTGAAACTACAAATGTGTTACAAGCTAAAATCGAAATCTGTAGGAGTCTAACTTTGTTTAGAGTTAGCTAGAGTGGTCTTAGCAGGAAATTAACATGCAATTGCCAAATTCGCAAGAGAAATTCCCTAATGAGAAATGTAAACAAATTAGTAATGCTATCCCAACTGTAGTAGAAGCCATTGAACAGAACAAGCACGCTGGCGTTTGCAACAGATGACCAACCAAAAGTGCAAACAAAACAAAATGCAATATGTACGTTCATGTACGTCCAATAAAAGCACACACGGGATTAGAAATTAACAACAAACCCCATCAGGAGCAAAAGAGATTTTCAGTTACAAATGTACCAAAGAAACCTGAGCCAATGTACAACCCATTCAATAGTACTCGGCCACAAGGCCTGTATTTTTGTGAAGTAACTCTGCAGCTACAAATATGCATTAAGACCAAATTTGTAAAACACACACACATCTTAAGAACTTGGAAACTGTTCAAGGGACTACATGTAACAATGAGGTACACAAATGTTTACAAATTATTGTTTTTCCTGACTACAAATTCCACAACCAGGTAACGAAGAGATCCCAAAAGTTGAATTTGACACAAACTTTCTCACAATATGGAACATGCACAGATGCCTTTCTTTGGAGCCTCATCAATCTTCTTTTCTGCTAGATTCAGAAAAAACCACCTTCAGCAATTAAAAAAACAGAGCTAGAATCTACAATGATAAACTTCCCAAGACAATGAAGAAAAAAAATATGAATGCTCGTCTAAAAAGAAGGGATAACACAATTGTGTATACAAGAAATCAATTGAACCCTAAACAACTAGTCTGGGGATTAAACTTTTCTTTTCACTGTCAATATCTCAATTCCCCCATGATAGTTATTCCCCAGTCAGATCTCAATTACAGTAATAATTTCCAGTGATTAATCGAGGTTTGAGAAATTAGTTTCTTTCTTCTGCTGAAAGTTAAAATCTAACACCTGATACTTCATAATATCTAACAAATGAATACTACGGAGTAACTTTAGCTATGAATTTATATTGTACAACTTATTTTAATCGCACACAGAATTATATTGGGAAAAGTCAGAAGACTATATTTATCATTCATCTTTTACACAAGTTGAAGAAATGTCACATTTTACTCCAACCATCGAAGTCGTGTAATAGTTAACTAGCATCCAAACAATATAATTTTTGCTAAAGGGAAAACGGCAATGTTACGATCATTATAACTAGTTACTTAGAAAACGTAAAATATATAAATCACCCGTAAGTGGCTACATTCCAAATACGAACATTGCCATCACTTTCATTACGATGATGAATGTTGGGTTGGTATTGTCCCACATCCTTCACCATGCTGGAAAAAAAAAAAGACAAAAAAAGTCCAGAAAAAAGAACTAGAAATATAATACAAAAGTATACATGTTAAATTTATAAAAAGATGAAACTAAAGTAAAATAAGGTAACCTGTGAAAGATTGACAAAATTCATAATTTGCCCAGTTAGATCGCTCATGGGCATAGAATTGCTAGTACATACCTGTAACAGTCAAATTCACAAGTAATTACAAATAATTTCTAAGTTCATATGCAGCATAGGAAACAAAAGATAGCTAAAATTTATAACAATAACTTTATAATGATAACACAATTCATACTCAATTCATTCAAAAAAAGGGCAATGAAAACATACCACCTTTTCTTGCTTTTGCAATGTATCTTTTGATATTTCCTTTTTTTTCTTACTAGTAGAAACCTGCGAATAATGAAACTTTAATTAAAAGTTAACACACAAAAATAAAAAATAAAATTTGAACTATTAAAGACTTAAAATATAAATCTTTTAAGTCTTCAATAAATTATATTGCGACTAGATGAAATCATATAGAAATTTCATTTTTTAAGAAAATATGAATTTCCTCATACAAAAACTTGAAAAAAATTAAAATTTACAAGCATAATAAAAACATACTGTTAAAGGTATATCAAACCTTCTTTTGAGCTTTCACATATACTTTCTTTACAATTTGTTCCAATTTGGATTGTTTCCTCTTAATGGGTGGACGACCTCGAGATCGCACTTTTAATGGAGTATGCATGTTTGTTCCATCTAGTCTTGATTCATGCAAATGCTCACCACTTTCATTTAATGGAGACTGATTACGATCTTTATCAACCCCCAGCAGTTCAAGATCATTGCCAATGAGTTTTTCTCTTGTTTCTTTCAAGATTTCCATCAAAATAGAGCATCTTTCATCATTTTTTGACCCAAGTTGTTGCACTTCTTGTAATAATGGAGTGAGAATATTATATGGATGCCTTTCTTCATCACAACCATAATCATCATAGACATTAGTGATATGTTGATACCCACGCTTAATGTCTTTGCGCCATCGATCCAATATATAATTAATTGGAACCTCAGTTACCTTATTTCTAATAAGCACTGAAATCACATGCCTACATAAAATTCCACGAAACTCAAACAGACGACACAAACACTTCACTTCACAATTTAACTTAGTGTACTGTACCCAAAATGAAATTTCTTTTACAGGTGCTCCATCTTTTCCCAATATAGTTTCTACCACTTCAAACATTATAGTCGACCCTTCTTGCTTCACAAATGAGGTGTTGCAAAATATTAGCCCTCTCAATTCATCTTGGAACAACTTGAATATTTTATTAGTATAAATATTTTGAAATTGCCTTTCAATAGGATAGCCAGTAATTACTGGAATGATAGAGTTGAAAGATGCAAAATCTAAACCTTTTTCTTTCTCTATCTTACTTTTCAAAGAATTCTCATATTGCTCAACAAATTGTTTCAAAATTGTTTTTGAATGAATATAATCATCAAAAAAAAGCATTCATACTTTCACTTCTTTGAGATGTCGACATCCCTGCCCAAAACTTATCCTTCACATAAACAGGTATCCATTTATTACGTTCTTCATACAAAGATTTTAACCAATCATTATTTTCCAAATTGAATTCCTCAATCAATTTCTGCCAGTTCTCATCACATTCGTAAGTTGTAAGAGAGTTATAAAAGATGTTCTTCAATTGTTTCTTTATCATCTTATACTGAGCATGACCACCAAACTTTATTGGAATTTTTTTCATGATATGCCAAAGACGTAAATGATGATGAGAATTTGGAAATACCTTTGCAATTGCATTTTGCATAGCTCTGCACTGGTCTGTGATTATAGCTTTTGGAGCATGTCCTAACATACATGTCAACCAAGATTTGAACAACCATATAAAAGTATCTGAATCCTCGCTCGATAACAACCCACAACCAAGCAAGATAGACTGACCATGGTGATTCACTCCAATGAATGGAGTAAATGGCATGTCATAACTATTGGTCAAATAGGTTGTATCAAATGTAATGACATTAGAAAAATATTCATATGCAGCTCTACATCTTGCATCAGCCCAGAATATATTTTTTATGCGAGAATCTTCGTCTAAATCAATCACATAAAAAAAGTTCGAGTTTCGACTTTGCATACGACAAAAATAATTACTCAAAGCTTCAGCATCACCAATCCCTAGTCTCAACCTTCTAGCTTCTAAAATATAATTTCTACACTTTCTCTCATCAAATGGTAGATTCTCATAGCCACTAGCTTCAACAACAAATGATTGAAAGTTTTTACTCAAGTTTGTTCCGGCTTGATCATTCAATTCAAGTTTTCTCTTAGCAGAAGAATCCAACACTTGATTACATCTAAAATGCCGCGACTTTCCAGGACTCAAGGTATGATTATGATCAAGGTAAACTCGACATATAATAAATCTTCCATCATTTTGAATTGCAACATTAATCTTGGCTTTGCAATTGGTTTTAGTCATTTAGTGGAAGGGCATGGATAAAAAGAATTTTTCCCATGGAATACTGGCTTACCATTTTTGGCATACCCAATAGAAAAATATTTTCGCCGTCCATCATCTCCATTTTTTGAACTTAAATTGCAAATACCAAAACCAACATGTTGGGCATAAGATTTGTAGAAGTTACGCACTTCTACTTCAGATGCAAAAGACATACCAATTTTAGGAATTTTAACTTCATTTAAAGAAATTGGATTTTCTACAATCTCCTCATTAACATTATTTTCAACTTCATATAAATTATTTTTGCCTTTTTCCATGACAATTTATTGACATGCGTGTAAATAAAAAAAATTCTTTATGTATGTCAGCCGAAAGACTCCTAAATTTTTTTTTTCACCTCACAAATTAAAAGATTTTTAGGTAAATAAGAACAATGTGTAGAACTATTTTGTGCCTCCCAGTGGAAATCTGATCAACTTTATTAATAAAAGCAATTAATATAAACAACTATAATCCATTAAGAACAAATAAAATGTTTTATTTCAAAATAAATCAACATGGGAATCACAAACAAAGAGATCAATATTAAAAGAACCATACGGATAATTTCACCACTATTGTAAGATCAAAGAACTTATAGGATAGGTATTCTAAGGATATAACTCCTTAAAAACCTAAAATCCAAGGCTAGTAACATTATATCCAAACAAGATGTTATTATGCTAATCAACCATAAAGGAAAAACTAAAATATAGCATTATTCAAAGAATATGAAAATGGAAGCTTCATAGCCATGAACTCTTTTTCGTTATAACATTCATGAAGACAAATTTCTTTTGTTCCAATAAAATTTATGTAGAAGCCCAACAGGAAAACAAAGAAAATTCATAAAATCAAAGCCAAATGAGGGGAAAAATATTCAGTGATGCCTTAAAGAAAGCAGAAAGATCCAAATCCAACAGTTCCAAATTTTCATCCCATAATCAATTAGGGAACTTACCAGAACAAGATCCAATAGACAACAAATTGTCTGTTTGCAATACGTGAATCAATTATGGTTCGATTATGCAAAGATTCGGACCTCTAACCAGCTTTGAAACTCGAAACTTCAACCAGCAACTCAAGAAAGCCTCTCTCACTAGGGAAATTCAAGCGTGCAGTGGAAAAAAAAGTTTGTCACTTTTAGGTTATTTTCTGCAACCACTGGGAGAGTTCAGTTCCAACAGTAAGGAAATACTTGGCCATTAAACTATAAGTGGAGGCATCTTTGATCACAATAGAGGGAGAGAGAGAGAAGAGAGAGAGAGAGAGAGCCAACCTTATTCTTCTTTGTGACAAATTCCCAATCATCAACCAGTTGCTTCTTCAAAGTAGATGGGATTTGAATCTTAACGAGTTTCTATGTAGATATATTGTCCTTCTGCAAACAAATCCACATTTTATTTGGCAATACCAACGACAACCCCACAAAAAACTTGATCATAAACACAAACTAAAAAGATACCCAGAAGAAAACATATAACATGACATATAAGGAGGCCAACATTTAGATTTATCTGCACCTATGGAGAAAAATAACATGAAAATAAAGAATAAATTGCTGCAAACAAGACCCATTGAAACAAGAAACTCATTCACACTTCATAAGTTAAAAGGCTCACACTAGCAAACAATAGAATCTGACCCCAGAGTGGTTAAAAAATCACATGCAAAAAAAATTCAACAAGATTTTTACCACCTACACATTAAAAAGTTAACTAACTTTTGATTATTCTTGACCCGACATCCTGAGGTCAAGCTCTAAAACTATAAAATGTGTATAGATATTGTTAAAATTTTTTAGAAAATAAGAAACTTCACAGAAGATAGAAGAAACTGCATTTGCAAGAACCAGAGAGGATTAACTTTGTTACATCCAGTACTTCAGCAAAACTCATCTACAAATACAACAATGCAATTATATGCGAAAAGAGACGTATATCAAGACCAGATTGAAGCAAACAAACCTCAATTGCTGAATTAGATTTAAGAAGGGAGAAAGAGAGTGGACTGCGGTGGCTGGAGGAAGGAAATAGGGAGAGAAGAAGGGAGAAAGAGAGTGGATGGCAATGCAATTATATGCGAAAAGAGACGTATATCAAGGCTAGATTGAAGCAAACAAACCTCAATTGCTGAATCAGATTTAAGAAGGGAGAAAGAGAGTAGACGGCGGTGGCTGGAGGAAGGAAATAGGGAGAGAAGAAGGCAGAAAGAGAGTGGACGGCGGTGGCTGGAGGAAGAAAATAGAGAGAGTATGTTTATTTTCGTTGTAGTTTCTGTTTTTTATTTTATTTTCTATTTTTTGTTTTTAAAAATAGTAATGACATGGATAGACACGTTGGTGGTACATCAGTCGCTCTAAAGAGTCGCTCTATTTAGTCGCTGTCTGTATCATTACTCTATTTAAAAGTGCATTAGATATATTGTACTTTATAAATAGAAAAATTATACTAATTTGAAAGTGAACTTTTTTTTTTTCAAATGAGATGGAGGAAGTAACAATAACAATAAGAGATAATATCATTTACCACCCTTGTGGTTTTGTAATATATCAAATCAAACCTCGTAGTTTGAAAAAATATCAATGGCCTCCCTTGACTACCAATCAACCTAATTGGAGGGCGCAAAAAGATGAAAAAGTTCTCAAAAAATTTGATTTAGTTTAAAATTTTTTATTAAATTTTTATAAAGACAAAAAAAAAATTTAAAGACAAAAATTTAATAAAATTATTCAAACTATATAATAAAAATTTTAAATTAAAAAGAAAAAATTTAAAGACTAAAATTCAATAAAATTTAAAGAAAACAAAAGATATAAAAAAATTTTGATATACTTTAAAAATTTTATTAAATTTTTAATAAGACAAAAAAAGACAAAATTTAGACACAAAAATTTAATAAAATTATGTACAATTTTGTTAAAAAAATTTATTTTAAAAAGACGAAATATAGTTATTTTATTTTTTAAACTCAAAATTTTTTATGTCTTCTTTGTCTTTAAATTTTATTAAATTTTCATTTTTAAATTTCCTTTTTTTAGTTTGAAAAATTTTACTATATAGTTTAAAAAATTTTATTAAATTTTTGTCTTTAAATTTTGTATTTTTTATCTTTTTAAAAATTTAATAAAATTTTTTAAAGTATGTCAAATTTTCTGAAACCTTTTTCGTCTTTTTGTGCCTTCTGGTTAGGTTGACTGGTAGTCTAGGAGGGCGATTGGTATTTTTTCAAATTACGGAGTTTGATTTGATATATTACAAAACCACGAGGGTAGTAAATGATATTATCTCTAACAATAAATATACATTGATCCATCATAAATGCCGAGCAAGAAAATAATTGATAGATCAAAATCCTTGATCTTCATTTTCATAGTTATCTTTAATATTGTGAATATTGATGATTAATAAAAAGAATCCTAGAGTGGAGAGAGAGACTAGATGCTAAATTTTGACTAAAGAGAAACTTGAAAAAAAATCTGTAATTACTCTTTTACTTTTTAGCATATCTTGAAAAGGAAATCTTCATTTGCTTTTCATAAAGAAATAATTTTGAAATGGGATATAATGAAATACTAGAAGTGAAACAATGCAACCTAAATACCTTGAAAGAAAAAAAACATTTATATCTTTTATCATATGCTATGAATATAGTAATCATTAAGTGTACATTAGATATCTTTTACATCTTGAACATTAGGTTGATTCAGTGCCAATTTTTCGTTTAAATCATTATAATTTATAATAATCATGATTTTCATCTTAACAAAACAAAATTTACCGTGTTGTGTTGAACGTAATTTCAATCTATCAAAGAATCAAGAAAAATACTACAAGGAAAATGTATATTCAAGAGATGAATGGTAACCAAAATTGGACTTGATTACATGACAAATATTTATAGAAAAAAAGATAATATTCTACTCTTCACCAATGCCAGCAAAATTAATTAATTTAATACAGTAGAACTAAAACATTTAACTATTTTATGTATAAAACAAAAAAACTTAACAAACTTAACATTGTTAATAGTTAAAAAATCAAGAGTAAAAGAAGGTCATGAAATTTTCTCAAAAAAGATTTATGGTAAACTACTACAGTCATCTCTCAACTTCGGCCCATAATTCAATTTTGTCCCTGGTTAAAAATAGTCAATTGAATCCTTCAACTTCATCAATACAAACACTAAGGAAAATATCATAAATCATAGTAACTAGGGCTGCTCATATGAGTTTTGGCCAGTGGTTACTCTAGGAAGGAGGAAGATAACTATCAAGGGTTTGAGTGGTGCTAATAACCTTCCACAAGCCAGGAGGGTTAACACGACCACTTATGACCCGGAAATGGTTTTATTTTGGGCTAGAAAAGTAGGTACAAGGATGGTAGAGGAGTTAATCTTAGCCTTGACCAAGGAATAGAGTCAAGGAGGGTTCATTTTAAGAACCATTGATGTAATACTTGACTTTGTTTTCCACAAAGTCAATACAAAGGAATATTTTCAGGAAAAAAAAAATCCTTCAACTTCATAATTTGATTCAATTTCATCCAATCTAAAAAATTATTCAAAATCAGAGGGATCCTTCTTAGCATGTGAGAGGCATGGGTAATTTATAAGGGCCAAATAGGAAAAAAAATTTCTAACACACATGAAGCGCGCGCACCAAATGTTTTTCAAGTCAAATGGGAAAAGTAGTAGATATGTTTATCTTCTTCTCCTTCATTGTCATAACACAGAAAAATTAGGAAACAATTTCTTCCCCTACTTTGTTGGTAGTAAATAGAATGAATGAGAGGAAGAAAATAAGCATAAACTATCATTATGGCTCTCCAGGAATGATAAAACCTCTTGAACAATTAGAGATGAGTAAATAGATAGAATGAACTTAGTTATACCCTGCCATGATCTTAGTTTAGGATAAGGGTAGAGTACAAGTCTTCACAATGTAGGATAAGAGTACAAAAAATTAGAATCAACAACTTATATAGTAAGGTACAAGTTCAAATTCTTAGAGTACAAGGTGTACCGAGTCAAACCCATAATTGAATAAGGTACTCTAACCCTATAATATTTAATTAAAAAAATTAAAAGCTACCCAATCAAATTCTTAAAACAGTTTCAATTACTCTTTGTATGACACTTGTTATTCTAAAAGAATGTAACTTTTGATGATCTTAATCACTAGAAGTCATATTTCTTATATAATATTTTTGATGATTTATACAAAAAATATATATATTTTAAATTTCATGATTTGAGCTGTTTCAAAAAATATTTTTGCAATTATTTTATCATGATTATCATGTAATTGAATTTAAATTTAGATATTTTAGTTATTATTATCGATTTTTTAAAATAGTTATTAGGGATGGCAATGGGACAGGTTAGGGGTAGGGGAAGCTCCACCCGCCCCCCACGCTGTTTATTAAACCCCCCACCTCGTCAACTTTCACCTTTACATTCTTTGAAAAATAAAGTTTGATTGATGTAAGCATAACAATGAAGTCTGAATATCTATATAATAGTTGTCAATTGGAGAAGCTTACTACATTCTCATTTCTTTTTCTAAACATTCAAGTTCTGGTATTTTTGAAAAAATATATTGTGACTTGTGGGGACTTACACCTATTTATCTCTTGGGAAATTCAAATATTATGCCTATTTAGTATATGATTTTGTTAATGCTTACTTAGCTTTTGAACAATGTTTTAAAATACAATTTTATAAATAAATTAAGTTTTTTCATTCAAATGGAGCCTGCGAATTTATCAACTTCAAATTGTCATCTTATTTTTCTTTCAATAGGTATTATCTATTAGGTATCATATCTATATACCCCAGGGAAAATAGGTATGATTAAAAGACAGTATAAAATAATATATGAATTCAATGTTATTTTCCGGTAGCTCGTCTCTATTTATGTGGGTGAAAGCTACTTCTCTGTTTATGTGGGTGAAAGCTTTGACTACAGCTATTCATCTTATTAATAGATTGTAGTCCTCTGTTATTAATTATGAAACCTTGTACTTCACTTTACATGATAGACATCCTGATTATAGTTCCCTTTGTGTCTTTGATTCTAAATGCTTTCCTTACACTTTGAGACACATGACGCCAAAATTTTGATCTAAAAATAATTCTTTGTGTTTTGTTGGATAAAGTGAAAAATACGAGGTTATAAGTGTTCTCATCCTTCTAGTAAGATTTTTTTTTATTTCCTATTATGTGTTTTTAATGAGTTATTGTTTTCATATAAAACTACTCACAATACTAACATTTCTTTTCCTAAATCACACATAAATATTATATTTCGCTCTTGTTACCTTTTATTGACTCTCATTCATCTGCAAGACAAACATTATTAGATTTTACTCCACTATGTCTAAGCCTTTACCAGTCATATTTACACACGCTTTGGTACTATAACCTTTTACCACATAATCCTCCAAGTATAGTGATCCAGCTTTATCTCGTCATAATTCGCTTGGATCAGAATCTCAAATTCTCAGCCAACCGAAATAGTCTTCAGAAAAAAAAAAAAAGAAACATTCTATCAACCAATTCGACTGCCACGAGCATCCCTTGTGATAATATTTGATAAGGTTTAGGTCATCCAAGTTAGCAAGTTACTATTGAGAGAAACTTCAAGCTTTATAGAGAAATCAAATTTGGCAACTTGTTCGTTATATTCATGACATGCATATCATTGGCTCAAAATAAGTATTCAAGTCATAAGTTAAAACTGATGGGTCATTCCAAAGCTCGAGTTTTTGCAAAGCGCTATCATCAAGTTAATTGAGTAAACTGTATAGAAACCTTTTCGCTTGTCATCATACCTAGAACAATTGGCATGGTTATCAGTATAGCACTTGTTTGTACAACTTAATGTAAAAATGCTTTTATGTATAGTGTGATTTCAAAAGGCATGTATATATATGAAACAACCTCAGGGCATGGCTGATCCTCACTCTCCGATACATGTTTGCATGTTTCAAAAACTCTTTATGGTCTCAAGTAAGCAACTCATGCTTAGTTTGATTGATTCAATGCATTTTTTTTTTCTCAAATATGGATTTTTTTAAAGTCTAGTAACTCCTTCATTCCCTGTTTTCCACTTTGATCAAGATTCACTGATTCTCTTTCTTTATGTAGATAATATACTTCTCATAAGTACTACTACAGCTCTTGTTACAGCCTTATTCAACTCTTGAGTTATAAATTTGCAATGAAGGACTTAGGAGAAGTTCATCACTTTCTTGGCATTGAGATGAGATCACTTCAACAATTGATGGTCTCCACTTGTCACAATCTCTTTACGCCCTTACCATTCTTGCATGATCCAACATGGTAGACTTAAAATCTATGAACACATTACTTGAAGTAAAGACTAATAATCACATCTAATAACACTCTTTTGGAATATCTTAGTTGTTTTCAAAGACTTTCTGGAGCTTTATAGCACTTGACCCTTACACGGGCAGATTTTTCATTTAGTATTAACTATGTATCTCCATTTATGCGTGCTTTAACTTTTGTGCATATCAAAATGGTATGACATATCCTACGATATTTCAAAGGCACTCTTGATATTGGTTGTAACTTACTCCCACATTGCACTTGATCTGCACGCTTTCTAAATGTACATTGGGCAAGTTGTCCTATTTCAAGACCTTTAACCATTGCCTATTGCACTTTCCTTATAGAAATCTCATTTCTTTGTGTGCAAAGAATATATAATCTCAGGCTTTAATACTGAAGTGGAATATCAAGCTATGGCCAACACTAACGCAAAACTCACAATTAATCTAGTATTTCATGCTCGTAGCAAAGCTATTGAGTTGTCACTTTGTGCATGAACGAGTTGTCTTTAGACTTCTTCTCTCTCAGCGTATCTCTACTAATAATCAAATTGTACACCTCTTGGCTAAAACAATGTCAAAGGCCACCTTTAGTTATTTTTGGACTAAACTAGGTCTTCAACCTTGGCATCATAAGGGGTATTAATACAAATCATGGGAGTCAATGGAGAGATAAGAAAGTTTAAACTATTGGAGAGCTAAAGATAATGATTCCCAAAATCTTGCCAATAGTAGCGAAGAAATGTTGTGGGATAAAAGAATTTCAAAGACAACAATTCAAACCAGTTTGATATTTCATCTTATTAGGAAGTTTCAATGAAAACAATTTTAAATCAATTTGATAATTAGGAAACATGTTATCCTATTCTATCTAGATGTTAGTTATTGTAATTGTAGATAGACTAAATTGTATATTTGGTCCCTTACAATTGTTTTTATAACTTTTTTAGTTTCACAAATTAAAAAATAACATTTTCTTCTCTTACATTTTAAAATTGACTTGTTTGGTCCCTTCATTCAATTTCTGTGATGGAATCTATCAATACATTTTACATGAGTCCTTTATGGCATTTTATCCAAGGGTAGAAAAAGTCTTGTAATATTTTAATTTGTTCATTAATAGAGAACCCTAATTCAATGGAGGCCCTAAATCAACCCCTTACGAAACAAAGAAGCAAAGAAAAAAAAATTGATCATCTAAAACCTATCCTAATGGACAAATACATAATTATCCAACATTTGTACCAAACCACATATATATGTATTATGTATGTATATGTACACACACATTTTTGGTGAAATGTTGATGAAAAGAACTAATTGAATTTGAAGAAAGTACAATAAGCAAATACATAGTTAGTAATAAAAAAGAGGGGGCAACAAAGTGGCACCTACAAGGAAATAGTACTAGTTAAGAAAAGAAAAGGCAATTAAAATGAATGAGAAGTGAACATTTTTGCTGTTGAGGCATTAGTGCTTCTTTTCTCCTACATAGGAGAGGGAAAGTAGTGCTAAGGTCATGCCGGTTGTGTAATGATGATGGCCAACCATTAACCCCCTCCTCCTCACTCCCTATCTCTGTCACTAGTGATGTGATGCTTATTTTTCATTAGTTGTTATATGAGTGATTTATCTAGGCCATCTGTATTTCCCTTCCCCCTTTGTTATTATGACGTATTTGGGTTAGAGGCAGAGCTGAGGAGGAGGCATGAGACAAGGTTTGAGTATTGAAAAAAGCCTGTCCCAGAATCAACCCTTCATTTTCCTTCTTGGTGCCATCTAAACTCTTGGTGATTTTCTTACATTTTGCACATTAATTGATGAGGTTTGAATACTCTCATTAGCTTTAATTTCTGAAGCCTAACCCTAAGTGCTAGTCAGTAAAAAATTCTTTAGTTCACTAAAAAAAGGGGTTGATTTTGGGGTCTTCGTTGAATTAGGACTCTCTCCTGATGAACACACTAAAACATTACAACACTTTTTTATCCTTACATAAAGGGTCATGAGGGATGTATGTGAGATTTATTAATGGATTTCTTCAAAAAAATCAGTCGAAGGACAAAAAAGTCATTTTAAAATGTAAGGGACAAAAGAATATTATTTTCAAATTTGTGGGACTAAAAAAGTTATAATTTGTAAAGGATCCAATATATGATTTAGTTTTTAATTATTTTTAATTTTTCTATTTAATGCATTTGTTTCCTTTGTAATTGATTAAGTTTGGTGTTCCTGTTGAAATTAGTAGAAATGTTTTTATTATTATCCAATTTCTCTTCTTGGAAGTATCTAAGGGGATTATAATTATTAGGTGGAATATTCATTAATTAATACTATTGACGTTCCTTTTTTTTTTTTTGGAGAGGGCGAGTGTTTGGGAAGGAAAGGCGATTGGGCGTATGAATGTGATAATTTTTTTGGCAAGAATATAAAATCTATAAGATTCCATTAGTAAAACAAAGATGAATAATTTGATAGGAATTGAAATAGTACTAATGGGTGTCATTAAAAATTTTAATTTTAAAAATTATTTATCAATAAATTTATTATTTTTTTAATGAATGTTCATTTCTTTAATGACTTAAAAATATTAACTAAGAGAATCATCACACCCACTATTTTCTTCTTCGCCAACCATGCCAATGATTTCTTGTTTGTCCTCCACCAAAATAACAGGCTTTGCTTCAACAACTTTTGTTTTTCTTTTTATCAAACCAAAATTTTAGCTCCTTTCACAAAATATCTTCCTCAACTTCAACGGACAATGTAGATACTCCAAAATTATCAATCAACTAAAAATCTTCATATGCCACTTCATCAAAAATAAATTTATCTATATCAAAATTAACAATCCACTCTAAGCTAGATGTTGATTTTTAATCAAGAGAAAACAATCCATTATACATTAATAAAAATATATGATATGAAGTAACATCCATTTTCTCATAATTTTGTAAAATAATCTCTTTCTTCTTTTCCAAACATCTTTTAGACATAAGTGGAACCTTTTTGTCATCAATAATATAAAAAATTACATTGTTTGAGATATTCTGTCATATTTTTGTTGGTTTTGTTCTAAAGCCAATTAAATCTAAAATTATAATTTGTTATTTATTACCAAGTAATTAAGAACCTAAAGGGTCACACACATAAAGAATTTGTTCTTCGGTTAAAATGATTAAATAATTATGTGATAATTATGGGGGTTAATTTGTAAAATAATTAACCTAAAAGATCTCTTATAAGATAAGTTGTGATAAGATAAAATTGTTTTATCTTAATAGAATTAAAATTAGTTTTAATTTTATTAAAAGAATTCTATCACGATAGAATGTCTAATCAGTCTGTTATACTATCTAACAGATAGATAGAACTTACCTTTTAATAGGAGACAGACACCAAGTTCCAAATAGAGCGTACGTACAGAATTTTTGACGTACCAAAGTTTACTGCAAGACGAGAGAAATTTTTTTTTTTTTTGTTTTGTTAGAGTTGTCTTGAACTCTAAAAAATTTTGTAGTGCTCATTGAAGGAATTAGCATATTGGCTTGGTGTCAATCAATCCTAGGAGGATCCTAAGAACAAGTTCGTGTGGATACCTTAGAGGCCGGACGTCTATGCGGCTGTGGTTGACAAAACTTCATTCGACAACACAATCCTTAGTCATCAAAATAGGTTTTTATTTTATACGTATATTGAAATTGATCCTGGTGAAAATCATGTTTTAATTCCGCTGCCTATAAATTGTTTATGGCATACATGATTTCCTAATAGTGGTATCAGAGAATAGGATTTAATTTGCTTATAAATATAAATCTACGTGAATATAAAATTGTTTGTATTTACATATATGTATGTGTTATATTGAATGATTGAGAAAAATTATTTTGTTGAGTGAACAATTATTTTTCACTTACAGAACAAGTTGAAAATTTTATTTGAAAATTTTCTGCCGAAATTCTTGCCAAATTTTGCTTGAAAAATATGTATAGCTGCTGCTTGTTCTAGAAAGTTTAAAAAAAAGGTTTTTTTTTTTTTTGAGAAAAACAGCAGCGGCAGGAAGTTTTTTAAAAAAAAATGTTTTTTTTAAAACATCGGCGGCACAAGACTGAAAAGGATGATGACGTCATTCTGACATCATCATGGAGTTAGCCCTAGTATGATGTCATCAGATGACATCATTGGGTCATTGGTCCACGTTTTGGACTTGTTTTTGATTTGGACCAGAATTGATGAATTCTCGTTGGGCTCCTTTAGTTCCTTGGGCTGCTTTTAACTTGTTTTGGGCATTGGCCCAATGACATAGACATGCAAGGGGATTTACCAAAGTTAGGCAAGATGGTATGGCGGACTCCAAGTTGGGAGTTGGGTCAAATGGTTTGGGGTAAGACTTAAGCTTTCTGGCCTGTACTAAATAAATAAATAAAGAAATTTGGGACATTTTTCATTATAAAGAGTTTATTTATGTTAAGGTCCTTTTAATTTCTGTTATTTATTTATTATGGCCCAAGATTTGAAAACTTTTATGTTAACCCATAAAACTTTTCAATTAATTCAATAATATTTCTAATATGATTAGAAATGTAATGCATACAAGATTTATGACTGAAATTTGTTTATAATTGTTTAATGTGATTATTCAATTGTTATGTCATATGTGATTTAATATTTGATTAAATGATTAGATTTATTTGCATATTGTATGTTTAAATATTTATTACATATGATATATGTAGATGATGAGACCATAATTTAATCTCTCAATTAGATATTAAATCAATTTAAATGCCTTTCATTATTATAATTTAAAACAGTTTTTGTTAGGGTAACTTGTTGACCTAACTCAAGGTTATCTTACCAAAAATATGTTTCAAATTATGAGATAAGATCTTTGAATAATGGGTATGATTTAACAAAGATTTTGATTTGTTGAGTTAACTCAAGGTCAAAAGTCTTTGAGGTAAGGGTTAGGAGACATATGTGATATGTGTATCAAAAGTTGATAACCTAACTATCTAGGAGTTGCAAATAAGTTGCAATTGGTAATTAATACCTACTCATTAAAATTATTTTTGATTTGATGAGCTAACTCAAGATTAAAAAATAATTGAGATGGGATTCTAGCCTGCTAAGAATTTTGAGAAAATTCTCGAATCAATTTGAGGGATATTGATTTGGATAAAATAGTGGGAGCAAAACCAAGATATTATTAAGTCCATATATTTGTGTATTCTGGTTTTGTAAATTGCATAAGTGTAAATTCTTATTCTATCTTTATTTTCTTGTTGTAGAAAATGAATAACAACATGAACTTGCGTAGCATTTTGTTTGACAATAAACTTACTGGCCCAAACCATTTGGACTGGGTTCAAAACCTAAGAATTGTTCGTAGGAATGAGAAGTTGCTCTATGTCCTTGATGGTCCCGTTCCTGATGAGCCTGCTGCTGATGTTGATCAAGTAGTAAGAAATGCCTATCAGAAGCATTTAGATGATTCTGAAAATGCATGTTGTATCATGCTCGCGTCAATGAGTCCCGAGCTGCAAAAGCAGCATGAGGACATGACTGGCTTTACAATGCTTCAACATTTGAAAGCATTATATGATAAAAGGGCTAGAAGTGAGCGATATGATACCACGAATGAACTCTTTTATAGCAAGTTGGCAGAAGGATCTTCAGTTTCAACTCATGTACTGAAGATGATTGGTCTCATTGAAAAGATGGGTAAACTGGGATTTATAATGTATCATGAGTTAAGTGTTGACTTGATATTACAATCCCTTCCTCCCAGCTTTTCTCAGTTTGTGATGAACTTCAACATGAACAAAGTTGAGACCTCTACTTTGCCTGAGTTATTGAACTTGCTTAAGAAAGCTGAGGATACCATGAAGAAAGAGAAAGCTAATGTGTTGCTAATTGAGGAGTCCAATAAAAGAAAGCGTAAAGCTGGTCTTAAAAAGATCAAGAAGAAAGCTGGACCCAAGGCAACACAGAAAGCCAAAAAGGACAAGAAAGAAAAGGGCACTTGCTTCCACTGTGGACAAGATGGACATTGGAAGAGAAATTGCAAGGCTTATCTTGAAACCGTGAAGCAGAAGAAGCTTACTGAAGCTTCTACTTCAGGTTTGTTTATGATTGAAATAAACCTTTCTACTTCAAAATCAAATTCTTGGGTATTAGATACCGGATCTGGCTCTCATATTTGTAATAATATGCAGGGTCTAAAGATAAGTAGAAAGCTGGCAAAGGGAGAGGTAGACCTACGTGTGGGCAATGGAGCAAAAGTTGCTGCTTTAGCCGTAGGAACATATAGTCTCTCTCTGCCTAGTGGATTGATTCTTGATTTGAAAGATTGTTATTTTGTTCCAGTACTCACGAAGAATATTATTTCAATTTCCTATTTAGACAATAATGGTTTTGAAATAAATCAAAAGAATAAGTGTTGTTCTATTTTTCGTGAAGGTCATTTTTATGGTGCTGGTTATCAAAATAATGGTCTTTATATATTAGATCTTGAAAATCCAATTTTCAACATAAATACAAAGAAATCCAAAATTGATAATTTTAGAAATTCTTATCTCTGGCATTGTAGACTAGGTCACATAAATGAGAAACGCATAACCAAATTGCATAATGATGGTTATTTGGGCTCATTTGATTATGAATCATATGAAATATGCGAATCTTGTTTACTCGGAAAAATGACTAAAACACCTTTTACTGGAAAAGGTGAAAAATCTACTAAATTATTAGGTTTCATACATATCGATGTGTGTGGACTTATGTCAATTCAAGCTAGAGGAGGTTTTTCTTACTTCCTAACATTTACTGATGATCATTCTAGATATGGTCATGTATACTTATTGAAGTATAAATTTGAAGTCTTTGAAAAATTCAAAGAATATAAATGTGAAGTAGAAAAATAACTTGGGAAGAGTATTAAAATACTTCGATCAGATTGAGGTGGAGAATATCTAAACCAAGAATTTCAAAATTATTTAAAAGAGAATGGGATTCTTTCACAATGGACTCCTCTATATACACCACAACTGAATGGTGTATCTGAAAAGAGAAATCGAACATTATTAGATATGGTTCGATCCATGATGAGTCATGCAACTCTTCTTAAATCGTTTTGGGGATATGCCCTAAATACTGCCTCCTACCTATTAAATCATGTTCCATCTAAAGCTGTTGATACTACCCCATATGAGATATGGTATGGGAAAAGGCCAAATCTTAAACATTTAAGAATTTGGGGATGTCCAGCATTTGTTAAAAAGGTAGAATCAGACAAGCTCGATCCAAAATATGAAAAATGCTATTTTGTGGGATATCCAAAAGAAACTTTTGGGTATCAATTTTATAACTCCATTGAACAAAAGGTGTTTGTTTCAAAACATGCCATATTTCTAGAAAAAGAGTTTATTCTAGAAAAGGCAAGAATGAGCAATATAGAACTTGAAGAAGTTCTAGAAACACAAATTAGCAAAGATAGGAACATGGAACAAGAGCTTGAACCTCATAATGATGTGGTAGAAATCGAAACTCAAGATACACAAGCTGTACGTAGGTCAATTAGGACACGTCATGCACCCAGTAGGTATGATGATGTGTTTATCACTGATAATGATGAACCTACTACTTACAAAGAAACCTTATCTAATAAGGACTCTGAGAAGTGACTTCAAGCCATGAAATCTGAAATGGATTCCATGTATGACAATAAGGTATGGACCTTAGTCGATCCACCTGAAGGGATAAAACCCATAGGGTGCAAGTGGGTTTTCAAAAGGAAAACCGACATGGATGGTAATGTGACTACTTATAAAGCTCAACTGGTTGCAAAAGGTTACACACAAAAACATGGTATTGACTATGATGAAACCTTTTCACCAGTTGCTATGCTGAAATCCATTAGAATTTTACTTGCTATAGTTGCATACTATGATTATGAAATCTGGCAAATGGATGTTTAGACAGCTTTTCTTAATGGTCATTTGCAAGAAAAGGTGTATATGATGCAACCTGAGGGCTTTGTATCCAAAGACCCTAATAAAGTATGTAAGCTACAAAAGTCTATTTATGGACTTAAGCAAGTTTCAAGGAGTTGGAATATTCGTTTTAATGATATAATCAAATAGTTTGGTTTTATCAAAAACAAATATGAACCTTGTGTATACAAAAGGATAAGTAGGAGTGCTGTAGTTTTCCTGATATTATATGTAGATGACATATTATTGGTGGGAAACAACATACCTTCTCTACAATCAGTTAACGTGTGATTGTCCAAAAACTTCTCAATGAAAGATTTGGGTGAAGCAACTTATATTTTGGGAATAAAGATCTATCGTGATAGATCCAATAAGTTGCTTGGTCTTTCACAGTTAACATACATAGATAAGATGCTAAAAAAGTTTAGCATGGATCAATCTAAGAGAGGTTATGTTCCCATGTCTCATGGGATTTACCTTTCTAAAGATATGTGTTCAAAAACTGATGTTGAAAAACATAATATGCAAAATGTTCCTTATGCTTCTGCTGTAGGATCAATTATGTATGCTATGTTATGTACAAGACCAGATGTTTCTCATGCTCTAAGTGTTACGAGCAGATATCAGGCTAATCCCGGTGATGGTCACTGGAAAGCTGTCAAGAATATCCTTAAGTACTTAAGAAGAACTAGGGATTTATTCTTGATATATGGAGAGACAGAGCTTAAAGTACGTGGGTTCACTGATGCTAGCTTTCAATCTGATAAAGATGATAGCAAGTCTCAGTCTGGGTACATTTTTACCCTCAATGGTAGTGCTGTAAGTTGGAAAAGTTCCAAACAAGAAACTACTAGAGATTCTACGATAGAAGCCGAATATATTGCTGCTTCAGAAGCTGCTAAAGAGGCTATTTGGATCAAAAAGTTCATTTCTGAACTTGAAGTGGTTCCTTCAATAGCCAACCCAATACCTTTGTATTGTGATAATAATGGGGTTATTGCTCAAGCCAAGGAACCTAGGTCTCATCAACGGTCCAAACATGTACTTAGGCGCTATCATTTGATTAGAGAAATCATTGGTAGAAATGAAGTAAAGATAGAATAGATTCCTACAGAGGAAAACATAACAAATCCATTGACTAAACCTTTATCTCAAAAGAAACATGATTGTCATGTGTCTTCATTCGATTTAAAATAGATGAATGATTGGTTTTAGTAAGAGATTTGCTATGTAATGTAAAACCATCATATTTGGTTGTATTTTGATATTTTATTCAATAAAGATATATGGTGTTTTATCATCTTGGATTATATATATTTATATATTGATGATAAAGTTCTTAGAATAATATTTATTATTCTTAAATATCCCTAATCATAGTATTAACAAAATTAAGGACGTTGTTAATACAGTTAGATTAGCATATATGGTGATATATGAATGAATTGTTGAAGAATAATTCATTGGATTGATCCGCTTAGAGATTCCATGAGGTTAACTATTTGAGTGCCAATGTATAATCTCTATGTGACAGTAGTGTAAGTGATCCTCAGATTCGAGATCATAAGAGTATCTATAGTGTGAATTGTTATACTTTAACCCTATGAGTACATAACTGTAACTAGTTGTGCGTGCTATAGAAGTTGGGTATAACATGAAACATTGATAGATGATTTACTATCAATAAAGGATTGACCACTTCTAATAGTAAGAAGAGTATATCCCACAAATGGCCACTTGTTGAAATATCAACTCAAATATTTGCAAACGAGTAAATAAATTTGGAAGAGTTCTAAATTTATTTTAAAGGAGTTGAATTTCGGGAATAAGAAATTATAATAATTAGTACATTAAGAGTTGGCACTTATACCTTACTCTTGTACTAATTAGGGATATAGTATGGTGAAAGGATATTAATTACACGGATCCTGGTTCATGGAAAGGTGAAGTCAACCACTTGACTTTTCTTAACTCTTGGGTGGTCATGATGCCTGGTTAGAGGCCAATCTTGATTTATAAATACAAGCTCATTAATTATTGAATTAATGATAAATTAAAGTTGTTTAATTTATTTGATCTTAGAATACTCTTGACTAAATTGACTTTAGTCCAAGTGGGAGTTTGTTGGTTTTGTTCTAAAGTCAATTAAATCTAAGATTATAATTTGTTATTTATTGCCAAGTAATTAAGAATCTAAAGGGTCACACACATAAAGAATTTGTTCTTGGGTTAAAATGATTAAATAATTATGTGATAATTATGGGGGTTAATTTGTAAAATAATTAACCTAAAAGATCTCCTATAAGATAAGTTGTGATAAGATAAAATTGTTTTATCTTAATAGAATTAAAATTAGTTTTATTTTTATTAAAAGAATTCTATCACGATAGAATGTCTAATCAGTTTGTTAGACTATCTAACAGATAGATAGAACTTACCTTTTAATAGGAGACAGACACCAAGTTCCAAATAGAGCGTACGTACAGAATTTTTGACATACCAAAGTTTACTGCAAGACGAGAGAAAAAAAGTTTTTTTGTTTTGTTAGAGTTCTTTTGAACTCTAAAAAATTTTGTAGTGCTCATTGAAGAAACTAGCATATTGGCTTAGTGTCAATCAATCCTAGGAGGATCCTAAGAACAAGTTCGTGTGGATACCTTAGAGGCCGGACGTTTGTGCGGCTGTGGTTGACAAAACTTCCTTCGACGACACAATCCTCAGTCATCAAAACAAGTTTTTATTTTATACGTATATTGAAATTGATCATGGTGAAAATCATATTTTAATTTCGCTGCCTATAAATTGTTTATGGCATACATGATTTCCTAACAATTTTTACACCATACTTCACCATCTTAGAAAGTAGTATGAGGGTGGAAAATTTCAAACTTTTATCCATTAATTAAATCTCTGTCCATCTTAAACAAAATGTACCTGTAGAGAAATTTCTTCCCTGCATTTGATAGTTTCAAATATTCTGGCCTCCCTTACTAACAAACCAGCGTTTTGTGGATCAACCTGAGATCAAGAAACCAGCAGCTAACTTTGTTGGCTTTAATTAATACTAAATGTAGGATATAAAAATCTTATATATATAAAAGTCATTCAGCGGGAAAATGTTTATATTAATCCAAAAAAAAACTTTGAAAACTAATCAACAACAAAAATGAATTCTGTTTTAACTTCTTGTAATCACAGCCCTAAATGCTAACACAGTAGGCAGAAACTCCAACACCTCAAAAACATGAATGGTAGGAAAATACTCTTACTCTACTCACAATTCTTTTTTTTCTTGTAGTCTCACTTTTTATTTTTCTTGTAAGGCTCACTTTTTATTTTCTTGTAGCTTTACTTTTATTTTCTTGGAGCTTCCCAAAAATCAATAGCATTGGGTACTTTTTATGGAACATCTGACACTCAAAAACAACTAAGATTTGGTAACCAAATTCTACACAAAAATTACTTTTCTAAAATAATTCGAATCTAATTGAACTAATAACTGATAATTTCTAATCAAAATATAATTTTTTAAATAAGTTTGGTATACTTCACCAACACTAATGGACTCATCACCCTATAAACTAAACCAATAGACTCGATTCATTGAAATACCACAAAGCTACTCTAGAAAAACTGACAAGATTTTGACTAAAATTTTCTATGTACATTACTCAACATATTCTGATATTCATAATGATATTTGAATTTATTATTTCCAACATCCCCCTTAAATTTAGGTAGTTTCTTTAATCACTATTGATGACTTGAACCACGTTTGAAACGGAAAATTTTGGACTACAAAATAGTTCTTTTCTTAGCTTGAACTATTAACATATCTTCATTGTTTTTGGATTCTTTAGATTTTTTTTTTCCCGTCTTGGTCTTCAGTATACTTAACTCATCAATGGCTTCATAAATTTTTTTCTTCAATTCCTTATTGATTTCTTTCAGATCTTTCAAGTCACGTTTAGCTTCATATAATCCCATTACATTCACATATTTAATAACAGTATTATAAAACCATTTCAAATGCCTTATTGCAAGTAGGGTAAGCTTATTTTCAACTTCTTTCTTTGTGTATGCTGTGAATTTATATTGTTCATATTCTTCAAATTTATCTTTGAATATAACTTTTGTCTGAAATTTTGGTTGATGATCTAGACCAAAAAATCTGCTGAGAAATGAAGGCTATTTGCATGTGTTGGCTTCTCTAGATTAGAAAAAGAGAGAGAGAGAGTCCGATGAGAAAGTATCACGAGATCTTAGGTTAAAGGAAAAATACTTGTTAGGAGGGTGTGGATCGCAAAGAAGTGGAGAAAAGAAACTTTAAAAAATAATAAGGTTGAGAAGAAAACCTTTAAAGTATTAACAATAGCAAGACATCAGAAAAAGAATTTTGAAGAATGGAAAATGAAGAACTAATTGTTGTGCCTATTCAATTTAAAATAATACTCAAATCTACTTAAAAAAGTTGAATTTGCCATTAGCAAAATATGCTTGTGATAAATTTGATTGATGATCTAGACCAAACTTATCACATGCATATTTTGCTAGTGGCGAATTCAACTTTTTTAGTAGCTTTTGAGTATTACTTTAAATTAAATAGTCACAACAATGTGCTCTCCATTCTCTATTCTTCAAAATTTTTTTTTTTTTTTGCTTGGCTATTGCAAATATTTAAAAGGTTTTCTTCTCAGCCTTACTATTTCTTGAAGTTTTTTTACAACTTCTTTCCTTGTACAGTCTATCTCACAACCACAGTTTTTTTTTTTTTTTGCTTGGCTATTGCAAATATTTAGAAGGTTTTCTTCTCAGCCTTACTATTTCTTGAAGTTTTTTCACAACTTCTTTCCTTGTACAGTCTATCTCACAACCACAGTCTCTCAACAAGTACTTCTTCTTCTTCTTCTTCTTTTTTAACTTGGAGGTTTCACAATATTTTTGCAATTGGATTCTTTGTTTTCAAATTTGCAGATGACAATACATGCAAATAGCTCTGTTTTTTTTTTTTGTTTTGTTTTTTCCTTTTAACTTCCTATGATCAGGGAAACTCTTATACCACTTTTTTGGGTATAGTCTCTTATGCCACTTTGTTAGGAAGAGGAAAGGATCTTATATGAAAAATATACAAAGTTATTCAAGAGAACATTAGGAAGAGGAAGAATACTTATATTATAGTAAAATCCATCAAACTGTACCCTTACTTAGGTACATGACATGCTTAACTATTTATAGATATACTATAATATTAGAACTACTTTTTGGAATACTAAAGAGTACTAAAAAGATTTTTTGGTCCTTCTACTTTGAGAAGTCCATACTTTGGTCGCCATATATATTTTTGCCAAGACAACTTATTGAACTTTCAAAACTATATAATATAGGTTATTTTGTCAAGTTACAATGTTAATGCCTTTTGCTTCTATTAAATGTAAGAACATTTAAATCTTTATAAACAAAAATTAACCAATAAAAAAGCATCTGCTGCACCTCCTACTTCTATCCTAACCATACCGACCCACCACTTCTCTGTTATTCTCTCTTCCACTAGTTTTTCTTTGACTTCACACCTAAATTGATTCAAAAATAGTTGGCAAAAACTTCAGCAAGACAAAATGATAGGAAATTACAGCAAAGTTTCGGCTGTGGAGAGAACTAATTACGATAGAAGAACTTATTAATTGAGCAATTTGGGTTTGTCTTCACAGACTATGCAAGACCAAGCAGTCCTCACCTGAAAATTATTTTTCAAATGGCTTCATTAACATGCCTTTTGGGGATGAAGAACTTATGACTTTAATTGAATAACATATTAATTAAGCTATAGCTTCAATTTGGTTATTGAGTAGAAACTTGGAATGGTTGGTTTGAAGCCAAAAGGAACTGGATGTGCTTATTCATATCTTTTCGTAATGAGGTCTGCAACTTATATGAAATTCGTGGATTCTTAGTGGTCATGTATACTATAGTAATCCACGGTTGGACATCATCAAACTCACTATCCTTGACATTCGTTGAATCTTTACAGCAGAGGTTTCTTGTAAGAATCAATCCAATTTTTTTCCAGGTTACAAAACAAATGAGTCAAATGGGCATCAACAAATTCCATGATGAAACCACAACCCAAAAATGCAGATAAAAATTATAGAAATAAATCACAAATGGCTGAGAATTGTGTTGTCCAGAAACCCAGCACCCCACTACTTAACAGAGCCCAAATGCGTATTCTCCACCGTTACCCAAATAATGAAATTCCAGCAACTTGAACAAAGTAAACCATCAAGATGTCTATAGTCATAATAATAGAATGAATATGTGAGGAATAGATGAAAAGATTAACCCAAGAAACTCGCTGCTGCTTGTCAGAATGAAACCCACAATCCACTAGGTCCAAATCAGGATCAAATCTTTACAAAAAATGGCTTGAAGAACAAAGTAAAGAATCCAAGCCAACAAAACTCAGAAATCGTCGAAGAAAATTTTAGAAAAATATGTTTTGAACAGAAAATTAGAAGTAGAACCCAAAATCAGCAAAATATTAGAATGTTGGAATCTAGTCGGCAGCACAGCTAGGTTGGCAATGCCCGGCCGCTAGCCAAACCCTAGATATTATGAAGATGGTTGTAATAGAAATAATAATAGAGTGGTGGTGATAGTAGTAGTAGTGATGATGGTAGGTGATGGGTGAGAAATAAAATGATTCTTTTTAAATTTTTAATGTTATTAAGGGTTAAAATAGTTTTTTTAATACTTTTTCATTCCTTTTAACTACTGACGTTATTTAGATGCTTTTAAGAAGTTCAATGACTTGTTCTGGCAAAAAAAAAGAAAAAAAAAAGAGAATATAGTAATCGAAATGTGGATTTTTAAAAAGTATATTGACAAAAAAAAAATTTATTGGATACTAAATAATTCATCATTTTGTAAACTAAACCCATAGCTTTTGACTACATCGAAAGACCATATTAGAAAAAATAACAAGATTTTGACTGACTTAATTCTTCCATTCTCATTACTCAACATGTTATTAATAATATTTAACTTTATTATTTGCAACATAATCTCGCTTAAGCTCCTTATCAATCTAGTGGAGACACTCGCCTTACAAAGAAAATAATGCGGCATGGCCAGATTAATGTGTTAACTACACCATCACAATATCACCAGACAAACGCCATGACAAACAAAAAAATAAAAAAATAAAAAAAAGAGAAATTAAGTGGTTTCCAAAGTCATTAAACGACGGTAATTTTTGGGTGCATCTTTTGAATGGGTGGATTCCTTGTGAGCTAGCTTTCTTGTTCGTACTTTTGCCACACCTAGGGTGATTCTTATTTGCCAATTGGTTATGTATCGAGTTGGCGCCTTGAACTCCTCTCTCCTTCAGGGAGCGATGTAATGGAGTCATAGGGACTTTGACGGAATGGAGGAGCCAATGGATGGTTCCGACCAGCCATGAATGGGGCAAGAGGTATACGTCCCCGAATTGGGTGATTATACCCCGCAGCCGAACGCTGTTCCTTCTTAACGAGAGGAACTGCACCCTTCTTATTCAAATTAGTACCAGTTGTAGTCCCTTGCTGCAACCATTCTAGTTCGGACAGAAACCGTTGTATCCAAAAGCACATGAAATATAAGATGGTTCATGGGCAAAATTGAAACCTCAAAAAATGCAGAAGATGGACATCTACAAGTTTCTAATATACATTTAACTACTTGATTCCGTTTGAGTAATAATAATAATACATACGTTTGCAAAAAAATCCCACCGGGAAAGACTAAATTTCAGAAGCAGTCTCCTTTAGGTTGATAGAAAATATGAGGCACTTCGCGTGGCAAGTAAAGCTACTGAAATTACACAAGTAATGAAATATAGATATACAACTGTTTTGAAGAAATTTTTTATAGAACTTAATATCGAAAAATTTGTCATAACCTTAAACGGGTAAGACATAACAAGAATTCTTCTTCAATACAAACATGCTATCAAAATACAAAAAACTACATTGCCCTTTCGGCTGGTACGAGAGTTCTACTTTTTTCAGTCCTCCATCTCTAGAGTTGTAAAGATATATATTCTCCAAGCCACTCTTGATGTATGAAATAACTATGTCACCATCACTAGCATCTCTGGGTGTAACGCTCAACACATGAGGTGTTCCAGGCCTATCAACTATAGCAGAAATGGAAATCTGGTAAAGCATTTCCCAAATGCCTGATTTCACATCCTTCAGAGCATAGAAAGCAAGGGTCGATGTCAAGGGTCGATCACATTCCAAGCACAACCAACCCTGAAGTTCCACAAATTTCATAGATTCAAGATTGGCAAATATTTTGTCCTCAATTATCAATTTTGGAAATCTGACAGTCCCAAATTCATACTTATCCAAATCCAAGTAGTATGCTGCTATATTTGGAGGATTTTTCATCATCCAATACATAATCCCATTTACACAAATTGGAAGAAGATTATCCAATGGCCCTGACCAAGATGGCTGGAAAATTAATGTATTTGCAACATTCGAAAACACATTATCAACCTGACTATTTTCCTTTATAGTAAAAATCCTGAATCCAATTCGGGCCAAACCATCGACAGATTTGGGGAATAGCGCCACAAGTTTGTACAAATTGGAGGAAGCTCCATAACCTATTCCCACACAATTAGGTGAATTCAGACCATGATTCTTAAACCTTATCAATCCACGGTTGCTTGGATTACATACTACAATATCCACATCACTAAACAAGCACACGAGATCCCTACAAGAAGTTACCTGAATAAAAGGCTGTTCACTTCTGCTAGCAACACTCAGTTGAAATTTATCGACAATTTTTCCACAGCCCAGATCAGTAGTGATTAAGCCAACCTCCCAGGTTTCACCAGAACCCTTGATTTCAAAAGAAATCAAACGAGGACATTGGAGGGATTGGTGGGCTTTGGCTTCCTTAAACCAAGCATCAGATGTGATCCAATCCAGCCATTTTTTGGAAACCGACTTGAATCTGTAAAGGGACTTCACCGGAAGCTTTGACAAAATCTGTAAAATAATATCATCAGGCATTCTTGTAAGTCTATGTGATGATGACAATTCAAGAAAGAGTAGAGAGCTAATTTGTTTCGGTTCTAGAGGCAAGCAGCTCATTTATAGCCATGCGTGTGAGCGGTTTCGTGTGAGAATTGGCTTGTGAATAAATAGATTTTGCACCAAATCTAATTTTGACTTGAGTAATAATACTTTTACTAAAAAAGTTATAGTTAAAAATAATAGTTCTTAATGCCACAGAAAAAAAAGACAAAACTATTTATTACACAATAAATAATAATTTTATCTTTTTATTTTTGTCATGTCCGTTACTATCATTTTTTATTATGATTTATTACTAACAATGTCATCACTTTGGATTTTATAAAAAAATTTAATAATTTTAATACATGTTTTATTAAACATGAGAATCAATTAGATGGTATGTTTAAAATTGGTTTAAACTTATATATATTTTGACAAAATTTGATTTAAATTTTATAAATATTTTTAATAATTCTAATATAATTTTATCTAGATATTGAGAACCAATTATAATTATGAAACAATAACAACTTCCTTCTATTCTAGATTCTTTACCTGGAACTAGTTATTTGCTTTTTATGCAATTTGGAAGGGCTTGGTTTCTTGGGAGAGGCTATTCCTTGAAAGGTTAAGTCAATTAGAAATCTCGGAGTTGCAAGAAGCATAAATTTTCAATTTCAAGACAATTTCAATTCTTTTATACAACCAAACACACTACAAAAGAATTGATTTGGATAGAATCATAATGACAATTGATGAAGGTGAAATCCGCAACTCGGTTACGATCTGATTTAGTTTTCACGATCCAAGATTCTTCGTGTGCTCAACAATGGATAATCCTACAAGACAGATCCGGAGTGGTTCTCCGGGGTAAACTCTCCGACGCCCAAGTTAGTTTTGTTACCAGAGTATAGTATATTTTCAGTAATCAGAAATGAATCCCCTTACCTGGTCGTTTTCCCCTGTTTAAATATCCTCCTGATAAAGAAAGATGGATTGTTATTAATATCTTCCTCCTGATAAAAAGGGGATTAGTTATTATCCTTATCCTCTTATCCTTATCTTCTTATCCTTATCCTCTTGCTTGATAATGGGGATTGGTTGTTATTCTTATTTTCTTATCCTTATCCTCTTCCTTTATGCAGGTAGCGCGAAGGTCCTTGCCTTTGACTCCAAGGTTTGGAACTTCGCTGTCTCACAGGTCCGGAACTCTGCGCCTTAGCTGGTAACCTTGCGGGTTTAGCGAACTCAAACCATACACATCATAAGCCACCCAGACCTTGGTCTAATAACATCAGACGAAGGTCTTTTCAAGAGTAGGCTTTTTTTTTTTTTTTTTAAAGATGTCTTAACCAATGAGGTCAAGAGGTCTGGAGTCTCTATGGTGCATTGAACTTGTATAAGCAGCAGATTCTGGAGTTGTAATTGGAACGTGAGACTTGGAGGTCCTAGATCATTGAGATGGAAACCTGTTTAAAAGGGTAGAGATCCTGCGAGAGAGGACTAAGAAGAGGCAAAAGAAAATATCAATGTTTTCTATTCGCATTTTATTATGTAATAAAATAGTCCGATGTTCAGGACATTTGATGCGAAGCTCCTCACCCCTTAGGGTGTTTAGGAACTTTGAGGCGAAGTTCTCCACCCCTTAGGATGTTTGGGAATTTTGAGGCGAAGTTCCCTACCCTTTAAGATGTTCAAAAACTTTAAAGCGAAATTCCTCACCTGTTAGGATGTTCAGGAACTGTGAGGCGAAATTCTCCACTCCTTAGGATGTTGAGGAACTTTGCAAAAAATAATAAAATTTTATTTTTTGACATTCGTATGGATGTCTATATCCCCTCATCCCCTTGAGATGTTATGGAGTTCGCAGCTAAACTCAGTTGAACCGAGGTTACGCGTGATCCTCGATTTAAAATTTAGCAAGGCAGTTTCACCACCTTGAACCAAATTCAGGGAAGTCATAATTCCTCTACTCGATTTAAGAAGTGCAAAATAATATTTATTCAAAAAGAAGAATAATTAAATACAGAAGTGTTTTAAATTGTTAACTTGCCAGACTCGGGGTAATAAATTCCCCTTCATCATGGCTAGCCAGTAGCTTCCAGATCCTGATATGTAGATGACCCAGATCGGAGTTGGGTTTCTGAATGCCATCGTTGGACATATTGACTGAGCATTCCATTGCGGATGCAATCTTCTATTTCCCTCTTGAGGTCCTTACAATCTTCAGTGTCATGCCCGTGATCGTTGTGAAAGTTGCGCCAGAGATGTTGGGGTCTTTTGTGTGACGCTGTAGTTAACGGGACTGGGGGTCAGAGAAGACTTTATGTATGGCTAAGATCTCAGTTCTACTCTTAGTCAATGGCGTTAAGCTTTTTTCTTGAAACAGAGGTTTTGCCTTTCCCCTATTATAACTCAGACGATTGAAGGCACTTTTCGGGTGATTGTTTCCCTTAGTGTCGTCCTAATGTCTTTTTTCATGTTTCTCGTTTTCTTTCTTTTTTCTATTAGCTTCTTCTCCTTTGGTGTAGCTTTCCACTATCTGCCAAAGTGCTTGAGTATTGACTGGAGTGTCCCGAGCCAATTTTGTAAAGAATGGTCCTGGGTTGAGACCATTCATGAAGGCTGAAATTACCAATTGATCTGTTCTGTCAGTTACTAATAAGCTTTCATCAGTGAATCTCTCGATTCTCTCCACATATGACTTGAGGGATTCATCCTTTGCTTGTTTAAGATTCAACAGATCTGTTACAGTCTTGTGGAATTTCTTCATCTGAAAAAAGCGAGTATGAAAAAGTATAGCCAACCGCCTAAATGAAGAAATACTGTTACGGGGTAAGCTATCAATCCACACCCGTGCTTCCTGCTCAAACAGATGGGGAATGCTTTGCACATAACTTCCATCGAAGCATTCTAAAAGTTCATCACGTATTTAAATCACAATAGAAAATCCAGGGGGTTAGTATCCCCCATAAGATGGGATTCCATCTGGCATCTTAAATCCGGCTAGGGTTGGATATTGCATGATGCTTGGCGTGAATGGCAAAGGAACATCTCCTTCGTCATCTGACCCCAACAAGCTATATATGTCATCTGCGACTTGATTGTTGACCGGAGGCAAATCATCATGTCGAAAACGTTTAGGGTGATGTTTTGGCTTAACCCTAAAACGCTCATTCTCATAATTGTTATTAGCACGAGAAGCATGAGCTTCACTCTTGTCATCGTTCTCTTTCCATCTACTCTTTTGCGATCGCTATATTGGAGTTCATCGTCAGAGAGGTGTGAATGACGCCTAGTTCTGCGGAATTCTTCAAACTGCGCCCGATGTAACTCTGTAAAAGCCCTTTCATCGTATTCTTGTTGTTTTCGTGCCAATGACTTGTCTTGATTTGGAGGCGTTTGTTGAGAGCGTCTGCTTTCATGATTAGAGTGGTGTTTTGAACGTTCAGGAATTCCACCTAAGCGTAGAGGATCATTTGCCCTAGGTCTCGAACGGCTACATCGTGCTCCTTCGGTAGCTTTTCGGCCTCCAGATCTAGTGTCCACCATCTTAACACAAATCAGAGTCGAGAGAAAAATTACGAATACGCCTTCAAAAATCAATAAAATTTTTCGTTCTCACAGATGACGCCACTTGATGAAGGTAAAATCCTGCAATGGATAACCCTGCAAGGTAAAATCCTGCAAGGTAAAATTTTTCGTTCTCACAGATTCTTCGTGTGCTCAACAATGGATAACCCTGCAAGACAGATCCCAGAGTGGTTCTCCAGGGTAAACTCTCCGACGCCCAAGTTAGTCTTGTTACCGAAGTATAGTATATTTTCAGTAATCGGAAATGAATCCCCTTACCTGGTCGTTTTTCCCTATATAAATATCATCCTTCCTAATAAAGAAAGATGGATTGTTATCCATATCTTCCTCCTTGATAAAAGGGGAATTAGTTATTATCCTTATCCTCTTGCTTGATAAGGGGATTGATTGTTATTCTTATTTTTTTATCCTTATCCTCTTCCTTTATGCAGGTAGCACGAAGGTCCTAGCCTGTGACTCCAAGGTTCGGAATTTCACTGTCTTACAGGTCCCGAACTTGACTCCAAGATCTGGAACTTCACTGTCTCACAGGTCCGGAACTCTGCGCCTTAGTTGGTAACCTTGTGGGCTTATCGAACTTAACCCACACACATCAACAATTATACCCAACGACAAAATCTAAAATCAGATTATGACTAGGGTATTTAGGGCCACGAATAAAATAGCTATGGACCTTGTGATGGATACTAGATTTTGGCTCAAAGCATAAAGTCTAGAAGTTAATCTCATGAAGGGCTTTTTGAATAATAATAATGGTAGTACTAGAAGTTGCATGAGATTTGGTAACTTAATATTACTTCAAAAACGCATTCATATAATCACAGATTTTAGTATAAATACATCATAATTATACCAGGTAATAGGGAGAAACCCTATTTCTTGTGCCTTGAGTTTTTGACTCTTTGCAAAATTTTAATGCTAAATTAAGCATTAGAGTATTTATCTCAAAATTAATTTTGAAGTCTATTTTACAGATGTAACATTGATTGTTGGATCTGGCTGAAATTCACTTGGAGGTGGGTGGTGGATGTTCACTTTTCACCTTGAGACACTAAATATGAAAAATGAATGGTTTTCATCATAAATGCTTATTAATATAGTTATGACATAATTATGACGTTAAAAGGCAAAAGGTTAATAAAATTTATTTTAAAATATGGAAATATGATTATTCCTTTTTACATAAAAATTAAATATTATTGATTAGAAAATAGCAACATTATAGTACAAGCCTAATATCTACTATCACAAAACTTTACCAGCTAATTCTTACATCAAAGATAAAATTAGTTCTATAAACAATATGAGTTTAAGTTCCACCTTGGACTACCATTTGCAATTGTGAAGAGGGGAATCTTGTTAGGGAAATAGATATTGAATTGTATCTAGAAATAGATACTAAATTGTATCTAATAGTCTAACAAGATAATAATGAAGATAAGGAAAAAAGAAAAGGAAAAGTAAACGGAACAATAGACACTAGAATATATGTAATTCAGTCAATACGATCTATATACGTCTAGAGGCAAAGTCAAATTTCATTAATATGTAGAGAAATATACAAATTTACATTGACTTTTAATTTTTAGGTTTGTTGTTGCACTATAAAACCTTGAGATTCCTTTATTTGTAAGTACAGTCCACTAAGCAATAGAAACACAAATTGAACCCAAAAGTTTAAACTAATGAGTTTTACGTTCTTCTAACTTATTAGGTGTTTTAGTTATTTTTAATTTTCTAATGTGGGACAACATCTATTAACACAACAAATCTCCCCCTTCATAAATACACTATCACATCAAAGTCTACTTTAATCCAAGTCCAATATCTACTCCAACAAGCCCATCTCTTCACCATGGATTATGTCCCGTCATGCATACATTACAACATCAAAGTCTACTTCTCCATAAACTCAATTTCTACTCTAGCAAGCCCATCTCTTCACTATGAATCCATATAATGCTCATGCAAGCAGTAACCGGTATCACAAACTTATTAGTCCACAAGTTTCCATTAAGCCTACTTGTCTATGATTTCTTACTAAGCCTTGGTCAATAGGACCATTTGTCGATGAGTTCACTGAAGAGTTTAGTAATCTAAATCTGATGTCACTTGTTAGAGAAGTCAAATATGAAGAGCCCAATTAGAGCAGTCTAATAAGTAGTAGGAACCTAGCTTGAATCCAAAAGTTTAAACTAATGAGTCTTGGGTTCTTCTAACTTATTAGATGCTCTAGTTCTTTTTTGATTATTATTTTTTCAATGTAGGATAGTATTTATAAGCACGACAAGACCCACACATGCTTTCATTTGCATTTACTGAGCAAAATATTTAACTGAAACATGCATGCAATGCGTCAAACAACATGGGCCAAATAAGTTTGATTTCACATTTCTGCAAACAAGATTCATTTATTGACATTAACATTGTGGGGGCCAAGTAAACAACTCAACAAATAAATTAGAGTAACCAGTAGGAGTACCTGACCAAATTTTGAGAGTCTTAAAATAAAGAGGAGCACATGAAGAACAATTAACTATATAATGTACTGTAGTCATGGCTTTTGCCTAGAAATCAAGTACCAACCTAACATCAAAGATCATATGCTAAACATTTTCTCGAAAAATTCAATTCATATGCTTAGCCATTCCATTTTATTTTGGAGTCATTCTAATATTGTGATGCCACATAATTCCTTTATACTTGCAAAATTTATTAAATTCACTTTCACAAAATTCCAAGCCATTATTTGTCCAAGCCATTATTTGTCCACAACCACTTAATATGTTTTAGATAGCCCTCAAAACTCAAAATGTATGTAATCCAAACTATCTTCTTTTTATAGACAATAAGTAAGTTGAAGTTGACTCTTTTCTACTTCTCAAAAGCACAATGATTACAAAATTCTATCTTATTAGTAACTTAGGCACAAAGTAGGTCTCTCTTGCTTAACTGTGTTGAGCCTTTTCTCACCTATATATTCTAGCTACATAGAATGCAATTTGGTGATGTCGGTATTTAAAGATGTAAAAGCTAATGTAGTACCTTTGATAGTAGTTACTATAAAATATATAAACTACAAGACTTGCAATCTTTCATTAGCATAAGAGCAGCTTTAGAAATTTTCAAAAGATTAAATTGTAAATTTAGTCTCTCAAATTTAGCCCCATGATCTTTTTCATCCCTTATATTCTAAAATGATATTTTCTATTCCTTACAATTGATTTTGTAAATCTTTTTATCCTTTTACTAGTAGCAAAGCTGGTTTTCTTGTTAAAATGGTCATGCAGCACACGTGCAATAAATTTCAAGGATAAAATGGGAATCATGATCATTTACATGACTTGACTAGAGTATAGCTCGATCATTAATCCTTAATTTTTGCCCTAATTTTGCCCAAATGTAGCTGCATAGGTGTATGACATAGTAGCAACAAAATTCAGGGGGATGAATGCAGTAACCAATCTCAAGATGAACCGATTTGATGTCAAAGCCATTATGAAGAGTGCACTTCCCATTGTGTCATGGGTCACATTTGTAAGGCTCGCATAAACACACTTGCAAAGCAAGCAGCGCTTCTACGTTGCTTCTGTTAAGCAATTCTCTTGCGCATTGCAATTCACATGCATGCAAGTAAATCGAGCAAGCAAGCTATGCTTTTAGAGGAACAAGAAAATGAAAGGTACCAAGTAAGAGTTAGCAATGTTGAAAGTTTATAGGGAACTTCTCATATATTGCTAAAAAAAAAGATTACAAAAGATAACGAAGTGCATAATTGAGCAAGCAAGCTATGCTTTTAGAGGAACAAGAAATTGAAAGGTACAAAGTAAGAGTTAGCAATGTTGAAAGTTTAAAAGAAAGTTCTCATATATTGCTAAAAAATAAGATTACAAAAGATAACGAAGTGCATAATTGGGTGGTGGGAAAATCCCAAAACTTATTTAGTACAATACTACTCCTTACTAAATATGCCTTCACTAAAAAATAAGAAGTGACACCTTCAAAGCAAACTTTCCAACCAAAAGTGAAAACTGTAGTTTTCTATAAAAATTGCGGTTTTTCCCTACACTACACTTAACGTTATGAAAGAAGAACGTGATTTCGTAACAAAGACCATAGTTTTCTAACCTACACTACATATTTACAAAGCTAATGTGAAAATTAATGCCTATCTATTACATTATTTAAGTTCCAGGTGTTGTACTCTTCATCCTGTGCTATTTTGGTGTCGGGTGAGACACGGGGTCCACAAGGGCCCACCTAGCAACTTTGAACTCGGGGTGCTAGGAAGGTGTTCCCAAATAAAATACGTCCTCTAGTGGTGGCGGTGGGTCCATTGGTGCTCTAATTGTGAAATTTTTTTCGTCTATCTGAAAGTTAAGTGTGTTTGAGAATTAGAATGGGTGACTTTTTGGAAAGTGAGCCTTGCGTCATGTGGACATGCATGTAATGCTAGCAAGTGAACTAAGGAGGCCATGGGGCATTGTAAGCATGTTACGGAGCCTAATAGTCACTACAAGAAAATTGGTCTTTAGTGATCAAAAAGGCAGTGACAACAACATTTTTCGTCACCAAAAGTAGCCTTTGGCAACGAGAAAAATGTAGTCACAAAAAATTGGTCACAAATGTATTCATTCTTGACCACACGAAAAAATAGTTACCAAGTGGTCAATAAATGACATCCTTTAATGACGAGAAAGAAAAAAGTGGTCACCATGTGGTCACTAATTGTTATAGTGTAAAAAAGACAATCAAAAGTTGACCACATTTGATGACCAATATTGTTGACGATGATTCCATTTGTCACAAAAAAGTTACAAAATATGTTTTGGTGATCAAAAAAATCGTCACTAAATTTGTAACTTTTAGTGACAATGTTTTGTAGTCACTAAAAGGTTATGATTGGGCTAATAATGGATCTATCATTGGGCTTGCGTTGGTTTGGCTTACAGATTATTTGAGCTTACAAATAGACCTATGATTGGACTAACAAATTAGTATGATTGGGCCTAACTTTATATTAATTGGGCTTATACTATAAGAAATAGGTTTGGGCTAAACAATTTTTTTATTGGGTCGAACTTAACTAATTTATATTATGACACTTAATTTTCATTAATTGTATGTTGACACCCTAATATTTATACATTTGCTATATAATTTTACCTAAGTACATAATCATTTAGCATTAAAATACACTATTGACTAATAGCCTTCTTTGACCAAGAATTATAATTGGGTTACACAATTTATTCAGTAGACCGAAGTTAGCTAATTTGTATTATGACTCTTAATTTTTAATAATTGTATTAAGACATATAATACTTATGAATTTGTCCACATAATTTTACACTAACAAAAAAAAAAAAAAAACCTTCTTTGATTGCCACCACTTATATAAGGATTGAAATTGTTTGGCTAAAGATAATAATTGGGCTATGTAATTTATTCATTGGGCCAAACTTAACTTTTTATATTTTTTGCTCTTAATTTCTAATAATTGCACAAATACACCTTAATATATATGAATTTAACTACATTATTTTACTTCAAACATAGAGATTTTGTTAAATACACTATAAATTATAATTGGATTTCTTTGGCTAAGAATAATTATTAGACTAAGTTTATTTTTCCTTATGCCAAACTTAGCTTACTTATATTATAACTCTTAATTTCTAATAATTGTACTAGGACACCCTAATATTTTTGTTTTTCTATATAATTGTACATTAATCACAGAGTCTTTTTAGTATTACAATACATTATTGATTGGCTTTTTTTGGCTAACAGTAACAAATGGACTAAGTATATTCTTCATTGGGCTGAACTTCATCGGCTTAATTATATTATGACTCTTAATTTAAAATAATTATACTATGACACCTTGATATTTATGAACATGTGCACATAATTTTAATTACTTTAAGTACATAATTTTGTTAGTTTTAAAATATACTATCGAAAATCAGGAATAATTTTAATAACTTTAAAATACACATAAGTTTAATTACTTTAAGTACATAACTTTTAATACTTATGTATAGTGGGTACATTATATAAGTAGTCCGTATATGTATATCGCTATAGATAGATACAATATCAAATATCGGTAATAATATTCATAAAATAATATTTTCTAGTGTTTCTAGATTTGTTGAACTCTATATATTTTTGGACAGTGTCAAAGGTGAATCTAAACTAAAAAACATAAAGAGTTACTCACAAAATACCTATTCATTGATAAACGTTGTGTTAGTTCTAAAGTCAAATGACCAACGTACAATTTATATGGGGTTAAGACTCTAATGTTGTTGGCTTGTGCGCAAAAACTTGTCACTATTCAATAAGGATGTTATATTTTTAGTTAGGTGAAATTTATTATATTTTATTATTTAAATTTTTTTTATAAACTTTTAAATTGAATAAGTACTGTAATTAAAATTTTCTATAAATTATTTATATAAGACTTAAACATCCAATATATATAATTTTTATTTCATTATTAAAATTTAGACTTTATTTTTTTTATTTACCTTAAAATAATTTTTAATTTGGTCATTAAATAAGTAATTAGAATTTTAGTTTTCAAAATCTAAATAATTTAATTTTCAAAAATAAATTTTCTTTTTATTACCATTATAAACTAATGAATTTCAATGGGTAGACGACTAGGTATAAAAAATTAAGCTTGAAAGTTGTTATTATTTATTATTGACAAGGTCTTAAAAGAATTGTACAAAAATAGAAAATGTTAAGTAAAAAAAAAAAGGCGCTTTATATTAGACAAAGAAGCGGCAACCTGGAAAATATTCCAAGGTTTGAGAAGCGGCAATCTTCAACACTTGGGGATGAAAATATTCCGCTCAAAACTTCAACCCTTGAAAAAATAGCAGCCACCCGAAAATTGTACTCAAAATTCCTATTTCTTTCCTCTTGCCCTGAAGCCTATTTTGCCTTTCTCCTTTTCCCTTCTCATCGCCCCTCCCCCTCATCTCGGATCTCCCTTCTCGCCGGCAGCCCCCATCCCTTCCAATCGTTTGGTTCTCCCCGCCTCTCCATCCCCTCTCACCGGATCTGTTCTTCACAAACCAGAGTAGTGGTGTATGCCACAAACCAGCACGACCGGTACAAAAATTCTGTAGCTCCAGGCGCAATAGGGTTTTAAAGAAAACGCCCGCCGTCACCATCTCTACCAACCAGCTCCATCGTTACCGTCAAAAGCAACAGAAGTGGCCATGGCTAGCACTAAAGTTCAAAGGATCATAACCCAGCCAATCAATCTGATATTTAGATTTCTTCAAAGCAAATCGCGTATCCAAATTTGGTTGTTCGAGCAGAAGGATTTGAGGATTGAAGGCTGAATCATCGGATTTGGTGAGTACATGAATTTTCCCCAAGAGTAATAGTGAGTGTTTTCCGGAATATCCCTTTGATATTCTGGAATATCCCTCTAACTTTTCGGGTAATCGTAGCCGTGGGATCAGTTGGATTAGTAGGGGGAGGGCGGCTTTTGGGGTGGTGGCTGCCAAGAGGAATAGTGAGTGTGGAGAGTTTAGAGGTTTGAACATGCCTGTCCAGCCTAGGTCGGCGGCTAGGAGGTTCTTGACTAGTGTGTTACTGAATTATCTGGACTATTTTCCCCAAGTTGTCAAGAAACAGTTGGAGCTATTGGTGGTTGACCACTATGAAGCCTTGGCGAGAATGAATTTGAGTTCTACCTCTGATGAAGCTTGCCTTCACAGATATAATAACTTTCCAACTATTTAATTTGGTTTTGCGTTCCTCAATATAGAAGTATTATTTTTGCACCCAGGTGTTGGTTTTGTACAAAAGCCAATTAAATCTAAGATTATAATTTGTTATTTATTGCCAAGTGATTAAGAACCTAAAGGGTCACACACATAAAGAATTTGTTCTTGGATTAAAATGATTAAATAATTATGTGATAATTATGGGGGTTAATTTGTAAAATAATTAACCTAAAAGATCTTGCTTTATTTAGGTAGAACTACAAAGTAACAAACGCTCTAATTAGATTAATATCAGTAGATCCTCTATCAGTCATTCATTGAATGATAAATAACTACAAGTGAAGGAGATACGCGATTTAAATAACGAAAAATCCAATATTTAAAAATGGTATCCAGAATGACTGGAAAAGTGGAAACCAGCCCAGATATAATTTCATCATTATGAACAAATCCAAAATGCTTGTAGACGGAGCCAACCATTAGTTCCCAACCGTGGGGTGAGTGGAATATAAGTTGTGATAAGATAAAATTGTTTTATCTTAATAGAATTAAAATTAGTTTTAATTTTATTAAAAGAATTCTATTACGATAGAATGTCTGATCACCTGAGATCGCCTAATGAGATAGAATTTACCTTTTAATAGGAGACAGACACCAAGCTCCAAAGAGAGCGTACGTATAGAATTTTGACGTGCAAGACAGAGGGAAAAAGTTCTTCTTTTGTTTTGTTAGAGTTCTCTTGAACTCTAAAATTTTGCGACGCTCATTGAAGGAACTAGCATATTGGCTTGGTGTCAATCAATTTTAGGAGGATCCTAAGAATAAGTTTGTGTGGATACCTTAGAGGCCGGACGTCTGTGCGGCTGTGGTTGACAAAACTTCCTTCGACGACACAATCTTCAGTCATCAAAACAGGTTTTTTATTTATACGTATATTGAAATTGATCCTAGTGAAAATCATGTTTTAATTCCGCTGCCTATAAATTTGTTTATGACATACATGATTTCCTTACAGTGGTATTAGAGCTATAGGATTTAATTTGCGTATAAATATTAATCTATGTGAATATAAATTGTTGATGTTTACATATGTGTGTGTGTTATGTTGAATGATTGAGAAAAATTATTTTGTTGAGTGAAAAATTGTTTTTCACTCACCGAGCAAGTTGAAAATTTTATTTGAAAATTTTTGATTTATTGCCGCTTATCAAAAGTTGTTTGTCGAATTCTTGCCCGCTACTTGAGATTCATGTTCTGAAAAAAAAAAAAAAATTTATTATTTTTTTTCTTTGAAACAGCCATAGCCGAAAGAAAACCAAAAAAAAAAAAGGTTTTTTTTTTAAAAAAAATTTTTTCAAGCAGCCGCGGCTGTAAAGAAAATTAAAAAAAAAAAAAAAAGAAATTTTTTTTTAAAGAAGCGGCGGCGGCAGAAAGGAGTTGCTGACGTCATGCTAATGTCAGCCAGGGCTGATGTCAGATGACGTCAGCAGCAGAGGTGATGTCAGGTGATGTCATGTGATGACGTCACTGATGACGGCATCAGATATGTCTGGATTAAAATTTTTTTTTGGGGCCATTGGGCTTGGGCTGTTTTTAATGAAATGGTTACTTGGGCTCCTTTTAATTTAGTGAATCATTGGGCCATTGTGGCTGGATAGGTCCATGTTTTGGACTTATTTTTGATTTGGACCAGAATTGATGAATTCTCGTTGGGCTCCTAGTTGGGAGTTGGGCCAAATGGTTTGGGCTAAGACTTAAGCTTTGTGGCCTGTAGAGTGGACTTTGAGTCCATTAATACCATATGGATCAAACCCAATTGGACTAATACTAAATAAATAAATAAAGAAATTTGGGACATTTTTAATTATAAAGAGTTTATTTATGTTAAGGTCCTTTTTAATTTCTATTATTTATTTATTATGGCCCAAGATTTGAAAACTTTTATGTTAACCCATAAAACTTCTCAATTAATTTAATAATATTTCTAATATGATTAGAAATGTAATGCATACAAGATTTATGACTGAATTTTGTTTGTAATTGTTTAATGTGATTATTCAATTGTTATGTCATATGTGATTTAATATTTAATTAAATGATTAGATTATTTAATTGCATATTGTATGTTTAAATATTTACTACATATGATATATGTAAATGATGAGACCATAATTTAATCCCTCAATTAAATATTAAATCAATTTAAATGCCTTCCATTATTATAGTTTAAAACAATTTTGTTAGGGTAACTTGTTGAGCTAACTCAATGTTGTCTTACCAAAAATGTGTTTCAAACTATGAGATAAGATCTCTGAATAATGGGTATGATTTAACAAAGATTTTGATTTGTTGAGCTAACTCAAGGTCAAAAGTCTTTGAGGCAAGGGTTAGGAGACATATGTGATATGTGTATCAAAAGTTGATAACCTAACTATCTAGGAGTTGCAAATAAGTTGCAATTTGTGATTAATACCTACTCATTAAAATTATTTTTGATTTTTGAGCTAACTCAAGATTAAAAAATAATTGAGATGGGATTCTAGCCTGCTAAGAATTTTGAGAAAATTCTCGAATCAATTTGAGGGATATTGATTTGGATAAAATAGTGGGAGCAAAACCAAGATATTATTAAGTCCATATATTTGTGTATTCTGGTTTTGTAAATTGCATAAATGTAAATTCTTATTCTATCTTTATTTTCTTGTTGTAGAAAATGAATAACAACATGAACTTGTGTAGCATTTTGTTTGACAATAAACTTACTGGCCCAAACCATTTGGACTGGGTTCAAAACCTAAGAATTGTTCGTAGGAATGAGAAGTTGCTCTATGTCCTTGATGGTCCTGTTCCTGATGAGCCTGCTGCTGATGTTGATCAAGTAGTAAGAAATGCATATCAGAAGCATTTAGATGATTCTGAAAATGCATGTTGTATCATGCTCGCTTCAATGAGTTCCGAGCTGCAAAAGCAGCATGAGGACATGACTGCCTTTACAATGCTCCAACATTGAAAGCATTATATGATAAAAGGGCTAGAAGTGAGCGATATGATACCACGAATGAACTCTTTTATAGCAAGTTGGCAGAAGGATCTTCAGTTTCAACTCATGTACTGAAGATGATTGGTCTCATTGAAAAGATGGGTAAACTGGGATTTATAATGTATCATGAGTTAAGTGTTGACTTGATACAACAATCCCTTCATCCCAGCTTTTCTCAGTTTGTGATGAACTTCAACATGAACAAAGTTGAGACCTCTACTTTGCCTGAGTTATTGAACTTGCTTAAGGAAGCTGAGGATACCATAAAGAAAGAAAAGGTTAATGCGTTGCTAATTGAGGGGTCCAATAAAAGAAAGCGTAAAGCTGGTCTTAAGAAGACCAAGAAGAAAGTTGGACCCAAGGCAACACAGAAAGCCAAAAAGGACAAGAAAGAAAAGGGCACTTGCTTCCACTGTGGACAAGATGGACATTGGAAGAGAAATTGCGAGGCTTATCTTGAAACCGTGAAGTAGAAGAAGCTTACTGAAGCTTCTACTTCAGGTTTGTTTATGATTGAAATAAACCTTTCTACTTCAAAATCAAATTCTTGGGTATTAGATACCGGATTTGGCTCTCATATTTGTAATAATATGCAGGGTCTAAAGATAAGTAGAAAGCTGGCAAAGGGAGAGGTAGACCTACGCGTGGGCAATGGAGCAAAAGTTGCTGCTTTAGCCGTAGGAACATATAGTCTCTCTCTGCCTAGTGGATTAATTCTTGATTTGAAAGATTGTTATTTTGTTCCCGTACTCACAAAGAATATTATTTCAATTTCCTATTTAGACAATGATGGTTTTGAAATAAATCAAAAGAATAAGTGTTGTTCTATTTTTCGTGAAGGTATTTTTATGGTCTTTGGTTATCAAAATAATGGTCTTTATATATTAGATCTTGAAAATCCAATTTTCAACATAAATACAAAGAAACCCAAAATTGATAATTTTAGAAATTCTTATCTCTGGCATTGTAGATTAGGTCACATAAATGAGAAACGCATAACCAAATTACATAATGATGGTTATTTGGGCTCATTTGATTATGAATCATATGAAATATGCGAATCTTGTTTACTCGGAAAAATGACTAAAACATCTTTTACTGGAAAAGGTGAAAAATCTACTGAATTATTAGGTCTCATACATACCGATGTGAGTGGACCTATGTCAATTCAAGCTAGAGGAGGTTTTTCATACTTCCTAACATTTACTGATGATCATTCTAGATATGGTCATGTATACTTATTGAAGTATAAATTTGAAGTCTTTGAAAAGTTCAAAGAATATAAATGTGAAGTAGAAAAACAACTTGGGAAGAGTATTAAAATACTTCGATCAGATCGAGGTGGAGAATATCTAAACCAAGAATTTCAAAATTATTTAAAAGAGAATGGGATTCTTTCACAATGGACTCCTCCATATACACCACAATTGAATGGTGTATCTGAAAGGAGAAATCGAACATTATTAGATATGGTTCGATCCATGATGAGTCATGCAACTCTCCCTAAATCATTTTGGTGTTATGCCCAAATCGCCTCCTACCTATTAAATCATGTTCCATCTAAAATCATGATACTACCCCATATGAGATATGGTATGGGAAAAAGCCAAATCTTAAACATTTAAGAATTTGGGAATGTTCCGCATTTGTTAAAAAGGTAGAATCAGACAAGCTCGATCCAAAATTTGTAAAATGCTATTTTGTGGGATATCCAAAAGAAACTTTTGGGTATCAATTTTATAACTCCATTGAACAAAAGGTTTTTGTTTCAAAACACGCCATATTTCTAAAAAAAGAGTTTATTCTAGAAAAGGCAAAAGGGGGCAATATAAAACTTGAAGAAGTTCTAAAAACACAAATTAGCAAAGATAGGAACATGGAACAAGAGCTTGAACCTCATAATGATGTGGTAGAAATCGAAGCTCAAGATACACACGCTGTACGTAGGTCAATTAGGACACGTCATGCACCCAGTAGGTATGATGATGTGTTTATTATTGATAATAATGAACCTACTACTTACAAGGAAGCCTTATCTGATAAGGACTCTGAGAAGTGGCTTCAAGCCATGAAATCTGAAATGGATTCCATGTATGACAATAAGGTATGGACCTTAGTCGATCCACCTGAAGGGATAAAACCCATAAGGTGCAAGTGGGTTTTCAAAAGGAAAACCGACATGGATGGTAATGCGACTACTTATAAAGCTCGACTGGTTGCAAAAGGTTACACACAAAAACATGGTTTGACTATGATGAAACATTTTCACCAGTTGCTATGCTGAAATCCATTAGAATTTTACTTGCTATAGCTGCATACTATGATTATGAAATCTGGCAAATGGATGTTAAGACAGCTTTTCTTAACGGTCATTTGCAAGAAGAGGTGTATATGATACAGCCTGAGGGCTTTGTATCCAAAGACTCTAATAGAGTATGTAAGCTACAAAAGTCTATTTATGGACTTAAGCAAGTTTCAAGGAGTTGGAATATTCGTTTTAATGATACAATCAAAAAGTTTGGTTTTATCAAAAACGAAGAGAAACCTTGTGTATACAAAAGGATTAGTGGGAGTGCTGTAGTTTTCCTTATATTATATGTGGACGACATATTATTGATGAGAAACAACATACCTTCTCTACAATCAGTTAAGGTATGGTTGTCCAAAAACTTCTCAATGAAAGATTTGGGTGAAGCAACTTATATTTTGGGAATAAAGATCTATCGTGATAGATCCAATAAGTTGCTTGGTCTTTCACAGTCAACATACATAGATAAAATGCTAAAAATGTTTAGCATGGATCAATCTAAGAGTATGTCTCATGGGATTAACCTTTCTAAAGATATGTGTCCAAAAACTGATGTTGAAAAATATAGTATGCAAAATGTTCCTTATGCTTCTGCTGTAGGATCAATTATGTATGCTATGTTATGTACAAGACCAGATGTATCTCATGCTCTAAGTGTTACGATTAGATATCAGGCTAATCCTGGTGATGGTCACTGGAAAGCAATTAAGAATATCCTCAAGTATTTAAGAAGAACTAGGGATTTATTCTTGATATATGGAGAGACAGAGCTGCAAGTACGTGGGTTCACTGATGCTAGCTTTTAATCTGATAAAGATGATAGCAAGTCTCAGTCTGGGTACATTTTTACCCTCAATGGTGGTGCTGTAAGTTGGAAAAGTTCCAAACAAAAAACTACTGCAGATTCTACGACAGAAGCCGAATATATTGCTGCTTCAGAAGCTGCTAAAGAGGTTGTTTGGATCAAAAAGTTCATTTCTGAACTTGAAGTGGTTCCTTCAATAGCCGATCCAATACCTTTGTATTGTGATAATAATGGGGCTATTGCTCAAGCCAAGGAACCTAGGTCTCATCAACGGTCCAAACATGTACTTAGGCGCTATCATTTGATTAGAGAAATCATTGGTAGAAATGATGTAAAGATAGAAAAGATTCATACAGATGAAAATATAGCAGATCCATTGACTAAGCCTTTATCTCAAAAGAAACATGATTGTCATGTGTCTTCATTCGGTTTAGTAAGAGATTTGTTATGTATGTATTTTGATATTTTATGCAATAAAGATACATGGTGTTTTATCATCTTGGATTATATATATTTATATATTGATGATAAAGTCCTTAGAATAATACTTATTATTCTTAAATATCCCTAATCATAGTATTAACAAAATTAAGGACGTTGTTAATACGGATAGATTAGCATATATGGTGATATATGAATGAATTGTTGGAGAATAATTGATTGGATTGATCCGCTTAGAGATTCCATGAGGTTAACTATTTGAGTGCCAATGGTATAATCTCTACGTGACAGTAGTGTAAGTAATCCTCAGACTTAAGATCATAAGTGTATCTATAATGTGAATTGTTATACTTTAACCCTATGAGTCCATAACTGTAACTAGTTGTGTGTGCCATAGAAGTTGGGTATAACATGAAACATTGATAGATGATTTATGATCAATAAAGGATTCACCACTTCTAATAGTAAGAAGAGTATATCCCACAAATGGCCACTTGTTGAAATATCAACTCAAAATGTTTGCAAACGAATAAATAAATTTGGAAGAGCTCTAAATTTATTTTAAAGGAGTTGAATTTCGGGAATAAGAAATTATAATAATTAGTACATTAAGAGTTGGCACTTATACCTTACTCTTGTACTAATTAGGGATATAGTATGGTGAAAGGATATTAATTACACGGATTCTGGTTCATGGAAAGGTGAAGTCAACCACTTGACTTTTCTTAACTCTTGGGTGGTCATGATGCCTGGCTGGAGGCCAATCTTGATCTATAAATACAAGCTCATTAATTATTGAATTAATGATAAATTAAAGTTGTTTAATTTATTTGATCTTAGAATACTCTTGACTAAATTGACTTTAGTCCAAGTGGGAGTTTGTTGGTTTTGTACTAAAGCCAATTAAATCTAAGATTATAATTTGTTATTTATTGCCAAGTGATTAAGAACCTAAAGGGTCACACACATAAAGAATTTGTTCTTGGATTAAAATGATTAAATAATTATGTGATAATTATGGGGGTTAATTTGTAAAATAATTAACCTAAAAGATCTCCTATAAGATAAGTTGTGATAAGATAAAATTGTTTTATCTTAATAGAATTAAAATTAGTTTTAATTTTATTAAAAGAATTCTATTACGATAGAATGTCTGATCAGTGATAGATTTTTAATAGGAGACAGACACTAAGTTCCATAGAGAGCGTACGTACAGAATTTTGACGTGCAAGACAGAGGGAAAAAGTTCTTCTTTTGTTTTGTTAGAGTTCTCTTGAACTCTAAAATTTTGCGACGCTCATTGAAGGAACTAGCATATTGGCTTGGTGTCAATCAATTTTAGGAGGATCCTAAGAATAAGTTTGTGTGGATACCTTAGAGGCCGGACGTCTGTGCGGCTGTGGTTGACAAAACTTCCTTCGACGACACAATCTTCAGTCATCAAAACAGGTTTTTTATTTATACCTATATTGAAATTGATCCTGGTGAAAATCATGTTTTAATTCCGTTGCCTATAAATTTGTTTATGGCATACATGATTTCCTTACACCAGGAGCGTAAATGAATTTTTTTCTCTTTTCACTTCGTTTTCTCATCGAATGTGTGGTTGTTTGGAGGAGTGGAGTTTGGGTTCAACTTGTTACTGTGTTTTTCTACTTAGTTGCTATTGCTATGGATTTTGAGTCTCTGGCGAAATCAAAAAGAAGGAGAATGAATTTAGGGAAAGATGCAACAAGGAGATAGTGTCTATCTTATTGATTTAAGTTATTCTTGGTCAATGGAGCTTAAAAGATCTATGTTCTAGAAAAACTATTTTTTCCCACGGAGAATCATGTAGATAGATGTTTGCTTTATGATAACCCAAAGGCTGAATGGTAAAATAATTGCTAATGCTAATTGTGGTATCTAGTGAACATAAGGATAGCAAGCTCTGTTTATGGTGAGGTGAAATTTTAGAAAATATATGTTGAATTTTATTTATTCTGAATTGGAATTGATGATCTGATGCTCAGAATTTGATATTTTGGCTAACTAAGGGGGTCCTCCACACTTTTGGGGAATATATATGAGTCCCGTGGCACTATTACTGTTTATTTCTCCCCAGTACCATTATGCTTTTGTAACTTGCATTTGGTGTTTGACTATAGCACCTGGTGTCAAAAAATTGGATGAGAATTTCTTTGTTTGACAATGGATGCAGAATGCCTTTAGAAAGCTTAGCACATTTCTTGTTTTCTAAACTCTTCAAATTTTCTTTTTCTCCTCTAGGTTCACTTTATGTAAATGCTTAACATAGGCATCTGGTAGACCAGGACATGGCTTTGCTTGATCCATCTTGCCTCAAGAACTTTTAGGCTCAGAATATTATGTGAGGATATAGTTCATATTTCTGCTTGATTGGTTCTTATGCACAATTGTTAAGCCTTCTACTGCTTAGATAATTTCTGTGGTCGGAGATGCCATCTGATCCTATAGTGGTTTAGACTTGCTTCTTTTGTCTTTCTTTAATTATTTATTTATTTATTTATTTATTTGGCTATAAGTCTCTGCCTCGAACTCTGCCTATGCAAACTCTGCTTATGCATGTTTGTATAACCTGTCCCAAGCCAGGATAAAGTGAGGAGGGTTGTGTCAGGCATTGCGAGCCGGCTATAAAAAAACTAGCTATCTTTTATGAGATGAACCCAAAAGATATCTATTTATCTATCTATTTATTTTATTTTATTTTCTTTATTTTATGGATTTATGTCTTTGGGTTCATCGACCGCTGACCTTACTAGTTTGGGATAAAGGTGATGATGATGATGATGTTAGTAATGTTTACTTTTTTCAAATCATGCATGTATTGTCTAGGGTGTAGGTAAATTAGCTGTATTAAACAGTTTATTTGGGCATCCACATTGGTTAGTCCTCTCTTAATGAATCCTGTGTGTCTTTTGCAATTCTGAGTGTCCTAAAACACTTTGTGTGGTGATTTTAATTTTTTGTTTGTTTTCTATTGGTTATAGCCAATTGGTGAAGGTAGCGCTACTCGTGCTCCTATATGCATTGACTTTAAAAGGGATACTTCTTTGAGCAGCAAATCAATTATTTTGCAAATTGACAGCAAATCACCACCAATTTCTGTTAGTGAGATTTGTTACCTTGACTTGATACTCTTGTAGCTAAATTTTTTTTTTGTGCTTTTAGATTTTACCCTGAGAAAGAAGCTTAAATCTTTAAATGTGGGTATCCCAAGACTGCCATTTTGATGTGATAATGTTTTGGCACATTCTAGGTGCTCTTTGGCATTCTTTGCAAGACAGACTAAGCCAAATTTCTATCAAAAGTTGTGATGAGATATATTTAAAGCTTCGATTAAGAAAGTGATTTAGGTACCTTCTCTAATCTTGAAAAACCATTACCTGCTGTTTATGCCTACTAACTCATTCATTGGTTTAGGATTGATGCATTTCTCCAAGGTGGATTTCATGAAGGATTTCTGACAGAATTAGTTGGGCCATCCTCTTCTGGCAAAACGCAAGTATAACCTTAGCAATATGGCAAGAGTGCTATGATTTCTACCAGTTAGTGTTTTGGTTTTTTCATTGGAAATTGATATCTGTTGTTGTTTTGAGTAAAATTTCAAAGCATCAGTTCGATCACCTTTTACCATCATCATTGATTTAAATTTGTATCCTCAGGTGTGCCTGCTGGCAGCTTCAAATTGTGCAAAAATCCCTTCATGCAGAGTTATATTTTTAGATACTAGCAATTCTTTCTTGCCAAAACGGACTACTCACTTTGTGTGTAACACTCCAAATCATGCCAACAGTTGTTAGTTTCTGCAACTTTCCTGCCTAGCACCTGTATAATATACCGATCCTCTGACATTCTTTGTGTGCCCTTTCCACATTTTGTTCTACTTCGTCCATCTATAATGATGTGAGCACTAATTTCTTTAGGATGAGTGTGTAACTTTGATTTCCATTAACAGTTTTAAACCACCATTTCTATATGGTCTTGATAAATTATCCGAGAAGTGCTTTGAATAAGTGAGTGTGTAACTTTGATTGAAGAGAAGGTTTCCCACTTTTTCTTTTGTTGCTAGTTTCCTTGGTGGTAATTGCATTCTTTAGGACGAAAAGTTTCCTTACATATGTCTTTTCTGGGTAAAGGTGTAAGTCCAGCCATTCAAGTAAATGGTGGAATTCTTGGTGATACCCAAAATCCTATTGTGATAGTGATGCCCAGCTTGACAAGTAATTCTAATTCTTCAGTAAGCTTCTTCACTCTTCCTTCTGAACTATTTGCATTTTGTCATCTTTCTTTTACATCATACTCTCTTCTCCTTCTTATTTTTTTAATGTGAGATTTTTCATTATCAAATTGACATGTTCAACATTAGGTGAGGCATTTAGCTTTCAGGATGGCACAAAGTGAATGTGAAGTTGTTGTGAGCAATCATTGGGGACTTGGGGAGTTCCAATCACTGTGAGTGTTTCCTGGTTCAATCATGCATCTAATTTATTTTTGTTGAGTTATTGAGTTCTATTGGGTACGTAACTTCTTTTCTTAAGATGCTATAATGTCGAAACTCGATTGCAAGTTTGTTGCCATTATTATGGTCGAGAAGGAATGAAGTCTTGTGTTTCTAAAAACACTGGATAGTTACATTAGTAAAATGTGTATGCTTTTTTTTTTAATTTTATTTTATGTGGAGAGGAAAATAATATAGGATCAATGTATGTGAAAGATCCTGTGGAATAGCATTTGATTACTCAGACTAAATCTTTAATGTCAACAAACTGCCTTCCGAGGATTAATCATTGGATTACTTGGCTTTCTCATAACATTGTGTTGTTTAAGGAAAATCTTTCACTTTGCAGATTTTTGGACTTCCAAATGAAAAAGAGGCTGTATATGGTGCCTTAAATAAATGGATAGCTTGGGGGATTGAATTTCCATTGATTGCTGCAGCTTAAGCTCTAAGAATTTTGAGGAAAAAGAGATAGTGGTTGTATATGGTGCCTTAGATAAATGGATAGCTTGGAAACTTTAGTTGTGTACTTTTGTAGGATAAGAAATGTTGTTTTTGGTTTGGTGCATTAACTTTGGATGCTTGTGCTTTTCTTTTTGTACATCATTAGGTTGATATTGTCCTAACTCTTTTGTCGTGTAAATGATATAATGGTTATATTTTGTAGAGATATGTTAATTTTATCTATTGTTCAATACTTTATGTACAATTAATTCCTAATAATAAATTTAATGGCAAATTAGTGAGAAAATAATGTGGTCACTAATGGTTGTCTATATGGCAATACGTGACAACAATATTTCATTATTAATTATTGTTATTTGTTTACAATTTACTGACGACTTTAAGTGGTCACAAATGGTGTTGACTTTCTTATATTTATTGACCACCATATGTGGTGACCAAAAGTGGTCACCAATCACTACTTTTTTGTGACAATCTTGTATTATCAATAACCAAAAAAATTATATTTTGGTGACCACTTTATGTCGTCACTAAGAGCGTGACTACTTTTTTTTGCTCACTAGCTATTCCAATTAGTGATCACCATGTTACTAACGTGTTTTACTAATCGAGCTTTGCAAACCACCATGTGACCATAGGATTTTGGTCACTAAATCTCATTTGTGACGACTATTATATATTTAGTGATCACTTTTGACTTGTCACTAAAGGCCAATTTTTTTGTAGTGAGTTGTGCATGATTTAGGTATGCACATATGCAAGAATAGGCACTAGGCATGCACAGTAAATACTAGGGTGTTTGAACGCGCACATGCGATGGATAAATGCACACGATAAGATTTGCCCAATAAGCACGACATGAGGCTATGGGCAGCCTGCGTGCTCTCTAGGCAAGCCAGCAATAGGAAGGCACAATTAGTATGAGTTAAGTGCATACGCTTATAGCATACAGAGTTTGTTTGGCTATGGGGCCATTGGCCACAAGGCTCAAAAGAACAGTCGGTGACACATTGGGAAGGCAGCAAAACGCTTGAAGCTTAACCTATCTTCTAAGGAATAATGATCAATTTGGAGACCTTGGGAAGGCTGTGATCACTACAAGAAAAGGCTTAATTTCCGACGGAACATTCCAACGGACATCCGTCGGAAAAAACGAACTGGAGTCTGGCAGCAAAATCTCCGACGGACATCCGTCGGAAAAAAAATTTCCGGCGGAAATCCGTAGGAACAAATTGGCGCCGCGCGGCGCAAATATATTCCGACGGATCATCCGTCGGAAAAGCTTTAAAAAAATTTATTTTTCAAACTTTTCCGACAGAGTATCCGTCGGAATATTTAACAAAATAATATAAAAAAGAAAATTATATTTCTGACTGATTTCCGTCGGAAATAGTTTTTTAAAAAATAAAAAATTAAAAAAGTTCCGACGGAAAATCCTTCGGAATTTTAAAAAATGTTTTAAAAAATTGAATTCCGACGGGCCGACATTATCCGACGGATGTCCGTCGGAAATTTCGGCAATATCAACCCAAGTTTCAACAGCATTCTCTTCTTTGTAGCTCTTCTTTCTGCCACTCTTCTTTGTAGCTCTTGTTTGTACCGCCGTTGATTAGCTTATCTCTTCCACCTAAGGAGTTCAACCTGCCAATCTAACAACATTTGAAAGGCCTCCTCTTAGGAGTTTTTCATCGATCAGCTTTGCTCTCCCATTTATGGAGTTCAACATCTAAATCTAACAAAATCACTGTAAGGCCTTATCTTTTTCTCCATTATTTTCTTCTTCTTCTCCATTCAACCAAAATAACTCGTTTATTTTTCATTTTCATCCAAGGTTTTATTCTTCTAGATAAATAACTGTACGTAAAGAACACAAATCTGACATTTTAACAAGGTACGTAGTTAATTTTTTATTACTATAATATTTAATTTTATATGTGTAGATGGATTGTATTTGGTACCGTAGTTGTTTATATATCGTGGTCATGCTATATTAATTTTATGTCGTGACATAAATTATGCTTTATATTAATGTTATATTTTTATTACTGTGATGTTTATTTTTATATATGTGTAGATGGATTTCATTGAACACCGTAGTTGTTTATATATCGTGGTAATGTTATATTAATTTTATGTCTTGACATAAATTATGCATTATATTAATGTTATATTTTTATTACTGTGATATTTATTTTTATATATGTGTAGATGGATTTCATTCGACACCGTAGTTGTTTATATATCGTGGTCATGCTATATTATTTTCATGTCATGACATAAATTATGCATTATATTAATGTTATATTTTTATTACTGTGATATTTATTTTTATATATGTGTAGATGGATTTCATTCGACATCGTAGTTGTTTATATATCATGGCCATGCTATATTATTTTCATGTCATGACATAAATTATGCATTATATTAATGTTATATTTTTATTACTGTGATATTTATTTTTATATATGTGTAGATGGATTTCATTCGACACCGTAGTTGTTTATATATCGTGGTCATGCTATATTAATTTTATGTCGTGACATAAATTATGCTTTATATTAATGTTATATTTTTATTACTGTGATATTTATTTTTATATATGTGTAGATGGATTTCATTCGACACCGTAGTTGGATGTATAACAGAATAAATCCTAACAGAAGAGGTTTAACCGATGCATTTATGAGTGGGGTAAATGAATTCGTGCAACATGCTTGTACTCTTCTTAAATATCAGAATGAAGGAGTCATTCGGTGTCCCTGCAGAAAGTGTAAGTCTGGTAAAACATTTGGTCCAGAAGATGTGGTGGTTCATTTATATAAGAATGGTTTTAAACCTAAATATTGGTGGTGGATTGACCATGGTGAGGTAGAGCCTCCGAATTTTGACTCTATATATGCTACATATATGCATGAGCAGAGAAATATCGCGAGAACAGATAACGCAGAAAGTAGTCGATATCATGATATCATAAGAGATGCAGCAAATTCTCATTTTATGGGTAGTGGTGAACGTGAATTTGTGCAAAATACTGAACAGCCTCCTAATGAAGAAGCTCAAAAATTTTATGATTTGTTAGAGGTCGCTGAGTCGTCCGTTGGGAAGGTTCGACTCATTCGAATTATCCACAACCGTTAGACTAATGAGCATCAAGTCGATTGGAACGCATCACACGCATCGCATGAATGCTATGATTGAATTGATGAGAGAGGTTAACCCCCAACAAGAAATAGACATTCCAAAAAGTTATTATCACACGAAAAAGTAGGTGTCTAAATTAGGAATATCTGCCCAGAAGATTGATTGTTGTCCAACTGGTTGTATGTTGTACTACAACGAGAACGATCACTTAGAGGAGTGTAAATTTTGTGAACACCCTCGTTATAAAAGTGAATCGACTAGCAAAGGAAAGCGAGTGCCACTTAAGTTGATGCATTACCTTCCTCTAATACCCAGGCTTAAGAGATTATATGCCTCCATGAGTTACGCACGTATGAGGTGGCATTATGTGAGCGAAGGCGGATGGTGTATTGTGTCATCTATCCGATGGGTTAGCATGGCGACATTTTGATGAAAAATATCCAGATTTTGCTGCGGAACCGCGGAACATCAGGTTAGGTTTGTGTGCGGATGGTTTTACACCCTTTAGTATGTCATCTACTCCTTATTCATGTTGGCCAATTTTTGTGACTGCGTATAATCTTCCACCTGAGATGTGTATGACAACTTCATATCTATTTTTGAGTTGCGTCATTCCAGGCCCGCATAATCCAAAGAATTCAATTGATGTCTACTTGCAACCCTTAATAGATGAATTGAAATTGTTGTGGCATGTTGGAGTCTTGACATATGATATTTTCACAAAAGAAAATTTCAATATGCGTGCTGCACTTATGTGGACAATTAATGATTTTCCTGCGTATGGAATGTTATCTGGGTGGAGTACAGTTGGGAGATTGGCTTGTCCGATTTGCATGGAGGATACGAAAGTATTCTATTTAAAAGAAGGCAGGAAAAATTCGTGGTTTGATTGTTATCGACGATGGTTAGGACCTGATCACACATTCAGGACGAATGTGTCCGGATTCATTAAAAGTCGTGTTGAAGTTGATGATCCACCGCGAAGGTTGTCTGGGGAAGAGATTTGGGATCGAATTTCATCTATTCCTAAGGTATATGAGGCAGGAAGTTTTAGACTTCACGGATATGGCATTCAGCATAACTGGACAAAACAAAGCATATTTTGGGAATTGCCCTACTGGAAAGATAACTTGCTTCGCCACAATTTAGATGTCATGCATATTGAGAAAAATTTCTTTGATAATTTGTTCAACACTGTTATGGATGTAAAGGACAAGAGCAAAGATAATGTGAAGGCAAGATTGGATCTGATGAAGCATTGTAGGCGGAGTAAATTGCACCTACAAAAACAGGCCAACGGCAAGTATTCTAAACCCAAGGCAAAATACACATTCACATTGGATGAAAGACGCAATATTTGTGAATAGATAAAGAATTTGAAGATGACAGATGGGTATGCATCAAATTTGCGTAGGCGTGTCCAACTGAAAGAAGGAAAATTAACGGGGTTAAAAACCCACGATTGTCATGTCTTAATGGAGAATTTGCTTCCCGTTGCATTCAATTCACTTCCTGAAAATATTTGGAAAGCAATAACAGAGATCAGTCAATTTTTCAAGCAATTGTGTTCGAGCACTTTGAGAGATACAGATTTAGACAGAATGCAAAATAATATCCCTGTTATACTGTGCAAGTTGGAGAAAATCTTTCCACCTGGCTTTTTTGAAGTAATGGAGCATCTTCCTATTCACTTAGTAGAGAAGCCAGACTTGGAGGGCCGGTTCAATATAGGTGGATGTATCCGTTTGAAAGGTAATTAAACCTATTTTTTTCTAATTACGTATATATAATTTTTTTTTTAGTTCCCTAACATGTTGTTTAACGAATTTCAATTGTAAGAACATTAGGAAGTGTAAACGGTCAGTGAAACAAAAGGCTAGAGTCGAGGGTTCGATTTGTGAAGCATACCTTGCCAGGGAAAGTTCACATTTTTGTTCATTCTATTTTGAGAAGCATATCCCGAGTTTAAGAAACAGAGTGAATCGGCATGATGATGGAGGTCCTAGTACGAACCCTCCATCTTTGTCAATATTTGATCTTACGGGCAGAGAATCAGGAAAACCAACTATTCGGTGGTTAGACGATAATGAGCTCTACGCTGCAAAACAGTGCGTTCTGCTTAATTGTGAGGAGATCCAACCAACTCTGAGGTACAATATGTTGATTATGTTTCTTTTACCATTTTTCTTATGTAATCTAATCGCGACATTAATGATTGAAATATATTTTAGATATTTCAGAAATTATTACGGGAATGAAGCTGTTCGTGAATATTTTAGTACATGGTTCAAAGATTATGTAAGTGGTCATTAGCCTGCAAATATCTATTACGCAATTGATGCAAATTCATTGTAACTTAAATGCTGAAGTTTTTTTTAATTCAATCGCAGGTACAAAATGTTTCCAACGGAGTGACCAACCCAAATCTACATGCTCTATCATGGGGACCAAGTCGAAAGCTGAAATCATACCCGAAGTACTTTGTAAATGGATATAAATTTCACACAGCCACTGGTCCGAAAAAAGAAAGACGATAAACAGTGGTGTATAGGTCAGAGGTGATGGCATTGAAGCTGGCGAGGTCAACTATTACGGAGTTCTTCAAGACATTGTGGAACTGGAATACTCATAAGGAGATCTCGTCAAAACAGTAACATTATTTTACCGTACCTGGTTCAACACACGGAGACCATCAGGAACAAAGGTACATCCACAATATAAATTAGTTGATGTGAGATATACAAGACAATACGGCACATTTGACTCATTTGTGATTGCACAAAATGCTAGATAAGTGTATTATGTTCCTTATCCTTTGAGACCTGATAAGTCTGAATGGTGGGCCGTGATTAACACAAAACCAGTGGGTAGGGTCGAAATGGAGGATTCAATAGACATAGCATTCCAAACTAACACATCAAACGTGGAATACACTATAAATGATGATTTAGAAGATAGTCTCCGAGATTTTTAGTGCAATAATGATGAAGATGTTGATGTAGAAATGAACAGGCATGAGGATGATGAGGATGATGAGGATGCTGAAGAAGAACACGTGAGCAATGATTCAGATGAAGAGACAGAATTTGTAGACAGCGAAGAAACGAGTCCCGAAGAAGAATTCGAGGATATATATTCAGACTAAATAATATGTTTTTTTACAGAATTTTAGAATATATATGTTGTATTATTTTACTAATTGATTCTTATGCATAATATTTTGAATTAAAAAGAGGTTTTAAGAAATAGTGAGTGGATGAATGATTTAAATAACCTTAATATTTGAATAATTTAATTCACTAATTGCAACGTGTAAAAATAATTATTTTTTATTTATGAAATATTTTAAATTTTGAATAAAATATTTTCATTTTTTTTTATACATTTGAAACTTGATCAATTTAAATTTTTTATTTCAATTTTTTGCCGGAATTTAAATTTTCGACGGATATCTGTCTGAATATTAAAATAAAAAATAAAATTTCTGTCGGATATTTTGTTATTTATTTATTTAACATAATAAACCAATTAGAAGTATTCAAAGTTTAAATGGGATAAAAACTCTTTCTTTTCAATAAAAGAGTATATATTTTTTTAAAATACTTAAATAAATAACAAACAGAGATAGATAAAAATATATCATTTTCAATATATATATTTTGAATAGTTAAAGAAATAACAGTTATGATAAAAAGGAGGTAAATAATATGAATAAAAATACTTTAAAAATGAGTTGGCGGAAATATTCAAAAAAAATAAAAAATTTAAACATTTTCGATAGAAAAGCCGTCGGAATTGTAAGAAAAATAAAAAAATTTAACTTTCCGACGGATTAGGGTCGGTAATATTCAAAATAAAATATAAAAAAATTTACGACGGAAAATCCGTCGGAAGTTCTTGCCAAAAATTAAAAAAATTTAAAAATTTCCGACGGACAAACCGTCGGAATTTTAAGAAAAATAAAAAAATATTTAAATTTCCGACGGATTACCGTCGGAAATATTCAAAATAAAAATTTTAAAAAGTTCCGACGGATAATCCGTCGGAATTTCTTCTGAAAAGTAAAAAAAAATTACTTTTTCCGACGGCTATCTGCCGGAAATGTGACACTACATAAAAAAAAAACCCCCTCTTTTCCCCCTCCCTCCCGCGCGCCCCTCCCGCCTCCCACCTGCCCCCCCAATCGCCTTCACCGCTTCTCCTTATTCGCCTCTCATCTGCAATTAAATCAGGTAGCACCATCAGTTTCTTGCCCCAATTTTTACCCGCCGGCACCCATTTGTGAGATGCGAAATCAAATTGATTGCGCCGCCACTATCCTCCGTTTTTGGCCCTAATTTTTGCGAGGCCGGATCAGATTTGGCAGCACCACGCATTGTCCTCCTCTTCCTCGTGTATCTATTGCAAGTTTTTTTTAGGTTCCCATGCCAAGGTGCTTGGTTCTGCTCTTGAGCACATGTTTGGTTCTTCGGTTCCTGAATCTCAAGCATTTATCGCTTTTGCTGGTTTTTTCGAATATGGATCAAGTCACCGAATCGAATTTGTTGTTTCATTTTTTCGTCTTTTTTCTGATTTTTGGCTGAATCAGTAGTGAAGTATAATGCCACTAATTTTTGGTTTTTCCGTTGTTTATGAATATGGATCAAGTCACCGAATCGAATTGGTTGTTTCTAGTTTTTTCTAGTTTTTTCAGTCTTTTCTCGGTTTTTTGGTTGAACTAGACGATGTATAATGCCACTCATTTTGTGGTATTTTCGGATTGAATTGGGTCAAGCATTTCGTTTGTTTTCCACATATATGTGCATCTTATATTGGGTAATATATGTGATTGATAGGTGATATAATTATCCACAAACTCATGTTCATTCCGAATTTCTTTGTCTCCTACTTAAGAAATAGTATGTTTTTCTTGTTTGCATTTCTTGATGTCAAACATTCTTTTAGTTATTGTTGCTCTTTAACTTGTGGTTTTCTTTTAGTTATATTACTTCCAAACAAAGTTGGATATATATTGAGACCCTTCTGATTCTCATGGACATTCAATATAAAGCTTCTCTAATGCTATTGCCATATTCATGTTTTAGACTTTGAGTAGAGATATGCTTTTTCTTCTTTACTTTCTACCTCTCTACCTTTGTGATATTCATGCATTGAGAACCCTATGTTTTTTTCTAGTTTTTCGAATCAAGTGTTTATGCATCGCTTTGTTTTTGGTTTGTTTTCTGATTTTTCTCGAATTGAAGTAGCATGCAACTAGTTGTCTTGGTGAGATAGAATGCCACTTGCTTTTGGTTTTGCTAGACTAAAGTACATGGTGATTGAATTTTCTGGATTTCTCTGGTTTTTTCAGACCGAATTAGTCTAAAGAATTGGATTATGTGTTTTCATGTTCATTTTCGTGTTGTTTTTGGACGGATTTTCTGATTTTCTTGAACTGAACTTTCGGACCAAAAGTTTTTGTTTTTTCCAAGTTTCAAGTATTGTGATTGAGTCTTTGGTTTTTTCTCGATTTTTCCGGATCAAGTAAAATGTGACTAGTTTTTGTTTTTGCTCAGCCTATGAAAGTGTGCTTTCGCTCTTAAACTTCAAATGGCAGTTTGAGTTGATTGTGGATCTAGAGCTCACTTCTCAGGACGAATTTAATATACTTATTGATTAGAAGTCTGGAACACTTTCAAGCAGAATCTTTAGCTTTTCTTTATAAGTTAAATTCAACTTTTCCAAATGCTTCGCTCTTTTCAATTTCTTCTTCTTATATCTTTGGCATGAAGTGCTAGATGGAAATAATCAAATTTGCAAGTAAAGAGTGTCTTCTCGTTGTTTTCGAGAGTTTATTACATCCATTTGCTCTCCTCTTTTTCAAATGATTGTATTAATTCCTTATAGGATAAAGTTAGAGTCCTAAATTTCCTTGAACTCTTTTGACAACCTGTGTGAGCACAAATCCATTGGTTTTGAAGTCTACATATTTATGAGTAGGATCTACCTGATATAGTCGCAAAAAGAATAATCATGCTTGAGATTTATATAATTCAACTATATTCATCTAAACCAAACATAAAATTTTAGAGAAAAATAGTACTTATGGTGATAAATAAGATGGAATGCTTTCCTTAAAAAATTTGTACTGTTTGTCATTCTTGTCCTAATTATGTTTTGGTTGCAAAAGTCATTAGTGGTTAATTTATATTTAAAAAAAGAACAATCTTATCTTGCACTAATATTTCTTTAATGAGTAATTTTTTTTTCTTTTGAAAACTTAGCAAGAAAAGTTTTAATTCCTTTTAAAAGGAATTAAAATGGCACAAACTACTATAAAATTTAATTCCTTTGGGAGGGATTAATAAATAATAGTACGAAATGTGTTTGAGCTATTCTGCTAACAAAATACAAATTCTAATGTCAATCACACCTCGTTATATTTTGTTAGATATTGTAGGATTTTAATTAAATGGATAAAAATCAGAGCAGAGGTAGCCGTGCTAGTTGCGGCAGAGGTCGTGCTAGTTCGCGCTCGTCGGAGCATACACCATTGCGTCCCTTCCGTCGTGGTTGACTTCGATCGTCCACTCTTAGCCCGGCCAAAGATGAGCACGGAGATGGATCGGGTCCATCTTCATCACCACCGCGCATCACACATACTGGAGATGGATCTAGACCATCATCATCACCACCGCATTCGGAGAATCGTGATGATGGCGAAGCCGAGATTGAGCCTCCATTGGATCATGTACGGGAGGAGGATGGTGCAACATATATCATACCGCATTTGAGACTTCTACCGTAAAATTTTTAGCATTTATTTTAAATAATACTTGTATTCAATTAAAATTTTAATATTGATTTCTTCTTTTGTTTATATTTTTGGATTCATTCGAGTCATACTGCGGGTGCAATTTACGATGCAATCAAAGCCCACTTTGAAAAACCTTGGGCAGTATGGCGCGAAATTCCACTAGAGGTTCGCGATAGGATGTTTTCGGAGTTTAAGGTAATTTTTTACTGTTATATTATTATTTATATTGATTTATATAAATTATAAGTTATATAATTACTAATGTCGTCATTTATGTTTGTAGCGCAAGGTTTATTGGTTGCCAAGAAATGATGAAAACATCCGCCGAGCGTTCGAAGTACGAGGGGCAAAGCGCTTTGCGGATATTTTTCATCAAATCCGCTACAGAAAGACAAGACCGCAATGGATAGGCGACCACGTCTGGGAATGCCTTCAAAAACATTGGGCGTCTGAAGTATTCAAAAAAAGGCAAATTCAGACAAAGGAGGCTCGTGCTTCAGAGAAAGGCAGGTCTCTCAATATTTGCGGCTCAATATCACTTGCTACACATGCAGCGAGAATTGTAAGAATATTTATATTTTTTTTTGTTTCAATGTCATTTATGTATAATTTAATATGATTTGTTAATCTAATATTTATATAATATGTAGCAACATACTATGGGCAAAAGGCCATCAAAGATTGACCTTTTCTTAATTGGTCACAAAAAAAAAAATCCCGAGACTGGAGAGCGGGATCAGTGGGTTGATTCCCGTGCCGAGGTTACATATGTGAGTTTTTTAGTAAAAATACTTTTTTTTTACAAAATCTATTTAGTTTATTAATAATAAATAAAAATGTGTAATATATTTTTTTCCTTGATAGAACGCTTTTCAATCTCTTGCGGCTGAAGAAAAACTCAATCGCATGTAAACGACAGATGATAGTATCACTGGACGCAGTAATCCCCACGCAGTTGATGAAGAATTATTTACTCGGTCACGGTGAAGTCTACAAGGGTAGAGTTTATGGGATGGGAATCACCTTCTACCACCGCTCAGATATTCAAAGATCATTTTCGACGTCGTCGCAAGTCGAGTATGATCTGATGCGTCATAGAGTGGCCGAACTGACTGAGGAGGTTAGTACTGGGCGACAACAAATGACGGAGCTGATTCAGAGTCTACAGGCAAAGATAGAGAAAATGGAAAAGCGCGGAAAGAAGGAAAGAAAAACGAGCAACAATGAAGATACTGACTTGAGCACGGATACAGACAACGATTAGGATAGTATTACTTTTTGTCAAATTTATGTGTATAAAATAATTTTTAGTTTTTTGTTAAAATGGAATTTATTTTTTTTAAAAAAAAATTTATTAAATTTCCGACGGATTTCCGTCGGAAATTATTTATTTTGTTTTTAAAATTTTATTTACTTTCCGATGGATATCCGTCGGAAAATATTTATTTTTTAAAAAAATTCTAAATAATTTCCGACGGCAATCCGTCGGTAATTACTTATTTTTCAAAAAATTTTTAAATAATTTCCGACGGATATCCGTCGGAAATTACTTATTTTTTTAAAAAAATGTTATTTAATTTCCGACGGATTTCTGTCGGTAATTATTTATTTCTTTTTAAAATTTTATTTAATTTTCGACGGATTACCGTCGGAAAAATATAATTTTTTATTATCCAGCTGCCGTCGCAAAATCCGTCGGAAATCCGTTCGATTTCCGACGGTTGACCGCCGGAAAAGTTTTTACGACGAACGTTATTTCGACGGATTGTTTCCGACGGAAAACCGTCAGAAATCTCAGATTTGTGACGGAGAGGTGGATTTGTCGTCGGAAATGTTCCGTCGGAAAATTCCAATTTTCTTGTAGTGGATTTTCATCTTCAGGGCCAGCATTCTCTTCACCTTCCTTTATGACTCCACTCCACCATTTGTTTATTTCTGTCAACCTATCCTTTATTTTTTAAAGCATTTGCAAAATTACCCAAAAAAAAAAGATCAATTAGTTAGCCAAATTCAACAAGAAAAGGGCAATGTTTGTAGAATTCTAGTGAAAATCTAACAATCCCAAGTATCAAGAACCAAGAAACAACCTTGGTATTGGGATTTTCTTGCTTCAAAATCATAAAGCGGCCTCTCTAGTCCTTGATGGTGGGCACATGACTAGCTGTACGAATGAAGAAAGAGGATAAAAAAATTAGGACAAATTAGGGCTTAATAATTGAACTTTATTCTAGTTAGTCGTGTGATTGATTATAATTCATTTTTTACCCTTAAATTTTATTTCACATGCATGTCAAATAACCTCTTTAATCGGGAAAACAGTTTGGTTGTCAGTAAAATGATGAAAGGATATATGAAATTAATTGTAAGAGATTTAAAAGATCATTTTGGAATGCGAGAGATAAAAAAGATTATAAAATTAAATATGAGGGACCATTTTTGTAATTTAATCTTTTCAAAATTCCACCTTTGAGAATTGAGGGTGACAAAAAAGATTAGATTCTTCTTTAGATCGTGAACATATCTAACATCGATGAGTTTTTTTACGATGTCATCATAATCTTGATTTGAACTTACCTTTATCAACAAATTTACAAACAAAACTATTGGTCGTCAAAACAATTCTACCGTCTTATGATTCATAACTAGAAAAACAATATAGACTGGGAGTCGTGGTAAAAACAACCTGAATCTAAAATTTACACCTTATTAGGTCTGACGTTATTATCTATGGATACACTAATAATTCCGTCATTCTGATTTGGAGCTACACTAGCCACAATGGTGTTGCTGTTAACATACGCAATTCTATTTTTCTCCTCATTTTCAATTTATTAGTTAATGTTAATGTATCCATTTTCTTATAAAAGTTACAATTGTGATTTCTATGTCTGTATTTAGACCTATTTTTCTCACATATTTTCTTATTCATTTTTATTACTATTATTGTTGTTTTGTTATTCCTATTACTCCAAATGATTTTAAGTTGTGCTATGATACTGCTTTATGCAGCATATTATTGTTGGGTGCTATTTGACTTTTTCACAGCAAAAAACTACTCTTAATGACAATAGCAGTTCATCAGGGATTTTACTTACAAATCACACAAAATAGTAAAGCATTTGATGCGAAAATTCTCTAAGACAATTAGTAACTAATCCTTGATATAGCAAAATATAAACAAACAGTAAAAGCAGAATAAATTCAACTTGTATATTTAGATTAACATCACACCATTTGGTACCAAGAGGACAGAGTTCATGATCATTCATGAATTAAAATTGGGTGTACAAGCAAGAACTTTGCTCTTCCTACAGTTAGTTTGGAGAAATGAAAGAAAAATCTTTCTTTCCCTCTTTTCAAGTTTTCTCCTTAATGTTTGTCCATTCATCTAGCAATGGTTAATATACTCCACACATTTAATTCAAGATATTAACCATCAACATGCAGAGTTATACCAAAAAAAAAGAAAAAATTAATAGGCCAAAACCATTATGTATTATCCAACCTACTACATATCATAACCAAAATTGCCAATTAAGATCAAATTTCCTACACAGGTCTCATCTAACTTAGCAAGTATTTGCAAACGATGATAAAGTCGGCCACAAATCTTTTTCCTTCACCACTAATTGCCAAAGAACTTGAAAGTAGGATGGTGTTGGTACGGAATCCGAAGATGAAGGGAGTGAGATGGAGAGGCTAACGGTAGAAGAATGGATAAAGGTATGAGGTAGATAGAACAAGGACTTGGGAGACAAGTTGTTGGGGGTGGCATTCCAAATGCTGGGGAAGAAGAGAATCAGATCTGCGACGGCGGCAGATAATATTCTAATTTTGGAGATTTGTTTCCCAAAAAAATGCAAGATAGAATGCGCATTTATGATATGTGCCGTATGACTAGACTTTGCGCTTTAGAAATACCAAATGCATGTAACAGGAAATTGTCTAAAATCCAACACAATAGAAGCACCAATTTCCAAGACACGCACAAATAGAGAATTTACTCAATTCCGACAAGTAAATTTCAAACAAACTCTCTTGTTTTGGTAGAACCTTCCAAGTTTTATTCTAATTAAAATTAACAAAACCATAATTTTGGATCTTGAATCTAAAATATAATTTATGAAATTTAATCATATTAAATATGGAGTATAATTTTAAAATTCATTGTATTACTAATTATTAAATCACATTTAAAATTGAGTAAATTTTAGTCAAATTGAAACTTAGTGATTTTATTGAAATTTATAACCTTTAAATTATAGTTTGAATATCTAAAACAAAACTGATTAATTCCAAAATTGGTTCATAATCAAAAAAAGAAAACTTAATAATTTATTTTGAAATATTTTTCAAAAACCAAGTCACATTTAAATTTGAATAAAATAAATGATTTAATTAGATTAGGTAACTAGTTCATATTTTAATCAAATTAAAATATACAAAGAAACACATTTTTTTTTAGTTATAAATTATTAAGAATTAATTTTTTAAATATCAAATTTACAAAATAAAGATGACAAAATAAAACATTATTTTGTCACTAAATTTAAAGAGTTAAATTTACTGACATTTAGAAAGTTGTAGCTAAAATATTAAAAAATTCTAGCTACCACGCCTATGACGTCTTCACATAGCGTCATTAGCTCCATGCTTCTTTCTCATGTATGTGAAGTGGTAATGCCTTTTCTTATTCCTCAGGCATCCATAGCAAGCCCTTTTGGGGTTGGTTGTGGATGCCAAGGCCTGGTCTAGGTTAGGGAAGTTGCTGATGTGGCGTGACTTTGGAGTTAAGAGGTCGTGAGGAGCGGTCTTTGTGTTGCCGCTTCCTATGACCTGGTCGTAAGATTTTTTTTTTGAATTTCTCTTTATTAAAAATGATGTCGTTTGGCGTCAAAATGACGGCAAACATGTCGTTTTTATTTATTTTTTTTTGTATCAGCTGACAGTCTCGTTAGTAACACGTCATTTGACTGCTGTAAACCAATTATCTGTTTGCAATGGTTATTTTCTTAATTTTTTTTTAAAAAAATTGCCAACAGGGAGGAAATATTTTTCTCTATAAATTGACATACATTTTTGCCTATTTTTGGTGCAAAATATGATACTCTTATCTACCAAACTCTCCATGTTTAATTTAGGGCATTTATTTTCATGTTTTAAGTGTATTATTAAATTTTAATTTTAATGTAATGTAAAATTATTATGTGTTAATTTTTTTAATTATTTAATGTATGATAATTAAAATTATAGGTTGTATTATTAATATATACAAAATTTGATAAATGAAAAATCGATAATATTTTAATAATTATTAATTTAAATAAGAAATATTAAATATATTAAATAAATAGTGCAAAGTTAGATAAAGGAGAGAGAAATTGACGATGTAAAAGGGAAGGCCAAATCATTAGAGTGGGCAATCTTTTGATGATGGTTGTGTAAATAGTAGAGACATGATTTTAAGCTGATGTAATGTAGCCTGAGCCAAGTTTGGGCCAAGGGCTGCGATGATGCCCTTCTTTATGCTTAGATTAGATCAACTAGAACAGTTTTGGGCATTCATCCACCCATATGTCTATTGACCAGAATTGTTGTGATTACACGAGACATCACGTTGGGCTCGGTCACAACTAGAACCGTTCTAGTTGCAATCAGCCAAACGACAACCAAATCTAGTCACACAATTACAATTGCTAGCCATTGGCTACACTATTTTGGTCGTTTAACCAAAATGGTCCAAGCCTTCACCAATTCGGTCAAATCAGACCAATCAACCTCACTTTTTTTGAAAAAAAAATGAAATTTAGTTCTCCAGAAAAGCCTTATTTTGAAAATTCTTTTCAAAAATTCTAATTTGAACCTTTCAAATCTAAAAGCCCAAATATGAACTCTTTCAAATTTAAATTTATGAAAATAAATCCATTAACAATAATACGCGCATGAAAAATTTATTATCTACTATAATTAAATGATAGTAAAATGCTTGCCCATTGCTTGTATAGTTTGTTTAAATTTCCATACTACAATACCCATTGTTTTTTAAAAATCCTCTGCTAAATTTTGCTCTCGGCCTTTACATCAAATGTTTTCCTTAAAATAGAAATCAACATAGAAGATATTAATCAATCTATTGATAAATGGAAAATTTCTAAACATCCTATGAAAGAAATTTATCATGAAACTAAATGGAATTTAACTTTAGACTACACTATGAAAACTGTTGAACAAACTACTACTCTTAACCTATAATATGAACTGATAAATTGAAAGAATAAACAAAAATATAATTATCTTCATCTTGCTTTAATACAAGTTGTTGCCAAACCCCTTAGTAGTGAAGGATTAGATACATCCCTCTTTATTTGTCTAAGAAATTATAGATTTTTGAATTTTGTTGATTCCCTAATGGTTATGGTTGAAACCAACCTAAGTGGTGGAACAATTTATTTTGACTACTTTCCAAACTTCACCGTTCCTTACATGATAGAAGCATTCTAAATGCATTACTATTTAATGTCAAAACTGAAAACCATAAAACTAAAACTCACTTTCTTCTAGTAGCAATATTGTATAAGATTCAATATAAATTCATGAATTTAGCCTTCAATATAGAAGCCTTGAAAACACTCAAAAAAAAAAAAGAAAAGAGACTGTACTATTTCAAACAGATTTAACTAAATCTAGAATGTCAATTTATAGATATATTTCCTGGAGTCAACTCACACTTCCAAACTAATGAATGCTACTAGACGTCATTCCTTCGATATCAGGCCAAATTATAATTATCTCCATTATTAAACATTTCCCTAGTAAAGCAATAGAAATTAGGTTTAACAAGTCATATAGCCAAAGATATCATAACCATAATCCCTTAAAATTCCAATCCTCTAGACAATCGGTCCTAAAAAGACACTTACTCGCTTTTGTATCTACACAAATTCATGAATTGAATAATACTTCTAGGATACATTGAACTAGGTATATAGCTGAACCAGAAACAACAGCACCAGATTATGACGATCTTCCTAGATCTCTCACTTATTTAACTATACCCCTAAGGAGAGACTGGAGAACTCAAAATGCTTAAAGTTGAGCTCTAGATCAATAAGCAAGACTTCAGAAAAGACTTTTATGTGGAATGTAATTGAATCAAATGAGAATGGTTCTTTACAAATTATATGGGGAATGACAAGAAGAAAGTTCAAGAAACTTACTATAGTTTCTTAACTAGGTTTGAACATAATATTATGTTTTTGAATGGTTCAATATTGAACATTGCCCTAATTACCCTTTATCAAAAGAAAAGATATTTGTGTAACAAAAAGATGGTAGGTTAATGATGGTGACGCAGCCCAATCAGAATTCCCACCTCCAAGTTCATTTACATCTACCTACAAGTCTATAGAGATCAACAGAATTCCATTCAAGCATAAAGAAGCAAAAAATAGAGATCCCATAAATGCTAGGGATATTTAAAGCATTTATGAACAAAATAACTATACCAATAGATATAGATAGGCCAATATCTCTTTACAAAACCTACCATTACTATACCAACCTCATCCACCTCTTTTCCTAATAAACCTATATGTAAGTCACCGAGATACTAAGGTTCATAAACAATTACAAATTAAACCTTTGAATGAATAAGAGCAAAGAATAGCCAAAATAGAAGAGTCATTCCCTACTTCCAAATCCCAACAAAGTCAAATGGACCAGTCTCAACATCAGTTAATTAGTCCCTATGTGTCTTTAAAAATGGTGCATACACTGAAATTGAAAACTTCGAGCTTGAAACCCTAGCTATAGAATTTTCAATGCTAAGATAGCAAATAACTTATAGCAAAAACCAACTCATAAGTTGGAAACAACCTACAAATTATGCTATCTCAGAGCAATTCATCATGATGTATTTCTATAAGAAAAACCCAATGTCCTTCAAAATCGATACAATGCAACAACATATATGAATGGAATATTAATGGACACTTAAAATATAATATCATGACAATCCTTCAACAAATGACTATGGTAGTAACAAAATACCGAATATCCTATGGATGTTAAGGCCAACTTGCATCCCATATCCTTGTTAGGGATGATAATTTTAGTCACTACTTGAGAGTGCCCACTACATTTGACTATTTGGAGAGGCAGGTGGAATGGGTAGTGGGTGTGGGTGTGGGTGCCGGGGGAGAAGGGGAGGGAGTTTTTCACACCCTGCATCTAAATGAGGCAAGTGGCCGAGGATGTTTCCCTTGCCTAGTTTACTCGTTTATTTATATAATATATATTTTTTAAAATTTTAATAGATATACTACATGTGTTAGAAATATATAATTTAGATGTATGTATATATTATTTTACTAATATTAGTTAGAATATTAATATATTATTAAGTTATTTTTTAATTATCATTAAATTATATTTATATTAAAATTATACTAATGAAATTTTTAGTTATTATATTTAAATATTAGTTATTAATTACTATTAGTTTACTATTTGTTCTCTATTAGTTATGATTTATTATTTATTCAATCATAACTTTTCTATTATGGTATATTATTAGTATTTATAGTCTATTATTTAGTATTTATATGCCATTATTAATTTGATATATATAGTATTTTGTATATTTTAAATTTTATTATATGAAAAATATAAATTAAAATGTCATAGTTCTTTTTTCATTATAATTATGTGTATACTCATTATAAAATGTGTTACAATCAACAACATTTATATTTATATTTATATTTATAAAATAAGTTTTGTTAAAAACGGGCCAGTGTTGGACATCTATAGGGGTGGCAAGGTGAGGCAGGCAGGTGGTAGGGTGGGGGTTCTATGAATGGAGTGGGTATTGGGGGAAGCTTCCTCCAGATAAAACCCACCTAATCGCCATTCCTAATTCTTGTTGTAGGGTTTACTGGCCAACTATAAGGATGCTTGGATGAAGAACATTTCGATGCTCATGAAAAATAACATATTATGCAGCCAATTAAACTGGATATATAAGGATAATCTACATTGCATGAGGAAGACACAATTTTTGTTGCAGTTACAACTCTAATTTTTACCATAGCCAAAACATTTATTACTGATCAAGGAATACTTAGAAATAGATCTTTCGAATTGCTCAACAATTTAAAATATAAGAACTTGTCTGATTTCAGATAATACAATGACATTTTTTTTTTGTAATCAAGCATACTAGGAGGAAAATTTCCTAGATGGCTTGCCAAAGTCTCATAGGGAAATGGTTCGTGATAAACTTAGAGCTCAATACAATAGAGTGGTATCTTACAAGTAAATTACTTGTGATCAACTCACGAGCTAAATACAATAAGTAGCATTAAAAATACACAAGCAGGACAAGATATTTTGCTAGATTGGAAAAGAGTGAGCCCAAAAACATTGAGACCTCGGATCTTTCTATGATCAGTTTGGATTATCAAGTTGGCATCCAACTCATAGAAGAAAACACAACAAAAATCTAGTCCAAAACCCAAATATAGAATTATCCATCTCAAAAGAAACTCCCATATCAATCTAAACCATTACCACTATAATCAACAGCACAACCCAAAATACAACCACTATCTAGTCCAGTCTTGCCAAATATAATTTGCCATAAATGTCATAAGCCAGGACATATAGCCAAATATTGGTGACCAAAAACGAAAATCTAAGCCTTAAACCTTGATGACAAAATATTCAACTAGGTCTCTAAACTTTTAATGGAATCGCGTGATGAAAAATTGGAATATAGTAAAGATAATCATATTAACCAATTCAAAAGCAATGATGTAGCCAGTGTCACTTCCAGCAGCACTTAGAAGTAGGTTCAGAAATCAACGTCCCCATTGAGGAGCAAGATTTGCTTATATAAATTATCAATATTCTCAATGACCAAAAGCAAATGAAACATTATCTTAACCAATTCGAAAGAACCTTGGATACTCAGGCCTCTACCTCCAAATTTAGGAAAAACTATCCCACAAATCACCTAAGAGCTCTTAAGACATATAACCTTATAGATGTAGAGGTGAAATTCTCAACAACATCAATCAAAGTTTCTTTTCTATTGGCAAAGAACCTTACTCATCCAATCATTTTGGAGATAGACTTTATATCACAACTTATGAAGGTATCCACCCTCAAGTTTGGAGACAATGTAATCCTACCATTTGTCCAACCTCCAATTCAAAGGGAACTCAATTATTTATCAAGCAAAACAAAAATAGATCAATTTTCTCAAGGAAAAAAAATCCAATGCCAGTAATTGCCAGTAATCCAAAATTGCATTAAATAACTGCATTAAATAAAAATAACCCTATAGCTTTCTAGAAAAGAAAATAGCACATTGTGTGTATTCCCTATGAGAAAGATTTTGATGAAAGAAACATCCCAAAAAAAGTTAGGCCAATGTAGATGAACCAGAAACTCTTGGAACATTACAAAAGGAAATTATTGATCTTCTTGCTAAAGGAATTATTAGCCCAAGCCAATCTCCATGGAGTTGCCTAGTATTTTACATCAATAAGAGCTCTAAAATTGAATGAAAAGTTGTAAGAGTGGCAATCAATTACAAGGCCTTAAATAAAGCCCTCAAATGGATTGGATATCCAATAACAAACAAAAAATATTTGCTAAGGCTTTATACTATTAAGATCTTTTTAAAATTTTATATGAAATTTTAATTTTGGCAAATCCAAATCCATCTCTCTGATTGATATACAAAATAGCCACCTTTTGGACATTATGAATGGAACATTATGCCATTTGGCCTCAAACATGCTCCTTCAAAATTTTAGAGGATTATGAATGACATCTTTAATCATTATTCCACCTTCATCATTGTCTATATTGATGATGTCCTGATCTATTTTGATAACTTAGAGTAGCACTTCAAACATCTTAATATCTTTCTCTAGATAGCAAAAACCAATGTTTTGGTCGTGTCATAGAAGAAGGTTAGTCTATTCCAAACTAAAATTAGATTTTTTGATCATTATATCTACCAAGAAATAGTCACTCTTATAAAAAGATCAATCCAATTTGTAGAAAAATTTCTTGATCAAATCATAGAAAAATAGCAACTACAAAGGTTTTTAGACTGTCTTAATTATGTTACTGGTTTCATCTCTAGCTTTAGTAACCTCATCAAACCTTTACCTGATAGGCTTAAAAAGTTTCCTCCACTAGAAACTGATGTCTACACCACTATTGTCAAACAAATCAAAATCCAATTTAAAACCTTACATTGCATAATTCTTCATGACCTTGCTGCCCAAAAATTGTAGAAGCAAATGTTTCTGACATAGGATTATTATTTTTACATAAAAATATTAGCATAATTCTCCACAAAATTACACTACCACTAAAAATGAAATTTTACCTACTATTCTATTTATTTCAAAATTTCAATCCAATTTATTTAATCAAAAAATTTGCTTAGATTAGACTGTAAATTTACCAAAGGATTTCAAAAACCTTTCCTCTAAGCAAAATTTTATGAGATGGCAAGCAATTTTATCTATATTGATTTTGAAATCCTATATATCAAAGGTGAATCATATTCCTCACTTGACTATCTAACCTTGAATTTTTCTAAGATAAATGATGCCACAAAAAATGAAAGATGAGCAAATCCATATGAATCAACGTTCCTCAGCCAAACCCCCTCTCCAAGTACTAATCCAAGAATCCAGACGATCCATCTCTTTAAAACCAAAAAGTTCAAACAAAGTTATGCTGTTATTTCAAACCAATTTCAAATAGTATAGGCCCTGATATCAGCCCAACCAATCTTAATTATTTTACCCAAATGATGGGCTAACTTGGCCAGAGAAGAAGAAGAAGAAGAAGAAGAAGAAGAAGAAGAAGAAGAAGAAGAAGAAGAAGAAGAAGAAGAAGAAGAAGAAGAAGAAGAAGAAGAAGAAGAAGAGCAAGTTGCAACCTCTCCCCCATTGCCCAAATCAAGTCAATCCAAGAATTGACAATAGTAAGAGGATATCAATTGGTAAAATCCCCTCAAACTCAAGCAGTGGCCATTGGATCTACTTTCCAAACTAACGTGATGGTGTTAAACTTCACTTCTCACTCTCAGGCTTTGGCCTCAAAACTTATTTGTAAAACTTTCCTTATCCAATAATGCACTAGAATATCACAAAAACCAAACATATATTTTAGTTTGTCAAATCAAACTAGATTTTTTGACCAACAACCTATACCAATTAGCCCAAAGCATTCTTCCTATAGATTTCAATTTTATACCACAAGCAGTAGGCAAAAATAAAAAAGTTTACAAATTCATTTTAGTAGACATGAACCCCATTTCTCTTAATCACCACAAAGACAAAGCCATGAACACTTTTATAACCCATTCAATAGCCCAAATTCTTAAAGTTCTTAGACCATCAGATTGGAGAATCAATCTCAATATCCCAAAACTATTTTCTTAACCCTCCATCCCACCTAGTTATCCTTAATGGGATTATCGAGTAGCATCTTCTAATACCCTTTTCCTTCAAAACTACCTCAATCGACATTTTTGGTTGTTTATTTAGTATGTCGTTCCAATATGGTTCGTCTAATGGTGATATATCAATGTGCCCAACCCACAAATATTGCTCAACAATGTCAAAGCTAGACTACAAACATTCTAGTTGTAGTTCATGTCTCCAAACGCTTACATCTCTAAAATATTACAATTTTTCTTTATTTTTTCACTATTGTAGATTTATATGTGGAAATAAGAATTCATCAAAAAAACGTAAAAAACTTCCATCAATCCTTATTAGGTATGGATATACTAAATGGTGGAAAAAAAATTGATACAAAAATAGTCCAATTGGATCAAATCAAAGCTTGGTTTGACAAAAACATGCAACACTTGCTGATGCTAACAAGCAAATTACATAATTTCTTCAAGCCCTTATGAGCTCCAAACTTGCTTCCATCTCAAGAAAAGAAATATATGTCAAGTATTTCAAAAATATACTCACCCAATTTAAACAGACCCCAAATATTCGGACAACTTAACAAATGTCAACTATTCACAACAAGACCAAGACAACTTTTCGGACCTCTTTTGAAATAAAAATGATTGTCATAGCATATTTTCACCAACTCATAACCATACTTATATAAAAAAAAACTCATTATGGCAATAAACCAACACTATTTTATTAGCTGTGAACCAACACCACTACACTGCAAACTAACACAGTAGAACAACACCCCTATACAAGAACTACACTATTACAAGCACTATAATAGGGGTAATGTAGCAAGGAAATTTATTATCTATTATAATTAAATAATACATAATAAATTATCCCAAAGTAAGAGTTGTACTTATATTATTTAAAAAAAAACTTTTTTTTAAATGTCACTTGAAATAGTATATTTTTACAAATAAAAATACACTTTGAATTAAAGTTAAGGGTTATAATATCAATTTTATACATATCAATCTCATTTAAACACAATCACTACATGTTTCCGTAGTAAGTCGAATTCTCAAGATATGATTAATATTGGGACTAAGGGAGTAAAAAAGATTCATAAGAATACATAGATAAACAAAACTACTTTGATATCACAATAAATAAATCAATCCATACAAGCAACAGAATAAATAGAGGAATTGATTACTATCAGAATTTCTTTGTAGCCCATGCATAGTATTAGAGTTATCATATCATTTGGAAATTTACTAAAAAGAAATATTGTAGGTGAGATTGATTTAACTATAAGTTATTAGAGCTACACAATTGTCCAACAGTTAATGGTATCTACACAGACAATTTCTTAGATTCTTCTAAGATTGATTTAACTATAAGTTATTGATCAATATGGCTAATTCTTTTACACGTCTGATTGAATAAAGAAGAACTAAAGTTTATGAAAACATATGATATGTAATAGATTTTAAACTTATCTCAAGACCTATTGTTGGGACTTATTCATAAGCCTCTTAATATAATGATTTATTTATTAATAAGTTCTTAAAATTAGTTTATCTCATGAATTAGTCCCATAATATTTTCATAATTATAATATGATTTTAAGCCAAGAAATCATTTTTATTGTGTGTAACCCTTTAGGTTTCTAATCATGTAGACAACATAGATTAGAATCTCAAAATTAATTTGCTTTAGAACACAAAACGTAAAAGTTAGATATACAAAGATATTCTTTTTTGCCAGCAAAAGTTTACATTTCCTTAGTTCTTACTGCATACCCCAAATAATATTTGATGATTTTTTAATTATTTTAATGTATAAGACATTTGTAATTGCCAAAATATAACATAAAAAATGTTAGCACTACGTAGTAGTTGGGTAGTAGGCTAGTGCAATGCAATGCAATATGGCATCGACTTGATAACACTCACTTGTATGGCACAACTTCCAAGGAAATTGTCTCTAGTGCTCAAAAAAATTTCCATAAATACCTACACCATCCACATATGAAAGCTATAGGATTATATTTTGTTCTTACTCTAGGATTGGTTTTCTCCTTCACTTTCATTAGGCAATCATTATCTGACTTGAGGTTATTCTAGTTTTCTTGAGACCTGATCTCCAAATGTGCTCTCACCACTTTTCTTTATTACAAGTTTGAGTATATTTGTTTATTCATTTTCTCCAATAGTAGTTGGCCACCTTGATAAGGTTAAACTATGCTTCATCAATCTTGGTGTCGTTTCTAAGAACACCTAGCTTCTCTTTGTGGCCAATCCACTCAAATTCTCTCACTCTCTCTCTCTCTCTCTATTTTTTTTTTTTTTTGGAGCTAAGATCCAAGCTTATAACATCCACCATGTCTAAGACACCCCAAAAATTAAAAATCCCTACATTAGGGGATAGGATATTGTTGAGCTCCCTTTGTTATCTTAACCTTTCTAGGTGCAAGTTTAGGCACCTGGAATTCTCCCTAGCCAATACCTAAGTTGATACGGCGATTGTTTGCTCAAAATTGTGAGTAATTCTAGTGTATGATTGTGGATTATCAGCAACACCATCACTAGCCCACTCTTTCTCAGTCAAGGAGTAGAGGTATCTACCTAGGAAAAGCCAATAAAAAGTTATATCTCACGAGGAAATCACTAAGTAGAGTAGGAGATTCCAATCATAGTCATTCCAAAGGTATAACTAATAACTCTGATTTAAATAATGAGATGCAAAAATTTGTAGCCCAAAAGGAGAATGAAAAAATATGACTTTGATCATGACAATAAACAATTTATTGTGGAAATCCTTGCCATCATAGGTGGCCCCACAAGAATGCACAATAGTTCAAATACACAAGAAAGATATAAGAGTCATTTGGAGTTTGATTTTACGAATGGTAGGTTTCAAGACCTTGTGCCAATTCAACTATTGTATTATGATGCTGTAACAATTAAATTGTGCATAGTAAATAAAATTTTCCACTAGCTATATATAAACAAGGGAAACTTTGCAGAGATAGTTTACTGGCATTATTTTGTGCAATTTAGAGAAAACATCAAGCGTAACCTTGAATCCAACAATACTCACTTGTCGTCTTCACTAATCATATGATTTGGTTCAAGTGATTGGTTACTTTGTCAATTATTATAGAGGATCGCCCTGTAGAAAATTTGATCTATGTTCAATTCTTTCTTATTTTGGCTTTCTCTCTATACAATGTTATTCTAAGCTAACTTGTTATTATTCAGTAGAAAGCCATTGGTTTTATCTTACATCTGGTCTTGAAGTTCCGAACTGAATATTCCATCACTACTGTACAAGGAGATTCTCAAATGGTAAGGGAGTGTCATCACATTGCTCTAAAAACAAGAACAAAAAATATTAAAGGATTGTCTGTATTAGTCTTAGAAAAAATGACTCAATTGAAACTCTAAGCAAAGGGGTGAAATTTTTTTTTGAGTTATAACAGTTCAAAACATGATTTTGAACCCCTATCATAAGGGGAGAAAATAAAAAACCCCTAATTTGACTAAAGAAAAGAAAGAAATGTAGCTTAAAAAGGAAAGATTAGCTCAAAAGGTGTGATTGGCAAGAGTCCACCGATCTCACCAGAAAAGCAACCAATCAAGTTATTAAAGGATTTTGGAGAGTTCTTTGTATGGGAACTTGAGGACACGCCAAGAGTACTTTAGCCTAGTCATTAAGCTTATAAGGCAAAAGAAGAGGCCTTTTGATATAAAAGGGAACAGAGCAATTAATGAGGAAGTAGTGAGGTTGTTGAAGCCTAAGGTTAGTAAGGAGATTTTAGATCCTACATGTCAAACCCAGCCATGGTGAAAAACCAAATGGCAGTTGAAGAATGTGTGTTGATTACATTGAGTTTAACAAAGCTTGTCCTAAGGATTGCCTCTCATTATTGATGATTGATAAAAAAAAATGATGCACTAACAAGATGAAATGCTTTTTGGATGACTACAAAGGTTATCATCAAATCCCGATAGATCAGCAGAATGTTGAGAAAAGGCATTGATCATGGAATGAATTGTGTAGTGGTAGAAGAAAATATTTTTTTTTGTTTAAAAAACACAAGAGCTACTTATGAAAGGTTGGTTGATCAGGTCTTTGGGGAGCAAATTGATCACAATGTGGGGTCTATGTAGACAACATGATAGTGAAAAGTAGAGAGATATATAATCTCATTCTAGAACATATTAAGATGTTAGAAATGATTCGAAATATTAACTTAAATTAAACCCTAAGAAGTTTACATTTGAAGTAGATTCTAGAAAATTCATAGGATATTATTTCTTAAACAAAAGTGTCAAAGTGAATCGCTACAAGATTAAGGCCATCCTGTAAACGACCTCAACTTGGACACTAAAGAACATTTAAAGTCATACCGACAAATTGACCATATTGAACTATTCTCTTTCTTGGTAGGCGAAGTATTCACTATCCTTTTTTCATGTCCTAAACTATATTGTAAGTAATGGACTAGACTAAGGAAAAGACTTTGAGTGGAGTGAGGACATCAAAAAGGCATTTGTCAAACTAAAAGAGTACCTAAAGATATTGTCATCCTTAACTACACCAATTTCAAGAAACATTATTCATCTATCTTACAAAAATATAGCACACTATTTGATACAAATATTAAACCAAGAGAATAAAATTCGAACCTATACCAGAGTGTTGGTCAAAGTATCGTCGTCTAGGTTAAACTAGCTCTTCCTTTAGTAAGACACCAACTCCAATATTGAAGAAGGACCTTGCTTTTTGTCCACTTGACATCCAATGGAGTTATCAAAGACCCAAGATGTGAATTTTGACTATCCTTGGAACCAACCGGCACACTCAGATTATTGAGGGAAAGAAATTCCATAAAATAGCTTAAACATGAATCTAAGAGACTATCCTCAAAGACTCAAAGCAAGTTCTAAACTAGAACTCAAAGAAAAGCAATAAAGCTCTCTGGTTTGTAATTAATCAAAGTCTGAATTTTCTTGGGGCTGAATAGCCTCTATTTATAGATTACAACGGGCAATTTTTAGGAGACTAAATCTATCATCTAAAAGGATTAGAACTCATCACCTTTTAGAAAGCTAACTAAAGAAACAATTACTTAAAAGAAAGACTCCTAATATAAGAAAAGGAAATAGAACAAATAGTTGTCTAAAAACTAATCCAAGGTTGGTTTGGATTTGTGTGCTAGCCGAATGTTGCTTAAGTTGGCTTTCCACTCTTGAACTGGATTTGGAATTCCCGAAATTACAAGTCCAAGTACTGAATGGAATTGAGCTCAATATTTGAGCTTCCTAAATCAACATCCAAGCGCTAAATGGAATTGCCTAAACCATAATTCCAAGTGTTGAATAGAATGAAGCTAAATAGAGCTAGAATTAAGTTGGTCTTGAGCTACCAAAAATGTCCATTTGAGTTTCTAAAATAGGCCAAAAGATGGAACCTTCCAAGGCCGAAGCTAGCTGAAATCTTCCAAGGCCGAATTAGATTCTTCACCCGAGCTGGATTCTTCATTGTTTCCTTAGCTTGATATTTGGTTATGAAAGATGTTAAGGCAACTTTCATTCTCTTAATTTATGACCTAATCATAGGCCTTCTAATACCTTGTAATGGATCAAGGTGTGGATGTCTTTTTGTAGGCGAATTCTCAACTAAACATCCAACTTGTGCTCTTAGATTTGTCTCTTTCGGATTTGGTTGAGTTGTCCCAGCTAGATGGTTGATTGTTTCACCCTTGGTTCTCATATTTTTTATTAGACTCCCTCTCTTTAAAAGGGCTCGCCCTCAAGTCCATAAACTCGTCATCCAACTCAAACAAAGAAGAATCAGAGACATTAAATGTAACAATACCTCTATCTTCACTTGGAAGGACAAGTTGGTATGCATTCTCGCCTATGCGTGCAATTATTTGGAAAGGACCATCTCTTTGAGGACAAAGCTTAGTTCTTCGTTAAGCACGTAAGTGTTTTGTCCCTCTATTGGCAACTTGAGCATAATGTTCATTCTTCTTGAGGATGTAAAGGTGTACTTTCTCATGCAAGTCTTGAACAAACTAAACTTTTGCTGCACCCTTAAGATTTATTTGCTTATTGCTAGGCAATGGCACTAAGTCAAGAGGAGTTAGTGGTTTAAAATGAAGCATCCTAATTTCACACAAGACACTTAGAAAAAATTTAATATGCTTCACATGATCTTCTAAGCTCTTGCTATAAATGAGAATGTCATCAAAATACACAACAAATTTTCCTATAAACTGCCTAAGTATATGATTCATGAGCCACATGAATGTGTTAGGTGCATTAGTTAATCCAAAAGGCATGACTAACCATTCATATAAACCAAACTTAGTTTTAAAAGTAGTTTTCCATTCATCTCTATTGTTAATGCATACTTGATGATATCTACTCTTAAGGTCAATTTTAGTACAAATTTTAGACCCATGCAACTCTTCAAACATGTCATCAAAACGAGGTATTGGATGTCCATGCTTAACTGTACACATTCTCCACGTACCTTCCTTTTTTGGAACAAGGTTGACTAAAACTGTGCACGGACTAAGACTTTCTTGTTCACGACCTTTATCTAGCAATTCCTCAACTTGCCGTTGGAGCTCTTTGGTCTCTTCAGTGTCTCGGTTGGGAATTATTGCGTCAAGAATGAAGTCAATTTGACGCTCAATTCCCCTTAAAGGTGGTAGTTCTTTTGGAAAATCATCTTCATCTTTCTGCAAAATAACTTTGACTTGCAAAGGCAAGCCACTTGGTAGTCCTTCATTAGTAGTAAATAAAACTTCTTGAAAATTATTTAGCACAAAATCTTTACTTGCATTTAAATTTCTATCAACATCATTCATGTAAGTATAGAAACTACCTTTAAAATTTTCAATGGATGGTTATACATCTTCGATTTCACTCATGAGAACCAAAGCCTTACCTTTAGAAGTTGAAGGAATTTGTTTACTCATGGTTTGAGCATAATTTGGACCTTCTTCAAACTTTTTTTTGCTTTTTTATCCACTCCATGTGCTTCACCCTTTTGTTGTTGATGAAACTTACTAATTTCCGAAAGTGGCAACGACGCTAGTATGAAGGCTTTTCCATCCTTGTTAAGATAATACTTATTAGTCCTCCCGGAATGAATTGCATTGCAATCATTCTCCCAAGGTCATTCTAATAGTAGGTGAGTAACCTACATAGGAACAACATCACAAAGAACTTGGTCAATAAAATTTCCAATTCGAAAACTTACCAAAATTTGCTTTGTGACTCGGAGTGATCTACTTTGATTCACCCATTGTAATTTGTATAGTTTTGGATGCAAAGAACATTTGAGCTTCAATTTATCTGCAAGGTAGATAGAAGCAAGGTTAGTACGAGATCCTTCATCAATAATCAACATACAAATTTGTTCCTTAATTAAACATTTAAAGTGGAAAAGATTTATCCATTGATCCTCGATGTTATCCTCGGGTGGAGCACTCAAAGCTCTCATTGTAACCAAACATTCTCCAATTGTTTGATCCTCTTCATGCCCCCAATGTTTATTAACATTACTTGCAGCCATCTTACTCTCACTTTTATAGATTCTATTATCTAAGATAGTCATGATTCTAGAGTTTGGACATTGAGAAGTCACATGTCCTTGACCTAAGCACCTAAAACATTGGATAGAAGAATTAATGTTAGAACTACTTGAACTGAACAAAGGTTTAGGGTTACTTACCTTTGAAGAAGTTTGTGGTGTAAACTTCTTTCTATTTGCTGGCTTGGATGCTTCCTTTGTGGATGCAACTTGAGCCATTGTGCCTTCCATTTGTTCAAATCTCCTATGGACTAATCTAAAGCCGAAGCTAAGTCCTTAAGATATTCTTTCATATCTTTCTCTTGTTCTTTCGAGTTTTCAGCCATCTCTACACATGCAATGTTAGTAATAAAATTTCCTACTTCACTTCCCTCTAACCAATTACCCAATGTATAATAGTCTCACCAATACAAGGCTTATCTCTCTTGTTATAGTGATGGGGTTGTTGAGTAGCTTCACTCACACTCAATTGCCTTTCTAAAAGTTCTAATCCAAATAAGCTTTAAAAATCTCAAAGAATTAGACACTCAATTGCAAGAATAAATGATTTAGAGGTCAAGAAAGACAAGAGAATGAAGACAAACTCTAAATGACAAGAAAAAAATATGAGGTAAACAAAGAAGAACAAAGAACTTGAACTAGAGACAATTTTCGGCTGGAATTTTCAAAGAAGGGGAAATCAGGATTTAAAAACCGAAAAGAATTAAGCAAAGTGGTTCTTTATGTGCTTGTGATGGAGTAAAACTTGGTGAATATGATTTTATCTTACCCAAACAGATCAAACCAATTACAACTACACAGCAACTTACAATTTTGGACCAAACCAATTCCAATTAGGTTTTGGTTTCTTTGGTTTTGGCAAGTTCCTTTTACAAGAAGTTTCCAAAAACTCCAGCAACCACTTCACAACTTAGAGCAAAATCTTGGCAGTAAAACTCAACAAACCGAAATCCTTTACTCAAGTAATATGCTCACAACCAAAATCAAAGCATAAACCCAGGCAGAATTCAGATTCTGGACGATTTTTCTTTCAAAATTTTCAGGCTCGGGTTCTCAGAATTTTGCTGCAGTTGACTTCACGTTTCGCAGCATAATTTGATATAAAAATTCACTAAGAACTGGGTAGATATATCACAAAATAGATATATCACAGGGCTGGACAGAAACTGGAAAAAAATTCTGCAAAAATTATGGACAAAATTGGACAGATTTTATGATGTTGAGCAACGATTTTCAGTCTTTTTCAACACCCTCTCGGTAGCGACAATCAACAACTAAAGTCTTCTTTTACCAATCAATATTCATATAGCATAAATAAGCATAGAACCCAGATTTTTAATTCGAAAAACTGGAACAGGTGATGGAAAATTCTGGGTAGAATTCTGGACGGGTTTTTTGAATATTTTTTTTAGCAATGGGTTTCAGAGTTTTGCAATGGTTGGCTTCACATTTTGCAACACAAATTGATAGAAAAATTCAAGAAGAAGAAGCTTTCTTACTTAGGTAATAATTACGAGAATATACAACACATAAATTGGGGTTCAAGAACAAGGCAGACTTCTGTTTCTTTTCTCAACTTTTCTTTCTCCACAAGTTTCAAACGTTTCCAGCAATTGATCAACACAACTTCGATAGTATAATCAATAAGCCAAGGTCTCTTTTATCGATAAATATTCACAAAGCAAGATAGAGCACAGAACCAAGGTTTTTACACAAGAAAGAGGAGAAGAAAAACTAAAGGAAGAAAAACTAAAGACAGAAAAATGGGACAAAAACTTGAGCAGAATTTGTGACAGAAGTTTATGAATTTGGATGGAGATTTTTATGTCGTTCTTTAGCACGAAAATAAGAAGAGAATTGAGAAGGGTTTATGGGTAGAACAAGGACAAAGATATACAAGAACAAAAACAAAAAGACTAGAGAAACAGAAACACAAACAGACGCAGAAACTCTGAGATAGAATCGGGAAGAACTTCTATAATTCGGTTGGAACTTTTTCTTGTTTGTTTTTTTGGAGGAAACACCCAAAATCGTCCTTTACATTTCAGCAAATGATTTTTTTCACCCTCCACTTTTAAAACGGGAACAAATAGTCCTTGAAATTTCACATAAAATCGATTAGAATCTTATAGTGACAAGATATATTAGAAACTAAAAAAGTGTATTGAAGGTGTATGATAAGGTTCCAAGAAAGGTTGTATAGTGGGTATTTGAGAAGAAAAAAGCACCTTCAAAGTATGTAGAGGCAATCAAGGATATGTATTATGGTGCTACTACATGCGTGAAGGCTTGTAATGAAAGATCAAGCTATTTTCCAATCACAATGGGCTTACACCAAGGCTTTTCTTTGAGCCCTTATCTTTTTGCCCTAGTTATAGACGAGCTAACAAAGACTATCCAAGATGACTTGTTGTGGTGTATGCTATTTGCAAATGATATCATGCTTATTGATGAGACCAGGGCAGGGGTAGAAGCTAAATTAGAATTATGGAGAAGCACGTTGGAGTCAAAAGGATTTATGTTAAGTCGAAATAAGACCAAATACATGAAGTGTGAGTACGACACGACAAGACTTGTAGACAAAGATGTCGTGAGTACGCTTGTATAGGAAGTACCCACGATAGATGCTTTTAGATATCTGGGATCAATATTGTAACAAGGTGGAGAGATTGATGAAGATGTAAGCCATAGAATCAAAACAGGTTGTATGAAATGGTGCAGTGCATCATGGTTCTTGTGTGACCGCAAAATCCCACTTAAGTTAAAAGGAAAATTATATAGAACAGCAATAAGACTGGCAATGCTATACGGAGTTGAATGTGGGCCAACACAAAGGCAACATGAGCATAAGTTGGGAGTAGCAGAAATGAGGATGTTAAGGTGAATGTGTGGTAAAACAAAGATGATAAAGTTGGAATAGCACTGGTGGAATAAAATATGAGAGAACATAGATTGAGATGGTTTGGGCATATTCTTCGAAGATCCCTAGATATTTTGGTAATAACAGAAGTTTGTTATAAAAAGCATGACAGAAAGAAAGGGAGAGGTCGGCCTAACATGGTTACTAATCGGCCAAATAGCCTCCATCGCACCCCTCAAACCTAGAAAATTCACTCGTCTATCACCAAATATTTCCCAAGGAGACTGCGCTACCCCTCAGCTTGGCTAGCTTGAATATCAGTCTCCTCCAACGCCACACCTTCCCCTTCCACTGAAGACAGCTAAAGTTGCTGCACCAACCTAGCAACCTCCAACTTCCAAGCCGAACCTCCCGTAGCCATCAACCCATCCCCGCGAGCAAACACCTAACACCCACACCCTTCGTCATAACAGAAGAAAACTTAGCTCCTAAGGAAAGCGTCGTTCTCTCCAGAACACCAAACCACCGACTCGTACCCAAGTCGCACCACCCTCGCACATAGAGATAAGTTTGAACTTACTCCAAGTTTTATAAGTTCAAATGGCCTCATAAGAATAAAACTTAAGATTTACTCTCTAAAATCTCAAAATAGTTAATTCTTCAATGATGAATTTTATTGCAGAAAAAGTTCCCTATATAAAGGGTACAAGGTGTGGCCATTCAACCCAAAAATTATCTAAAATTGTTTAACAAAAATTGTCTAAAAATAGCTTAAGCAATCTTGGCCATACACTAAGAAAGTTCCTAATAATTTTGTTGCCTAGTTTTGACTAAATTTCTACCAAGTTAGACTAAAGTTAGGCCACCCCAAAAACTAATTAAAAGACTACAAATTAAGTCCAAATATTAATGATTTATGGGCCAAATTAAAAGACCAAAAAACTAAAACTGGCTATTGCATTAATTAATATCTTATGAAGTGACTTAGAACAAATTAATCATATGAATACAAACTCTTCATAGGCCTTTTTATGAACTCAAACCTCTTCAATTAACCTATGTAAATCTTGTAATTTACTATCCATTGACAACAAATGCTAGATTATGTGTCAATTCTCATGCACTCTGAATCACAACACAAAGGGTCTCTTACGTACATGTTCAAATCACTTAAATGTGTTTCCCTTATTTTCTCATCTATTGAGACAACTACTTTCTTTTTCTAATATATTCATTAGTTATTCTATCTAATATAATATGTCCACCTATCAATTTTACTATTCTCATTCTACTACTCTCATTTTCAGTTCATATTATAGTTAGAGCCCAACACTCTTATCTATAAAGCATTTTTGGTCTTATGGCTATTTTATAAAATTTACCTTTTAATTTTAGCGGTTCTTAATGATCACAAAATATGGAGGATGCACTTGTCTATTTATTTCAACTTGCTTGAACTTTATGTGCAATATATTTATCAATTCCTCCATTTTCAAGGAGTATAAATACTTAATATTTCAAACATCTCCATTAACTCTACCATTTGTCTTTTCAAAATCAATAAATACTATATATAAATCTTGTTTTCTCTCCCTATAATGTTACTATAATTTTCTTATTAGATGTATAGCTTCCATTATAGACCTTTCTGGCATCACACTAAAGTAATCTTCTAATACACTAGTCTTATTTCTCAATTTTATTTCATTTACCATTTCTTATAACTTCATAATATGAATCATTAATTTAGTATCCTTATAATTTGTACAATTTTGTATTTCTTCTTTATTTTTATATAAAAGTACTAATACACTTTTTTCTCCATTGATAGGCATTTTCATAGTTTTTATAATTAAATTAAATAGATTTGTAAGCCAATAGATACTAACTTTTCCAAAGCATTTCCATTCCTCAATTGGGATATCATCAGAACCCGCTACTTTACCATTTTTCATCATTGGTGGTGTTTTTTGTATCTTTGATGGTTGGATTTTATGATAATATATAATTTTTTTTTGGTTTTCTAACTCACCTATATGATTTCATTCCCATTGACTTAATTAAATAATTTATGAAAGTATTGAATCCATTAATCTTTTATTGGTTTATCATTAGTTAAAACATATTTAGTTTTATCCTTTATAGACTGAACTTGTGTTAAATCTATTGTTTTCATTTCCTCAATTTTTGCTATCTTATATATATCTTTTTCTCCTTCATTAGTATTTAATCTTTTATAATTTTTTTTTGAAAGCTTTCATCTTTATCTCATTTATTACCTTTTTACCTCATTTTTGGCAAGCTTTTATTTTCAATATTTTTATCTTTTCTACAAGTATAAAATGCTTTATAACTTGCATTTTTTGCTTTTACTTTTTCTTCAATTTTTTATTCTACTGCCATGATTTTTTTTCCATGTTTGTCTTTTTGACTTTTCTAATACTCTTTTTGCAATTGTTTTCATTTGATTGTATTAACTGATAAAATTACAAGTTAATACCGTACATAGTAGGGTCATTGAAGACCTCGTCTTAACTCAGCAAATCTAACCCAGTAGATCGTGGTTAGGAGCTTGCACCTTAATAAAACGGGACTACATGCCTTAGCTAACCTAGCTAAGAGCACCAAAATTCCTAACTTGTTGGCCTCTATTTGCACAGCTCCTCTGATGAACATCCCGGAATAATGGAACAGTTAGATTTATCCTGCACAGCACTGGCTGGTCCGAACGCCGATCCCTAACTGACCTATACTCTAATTGATTGTGTCTAATAATATTTTTTATTAAAAAAAATGTCTTTTGCTTCTATTCTTTAAGTCCCACCACTTAATTCTAGGGATATTATACAACTTGTTTTTAAATTTTTTTATTATTAAGTATTACATAAAAACTATTAACCTGTGTTGAATAGTGAGACTTTCTTTACATAATTTTTTATCACTACTTTTTATTAGAAAATAATCAATTTATGACTTATTAGAACCACTCAGAAAAAATGTATTATCTTTGACCAAATCATAAGCTATTACAAAATTTAAAATGGTTTTAGTTTTAATGTCTTGCAACCAATAATCATAACTCTATGCACCCTATCATACTCCTCTTTGCCCTCTCTCACATACCGATTTTAATCCTCACTCATGATAATTTTTTCATTTTGACAACTTGTCTTGACTAATCATTCTAGATCTTCCCAAAATATGATTTTCATAGATTCATCTAACTCTATTTGAAGTATATATATACTAAGAGACAACCACAAAAATGGTCTCTCACATATTGGCGAATGAGCTTTTTAGTCCCTCATTTTTAAAACAAGAAAAAAATGGTCCCTCACATTTTATGAATGTACTCTTTTGATTCTCCATCACTATTCCATTTGTTTTTCCATCAAATGAGCCCTCGTGCACTGCACATGACTTTTTAACCATGGGCAAAGCTTGAATTAAAAAAAAAATCAGCCCAGCCCCCTCTATCGATCGTGAATCACATCTTACTTGTTTGCAAATCAGTTGAGAAATCCATGGATTTCTACACCAATGTTCTTGAATTTGTCCCCATTAGGAGGCCTGGATCATTCAATTTTGATGGAGCTTGGTAGATTCTTCATCGAGATCCTATTATTAGTTGAGAAGTTCCCTTATCCATTTTCTTCATCAGATTAAATTTGGATTTTGATTTCTTATTTTTTGGTTCTATTTATGTGCAAGTTGTTTAGTTATGGAATTAGAATTCATTTGTTGCAATCTAAAAACCTAAAAGGCATGCGGAAGAAATCTTGAGTTAATGTTTCCAATCCTTCTTCTTCTATTTTTTGCCCGTTTTGAGTTTGACATTTGATTTTCTTTTTCAGGGACAATTTCATTCTACTTCAAGCTAGCATAGCTATTTTGATATTTTACATGTTCCTTGCTTTTGGTATTGTTCCTCTATGGGATGCAAGAGGCTTCATTGCCGCGGTTGTGCTTCATATTGCAATCTCAGAGCCCTTTTATTATTTGACACATAAATGTTTCCATGGAAACTATTTATTCAACAATTATCATACACTTTATCATTCATCCCCTGCTCCTCAACCAACTGGAGAGACAATGAAAACCCATGCCATGAATTTAATGTACAACCAAAAAAGTCTAAATTAATTTGCTAATCATGGCTTTGATGTTTGTTTAGGGACTAGTTTTTGCTCGCAATTGGACATCTCACCTTCTTTGAGTATCTTTTGCTGGCTGGTGTAATTGGAATTCTCATTATTGGGGCATTTTTACTTTGCCTTCTATGTGTTCGATGAATTGCTTTAGAGCAATACTGAAGAAGCCTTTAGCTTTGAACCCCATTAACTCCTCAATTGCTTTTTTGCGTTCATTGTCTGTGCCGAGTGTGCTCAAAGGCGAACACGTTTTGAAGATAGCCTGCACATTTTCTGAATCGGATGTTGCGAAATATTGCAAGCTTAGCCTGGACTCAAACCTTCTGCATTTTGATCTTAAATGCGCCAAAACTGCTGGTTTCACTAACAAATTAGTTCCAAGAAAGCTTGTAGCCACTATGTTCCCTAGAGTTATTACATCCCTTGTAGAATCACATTTTTGAAGCTTCCTTAACTTGAACGTGTGGTATGCATTTTGAATGGATCGTTTATTCTATTGTTCTTTGTTTTGAAGAAAAGTTCATAACATGTGACCTATTGGTTCATCATTGAATGACACATTACACGTCTAGGTTGTGATCACTTACATGTGTTTCTTCAACTTTCTCAACAAAGAGTGTCTTTTCTAGTTTGTAGAATTTTCGAGTTGGTTAAATGAAGCTATATATTGGTAAAGCCAAAACTAGAGTTCATTTTAAGACAAGTTCATAACATGTGACCTATTGGTTCATCATTGAATGACACATTACACTTCTAGGTTGTGATCACTTACATGTCTTTCTTCAACTTTCTCATCAAAGAGTGTCCTTTCTAGTTTGTAGAATTTTCGAGTTGGTTAAATGAAGCTATATATTGGTAAAGCCAAAACTAGAATTCATTTTAGGCATTTAGGCAACAAATTGGTCATTTGATTATACCATTATGATCTAGTGCATGCTTATGCATTTGAATGCCTTGGATGGTGACGAGGGGATAAACGTCTGCTTTTGTAAGTCGACTATAATCACGTTTTTTATGCACAATTTGTGATGGATGCATCTGCTATACTCAAAACAGAACCAATGTTGGGTTTTCTCATCTTCTGCATGATCAAATACTACAAACTTCAAAAGCTACTAGTCTGCATAAAGATGTGCCCTCCTTTGTTGAGCAACTTAATGATTCTTTGGATATATTCAAGAACAAAGTTGGTGATTTTGATATGTTATTATGGGCTGTTTAAACAAACTAACAAAAACAAATCCCACAAATTGTAACTAGGCAAATTGGAATGAGGTACCTCTCACAATCTTAGGCATCATCTTCATCATCAAGTACAAGTATAGCAAAATATGTTGTCACATCTCTTTGAATCATTATGTCCTTCTAAAATTTATTATGACATGCACTTGGGAATTTATTATGTCAACCAATGTTAACAATGTCAAGATGCCTTGATCAGTGGTAAATCATTTTGAAGCAGATAACCCCATGCCATAAACAATGTGCACATAAATAGAACCAAAAACAAAGAAATCCAAATCCAAATTTAATCTGATGAAAAAAATAGATAAGGAAAATTCTTGGCTAATAATGGATCTCCATGAAAAATCTACCAAGCTCCAACAAAATTGAATGATCCGGGCCTCCTAATGGGGACAAATCCAAGAATGTTGGTGTAGAAATCCATGGATTTCTCCACTAATTTGCAAATAAGCGAGATGTGATTCAGAGTTAATAGGGTTCAAAGCTAAAGGCTTTTTTGGTATTGCTCTGAAGCAATTCATTGAACACGTAGAAGGCAAAGCAAACATGCCCAATAATGGGAATTCCAATTACACCAGCTAGCAAAAGATGTTCAATGTTCAAAGAAGGTGAGATGTCCAATTGTAAACAAAAATAGTCCCCAAACATGCATCAAAGCCATGATCTGCAAATTAATTCAGACTTTTTTAGTCGTACATTAAATTCATGGCGCGGGTTTTCATTGTCTCACCGGGAAAGGTCTGGGGAGCTGGGATGATGAAGCATATGATAATTGTTGAATAAATAGTTTCCATGGAAACATTTATGTGTCAAATAATAAAAGCGCTTTGAGATTGCAATATGAAGCATAACCGCAATAATGAAGCCTCTTGCATCCTATAGAGGAACAATACCAATAGCAAGGAACATGTAAATTATCAAAGTAGCTATGCTAGCTTGAAGTAGGATGAAATTGTCCCAAAAAAAAAAAAAATCAAATGTCAAACTCAAAACAGGCAAAAAACAGAAGGAGAATGATTGGAAACATTAACTTAAGATTTCTCCGACATGTTTTTCGGGTTTTCAAATTGCAACAAACGAATTCCGATTCCATAGCTAAACAACCTACACATAAATAGAACCAAAAACAAAGAAATCAAAATCCAAATTTAATCTGATGAAGCAAATGGATAAGGGAAATTCTCAACTAATAATATGATCTGCATGAAGAATCTACTAAGCTCCATCAAAATTGAATGATCCAGGCCTTCTAATGGGGACAAATCCAAGAACATTGGTGTAGAAATCCATGGATTTCTCAACTGATTTGCAAACAAGCGAGATGTGATTCAGGATGGATGGAGGGGATACAGGGGGGTGGGCTAATTTTTCTTTTAATTCCAACTTTGCCCATGGTTAAAAAATCACGTGCAGTGCATGATGGCTCATGATGGAAAAACAAATGGAATAGTGATGAAGTACCAAAAAAGTACATTCATAAAATGTGAGAGACCATTTTTTCTTTTTTTAAAAGTGAGGGACTACAAAGCTCATTTGTCAATATGTAAGGGATCACTTTGGTGGTTATCTCATATACTAATGATATTGGGAAATTTGCAAAAATAGCACTTTTTACAAAGACATTTGCAAATATAGCACTAAAACCATTTTCCTTGCAAATATAGCATTTTTTGGGTTTGACCCCTAGCGAAAAGATGACAATGCCCCGTATTTGAAAAACGCGCCTGAATGATTTCATACGAACAGTCGGTTGGTTTAGCTACTTCAGTTCATCGTCGATTCAACACCTGTTTCACACAATATTTTCCTGAATTCTTTGTCGATTCAACACCTAGTTCACACAACCTTTCTGGACTTCAAGCATAAACAATATCAATGGTGAAAACGTGAGGTGGAGCCTCATTATCTGGCAAGAAGAAGATGGAAGAACAAAAATCTCACAAGCTAGCGGACAAGACTAAGAAGGTTGGTTGGAATTTAGCTTCGTATTTGTTACTTTTAAGGCATAAATGTTCTGTTTTTGTTGATTGACCCCGTATAAATGTTAGAAGATATTAGACAAATTAGACAAGTTAGGATTTTGGCGCAATCGGCTTTGCAATTAGTTCGAACACTGTAAAACCGTGCATGTACATAGTGTTTTTTTTCCTAAATTTGAACTGGGTATGGCCCAAATTGTCGAAAAAATAGTCGAAGCTGGATATGTCGAAAACCATGTTTAATATCTTCTAAACATGTCAAGAAATATGTCGAGAAATTTGTTAACATATTTGTCAAACTATATATCGATAACTATGTAGAAAATGAAATGATATGTCGTTAATGTCGAGAACAAGGCCGAGTAATATGTTGAGAAATATGTCGAGAAATTTCTCGACATATTTGTCGAACTATATATCGATAACCATGTAGAAAACGAAATGACATGTCGATAATGTTGAGAACTATGCTGAGTAATATGTCGAAATCCATTCGAAGAGAGCAAACACAACTGGCAAACTTGCACAAATCCATTCGTTTGTAGGAATACAAAGTGATGACATTTTGTGATATTCAATATTATAATTTATTCATTTCCATAAGAATTGCCTAATTTATTTATAGTTTTTCATGAATATTTTAGCTAATTACGCAACCAAAATAACCATACATGATGTTTTATTAATATAAACAGCACATTTGTTAATAAAAGAAATACAATATTCAAATCGCCTATCTTGGAATGGTCAAAGACATCTTAATCCCACAGTTGAAAAATTGCAGTTCTCGACATATTTATCGACATATGATCGACAATTTTATCAACTTATGTATCGACATACTGATCGACAGTTTTATAGATATATTTTTTGACATTTTATTTAACATATTGATCGACATTTTCCTTCACATGTTTCTCAACACATTTAATTCTTGACATATATTTCGACATATTACTCAACATATGTTAATCCTTATCCTTGATCGACATATTTATCAACATATTTATCGACATATGCTCCCACCCAGTTCGACTTTGGAAAAAAAAAAAAAAACATATGCACGGTACACACACCCTGCGGGATAGCAAATATGAAGCTTAAATTAAGGATGAAGGATACATGTCCAGTTCATCCAGTTCTGTGTTCTCGGTTGACCGTCTTCCCATTCGTCTAGTTTTGTGTTGTTCGCGTATGCCGTGGTTTCAATTGTAGACGATAATGAGTTTAGTGTCATGGGGTTGTTGATTCAGTGAAGGATGAAGGATAATTGGCCATTAGATCCATTTGGTGAGATGGGGTTGTTTATTTAGGCACGAATGTTTCAGGTGTTTTTTTGGCGAATACAGGGGCATCGTCATCTTTTCATTGGGGGCCAGATCCAAGAAGTGCTATATTTGCAAGAAAAATGGTCTTGGTACTATATTTGCAAAAAGTGCTATTTTTACAAATTTCCTAATGATATTTATAGATTTATTTCTTATAATAATTTTAAGCGCTATAATTTTATCTCATTTTTAGCTACTCCTATCATTTGGTCTATGAATGTTTAATCCATAATAACACCTACTCCTATTTCTAGTTCTATCTTCTCCACAATACTAAAGATTATATCCTAAAATATCTAAAATCTTGACTTTCTCACCCACCTATTTTCCTTTCTAGAGGTGCATAATATTTATGTATTTTCTCCTCATAGTATCCACTACCTTTATAGCTTTACCTATCAAAATTTCAATATTCCAACTACCAATGCTAATAGTCTTGTTCTTCCTATGTTTTGTCCCTCTTATCCCTCCCCATTAGTGTGTGAGGACTCTTGCACATTTTGCACTACATCTGAAATCTGATGGAAGTCCGGTTGTCCTCGCCAAGACACCATTGTCAAACTTTATGACATGCTTCATAAAGCGGGGAATTTCCTAACCTTCACGTAATGTTTGACACTATTTAAGTTTGCTGTCAATTTAACACAATCCTCCCATTTTATCCGAACTTATGACCGGCCATGTTAAAAATATTTAGTATCCAAACATATAATATATATATATATATATATATATATATATATATATATATATATATATATATATATATCGATATATATATATATATATATATGTTTAATATGAGTAGAATAATGAGTATGAATTTCGAAAATGACAAACAAAAGGAATGAAAGGAATATTATTTTCTTATTACAAGAATTTTCTTGGTGTAAGAAGTGGAGCTCTAACATGAACAAATAATTAAAAAGATTAAATATTGAATTTGCATGTAAGCTTTCTTCTTATTTAATATAGCACATCATTTGATTTGATGCAAAGATAACCCTTCTTGATGGTTATAAATTATTTAATTTGGAAGTACCCTTAAACTTATCTACGTGGTGCAAACATTATGATATTGCACATATTTATAAATGAATAATGATGTGACATTATTTTTTAAAAAAATCATCCCTTATTATTTTACACTTTTTAAAGAATGTGATAAATGATTTTTGTCTTTTCATACTTGCTACATCAATCACTATGACTTTTTACTATAAAAAGTTATTAAAAATATCATTACTTTTATAAATACTTTTCCATGCATTCTATTGGTTAGCAACATTTCATTCATCAGTTTCCAACTAACCATCGCTGATCTTGGAGTTGGTTAAACCTTTGTAATTAAAGTGAAATTATATTAGTACTCAATTTATTATTATTGGCACTTTTTATCTACTTTTTAAAGCATTAAATTTTATCACTAAATGTTACTTTTACTATAGAGAAGAAGTACTAATAATATAAAGTAGAATATTAATATCATTATCTACTGATAATTAAAACATTATTTACTTCAAATACCAAACAATCTAAAATAATTTTCCACCTCCAAAAATTGGCAACAATGATTATAAAATTATTTTTTACGAATTACAAGACACCAAAATGTAATAAGGATGTACCACTTATTTCTCGAATATAATCGGCAATGAAGAAACTTACCAAATGATATACTTTTCTCCCATATAAATATCTAATAATTTTTTCCAAACAAGAAAAGAGAAAATAGATTCAAGCTTTACAAAATCTAACTATTCTTTAAGTTAGGTTTTGATCTTATTAATTTTGTAGGGTTCTTTTTTTATCGTTTCTTGTTCCTATATATATTTTGTGGAAAATTTATCAACCTTTGGGCAAATTTGGCATTTAGATAAAAGTTTTCAATCAGTTTAGTCCCTAATGTTTTGGTGTCCGACAGTTTTACAATCCTCAAAATTTTTTGGGCAACAAATTTAATTCTTATGGTGTTAATTTGTAACAATTTTTAAAAAAGAAAGAATGGAAAAAGCTAGTGATTTAATTATTGGAGCATATGGGACTGATATTTATATAATATTTTTGACAGTTTTAGCCTCAATATTTAAAATTTTGATAGTTCTAGTATTCAATGTTTAAAGATGTGACAGTTTTAGCCTCCAAATAATTTAAGGAGACAAATATATTTATATAATTTAAATTTGTAAAAATAAAAAATGGTCTCATTAACATAAAAAAAAAGAAGGAAAAGTAAAGTAACATATCTTTGTTTTAATTTTCAAATCAGCATGAGTAAAGAAGAAAAAAGAACATTTTTTGTTCCATATTTTTCATTTTTTGTTGATGCACATTAAAAAATAAAAAATAAATGTCTATTAATTTAGTATTTCCATTCTGTTAAGGTAATAAAGTTAATACTTTTTAATTTTTATAAATTGAAAATCCAAAAATTAGATTTGTCTATCTAAATTACTTAAGGACTAAAAATGTCAAATCTTTAAATATTGGAGACTAAAATTGTCAAAAATATTATATAAATATGTGTCCCATTTTTTCCAACTGCTATGTCATAAAAGTTTTTCATTAGTTGTTCTAAAATGTTACAAATTAAAACTATAAGAATTAATTTTGCAAATCTAAAAATTTTGAGAACTAAAATTCTTGAACACTCAAACATTGGGAGAACTAAAATTATCAAAACTATTTAGATAAAATACCAAAAGTCTTGATCACCAAACTAGGTCGTTTCTGGGTACATATTGGATGGAATTTAGAGTAAAATTTAAGAAGGGAATCTAAAATAGATACACATGTACTGATTTTGCATTTGCAACATAATGTAGTGACACTTCATCAGTGGAATCACAAGAACCCTAAATTCCTTTCAATACATTTAGCCATTATGAAGGCTGGACAAATTTTCTTTCTTTTTTTCTTGGATGGTTCTTTTAGTAAATTAAGGAAAAAACATAATTGTGGACAACTCTTCTTGCTCTTTTATTATTATTATTATTTAGCTATAGTGTATCCGGAATAAGAGGCATAATCACTTGATTCTTAAATTTGGAAATTTTTTTGTGGTTATGCAAAATACCTATGATCCTATCTATCCCTCGTGTTTCGAATTTGTTGTTGTTTTTATGTTGAATATTATTGTTATCTCAAAATACAAATACTTGTAGTTGAATTTTTCTCTTGTTTTTCATTATCGACCAGTTTCCTTAAACTACAAAATTAATATAGTGACTCAAAATTTAATATAATGTCTCAATCAAATATCAATCTTGGCCATTCGGCTCATTCAGTTGAAAATAATACATTGATTCAGAACACTCATCCTCCATTCAGTATACGTAGGTGAAGTAACTCAACAAATCTTGCACAACTCACAAGATTTTTCCCACTTAGACCTTCTTTTTAGGATAAATCAGGCAATTGGTCTCTCTGCGTTAGACTAAATTTTAATTTAATTCCTAATGTTAAAAAATATTCAATTAGGTCCTTTAATTTCAATAATTGATTCAATTAAATCCAACTGAAGCAATCAGTCAAAATTAACAGAGTTCATCCAATATGCATGATATGCATGTGATTCTTATAAGCGCAAAATCAGAAAAAACAAACTCCCTTCACATACTTCAATCATAACTTGCCTTCTTTTGATCCCATTTTCTCATTATTCCTCTTTAGACACTACAAGAAAATAAGGCTTCTATGACAAGAATTGTAGTGATAGTCCTAATTCTTGTCACTAAAATCAAGCTTTGGTGACAAGAAAGAAAGTCATCAAAAATTTCTAATCATCTTATTAGATTTAGTAATAATTAAAAAACAAAAGTCACTAAATAGTTAGTTAAAGTATGGCACGAAATACCACCCTTGACTTAGACCATAACTACTGACCGAAATTCGTGACAAAAGTAGTTCTCGTTACTAAAAGTTTAGGGTTTGTCTTTTGCGATGAATTAGAACTATCAATAATATTTGAACTATTAGTTATGATTTTTCATAGTCACTAGCTACATAACATAACTTATATGGCCTTAGTTATGCATTTATATACAATAGCATTGATACACACACATATTGAGAATAATTTATCTATATATATATATATATATATATATATATATATATATAAATTAATATTTAAAGTTCTCCTATTGTAAACATGTAAATATTATTGAATATTAAAATAAAATACATTGTTTTCTTTCTTTATATTTGATGATTTTGAGAGTAACATTTTCTATCAAAAAATTTTAATATAAAAGATTAAGAAAATGAGAACAATTTGAATTCACACATATATTAGGCTTGAATATATGTGCATACATATATTGGACTTGAATATATCTGCATACATTTGGCCCAATTAAGCTATCCACAACCCGTATATATTATGTTGTATCAAAAAAAAAAAAAAAGAAGAAAAGCCCAAAAAGAAATGTTTAAGTAAGACGGCATCGTGGAAGCTCAGCAACAGTTAAAAATTAGTTAGGATTGGACGAGTAGGATGGGAGAGTTGATTTAGGTGATGAATGGCTGTAATTAAAACAATAAAAATGGGAATGTATAAAAGGGACTGGGAAGCAACATAATGGGGCAACTTTTTTTTCTTTTTTTTTTTTCCGAAACGATAGTAATTTCATTGAATGAAAAATAAAAACTATACAAATGTTAGCAAAAGAAGGCTAAAAGATCTCCTTGGTCTAATGTAATAGCCAAGGAGGAAAATGGAATAATGGTTGGGAGTTATCACTATCCCATTAGTTACAAAGGAATACTAGTTTAGTACTAGCTAACATAAATCCTAACCTATACAATGGAAAGAAAACTATAATATCAAAAGGATTGCCAAAAAGATTGATGTTGTGAGATATAGTGTAAATAACTAACTTTAACTAAATGACTAAGTTTGGACACTATATTTTGAACATCAATCGCAATCTAGTCATACATGATTTGTAGCAATTACATAAAAGTATTCTAAAAAACATAAAGGGAAAATGGACCAATTAGAGAAACCAAAAGCTTCATGCTGCCATTCTTCAATTAGGAATCAAGATTCTATTTCCATTCTTCAAGTAGAGATCAAACTTCCAAAAAAATCAGTCCAATCAAGAAAACAGCCTAGCGAAAATGAATCAAAGACAGGGAGCAAAAATAGTCCAGCCAAAAGGAATCCAAGCAGAAAGGAACATGAATTAACGATTGAACCAGCAAAAATTGAACCAGCAAAAATTGAACCAGCAATGAGAAACTAGAATTAAATGACTTCAAACCAGAATGTAGAGTTAAAAGACTTCAAACCAGCAATGAGTAACCAGAATGTAGAGATTAGAAAGAGTGAAAAGAAAATATCCTTGGGTTAGAGAGCGTGAAGAGGGAGATCCTTGGGTCATTGATCCATCTATTGATGTCCTTGCAGCCATTACTTCCAAGGGTAAGCAACCAAACCAGGGGTGAACCAGAATGTAGAAAGAATAGAGAGCAAAAGTGAACAGAGAGCAAGAGGTAAGAGAGCAAAAACAGTCCAGCCCAAAAGACTCAAAATAGTTCATGGAAGGAAATGCCCTAACCAACCAAGGAAACATATTTAGTCCATAAGCCATTTGTAGGGTGAAAACATAACCATTTGTAAGGTGAAAACCAAGAATGCTTATAAACAAGTCTACATCGAACACCTTTTGTTGATTCCTTTTTTTTTCTTTTTTTTTCCTTTTTTTCTTTTTTTCTTTTTTTCTATTTTTCTTGTTTCCTTCTTTCGGTTGTTGTTTTTGGTTCTTGTTTTTGTTTTTTTTCCCTTTTTTCCTTTTTTTTTCTCTTTCTTTTTTTTCCTTCTCTTTTCCTCTTTTTTTTTTTTTTTTCCTTTTTCTAGTTTGTTAAAACAAGACAAACCTAGTCAATATACATGAGACCAAGAGGGATCAGGATACCTTAGGGGAGCAAAGAAAAATATTTACTGAGAAATATATGAACCTAGAGGCATAAAGTGCTAGCTTGGCATATATGGGAGCCATAGGGAAGTAAGATATATATACAGTGTTACACTATATCTCTGCCACTGAATCAGGGAACAAAATAGAAAAAATATAAAGAACACTATGCATACATATCAACATAGAGATACTACTCCATAAAAACCAACCTTAAGATGTATGGTGAAGGTGCAGGGATTCAGAGAGGAAGAGTGCTACCCTATCTTCATTTTTCCTATAGAAACCAACCATAGATAATTATATTTTTTTTTGTTTTTTTGTTTTGTTTGTTTGTTTTTTTTTTTGTTGTGTTTTACTGTTTCTTCGTTTTTTTTTCCCCCTCATTTTCTTCTTCTTCCTTTTCTGCTTTCTTTCTTCCCTCTTTTTTTCCTTTGTTTTTTTGTGTTTTTTATTGAGAGCCGATGGACTGGATCCTCAACATTGCAACTTTCTCCAAATAGGAGAGTGAATGATGAGCAAAGGACCATTTCCATTTTTTATCCAGCAATGAACATCACATAAAAGTCTCTATTGCTGTCCATCTCAATCATTAGCCTTAGAATTTGGCGATACAAGCAAGAGTGATCAAAATAGATTTGCCCAGATAAAATAGAGTTGCCCATATCATGTAGCATGGCAACCTAGTTTCCTTTCAGGCATTTTAACAAACAAGTTGTTTGTCTCCAAGACAAATCTTAGAACTCATATATCCATGGAATATTGGGATCCAAGATTTCGGCATTTCTAGCAAACAGTCATTCAAAATCTTTACAGCCATACGCAATAGTCCACCACTTACCATTCAAAATCAATCAAACTGTCCTCCAAAAAAAAACAAAGACAAGCTCACCTCCAAAAAAGAAAAAAAGAAGCAAAAACCGTACCAATACCTGATCTGCTCAGCACTCAGTGAGGGTATGTCCTGCTCTCAGCACCAAGGCCTTGGCACGAATTGTTGATGCCAAAATTGGGAGCTTTCTTACCCCAAAGGACGGCAGTACCCTGTGCTCATTCACCAACCAGAGAAAAGAGGGAGGATATGAACTAAAATGACTGAGAATTTTAATAAATATCTTAACCCATTTGGGTATGACCCTGAAATATTCCACATGACCCAAAAAAATAGTCAGCCCAACCTCAATAGCTTGTCGACCTCAAAAAATAGAGCATGGAAAGAGAAGAAATAAAACATATATGCGTTGGGCAAAATACCCTTCTTGGAATTTGATTGGGGAATCTACTGGACCAACATACTCATGTTAACGTGGAACAGAAAGCGGTAATCCATCTAGAGCTTCAAGCTAAGCTTCAATCATCAATTTTACTGCACATCTTCCTAACATGAGGTGCTCCCAATAGTTGATTGGGGAACAGAAAGTGAGAATCTCACTAGGGCTTCAATCTGAGCTTCAATCATTATTCTTTACTGCACATTTTTTTAACATGAGATACTCCCGAACGAAGGCCCTTTTTTACTTCACATTCGCCTGAGAAAAGGATAGACAAACAAAATAAAGCTTGAAAAAAAAGAGAACCAAAACAAAAGAAATCGTGAGTAAAGGATAACCAAAACCAATGAGAGCTAATGTAGTGAAAACAGCAATCAGAAATGGCTCTGATAAATGTCTATACTAATGCAAAGTCTCCAATGCTAACACTCTTATATAACAGTAGGAAAGTGAGTAGTAATACATAATGACCTCAAAACAAATACAAATAAAGATAGTTAACAGAATTTGGCCCAGGAATTTGGTGTAGCCTTTTTTAGAATCTCTTGATATTCCTTCCATTCCAACATTGCCTTATGTGAACTTCATTAGCTAATTGACTTTTCCCCTCAAATAGCCAAAGATTACGTGTTTTCCATAACATCCAAAGAATGTATACAGAAAGGGTAATCTTGTCATTGTTGATGGAGTCTTTGCTCAATGCACTTAATGATTCCCACCAATGCCTAAAACAGGACTGTTCGTGTCTCAAACCGTCCCAATGAACGGGAGAGAGTCTCCACACCATAGCTACTCTATCACAAGTAAAAAGGGCATGCTCAATGGTTTCCTCATTGGTTTCCTCATGCATTTCGCAGCAACCACAGATAGCATCCTGCAGAATTCTACGATTACACAGCTCTTTTTTGGTTGGCAAGATTCCTTGGCAGCAGCGCCATAGGAAATGTTTCAATTTTCCTTTGACCTGAAGATTCCAAATTCTATGCCACATACGGGTAGCTGTAGTCAAACTAGAACTATTGATAGCTGAGTTTACATTTAATTGAGCTCGATGCTGCTCCATAACAAACTGATATGCAGAATGAACCGTGAAGTTTCCTTTGCTGTCATGGTGCCAAATTATCTTATCTGGACCAGCCTCCTTTTCTAATGGGATTCTAGAAATTGCCGCTGCATCCTCAGGTTGGAAAAGCTGGTCAATCAGGGTTTGATTCCACTTCGCCCCCTCCTCCATCATTAGTTGGTGGTACCAAGTTGTTGACTCGTCATTATGGTTTTTTAGAAGTGGCCTGAAATTTGCTCTATGTGCCAGCCATGGAAACTCCCAAATTTTTATTTCTTTTTCGTCTCCAACTTGGTATCTCATCCCCATTTCTAAGATATGTTTTGCTCCCGTCCAACATCTCCAAAGCCAAGATGCATTGGTGTAGACTTTGGCTTGCATAAGTGTGCCGTGGGGATAATATCTCGCCTGCATTACATGGCTCAGGAGCAAATTTGGGAACTGAATTAACCGCCACAATTGTTTAGCTAACAAGGAGTCATTGAACACTTGTATATTCTGAAAACCGAGGCCTCCCAACCCTTTCGGAAATGTTAATTTTGACCAGGTTCTCCAATGTATTTTATGGCCATTCTTTGCATTAGAGCCCCACCAAAAATTCGCCATCTCACTGATCAATACTTTGCATATGCCAATTGGTAATTTAAAACATGACATTACATAAATAGGTAAGGAATTAAAGACTGATTTGATGAGAATTTCTTTACCTGCCTAACTCAAAAATTGAGTTTTCCAGTTACCTATTCTTTTCTTGGCCGCGTCAATAACATATGCACAAACTTCTTTTTTAGATTTGCTGATACCCAAAGGCAATCCTAGGTATTTGGCACTCATTTGCTCCTTGATCCCATTTAAAACTTGAACAATGGTAGTTTTATCTTGACCTGCTAAATGTCTGCTAAAAATAACCAAGGATTTATTCAAATTAACTTCCTGCCCCGATGCTACACAGTAGTCGTCTATGATCCTTCTAATGTGCTGAGCTTGCTCCACTGTAGCTTCACCATAAAGTAAGGAATCATCTGCAAAAAAGAGATGAGTAAGGGGTGAACCTTTATAACACAATCTCATTCCCCTGTAGGTGCCCTCAGTTACAGCCTTTCTAATTAAAAATGAAAACACTTCCGAAATTATGATAAACAAATAAGGAGACAGTGGATCGCCTTGTCTAATACCCCGTGTGGGTTGCACATAGCCACTAACCTCACCATTTATGTTAAAAGAAAAGGATGAGGTACTAATGTATATTATAATCCAGTCTACAAACTTTTGTGAGAAGCCCATCTGAATTAAGACTTGAGATAAAAAACCCCACTCCCCCCGATCAAAAGCCTTTGTCATATCTAATTTTAATACCATGAAACTCCTTCCTGATCTTTTAAGACTATTGATGTGATGAATGCATTCATGCGCGATAACAACATTATCTGTGATTTGCCTTCCAAGTACAAAAGCAGCTTGGCTTTCATTGATGCAAACATTGAGGCAAGGTTTCATTCTTTCAGCTAGGATCTTAGAAATTATTTTATAGACAACATTGCATAAGCTAATAGACCTATACGGGGCTATTTGGGTTGGGTTTTTTATTTTAGAAATGAGAGTAATAAGTGTATAGTTAACACTTTTTAGCATTCTAGAATGGACGAAAAAACTTTTAACAGCAAAAATAATATCCTTTTGAACTACCTGCCAATAGTGTTGAAAGAAAAGAGAAGTCATACCATCCAGTCCTGGGGCCTTATTAGGGTTCATACCAAACAAAAGCATTCCAAATCTCAGCATCCTCAACTGGTCTGGTGAGCCTATGGTTCATTGCACTTGTAATCAATGTTGGGATACCTAGCAAAAAGGTTGGGTCAGTCATGGGAAGTGAAATAGTAAAGAGGTTAGAGTAAAAATCTGATACTTCCTTCCTAATTTCCTCTGAATTGGTGCAAATCCAGCCATTATCTTTCACTAGCCTATCAATTGCATTCAATCTTCTTCATTGCACTGTAGAGGCGTGAAAATACTTTGTGTTCTTATCACCCTCTTTAAGCCATTAAATGCGGGCTTTTTGGTGCCAGTATTGTTCCTCTTCACTATACGCTTTGTGCAATTCTCCTCTCAGTATCTTCCAAGTTTGCCAATCCCTTGTGTCCTTTGCTTGGCTCATCAATTCCATTTGCACTTTGAGCTCTCTTATTGTCCTTGCCGCATTAGTAGTATCGGCATTCGCCCACTTCAGTAAATCAACTCGACACTATTTGATTCTGCCGGTGACTTGGTACATTGGAGTTTCGAGTTGAGGCCTAGTCCATGCTTGGTCTACTATGGCTATTACTCCTTCCTGTTGAGTCCATTTTTTGTCAAAGAAGAATCTCCTTTTCTGTCTAGGTCTTTCCCTATACATATCCAATAAAAGAAGGGAATGATCGGATGCCTGTTTCTCCAAATGTCTGACTTCCGCTGTAGGATATTTGAGCATCTAATCAGCTGATCCAAAGAAACGATCAAGTCTTTCTTCTACAAACCCCTCATGCTCCCTATTATTTGCCCATGTGAAAGGTCTCCCAGTAAACTCTAGATCCGCCATACTTATGTCTTTGATAAAGTCCCTAAAATTCTGAAAACTAGACTCCGTACAAGGTTGGCCACCTCTTTTCTCTGTTTGATTCACAAGAACATTGAAATCTCCACCCATTACCCAGTTGTTCCCCCATTTATTTTTGGCCTGTAGTAAATATTCCCATTGCTGATTTCGAACTCTAGGATCCATACTTGAATATACAAAAATTACCCAAAAAAGCTCTTGATCTCCATTTTTATGAGCTTGAACTTCAAAGCAAAATTCTGTTCATAGCACTTGATTTATGACCATATTATCACTCCAAAAAAGCAAAAGGCCTCCTCTTGTTCCCAATGGATCAATTTTTCATCGATCTTGGAGACAAGAAGTTCTGCAAAAGGTTTGAATAAAAGACCCCTTTTGTTTAGTCCCACTTATAAATACTATATCCGGGAGGTGGAATCTTAGAGTTTTCTTAAGCTGAGAAATGGTAGAGGGCCCTCCTAGACCTTCACAATTCCAGGCACAAAGTTTCATTGATCATCTTGGGGCCATTTAAGGCTGGCTTCCTCCACCTGCAAATCACAAGTTATAAGACCTTGAGACCATCTTTTCTGGCTTCTTTCTTGTCCCTTCTCAATATCTGTTACTGCCTCACCATCCGGAATGAGCCATTTTCTTTTTCCCCCTGCACTACTATGTGCTTGCACCGAGGATTGAGGCCCTAGTTGGTGTTGACCTCGAGACACAACTGTTCGATGCCATTTCCTAGTTCGAATCCTTGGAACTTTGGCTACCATTTCAGTTACATTTTGATCTGATGCTTGAGGAGCTTCTGGTTCATGGGGTGAGGGGATCATCATCATTATAGGGACATTGACCAGATTCTGCTCAAGATCAGAAATTTCAGCGTCAATGATCGAATTTGCCGTCATCGCTGCTGTCTCTTTTTTAAGATCCCTCACATTTTCTTGTGCTACCCCCATCCAAATCCATTGTAACCTCTTCCTTAGAGTGTGCCACTGGTAACACACTCTTAGCTGCATTGAGCTCCAATGTGGATGGTAGTTGACTTGTTTTTTCAGTTTGTGGGATCAACTTTGTGTTGGTGCATGTGTCGGACACTTACCCCCTGACTGACCTTGTATACTAACACTATTGACGCCATTGCCATTTTTGCTCAAGCCTTTAGTTGTCTCTGCTCGCAGGCAATCTCCATATTGCCCCTCTACTAAGGTATTGGTCTTACAATCCTCAATGCGGTTCCAACAAGATAACTCCATATGACCGATTTTTCCACAATAGAAAACAAAAATTCAGCAGCTTCTCATATTTGAAGTATACCAAACAACTCTGATCTTGAAGTTTAATCTTCGTACCTCTTGGTAAGGGGTGATCCAAAAGAATAGTAGCATATAGCTTGAGGTACTGACCATCTTTGCTACCCGTTTCAGAAATCACCACATCCCACACCTTGTGGAATAATTTGCCCAATTTCAACCCTATTTCACGGGACATCCACTGACTTGGGACATTCCAAACCTGAATCCATAAATCAATGGTATTGAATTCTTCCATTTTGATGTTTAGATTAGGACTCCATTCTTTCAGAATCAAGTATTGTTGATTGAATGTCCATTGCCTACTGTTCAGCACCCTTCTTTTATCCTCCTGGATGGCAAAAACAAACTAAAACATATTTGTTCCTCTCTCTATGCAAGCGTACAATATCAACAAGTAATAAAGTGATAAGTAGAGTATCGTTCCCATGAGGATTGATTTCAATTTAACCAATTACGTACCAAAATGACTAATTCAACAACAAGCTAGCCAATTAAAAGCTTTCATGCAATTTAACTAAACTTAACAAAGAATGAAAATTTATAACAATAAACAAATACTAAAAATTTACCAAATTAATAAAGATGTTAGAGATTTCGATTTCACTTAATCAATCCTAATTAACTCTCTTGACTTGTCATGCAATTAAATTAAATTCCAAATTATGATGGTGAAATTTCCCTAATGTAAATTAATAGCCGACATCGGTCTAATAACCCTATTTAGATTAAAATCAACTCACACTTGGTCTAGGTGAATTTAGATTTCTAAATGCATTAAGAACTATGGAAATTCCCGGATTCAATCTAAGTAGCCATAACTTAGTTCTACTACCGAAACCACATGAACAACCTAGATTATTACCGTCTAAATTGAATTCATGGTTTAATATCACATGAGCACATGCATGTTATCTCCACACGGTATCAAACAAGCATCAAAAATCAATTAAGTGGTGATCAATCACCTAAAAGCATTAAGAACATGATATTAAACTCATAATTGAAATATAGGTTGCATGAACAAGTCTTAAGAATTAATTATTCATGATTAAGATCCATCTAATCTCTAACAAAAGAAATTAGAACATAATGAAGTTTAAACTAACAACAAAAATAAAAGTAGACATAATTAAAATTAAAATAAATTCTGAAAATTTTTAAAGCACAACTAGAAATTCATAACAAAAGAAGAAATAAAACTACTACAATTAAAGACAAGAAAAGAAAACTAAAATTGCTAAACTTTAACTAAGTAAAGAAAAACAAGAAAAGACAAAATTGAAGACTTGAAGTCAATGAACAAAATAAAATTCTGTTTCTGGATTGTTTCACCCGTAAGCTTCCAGAAGAAAACAACAATTGCTGCTAGCTTTACACCCAAGTCAAGCTTGGCGGTTGTGTTTTGTATCATAAACTCTGAAACTCAAGTCACGAAGAGAAGAAGCAAACAAAACAACGTCCAGAACTCAAAGAAAAACTGATTTGCGCTTGAATTTTCTGGAGAAAAGAAAGCTGAAGCAAACCCGAAACTAAAACTAAAGAAAAGAAAGTAAAGACCATGGGTTGAAGAGTAAGTAGTCGGCGGCTGTTTAAAATTCTGCAACCCGAAGTTAGACGGAATTCTGTACTGAACTAAAGAAAAGAGAAGAACAAAACAGAACTTGCTGCTACTCCTAGCTAATGACCGAAAGGAAAAATAAAAGAAAAGAAGTCTAGCTGTTGTTCTAACAAAACAGAAAACAGAAAGAAAAAGAAAGAAAATTCTGCTAACTCTAAACTAAAGCTAAGGAAAAAGAGAAAGTATGAAGTAGTAGAAGACATGAAAGACTCGTTGGCTGCTTCCTCCTTTTATAGAAGAACTTGGCTGCTTCTTGTTTCCAAATTCTGCAAACCCAAATCCTTCTTTGTTTTGCTTTTTGTCTTCAACTTGTCATCGGTTTCCTTTGTTTCCAAATCCCAGCCAACTGTTGTTTCCAAATTTCAGTTATATCCAACTTAGTTTGCAGCTCAGCTTGGTTCTTCTTGTTTCTTTTTCCCGATTTGTAGCTGTTCTCTTCTCCTTTCTCTTTGTGTGCTGCTCGGCTTTTCCTTTTTGTTTTTCAGCAGCTTTGTTTCCCTCTTTTGTAGCAGCTAGGGTTGTCTTCTATTTCCAATTTGCTGCAGCTTAATGCTTAAGGAAGTCTCCTTTTGTTTCTTGTTTTGCAGCTTGTGTGTTTTTGGTCACTGCTCTTCTTCTTGTTGCTTGTTTCTGATTTGTTGTTTGCAAGTTTCCTTTTTCTTGTCTCTCTCTCAGCCGTGTTTCTTTGTTGCAGCCAACAAAAATCTTCTTTGTCTTTTTGTTGAGGTAATTTGGTCAAGCTTTGATAAGCTTTCTTGGCTATAAAGTAACAAAATAATTAGTTAGTACTTTGTTCTCAATTTAGAAGTAAAATTCAAGATTAAGCTCAAAAAGTTCTAGAAATATTAGAAAACTTAGAAATCATACAATCAAAGGATAATTTGGCCAAAATATGTAAAAACAAATTAAAACACAAGCCAATTTCTAACCAAAATTAACAAGAAAACCCTATATAAAATAGAGTTATCAAGCTCCTCAGTAGTGGAAAGTTTACATTTTTGTAGCTTATCACGTATTTCATCCTCCATTTGTAGAATTTATCAGAAAAATGGAAATAGAATCGTGTCTAGAAAACAGATAACTCAGAAACCAAAGATGTTGAAATAAGGTCTAAGGCACTAAGCGAAACAAAGACGCTCAAGTCAATGCCCAGCTTTGATGACTTTTGACTGAAGCCTGCATCACTAACACCCACCCAATTTGTCGCTACTTAGAGATGAGGGACTAGTTGAGAAGAATGTCCGTACTGTAAGTACCAAGGTGCAAAACAAAAATTAGTGCAATTCCCAACATGTGTCGATGATGACTGAATCATTTCATCCTTGAATTCCCACCGGCTGTTCACTGCTCAACCATAGGATGGCTGCTTGAGATGAAGTTGTGGCTTGGTATGTTTCTTTCGGCAGTTGCTTTCTCTGTAATTTGCCTGGATTTTTTAATGTGGATTTGCTGTATTAGAAGGACACTGAAGACCGAGGTCTTAGGTTGATAGCGATGGGAGTAACGTGATCAAGAACAACCCCCATCTAGAGGACAAAGTTCTCCTTGGAAGAGAAAATGAGCACTTTACAGGGAGAGAAGGGGCACTTTCCAGGGAGAGAAAAATGGATTACATAATGGGGCAACTTGGTGCGATTGTCGGTTGCCCTCTTTCTCACGGTTTTTTCTTTTTTCTCCAATTTCCTTTATGTTCTGGATCTTCCCAATTTCTGTTCTCATTTTGGACAAAATTGGTATCAAAGCCTGCGACCTTTGGATCAAGGATTGAAAAATGACAGAATCAACAAGATAAAAAAATTATGAAAAATTAGTTTAGAAAGTAGAAAGCAGAAAGCAGAAAGCAGCTTAATTGAAGATTCAGGAGCCGTTGGAGGTTTGTGCTGAAATCCCAACAATCTTTAGAAGTGAAGATTGAAACTAATGAGAAGAAAACTGAAGAAAAGATGGGTGCAATGGAATCTAAGATGATGGCATTTGTAAAAATGGTTTGGAACAAGGAGCACGAATGAGCTATTGAAGATTCATCTCAGATGTTGGATAAAATGCCCCTGTTACCTACTCTAGTTTTGAAGACAATGACTGAACTAGATCAAGACTTATGAGTGGATAAGCAAGCCATAAATCAGCGGTTGCCTCATTCTAAGATTGAATTGCCTATGTTTGAAGGTTCAACTCCCCATGAATGGATCAAAAAATGCAGTAAATATTTTCTGATCTACCAAATTTTTGAAGATCATAAGATAAATGTAATGGAAATGTACTTTGAAGGTAAAACTGAAGTGTGGTATCATAGTACTAAATTTGCCAATGGAAAAATGAACTGGGAGGAATTTACAGTGGATGCACTTACAAGGTTTGGGGATCTAGGATAGAGAGATGAGGTGGTGGAGTCTAGTAAGTTAATACAAGAAGGGTCAGTAAGGAGCCACCAAGAGAAGTTTGAGGAATAGAGATCCTTAATGTTAAGCAAGGATCCACACTTGACTGAATCATATTTTATTTCAAGCTTTATTAGTGGACTAAGGGAAGAGATTAAGCCTTTCAAACCATCTTCACTCATGGAGGCTTTCAAAATAGCCTTGGTTCAGGATTAATCACTAGAGGTTATAAATAAGTAGTCTAAGATGTCTAAAACATAGGCCGAAGGATCAAAGGGAAACACTAGATTTAACTCCACTGGCAAAACCACAGCTGAAAAGGGAAAGTGAAAGCAGCTGGAGAATTTCGGAAGATCACTCCACAAGAAATATAGTATATGAGGAATAATCACCTTTGTTTTATTTGTGGGGAGAAGTATTCACCGGGACATCAATGCAAGTTAGGGAATCTAAATTTAATGGTGGTTAAGGAGAAGAAGCATCTTGAGGATGCAGTTGGTGAGCAGGAGGAAGCAACTGGGAATCTTGGCCACTCTTTAGAGGTATCTCTATATGCCTTTTTAAAACAGAAGACTACAACATTACAAGGATTAATGAAAGAACAGATCAAATCTATCCTAGTTGATACTGGAAGTTCCCATTCGTTCATTAGTCCTACATTAGTGGAAAACATGCAACTAGAAGTTAAGAAAACTAAGCCACTGATAGCAACTATCGCTTATAGTAGTTCTATAGTCAGTCATGGCATATGCAAAAAGGTGAAATGGCAGATTTAGTCTTATGATTTTCAGTTTAATATAAGAGTCCTAAACATAAGAAATTGGGATGTTATACTAGGGTAAACTGGATGTACTAGTACAACCCAATTTCTTTTGATTTCAGGCTGCTAAAGATAGGACTCTCTACTGATTAAGAAACTATAACCATGGAAGGTGTTGTGGAGTTTCCAAGAGTTAAGCTGATGAGTGGGAAATCTGTCAATAAGTACAAAAAGGAGGAAACTATTGTGAATGCCATATGTGAGGTAAACTCTGACTCGTCTGACAATGGTACATTACTTGGTGAATTTTCAGAATTGTTGGCACAATTTTTAGAAGTTTTTGAGGCTCCTAAATGCTTACCCCCTGAAAGGCACTTGGATCGTGCCATTCCCCTCAAACCAGATACCAAACCAGTTAAAATTAGACCATATAGATATCAAGACTATTAGAAAAATGAAATTGAAAACCAAGCCATGGAAATGCTATCAAATGTAGGGGTGGTCATAGTTTGGTTAAACTGAATCAACCGACCGAAAAAACATAATCGAAAAACGGAATAAACCAAACCGAAAATGAATTAGGTTTATTCGGTTCGGTTTTAACCGAACCAAATTGTTTATTTGGTTTTCGGTTCGGTTTATGGTTTGGGGTTCTAAAAACCAAACCGAAACGAATAAGGAAACCGAATCAAATAAGAAAATCGAATTGAATAAAAAACCGAATAAACCGAATTTTATAATTTATAAATATATTATATATATATGTATAAACATAAATATATGTTATTTTATAGTTATGGTTTGTAGTTTATAAAACCATTGTAGACTTTGTAGTTATGTATATATATTTTTGTATAATTAATTTATTGTTATTATATCATGTATAGATATTAATGATAATGGACAATATATAGTAATATTAATATAGTATATAACTATATACTATATACTAAACAATTTATAGTTTATACTATAATTTTAATTTACCAATTTATTTAAAAGTTAAACAAATATGAAATATCAAATTACAAATAAAGAAAAATAAAATAATGTATAAGTTGACAAAGTTGTTAAATGTTAAGAAAACCGAATCGAATAAACAAACCAAATCGAATAAGGAACTGAATCGAATAAGAAAACCGAATCGAATAAGAAACCGAATAAACCGAATAAGAAACCGAATTTCTTATTCGGTTCAAGCCAAACCAAATCAAAAACCAAATAAAAAATTCGGTTCGGTTTATTCGGTTTTAGGTTCAGGGGTTCCAAAATGTCAAACCGAATAAACTGAACCGAATAAACCGAATAAACTAAAAACTAAACCATTGACTAGTCCATTTGCTTCCTCAGGTCTTTTAGTTAGAAAAAATGATGGTGACCTGGTGTTTTTTGTGTTTACTATCAACACTTAAATGCCATTACCATCAAGGATAAGTACCCCATACCCCATATAGAAAAGTTATTAGAAGATTTTTTTAGTTCAGAAGTCTATACCAAGATCGATTTGAGATCAGGTTATCACCAAGTGAGAGTAAAATACCAAGATGTCTATAAAACAACTTTTCAAACACATAATGGCCACTATGAGTTCCTTGTTATGTCTTTTGGGCTAACAAATGCACCATCAACATTTCAAGCTCTAATGAATCATATATTTGAGCCTTTTCTTATAAAGTTTGTCCTAGGATTTTTTTTTTATGATATCCTAATTTACAGTCCAGACTTGTAGACTCATCTAGATCATTTTAAAACTGTGCTACCCCCTTTGACAAATCACCAGCTATTTGCTAAACAATCTAAATATACCATTGTCAAAAGAAGAGTGGAGTACCTAGGCCACATTATTTTTGATAGAGGAGTGGAAATGGATAAAGCTAAGGTTCAAGATATGCTCAACTGGCTAGTTCCTAAGGATGTTAAAGCATTAAGAGGGTTCTTGGGACTTACTAGATATTATAGGAGATTTGTTAAAGGCTATGATCAAGTGGCTAAGCCTTTGATGAAACTGCTCAAGAAGGAAGGTTTTCACTAGAGTATTGAGGCTAAAAGAGCTTTTGAGGAGCTGAAGAGGAGAATGACAAATTGTCTAGTCTTAAGACTTTTAGATTTCTCTAAGAATTTTATTGGAGAGACAGATGCAAGTGGTGTTGGCATTAGGGCAGTACTTATACAGGAAGGCCAAGCAATTGTTTATTTAAGCAAGGCTTTCAGCCCCAAGAACCTGAGATTGTGGTGTATGAAAAGGATCTATTGGCAGTTGTAATGGTTGTAGCTAAGTGGAAACACTTCTTGATGGACTACCATTTTATTATAAAGACAAATCATTAAAGCCTAAAGATTTTGTTAGATAAAAAACTGTCAACCACCTTGTAGCACAAGTTTTGCTAAGATGTTAGGAATGGAATATGAAATTCAATGCCACAAAGGCATTGAAAACATTGTGTTAGATACACTATCTAAGAAAGGATGGCAGGAAAGTGCTGAATGAGAGAAAGGGCATTTGGCATCTATATTAGTAGCTCAACCACAGTGGCTGTAGGAAGTGATTTCTAGCTATGAAGAAGATCAGGTTTGTAAGAATTTGATTGCCTATCTAGCCTCTCAACTTGATAGCATTCAAGACTACAAGTACATTGGGGGAATTGATATAAGGAGAAGATTTATGTGGGGAGTAGTAACAACATCAAAGATCAAATCTTGATGAACTTACACGCCTCAGCTATAGGAGGACACTCAGGACAAGCTGGGAGTGTGCAAAGGATCAGTGTTGTTTTTAATTGGCCTCAGATGAGACAAGACATAGTGAAATTTATGCAATAGTGTGATGTTTGTCAAAGGAACAAGCATGAGAACTTGCCCTATACTAGATTGCTACAACCTCTTCCTGTACCTAATAAAGTGTGGACTCATATCAATGTAGACTTTATGAAAGGATTGCCTGTTTCAGTAAGTTGCAATACTATTTTAGTTTTAGTGGATAGATTAATAAAAATGTGGCATTTTATAGCACTTAGTCATCCTTTTTCTGCCAAAGAGTTGGCTCAACAGTTATTGGGCCAGATTTTCAATCTACAAGGAATTCTTGCCACCATTACTTTAGATACGAACATGCAGTTTAGAAGTGTATTTTGGAGGGACCCCTTTAAATTGTTAGGGATAACATTGCAATATAGCATGGCCTATCATCTACAAATAAATGGCCAAAGTTAGAGGCTTATACAGTGCCTAGAAATTTACTTGAGATGTATGTGTTCAGATAGATCTACTACATTGAAAAAACAGTTGGCTTTGGTTAAATGGTGGTATAACACTAACTACCACACAAATCTGAAAATGACCCCTTTTCAAGCATGCTATGGTATAAGCTAACTCCACTACCTTTAGGCACTTTATGTGACTATATTATGCCTTCATCTAGTCAAATGGTAAAGGACAGATAAGCCATGATCTAGTTACTAAGGGAACATTTGCAACAGGCTCAAAACCACATAAAGGTCAATGCAGATAAATATAGGACTGAAAGGGAGTTTAATGTTGGAGATTTAGTTTATGTGAAACTGCAACTGTATATGCAAAGTTCAGTGGAGTTAAGGAAGAAATTGAAACTGGTTTCTAATTTTTTTTGGGCCATTTCTAGTGGTTGAAAGGTTGGGGACTGTGGCCTATAGGTTGCAATTGCCAACAGGATCAAGAATTCATCGTATATTCATGTTTCAAAGTTGAAGAAGCGAGTTAGACTAGATCAACCAGTAATGCCAACACTTCCAGTAATGAATGAAGTAGATGAGATAGTGGTGCTGCCAAAAGCAATCCTTCAACAGAGAATTGTTTTAAGGGATGGAAAAAAAGTGCATCAAATTTTGGTTAGATGGCTTAAGTTTAAAGCTAAGCAGGCTACTTGAGAAGATTGTGATTTCATAGAGCAACAATTTTCTGAGCTTTTTAGTGCAGTTTAGAAGGAAAAAAACAAGCTTTAGTCTTTAGAACTTGGCTGTTTTGAACAAGGGAGGAGTTTGTAGAAAAACAAAAGAAAAGAAAAGCCCAAAAAGAAATGTTTAAGTAAGACAACATCGTGGAAGGTCAGCAGCAGTTAAAAATAAGTTAGGATTGAACGGGTAGGATGGAGAGTTGATTTAGGTGATCAATGGCTGTAATTAAAATAGTAAAAATAGGAATGTATAAAAGGGGTTGTGGAGCATCAGAATGGGATAGCTTGGTGTGATTGTCTACTGCCCTCTTTCTCACATTTCTTCTTCCTTCTCCAATTTCCTTTTTGTTCTGAATCTTAATCTCAATCCCAGCCCAATTTTCCTAATTTCTGTTCTCATTCTTGACATATGTATATGATATTACTAGGCCTTGGTTGATCTTGAATGTGTCAAACTTTAGATTCCCAAATCTTTATTTATTTACAATAGGGCTCTTATGTCATAGTAATTGTACTATGATGCCCTAATAGATTTTATTTTGCTCATATAAAATTTTATTTCAATCCCATATTTATTTTGAATAATAAAATGCACTATTAATTAATATTATTTAATGTGTTTTAATACATATTTTATCATGTGAATTATCTATTTGAATACCTTTAGGGTAGACACATGATACATATACTACCAACAAAATGTGCTCTCTTAGTCTCTATGTGCACTAAGGTGCGATTGTGGTGTGACTGAGGACGCTTCTTGTCTTTGTCTCAGAGGAGAATCTCTTTCTTAGGAGTGAAGTTTCCTCTTCATTCGTGTAAAGGAGTACACGTGCCTTTGTTGAGGCCATTAGTTCCTTTTACGTGTCCTTAGTACATAATTAATAGTTACTATTGACATTAAACCATAGTTAGTCTCTAGTTTTAGGTTCTATGTGTCCAAATTATCTACGCTCTTTGGGTTAGACATCATTAGTTCGCTCTTCTTCTTCGTTTTGGATTCATTGCATTTTCCTTACTTCCTTACTTTAGTTGTTGTCCTTTTTCGGCTAAGGTTCTTCTCTTCATCTCTTCCTTTCTTGTTCTTGTTGTTATTTTCCCTTTTAGGCAGCAAGTTGTCTTCTGGCCGTGGTCTACTGAGGATAGATAGTGGGAACCTCCTAGATCCGATGTTGGCGATCTCTAAGTTGCTGCAACGGTTGGAGCTTACCAGTAAAGAAGACAAGGGAGTAGTGATTCAGGGCGCGGATGTTCACACCAACATGGAGGAGTGTTCAAGGAGTCTTCTTGATTGTGTTTTTGGTGATAGAAGTGCAAATTTCACAGGCCTTAAGAGTGTTTTGGCCAAAATTTGGCCAACTAAAGCCCCATTCAAGGTATGGAAGCTCCGACCAAACAAATTTCAGTTTGTCTTCAATAATAAAGAGGACAAAGTAAGGGTGCTGCAAGGTAAAGGAAGGATGTTTAATCAGCAATATGTTGTTCTCAGAGAGTGGTCGTCCTCTGTACAGAGTATGGAGCAAGATTTCAGCAAAATGGAGTTGTAAATTCAAGTGTGGCACTTGCCCAATCAGTAGCTCACAAGGGAGATGGGGTTCAGGCTTCAGCAAGTTTTTCCTAACATTCTTGATGTTCTCATTCCCAAAAGTGGAAGTGCAACAGGAAGGTGCATAAAAATACTTGCTATGGTTGATTTGTACAAGCCTTTGTTGAGAGGCACACAACTAAAACTAGGTTCTCAAGAGTGCTAGATCTCCTTTCAGTATGAAAATTTAGCTAGCTTTTGTTATTATTGTGGTATGGTTGGGCATTTGGAAAGGATGTGTTCTGTTAGAATGGTAGCTATTGAATGTGGTGAATTTAAAGAGGGACAATTTGGAGAGTGATTGAAGGCTGAATGCCGTAAGACTACTGCAAGGGGGAGGGGAATCAAGCTTGGTCCATCGGGGGAGCTAGGGAAAACCTTAAGTGCTAGTGAAGCTCCAAGTCTTGAGTTGCACGCGCAACATTTTCTGGCTGTGTCTAGGGTTAATCTAGTCTTTCAATTTGTGGCTGAAGTGGCTACGGTGCATGAAAGGACACAAGGGGCATCCAGTGATCAAGTTCTACCACTTGGGAGCATAGATTTGGAATTCAGAATTGTAGCACTTCCATTAGCTGAATCTGAACTTGTGCCTGTTAGGAATTCAAAACTTTTGAATTCAGTACTTTAGCAGGAGCAGGAGTCCGGAATGGTATTTGCAGCAAGGATGGAAACTGAAGCTAGGGTGCCGACTGCAAAAATGGATTCAAAGGTCTAATTTTCAGCACTGCATAAGCTAGCTCCGATTTTCAGCAATTCTGAAATTCAGTCTTCAGATTTTCATAGGTAGCCGGTGAAGAAGGGGCTATGCTTGCATGTCGCGGACAATAACCCAAGTAAATTGGTCAAGAAAGCAAAGGAAGGTGTTCAGCTTAGAAGATGGTTAAGGATTGGGAATAGAGTTGGGAGGATATTTGAAGTTACAGAAATAGTTTCGGCTGGTGGCAAGAGACCTTTCCAGCTCCAAGATGAAAATTCTTATTCAGAGCAAGAGCCATGTGTCAAAAAACCTAATATAGCCGATGTGTCAAAGGTGAAGGAGGCCAGCCTAAAGTGGTCACAACATAAACGATGAAAGTTTGTATGTGGAATTATAGAAGTTTGGGAAGACCTTCTACAGTTTCCCAATTGTGAAAGGTCATTCAATTTCACCTCCCTGATTTGTTATTTTTATCTGAAACTAAGCAGAATAGGAAGTTTGTGGCCACTATGTGTAGAAGATTAAAATGTAGTGAAAGATGGCGTGTTGTAGAGCCAGCTGGTGCCAAAGGGGGCTTGTTTGTATGTTGGAATGATAATATTGGTATTCACGATATTATATCTACTAGTTTTTGTTTTCAATTGTAATGTAAGCTAAAAAGGGAGAATAGGTTTTTTTGGATTGTTTTCTTGTATGCTCATACAGATAAAAAGTCAAGTTACGAACAATGGGCATACCTTGAGCAACAAAGACATCGATAGGGTGACATGTGGTTTTTGTGATGAGATTTTAATGATATACTGAGACCTGTAGAGAAGAAAAGAGAGAGGACATGGACAGAGATTAGTTGCCAACCTTTCAAATAATTTGTTTCGAACATGGGGATGGGGGAAATACGCTTTGTGGGAAGGAGCTTGACAGTTTTGTGGAAGAACGGCTTGACAGATTTTTTTGCTCCCCTAATTGGTTACTCAGCTATCTGAGGGTAAAAATTTATCATATGTAGATGCAATCTTCAGATCACTCACTTATCATGATGGACATTCAGCTTGTAGAGCAAAGAGCAAGGTGGAGATTCATGTTTGATAAGCAATGGGTCACGAAAGAGGCGGTGGATAAACTAGTAGAAGCTACCTATGTGAGGGAGCAACGAGTTACCCCAATGTGTCAACTATGTGCCAAAATTGAACATACTCGAGTAAGGCTGTTAAAATGGAGCTAGGAAAATATGCATAATTTTGTCCGGCGAATTGTGGGCATCAAAGTACAAATGGATCACTTATCTTGTTATTGGGGTAATAGAAATTGGTGAGAATAGGGCATACTGAGAAAAGAGCTCCATCGAGCCTATATAGATGAGGAGATTTATTGGTGCCAAAAATCAAGAATCCAATAGCTATAGGAAGGGGACAAAAACACCAAGTTCTTCCATGCCTCCATAATCGACAAGAAGAGGCAAAGCACTATTGAAAGATTGGTGAAGAACGATGACAGTCCATGTGTAAACATCCATGAGGTGAAAAAGGAGATCCTAGGGTTCTATGACAAGCTTTTTGTGACCTCCAGTCCGAGGCTCTGACATGAAGATCTGGATAGTATCCCATTGTTAATCACAGCGGCTATGAACTATAGGCTGATGTGTCCTGTAGAGGAATATGAAATCAAAAGTGCTCTTTTCAAAATGCATCCCAATAAGGCCTTTAGGCCTGATAGTATGACTCCTCTTTTCTTCCAGTTTTATTGGAATGTGATTCATGTGGATTTGTGTAATGCAGTGAAATTCTTTTTTGAACAAACCAGAAAGCTTAAACAGGTGAACCACACACTAATCATATTGGTCCCAAAAATTGCAAATCTTGTATCTGTTGGCCATTACAAACCTATTAGCTTATGTAATATAGTGTATAAGGTCATCTCTAAAATCTTGACAGAAAGGATGGTAGTTTGCCTTCATAAGTGCATTAGTCCCTTCCAGGCAGCATATCTTCCAGAGAGGCAAATTTTAGATAATGTGGTTGTTGTACATGAGTGTATTCATACCCTAAATGCTAGGAATAAAGGAAAATAGGGGTGGATGGCTATTAAACTTGATATGGCCAAGGCATACGACAGAGTCGAGTGGAGTTTTTTGTGTGAGGCTCTTAGGATGATGGGGTTTTCTCATACCTTTAGAGGTTGGATTTGACAATGCATTAGTTCCTCAACCTTTTCGGTTAATGTACATGGGGAAAAATGTTGGTATATTCAATCTACACGAGGAATTAGATAAGGAGATCCGTTGTCTCCTTACCTTTTCTTAGTCGTGTCTCAGGCATTTTCAAATATACTCAAGCAAGCAAGTTTGAGAGGGGAATATAGGGGTATGAGGGTCAACAAAGAGAGTCCACAAGTTACACATTTATTGTTTGCGGATGATTCATTACTCTTTTCTGAAGCAGATTTGGGACAAGCATGCAAGGTTAAGACCCTATTGGCTAGCTATAGCCGTTACTCTGGACAGGTGATCAACTGGGAAAAATCTTCAATTTTCTTTAGGAAGAATATACCAACGAGAAAGAGGGAAGATATTTGTGGGATTCTAGATGGCATCAAGGAGAAGTCAAATGCAAGGTATCTTGGACTTCCTATGATCATAGGCAGATCGAAGAAAGAGGTGTTCAATTATGTGGCAGAGAGAGTCCAACGGTGAATTCAAGGATGGGAAAATCTGTTTCCTAGTCATGTTGGTAAAGAGGTGCTTCTCAAGGCGGTAATAGATGCCCTTCCTACTTATGTGATGGCATGTTTCAAAATTTCAAAAGGCGTTTGCCAGGATATTGTCAAACAAACTACAAGATTCTGGTGAGGAGTTTAAGAAGATGGCCAGTCTAGGATCCATTGAAAGGCTTGGTAGGATCTCACTTGGCCTAAGGAGGAGAGTGGATTGGGGTTCAAGAATATACAACTTTTTAATGATGCCCTCATAGCAAAACAACTTTGGCGACTTAGTACACAGCCATGAAGGCCAAGTATTTCCTAAGGGTGGTCTCTTGCAAGTTCTAATTAAACAAAATGTTTCATGGTTATGAAAGTGTATGATGTGAGCTAGATATATTCTCAAGCAAGGGGTCATTTTCTAGATAGGGGATGGAAAATCAATTAGAATATGAGAGAGTCCTTGGATTCCTGGAAGACCACATTACAGACCTATAGCTTTTGAGATCCAGAGAGATAGGGCAACATAGGTGAGTGAGCTTCTGAACCCCAAGGTGATTGCTGGAATGAAGAGTTAGTGCTGCAAATTTTCAGTCCGATAAATACTGAGGCTATAATCTATATTCCTTGTTCTCAAGACGGCCAAGGAAAAGTTGTGTGGCACTTGACCAACCATGGTAACTACAAGGTAAAGTTGGCCATCTAAATGTTTTTAAGGAACAACAGGTGGTGCATTATCAGGTAGAGAGCCGCTCAACCAGAGGAGTAATGAAACCGGTTTGGAAGCATTGTTAAAAGCTAGGCATCAAGCGGAAGCTCAAACATTTCATACGGAAATGTTGGCATGGTATTCTTTCAACAAATGACCAGTTATTGAGAAGAAGCATTTAGGAAGATCCGATTTGCAATATGTGTGGAGAAATGCAAGAGAATCTAGAGCATGTCTTACTGCATTGTCCTAGGGTGAAACTGGTGTGGCAAATTGCTAGGGCAAGGTGGCTACTTTTGGGGGATTTAAGCTTTAAACAATGGTGGCTTCAAATATGTAGTGGGAAAAATGATGATCAGTGACAAGACAGAGTTGGATTGACAGTATATATTTTATAGATACTCTGGAAGATTAGGAATCTTTGGATCTTTCAAAAGGAATGGAAAGAAGAAAATGAAGTGGTGGATCTTGCGTTAGTAGAATGGCTTGAATTCCAGGATGTCAATAAGGTGAGGAGGGACCATGATGAAGGCGAGTGACTAGGACCTATTAATCGAGGTCAGTGGTAATTAACTCGCTAGGTTTAGGCAATGCCTTTATTGGAAGAATGGATATTCTTTCCTTTAAAGTTCATTGCATTTTTTTTATTGGATGAGGTTGTTAATATTGTATTCTTTTGCATCTCATCGGTTGGCTAATATGTCATAGATCCTTCAATGTATAGAATTCCCATTTTTTGGGAATTCCATACTTTTACACTTAGTCTCATTATGTAAGTTAAGGTCTTTATAGCGAGTCCTCTATTATGTATGTGTTAATTTTGGAAGTAAATATTATGATCGTTCTTTGGAAAAGAAAAATTATCTATTTGAATGGTCAAATTATGAAATTGAATATAGTTCTAGTTATTATAATCTTCTCTTTTGTTGAGGACTCTGTTTGAAGATATTTGTGCTGTTGAATTTCCCCTTTAATTAAGTTAGCATGTTTGCAGGTCACTTTTCCCTCATATTTGAATGATGAAATGGATTGGATATTGATCACTTATCTTCCTAATATGAATTAAAACATGTTGATTCTATTTTTAGATTATGATTATTATAGTCGCAAAATTTGGTTAAAAACTAATGGCTTTAATTCTTAGGGTAAATTGCATCTACTATTTCGTGGTTTGTAAAAACTACCAATCAAACCCTGAAATTTAGAAAATTAACAATACCCCCTTAAATTTGATAAATTTATAATATTTTACCCCTTATCTTTAGTTGATTAAAGGGGCTAAATGTTATGAATTTATCAAATTTAAGGGGGTATTGGTAATTTTTCAAATTTCGGGATTTGATTGTTAGTTTTTACAAACCACAAGGGTAGTAGATGTAATTTACCTTAATTTTTATTTCTTTCCTTGGTGGATGATTTTATGTTTGAATGACTTTGTTCATGTATAGCAAAAATAAAGTCAGCTATAATATGTATTCACATGCATGTTGAAAAATTTTGCTAAAACCTAGTTATTGTAGTTCTGATCTCTTTTTGCATTCAAATCTCTACGACTATGTTTAGACTGTGTCTCACATACAAAAAATTAATTTTTCTCACAAAACAAATAAAATATTTAAACACATTTTTATTTCAAAATTTTCCTCCCAAATTCTCCTCACATAAGTTAAAATTTTTTTCTCTTCAATACAAATTTTTCTACCTTCCAATATTATTTCTTACAAAAAAAATCCCACCAAATTTTTTATACATTCTAGTACAAAATTTCTCAAATAAACCACAATCCGAACATAGCCTATGTTTGGACTAATTTGTTTCATGACTTTAGTTTGGTATACATGAACTTATTTCGATGTTTTTTGGACTAACGTAGGGAAACTTATTCTTTTATGCGTTAACGTGTAAAATATTACGTTGTCCTAGAATAGCAGTAAGGAAAAAAAAATCTGCTATGCCTTAATCATCTTCTCCATTGAAAATACATGGCATATACCCTGTTATTTTTAATATATATACACATAACTAATTCAAAACAAATTTTGAATAGTTATCCAACTAAGATATAAATTCATATTTGTTTATACATCAACCAACACTTGAGACGCATCGTCAAGATATGAACTGTTGTCCTTTATAATCTTCAATAGTTTAAGTTTTGAAGTTAACATGATATAATTATTATATCATTGTGTACTTCATACTTAAAATAAGCATTATTAATTGTTAAGATATCATCTTAGTTTGTATTGAGAAATATATTATCAAAATAGCTAACATTACTTTGGTCAACAACTATTTCTAGAATTCATGCCATATAATATTTTCAAGATATTAGGGCCATCAATTAATATATTAAAAATAATGAAACATAGATATATATGTATATCTACTCATATTCTACAACTTAAAAATAAAATTAGAAAAAGTATATTTATGCAATAAACAAAACCAAAGTATGAATGATATAGATAGTAAATTTTGATTTTGTTCGCATTATTTTATTCAAATCCATAATCCTTAAATATTGATTCAAGAATTATCTCATAATTCCTTGTGTGATAGGTTCCTAGTTTAGTAATTTTAATCTTGAGTTAGATCAACAAATCAAAATAATTTCAATAGGCAAGTAACAATTACCAATTAGAACTTTATTTGTAATTCTTGGACACTCCTTCTGTCCCCCCAAAAAAAAAGGTCCATTTTGCTTTAGGTTTAATATACTTAATGCACTACTAAATGTATAATTTTACATTTTATCATTATTTTTCAAGTGTGGATATATATAATTTTTATTAGTAAGAATATTTTAGATATTTAGTTTAAAGTTGACTGTTTTTCTTGGGACAAGGAAAATTTAAAAGTAGAATTCTTTTTTTTTTTTTTGGTGACGAAGAAAATAGTTAAGTTATCAACTCTTAATGATCATATCATATGTGTCTTCTAACGCTTGCCCCAAAAACACATAACCCGAGTTAGCTTAACAAATTATGATTTTTTATTAAAACAAATATGTTATTGAAAGATTTTATATCATATTGAAAACAAATTCTTGATAGAATGACTTTGAGTTAGCCCAATAAGTCATTGTAACAAGAATAGGTAACAATTACCATTTATTTAGGGATCTCATCTCATACTTAAAAAAACATTTTAGGTAAAATGACCTTGAATTAACCTAACAAGTCACTGGGTCAAGAATTTTTTGAAATGTAATAATAGAAGGAAATTAAAATTGATTTATATTTTATCAAGGTTTTTTTATAAAATAAATATCATTATCTCATCAACTATATGCAATATACAAATCATTAAATGTTTGACTAAATGTGGCACACTATATGCAATTAGGTAATCATATTAAATGAACAAACTTCATCAAATTTTGAATAAAATGTTGCATATAAACATGTAACCATATAAATCTCATTAAATGATCACACAAGAATATTTAATATGTAATCATAGATCTATATGCATAATCATTTCTAATCGATTAGAGAAAAACATTCTTGAATTATTTTGAGAAGCATTAGGGTTTTTCAAGATTCAATTAAATCAAAATATATTAAATAACTAAAGGTTAGGATTTGAGATCTCTAAAATCCAAACCAAAACCCTTAAGGTTAGACTCTTAGGGTTTCGAAAACCCTTTAGGCTCCATTTGTTTCTATGGAATTGAGGCCTTAGAATTGGAATTGGAGGCCCCAATTCCAATTCAAGTGTTTGTTTTCACACAATAGAAAGGAATTAGAGATATATTTCAATTCCAACCTCCCTACTTTCCGCCACAAGCTGTCTCTGCTCCAACTTCGTCCACTAGTCGCCATTGCCGTCGCTGTCACCGTTGCCATCACTACTAACCTTATCAATATCTCACTAGAATAAATGGCTTTAACTTGTTTGGGTTTTCTTTAATTTTAGGTGATCGGAAACAAATGGGATCGATCTTCTTCAGGCCGATTACACTAAAAGGTCAGAACTTTTTTTGTTCATTTATGCATAGTTTATTTTTTCTTGGCAAATGAACCTTGGCTTTTTAAACTTTTTGATTGTGTTAGGGTTTGATGGACCCAATATGATTCTTCATATTTTAGCTAATTTCAGCTAATGACGTACATTAAGATATGTTGATAGTTCAAGTTCTCTGTATTTTTTTTTTTTTTCATTTTTGAAGTATACTTCAAGTTCTTGTTGTTTTTGAAATCTGTTGGCATGATTGGGATGAAAGATTTTTTGAGATGATTATTCATTCAAGTGATAGTTTCAGCCTCTCTGTTGGCATAATTATTCATGCACTTGGTAAGACCATTCAAGACCATTGCTTCTGTGTGGCATGATTTATTCTGGTTATGCTTATAAGATGAATTGAATTCAAGTCTAAAATTTCCATTTGTTAACTTAGAGTTATGGCCATCACAAAATCATAGTCTTAAAATAAATAAATGCTTTTTCAGTATATGTTCTTTGACTTCGTATTTTATGGCGATTTTGATCTGGATGCAGGCAAGTTTTAATACTGTATTGTGAAACCAATTGCCATTGTATATTCTATCAGAGCATCTTAAATTCATTGGTCCTTTCTTGTACTTTTCATCATTGTATAATATCTATTAATTACTTGTTTTGATGAATGCTGTCCTATTTGCAAGTAGCTCTTGAGAAGTTGCTAAACAAAGATGCTGGAAAATATGCTACGAGAGATACACTTTACCTGGTATTTCCTAACATACCTTTTCATACATATTGCAGAATTTACCTTTCTTTCTTTATCTTTTAGATGTTCTAGGAGTTGAGCTTGCAGATTCCTGGGACTCCATAGTTTCATCCTGAGGAACTGGCAGGTTTGTCGAAGCCCACAAAATTAATTACTGGTCTTTAAGTAATTACAAATTAAATTCTTGCGTAAGAGTGCACTGTGTCGAGTCCCAAGGGAACCTAAGTATAGTTCCAAGCCTTGAACAATAAATTATAGATAAATAAACAAGGGGATTTTTTGAATATTAACTAAATTACGGAAATTCTGGAAAATAATAAAAATAAATATTTAGAACAAGAAAAATAGAAAATAACTAGAGTTACCAATTATACGAGTTTCTAATCCAAGGGTTGATTTCATTCAATTGCATCACTGATCATAGATCACTAAAAATAATCTTGCAAATTCAAATATTTAACTTGAAACCTATTAGGATAGCCATAATAAATTTCTGTTTTCCTAATATAATTGACCGAGCCCAGCACCCTAAATCAAAACTTACCATTAATTGACTGGGCACGATAGCGTTCCATATCAATTAAATGATAGCATTAAGATCTATGAAAACAGTTAAACCAAAATTAAAATACCGAAATAGCTACAGTAAATTAATCTTGTCCTATTAATTCCTCCAAGCTACGCATGCATATTTACAAACATAAACAATTTTAACTTAGCTGCTACTTGGTCCATTTATTCATGACAATTACGGATCACTGAACTCATGGATAGCAATAGAATAAATAATGAACAATTAAATTGTCAGATTAATTAATCATCAATTATTCATAAAATTAAATCAAGAATTAACAATTATTTGAATAAAAGAAAGAAAATAAAATTAAGAACAAAACCTCACAGTGATTGCAATTGAAATCAATCTTTCCCTTGAATTAGAAAAGAAAATTTAGCCACTCATGGTGGCATACATGGTTGCTGGAATTGTTTAAGAATTTTGGTAAACTGAAACTAAGCTAAAAGAAAGACAAAAAGAAAAGAAGAAGAATGGGAATTGGAGAGCAAGAGCACGGCTGTTGCTTCAGGAAAAGAAAAGAATTGTAGGATGTGCTGTGAAGATGAAGGCTACACTTGCTTTTATAGATGGCCGAGTATCCTTTTCTTGAATAAACTAAGAAAAAGGAAACATAAAGGAACCTTGTGTTGTAAGAAGGAAAATGTCCTTTTCTTGAAATCAATTTTGTCTTCTTTGGTCGGTTGACTTGAATGGTTAACTTCCAACTTTCCAGATTTCCAAATTCCAATTTTCCCTTGCACTTCTCGGCTATTCCTCCAGTTTTGTCTTCTATTGCAACTTTCCAATTTCCTTTTCCCAATTGAACTTAGACTTGTGCAGCATTTGGTTCTTTCCTTTGTCTTCTTTTGTTTCCTATTTTGTTTGTTTCCTTTTGTTTCTCTTTTGCCCGATGACTTGTTGTAAATCAACTGCACTTGTTTTCCTTTGTTTCCAATTCTTGAATGCATTCTTTAGGCAGCTGCACCTTCTCTTTATTTGCTTCAATTGTTGCCGTTTATCACCTTTTTCTCCAATTCACCATTTTTCATACCTAAAACAAAAAGTATATTAAAACCAAATAATTTTTCATAAAATTCGAATTAATATTAAAGAAATATTAATAAGAAAAATATATAATTTAAGCCCTATCAGGAACTTGCTTACACAGGATTGGGCCTGGGAAAAGGGGATATTTCTAGTTCAGTTAACAACCATAAAATATTATGAACTTCATTCATGAGCTGACATATATATGATTTTTGTCTTATTATAATCATGTCAAAACGGAACGGAAGCATTCTTTTATACAATGAGGCCTTAGATGGTGCTGAAGGTGATACCGCCTGCATGTTTTGGTCATCGGTTTCATTTCTGAAATTTTGTGGGTGTGGCCAGTTCATTTCTCAGGATGAAAAACGGAAATGGAAATTGAAGTTGTTATTAATCACATGTATGCATAGAGCTGAAATTCTGAAACTATGGACTTGTTCTTGTTGTGGAATAGCATTTAGATTCCTCTATAACTATGATTGAACTTCAATATACTATTGAGACTTTGTTTTGCTTCTCAGGTGGCATATTTGACCATTTAGATTGGTTTTGTTTGCAAATCAAGTTCCCTACATTGAGCATACTTTTCAATTCATACACAAACTTACCAGAATTCCAAGTGTCTTCACCCGAAAGACAGCCTGATGCAGTCAAGTGAATAAATTTTTTCAGTCCTGAAAACTTGAGACCCCTTGCATGTGATCTCAAGAGTATGTGAAGAAATGTCATCTTTGTTCGGAAATTTGTTCTCAAGAGTATGTTGTGGATGAGCTGGACTTTCACTGGTTTTACTATTAATGTCCTTGGCATTTATCTATTAATTTATTTTGGGATGAAGAGAATATATAAATTTTTCTAATAACCTGAGCCGCATTGTTTGTTTGTTTGTTTGTTTTTCAATATTTTTTGAGGATGCAAAGTAATTATGTAACATCCAGCCTAGAGATTGTGATACCTTAATCCCTCTTATGCACCTGCATTTTCTACATTTTCTTAATACCTCCAATTTTGATGTTTTACCAAACAAAAGAATTGAATTGGAATTGTAATTATGTAGAATTGAATTCAATTTTACATAATTTCAATTCTAATTCCAAGGCACCAAACGGGCCTTACTTTCAATTTTAATTTAATTGTGAAATATTATTTTGGAAATCAATTTAGAACATCTTCCATAATTTTAATCAAATTAAATTATCAAATATATCTAAATATAAAAACTTTGTAAATTTTATGTTAAGTTTAAAATTTTAAACTCTCTAAAATAAAAATTGTCAATCTAATTGAAATTAACAAAACCAATTTTGGATTTTTAATCTAAAATATAGTTTCCATAATTTAATCATAGCAAATATGAAATATAATTTTAAATTGAATTTATTCCTCAATATTAAATAGTATTTAAAATTTAGTAAGGCTCCAAAAATAGTAACTAGTAAATTTCAATGAAACTAAAATTTAGTAATTTGCTCCAAATTTATAACCTTCAAAATCATAAGAAAATTATAATTTTAAAATTTTAAAAAAAATCCAATTAATTTTATAGATGATTGAGAAAATAAAGGAAACTCAACTATTAATTTTGAAACACTTTCAAATAAAGAAAATATAATTTTTTCTTTTGAAATATTTTTCCAAATCACGTCAAACTATGAACAAGATAAATAGTTTAATTGGATTAGGTATTATTTTATATTTTAATCTAATTAAAATATAAAAGTCAATCCAAAAATTGTTGCAGAGTTATAGATTATCAAAGGTTAAAAGCTTTTATAAATCAAATTTATAAAATAAAGAAAAACAAAAAAAGAAAATCCATTTATTGCTAGAACTCTAACAATCATAATGCTAGACCTTTTGCGACACTTTACCACTGTCGTCGTTAACAAAAAAGCAAAAAAATAATTGCTGACCTATTGATGACATCATCAGGCTTTATTCTTGCCCAATACCATCAAATGTCTCTTGCAGCATTTATTTATTTATTCATTTTATTTTCTGGTCATGGCTAGAGCGTTTCTAGCCATTCAGTGGCCAGACTCGTTCTAGTCCAGGCTTTTGTGAATTAGAAAGATTCCAGTCGAGTTTGGCTACGACTAGAATTTCTAGTTGTAACATTCAGATTTAGTTGTGGCCAAAAGGCCGTTGACCTTACTGCCCAAACGCCAAATCAGATCCATCTAGCTATCTTTTTTTTTTTCCTTTTTCTTTTCTTTTTTTTTTAAATTTACAGCAATTAATCGACAATAATGGTTTGATCAACCTGTCAACCGGTCAAATCTAGTCAGGTCAAATCTAACCAATCCTAGCTAAAAGGAACTTTTCAAATCTTGATTTAAACTCTCCAGATTTTAACGCCCTAATTTGAACCCTTTTAAATTTAAAACTTGTTAAAATAAATTAACCAAGAACAAACATATATGAAAAACTTATAATCCATGACAATTAAATATAAAAAATTATATTAAAACATGGATAAATAAAAAACCTTAGTTTTAATACCACTATTAGGAAATCAACCATACACAATCAAATAACTACAAGATCAATTATATACCAAGATTTCTTTGTAATTCATGTGTATTATTTGGGATATTAACTCAACAAAATATTCATCAATATCAAGTGAGATTGCAAGTCACATAATTGTCTAGCCTATATGAATATCCAAATAGACAATGTCTTTGGATCTTTGTAGAAATGACCAATCATGAGATTTTAATGGCTAGTTCTCTTGAGTATACATTTGAATATTATAAAATAGGGTTTCTAAACCCTGGATATCTAATATGTATGATATGTAACTAAATCTAAATTATATACAAAACCCAAAGTTAGAACCTATTTATAAATCAGGTTAATGGATTTGGACTGACTGGAAAATAACCCAATATCTAATTTATTGATAAGTTTTCAAGATTATTCTTTCTTTTGATATTATTGAGGAGTTTTTTTCACTTAGTGCAAAATTGTTTTGCTCTATTTGCTGGAAAATATTGGAGTTTCCTAGCTTATAATTACGGGAATGTCTTTTTGCAGGACTTGGGATAGTGGAGGTTGATTCATTGTTTACTAGGATTTGTTTATTCTTTCTATTCTAGCTTGTTCTGCTTAATTTGGTAGAAGATAATAATTTTTTCTCCTTTATTTGGAGGAGGAGGAGTAGGAGGAGGAGGAGGAGGGCGGGTGTCGAGGTGGGAGGGAGGGAGAGGGGCGCTGAATAACTCATTCTCTTTCAATATTTTTGAGGACCTTTGGTGTTCATGAACCTGACTTGTAGCTAAGTAATTACTTTTTATTTTTTGGTTTTGTAGAGTGTTTAACTTGGGTAGTCCTTTGATTTGGAAAAAATCTCCCTTGCGAAGGCGAAACTCCCCCACCTGTAACAGAGGCCCCTTAGTCAGGTAGAATGTGAATCGAGAGATGTGTACTCGAGGCCCCTTAGTTAAGTATATGTAAATCGAGGGATGTGTACTAGTTGGCAAAGGCTGAGGGAGAGAACCAACAGACCAAACCCCAGCATAAACTCCCACGATATTTTAGCAGAAAATTTACCCTACGCGAGATTTGAACCTGCGTTGCCGGAGAATTTCTCCCCAACGTCATCTCAAATTTACCAACTTGCCTATGCCCCTGGGGGCTTTTAACTTGGGTAGTCCTTCGTATCTAATACTTCTAGCCTAGTCCAAATTAAATTGGCTTTCATAATTAGTTTTTTATTTCTTATTTTTCTTACCTGACACTATCGGATAGGGGATATATAATTTGTAGTGGCCGTCATCAGCTTAACTTGGAGTATTTGACTTCTTTGTGGAGCATTTGAGCTTTTTACTTATTCCTAAGCAAAATCACAGTGTTTTGGTGAAATCTACAATGGCACTTTTAAATTTTTGGAGGTACCGAGGCATGGATTCAAGAAAGAAATAGATTGTCTTATCTCCTCATATTATGGTCAAAGCATGTAGTTATTGATGATTTAATTTTTACATAGTAGAGATTTGTGGAGGATTTTCTCTTCCCCCACATGAATATGATTGGTATTCTTGGGTAAATTAAAAATATCAATGAAAGTGACCATCCAAATATAAACATATAAGATTGCTTAGCTTATTTCAATATGTTGAAATATAAAAGCAATTAAGAAATAGAAAGGGATTAAAGAAATCTAAACAAGAGACAATTAATGATACTTTTTTCATATCAAAACACATTTTGGTGTCTTTCAAAATTGAGAAGGTTTGGGTTTTCTTTTCAACATAATTTTTTATTTCTCAAGGATAAGAAAGATGGGGAATTGATTGTACAAAAAGTTAAATTAAACTAGGGGAATACAAATTTTTGCTAAGGAAGCTCTTTTTTTATGCTTAATAAATAAATAAATATTTTGGAACAAAGATGTCAAAAAATCAGTGGCCTAAATTGTTTAAATAGTTCGAAATATTTGGAGTGTTTACATAGTTCGAAATATTTGGAGTGTTTACATAGTTCGAAATTTTTGGAGAGACCAAATTTTCATTACATATAGATAAAAGTGTCATATTTGTTATGTTTTAAAATTAAATTACATTTTTCTTCCCTTATATTTGCCTAAAAAATCTTTTTCATCTCCCACATTTGAAAATGATCTTTTTAGTCCTTTATAATTTCAAAATATCAATTTTTGTCTAATGATCGACTACAGTCCATTTCCCCAATCAATTTGATATTTCCAATAATCAAAAAGCGTCTTAATTGCCTCACTAACTCCAACTTACCTCAACCTCCTCCTTTTATTTTCCATGAATTAACTTCTCCTCTACTTCTACCTTCTAAAGATTTCAATAAATAGCCACAACCTTCACCCACTATTGTTATCTCCATCTCCACCCCCATTGATTAATATTCGTAAAGGATCTTCATAATCTCTACTTCCACATCCTCCTATTATTTGTACTCAGTTATAATGCATTAAAGTTACAAGATTTGTCCAATTGTTTGTGTCTTGACATTATCTTTATCTCCTTCTACTCTCTAAATATTTATTTTTTAATTTACCAAATCCAATGGTACAAACACAACAATGAGAAAATATTTACTGAAATTATCAAAAGAACAAAAAGGGTAAATTACATTTATCACCCCTAAGGTTCGTGTAAATTAACAATCGAACTCCGAAATTTGGTACAATTACAAATACCCCCCTAAACCTGACCTCATCATAAAAGTAATGGAACAATAAAAAAAATTTTAATATTTGGACAAAAATACTCCTCATACTCCAGTTATTAATTTGTATAAAAAAATATTTATAATTGACACTTAACCTAAAAATAAAAGAAAAATTATACATATTCATTTGTATCAAATGCAAAGTACGTAGGAAGAAAATAGAAGTAGAAGGTTGATTTATATAAAAAATTTCGAATTAATTGAAGAGTAAAAAGCAAATCTATCAACGAAGAAAAAAGGTATGGTATGTATGAAAAAAAAACAGAAATATATGTATTTTCATTTTTGTTGGTTTGGTGAATTTGACTCTGAAATGAATTTTAGAAATTTTGATACCATACTTTTTTTCTTTGTTGATAGATTTCTTTTTTATTCTTCAATTAATTTGAATTTTTTTATACAAGTCAACTTTCTACTTCTATTTTCTTCCTACGTATTTTGCTTTTGATACAAATGAATATGTATAATTTTTGCTTTTATTTTTAGCATAATTGTCAGTTATAAGTATTTTTTTTATACAAATTAATAACTGGAGTATGAGGGGTATTTTTGTCCAAATATTAACTTTTTTTACTGTTCCGTTACTATTCATGACGGAGTAAGAGTTCAGAGAGGTATTGGTAGTTTTACCAAATCTCAAAATTCGATTGGTAATTTATATGAACCTCAGGGGTGGTAAATGTAATTTACCCAAAAAAAATACCCACATAGTAATACGCCATTGAAACATAACCAAAGGAAAGAAAATGGGTCACTTACTCTTTTCACCATGCTCTATCTCTTTCTTCTGTCTCTCTTTATTTTTGTCTCCCTCTCTTTTATCTTACACTATCTATACAACAACAACTTATTTTGCCCTCTTCAATATTAACTTTCAATTCTCACTTTGCATCTATTGGTAGAAGAAGCCAAAAAAATTAGTTTTTTGTGAAAGGGAGAATGGGGGGATTTTTGAGATTTAATTTAATTATTACATTGTTAATTCAACTTTGAGTCACTTAGGCTAAGAAAAATTATGATAGGTTTAGATGGATAGAGATGTGACTACGATACTTATAATGGAGATGATAAAAATGGTGATGGTGGTAACTTATAATAGATTGGAAATGCAGATGATGAAGATGGTGATAACAATGGTGAAAATGGTAAAAGTGGAGGTAGAGAAGGAGAAAAGTGGGGTTGATGAAGGTAGTGGCGGTGGTGGTGAAGATGGGGAAGATAAAGATGGAGAATGTGAAGAGGTGGGGGTGATAAAAAAGGTGGTGGCAATGGTGGTGTGGTGAAGGTGGAGGTAGAGAAGGAGAAAAGGTGGGGGTGATGGTGACAATGGTGGAGATGGTGAAGGTAAAGATAGAGAAAGAGGAGGTCAAGGTGATAAAGATGGTGGTGGTAGCGGTGATGATGGTGAAGATGGAGGTAAAGAAGAAGAAAAGATAGGGCGGTAAAGATGGTGGTGGTTAATGGCGAAAATGATTAAGGTAAAGGTGGAGAAGAAGGTAGATATTTTTTTAAGACAATATTGCCCTTAAAAATGCCTTGTAAGCTTTATGAAGATAAAATCACCGAATAAATAGGTTATAGCTGGTTATGAAATAAAAAAATGTTATTTTTTTAAATGCTAAAGATTAAAAAGATCATTTTTAAAAGTAGGGGATAGAAAAGAATATTCACCCATATATAAGGGACCAAAAATGTGATTTATATATTACTATTATATAAAAAGGAAAAGTTTGCCAGTCAATTTCAACATAGTTATAATGATTAATGTGATTTAAATTGTCTTTTCAGTGATCTTATATTTTAAAGAAATTTGATACATCAAAGCAATGCACTACTTATAAATATAAAAATACCATAATTATATTGGTCTAATACTTTAGATCAGTCAAAATTATATTAGAAAAAAAATTCTAATAAGAGTAAACTTACTTTCTAGAATATCTCTATTAAAATACTATCATTCTAATAGAATTACTATAAATTAATAAAAACTATTATATCAAAAAATTCATAAAAACTATTGAATAACTTTATTAATTATGTACATATTAGATGCTTAAAAGTATTTACAATTGTTCGTCTATAAATCTAGGGAATTCATAAAGTTAAACTTTTAATTTATTATTTTCAAATTAGACAAAACTTTAATTCTTTTAGTTCTAGAAAATTAGGATAGTAAAATATCTTATTATATAAGAAAATAGAACAAGCTACTATTATTAATTCTAATGACATAGAACTTAGGAATTAGGAATTTGAATTGCAAATTTAGGATGTAGGCTATTTTAAAATCAAGAATTCTAAGTTATAAACTTAGAATGTAGCTTTTTTTTAATAAATAAATTACCTTTAATTATTGCATGTTATTTAAAATTTCAATAACTTTTCACATTACAAACAATATTCCACAATTTCCATTGATTTTTTTGTCCAAGTTTTAAGTGTGTCAATATTTTCAACATTTTCAACTTTATTTTTAGCCATTTTTAATCCAAATTTTAATCTATTACCACCCATATTTTTTAATCAACATAATCAATTGGATTGACTATGTAATTGTTATAATCGATATAATCAATTGGATCGACTATGCAATTTTCACAAAGAAAAAAGACATCAAAATTTTAATGTGGGACCCACACATCTTTTCAAGAATAAGTCAATATTCCAAAAGATATTATTACAATAACATATTATTATATTTAATAGATATTATTATTTATTATTAGTTTATATAAAATTATTTCATGCGAAAATTCAAAACACCAAAACATATTAAAAGATCAACCACAAAATCAAAAAACCTACACAATTGGCACCCCGCGTCTCATGTGGAACCCAACACTAGTGTTTTAATATATCATAATATTTGTCATATTTGACAAGTCAAAACATTTTGAAATTTTCTCGTATCACTACCATTTGTTCTTAGTATTCTGCCATTTGGAACTACATTATTCGCTAAAGAAATTTATTAATTTTTTACTATAAATATCATTATTCATATCTACAATTATATATTTTATTTGAAAATCAAATTTTAAAAGATCATAATAAAAATGTAAATGACGAATTATATCTCTAGTAACTAAATAACTATTTATATTATATACTTTTACTCATCCAAATTTGTACTTTGACAAATCCTTAATTGAAAATTTAAAAAATGTCACTTCTAATCATTCCTTCTATTTTTACCATTAGTTTAGACAAAATAACCAATATTACAGTTTAAATATTTATGAGTAGGTATAAAATTATCCGTGCACTATTGCATGTTAGATAGTCCAAATCTTTTTTATTATATATATGTTATAAAGCAATGATGGATTACCATTATATAATTATACATGTGAGTTACACGTGGTGACAATTCCATTTAAATTAATGGGAAAAAAAATAACAAAATGGCGATAAATTAGCACTTTAAGGTTGAATAAGGGAATTGTCAAATAAAAAGTTGAATAGCCAAAATTGTACGATGTGAATTATTTTGATGGCTACATAAGTAAGTTATTCAAGAATAAAATAAATATTGTTATTAACATACTCTTAATAAAAAGTTCAATTGCCAAAAATGGATAATTAAAATGGGATAGAATCATTGTTCCTATTCATGGCACGGATTTCATAATAATAGACCACATGAAAAACACGGACTCAAAGTGAGTTATAATATCATATTAATAGCAATAATACAAAAACACTAGAAAGTTGAATATATATATATATATATATATATATATATATATATATATTTATAAGGATCCTAGACTCAAGATCTTTAATCCTCTTTTGAATCAAAGGTTGTTGGAGTTGTTCTTCAATTCTTTTGAAAGATATTTCTTGAATAAGAAAATTAATTTAATTTTGTTTTAAAGTTAAAACATTTATTTGAGAATCAATGGAAAATAAAGTATTTAATTTTCTTTCCAAATGTGGTTTGACAAAAGGAATACAATACAAGAATTTGGAATATTTTGAGGGTAAATCCCTTTAAAATTAGTCAAATATGGAGTTACTTGATAAATAAATGGAGTACCTAAATAAACTAGTCCATTTAAATCTTTTGCTAAAAGAAAATATATTTTTACAAAACCATTTTGAAAATGAACTTCAACTTCAGGAAGTTTATAATTTATTTGTAGTTTAGAACCTGTGCAGAACGAAGTGTTCTTTTGTTTTCTCAAAATAAATTGAAGGGATAATTCTTCTTTGAAGTTGTTGTTTATCTACAATTTCATTAGGAAATTTATCGGCAAATTGAATTGATCTTTCAATCAAAATAATAGTTCCTCAGTGAATATGATGACCTAGGAATCTAATTTTTGTTTTTTTTTGAAAAAGACTAATCATTTTATGAGAAACAGCCAAACCATTTTGTTTAATAACATGCAAAAACATATTAACATGTTTAAAATGCAGATCAATATTATCAGAGAAGACTAACATATCATCAACATAAACAATAATAAAATTTGAATAAGGATTAAAAATATCATTCATAATCCTTTGAAATTCAAAATGTGCATTTTTTAAGCCAAAAGGCATTACATTCTACTCGTAATGTCCAAATGGCACATTAAATGCAATTTTATACCTATCAGAAGGATGGATTTGGATCTGCCAAAAATCAAATTTCATATCAAATTTTGAAATTATTTTTGGAGCATATAATTTTTGAAGAAGATCTTTTTTGTTGGGAATTGAATATCGAATCCACTGAAGGGTTTTGTTCAAAGCCTTGTAATTAATTACAAGTCTTGGGATACCTCTTTCTATTTTAAAATTTTTATTGACCTAAAAAGTAGGACAGCTCCAAGGAGATTGACTTTTTTGTATAATTTTTTTTTCAGAAGATCATTTATTTCTTCTTCACAATGCTAAAGATGTTCTTGATTCATTTGGATTGCCCTTGCTTTAGTAGGAATTTGACGTTCATCAAAATCCTTTTTATAAGGAAGGTAAACAACATGTTGTTTTCTATTCCAAAATGCTGTTGGAATTTCAGCACAAACTTCCTTTTGTTGTTCTTTGTTTAAAAGGAATAGCTTTTAAATCAATAGATTTATAAGAAATTGTTAGTGGTTTATTTGGAGAAAATTCATATGGACCTTCTCGATCCGAAGTTTTCCATTTTTTCAAAATAGAAATAGTTTTATCAAATGGAAAATCAACTGAATTTTCTTCTACATGAATAATGAACCATTCAAAAAAGAAAATATGTTCTTTAATTTTATTAAGAAAATCATAGTAATTTTCTTGGACTTGTTTTCGAGAATCATCTTTGAAATTATTCAAAACCATGTTCTTTTAGAAAGATTTTCTTCAGAGTAAAAATCCTTTCTAAGGTATTTTTTATCAATTTGAAAATCAATTTGAGTATCTAAAGTCAGAGTTCTTAATTCCCTAATTGGAGTATTATCAGTAATAGTAGAGTACGTTGGAGATTTTGGTAAATCCCTTTGCTCTGAAGAAGATTCATTAGTTTGGACTGTATACTTTGCTTGAGGTATACTTAATGAATTGTCAATGTGTTGAAACCTAGTTGAGGATGAAGACATTGGTCTAAAGTCAAACACAAAATGTCTAGGTTGGGAATAAGCAGGAGTAGAAGTAGAGATCCTATAGCTAGAAGACCTTTCAAACCTGATCTGGACTACTCCTATTGGAAACTGTTGGATACTAGACACTGTAGTATTTTTCACTGGAATAGTGGGTGTTGCGCCAGGTAGCAACCATTGTTCTAGAAGTGTTACTTGATTCCAAGTGATAGACTTGGGTACTGTTATTTGATATCTTACTAGATCTGTTTGAAAGAGGATAGTTTCCCCTTTTTTTATGGGTTTTTAAGTCTCCTGTACTAAAGGCTGAACACATGACTTTTTACTGGATTCTAAACAAAATTACCACTAGTAGTGTGCCTATTTTAGTTTTATAATTTTCAGTTTTAATATCTAAAGTAAGAGTGTCTAAAATGTTTCTATCACGTAAAGAAATAGTAAAGTTTGGAAAACAATCAAAGTAAACTGATCCATCACATAGACTGGTTTCAACCATTCCAAGCAATAAATCATCAAAGTTTAAAAATCGACAATCTCTTAAAGCAAGTAAAAGATATGTATCTAGACCTTTTCTAGTAAGTGGTTTATCAGCCACTTGTACTAGACCAAAATGAAGATATTTATATTTTCGTAAATGTTTTTAATATTTTTTCTTGACAAAAGTTTAATTTCTTCATAATCAGAATAAAGAGCTATAGTTTGTTCTACCATTTTAATTGTATAATCTGAAATTAAAGATCATTTTGAGTCATAATAAACATTATTAGTTGGGTGTTTGGGAAATTTTCAATTATCTATAGTTTGACTAATGTTTTCTAAATTAATTTCTTCTTTAAGAAAAGTGTTTGAAGAAAAGTTTGAAGAAGAAGAAGAGGCTTTTGAAAAAGATCCAGAAAGAGAAGACATGTTGCAAACAAAAAAGCAAGTAAACAAGGAAACAAGTAAACAAAAGATGAAATAAAACTTATGGAACTTATAACCCTTTCCTTTAGTATCAAAAAGCTTTCAAGTTCCATGGGAAAATAATTATGAATTTACATTTTATGTTAAAGTTATTATAAATCTACCCAATAATTATAAATTTTAACATTTTACATTAAGGTGCCGTTTGGTTTGAGGGTATGGGAAGGGTTTGGAAAGGTTTGAAAGGAAAAAGGGTGTTTGTTTGGTTGGGATTGGTTTTAGAAAACCTTTGGGGAAAACTTTAGGAAAAACCCACCTCCCAGCCTCCTTTCTGAGAAACCCACGAAAGAGGGTTTTAAATTGGACAAAAAACGACATTGTTTTGAGCCAAAAAGGCTCAAAATAACGTCGTTTAATGGCAAAAAAAAAAAAAAATCAGCGCTGATGTGACGAGGGCCCAATGGGCGTGCGCCACATGTTAGGGGGTTGCAAACCCCCCCCCCCCCCCCCGCGCAATGGTTTGCAACCCCCATTTTGCCTATTTTTTTTAAAAAAAAACAAATTTTACTAAATTATAAAAAATATTTTTCTTTACAAAATGACATGCACTTTGACTATTTTTAAATAAAATATAATTTGTTAAATATCATATAATGTAAAATACTAATATTTTTATTATAATTTTAATATAAAATTTATTAATAAATTTATTATTATTAATATTAAATTTTAATTTTAATATAAAATCTATTCTATTCCATTACAAAATAATACCAAACAACATAATTATTATCATTCCATTCTATTCTAAACCTTTCCATTCCACAAATCCATTCCATTCCTAAACCCACAATTTATACCAAGCGCCACCTAAAATTATTATAAATCCACCAATTTTACTCTGATCTACCTATTATTTTACCAATCCTAAAGTCTTTTGGACTTTAAGACCCTCAATAGCACAACTTGGTTTACTGTCCTACCCTGGGTCTTACTACTATAAAAATGTTGGTAAAAACAAGCAAAACATAAACAGCTCTGCATCATAAAAAAGTTAGATCCACAAAAACAATATCATAAAATATCAAAATAAATAACTATGAAGGTTAAATGCACAATAACAATATCATAAAGTATTAAAATTCATAATTACAATCCCACTTCCCTCTCTAGCTCTGATACCAGTGAGAAAAGGGACCCCTGAAGAAATAGAAAAAAAAAGGGAGAAGTGGGACGTAAACGGACTATCACTAGAGGAAAGGGATAGGATGCTTAGCCAACCATAGACATGATATAAAAAAAATAAAGTAAATAAGTAGAAATTAAAATGACAGAAATTAAATAAACAGAAATTAAAGTAGACGATTTAACCAGCCATGCATCAATATAAATAAAATAAAATAAAACTGTAAATAAACAACACTAAAAGAGAACTAACCAAGCATTTGGACTAGTCCTTGGTTGAATGAAACTTGAAATATATTAAGGAAAGTTTAGTACAATGGTTTATACCTTGGTAACCAAGGTCATGTTTGGGTAGGTAAGGATTAGGGGCGACAATTCATGACACGACACGAAAACACGACATAAACCTAACACGTAATTATCACACAAAATGCAACACGAACCTAACACGACATCACACGACACGACATGATTCTAACACGAAAACACGACACGAACCTAACACAAGTAGGGTCACGGGTCGTGTTCAGGTTCATATAAAATTTGTAATACTCGTATCAAAACACACCCGCGAACCTAAAACATGACCTAATTGCCACCCCTAGTAAGGATATAAGATTGGAAGAAAGAAAGAAAGAGCGAAAGAAAGTAAGAATGCAAGAAAGAAAGATAGATCTATTCTAAGTTTGGAGAGAATTTGGATATAAAATTTGTGAGTTCCAAAAATTCTGTCTAAAATTGAGACAAAAGGGAATTTTATAAAAAATTTCCCGATTACTATAGTAACCTACTACAGTGTTAGTGAACAATAGCGCACTACAATGTACAGTGAACAGTAATTGCCGTGCATGAATATTATCCGACGCTACAGTGCTTCTGCTACAGTGCCGCGATCAGTATTTTCAAGCAGCTACAGTACCACTGCTCCAGTATTTTTGGGAATTAAAAAATTTTGTAACTGATTTCTTGGTCTCCATTTAAGTAAAATGGTCTTCTTGGTCGTCTTCTACTTCTTCTTTGAAGCTGACTTTAATTTGAGAAGAAGTGGGACTCTTAGAGAGCTCTTACTTATGAGTTTGGGTTGCCGACTCTTCTTGGGCCTCATCAATTTGTTGTTAGACCTTCGAGGACTCCTGTTTGAGTTGAGAAAGCAAGCTTTGTAGATGCTTAACATAATCTTCTTTATTAGTAACTGCTGCCAATATGGATTAGGCTAAACTCTTTTGTTGCAAAAACCTAGTTATCTGTGGATCCACAGTAGATAAAAATTGTTGGTTGACTATAAACCTAGCTTCAATTTGGGTAGGGTGGATCAAATCGGTTTTGAATTCTTTTCACCATTTGAAGTATCCTTGTCTGACAAGGAGTGGAGGAAAATTTGTATTTGGTTTGACAAATTCATATTTCCATGAATAAATCCATAAAAGAGAAAATAGAGAAAAGAAGCTAAGTGATTTTGGCACAAAAAGTTTGGAAGATTGAAATTTTTGGTTAAAATTTTGAAATCCTTAACTGACTATTTCGGCCAAAATTTTTTGGTTTGGACCATGAATTCCCCACCATTGAATGAACCAAACTGGGAAATCATATATGTTAGTTTTTTTAAAATAAAAAAACCAAGAGTGTTTATTTTGGGGGGTTTTGGAATGTAAAGGCATTGAACCAAGTGATTCAATAGTCCCAATAATTAAACCCTGGGGTTGAAATAATTGAGAAATTTTTTTGGGTTTGTTTAAATCATTACCCCATTCTGATGGTTTAATGACTTTAAGGATTTGTGCTGTGAAATGGGCAATGTAGGTTTTTGTTTTGTCTTGATAATGTTTGAAAGATATTGATCCAGAGTCCAACAGGATAAACTCATAGTATCTTTGGGTTTTGGTAACAGAAGTTGGGAGAAAATGGAACCCTTTAGGGAGAACTGTTTGAGCCATTTGTAATGGGCTATTTTGAAAAATATTAGGTTCCATTTGAGGAATATGTGTTGGGTAGTCATTTTTGTAGTATGACTCTTGGGCTTTTGGAGAGAAAGTAGTTGGGATTACTACCTGGAAAGTAGTCGGGATCACTACTTGTTTTTGTGAATTTTGAGCCATAATTGTTTGGTAAGATTGAGTGGGGTTAAGAGCCGCCATTTGAGATTTAGAAGGGATGGGGCTTTAAGCCGCCACCAGAGTTTGAGAAGATTTCACCAATTGAAATCCGGAGTGGGTTGCCAGCTAGTGTAGAGCTAAAAATTGGGATTGGGCTTTTTCCTTGTTAGCAATATCTGCCCATGTTCTGGGTGCGACGATGGAAATTGGTTTAATGTTTTCTAAAGATTCAAAGGCTTGAATCTGGGTTGATGTGAATGCATAGTTTGCGGGAGTTTGAATGTTTACAGGAGTTTGGACTGTTTTGTTTGAATCCAATGATTCAGTTATGGATGTTTGGGAAGAATTGGGTTTACTAGAAGGTGGTTCTTCTTTTTTCTTTTTGGGAGGTATCCTCATCGTCTCTGCAAAAATTCACGAGTCAAATAGTCAGGAAGAGAATTATTTTCTCCTTTGATATATTCAATATCAAAGTCAAAAATGGATAAAATAGCTTGCCACCTTGCGAAAATTTGTTTAGAAGCAAGATGTTTAACATCTTTCTGCAAAACTTCTTTTGCAGATTTACAATCAACACGTAATAAAAATATCTTATTTAGTAAATTAGATTGAAATTTAGAAACACATAAAACAATTGCAAGAATTTCTTTTTTAATGGTAGAATAATTCTGTTATGAATCATTCCAATGCTTAGATGCAAATGCTACAGTTTTTTTTTTACCGCTTTGGACCTGCTTTAAAATACCACCATAGCCAATATCAGAAGCATCAGTTTCAACAATTTTTTGGGCTGATGGATCTCGTAATACAATACAAGGAAGTGTTTTAACTTGCGTTTTAATTTGTCTAACTACATTTGTATGAATATTAGTCCAAGCTGGAGGAGTTTTCTTAAGCCGATCATGCAAAGGCTTAATCAAATTACTAAGTTCTTGAATAAAATCAGAAACATAGTTTAAACACCCTAAAAATCTTTGAAGTTGTTGTTTATCTAGAATTTGATCAGGAAATTTATCAGCAAATTGAATTGATATTTCAATCGGAATAATAGTTCCTAAATGAATATGATGACCGAGGAATCTAATTTTTGTTTGAAAAAAATTAATCTTTTTTTGAGAAACAGCCAAACCATTTTGTTCAATAACATGAAAAAATGTATTAACTTGTTTATTAACTTATTTGACTTGTTAATTGACCATATGTAAATTGTTCATAAAAAATTACGCCATTGTATTGGACTCATAGTTCATTACGAACCATGTCATGCAAAGATTTTGGAAGACCATTTAAAAACTTGAACCATGTCACACAAAGATTTTGGAAGACCATTTAAAAACTTTCTTTCCAATAGGCTTGATTACCATCAGGCTTAGAATATATTCTAGTAAAAAAGTATCTTTGTACCATCGAAAATGAGATCATTTTTTACATTTCAAATTATTAAGGAGCTCAGATGATCTATCTTTGAAGATCCATGGGTCTCTAATAAATTTTTTTGCAACTGTAAAAAGAAGAGTAGAAACAGCATTAGAAATAGTTGACCATTGACTAAAATGGGTTCGCCATCTGCATCTAATTTAACAAAATTTAAAATTTTATTTTTATCTTCAATTGATAGATGTTTATCCCATCAACCTTTTAATTGTCCTGTAAAACCAGCAATTAAAATATGAGTTGTTAATAAATCAGAACAATTATGCATCGTGCGGTATGCCATAGCAACTATGATCGTTTGTTGTAGTATTGTTAAAATGTTATATTCAGATTGACCATCAATACACCATTCATAAATACTATTTGCAGTATAACTATTTTGAAAAATATTTGGTCTTTCTTCTAAGGCTAAGTCGGGATAAGTACCCCTAGGGTAGTAAAGTTTTTGTGAATTTTTCCAAGTAGAAATAGAGTTGTCTTGATTAGAGCTATGGGGTCTAAAATTCCTAAGTTTGGCAACTTCAAGGTCAGATGACTCATCATTATTAGTATCTTTATTTAAGACATAAAATGACTGGTTGATCGAGGCTGAAGATGGCTCATTTGATTTAGATTGATGAGTAGAATTCCTTAGGAGTCTGAAATGACTCTTCTATTTTGGCTAACCTTTTTTCAAATTTAGACAAAGGTTTTTCTTGAATAGGTTTAGTCAATTGACTAAGGATTTCATATGGCTTGAATAAAGGAACATTTGGAAAATAAGTAGCTGAAGGGATAGTTGAAATCTAGAAATTTGAAATAGGAGGAACATAAAAAGATTGATGGTAGTTTTATTATTTGTAATTAAATATTCTCCAATAGTTTGAAGATACTTATTAGTATAATTGTTTTATTCAAAAACACTTTGTATATCTTTACCAGTTAATGGTTCTGTTTCAGTTCTTTGTTTAAAAAGAATAGCTTTTAAATCAACAGATTTATAAGAAATCGTTAGTGACTTATTTGGAGGAAATTCATATGGAACTTCTTCATCCGAAGTTTTCCATTTTTTCAAAATAGAAATAGTTTTATCAAAAGGAAAATCAATTGAATTTTCTTCTGCATAAATAATGAACCATTTAAAATATATATATATATATATATGTGTGTGTGTGTGTGTGTGTGTGTGTTCTTTAATTTTATTAAGAAAATCATAGTAATTTTCTTGGATTTGTTTTTGAGAATCATCTTTGAAATTATTCAAAAACCATGTTCTTTTAGAAATATTTTCTTCAGAGTAAAAATCCTTTCTAAGATATTCTTTATCAATTTGAAAATCAATTTGAGCATCTAAAGTCAGAGTTCTTAATTCACTAATTAGAGTATTATCAATAATAGTGGAGTACGTTGGAGATTTTGGTAAATCCCCTTGCTTTGAAGAAGATTTCTCGGTTTGGACTATATACCTTACTTGAGGTATACTTGATGAATTGTCAAGGTGTTCAAACCTAGTTGAGGATGAAGACATTGGTCTAAAGTCAAACACAGAATGTCTCGGTTGGGAATAAGTTGGAGTAGAAGTAGAGATCCTATGGCTAGAAGACCTTTCAAACCTGATTTGGACTGCTCCTATTAGAAACTGTTGGATACTAGACACTATAGTATTTTTCACTAGAACAGTGGATGCTGCATCAAGTAGCAACCATTGTTCTGGAAGTGTTACTTGATTCCAAGTGATAGACTTGGGTACTATTATTTGAGATCTTACCAGGTCTGTTTGAAAGAGTATAGTTTTCCCTTTTTATGGGTTTTTAAGGCTTCTGTACCAAAGGCTAAACACATGGCTTTGTACTGGATTCTGAACAAAATTGCCACTAGTAGTGTGCCTGTTTTAGTTTTATAATTTTCAGTTTTAATATTTAAAGTAAGAGTGTCTAAAATATTTATATCACGTAAAGAAAAAGTAAAGTTTGGAAAACAATCAAAGTAAACTGGTTCATCACATAGACTGGTTTCAACCATTCCAAGCAATGAATCATCAAAGTTTAAAAATTGACAATCTCTTAAAGAAAGTAAAAGAGATGTATCTAGACCTTCTCTAGTAAGTGGTTTTGCAGCCACTTGTACTAGACCAAAATGAAGATAATTTTATTTTCATAAATGTTTTTCAATAGTTTTTCTTGACAAAAGTTTAATTTCTTCTTAATTAAAATGAAGAGCTAGAGTTTGTTCTACTGTTTTAATTGTATAATCTGAAGTTAAAGACCATTTTGAATCATGATAAACATGATTAGTTGGGTGTTTGGGAATTTTCCAATTATCTATAGTTTGACTAATGTTTTCTAAATTAATTTCTTTTTTAAGAAGAGTGTTTGAAGAAGAGTTTGAAGAAGAAGAAGAAGAGGCTTTTGAAAACGATCTAAAAAGAGAAGACATGTTGCAAATAAAGAAGCAAGTAAACAAGGAAAAAAGTAAACAAAAGATGCATAAAACTTATGGAACTTATAACCCTTTCCTTTAGTATCAAAAAGCTTTCGAGTTCCATGGGAAAATAATTATGAATTTGCAGTATATGTTAAAGTTATTATAAATCTACCCAATAATTATAAATTTTAACATTTAACGTTAAAGTTGTTATAGATCTACCAATTATACTTAGATCTGCCTATTATTTTACCAATCCTAAAGTCTTTTGGACTTTAAGACCCAACAGCACAACTAGGTTTCCTGCCCTACCCCAAGTCTTGCTGCCATGAAACTGTTGGGAAAAATAGGCAAAACATAAACCGCTCTGCATCAAAAAAGGTTAGATCCACACAAAAAAAAAATCATAAAACATTAAAATAAATAACTATAAAGGTCAGATGCATAATAGCAATATCATAAAGTATTAAATTTCATAATTACAATCCCAATTCTCTCTCTAGCTCTGATACCAGTGTATAAGTTTTTGCATAATACTACCTGGGTAATAAAGTTTATAATATTGTTATTGTACATATAACTTTTATAGTTTTTTATTTTAATATTTTATGATATTGTTTTTGTGGATCTAACCTTTTTGGACGCAGTGCTGTTTATGTTTTGCCTGTTTTTACCAACAGTTTTATTGTAGTAAGACTCGGGGTAGGGCAGTAAACCCAATTGTGCTATTGAGGGTTTTAGATTCTAAAACACTTTAGGATTGGTAAAATAATGGGTAGATCTGAGTAAAATTGGTAGTTCTATAACAACTTTAACATAAAATGTTAAAATTTATAATTATTAGGTAGATTTATAATAACTTTAACATAAACTGTAAATTCATAATTATTTTCTCATGGAACTCGAAAGCTTTTGATACTAAAGAAAAGGATTATAAGTTTCATAAGTTTTATTGCATCTTTTGTTTACTTGTTTCCCTGTTTACTTGCTTCTTTATTTGCAACATGTCTTCTCTTTTTAGATTTTTTTCAAAAGCCTCTTCTTCTTCTTCAAACACTCTTCTTAAAGAAGAAATTAATTTAGAAAACATTAGTCAAATTATAGATAATTTGAAAATTCCCAAACACCCAACTAATCATATTTATCATGATTCAAAATGGTCTTTAACTTCAGATTATACAATTAAAACGGTAGAACAAACAATAGCTCTTCATTCTAATTATGAAGAAATTAAACTTTTGTCAAGAAAAACTACTGAAAAACATTTATGAAAATATAATTATCTTCATTTTGGTCTAGTACAAGTGGCTACAAAACCACTTACTAGAGAATGTCTAGATACATCTCTTTTACTTTCTTTAAAAGATTGTTGATTTTTAAACTTTGATGATTCATTACTTGGAATGGTTGAAACCAGACTATGTAATGGACCAATTTACTTTGATTGTTTTCCAAACTTTACTGTATTCTCTTCGTGACTATTTGACTCGTGAATTTTTGTAGGGACAATAAAGATGTCTCCCAAAAAGAAAAAAAAAAGAACTACCTTCCAGTAAATCTAGTTCTTCCCAAACATTCAAAATTGAATCTTCGGATTCAAACAAAACAGTCCAAACTTCCGCAAACTATGCATTCACATCAACCCAGATTCAAGCCTTTGAATCTTTAGAAAACATCAAACCAATTTCCATCCTCGCACCCTGAACGTGGGTAGATATTGTTAACGAGGAAGAAGCCCAATCCCAATTGTCAACTCTACACCAGCTAGCAACTCAATCCGGATTTCAATTGGTGAAACCTCCTCAAACTATGGTAATAGCTTCAAGCCCCATCCCTTCTAAATCTCAAATGGCGACTCTTAGCCCCACTCAATCTTACCAAACAATTATAGCTCAACATACGCAACAACAAGCAGTGATTCAGACTACTTCTTAGGTAGTAATCCCAACTACCTCCTCTCCAAAAGTCCAAGAGCCTGAAAACAATTTTTCAAATGATCACTATCTCCACTTGGAAAAATTCACAAAAACTTTATTACCCTATATATATATATATATATATATAGCAAAATATGTGTGTAAGGAAAAAATAAAACAAAATAACATTATACATTTTATAGATTACCAAACAAGTTTTGACTTTTTTAAAACTTTGTTTAGACTCTCTTACTCTATCTCTCAGTCACCTCAAGTTACAAATACGGTATTACCCTCTGTTTAACTGAATACAATATAATAATGATAAATTCCTATTTTATTTTGGAATCTAATAACTTACGCTCTTTCTAAATAAGAAGGTTAAAATAACATATTTGATAATTTTAAATAACGCTAAAATGTATTATAAATAGAAAATTTTAAATATGATAAGCTTAGTTTAATACGAGAAGATAAATAATATATATAGTTAGAACCTTAATGCAAAAGTTATGGAAGCAAAAAATACACAAGCATGGTCTATATGTAGATGACAGTTTGAATGGAATTAATAACATAAAATTATTTTGACTACATTGACCTAAGTTCACATATAGTTTGTTGGTCGCAAAAGTGAAAAATAAAATGCTACTCATATTAGTTCTTATAACATAATGGCCACCAAATACTGTGCTCAAACTTGAGATTCAAACTTCCCTTGTTCCCCATTAATGCCGACCTACAAAATTAGTTATGTGCACAAAATTAGGATTTTTTATTTATTGAAAAATGTGAAACTCATAATTCAAATATCAAATAAATTTTATGCATCCATTTGCTCCTTTCCTTCAAATTCAATATACTCCATCATCTTTGAAGGAAATAAATGCAAGATAAAACAATTATAATTCATCTTTGAAGGAAATAAATGCAAGATAAAACAATTATAATAACCTAGTCAAGATCCAACTTAATTAGCTTCAATTACAAAAAATCAAGTTCTTAGAAAGAAAAATCTAAAAACTTGGATCCTGAACCCTTATCAAGAATTGCTCCATTTTTTCACAAATATATATTTCGGCCTCATGTGATCTAACATATACATGTTTCGGTCCTCAACACAGAAAAATAATAACAAAAATTAAAATTCTGTAACTGGCCAAAATTGCAGAAACCTGAAGCTTAGTAAAAATAAGAAAATCCAAAGCTAGGGTTTCATGCATATATATATATATATATATTGTTTTATTGAAATCCAGCAATAACTCATTAAAGCAAACTCTAAACTGATTTAATAAACATAAACATATCATATTTGTTTAATTCTAAATTCAAATTTAATGAACATATTCATATAATCTAATTTCAGCATGCTAGTTCATAAACAATTTAATCAAATAAACATGCTTTCACATAAAAACCGATTTGAGTCTTCGTAAGTGGCTCTGATACACTGTAGGAAACCAAGTGCATCATGTAGCAGAATTTAAAATTTTTGGTTTCCTCCAAGGATCTATACGAAGTGAAATCAAACCATAGTTTAGTGCTTGTATCTTGTTAGTATCAATAGAACTGGTACAGTTGTTTTGCGAAGATTGTTGTTTGTCGAATCACCAGTAAAACCAATTCAGCCTTGCCTCTATGGTATACACACAATTGTTCCAAGCCTCTAGCTTCAAATAACTAGAAAAAGGAGCAGCAAAACCTGATTGTGCTAGCTTCAAAGTTTTGCTTTCAGTTTCTCAAGAATTTAGCTTCTCTAAGCTTCGGTTTTTCTTTCTTGTTTTCTTCAAAAGAATGAGCAAAGAATTTCTTTTTTTCAAGAATAAGAAGGGATAGTTTTATGGGTTTTCTTGTGTCTCACATGTTTTTGGTGGATGCACAAAATCCCAATATATATAGATGTATATTAGGGTAAAACCTCTTACCAAATTCTAATATGTTTAGGATTTATAGATTCCATAAATCTATTTGTTGCCAAATACAAGAATCCCATTCAAAATTGGACTTCTAAATTCATATTTTAATTAATTAATAAATTCAAAAATGTTTTGGATTCATTAATACTAAAATCCAAACCCTTTTAGTCGTTAATCCGAATACCATCTTAAATAGAAAAAACCCTATAGAATCCTATTCATATTAGGATTCTTGAGATTAATAAGATTCACCAAAACTCATCAAATGAATTTTACACTTCTTTTGGATACGATCTAAGTGTACGACCCAATAGGTTCTCATAACGTTAGCCATGAAATAAAATCTATTTTACGCCATAAATAGTTAGCGGTGTCTAGCAACACATCAAAACTACCCAAGTTATGAGAATTTTAGTAAGTCGACATTACTTATAGAGTGATAGATGTTACCATGTAATTCAGTCATTTTGCCTTAGATACCTTGATTGAACACGAGCCATGAATGTGTCACGCTTGCATGATTCAATCTTTGCATTTCTTGATTCCTGAGTAGACTCATCTAAACAAATGAGCCCGATATCACATATTGACTCATTTGAGCATGGCCATGCATTTTATGGTCTTACTCAATCAAGGGGCCTAAAGATATCACTCCCATTATATAAGAGGAAAAAATCCTATCTTGATCACTCAACATCCCACTACATGATTCATTGCATATCAATTACTACTTTTATGGTTCACCCTATTACGAGTAACGTTTGGTAGCATCAAAACATGCAACTCCTCATGTTGGGATCTCTGATGACCTCAAGTCTAAGGATCACATACATCATCATCACTATGAGATATGCTTATGACACGTTATATAATAATCCACGTAGCATTTCTAATGATGGGTTGATCCAGTACATAGTTTTCTAACATGTACCCATGTGTTGACTTGATATCTAATATCATGACACATGTCATCGGTCACTACACATACTATTCTTAATATATTATCATAGTCCCATTAATGATAATACTTGACTAGGGATAATTTTAAAATAATTAAATTCTAGGGACATTATTATATTTATTCATAATACACAGATATAGAATTAAACATAATAATAATAAATTGCCATAAATTATAAGCACAATAATACAATATATGTCTAAACAATCATCATATGATTTGTATTTAGGGCATAATCTAACAAAACCCTTATCAAGAATTGCTCCTTTTCACTTGAATTGATTGAAATTGAAATCTAAGCAACTAGGGAGGCAAAATTTTCTGATCAAGCAAGCTGTTCCAAAATTATACTAGAATTTATTGAAATTCATTTATGAAAAGGTGATCGTCAAAAATAATCCATACTTTTCCTTTGTGCTCAAAAGAAATTTCACAAGTATTTGATTCTATTAAAGGCCATTCATAGTTTGTTCATGGAGCTACTAATTTGGATCGAATGGGCGCTCCCTCTTTTAGGATTTTCAAATAAGTTACTTTGAGTAAATCTTGCCTATACTCCGAAAGGGAGATTTTAGTCGTGACCTACTCTCAGTAGATTTCTCCCAAGTTGCAGGTTGCTCTTGAAATAAGTATAATTTTGTAAAGTTTTGTGCCTATTTTTTCAACAAGTTTATGAGTTTTAATTTGTTTTAAAAACTTTTATATTATTTTCTTTATTTTAACATAAAAATTATTAGTATTTATTTAATTTTTACTTTCAAATGTAATCAATAGTCACAATCTAAAATAAATCAAACCTTTTTTTTGTTATGCATGGGGATTTCTTTTTTTAATTTATATTATCATATAGTTTTTGTTAATTTTGGACACACACATATGTATATTAAGAAAATTGTGTTATCATAAATTAAAATGTAATTTTGATCATAAACATTAAAAATAATGTAAATTGTTTTTATTTATAATTTTAAGCATTTTAACTTAAAATACCATTACTATTTCCAAATATTATATAAAATCATTTCAATTGTCATTTGGTAATTATAAAGTATATTTATCCAAACATGTAAGTTGGTATATTTATTTATCCAAAAAACATACATATTTTCTATTTACAAATCTTGATTAAGCAATTTAAGTTTTAAATTGTTTTAAAAACTTTTACTCTATTTTTCATTAATTATATTGATTTGTTAAAAATACTTATAGGTTAATCTCATTATTTTTTAAACTATTTATTTTAAATTTTATTTGAATTTATTCTTTAAAAAATCAATATTTTCATTATTTTAAGTAAAAAAATATTATTTTTTACTATTTAACTTTTAATTATGAATGCAATTGATAGTTCAATTTTTAAAATAATATATGAATTTTATAACCTACAAACACTTGCATATTTCTCTTATAAGTATTCCTACACTAGCATATTTCTCTTATAAGTATTCCTATCAATTTAATTTTTTTTATTTGTAGATATTTTATATATTAATGTATAAATAAAACACTATAAAAACCTTAATATTACATTTTTGTTGACTTGTTTTCATTTCTCAGTAATTGCTAAAATATTACAAGATATTTTTTTATCATTAATTATTAGTCATTGAAAAACTAAGACTGTGACCCAAGAAGAATAGATTGTAGGTTTACGTAGATCTAGGAGAACTGTTAGACCTACTACTTGTGGTACACATGAACAACTTAGAGGACATAGATGAATGGAAATTATAAAACTTTGAGGACATAAATTTGGAAAGTTGTGTAATACTAATCTATAGTTCATTTCGCATAATTTGATCCTTTATACATTTATCCATGTCATTAAGTACACGATTGTGAAAGAAGATAGTTCTTATAGACTTATTGTTTGTCCACGTTTCTGTTGTACTACATCTAGTTCATTTTCAAGACTATTTAGGCGGTCCAAAGAACGTTGAATGTTGAATGTTGAGCGTTTTCTCTTTGCATCTACATCATGTCCACATTGAATGTTCTTTGGACCACCACTTATTTAGGCGGTCCGAACAACCAATTAAGTCTCTTTGTCCGGGATTGAATGCCAAACCAATATAAAAGTCTAAATAAATTTGATATGACGGTCATTAATCTTTGATGTAGTCTATTTAAGTTTTCCATTCCCCTGTAAAATATGTAAGAATAAGTTAGGATATTGCCATTTAGGACGAAAAAATATAATAGAGAGAATATAAAAGAAAAATTGCCAAGTAATAAGTTCATTAGGTGATTTTGTGCAAACTAATAAAAATAGATGTATACAAACACATTTAAGTAATTTCCCTATATTTTTATTTTGTTTCATTAATATTCATAAAAATATAAGTTTAGAGACACATTTAAGTAATTTTCCTCCTTCTTTTTGTGTTTCATTAATCTTCATAATAAGCTTTGTTGATATCTTAAATAAATAGAATAGGTGATTTTGAGCAAAATACTAAAAATAGAAGTTTAGAGACACATTTAAGGGAATTCCATTTTTCTAGTTTTATTAGTCTTTATACTAAGCTTTCTTAATATCTCGAATAAATGGAATAGGTGATTTTGTGCAAAGTAAAAAAATAAAAGTGTAGAGACACATTTAAGGGAATTCCCTTTTTTTAGTTTCATTAGTTTTCATACTAAGCTTTCTTGATATCTGAAATAAATAGAATAGGTGATTTTGTTCAGAATAATAAAAATAGAAAATTAGAGACACATTTAAGTAGTTTTCCATTTTTTGTTGTTTCAATTTTTTTCTCCAAATCCAATAAAATATTAATTACAATTGAAAAATTAATTATGCCAAATGCGACTATGGTAGACCCGGGCGTTGATCTGGGTCTGCCATGGTCGCATTTGGCAAATGCGAACTGGGCTTAGTTCGCATTTGCCAAATGCGACAATCACATACACGAAATAAAAACTTAGAGGATATAGATGAATGGAAATTTGTGTAAAACTTTGTGGACATAAATTTGGAAAGTTGTATAATACTAATCTATAGTTCACTTAGCATAATTCGATCCTTTATACATTTATCCATGTCATTAAAAACAAGATGCGATATAGAAATGATAGCATAATTTGATCCTTTATACAATTATCCATGCAATTAAGCACACAGTTGTGAAAGAAGATAATTCTTATAGGCTTATTGTTTGTCCACGTTTCTATTGTACTACATCTAGCTCATTTTCAAGATTATTTAGGTGGTCCAAAGAACTATTTATTAACACCAAAGAACGTTGAATATTGAATGTTGAGCGTTTTCCCTTCGCATCTATAGCATGTCCACGTTGAATGTTCTTTGGACCATAATTTATTTAGGTGGTTCGAAGAACCATTTAAGTCTCTTTGTCTGGGATTGAATGCCAAACCAATATAATAGTCTAAATAAATTTGATATGACGGTCATTAACCTTTCATATAGTCTATTTAGGTTTGTCATTCCCCTGTAAAATATGTAAGAATAAGTTAGGATATTGCCATTTAGGATGAAAAAAATATAATAGAGAGAACATAAAAGAAACATTGCCGAGTCATAAGTTCATTAGGTGATTTTGTGCAAACTAATAAAAATAGAAGTTTACAAACACATTTAAGTAATTTCCCTATATTTTTAATTTGTTTCATTAATATTCATAAAAAAAATTTTAGAGACACATTTAAGTAATTTTCCTCTTTTTTTTTTTTGTTTCATTAATCTTCATAATAAGCTTTCTTGATATCTTGAATAAATAGAATTGGTGATTTTGTACAAAATAATAAAAATAGAAGTTTAGAGACACATTTGTGGGAATTCCATTTTTTTAGTTTCATTAGTCTCCATACTAAGCTTTCTTGATATTTTGGATAAATAGAATAGATGATTTTGTGCAAAATAATAAAAATAGAAGTTTAGAGACACATTTAAGGGAATTCCATTTTTTTAGTTTCATTAGTCTTCATACTAAGCTTTGTTGATATCTCAAATAAATAGAATAGGTAACTTTGTGCAAAATAATAAAAATAAAAGTTTAAAATAATAAAAACAAAAGTTTAGAGACACTTAAGGGAATTCCATTTTTTTAGTTTCATTAGTTTTCATACTAAGCTTTCTTGATATCTGAAATAAATAGAATAGGTGATTTTGTGCAGAATAATTGAAATAGAAAATTAGAGACATATTTAAGTAGTTTTCCATATTTTTTTGTTTCAATTTTTTTCCCCAAATCCAATAAAATAGTAATTACAATTGTAAAATTAATTATGCCAAACGCTGCATTAATCGCATTTGCGACCTACAACCCACCACCCCCCCCCCCCCCCCCCACACCCTCTCCGCCCAAAAAATTTTCCTTATTTTTTACTTCCAACTTACTCTGGGAAAAAACTCTTTTTTTTGTGAGAAGCCTTTGTTTTTTGCCTAGACTATGTTGGCTGAATTATTTCTCTTTCCTGATTCCTTTGTTTAGGTTATTCTTGAGTCTTGGAATTTTTGTAGTTTAAAGGCTTTTTTGGATAAATACCGATATGACTGGAAATGTTGCAATTTGTCCTTTTTGTTTGGTTTGCCCAAAGTTGTGGTGTGTTTTAATTTAATAATCAGGTTTGTCGACCCACAGTTTTCTTTGTGGCCAATTTCCAATTTTTTTAATGTTGATATTATTTTGGTCTTAACAAATGTGACCATAGTTTTAAAATAGTTTGGAATTATTTTATAGTAGAAAAACAATATAGAATTATTTTATATTGATTCACATGCACAGCTTTCTTGTTTGATTGAGTGAGTCATTTATATTTATTCTTTTAATTTTTATTTTTCATAATTTCATATTTATAATTGGGGAAGTGATGGTAGTGGATAAAATTAAGCATGATATTAGATATTTTAATATAGAAGGTGTGAAAATGCAAATTCAGTTTTACGGTATGAAATTTGTGGCCTTTTGACGCAGGTACTCCTCAAAGGCCCCAAGAATTCTAATGAAGCGATGAGGCACCCCGGAACAACTATAGGTGTCCCACATTGCCACACCGAGCCATATTAATTTATAACAATTTTGAGCCAACTAAATGAAGAAAAAACAAGTGATTTTAAGAGTGAATATGGATCATATTTTAAAGGATAATATTATTTACCACCCTCGTAATTTGGTAATATATTAAATCAACCCTTAAAGTTCCACAAATATCAATAATTCTCCTATAGTGAAAAAAAAATATCAAACACCCCCCTTCACTGATAGTCAATATAAATAAGTTAGGAAAAAGACGAAAAAACCCTCTGATATAAAAATATAGTTTAAAATTTTAAAATAAAATTTTAAAAATACAAAAAAGGAAAAATTTAAAGACAAAAATTTAATAAAATTATTTACACTATATAGTAAAATTTTTTAAACTAAAAATAAAGTTTAAAGATGAAAATTTAATAACATTTAGAGACAAAATGACAAAAAAATTGAGGTTAAAAAAATATCTATAAAAAAACTCAGGTTAAAAAACAAAATATCTATATAATAATTTTTTGTCTTTTGCATTAAATTTTTTTTTAAAAAAATTATTAAATTTTTATCTTTAAATTTTGTCTTTTAAAAAATTAATAAAATTTTTTTAACTATATCAATTTTTTTGTCATTTTTGTCCTTAAATTTTCATCTTTAATTTTTTTTTAGTTTAAAATTTTTTATTATATAGTCTAAATAATTTTATTAAAATTTTTTAATATCTTATCTTTTTTTGTATTTTTAAAATTTTATTTTAGAATTTTAAACTATATGCTTTTATATCGAAGGGTTTTTTCGTCTTTTTCCCAAATTATTTATGTTGACTGTCAATCAAAGGCGGTGTTTGATTTTTTTTTTCTTTTCATTAAGGGGGTTATTGATATTTGTGGAATTACAAGGTTCAATTTAATATATCACCAAACCACGAGAGTAGTAAATGGTATTATCCTTATTTTAAAATATATTTTTATATATTTATATTTTTTAAAATATTATTAGTTTTAAAATAAAAAAATACATTAAAAAACACAAAACTTTCTTTAAAATATATAAAAATACATTTTGAAACATCAAATCATACACACCCTCATGCTCTATTTGGACTAAGTGTCTTTAGAGAGTCTTTTTGATTGCTACATGGAAGAGATGCAGGAAAAAGTTTAGCCAAGTTGATGCCTAGAGATCTTACCGTTAACATGCGATTGCTTACCAATTTACCTACTGTGTGCATCTAACGTGTATGTTATTGGAATAATCTTTTTCATATTTTCTTCTTATTTATATTTTTTTAATTTTATTTACCTTTTTAAATTTTCATTACACTAATTTTTTATATTTTTATTTCTTTAATTTTTATATATTCTTTTTAATTTTTATTATTTATTAGCATAGACATTTATTGTGGTAATACTAATAAATGAACTCTTTATTAACTATAAAGATATGTTTATACCTAAAATTATTATAAAATTAGTATTTATTTTTTTGGGTTTAAGTATTGTTATATGCTACAATTGACAAATAAATGTTAAATTATATTTTGATTAAAAGATCAAAAAGAGTTATCTCTATCATTAATTTAATATAAGAAGAATAATATGATGTAGATGCCAAATAAATCATATTTAAATATATTTGTGATTCATTAATTTAAATTAACTACTGAAATATGAATTATATAAACTTTTCCATATTTTTATTTTATCTAAACGTAGGCCAGTATTCATCACTACCAAAATTAAAATTTTAAAATTTTAATTTCTTAGAAAACTATTCATTTTCCTTGTATTAAATTTTTAGAAATTATATTTTCATATAGCTTTACTTTCCTACCAACCGTATGAGTCCAAAGGAATAGTAGTATGGGATTATGAGGAAGACTAAAGGAGTAGAAGGAGAAAAGGTCATTTCATGATGGAAAGGGGAAAAAAAAAGGAATGAAAGTATGAAGAGTTCCAAGTGTTACAAACAGGTCATAGTGTTTACTATATAAAATTATTGAAAAGATGATTTGATCCTCCAAATTTATCGCAATTACATTAAAGCAGACTGGGAAAATTACTAGTTTTTTTAATGCCTGGGGCAATTACAATGCCCAATTAAACATTTTAATAAATTTTTAAGTTTTTTTCATATTTTAAAAATATATAATTACTATTATTTGAAATATTTTTAATATATATTTGAACTATATAATTTTTTTTCCAAAATAATATAAAGGTAACATAAATTTTATATTATTGGTGCTAATTAAAATATTACTAAAATCTTTTCGGGAAAAAAAATTTCTATTGATAGTGACCAATATGTAGGAAAATTAGTACTGTATAAAATGTTGACTTCTATTAGAATTATTAAATTTAATATCATAAACTCTTAAATTATAATAATAAGATATTTTATTAGTTATTATATTTGCATGAACCTAAATAATTTTGATTGTTCATTTTTAGTTAATTTTGTAATGATCAATAAAATTATATATCATTAATAATTCAAAAAAATCTATAATCAAATTTTTAGAAATTCATGATAAATGGAGATAGGTCAACTAAAATTTAATATTATGTTTTATAGTGTTTTAGTTTAGTTTTACATTAATACATAAAATATTTTGAAACAAAACAATCAGATTGCTAGGAATACATATAAGAGAAATATGCAAGTGTACATAGGTCATAAAATTTGCATATTACTTTTAAATTGAACTATCGGTTGTATTTTAAATTAAATGTTAAATAATAAAAAGTATATTTTTACTTAAAATAATAAAAATAATATTTTTTTAAGAAAAGTTCAGATAAGATTTAAAATAAATAGTTTAAAAATTAATAAAATTAACACATATTATAAAGAAATTTACAAAAATTAACTAAAAGGTTTAAATTATTATATTGGACTAAAATAACATAACTTATGTTAAAGGGTCATATAGAGAAAAAAAAATATAACCTGTAGGGCAACTTACATGAAATTGGATGATAAAATTTTGTCTAAACTATCCATTTCAAATAATAGATATAATAGGAAATTGTTGAAAAGATAATTCGAGCCTCCAAATCTATTGAAACTACATTGAAACAAATTTTTAAAAAAAGAAGAAAGAAAATCCTACTATTATGGAATAGAGAAATTCAGTAGTAGAAATCTGTCAATTGAATTCATTGGGCTAAAAGCTAAAAACTGAACTTAATTATCAGGGTTTGCTTGAGTTGATCAAACCTTGAACTAGTTTCAGAAAGAAAAAGAATTATCTAGAAGAGAACAGAAGAGTTCAGAGAAGTTAGAGACGAAAGAAATTGGGGAAGAAAACAGCAAATTGTATTCCAACCTAAATTGATAAATTTCTAGTCATTGATTTATACAACTCTCATTGCAATTTGCAACTAATTGCTCAACTAACAGCTTAACTACCGAGCAGTCAAAGTTAATTGTCAAAGATTAACCCTAACCAACTCATTAATGCTTGTCTTAATTACAGTAGTAAAATCTCTATGTACAAGGGATTTAACAAACAACCCTAGTTGATTTTATAAATTTGATACATCAGTGTTTTATTAAAAGTCCATGCAACACCATTTTACCCAAAATCTTGACGTTAATTTGTTAGGAAACGAAGTGCAACGGCATCATACTGACCAAATTTTGCAAGACAAATGGAGCTAGCAAAAACGGTGTCTTTCTGTTTAGTCCCTTTAGTAGAACGGTGTCATTCCACTTAGGACAAAATTGGACGCGATTGGGAGCAAATTCAGAGCCCTAATTTGGCTTAATTATGCTAACGATGTCATTTTGCTTTAATAAGTAATTAGCCTAAAAAAAAAATACTTACAATAGTATAAAGAGCAAGTGTAGTACAGCTCAAGGCATTATGTTGGTTGTGACATTTTCCTGGCTTTTTCTTCCCTGTCGTTTCTTCCCCCCCCCCCCCCCCCCCCCCCCCTCTGTCCCTCTCCTCTCTAAATTCTCTCCCTCCCACTTTTGTGCTTATTCTGTCCTTGTTTTTCCCCAATTCTATCCTTCATCCTCCTTCTTGCTAAAGTTTCATTGCTATACATTGAATATTCGAGTTATCAATTCTGGGAGCTTTAATGAAATTTGTGTTGCTGCACTTTTTATTAAGAAAGGCTTGATATTTGGTATCAGAGCAGCCAATCCTTGGATAGTGTATGGCTAAAGGAACGCAATCTAAAACTATGGATAAGAAACTCAAAAAATATGAACAAAAATTGCAGGAAGTGGTAGTTGATTTTAAGAAACAAATGGATCAAAAAAGGCTTAATATCCAGAACTTCGCTACAAAGGTTGAACTTCTAGGGATGAGAATGGATGCTTACATGGCTGCTAAGGATGCCAAGCTAATGGAAATGTACAAATTCTGGAGCAAGGATAAGCAAGGGACTTGGGAATAAGACAACAACCTTGAGAAGACCCCCCTCATACCAACTCCTTACATGACCATCAGGAGTAACCTTTTTGAGGAGGAACAAGAAGTCCACAATCGAGAAAAGTTAAGTCTTTCTTCACACCTTATCCTAAGGTTGAACTATCTATGTTTGAAGGAGAGAATCCTAGGGGGTGGTTACATAAATGCAATAAGTTTTTCTCGTTATAGCAAATGAGTGATGCTCAAAAAATGGAAGTTATTGAACTATATTTAGAGAAGAAGGTGGATGTGTGGTTCCAAAGCATGAAATTGGTGAATGCGAATTTAACTTGGAAGGAATTGTTTGAGGAATTGATCAAGCATTTTGGGGAAAAACAGGAATGGATGAGATAGAAGATTTCAACAAGCTATTTAATTAGTAACTCATTACCAGAAGAGATTTGTGGAGCTTAGAACTCTATTGCTGTATAAGGACCTGGGATTGTCTAAGAATATTTTATTTCTAGTTTTATTAGTGGTCTAAAGAAAGAGCTCAAGCCAATAGTGAGAATGCTTAAACTCTAGAATTTGCTTGAAGCATTTGAAATAGCCCTCTTACGGGAGAAATGATGGGAGTTTATCCTAAAAAAGAATGAAATAGTGACCAAAGGGGAAATAGAATCCTTCAGAAAGTATGGTAAGGACAAGGATCAGAAAGTGAACAAGGGATCAAGGGGTTATAAGGTGCTAAAAGCTGGTTATAAGACTAGAGGAACAAATAACTTCAAAAGAACATCCCCACAAGAGCTCCAATATAGAAGGAACAACAATTTGTGGTATAAGTGTGGTGAAAATTTTAGGCCAGGGGACCAATGTAAAATGAGGCATTTCAATTATATGATAACAGATGAAGAAGAATGAGAGGCTGATATGTAGATATTGATGATTCAAAGGGAGACCAGGACAATTCAGAATTTGCAATGGAAGCATCTTTACACACTCTATCTGAGAATTTACAAAAGAAGTCCATCACCCTACAAAGGATTATCAAAGACCAACTGATTCATATTTTGATAAACACACGGACAACAGATAGCTATGTGGACCTTAAAAAAACTAAGCAATTGAAGCTAAACTGTGAGACAACATCCCTCTTTTCAGTGACTATTGCTGATGGTAGTCAAGTGACCAATGCTAAAGTGTGTCCAAAAGTGAAATGGGAGGTCCAGGGATACAACTTTGTATTTGATTTGAAGGCTATAAACTTGGGGGGTCAAGACATGATATTGGGAGTGGATTGGATGAGCCAATATAGTCTCATAACATTTGATTTTAAACAATTGCATATTCAGATAGAACAAGATGAAGGGAGGAGTATTTTACAAGGATGCATTCAATGGCCAACAATGTAGTTGGTGAGGGGAAAGTCCTTAGACAAACATGATAGAGAATTGAAGCAGGAATTATTCAAAATGCAGATGACCAAAGAACCAGTGAGTACCACTTTTGATTAGGTGCTTTAGAACCTTCCTGTTGTTATTTCTAAGGTTTTGGCACAATATTTTTCTGTTTTTGCTACACCTAAACACTGCCCCCACCTAGAGGCATTGACCACCAAATATCTCTCAAACCTAATGCTCAACCTTTTAAACTTAAGCCATATAGGTATCCACACTCTCAAAAGACTAAAATAAAGAAGCAAATGTCTGAAATGTTGAATTCAGGAATTGTGCAAAATAGCAATAACCTCTTTACTTCTCTAGTGTCATTGGTCAAGAAAAAAGAGATTACATGGAAATTTTGTGTAGATTATAGACAACTTAATTCCCTCATAATTAAAGATCAATACCCTATACTTAAAATAGATGAGTTATTGGATGAGTTGTTTGGCTCCAAATACTTTTCTAAATTTGATCTTAGATCAAGTTATCACCAAATTCATGTCAAACCTCAAGACATCCACAAAATTGCCTTGCAAACACATCATGGCCACATTGAATTTGTGGTCATAACCTTTGGCTTAACAAATGCACCAACCACTTTTCAGTCCCTTATGAACCAAATATTCGAACCCTATATCAAAAAATTTGTACTAGTATTTTTTGATGATATACTTGTTTATAGTCTAGACCTGAAAAGCCATGCAAAGTAGAATCTATGCTTAAAACATTGGAAAAACATCAACTCTATGTTAAGCTTTCCAAGCGTATTTTTGTCCAAACTTTAGTGGAATATTTGGGGCATGTTATTTCTAAGAATGGGGTGAGTGTGGTTGCAGCAAAGATTGAATGTGTTCAGTCTTGGCCAACCCTTTCCTCTTTGAGGTCACTTAGGGGATTCCTTGGACTAACAGGATACTATAGGAGATTCATAAAAGGGTATGGGATTATTAGCAATCCCCTTACTAATCTACTGAAGAAAGAAGCTTTCAAAAGGTTTGAATCTGCCATTGAAGCTTTTAACTAGTTGAAAAAAAGCTTTGTCCAATGCACTAGTACTTAGAATGCCAGATTTCAGCTAGCTCTTTATTATTGAGACTAATGCAAGTGAGGTACGTATGGAGGTTATACTGATGCAGCAAGGTCAGCCAATAGCCTTTTTGAGTAAGGCTTTTAATACAAGAAATTTGGTCTCTCAGCTTATGCGAAGGGTTACTAGCTTTAGTTTCCACTATAGATAAATAGAGACACTACCATTATTGGCCATCACTTTATCACAAAAACAGATCAACAGTCCCTTAATTATCTACTTGAACAGAAGCTGAATACAAGCTTATAGTACAAGTGACTTGCAAAATTATTGGGGCTAGACTGTAAGATTCAGTATAACAAGGGGGTAGAAAACAAAGTGGTTGATACTCTCTCAAGAAGAATGGAGGAATTAAACAGTGAGGAACTACAACAGCAAAATGGTAAGAAGGATGACATTGAAAATTCACACAGCAAAACCATTGAAGGGGTTCAGAATGGTGAAGATCAGGAGTTGGAAAGCAAGTTGTATGTTGTGTCAGCTTTAAAACCTACTTGGATGCAACAAATTGAGGATAGCTATGAATGAGATAAGGAATGTAAAGATATAATAACCAAGCTCATGCTAGATAGCCAAGTTGTATTAGACTTTGAGTATGTCCAAAGGATTCAGAAGAAAAAGAGGAAAATATATGTGGGGAAGTCTGCTGGCATTAGGGAGCTGTTGATCCAAGCAATGCATTCCAGTCCATTAGAGGGACATTCTGGTCAGAGAGCATGTTTCCAAAGGATGAAATTGTTACTCTGTTGGCCAAGGATGCAGCAGGATATCGTAGAATTGATTAGAGAATGTGTGGTATGTCAAAAGCACAAAGATGAACATGTGGCCTCACCTGGTCTACTGCAGCCTCTTCTTTTTCAGACCATGTATGAAAACAAATTTATATGAATTTCATAGAAAAATTACCATTCTCAAAAGGGTGTGATACCATTTTGGGGGTGGTGGACAAACTCACTATAGACATTTTATAGCTTTTGCTCACCCTTTTTCAGCCTCCGATGCATAGTTTGTAGAATCGGAATTCTACGTAGGATAATAATATCACTAAATAAAATATATAATGCATAATAAATTACCAAAATATGAACAATTTCACATTCAAATAGACAATGTAAATAAATCCATTAAAGTTTTAGCTAAAACAGAAAATTTAATAAAAAATTAAAGTGCAACTCAAATTTAAGAACATGGATGTAAATCCAAATTACATATCATCCTCATCAAATTCATCATCTCCAAAGCCCATATCATCAACATCTTTATCGAAAGATCCTAATCTATAATCATCAAAGTTCACATCATCATTATTAAACCAATCATCCTCATCATCACAATTTTTATTTTCAACTTTATTTGGACCAATCAACGATTATTTGCATTTACATCTTCATCTTCATCTTCATCAATTAATTGAAATTTGTTCATTTCATTGATTTGTGGCCTCTTGCCACGAGTTCCGCTTGGTCTAAAATCTCTATATAAACAAATATGACTCAATTATACATTAAAAATATTTTAAATAAGTAATAATAAAAATTAAAAATTAAATTACTTACAAGCTCTCAGGATATTTCTTGTAATAGAATGAACCTCATCATTCTCACTTTCTTCTTCTTCTGAAGTGTCATGATTTGGATTTTCATCCAAAACTCTCAACCATTTGTTTCCTATTGGTAGCACTGGATCCTCTCTCTGTCATCCACTCATCATCAAAAGGAAGGTTTTCAAATGAATTTTCAATTAATAAAGACTTGGTAGATTCTCCTTGTCTTTGTCTCTCTTGCAATTTCAAATTATACATAACAAAAACCAAATCATTCATTCTTTTCTGTGCCAAGCGATTCCTTCTTTTTGAATATACCTAAAATTTGATGTTAAAAAATATATAACAAACTAAACGCCTTCAATAAGAGTGCTTATAAACAAAAAAGGAAAAAAAAAAATCAAAATATTACCAATTCAAATGCACTCCAGTTACGATCACAACTAAAAGAGTTACAAGTCAAACTTAGTACTCGGATAACTTTGTACAATCATCTCTATAAGAGTACTACCAATTAGTTATAACCAAATAAAACAACTATTGGCACATTGTCCAAAAAAATGATTGATTAAATTAAATAATACGTGAAAAAAAAAAATATTTTCAATATATTAAGTTACTAACATGAGGAGTTCTTATCTCTTGTTCGAATAGCACCATTGATTCCAAATAATCCATGTGCATGTCTAAATTTATCGAGTTGCAACTCAATTTTTAATTTTTCATCCTAATAGGAAATCATTCTATAAATACACTCATACAAACCACGTTTAACATTCACATCTGCTTGAAAGTTTGAACTATAATGAAAATGAGGGTTCAAAAAATATCCCGCAGCATGGAGAGGTTGATTAAGCATTCCATCTCATCGTTTATCAATTATAGCAAAAACAGGCTTATATCTATTACAAATAATAAGTTAAACAATTATATAATCATTCATAAAACCACATGCAAAACCTAATAAAGATTTATGAGTTACTACAAAACAAAAGTGAAAAATTTACCTCCTCCTAGTGTTGTTCAAGTTTTTTTTTATTATTATTTCTTCCTTTGCTTGCTCCATTGCTTTATACAAAAAACCCATAGCCAGTGTGTTATTAGAATCAACCATCTTCAAAATTTTAATAAGGGGAGTTGTAATCTTTAGACATAATTCAATATTTGACCAAAATTCTTGACTATCAAAAACAATGGTACACACATCTTTTCCTTTATTTTTCTTAGCATACACACTCTCTCTCCACTTTTCATATTAAAAAAAATTGAACAAAACCCCTCTTAGGCCATTTAGTCGTCTTATGGTTAAATATGCAGTAGCAAATCATGTAATACCATGTCTAGCCAACTCTTTGCCACCTTTAAACTCTTTCACCCAAATAACAATTGTACCCATGTATAAATATAGGAACGTATTTACTTATAGTGGCATTTTGGATAGGATCATGCTTCTCAAAATCCTCCAACATCAAATCAATACAATATGTGACACAAGGAATCCAAAACAAAATTTTTCTCTTTTCTATTAACAAATTTCTAGCTGCTTTATAGTTCACTACATTATTAGTAACAACTTGTACAACATTTTCCTCTCCCACCTTCTCTACAATGTCATCTAACATTTTAAATAATTTATGTGCCGTATTTGATATATCGGTAGTATCCACTAAACATAAGAAGATAGTACCAGTTGGACTATTTACCAGAAAATTATTCATTATTCTCTTTCTTTGATCGGTCCATCCATAACACATAATGGTACAACATGTTAATTTCTATTGCTCTTTGTACTTTTGAAGCAAATTTAGTATTTCTTAGACTTCTCTCTTCAAAAACATTTCCCTCAACTCATGATATGTAGGTGGCTTCAAACCCTTTCTATATTCTCCCAATTTCTGCACCATTTGATGAAAAAATTGATTATTTACCATATTAAAATAAATAGTGATAGTATAGAACCAACGAGCCATGAGTTGACAAATTTCATCCATTTTATTTTTCTTTCACTTCTCATTTATGGTTGCTTATTTTCCTATTTGTTCCCCGCCTTTTTTAACAACAAACTTATCAATTGAGCATTTTTGTTTTCTGCCATCATATTCTTTCTCCATCAAATCATATGAAGTACTGAATTTCTTTTTCTTTTTTTTGTTTTGCTTCTTCCATATTTGTGCTAAACATCTCAAGCATGTCGTTCCTAACTTCAAATGAAACTTGCGGGCATGGTTTAACATTTTCATGTGTGCAAGCCAAGTGGTACTTTAATCTATGGATGCCTCTTGCTCGAATAACCTTACAAAACTTACACTGCACTTTTTTACTTTTAGGATCAATCTCAATTCCGTGTGCTCAAGCGTGATTTAGTCAAGCACTGGCTGCATTTTTTTGAATTTTTGCTTTTGGAGTAGAAGATGACATTTTGAAATTACAAAGTAAGGAAAAAAATTTAGATTGGAGAATAAAGGGGGGAAAATTCAAATTTGAAAGTACATGGGAAATAATCTACATAACATCTATATTTCGAACATTTTTAACAATTTAAATGCAAGTGGTAGTTTGTTTAGTAGAATAGACTCTGAGCCATTCATCATGCTACAGCTTTGAGCTCATTAAGCAGACATAATGAAAATTTGTATCTACAAAATCTACAAGTTGTACACAGATATAAGGTAGCATGTCATATTATGGATGAATATTATGGATGACATAATTTAACATTTCAACCAACTTTGGTTGATGTTCCAAACAATGTAGCAATTCAATCCAAGCTAGAAAATACCCCTTATCTAACAACAATCTACAATTTTTAAGTCTAATGCTATATTAAAATGCAGCCGTTGTCCAGCAAATAAATCATAGTAGTTTTTGTGCTCTTGTAGAGCTTTAACTCTAGGGAGAAAAAAAAAAGACCAGAAAACAAATCTGGTGGCATGATCCAAGTGCTAGTCCACTACTTATAAACAATTAGATAAGGTAATACCCTCATAGTTATAACATATTTCATAATCAAGTTAAAGCATGAATTCAAATGCTCCTGCTATTCTTTTGAAATATACAATGTCAAGTTTTTCACCAGTTAAAGCATGAATTCAAAGTCAAGTTAAAGCATGAATACAAAACATGAATCCAATGTCAAAAGCAAATCAGAACTATCTCTCTTTCTGTTGTGTTCTTGTACAAAGACTTACGCAAACAACAAGTAACAAGTAAAGCTACCTAGACTTGGACTAGTACTAAAAATACTAGTACTGGTATGGAAGGAAGGAGAACAGTACTACTATTACTGGTAGTGTAGCGCTGGTACATATTACACTACTAAGGATCAGCCAAAAGACTAAAAGCTAAATAAAACTATCTCTTTTTTTGCTATGTTCTTGTATAAAGACTTAAGCAAATAGCAAGCAACATGCTAAAGCTAAAAATCCATGCTTTGGAGTAATTCAAGCCAACGCTTGCAAACTCGGAAGGCACTCTAGATTTGGCTTGTTCTTTACTTAAAACTAAGTTTGACTGCAGGAGACCAACTCAGCGATCCACTCCCGAGCATCCTCCACCCCCCAATATACATGCAACAACAGAATTTATTAAGGTTGCAATAACACCTAGCCATTAGTATACTTTTACATATATCAGAACAACTACACTTCAGTCAAAAACAAAAACACTCTACAAGTTATTTGTCCAAACTATGCTGATGCCTCTCAATTATAATGGTTTCACAAATATTGACCATCTCAACAACGAAACAAAATAACAAGTCTTTGCATGAGTGTATCAAAAACTATGTCCAGGCTTGTCCACCTTCTCTAATATTCACAATTCTAGCATCTGCTTTTTTCTTAATTGGTTTACTTAGTCGAAACATAGGATGTTTGCAAAGCTTTCGCATTCCCTTTCTCAAACTTAGCTTGTCAAATATCCCCTCATCAACTTTCTCAATTATATATGTATAAAAAACACAGAATGTTTGCAAAACTTTCTCAATGCCATTTTTTCTTCCTATGACAAAATTATTAAAAAATGCATTTGGGGGTCTGAGTTTTGGTTTGGGACGACACGCGGATTGACATTTTGTAGAAAATTTAGAGAGTGAATCCCACATCAGAAATGTCAATCAATTTAGCAATAAGAAGCAAGAATGTTGAAGTACCTATTCAATACTAGGAAAATGAAGTGAGAGTCAGCCGATTGAAAGAGATGGGTCGGCGCTCAGTGCCTCAGTAGATCAAATTCAAGGGTTTGTATTTTGTAGCTACTGCTCACTGCTCAGTGCCTCAGCCCTTAGTCGATCGATTGACATTGGAGTTTCTTGGGCGAAGTTTTTTTTAATGTAAATAAACACTAAAATGACGTTGTTTTATCATTTTTTGGTGGTATCACATGGGATAGTTAGAATCGTGCTATTCTGACCGATCCCAAGCGATCTCACTAATCCTACTTCCGATCTTACTTAACGAAAGATCTTTTATGGTCCAAGATTGAATCTATGGATTCGAATAATTGGATCATGTGATCCTACGATCTGGATCACGATTTTGATAACCATATTCTAATGTAGCTCAAATATTCTTGGATCAGCTTTTCAAGCTGCATAGAATGCCTAATGCCATAGTGAGTGATAGGGATACACTTTTTACTTGCCATTTTTGGCAAAGCTTGTTCAAACTTTTGGGAGTTACGTTACAACTAAGTTCAGCATATCACCCAAAGACTGATGGGCAAACAGAAAGACTGAATTAATGCTTGAAAACCTACCTGAGGTGTTTCTCTAGTGACAAGCTATCCAGTTGGAAGAAGTGGTTACCAATGGCTAAATGATGGTATAATACTAACTACCATACCAGCATTGCTATGCCCTCTTCTGATACGAGAGCAAACCTACACCCTTTCTATTAGGAATAATGACTGAAGTGCTAATACTTGCAGTAGTGAACACAGTTCAGTAGAGAAATGAAGTTTTAAGGGTGCTTAAAGAGCATTCAACTAAAGCCAGGAACAGAATGAAGCAGTTTGCAAATTCAAGGAGATAAGCAAGGGGCTTTAAAGTGGGAGATTAGGTCTATTTGAAGATGCAACCTTATAAGCAACAGATAGTTGCTATTAGAGCATGCTTGAAGCTTGCTGCAAGATTCTATGGTCCTTTCAAAGTGCCGAATTGGATTGGATCCATGGCATATAAGTTGAGTCTGCCAACTCATGCTTAACTACATCCAGTTTTCCTTGTATCCATGTTGAAGAAATATTTGGGACCAATTCCAATAATAATTAGTGAGCTACTTGAATTTGATACTACAGATGTTTGTTCTCTGGAACTAGAAGCAGTGTTGCAAAAAAGAACAATTCAGAGGAACCAGTAGCAAATGGTTTAGTGGCTGATACTTTCGAAGTGTATGAATAAGGAAGACGCATCATGGGAGAATTATTCATTCATCAAGAATCAATTTCTAACTTTTTAGGCTTGAGGACAAGCCTGAAGCTTTAAAAAGCAGGGAATGTTAGGAAACGAAGTGCAATGGCATCATATTGAGCAAATTTCACAAGACAAATGGAGCTCGTAGAAAAGGTGTCATTTGATTGTCCCTTTAGTGATACAATGTCGTTTCACTTAGGGCAAAATTGGACGCGATTGGGAGTAAATTCGAAGCCCTAAATTGGCTTAATTATGCTAACGACGTCATTTTGCTTTAATTAAGTAATTAGTCAAAAAAAAACTACTTAGAACAATATAAATAGCAAGTGTAGTGCAGCTCAAGGCATTATGTTGGTTGTGGCATTTTCCTGGCTCTTTCTTCCCTTTCCTTTCTTTTTGCTCTGTCCTTGTCCTCTTTGAATTCTCTCCCTCCCAGTTCTGTCCCTGATTTTTTCCAATTCTATCCTTCATCCTCCTTCTTGCTGAAGTTTCATTGCTATACATTGAATATTCAAGTTATCAGTTTTCAGAGCTTTAATGAAATTTGTGTTGTTGTACTTTTTATTAAGGAAGGATTGACATAATCCTATCAGCTACGCGACAACTAAATCATGCATAACATTAGACCACTAAAATGAAATTTGCAGGCCTAGCCCAATCTAAAAGCATTTTGTAGCCCAATGTACTGTGAAGGTAGAACCGTCATTTCACATGCCTTAAAGTCCAACCCCTCATCACCTAGGGTTTCTTTTTCTTCCACCCCTACTAAAGCCCCCTCCAAGACACCGCTCTTTCTTTCCCTAAAACCTTACTCAAATAAAAACACGTAGCACACCAGGAACACACACTAGAAATCAGATCGAAAATGGGCGTGTACACATTTGTCTGCAGAGGATCTCGAGACGAATGGAGCGCCAAGCAGATTACCGGCGACCTTGAGGCTTCGGCTGCCTCTACCTACGAGCTCCAGAGGAAACTCGTTCAGGCCGCCGCAGCCGCCGACTCCTGTGGTGGAGTGCAGTCCTCATTCTCCTTTATCACTCCTACCTCTGCTGTCTTCCAGGTATGTTACCCTATCCCCATTTTTCTTTAAATCGGTGTTTCGTCTCTTTGATCTATCACCCGCAGTCAAATGGTCAGGGTTGCGCAGATCCGCTGTTTGTGACTCGGAGGTCTTAATTTTGATTTGGGTAGTTTCACATATTTATAGCGTTGTCTATGAATAATAATCTGGATTCAATTTCAAGAAATTGAAATTCATTGGGGTAATCACGCTGTTGCAAATACTGCAATGTTATTGTTTAGGGGTGGCACGACGCAGAAACACAGTACGAACCTAACGTAGCGGTAGCACGTATTGTTATACACGTTAGCAAATCAGGTCGAATCCCTCCTAACACTAAAGAGAAATAGTTTTAATCAAGTCAAGTTGCGGTCAAACTTGTTTAATCTATATAACTTGTTTTAAATAATTTAAAAAGTTATCTAATGATAATTTTATAAAATTAATAGGCATTATATAAAATATACTTTCAGGTATTTTTGGTATTTTAATTTTGTATGGGTATATTCTTGTATTGTGTTATCTATGAAATAAATAGAAAATTAAGTTTTTTTAAATTCTACATCTATATAGTTATTTTCATGTTGATTTTGTGTCATGTCATGTTATTCGGAAATAGGTAGTGTTCAGGTATAATTAACAGGTTGGGTTCCAGTTTGTCTTAACACGACATGCGAATCTAAAATACAACCTGATTGTCAACATTATATTTAATGCTAGTATAATGATTGGACCATGATTGATAAGAAGTAATGTTCATCCTATTTTTGAGTAATTTCAGAAGTCATGTTAATCCTATTTTGTGTAATTTCAGCCCTGCAAGCAATTTCTGTGCTAGAATTTCAAGGCGCAAGTAATTTCTGACATTTTCTGCTATTATTGGCTACTGTTCTTGAACTTTGAACTCGAAATTGAGTAGATGAACAGGATATGTTCAATTTTAAAATGGCTTTAGAATGTGATAGTTGAAAAATCATTTAGTGATATGGATTGAAATTTGTTGGTTTTATATGTTAGGAATTTACCATGCTTTGCTGGTTTCTTTGACATTTTACCATGAATTTTTATCATCAGTGAACAACTGGTTAACAAACCCTTGCTCATGAGCATTCAGTATAAGATGCTGGCTTTGTATGGAGAATGATCGATCTTAATTTTCAAGGATTTTTTTAGGTTGTTTCTTGCCATCAATATGGAGTTTCATTTGTTTTGTTGTGTTTCTCGCTGCCTTCAGACCAGATCTGGAAAGAGTCTTTCTTTTTCTTTTATTTTTGTTTATTTTTTCAAGCTTGACATGTTTGGTGGCAGAATGGGATGGTTGTATAAATATTTTTTTATAGTTTCTTGTCTTTCCTTGTTGAACAAAGGTTGTTATGCATCTGAACTATGAAACTTATCTGAATTGGTCCAGGTTATCATTGGTGGAGGTGGTGGCGGTGGTTTCATTGGTGGTGGAGCTGCTGCTGCAGCTCCTTCAGGTGGTGCAGCTGCTCCTGAAACAGATCCTCCTAAAGAAGAAAAGAAGGAACAGAAAGAAGAAGAGAGTGACGATGATATGGGCTTCTCTCTCTTTGATTAGATTGGTTATCTTAAACATAAGACCATTATTGTATGTCTAGGGGAACAATTTCGGATGGGTATTTGCCAAATTTTTGTAGTCTTAATTAATGTTATGGTTTGAAGATGATTTACTTTGTTGGATCATCCCTGCATTTGTTAGAAAAGTTAAAAACTTGATTTTTATATTGTTGGTGGATTTTCGTGCATGTGTGACTCTTCTTCAGCTTCCCTTGGCCTTTTCGCAATAGTAATATAGGTTCTGTGTTATGTTAGAATTATGTGGCTTTAATCTCCTTGTTTCCTGTTGAAAAGCCAAATGGTCACACATGGCGTGAATGATGTTAATCCAAAAGGCAAGTACCAGTGGTAGTGAGGATATGATTTGCCCTAAGATATTGGGTTACAAATTTAAATGGTCCTCAGGCGTGTGTGAGGATTGGGCGATGATGACCTGCGCTTGTTGTGTGTGTTGTATGGGCAATGTGTGAGCTTCTAAGCCGTGAGTGTTATATGGGACCCAAGAGTGTTGTCTGGGCAATACGTGAGACTAATGTTGTTTGTTGTGTGTTGTGTGTTGTGTGTTGTGTGTTGTATGTAGTATGGGCAATGTGTGAGCTCCCAAGGCGCGAGTGTTGTATGGGAAATGTGTGAGCACAAGGGTGTTGTGTGGGCAATGTGGGAGCACGATTAGGGTGTGGGCTGATGTCTGTGAGTGTTGTATGGGCGAATGTTGTATGGGTAATGTGTGAGCACAAGTGTGTTGTATGAGCAATGTGGGAGCTGATGTTTGTATTGTATGGGTGATGTTTGAGCACAATTAGGGTGTAGATCGACGTTCGTGAGTGTTGCATGGGCAATGTATGAGCACAAGGGTGGTGTATGAGCAATGTGTGAGCTGATGTTTGTGTGTTGTATGGGCAATGTGTGAGCAAGAGTGTTATATGGGTAATGAGCGAGCATAATTAGAGTGTGGGTTGAGGTTTGAGCACAATTAGTGTGAGTGTTGTATTGACAATGTGTGAACACAATTAGGCTGTGGGCTGGTGTTTGAAGATAATTAGTGTAGGTTGTATGGGGAGTGCAATTACCGTGTGGACTGATGTTTGAGCACAATTAGGGAAGGGCTAGAGGTGACAGTACAATCAGGCCAATAGGCGCACGAGCCATCACAGTAATAGTGATATCATTAAATTTAGTAGAAATTAGGGCCACAATTTGGCCAGTAGGTGTGTGTTGTTAACATATAGTAATAAAGCATCAACAAGAACCATCAGACGAAGACACGTGGACACCAACTTATCCGCGCCTTGCGCGGCTACTCCTTGCCACGTTCTCTCAGTTTGTATACGTGTATACACGTGTTTTCCATGTCATCGGTCGCAGCATTTGAAACGTCTTCGAAACCCTAACATTTTCTTTCTTGTTTCCGCCGACTCTTTGTTGCTTTCATCGTTCCGTTGCTTTGTTTCAAATCTTCTTCTTCTCCCTTAGATCCAGTCGCAGATCTTCAATTCTTTTGTTTGTCTTGCTTCGCATGTTACGGTAGGGCTTGTTAATAGTTTTTTTTTTGGGTTTTTTACCTTCGCATGTTACGGTGTGAGTTTTTAATCCGTTTCTTTGATTTGCGACTTTCACTTGCCCCTCCGTCAGTCGTCGGTGTGGGTTTGTTCTATTTTGTCTTGCTTCGCATCTCCGGTAGGTGGTTTGTTTCTTAGTTTTTTTGGGTTTTTTTCCACTTACGCGACTCAGGATCTTCTCTTTCATTTGTTTGACCTTGGCGCGGCCATCCGGATTTTCCTTGCTCTTACTCTCAATTTTATCATTTTTACATTTTTTGAATTCCCAAAAATGCTTGCTCTGACGAACTTGTTTTGATTTGCAGTTGTTCCGTCGATCCTGCGATGGTGGTAGTGAAAGCAAAGGAGAGCCGAGTGGTGGTTAAAGGCTAATATGTTTTTGCTTTATTTACGCTTTAATTTTTGGGTATCGGGAATCTAACTAAATTGGTTGCGATACCCAAGTTTGTTGTTTGGTTTCGTTCCTCTTCCTCGGAGTTTCATTTTAGTCGAGTTGCGCCCTCATTTCATTCGTACTTGGGTATTAATGAAATAGCTTTCTTATTTTTGCACTGTATTACATTTCACGTCATTTCAATTTTTCCTCTCTTCTTGGATAACCAGATGTTCACTTTATGCGAATTGTAGTTCCGACCACATCCTTGCTTATGTCACCAAGAATCGCCTCAGCCTATTTGAAAAGCTAAGCACTTTTATTGTTCATTTTCCTTTTTTCCCCAGGTGTAAAATGTGCCGTTCCTGCTTCTGTCCAGTCTTTTGTTTCACTTTTACCTATGTATCTATGGTTATTGTCCAATGTGTAAATATTTGATTCTTCTTTGTGTTCGTGTGTAAACATTAACTTTTCATTGATTGCGCGCTTCTTTCTAATCACTCTCATATCATCTGTCAGTTTTTTTCATACCTTCTCCACGACCATCTTTTACTTTTGCGCTCCTTATTTGTGCCATTAATATTGTTACTTCTTTAGCCGTGTCTTCACTAATTGCTTCAAACTTTTTCGTTGTCTTTGGGTATGGTTTTGTTCCTTTTTTTTCCTAACCCTTTCTGTCCCTTTGTTCTCTGCTTCCTTTTCTTTACTCGTATTTATCTTTGTCTGCTTTGTTTCTCTGCACCTTTTCTTTACTCGTATTAATGCATCTGTTGTTTCTTTCTGCGTTGAATGAATCTTAAAAAAGTTCTCCTGTTTTTCTTTGGTATTAATCTTTCTTGATTGTTTCTTGCTTGCTCTTTCTGCATTAAATATTACGTGTTTCATTTAGTGCTTGCCTTCTTTTGGTTTTAAATCTTCCAACTTCTTTTCCTTGTTCCTAACTCGTTTTGAGACTTCTAACTTAATGTTTGTTCTTTGTTCCGTTGTAATCTAGGTTGTTAATGTGTGTGTGTCATGAAATGTGCTTAGTAGGCGAATATTCTTGGCCGTTGGTGGAGATTGGCTTTATGTGAACTTTTACAAATAGAATGGATTTGGGAAAAAACTTTCCCTCCTCTCTGTCTACAAGATTTAAAAATAATGCTTTCTCTTCTTTTCAACATTTGCGATCTTTTTCTTTTTATCTTTGTCACTTTTCTTGACCTCACTGCGGGATGGAAAAATCATTCTTTTCCCACTTACTTTTCCAAATTGCTTCGTTGTAATGTTGTTAGTTATTATCTGATGTTGTGACATATACTTCATTTACCTATTGCAACTGTTAATGGTTTTTTTTCCTTTCCTCATCTTTCTTACTTGTTTTTTAGTTGCCATTCCTTAGTAGCCCACTCACATAGTAAATACTATATATGTTTAGTGCAGTATGGGTTCTGTTTTCATGCAAAAAGGGTGATGTCTATTAATTTTGTTTCATACAATCTTTGAGGTGCATTAATGTGCTTGTAGTGTTCTCTAAAATGGATAAATAGTGCATGTGTTCGATATTTTCATTTTCCTTTTGTTCTGTTGTAATATAGGTTGTTAATGTGTGTGTGTGATGAAATTTGCTTAGCAGCGAATGTTACTACTTGCTGCCTTGATTGGGTTTATGTTAACTTTACGGATAGAATGCATTTGGAAAAAAACTTTCCCTCCTCTGTGTACAAGATTTTTTTAAAAAAATTCCTCTTTGTTTCCAACATTTGCATTCTCTTTCTTTTTATCTTTGTCACTTTTCTTGACCTTGTACGGGATGGAAAATCATCTTTTCCCATTTACTTTTCAAGCGCCTCCGTTGTTATGTTGTTAATACTATATATGTTTAGTACAAGTATGGGTTACGCCTTCATGCAAAAAGAGTGATGTCTGTGAAATTTGATTCATACACTCTACGAGGTGCATTAATGTGCATTGTAGTGTTTTATAAAATGGATAAATAGTACATGTCTTTTGTTTTTCATTTCCATCTAACAGAGACACGCCCATTAATACAATCTTCCTCCAAATTTGCAATTTTATCTGGTTTCTGCATTTTCTCCTTGGGAAAAGAGAAAAGCGACCTATCACATGAATGGTTCTTATGCGGTCGGACCAACAAATTCCTTCCTATGAATTTGTGACTTTACATACTTTATGCATTTTTGCCTTTCCCAGAAAAAAAACCCGTTTGTATTGAGCAGGTTGTCTTGTGCTTAGTTTTTGTCTGTCTTGATATAAATGCACTGCTTAATGCACCTTCCCAATGAATCGGTTGGGCTTGTTTTGCATTTTTCACTTCCTAAAGCCTATTTCATACCTGACTTTTCTTGGACCATTCTTTACGCCATTTCAAATAGCTGTCTTTTGTTTTGTGCAATTTGAAAAATATTACTGCACTGTGCATTCTTCTTTTAGCTTTGTAATAATAATAACTAGATTAGCTCAATGGAAAGCTTATTACCTTCTTCTGTTTGGTGTGTGTGTGTAAACCTTGTGGAAGTTTGTCAAAGGAGCATTTGCTTAGTGCGTTTGTCAAATATGTTTGCACTTGTGTCTTTTCCGTTCTGTCCTTAGAAAATGAGCACCTTCCTGTAGGATATAATTTTTTCCTACTCTTCTGCTGTTGTAATACATGTCCGTTGTTTATTTGAAAAAAAAAAACTAACTCTTTTCTTTACTTCTGTTTTGCATTGAATGAATTGTAATTTTCAATGGATGTTGGGGACTGATTGGCTTATATAGTTGCACTTTAAAAGGTACAGCTACTCTTTCTTTGTCTTTCCTTTCTGTCCAATTTGTTGCTGTATGTATTCTTTGCTCTGTCTTTCCTTTCTGCGCAATTTTACTCTTCTTCTTTAAAATATAACGGTTGTCTTTATGAAATATAACAATTGTCTTTATCTTTATGAAATGAAGTAATAGAACCTATGATTTTCATGTTATGGCACTGTTTATTGGGCAAATCGCAAGTTTAAAAAGAGGCAAAAGACTTACATACAAACCTTTTGATTCTACGTTAAAATCAATTACTTAGTGCCTATGTATTCAGTGTCCATTAAGATCTTTCTATGTTGAATCATGCGTGATATTGCGGTAGAGCTTTATGCTCAAGATTTCTGCCTACCCTGCTTGTGTTTGTCATCTACATGTACGCTTCCTTAGTACTCCTTGTGTTTGCTAAACAAATTTGCTATGATAATATCACAGATTGCAATGATTTACTAGGTCTGTGTACTCTTTCATTTCTTTTTGTTGCACAACATCATCGTGTTCTTATTCTATTTAGCTATTTGCTGCCATTTTGTTGTCTTGTTTCCAATTTGGTCTGTTTGATCGAATTCATTCTCTGCTTATTTTCGCTTCACTTGTGCATGCCTTTTGTGTATCAGTTTAAATATGTGTGAAGCCTAAGCATTGAAAAGTGTAACAACGCAATGGCGCCTCATAGAAAGAAAAAAATTAATCCCTGTTGTGGCCAGACATGCATACATAAGAAAAACCAAAAAACGCTTATACAACCTATAAGCGAACTTATTGATCGTGAGCGTGGCTTGACCGATTCAAGTCAAGCTATCAATCCTTTGATGATTCAGATTGCCATTTTAACACTAGGCGGTAGTGAATCAAGGAAAAAAGAATTATGCTCCTTTATGACTACGCTTTAGCCCATGAAAGCAGGGATTTCCTTTCCTCATGATAATCCGTCGCGTAGTGACGGTGTGACTCCTTTTCCTTCCAAATCGTTTAGTATTAATGTTCAAGCAAAACTTGCTAGGCTGAAAAGATATCAAATCTTGCGTGAATCTAGGATTTCTCGTAATTTAGGTAGCAAGTACTACCGAAACAAACAAACCAAACAATTTGTTCCCTTGAGTTGTGCATCTTTGGCAACTCAAACAGTAGAGCCTATTCAGAATGAGTCTTCTTCTCATTCTAAAGGTAAATTGAAATGACTATGACAGAATGTGTTTGTTTATACTTGTTCTTTCCTATGCTAACAGTAACATATTATAATTTGCCGTATCAGGAAATGCGAGGATACCCAATAAAAGAAGAAAAAAATATTCTTCACCACTTAACAAAATTCCTAAAAATTCTATGATCCTTTCTACTGTTCCTAATTGTGTTCATTGTGGAGCTAAGAGGTTCTATTTGGAACCTCCGTCCTTTTGCTGTGCAGGAGGCGGGGTATCAATTGTGATGCCTGCCATGCCCTATGAACTTTGTCGTTTGCTTACAGCTGAAGATCCCCCATCTGTTCATTTTAGAAAAAACATTAGAACTTATAACAACAATTTAGCATTTACGTCCCTTGGGGCAAAATATGATAGGGAATTAACTAAAAATACTAGAGGGATGTATACTTTCAGAGTTCAGGGGCAAGTCTATCATTTTCTTGATAGTCTTTCGCCACATGACAAAGAAAAATCAGTTGGGATCCAGTTCTACTTTTATGACACAGAGCAGGAACTGGCCCAACGAGTTAGGTCCTGTGATAAATTACGTCAAACAACTTTATCTCTACTTATGCAGATTTTATAGGACAATCCTTATTGTAAGTTCTTGAAAAACCTTAGGCATGTTCCCAACTTGGATGATTATAGGATTGTCCTTAATTCTTGTCCAAAATTGGATCAACGCCGATATAATCTTCCCACTTGTAGTCAAGTGGGTGCTATATTCTGTGAGGATGTTGTAGAAACTTCTTTGGATACTAGAAGCACACATATTCAGATATACAGCACTTCTAATACAGGTCATAGAATTCGACACTATTTTGGATGTTATGATCCTCTTCAATACCCATTGTTATTTCCTCGTGGGGAATCTGGTTGGCATAATAATATACAGAAAACACCCAACAAAAATAAAAACCATAGAAACATAAATCCTAATGAAAATGCTTCTAGCATTGATGTTTCGAGTATGGAAGTCCTGTAAGATTTGAAAGCATATGAAGATGCAAGTAAGTTCCTTTCAAGACGTTATTAGGAAACTTTAGCTATGTAGTATTTAACATATTTTCAGTACAAGTAACTGCTTTCTAATTCTTCCATTGTAGCCATCGAAACTGGAAAGAAGAGAAAAGATTGTGTGTCCACTAGGGAGTATTACTGTTACAGATTTCAAATGAGAACAAATGATCAATCGATGCTTTTGCATTCAATGCGTTTATTCCAACAATTTGTTGTTGATATGTACATAAAAATAGAAACATCCAGGTTAGACTTTCTGAGATTAAAACAAAAAGAAGTTAGAACAGAAATTTTACAAGGTGTTCTTGATAGCATTTCAAATGGCCAACTAGATAGCTCTAATGTGGGTCGCCGGGTTATTTTGCCAGCTTCCTTTGTAGGCGGACCTAGAGATATGCGCCGTAGATACTTGGACGCTATGGCTTTAGTTCAGAAATATGGCAAGCCTGATCTCTTTATTACCATGACTTGTAATCCTAATTGGAAAGAGATAAAAGAAAATCTATCTAACAAAGAAACTGCATTTGATAGACCAGATTTGTTAGCAAGAGTGTTTAGAGCAAAATTTGAAATGCTTAGGAGAGAACTTTTGCACAAACATATCTTGGACAAGTAGCGTGTGTTAGTGTCATTGAATTCCAAAAAAGAGGCATGCCTCATGCTCATTTATTATTAATTCTAAAACAGAATTTAAGCTATTGAATCCTGAAGCATATAACAACATTGTATGTGCAGAAATTCCTGATCCAGAAATACATCCTCATTTATACAATCTTGTCCTTAAACACATGATTCATGGTCCATGTGGCCAAATGAATGAGACTAATTTATGTATGCGAAATGGTAAGTGCAAAAATCACTATCCTAGAGATTTTTGTGAACAAACAATGCATGTAGAAGATGGTTATCCTTATTATAGAAGGAGAAATAATGGTAGACAAATTAAAGTTAGGCAGGGTGTATTAGATAACCGGTGGGTTATTCCATATAATCCATACTTATTGGCTACTTTTGATTGTCATTTGAATGTTGAAATTTGTTCTACCATTAAACTCATGAAGTACATTTATAAATACATTTATAAGGGCCATGATTTGGTCAGTTTTCAAGTTTCTAAACCAAATGCCGATCAAGACATTGATGAAATTAAACAGTTTCAGGATGCCCGTTGGATCGGTCCTCCCGAAGCTCTTTGGAGGATTTATGGATTCAATATTAGTGAAATGACCCCCGCTGTTTATACTTTGCAAGTCCATCTTCATGGTCACCAAGTTGTTTCATTTAAAGACAAATATAATCTTTCAACTTTGATAGAAGAAATTGACTTTTCAAAAACTATGCTTACTGAATTCTTTGAAATGAATCGCATGAATCAAATAAATTTCAATGATTGAAATGTCTTTATAAAGACTTTCCTCAAGACTTTGTATGGAATTCTGGCCTTAAAATTTTGACTAAAAGAAAAACTAGAAATGTTATCGGTCGAATGGTCACTGTTCGTCCACAAGAGGGTGATCGATACTATCTTAGGCCATTAGTATCAAATATTAGAGCTCCTACTTGCTTTCCTGATCTTTTAACTGCTTGTGCATAAAATGCCAAACCTTTAGAGATGCGACACTAAAATCGAGTTTGCTAGAATCGATACTTACATAGAGGATACTTTAAAGGAGGCATCTCTTTATCGATGCCAAGTGCTCTAAGGTCCCTTTGCTATTATTTTGGTATTTTGTTCTCCAAATGAACCTAAAATTGTGGGAACAGCCTAACTTGAATTGTCCAAAGGACTTTCGAAGGTCACTGGATTATTCCAATGTTGACATCCATGTTGTTATGAATAGAGTTTTAATAGACATTAACAGTTCCTTGGAAGAGATGAATAAAAATATAAATGAATATCATATTCTTCCTGAAAATGAACAAGTCTTCCTGTCTGGTAGTTTAACAAAAGAAATAGATAGTGAACTGAATATAATTGTTAGTGAAGAAGATCTTTTGCTTCCAACTAGGTTAAACATAGAACTGAAGTTTGCCTATGAATCAATCCTCCGGAAAATCCATCTAGGTGAAGGACAAGCATTCTTCATTGATGGTCCCGGAGGAACTGGAAAAACTTTCTTATATCGTGCCCTGTTGGCTAATATTAGATCCAAAGGATTTATTGCAATTGCCGTGGCAACATCAGGTGTTGCTGCGTCCATTCTTCCGGGCGGTCGCACCGCTCATTCAAGATTCAAAATTCCAATTGATTTCTCTATTACTAAAGCTTGTCAATTGAGTAAGCAAAGCAGTACAGCCCATCTTATTTCAACTGCTAAACTTATAATATGGGATGAAGCTTCTATGGCAACTAGAGATGCTTTAGAAGCATTTGATCTTCTCTTGAAAGATATAACTGGAATAAATGAACCATTTGGCTCAAAAGTGGTTGTCTTTGGAGGTGACTTTCACAAACTCTTCCGATTATTAAAAAGGAACAAGAAAGTCACGAGTTAATGCTAACATTGTGAATTCTCCACTATGGTGTTCAATGGAAAAAATTCAATTGAAACAGAATATGCGTGCTTTCTTAGACCCTGATTTTTCTAAATTCCTTCTCAATATTGGGGAAAATTCAGAACCTATGGATGAATGCGGTAATATTACATTACCACATGAAATTGTCATTCCGTATATTGAAAAAAAAGAATCTCTTGATAAGTAAGTATTTGACATGTTTCATATGTCGTTTTTTCCTTCTTTTGTACGTGTATTAGATTCCTTTGATCTAATTACTTCTGCTGCTTCTGTGTATTTTTTTCCATATTTAACAGATTGATTGGTTGTGTCTTCCCAAATTTACTTTTGTATTCTAGCAAACCAGAGGAAATGATTAATAGGTGCATTTTGTCACCAAAAAATACTTCTGTTCAGGACATTAACAATCTTTTAATAGAACAATTTCCTGGGAATTTAGTAGTATACACGAGTTCAGATCAAACAATTGATCTAAAACATCAAGGGATTATGAGGATTTTCTAAATTCCTTAAATCCATCAAGTCTTCCTCCACATATCGTTACTCAAAAGAAGCGCCCAATAATTCTTTTACGAAATCTTAATCCAACCGAGGTCTTTGTAATTACACGTCCGATTTGTCTAGAATTAGCACCAATACAATTTGTGCAAAGATTGCTTCCGTCGACACCAAGGCGAGTTGTCTTCATACCAAAATTCCATTGCATAGTTCAGACAAAGAAAAGAATGGAATTCCATTTAAGAGAACTCAGTTTCCAGTCAGGTTATCATTTGCCATGACAATTAATAAAGCCCAAGGCCAAACGTTAGATTATGTCGGTGTTTATTTGCAAGAACCAGTTTTCTCACACGGTCAACTATATGTTGCCCTTTCAAGAGTTAGAACATCCAAATTAGTCAAAGTGCTAATACTCCCTTCCACTTTTAGTGAATCTAAGACAGATTGCAAGACTCAAAATGTGGTTTATAATGAAATATTTGAATTAGCAAATACTTGATGATAAATTTGTCTGTCTTTGCTACAGGTTTGAAGTTTTTCCTATTCCCGTTTTCTTTTTGGGCCTTTCTCTTACCTCTTATTCTGAATACCACTTACATTGTGTCTTTGTTCTTTTTAGATGGACCGTTTGTTAGAGATTCAGGACATTGTTGAGGGCATGACAGCATGGTCATGTATTGTTACTGTCCAAGAAAAGCTTGACCAACAATCGCACTAATGTCCTTCACGTTATCGCTTTCATTCTCGCACTCAAAGGTGTTAATTTTTGGGTACTACTTTCATGTTTTTCTCATACAATTAAGTATATTTTCCTCTTTACTCAAGTGGTTTCGCTTGCATTGACAGGTTCAAGAGTGCAAGCCATAGTTTTTAACCATGAGATCGAGCGTATGGGAAGAAAATGCAAGTCTACCGAAATATAAAATCAAAATGTGAAGTGAAGCAAACGAAAAAGAATATCGGTTTGAAGGGATCATCGCACTGGATAATCAATTCAAGGACAATCCTTGAACCTCTTGACAATTTACGAAGGTGTGCTCGAGGTCAATTATCAGTATACAGACTTTCAAGACCTAGCTAGGTTCATTGATGCAAAAAAAGAATCCGTTGGTAAAGTCCTCTTTCCATGATTACTTATTAGCTTTGTAGTCGCTCTTTTATATCAAAGTAGTACGGGTATTCCAATTTTTATAGGTCAATTTTGATGTTACTTGATAGTCGCTAAAATTTATCTTTTATTTGTGGCTGTTTTACCTTGCTATTTAGATCTGATCGAGTAAAACGTTTGCTCATTATGTAGATGTGTTGGCTGTGGTGATTGATAGCCTACCGCCTAAGACTATCAAAGGTGATGTAGGTGATTCAATGGTTCAGAAATTCGTCCTTCTTAATCAAAGGTTATAGAATCTATCCTCCTAATTTCACGTTCAAGTGTTTACAGCTTATCTTCATGGAGTTGTGTCCAATACATATTATCTATTAGTTATTCTGTTCATTTTCCTACATAAATTTCCCGTTCAGTCTCATATTTTTAGCATTGTCGTTAGGTCATCAGATTCCATGCTGTTTACTGATTACTTGTGCAGATGAGCTTGAACATATTTACTGATTGCATAACCATTAGATTAATGTACTCATTTCCCTACGTACTGACAACTCCAATCTAACTGATTAACAAGCAATTTCATTAGTACATACAACTGTTTTGCTACGAAATACATGTGTTTTATTGCCATGTTGTGTTCTGCCAAACTATTATGGGATTTCTCTGTTACTGTTTTCCAGACATTATCCAATATGTTTTAAATTGAAATTTATGGATTTTGTTCAATTACTGAAACTGAATGTGAACATTCCCTTTTATAATCTTAGCCGCATGAAATTTAAGTCTTTCCTAGGTTAACTCCATTATTCTTTGTTGCAGTATGAAGACAGTTATGTTATCCATTTGGAACGAGTTTGTTGCCAATGAAGGAGCTAAAATTGTTGACAATCTGAACAGTTTTCCTGTAATCATTTGTCGCAGGATTAAAGTTGTTTACTATAATGGTAATGTATTCTACTGTCAATCCCATTGTGTTAACCTTAATCTTTTTTTCTAACACTATTGGTTCATCCCTCAGTTTTTTATTACGCAGCTATCTTATAATAAACTGAAAAATACAATTTGTAGGCACAGCTCTGACTACCAAATATGATTCAGTCATTCTGGTGAACCCTCCAATAGAAAGTGCACTTCGTCTGAAAAACTGGTGACGCATCCCTATATTAAGTTATAGCTTTACTCATTTTTTTTTCTGTCTTACTAAAAATGGTATTTTACAATCCACCAGGGCTGACAGAAACAAGGACATGCTGTCTGACTTCGTCATCAACAAGACTTATTTCAAGAATCCTGCTGAGATATCTATAGAATCATGCAAGAAAACTTGTATTGTTGCTAACATAACACCATTAGCCAAGGTATTTAGTTTTTTTTTGCTGATTATCGATAAAGTCTGCCTTCTTCCATGTATGCTTTACTGTTTGTTGCTCCTAACTTATTACAATCTATTCGCAGAATGTACTTGTCAAGGCACAACTTTCCCTCAAAAATATTTGCCAAAAGTATTGGTATATGGCTTGTCCCAAGTGCTTCCAATCAACATCTGCACTTCAATATGAAGAATACACCTGTTACTTGTGTGATTCAAAGCAGATGGCAGAACCCAGGTAAATTTATCTCTTATTCCCTTTTTAGTTCCATTTTAAATTGATTGTATCGTGACCTAACTGATTATTATTTTTGCTAACAGGTGTAGGTTTGAGGTTGACGTGATTGATGATAGTGGCATCATTACAGCCTCTATATTTGGAAATCTGGCTGAAAAATTATTAACGTTTTCAGCAAATGAAGTCATGGAATATGCGAACAAGGTCAATCCTACTACCTAACTACCTGTTCACATTATTAATTTTTTTGCTTTTCTTTGATGGGTGCATATGGTTCAGCTTTAACTCTTTTGTTTTTCCTTCATAGAACACGAACTTCCTTTACAGAAGTTCACAAGGCATTGCGTGATTATTCTTGGTGCAGATTAGGCCGATCAAACTTAAGACTCCAGACGGTAGACAGCGCTACACCATCACTTCTTATGCTGAATTTCATCAAGGCCAGGTTTCAGCCTCGTCGAGCGATCAGAACAGTGCAAGTGCAAGTGCAACAAAAATAACATCCACAAGTGTTCTTGAAGTTCAGCCAATGACACAATCAGAAGGTCATATTTCAATGACTTATTGCGTCTAAGATTCTGACTATATTTATAGCTTGGAACATTTCACAAATTCATTTTTACTTTTTATCCCTTAATTTTCCTGCAGGACAACTTCCCAGCAAATCATCACCAAAGGCCCGCCTTTGCCTTCTTGACAAACTGGTGTCATCAGAAGAAGAAGATCATTTGGATACTAAAGACCCTGCCAATGCCACAAAGAAGAAACAGAAAATAGATTAGCTCTTTCTACTTTGCACATTTTGCGAATATGTATTTCAACATTTTGTATTTTGGAACTGCTCTTTTGTGTTGCTTGTCTTTTTGGTTATGGGTGTACTTATTCAAACTGAATGGTAGGCAGTCAGTTTTATGAGTACATCACATAAAAGCAGAAAAACTTGTACCAAACAAATTCTTGTTATCTTTGTTCGCTTAAGTGTCTTGCATGAGCCAATGTTAATCGTTTCCATGCATTTTAACAGAAAGTTAAAGTTCTCCTTTCTGCAGACAACTGTCTTTATGTGCTGCATGAGTTTGCATGATTACATTCTGATTATAGTTTTTTGACCTGTATTTCTGCCAACATGTGCTGGAAACAGGACTGATTTTGGTCTCCTCTATCTACATTTGCCAATGAATATCTACTGTTGGTGCATTCTGCTCAGCATTCACTGAATCTCCTATTACACAGCATACACTCAATAATTCTGTACTCCAAGCTTGTTAAACTTGAACTTATCCTGCAACAGCATCATATATTTAAAAAAACTGATTCCAATTCTTTTGTCTCTGTTTTGTAGGAGTACTATCCTGAAGCTAATCTCTATCAATCATAAAGGTATAGCTGTTATTCTATTTATAAGAACTAAATTTCATATTAAATGGTTTGCACCTATTATAAGTGGTCTACACCTGTTGTGGCTTTGCTGTTTTAGAGGTCTTTTGGCAATTACTGCTCTTACTTCTTCTGTCTGTCAAATACATCTTATCCATGCATGCCCTACAAACAGTCTCAATATTATCTGAATCATATACTGCATTTTCCCATGCTCTACAGATATAGTTTTTTGCCTCGAGATTTAGCCTAAGCTAACATGATTTTGGTTTAAATTTGATGCAACAGAGATTGTTATTTCCAAATCCGTTTTCCAATGTAAACATTTCTATTTCTGTTCATTATTCCCAAGCCAAAATTGCAATTTCTGTTTCTGCAGCTTTTTTGTAACATACCCATGTGACTGCTCAGTTTGAGTTGACAACTGAAACAGAACTGTAAAAGTAAAAGTAGGTCACATCACCATCAATCAAATTGTACAAGTATTGTTATAAAGTAGAACCATGCCATTCATTGCAGGTCATATACTTCCCTTTCTAGCTTTACTGTTTCCTTTGCTAAAATTAGTCCTTTTTAGCTTGTACCTTCAGTTTGGAATTTTTTCCTTCTCAAAAACAAAAGCTCTGAAGTAATGTGCTAGAACTACACTGCACTGGTTTGATTAATCAACGGTATTCTCCTTCTTCTTAGCTTCTAACTTCAGTTTTTTGCCCTTTTTTTTCTGAAAAACAGGAACTCTGAAGCTATCTGTTAGAACTCCACTGCATTGGTTTGATTACTCAACGGTATCCTCCTCCTCAGCTTGTAACTTCAGCTTCTATTTTTTATTTTTACCTAAAAACAGAAACTCATAAGTAATCTGTTTCAAAGGAGTCTGTTTTTTTTTGAGTTAGTCATGCCTTTATTTATTTCGTGTTTATAAAGATACGTGCACTATGTAACATTCATTCAACCATTTTCCTGTTTCCTGTTTTTTTGTTATGGTTCAAACTTAAATTGTCATGCTTTTTACTACCTCTGAGTTTGACTTCAAACAACTAATGCATGCTATTTTAAGTTTGAAAATAGACATTCCTTTGTGTAGGATAGAAAGGTGGTTAGTGTAGTATTTTTGAACTGCATATTCTTTGTTTATATTTCCTGCACTCTGACTCTTTCTTTCCTTATTCTATGTGCATTCAATAAAAATTGATTGCCAATGGATGTTGGGAAATTGATCAACTCATACAGTAGCTCTTCAAAAGGTAAAATTACTCTTCTTCTCTCCTTTGTTTTTAATATTGGTATTGCATGTTATCTTTGCTTGATTTTTTTGTCGCTTTTCTGATGTTTGTAACACTTTCTGCGTATAGTCGTCAACTTCATAATATGTATATGCAATTTCAGCTATATTTGTAAGTTAGACTAATGTCCCTCTTGTTGATGCTATAGATTTGAATGTTTTTGAATATAAACTACCCTGCCAGTTTTTGAATCTAACTGACTTTCTATTTGTCCTCCATGCTTCTGCAGTTCTGTACTCAGTTTTCAAACTTAAATGATCATGCTTCTTACTACATTTCATTTTGACTTTGTATAATTAATGTGTGCTATTTTTGTGGTTTACTTGTTAAGCTATTGCTGCTCAGAATGTTTGTATAAAAAATTGCTGATTGTTAAAAAATATACACTGATAATACTGCTCATGCTGTGATCAGGATCGAATATAAATTAAGTAGCCATACTTTTGCTTGTAAGTTTGTATAAGTACTGGCACTCATAGTTCAGCAATAGACATTCATTTCTGTTGTCTAGAAATGTGGTTAGTGTAGTCTTCTTGAACTGCATATTCTTTGTTTCTTTTTGGTGGTTTCTAACCGTTCTTTTCCTTATTTTATGTACATTTAATAAAAAATGATTCGCAATGGATGTTGGGAAACTGATTAACTAATACAATAGCTCCGCAAAAGGTAAAATTGCTCTTGTTCTTCCTTTTGTTTTTTATAGATTGCTCTTGCATGTTATTATACTTTAGATTTTTGTTTGCTGCTTGTTCTGATTTTGGTCAAACTTTCTGCATAATTTGTTTGAACAGAAACTCCCCTGCAAATTTTTTATTCTATCAAGTGACTATCTCTCTTGGCGCTGATTGGTGTTTGCTCTTCAAATAGGCATAAATAAATACACACTGTTTATGTACATATTGTTACTGTCATTTTTCGGTTGATTTGCTTTCTTATTTCAAAGGAATGGCTTTCCTTTGTAATGACATTGAAATTTTGTATGCTGAATGCTACATTAATATTAGTTTCTGATTGCAGTATTTTACATCTTCACAACTTTTAGTACAGATACATTTTCCTCAATTTATGTATGCTATTAACGTTTAAAAGTATGTAGGGAAACGTTTTCTGGAAACCTTGTAATGATTTGTGCGTTATTACCACTTTGTGTTGCCATTTTCAAAGCAGCTGCATTTCTACAATTCTGTACTCCATTCCCAGGTCGTCCTACATTTTCCTACTGCTTTCTAGAATTTCAGATCTATTTCCCTGCAAAAAATGGATTAATTGGTACATATTAATCCTACCCTTTGCAATATGGTCAAATAACATTTCTTTACCTGCGTTTTTTTGTACAATTGCCAACATAAAATTGGTTATGCTCCATTTTCCTACTAATTTTTAGTGCCGTACTCCTTCCCCAATTAAATGGATTGATTGGTTGATTTTAATGCAGCCATTTGCAATAAAATGAAATTTCCTCTCAAGTTTGGTTCTAATTCATTTTCGTATAACTTTTTTCATGTTGTACTCCATCTTCCCAAAAATAAATCCTTAACGGTTCAATTTAATACTAACAGTTTCGAATAAGATAAAATATCATTTCTTTACCTGAAATGTTGTCTATAAATACCGGCAATAAGATTGGTTATACTTCATTCTTCTACTCCTCCATTTTTTATTTGTTTCGTAGTATGAATTATATATATTTCCAAATAAATTATTTCATTTAGTTTCTTCTTCTTATAGGTGATGACGACGCCAAATAATCCGTTTACAAAATGGTTGACGAAACAAAATGGCCATAAACACAAGTTTTATTTTGTTACTAAATTCCATACACGTGTACATGCTGGCACCTTAACATATGTGCACAACAATCAGATCAATTATCGAATATGTTATAATTTTTTCGTCTCTTATCCAACAATATTTAAAAACATTGGATATCCGAACGCCCAATCAGAAAAATCAGTTCAAGATTGGATGCAAAATGTCTTACTCGCTAATCCAATGCTATTTCAATTACAAGGTAATTCTATTTAATTTTACAAACTTGATTCATAATTTTTTCCTTATTATGCTTTTCATACGAAATAACATAATTTTATGTTCTTTTTCTAATCATTTACTCGCTTTCAAAGGTACAAATGAAAGGTCATATTGCTTATTCTTGAAATCCCTTCAAAGAGAGAATCAGGTTCAACTTTAAATCTTTAGAAATTTTACTTTAATCTCTATTACAACTATCACTTCTTATTGCATTTAACCCAATAAAAAAACTTTTGTCCTTTTTTTTAGCCAATACCTATAGGTCTTTATGCAATCCAAATCTTTGACGATGGGGATGAAATTGTAATCCAACAAGGACAAATGCAATGGAAGTTAACAATCAATCAACATGTTTTCACATTTGGCTGGACTGAATTCTTTGATGATAATTTACTCAGTCAAGACTGTTCAATTTTATTGAGACTTCGTGAAAATAATAAATTTGATAGTCTTCCGTTCAACAATTTCAAGGGCGAAATAATGATGCCATGGACAGTGCCATTGCCTATCTTGCCAAAACAAGGTTTGTTCATTTACCAATATACATTTTCCTTTCTAATTAAATAATATGTACTGTCTTAATGAATTCTACGTATTATTTTCAGTCTTCAAAACAACAAATCTTCATCATAATGTCCTCTCATCTTCACTACATCCATTTCAAAAGTTCAGTTCAACTCCACACTATTCGTTCTTCCAACAGTTCACAGCATCAGATACTTTTAGATTGGTAATATTTCAATTTGTTACTTATTTTGCACATTTATTCTACATAACATTTTGCACTTCTCGTTTTACTAACTTCATACAATTTCCTTGTTGTCACCTAGAATATTCCAAAATATTCGAATTTTAATCTGAAGAAGCAAAACAATATGACATTCATTTGAAACTGAAATCGAGTATATGACATCACATCGGCGTTCTTCACTTCACGAAATTGGCATCAATTAAATGCAGGATCATCATTTGGAAGAGAACGACTATTTAGTTTTCATACCACAAATACAAGATATTTTCACTGTTATTATTTTTAACAGTCATGGGATCGAAAAATTATATCCATGGCAATTTAAATTTAAGATAAATTAGAATATGTTTACTCTATTTTTGTTTTACATTAAGTCACTCCTACTATGTAATTTCCTTTCTCCCTTTTGAGTATTTCTTCCTTTTTAATACTATTGTGATTTTCGTTTGTCAAATATATCTTCATTTTGACATCCAATTCTTTTATATACTGTGCCATACAGTGGGCACTCAAAAAACCGCGCATTGCGCGGAAAGTGCCTGCTAGTATGGGAAATGTGTGAGCACAAGGGTGTTGTGTGGGCAATGTGGGAGCACGATTAGGGTGTGGGCTGATGTCTGTGAGTGTTGTATGGGCGAATGTTGTATGGGTAATGTGTGAGCACAAGTGTGTTGTATGAGCAATGTGAGGCGATGTTTGTATTGTATGGGTGATGTTTGAGCACAATTAGGGTGTAGATCGACGTTCGTGAGTGTTGCATGGGCAATGTATGAGCACAAGGGTGGTGTATGAGCAATGTGTGAGCTGATGTTTGTGTGTTGTATGGGCAATGTGTGAGCAAGAGTGTTATATGGGTAATGAGCGAGCATAATTAGAGTGTGGGTTGAGGTTTGAGCACAATTAGTGTGAGTGTTGTATTGACAATGTGTGAACACAATTAGGTCAGGCTGGTGTTTGAAGATAATTAGTGTAGGTTGTATGGGGAGTGCAATTACCGTGTGGACTGATGTTTGAGCACAATTAGGGAAGGGCTAGAGGTGACAGTACAATCAGGCCGCCAATAGGCGCACGAGCCATCACAGTAATAGTGATATCATTAAATTTAGTAGAAATTAGGGCCACAATTTGGCCAGTAGGTGCACAGTCTATTCAGCAGGTGCTCAGGCCATCAGGGCATGCATAGCAGTCTGTCACAGGCAAGCTACAGTTACATCACATCAGTACCACATCAGTTCACAATCATTGTTTTACTATTTACACAGTCATTATAAAAAATAATCCACGCTCGTAAACTAAGTTTTTACTATTTACACAGCCATTATCAAATTTTATATATATTAATAATAAAATTTCAAATTTTAATTCTCATATATTAAATACTTATAACTAATTAATAGAAAATAGTTTTTCATTATATTAAAATTAAAATTTAATAATATACTTAAAACATAAAAATAAATACTCTAAATTAACTATGAAATGCTTAAAACAATTAATGGAAAATAATTTTACATTACATTAAAATTAAAATTTAATAATACACTTAAAACATGAAAACAAATACTCTAAATTAATTATGAAATACTTAAAACAATTAATGAAAAATAATTTTACATTACATTAAAATAAAAATTTAATAATACACTTTAAACATGAAAATAAATACTCTAAATTAACTATGAAATACTTAAAACAATTAATGAGTAATAATTTTATATTACATTAAAATTAAAATTTAATAATATACTTAAAACATGAAAGTAAATACTCTATATTAAATATGAAATACTTAAAACAATTAATGAGTAATAATTTTACATTACATTAAAATTAAAATTTAATAATACACCTAAAATATGAAAATAAATATTTCTAATTTAATTATACACAAGTAAATTTAATAATACATTTAATATTTTTATTTAAATGTATTTTTTATTTCTCAAATTTTATGTAATTTAAAAATAATTTTGAGAGAGTTTGAAAAATAAAAATATTAAATTTTACACCAAAAATATTCAAAGTGTATGTCAATTTATAGAAAAATATTTTTATTAATTAGTGTATTTTATTTTTTTAAAAAAATTAAGAGAAATGGTGTTGCAAACCAAAATTGGTTTGCAACAATGAAGCGCGCCACGTCTGCCACAATCGATGTGCACGCAGACCACGGTATGTGGCGTGAAGAAAAAAAACAAGAAGCAAACAATGCCATTTTGATGATTTCTACGCGCAAAAAATGGTTCGTGATTTGTGGCGTCTGCACGCCACAAACCACAAACAATTTGGCCTCACGGCCACGCCAAGTCGACCTATTCGACTTGGCATGTTAAATGAGCACCATGACCCAAAAGGGCTGTGGGTGCTCTCATGGTGATAACATCTTTTAGGCCATCTAGAGAATGCATCACGTAACATCACGTTTATTTAAAGTCTAATCTTTTATTATTTATATATTCATTATTAAAAAATTAATCACACTAATAACTTGATTTTAAAATCTACATCACTATTTTCTTTTTTCTCTATTTATTTTTTGTTATTTATTTAATATATTTAATACTTCTTATTTAAATTAATAATTTTTAAAATATTATCTATTTTTATTTATCGAATTTTATGTAATCTAAGAATAATTTTGAGAGAGTTAAAAAATAAAAGTATTAGATTTTGTATCAAAAATAGATAAAATACATGTTAATTTATAGAGAAAAATGTTTCTTATTAATTGGTGATTTTTATTTTTATTTTTATTTTTTTAAGAGTAAATGGTCATTTGCAAAAGCAACTTCCAGATATAGCGCGCATCCATTGCGAGAGCATAGGCCTTCTTTGTGAATGCCTAGGTTAGCTTCTTCTTTTGGAAAAATTGCTTCCAATAAAACTACGCCATGGACACTAAAATGTAGAACCTTAGGATATGATACTGAACCAGGCCACCCTTGTATTTGTTGTTTCACTGACGACTCGCATCTCCGCTTCTCTTAAAGAATGGTCCACAATGATCACTAACTAAAAAGAAGCCAAAACAAGATAATAAAACTTTGCATTTGCAACTAAATCCCAACTTATCACATGCTCTTTAGATGTACTAAATTTTCATGGATGGCTTCAACTGCTCCTTCAAGCTTTCTTAGCACAAGGTCAAAACCCTGCACAAAAAACATGGAAAACATTTTAGACACTAAAGAAAAGTTTAGATAATGATTTGATGCCTTGTTAGAGAACCAAAAACAGTTAAAATGTGTTTAGAAGTTGTGATGGTTTCATGGTTATAACCCTTTTGGTATTTATAGAGTATAAGTGAGATTGTGGATAGGATTGACTAATGGATACTTTGCAGTTGTTTTGGGAAGTTGCTAACTGTTTATGAACTTTAATCTCGTTACGTAAAGTCTATAGTTTAGAATTAAATATATTTTATACAACTTTTTCTTTGAATTTCAAAGAAAATATTAATAATTTAAAAATATTACTAAATAAACCATATGAATTAGTTGAAACAAGAAAAAATCATAAAATTTAACAAAATATAATTAAAAAATCATAAAAATGGTACAACATTCTAAATCTCTCGTAAACATTTTCTCATTAAAGTCAACAATGGGCTCATCATCATAAGAAATCTTCCATATGCATAAAATCAAGATAACAATCATGATGATCTCTTTAAACCTTAAAGCATCCACACCAGCCTCAAAATGGGGTTGGTCGTTTCTACAAAGGCCACCACATCAGCAAAAAATGCTAATGTGGTGGTCTTGCAAGAACAAACGGCCTTCTGACCGTTTGTTCTGAGAAATGCGGCCACGAATAGTTGTTTTTTTTTTTTTAAATTTTGCCTATCAAAACGACGTCGTTTGACGTCAATTTGCCCTTTAAAAAAATAAAATAAAATCTACAACTGACAGGTGCTGACGAGCTTGTCAGCTGCAAACGTGATGCGCGCCCATGTATAATGCCCTTTGAAAACCCACCACTGGTTTACAATGGGCATTTCACCTTTTTTTTAAAAAAAAAAAATTTCACTAATGGGTAGAAAGTATTTTTTCTATACAAATTGACAAGCACTTTGCCTATTTTTGGTGTAATATCTAATCTTCTTAAATATGATATAATGTTAAATTGTAATATATTTATTATAATATGAAATTTTAATATTATAATTAAATTTTAATATAAAACCTATTCATATACCTATTCATATTAAATTTAAATTTAAATATATTAATATTAAGTTTAAATCTATTAATATTAAATTTTAATTTTAATATAATGTAAAATTATTTATACTTATTTAATAATTACAAAAAATTTGGTGATTTTTTTAAAAATAAAATTTTGTATGAAATTATTGCATGTGATGATTAAAAATTATATCTATTCATAGTTAAAAAATATAAATAATTTTTAGCCAAATCAATTACAAAATTAAAGAAATAATCACATTTGTCTAAGTAAAAAAGAATTTTATTTAATTAATTGATAAAGAATGCTAAATTTATTTTAATGACTTTAAAATAAAAATAATTTTGAATTTTATAAAAGAATTTAAGAAATAATAAATTTTTTATGTTAAATATTAAATATAGTAAAGTTTGAGTTCAAATTAAACATCCTAAATCATATAAAAAATTGGTATAAATAATTCATGTGTTGTCAAATCAAACTCCATAATCGAAAAAAATCAGTACCACTAATTCATTTGTTTTCAAATCAAATTCCATTATCGAGAAAAACCGATACAAATAATTCATGTATTGTCAAATCATGCTCCATTATCAAAAAAATCGGTACAAATAATTCATGTGTTGTCAAATCATGAATGCATGTATCACCAAATATGAAAATGTGTATATAAACCATATAGTTTTCATTGTTTTTGCTTCATATCAAAAAAAGCTTTGAACTCAAATTAGCTAAGAATGTCATCATCACGAAATCGGTATCATGCATTTGACGAAAATGACTGGTTGGATGCTGAAATGGACCGCGTGTTTGAAGAAACTTATGTTCAAGTCATGAATGCATGTAGTGTGAATGTGGAGAATACAGAACGGCCATTGAGGAGTAGAAGAAGGCATCGATGAAACTAAGATTCCGATCGTCGTCCTGATAAGGATCGGGAAGTTGGTCATATCCGCCTTTGGAATGACTATTTTGCTGAACGGCCTATCTACGATGACAGACAGTTCAAAATTCGTTTTCGAATAGATAGAAATCTCTTATTACGTATAGTGGAAAAGCTACAAAACCTTCACTACTTTCAACAACGTCCTGATGCAACTGGTAGAATGGGTTTCATGGCTTTACAAAAATGCACAGCTGCATTACGAATGTTAGCCTACGGAAGTTCTGTGGATTCAATCGATGAGTACTTGTGCATTGGTGCAAGTACATCTAGATAGTGCATTTTCAATTTCTATCAAGACATTATTGATGCGTTTGGTGCTAAATTCCTGAGGAGGCCAACCCCAGTAGATATGTGAAGGATATTGCATATTGGAGAAATTCGTGGATTCCCGGGCATGATTGGAAGCATTGACTGCATGCATTGGGAATGGAAAATTGTCCAGCGGCATTAAAGGGGATGTATCAAGGGCGTGATGGAGTAGCTACATTGATACTCGAGGTTGTAGCTTCTCAAGACTTATGGATTTAACATGCATTTTTCGGTATTCCAGGTTTGTGTAATGATCTTAATGTGCTTTATCATTCCCCTATGTTTGATGATGTATTGCATGGTATAACACACGCTGTTCAATATACAGTTAATGGCCATCAATACGACATGGGATACTACCTAACGGATAGTATATATCCAAAATGGGCGGCATTCATCCAATCAATCCCAGTACCATAATCAAGTAAACATAAACTATTTTCCCAATGCCAAGAGGTTCTTCGTAAAGATGTTGAGCTGGCGTTTGGAGTGCTGCAAGCATGTTGGCAGATAATTAAAAATCCGACACTCACATGGGATAAGGATATATTGCACCGTATCATGAATGCATGTATTATAATGCACAACATGATTGTTGAGGATGAACGAATTAACTATCAATATTTCGTTGATCCCTCAGCATTCATTGCGAAGCAACCAGAAAGAAGCAACAGGGCGGGAAAAGATAATACTACACTACAATTCCCGACGGGAAGATTTCCAAACATGAGCAATTATTTGATTAACAGGGATCAACTTCGCAACAGAAATGTCCACAATGCGTTGAAAAATGACTTGATTGAGTACATATAGCAGTGTTTTGGAGGAAATGACATATAATCATAGAAGCAGTGTGTAGTTTATTATGTTTTAGAGTTGAATGTTTAATGTTTAAGTATTTTATGTTTAATTGCGAGTATTTAATTTCATGTTTTAAGTGTATTCTTAAATTTTAATTTTAAAGTAATGTAAAATTATTTTTATTAATTGTTTTCAATTATTTAATATATGATAAGAATAAATTATAAGTTGAATTATTAATATATATTGAATTTGATAAATGAAAAATAAATAATTTTTAAATAACCCAATTTAAAATAGTGAAAGCCTGGCCAATGTTTCAAGGTTGGCCTTCACTATTCACACAGCCATCATAAAAAAATTACCACGCTATTAAATTTTTTTTGTTAAATTTATTGTATTTATTCAAATGTTTCAAGTATATTATTAAATTTCAATTTTAATGTAATGTAAATTTATTTTTCATTAATTGTTTTAAGTATTTCATATTTAATTTAGAGTATTTATTTTCATGTTTTATGTGTATTATTAAATTTTAATTTTAATGTAATGTAAAATAATTTTTCATTAATTGTTTTTAATTATTTAATGTATGATAATTACAATTATAAGTTGTATTATTAATATACATATAAACTATATTAATATAAAAATATATAATATTTTAAAAATATTAATTTAATTAAGAAGTATTATATATATTAAATAAATGGTGGAAAAGAAGATAGAGGAGAGAGAAATTCATTGTGTGAATAGTAGAGGCTGTTCATTAGTGTGGGTAATTTTTTTACGATCGTTGTTTGAATAGTAAAGGCAGTTCATAAGCTGATGTGGCGTTGATGTAGCATAACCTTAGCCTGGCTGATGTTGGGGCTGATATGGATGCCCTTAACTTGTCTTCCGTAATTATTAGGTCATGTTTACTAATATAAATTCCATCACACAGAATTCATCCTTTAGAAAACTCTGCTACTCATCCATGAAACAAAAAACTTAAAAGCTTACCCTCTCACAAAGATGTGGAATGACAAACTTATAAGTTTACGCTATCACATAATGATAGAATTGGGAATTAGAAATGACATAATGCACAAGAAAACTGCAGAGATTCCAACTCAAAAATACCAACTTTACTCACATGATTGACAATCAGAAATTACATTACACAATAATCTAGGAAAGTATAAATCATGCAAAATACCTCAAAAATAGAGCAATATTCCCCATAGAATAGAAGGCAATGAAGGTGCTACAATAGCAAGCAATGCCATCCCAAATACAAGAGAACAGGTGCCGTAGGTGACCAACAACAACCAACATTATATAAGAAATAGATGGTCAGAAATGAAATTCAAGCTCTCCTGACTACATGAACGGAACTACCATTTTCCAAAGTCGTATTCAAAAGATCCAAGGGGCGAGGACATTAATGCTACTTGATAAGCCGCAATCTCACCCCACCAAGTGATTAAGTGCAAATAACTTCCAAACAACAGGAAGAAAATCATGAATGTCCATTCATACATGCGGAATAAACTAGTCCATTATGTTACTTGGCAAATTCGAAACGGCATTTTCCAACAATCTTGGTATAGTGAAAAGTAGCTTATAAAATCAGAAATGGAAAATTTTGACACTCTTATTGAAAAACTTTTGTCATTAAAATAGTGAATGTATAGATAATTTCAAGTCCTAAATATTAAGGACAAAATGGGTTTGACACTTTCACCAATATCATACATGTTATAAAGCATTAATCGTACACTCAAAAGAGAAGTTTTGAAAACGAAACACAACATCAACAGTTACTAGCAAATGAGGAATCTTAAAACTAAAAAAAGGTTAGTAAAATTTATTGAAATGAGGAATTAAATTTATTTATAATTGATACTAAAAAAATATTAGTCAAATAACTTCCCAATACACCAATACCAGAATCCTAAAATTCATAATATTGGTGAATATACATGTCTAGACATGTATATGCACCTACACTGCACATAAGTCCATGTAACAAATAAATCAAACTTACACAATACTTCATGTGTAGTTACACAATTATAAAGGCCCTTCGGCCCTAGCTGAGTCAATGATCATATATGACATGAATAGCAAAACCTAAGATTCAGAAAAGAATCTAGTAATATGTAGTATGGTTTACCCAAGAACAAAATAGGAAAAATGTCAACCATACCATACAAAAAATCACCAAAAAGAAAGGAAAGTAAAGGGGGTTGTTAACCCGACTATGAGCCCCACTACTCTCTATTTTACTGTATAGAATGCATGAAATATTGATGCCCCCCAAGACTTGAACTTGAACATAATTTCATATTCAAAATCCTCAAACTCCAAGAAATCTAACAAGACGAGAAGTTTCGCAGATTATTAAAAAGGTGATGGAACTATTTTATTAAGATTTAATTCATTTAAAGAAGAACCTAATTCTTCAAAGAATTTTGTTTTTCAAAGATGATATTTTTCAAAACCATCTCCTTCAATGATTTCTAAAAATATTTCAAAATATCATTTTAAAACACCTATTCCAGAAAATATAAATTCACTTCTTATGTCTCTCACTATATCTCAAATGGAAATTCATGTAATAACAATAATTAATAATGATTTTAAGATAGACAAGGAATATATGTAAGAGTTATTTGAAGAAAATGATAAAAAATAATGGTTTTTATCATTTGACAAACTTATTCAAGAAAAGTTAAAAGAAGAATGGATTTCATATATGAGAGAAAAAAGGTGTAATATTCCTTTAATTTTATGGTTAGAATATTGGTTGTCCAGAAATGAAGGAATTCATGAAATATTTAAATTAAAATATATTAATGTTTAGACTAATTTATATAAAAAATGGAATTTGGTAGATGATTAGGTGGTTACATCTATATATCCTCCTTTACAATCGATCAAAATTAATGTTAATGGAGATTAAGTATTGGATTCTCCTTTTAAAAAGGGTAGAGAAGAAGGTAATTCATTAGTAGTTTTAGATGACATTAAAAAAGTTTATCAACAGAATAATTACTCAAATCAGATTTTGCATACGATAGCTAATCAGGTAGAACATTAAGCTACAAAGATAGATTTAATATCTAAAGAAAAGCCTAGATTTCCTTAGGATGTGACAATTCCTCATTTTCAACCTAAAAGTTTACCCAGGGAAAAAGAAGAAGAAATTACTTCAAATTTATTAAATAATTCAAATAATTTACTTAATAGGATTTCTCCGCTTGGAAATATTCAAGATAATAAACTAAGTAGTTCAAAAGTTAGAATTAGTTGTTTAGAACAAAGATGTAAGAAGGAAGAATTGGAAATAGAAATAGATTCCAAATATTCAAGTGAAAACATAGAAAATGAAGAAATTGAGAAAATCAATCTAATAGAACAAGAATTTCAAGATGAGCAAGATTTAGAAATTAATAAAATAATATTGGGTAAATTACATCTACTACCCTTGTGGTTCATGTAAATTACCAATCGAACCCCGAGATTTGGTAAAACTACTAATACCCCCTTAAGGGGGCTAAATGTTATGAATTTAGTTGATTAAAGGGGCTAAATGTTATGAATTTATCAAATTTAAGGGGTATTGGTAATAAACAAATCTCGGGGTTTGATTGGTAGTTTTTACAAACCACAGGGGTAGTAGATGTAATTTACCCAATAATATATTAAGAATAATTGGAAAATTGTGGATACCAGCACATATTATCCTAGACCTACTCTAAAGATTCAATATGAAGAAAGATCTATATTTAATTCAAATAATTATAATGGTGATTCAATTTATGAATGGAATATAGATGAGAAATTTGAATATGAAATGTTAAATATATTACAAGAAATGGGAATGGCTAGGATGGCCGATAAAGCTAGAAATGTAAAAGAGAGAGTTGTTGCTTGTTTACTTGCCACTGGTTTTACAGGTCAGTTAAAAAACTGGTGGGATAATGCATTAACTCTTCAAGATAAGTTGGCAATTCTAGATCGTACAATTCAAGTAGAAAAAGAACAAGGCCAAATTATTACTTAATCAGATGCTTGTGATTTTCTAATAGTTACAATAGTTATGTACTTTTTAGGAAATCCAAGAGATGAATTACAATTTTCAAAAGTATTTTTTTACAAATTTAACATGTCCGACTCTGTCTTATTTTAGATGTTAGAAAAAAAAAAATTTAACTCAAATATTGAGACGTCCAGATTATAATGCTTCTTTTTGGAAAGAAAAATTTATTACTGGATTACCAAGCTTATTTTCTCAAAGATTATGACTAATTTACAAAAATAAATAGATATTAAATATATTCAATTTGATTATATTACTTTTGGTCAATTATTTGCTTTTGTTAAAAAAGAAGGATTAGCTATGTGTTCAGAATTAAAGATTCAAAGAAAGTATGGTTCAAAAATGAAAGAGTTAGGTAATTTTTGTGAAGCTTTTGGTATTATAGGTATTAAGGCACCTTCTACTTAAAATAAAAAGTTAATAAAATACAAGAAAAGTCCTAAAATAATTAAAGATAAAAGTAGCAAACAATATTATAAAAAATCTAGAGATAATATCATTTACCTCCCTCGAGGTTTTGTAATATATCAACTAGCCCCCTATGGTTTTGAAAAATATCAATCAACCCCCTTGACTAATAGTTAATTTAATTGTAGTTGGCAAAAAGACGAAAAAGCCCTCAGAGAGTTGGTTGTTATTTTTCAAAACCACGGAGGGTTGGTTGTTATAAATTTGATATAGTTTAAAATTTTTTATTAATTTTTTTTAAAAAAAGGAATTTAAAGACGAAAATTTAATAAAATTATTTAAATTATATACTAAAATTTTTTAAACTAAAAAGACGAAATTTAAAAATAAAAATTTTATAAAATTTAAAGAATACCAAGGGAAAGCATAGATTTTATTATTTTTAAAATGATGAATGTAGCCCCCCATTTGATTATGGATGAATTTTATGGTTTTCCTCAGCCAAATCCAATCAAATCAAGATGAGAAGCCATTTTCCATTAGTAACAAATGGTTATCCATTACGCGGAGGAAAGCTTATTTAAAAAACATAAAGATTAGTTCCTGTTCTGGCAAGAACGAAATTTTATCTTTTTGCATTAAAATTTTTAACAAAATTTTACATAATTTTATTAAATTTTCAACTTTAAATTTCATATTTTTTGTCTTTTTAAAGTTAATATCATTTACCTCTATCGAAGTTTTGTAATATATCAACTAGCTCTTCGTGATTTTGAAAAATAACAATCAGTTCCTTAAGGGCTTTTTTTGTTTTTTTGCCAACTACAGTTAAGTTGACTATTAGTCAAGGGGGTTGGATGATATTTTTCAAAACTACGGAGGGTTAGTTGATATATTACAAAACTTCGATTGAGGTAAATGATGTTATTTCAAAAATCTAAGAAGAAAGTAAGTAATTCAATTACATGTTGGAAATATGGAAGATTTGGTCATAAGGCAAATCAATGTAAGATGAAGAAAAAGACTAATGAAACATTTCAAGAAGATGAATTAAGATAAAATGGTAGTTTTGTTAATTCAAGATAGCGATATAAATGATGAAATAATTCAAGATAATATAGAGTCTGATTCTAGTATAGAAAGTATAGAAAATTGTAAATGTATAAATGTAATTTCAAAAGATAAAAAAGAAATTTTATTTGAAATGATAGAAAAAATTAACGATATAGAAACTAGAATAGAATATTTAAATAAATTAAAAGAATTAATATTAGAAGAAGAAGAAAAGCCTAATTCAATAGAAATAATAGAGTGAGTTGCTTCATAGTAGGGGGATTGGGTGTCCCTTTAATCGGTTTTTGTGGTCCAAAGGTGTTGGTCAATCAATAACATCGTTTATGCCATGATGTTTAGAGGAAAAGTCCCAGTGGATGTATCTCTATGCAAAATTGGAATAATGGGACCTTCGAAGTGCTTTTGTTGCATGCAACCATAGGTGGAGGATATTAATTATATTTTTTCCTTGGGTGACTTTGCGATGGAGGTTTGGAGTTGTTTTGTGCAAAAATTAGGCATTCATGGGGTTGTTAGACTGATTTACAATCAGTGTATAGAGGAATAAAGCACCAGGTGTGGAAGACGAGAGGTGAAGGCAATTTTGGGGATTTTTTCTTAGGTCATTTGTTTGGAAGGTTAGGAATTTGCATCAATTTCAACAAAGAAAGATATCAGGGTGCTAGGTGATTAGGGAGTGGAGTTTCTAATAATAGAGAAAATAGAACTATAGTTTTCTTGCCTAGCATTTTGTGAGAAGATTTGGGATCAATTTTGGACACCTCTATTGGCTCTCTATCAGGGGGTTAGGTGCTTTAGGTATGGTGGAGGTTTCCAATGTACAAGTGTTTTAAACTAAACATAGAGGAGAGTTCACTGGTGAATAGGGGGGAGTCATTTGGGAGAGGAGTGGTGCGTGATGATACATGCCGTTTAGTCTTTGCTTATTTACACTACTTTGGGGCAGGCCCCTCTATGAGAGCAAAGTGTAAATCTCTTCTCCTTGGCCGCGCACTTAGTCATTCGGTTGGTATTCAAGTAATTGAGGTGGAGTGTGATTGAAAGGTGCTAATGAACATGGTAAATGGGAAAGATACAATTCCATAGAGCATGACAATATATTTCCGAAAGATATCGATGTACAAGTGCATTGCTAGTTCTTTTACCCATTGACATATCAGGAGGTTAATGCGATAGCAAATGGCCTAACTAAGCTTGCATATCAAGCCAAATAGTTTTGGTTCTTCACACACATAGAGGAGATCCCACATTGTGTTCACTCTTATTTTTCTTTGGATAGAGATCAAGTTTGTAGTTTTAGATTTGTTTATACCCACTGTACATGATGGTTATTCAAGTGGCAAGATTAATGCAGATCACTTGACCCTAAAATCTGAAAGAGATAAGGCTTCTTCACTCTATGTCCCCCTCTTCTATGAACTATTTTTTTATGAATTAATAAAAGGGTATCCAAACTTGCCAATTAAACAAGCCATCACATAAGTTGGGAGGGCATCAATCACAGCTTTTATAAGCACTTATCTTCCAACCAGGCTTAGAAACCTAGACTACCAACCTTCAATTCTCTAATGGACTCTCTTCACCACATAGCTAAACACTTCCATTTTTGATCTACCCAAGTACATTGGCAATCCTAAATATTTTGCACTTTACTGTTCTCTGATCCCTTTTAGAGCCAAGCATGTTTCTTCCTTATGCTCCTTGTGCATGTTCTTGCTAGAAAATATGGATGATTTTTATAGGTTGTCCCGTTATCCAGAATAATAGCTATATTTGGACATTAACTCCTTTACCTCCATTGCTTGCTCCATATTTGCTTCACAGAAAAGGAGAGAGTCATGTGCAAACAATAGGTGAGTAATTAGAGGTCCACTCCTACTCACTCTTATGCCTTATAATCCCCTCTCAAGCTTGCTTGCTTGATCATTTTTGAGAAGGCTTTTGAGATGACAAAGAAAAGGTAAGGAGAGAGTGGATCATCCACCTAATCCCCCTTGTAGGTCATATGTATCCATATTTTCCAGCATTGATGTTTATTGACAAGGTAAAGGAACTAATACACGGCCTTATCCATCCCATGAAAATACTAGAAAACCCCATCTTTTTAACCACCTCACACAAGAAGTCCATTCTATTCTATCATAGGCTTTAACCATATCAAGTTTTAAGGCCATAATTCTCTTTTTTTCCTTTGTTTTTATAGTACAAGTATGTATACACTCATGAGCCACCACCACATTATCTATGATCTGTCTCCCACAATTTCTTCCATTGGTCTTGTTATTCTCTGGTTCATTGCCTTTGTGATGGACCTTGGGATACCTTCTAGACCTTCATGAAAGAGCTGCACCTTTGATGAAGTAAATAGATTATCATAGAAGCCCACTATTTTCTCCTGTACCTCCTAATTGGTCTCACAAATCCTACCATCTTCTTTCACCAATCTTTGAATAGAGTTATGTCTCTTTCTATTAATTGTAGAGGAATGAAAAAATTTGATGTTCCTATCCCCTTCTTGAAGCCATTGTATCCTTAACTTTTGCCTCCAGTAGGTTTCCTTCTCTCTATATGTTGCATTAAGTTCAGTTTTTAGACTACCCTACTCTTTCTAGTTTCAATTCCCTCATTGGCTACATAGAAATTCCATTTGTTCTTTTATTCTTGCAATTTTCCTTGCTGAGTTCAGGTCTTGTTTCTAACTCCACTCTTAATAGTTCAACCCTACACTACTTAATCTTAGAGCATAGCTGGTACAAAGGGGTTCCCATTTGCTCCTTTCTCTAGGTTTCTTCAATTACCTTCTGCACTAGTTCTTTTTTGATCAATCGTTTATCAAAGGTGAATTTTCTTCTATATTGCTGTTCTTTAGGATTTGTGCCTAAAAGGAAAAGGGAGTGGTCTGAAAACTGCTTATCCACATGCTATTCTCTAGCTTTTTGAAATCTAGGCATCCAATTAGGGGTTCCAAAAATTCTATCTAGTCTTTTCTCCATGAACCCCTCTCCTTCTCTATTATTAGCCCAAATGTATGACCTCGCTACAAAATCTATGTCTCCCATCTCCATGTTCTCGATAAAATTTCTAAACTGGCTATAGCTTGACTTAGTCCTCCTCCTTCCTTCTCTTTTTTCCTATGGATGTGCCTAGTCATTAAAGTCACCTCCTAGAAACCACCAGTCTTCTCATTTCAACCTTAGTTTCTCCAAGTACTTCCATTATTCCTCCCTTACTTTAACCTTCATACTAGCATAAATAAAGACTACCCAAAATTTATTAGGATCATCCTTCATTACACAATCCAATTCCATTCTCTTTGGGAAAATTCAAACACACGTTCTCTTCTTTTCTTTCTTAGGGTTAGAAATTTCTTAGAAAAATTCAAGGATTCATATGTGCCACCCTAAGTGGCTAAACTCTATTTTCTGATTCAAGAGAATGATTAATTTTAATTGCAATCACTATAGGTTTAGTTCTTAAATTTATAATCTTGCTCTTAATTTAAATACTTGTTGATTCTTGATTTAATTTCTATAAATAATTGGTATTGGGTAGTCTGACAAATTAATTCTTTATCTTTTACTCTACTACTCTCCATGAGTTTAGTGATTTGTAATTGCCATGAATGAGTAGTACAAGTAGCAACTAGGTTAATTATGTTTATGACTTGAAATATGTATGCATAGCCTAAAAGAATCAACTAGACAAGATTAATTTACTACAGTTATCTTGGTTCTTTAATCATTGTTTAACTATTTTCATAGATCTTAATACCATCATTAATTTGATATGGAATGCTACCATACCCAATCAATTAATGGTAAGTTTTGATTTGGGTGTTGGGCTCGGTCAATTATATTAGGAAAATAGAAATTTATTACGGCTGTCCTAATAAGTTTCAAGTTAACTATTTGAATTTGTAACATAATTCTTTGTGACTCATGATCAGTGATCAATTGAATGAGATCAAATCTTGGATATGAAGCTTGGTAAATTTGGTAACTTCTCTATTTTTCTACTTGAATATTTACTTTTATTAATTTTTAAAATTCAGTCAAGTAGTTAATCATTCTAAACCCCCTAGTTTTATTTCTTGTTCAAAGTTTAGAAGTATACTTTTGGTTCCCTTGGAATTTAACCTAGTTCAATATCGATGAAAATTTAATTTGTAATCACTAAAGGCCAGTGATTAATAATTTTACGAGTTTTGACAAACCTATCACCACCCACTTTTTTCTTACCTTCCCTGTTCTTCTCAACCACAAAAGTCAACTTTGACACACTAACCAATTTCCCTAAAACCATGTCATAATCATGTATTGTTGGTAAAGTAGTTTGCAACATGAAAGAGTGTCAAAAGTCTGAAGAGTTATGACCCAATTTGGTGTCCTATCAGTCAACAAAGACTGAAGAATTGTGACCAAAATTGGTGTCTTCTCATTCAAAGATGTCTAACTATTTGTAACTGTTGTACAACTGTTTGTAGATGTTTTTGTATATAAAGACATGACTGGAAAACCAAACTAGAACAGAACACACGACAGAAAAATCAGTACTTTCTATAAAAACAATAAGAACTTGCTATCTTGTTGATTTTCTATTGAATTTCTTGTATCCTAGAGGTATATTGTCAAGTGGTTTCTGTTAACAAGTTTAGAGAAGGCAATAAACACCTTAAAAAAAGTGATATCATGCCTGAAATTCATCACTTTCTTCCCCCACTCAGTTAAAGTTCTGTTACTGAAATTTTCTAGATTCTTCTTCTCTTCTTTGTTTTCTTTCCCAAATTTTCATCAACAATCTTAAGGTGTTTATCGTGATGGAGACCACGAATGAGACAGCAATGAAAGTGATGAACTAAGAGTTTGTGAAGGACATACTTGATGGAACTGGAACCAACTTCAACCGATGGAAAGACAAACTCATGTTCTTTCTCGCTGCCTTGAAGATTGCTTATGTGCTAAATCCTAATTTGCCTGAAATTCCAGCATTAAAGGAGAATGATTCTGACGAAATCAAGGCAAAAAGGGAGAAATGGATTGAAGATGAAGTGCTTTGTAGAGGGCATATAGTGAATACTTTGTCAGATAGCCTCTATGACTTCTTCACAGCCATCAAACCGCCAAGAGAGATTTGGAACAATTTGGAGAGGTAGTATGCTACTCAAAAGAAAGGCTCATATAAGTTTCTTATTAAGAAGTATTTTGAGTTAAAATTTCTTGATAATACTTCTTTAATGGATCAAATACACAATTTGCAAGTTTTAGCGTCAAAACTTAAAGATTTGAGGGTTGAAATTTCTGAATCTTTCCAAGTTGGTGCAATACTTGCTAAAGTTCCTTTGTCTTGGAATGATTATCAGAAAAAACTCTTACATACACATGAAGTTTTGACTATTAATAGTATCTTAAAACATCTTAGGATTGAAGATGATGCTAGAATGCTACAAAAGAAAGAAATTGAACAAGATAGTAAAGTGAATCTAGTTGAGGAAAAGCATTCTAAAAATTCTAAGAGGAAAAAGACTAAAAAGGGTGATGCTAAGGACAAGAAAAAAAATTGGATATGTTATAATTGTGGCAAAAAATGCCACTATAAATCCGAGTGCAAGGCTGCTAAAAGGCAAAAGACCAATGGTGCACCCAATGCTAATCATGTTGAGGAAGGCCCCGAAATCATAGCCATGGTGTTGGTTGGGACTGTCACAGAACTTCATGTGGCTACACCTTGTTCTTCTAAAGATTGGTAGTATGATTCGGGGGCAGCCGTGCATGTTTGCAATGATAGAACACAGTTCAAGTACTATGAAGTGCTTGAGGGAAATGAAGTAGTAATGGCCAATGGACAAAGAGCCAAAGTGGTTGGGAGAGGAAATGTTGAGTTACATTTCACTTCAAGCAAGAAGGTGGTTCTCACCAATGTGCTTCATGTTCCAAATGTGGTAAAAAATCTTGTATCGGCGGATATTCTCAACAAGAAAGGATTGAAGGCTGTTCTTGAAAGTAACAATGTTATCTTGCCCAAAAATGGTGTCTTTGTAGGAAAGGGATATTCATGTAATGGCATGTTTAAGTTGAGTATTAATAAAGTTGATAGTTCAATTTATTTGGTTGACTCTTCTTATACTTTATGGCGTGGTAGATTATGGCATGTGAATTATAAAGTATTGCAATACATGTCTAAATATGGATTAATCTCAAATCTTGGTTATGTAAATAAAAAATGTGAAATTTACACACAATCGAAAATGACTAGATTACCTTTTCCTAAGATAGGAAAAAGCACAAAGTTACTTGATCTTATTCATTCCGATGTGTGTGAATTAAATAGTTGTCTTACTAGAGGTGGAAATAGATATTTTATCACTTTCATTGATGACTGCTCTAAGTATGTTCATGTGTATCTAATGAAAGCAAAAGATGAAGCTTTTGGTTTATTTAAAGCTTATAAATCTCTATTTAAAAATCAATTAAATAAGAAAATCAAAATTTTGAGAAGTGAAAGAAGAGATGAATACTTCTCTAATGAATTCTCAAAATTTTGTGAAGAAAATGGTATAATGCATCAAAATAGTGCACTTTATACTCCCCAACAAAATAGTTTGGCAAAAAGAAAAAATAGAACTCTTCAAAATATGGTAAATGTCATGATTGTGAGTTTAGATTTGCCAAAGAATTTATGGGGTGAGACACTATTGGCCGTATGTCATCTTCACAATCAAATTCCATCCTTAAGGACTAAAGTGTCCCTATATGAGTTAGGGAAAGGAAGAAAACCAAACTTAAGTTACTTAAAATTTTGGGGGTGCATTGCCTATTATAGAGTCCCGAACTTCAAAATAACCAAGTTGGGACCTAGAGCACATAAAAATGTGTTTGTGGGCTATGTTGAAAATTCTAAAGCCTTTAAATTACTTGATCTTGAATGTGATTGTGGAATCAAGGGATATTGAGTTCTTTGAGGATAAGTTCCTTCGAAATTCTAAGATTGCACCTCGGAGCCTTAGAGATGCTGAAAATTCTGAGGTCGCACCTCAAAACTCCAGAGATGCTGGAAATTCTGAGGTCGCATCTCGGAGCTCCAGAGATACTGGAAATTTTGAGGTCACACTTTGAAACTCCAAGGGGAAGCTTGTCCTGCAGGAAAAGAGGTCTCTGGACCTAGAAAGAAATGTTCAAAAAATGAAGGAATTTGACTATCCTAATTAAGTTCTTAGTGAACCAAGAAGGAGTCAAAGGCAAAGGAAAGAAAAACAATTTCCTTCTAACTTTGTTCCTTCACAAGCCATTGTCTTCTTAGTTGAAGGCACTAGGGATTTCGTGCTAAATAAAATTGCTATTTTTTTTAGTGTTAAAGAAGATCCTCAGAACTTTAGTGAAGCAATGAATTCTAGGGATGTGGCTTTTTGAAAAGAAGCAATAAATGATGAAATGGACTCAATATTAGCAAATAATAGTTGGGTCCTAATAGACTTACCTCACGGCTCTAAACCAATTGGTTGTAAGTGGGTATTTAGGAAAAAATACGCCACTAATGGAGCCATTTTAACCTACAAAGCTAGGTTGGTAGCTAAAGGTTTTAGACAAAAGGAAGGAATCGATTATTTTGATACATAAGCACCGGTGGCTCGTATCACCTCAGTGAGATTGTTGTTGGCACTTCTATATATAAGCTATTTGTGCATCAAATGGATGTAAAAACAGCATTTCTAAATGGTGATCTTGATGAAGAGGTGTATATGGAGCAACCCAAGGGATTTGTGTTGCCCAGAAATGAACACAAGATGTGCAGGCTAGTTAAATCGTTGTATGGCCTAAAACAAGCCCCAAAACAATGGCATGAAAAGTTTGATTCTGCTTTATTCTCACATGGTTTTAGATACAATAATGCAGATAAGTGCATTTATTCTAAATTTTGTGAAGAATATGGAGTAATTTTTTGTCTCTATGTGGATGACATGCTCATTGCTAGTATCAACTATAAAGTCATACTTGAAACTAAGAAGTATCTTTCTTCTCAATTCAAGATAAAAGATCACGGTGAAGTAGATACTATCTTAGGCATTAACGTTAGGAAGCATAGTGGGGGTTATGCTTTGTCTCAATCACATTATATTGATAATATCCTAAAGAAGTATAAATATTTGAATGTGAAAGAGGTTAGTACTCCCTTTGATCCTAACTTCAACTTATGTGAAAATATTGGAAAACCAATTGCTTAGTTGGAATATGCTAGTGCAATTGGGAGTTTAATGTATGTAATGAGCTGTACAAGGCCGAATATATCATACGCGGTGTGTAGGTAGCTAGATACACTAAAAATTTGGGACAAGATTATTGGAAGGCTATAACTAAAGTCCTTGGTTACCTTAAATGAACTAAGGATTTGGGACTCTTTTATAATAGTTTTCCTAGTGTGCTTGAAGGCTTCTAAGATGCTAGTTGATTTACTAGCATAAGTGACCAAGTGCCTACAAGCGGTTGGATTTTTATGCTTGGTGGTGGAGCTGTTTTTTGGGCCTCAAAGAAACAAACTATAATATCTCACTCCACTATGGAAGCTGAGTTTGTAGCTATTTCTTCAGCTTGCAAGGAGGCGGAGTGGCTAAGGGATTTATTACTTGATATATCTCTATGGCCTAGACCTATGCCGGCAATTGCCTTGCATTGTGATAGTGAACCTATTATGTCTAGAGCATTAAATAAAGTTTACAATGGGAAATCTAGACATATAAGCCTAAGCCATGCTTACATTAGTCAAATGTTGAATGACGGCGTTGTCACGGTTGTGTTCGTAAGAACTTACAACAACTTGGCGGATCAGTTAACAAATCCTCTAGCAAGAGGCTTGGTGAATGTGACAACGTCTGGAATAGGATAAAATTCTTCAACTATAATCACTAGCAATGGGAACCCAACTTTCTTCTAGTACTACCCCTAGATTGCAAGGTTTAAATGGTAAAAACAAGTTGCTAATAAGTGATTGTGAGCACTACAATGTTATTGTGTATACCATTCCAAAGTGTAGAGCCAAAAGCAACTCTTAAGTGAGCAAGTTGAGATATTCTCTTAATGAACAAAATTCTAAGTGATTTGGTGTTTGATCATTGGGAACTCGGAGATGTGTGGGACCTTCGGAGATGTGCTGGACCTCGCTCTAGACTCTGACCTTGACAGACCAAAGGTCTAGATCTCAAACCAAAGGTCTGGATCTCAGGCTAAAGGTCTGGATCTCAGAGCCAAAGGTCTGGATCTCAGCACCAAAGGTCCGGATTTCAGGCCAAAGGGCCGGATTAGCAATTGGCATGTTCCTTGGTGGGATCTTTGCCTTTGGGCTAAATGTGCGGCACATTTGCAATTGTAATATGATCGAGTTGTGGATCAAACTTTCATTAGTATTCAAATCTTGAATTTTAGTTCACCTATATGATCATAAGAAGTAGTGCCGCTTCCAACAAGAGTTTAGGATGATCTCTTGTATATGATCATGAACTAGAATGAACATATGGCCGGTAAAAGTGCTAAATTGTTATGTGAAAGTATTGTGAATTGATTGGTTCATGTGTGTATCATTTCTATCCTAAATTTTAAGTCTAAGTTTAAGCAACCTGGCCATCTCTGACTTAATTAGGACTTGTGATATGACTACACTACGGACAAGTTTAAAACTCATGTTACTTGTTTTTATGCATGATAATCATCTGTGTTAGTTTGGCTTTCATGTTACAAACTAAGTGGGTGAATGCTAGTAAAGTAGTTTGCAACATGAAAGAGTGTTAAAAGTCTGAAGAGTTATGACTCAATTTGGTGTCCTATTAGTCAACAAAGATTGAAGAGTTGTGACCAAAATTGGTATCTTCTCATTCAAAATGGTTTTACCGTTTATAACTATTATACAACGGTTTGTAAATATCTTTGTATATAAAAGCATGACTGGAAAACTAAACTAGAACAGAACACACGATAGAAAAATCAATATTTTCTATAGAAACCACAAGAACTTGCTATCTTGTTGAATTTCTATTGAATTTCTTGTATCCTAGAGGTATATTGCCAAATGGTTTCTGTTAGCAAGTTTAGAAAAGGCAATAAACACCTTAAGGAAAGTGATATCACGTCTGAAATTCATCACTTTCTTCCCTCACTCGGTTAAAGTTCTTGCTACTGAAATTTTTCTGAATTCTCCTTCTCTTCTATGTCTTCTTTCCCAATTTTTCATCAACATGTATTACTTGCATCAATTTTTGCAAAGATCTACAATCGTATGACGAAAGAATGATAATATTGTCAGCATAGTTCAGGTGCGTAATCGAGGAACAACCTGTCGATACTGCAAAGGGCTTAAAAGAGACATCATGATGAAGAGCATTCAAAGAGCGAGAAAAGACCTCCACCATAATCACAATTAACATCCTAATATAAGATGCCAAACCATGTCAATCAGCTCCTCACTAAACCCAAATCTTGGCATAACTGCACTAAAATACACCCAAGTGTTGTGCTAAGCCAACTCTATCTAACTGTTGTACCAACATCTGCATATTCTGTTGTAGCCATCCTTGAGTCTGAAAAACTCTATCCAATTGCTTGTAGATGCAAGCATCACCAATTCGGTTATTGATAACTCTATTTTATATAGAGTTTTCTTGTTAATTTTGGTTAGAAATTGGCTTGTGTTTTAATTTGTTTTTACATATTTTGGCCAAATTATCCTTTAATTTTATGACTACCAAGTTTTCTAATAGTTTTAGAATTTTTGAGCTTAATCTTGAATTTTCTTCTAATTTTAGGATAAAAGGACTAACCAATTATCTTGGGACTATTTTATTGTCAAAAGCCAAAGAAAAAAGGGAATGAAGAAGCTTCAGCCACAAGAAAGCCAAGCCAAACAGCCGAAAAAATAGAAAAGAAAGCTTAACCGCACATAGAGAAGAAGTGAGCTGAGCTGCAAACAAATTTGGAAACAACCAAAGAAGAAACCAAACAACAATAGGAAAAGACTTCTTCAGCTGGAAGAAGGAAACCAAGCTCGGCACAATTTGGAAAAGAAGATATCGGGAAGCAACAAAGATAGGAAGCTACTGGAATTTGGAAACAAAAGTCGGCTGGGTTTTGGAAACAAAAAGGACCGATTTCAAGTTGAAGACAAACAACAAAACAAAGAAGGATTTGGGTTTGAAAAATTTAGGAAGAAACAGCCCCTCTTTTGCTCTATATAAACAACACAACCGAGAGGAACAAACACAGCAACCAACTCTTCGGTCTTTGTATTTTTTTCTTTTCTTTTCATTAGTTTAGGAGTAGTAGTAGCACATCCATCCTATTTTTCTTTTCTTTCTCTAGTTTAGATTTAGTTTAGCCAAGCTCTTTTTCTTTCTGTTTCCTGCAGTAGTTTAGAGCAGCCAACTTTCTTCTCCATTTTCTTTTCTTTTCAGTAGTTTGGTAGGATTTCTTCAGCTTCTTGTGTCGGTTTTTCTTCAGAACTTTCAGTTATCTTCTTCTCGGTTTTTTTTTGTCTAAACCTTGCAGTAGTGCTCTCGATTTTCTTAGCAGAATTACAGCCACAGTTTGTTGCTTTCTTTTTCTGTCTTTTCCGGTTTTCTGCCAGCTTTTCTTCTTGAATTTCTTTTGTCGGTTTTCTTGAAATTTGATGCAGATTCTTCCTTTGTCTTAGCAGAAACTTCAGTCATTTTCTTGTTCCGTCTCCTTGTCCTTCCCGCTTTTCTTCTCGGTTTTCCTCAGTACAATTTCTAGTCGCTGCTCACGGTTTTCTTCAGCAGCACAAGTCGGTCAATTTTCTTTTGTTTCCTGGACTTCACATATCCATTCCTTCTTGTTTTTATTCTGTTTTAGTTTGTCTTAAGAAAGACATACACAGCAGCCGCCAAGCTTGACTTGGGTGTAAAGCTAGCAGCAATTGTTGTTTTCTTCTGGAAGCTTACGGGTGAAACAATCCAGAAACAGAATTTTATTTTGTTCATTGACTTCAAGTCTTCAATTTTGTCTTTTCTTATCTTTCTTTACTTAGTTAGTTTAGCAATATTGTTTTTTTTTCTTGTCTTTAATTTTAGTAGCTTTATTCCTTGTATTTTGTTGTAAACTTCTAGTTGTGATTAATTTTCAAGTTAACTATTTTATAGTTCTTGTTTATTGAACAATAGTTAGTTTAATTTTAATAATTTGTTCTAATTTTAATTATGTCTACTTTTATTTTTGTTGTTAGTTTAAATTTCATTATGTTCTAAATTCTTTTGTTAGAGATTAGATGGATCTTAATCATGAATAATTAATTCTTAAGACTTGTTCATGCAATTTATATTTCAATTATGAGTTTAATATCATGTTCTTAATGCTTTTAGGTGATTGATCACCACTTAATTGATTTTTGATGCTTGTTTGATACCGTGTGGAGATTACATGCATGTGCTCATGTGATATTAAACCGTGAATTCAATTTAGACCGTAATAATCTAGGTTGTTCATGTGGTTTCGGTAGTAGAACTAAGTCGTGGCTACTTAGATTGAATCCGGAAATTTCCATAGTTCCTAATGCATTTAGAAATCTAAATTCACCTAGACCAAGTGTGAGTTGATTTTAATCTAAATAGGGTTATTAGACCGATGTCGGCTATTAATTTACATTAGGGAAATTTCACCATCATAATTTGGAATTTACTTTAATTGCATGACAAGTCAAGAGAGTTAATTAGGATTGATTAAGTGAAATCGAAATCTCTAACATCTTATTTGTTGCTTTTATCAAGTGTTATTAATTTTTCCTTCTTTAGTTTAATTTACCATAAAACAATTTAATTGGCTAGCTTGTTGTTGAATTAATCATATTGGTAAGTAATTGGTTAAATTGAAAACAATCCTCGTGGGAACGATACTCTACTTATCACTTTATTACTTGTTGATATTGTACGCTTGCAATTCACCGAACAGTTATTATACCATTTGTATGGAAAACTCGTGAAACCCACATCAATCAATCCCAACTGCTTTACAAATTTCATAAAGTCCATCACTTCTCCTATATCAAATGGCCTCCCCCCTTTCTTCTCATCCAGAGACAATTACGTCAGTTGTGTACATGCAATACAGGTGTCAGTACCATAAAATACTTTGATGCCTAAGTCAATTAATAGGATTACCAAATGGTACTTTTGTTCTTAGAATAATAACCGCGCTTCTTTCTTGTACTAGGATCTCCCTAGGCTTTGTCTTTTAATAGGAGTTTATTGGCAAACCTGATTCAATTGAGTGAGCTTTGGGAGTCATAAGGCATATTCCACGTTTAATGGAGAGATAATGAAGGATGTGCTCATTCAAAAATCATTTCAAAATCATTCAAAATCAAGTCAAGGGATATGATTGGTGATGAAGATTTCTAGGAGTAACAACTTCCTACATTTATGGTAATTCAGTTGATAGTGGAAACTAGTGGAAACTACAATTAATCTATATCTTTGATTTATTTTCTCTGCATTAGTGGCTAGTTTTACGGAAGCAATTTAAGCAACAAATAGCGTTGTATATTCAGCTTCTTGTATTTTGTAAAGTTGGCGAAGAAGTAATAAACAAATTAAAACCTTTGAAAGTCTTCTCCAATTCTATTTTTCTTCTTGGTATCAGAGCGTGATGATCTCTGTCTTGCTAATCTTTTTATCGTGACCTCTTTATCTCTCAATGTTGGTAACTTTGTTACTCTGAAACTCACTTCATCAAATTATCCATTATGGAGAGAACAAGTCTTAGGCTTAGCAGAAAACCAAGATCTGATTCATCATCTTGACGCAGCAACTCCCATTCCACCACAATATTCCTCACCAAATTCAAATACTACAGGCACAGAAACAACTACATCAACGCCAACAAAAGAATTTGTTACCTGGCAAAAATCTGATTGGCTTCTTCGAGGCTGGATAATTGGTACCCTCTCTGAAGAGGCACTCGGATTAGTCATTGGGTTAGACACCGCGTCTGCAGTTTGGGACGCACTCAAAGAAGCGTATGCCCAAGACTCTCAAGAACGTGAGTTCACGCTTCGCCAACAACTCACTTATATGCGCAAAGATGACAATAAATCCATTACAGACCATATACGGACATTCAAATGTTTGTGTGATAATCTTGCTGCAATTGGCAAACCCATTCCTGATCAAGAAAAATTTTTTTGTCTACTTACCAACCTTGGCCCACAATATGAAACGTTCACTACAACCATATTGAAACCTCCAAGACCAACCTATTCAGAACTGATCTCTTAATTACAAAATCTGGATCATCGTCGGAACTGATTCTCAAATCAGTCTGACGCCTCTCATCTCTCTTCCCACTTAGCCTTTTATGGGCAACACCAGAAACAAAACCGATCACCTACGCGTCGCAATCAACCCAACTCCTTCACTTCTACTGGTCGTGGGTTTCAAGCCCCGCAATCTCGTGGTCAGCCCAAACCTTATTCAGATACTGCAAATCCACAACAACGCAAGCCACCACCACCTGGCGAACGACGGATGATTGTTGCAGAAAGGGATTTATACAAGGATGCTATCTGTCAATTTTGTGACAAACGTGGTCATATTGCCAAAATTTGCTGGTGGTTACCAAAGAAGACAGATCAGAACCGTGAACTACCACAAGCACTTGCGGCCCTTACACTGGATAACTTAGTCATTGACACAGAATGGACATCAGACATTGGCGCATCAAATCACATGACTGGACATCAAGGTATGTTAACACATCTTCATCAATATAATGGCACTGATTCCATCCTTATTGGGGATGGATCTTCCTTACCAATAACAGGTATTGGGAAGTCTTCTATTAAACAGGAAAACTATGTATTACCTCTTCATGATGTTCTTTTAGTGCCCAACCTTAAAAAGAATTTACTTTCAGTAAGTCAACTCACTTCTTAATTTCCTGTTAATTGTGAATTTTCTGACGTTGATTTTTTTGTAAAGACACGGAACACAGGGTATCCACTCATAACAAGGACACGGAGGGGTAACTTATATGTCTTGCCCAATGCGCCAGAAGCCCATTTTTCTTACCGATTCAAATCAGGCTCATCAAACATCTGGCATCAACGTTTGGGTCATCCCCAATTTTCTGCAATTCAGCTATTGAAGAATAAAGGGTTAATTGAAGTTGTAGGCTCTTCCAAACAAGATCATCTATGTGATAGTTGTTAGTTAGGGAAATTAAGTAAACTTCCATTTGGTTTATTTACACATACAAGTTCTAATGCCTTTGATAAGATACATTGTGATCTCTGGGGTCCTGCTCCAGTTTTATCGCTTAGCAAATTTCGTTATTATGCTTGTTTAGTTGATGACTTCACTAAGTACACTTGGATTATTCCTTTACATAATAAATCAGATTTCTTTGTTGCTTTCCTAGCCTTTGAACAATATGTTGAGTGCCAATTCAATAAGAAAATCAAAATTTTTCATTCTAATGGTGGGGGTGAATTTGTTAACTCTCGACTATCTTCTCATTTTCTTACCACAGGTATTGTTCATCAGGTTTCATGTCCCTATACTCCCGAACAAACAGGTATGGTTGAGCGTTGACACCGTATTATAAGAGAATTAGGTATGACTATGTTATTTCATAGTCATGTCCCTCTATAACTCTGGTTAGAAGCTTTTTCTACTGCTGTTTTTCTTCTCAATAGATTACCATCGTCTTCTCTTAATTTTAATACTCCATATTTTATGTTGCATGGGCATCATCCTGATAGAGTGTATAATTGCATATTTATTGGATCAATTCTCTTGTGTTTTAATTGATTAAAAGGCTTGTTTATAAGGATATTAATTATTTTTGTGATTAATGGTTAGATGAAGCATTTTTCCTAAAAAATGTAGCCTCACAAGACAAGTGGCACAAGAAAGACACAATTGAGGCCACCAAATTCCACAACAAAATGTTGGCCATTAAGGAAAAGCAAAGCCTTGAATTAAGGAAAAGCAAAGCCTTGAATTAAGGAAAAGAAAAGCCTTGAATTAAGGAAAAGCAAAAGCCTTGAATTAAGGAAAAGAAAAGCCATGAATTAAGGAAAAGAAAAGCCATGAATTAAGGAAAAGCACAACCAAATGTCTTGAATCCTTGCCTATAAATAGGCAAGGCTTGGAGACAATCAAGGCATTCCATTTTTAGGCTTTCCTAGTTCAATAGAGAAAAACAAGGTTTGGAATTCTCAAGCCACAATTCATCCTTTCATGGAGTGAGCTACGGCCGAAGAAGGCGAGCCGCACGGATCGACAAAAGAGGCGATCATTTGATTTTCTTTGTATTTTCTTTTAATTATGTTTATCTAAATTTTTATTTTCCAATCAAGTTTAATTAAGGTTTGATTCCAACAATTGTGAGATTAGGTAATTTTATCATTTCTTTTATTCTTGAGTATTTATATATTTTCTATGCTTCATTATATTATTGAATTGAATTGTTAGACAAGAGGCCTATTGTTTGATAGTTGAATTCAATATATAGTCATTTAGAATAATTAATCTTTTGTTGATTGTTCTAATTCAAGTGACAAATAACAACATCGAAAGGTAATCAACGCCTTAGATTGTATGTTATGAAAATATATAATCTAGCTTAAATAAACACGGCGTTTCCGGGTTTACTGGTTAGTAATTGGGTCTTTTGAATCTTAATGCAATTAATAGACATAACTCATAGGACGGATCCAAGGTTGTGTTTGTTAATTAGAGAAATAACTCATAGGACGGATCCGAAGCTTATCGAAAAAGTAAGAAAAGATTGGTTGTTAGAGGACGGATCTTCAACAACTATAACCAATTTATTCAAGATAAAAGAACCTATCTTTTGAATCAATGATCAATTTGAGGAATCAATACCGAAATTAATTCTTGATTGGAAGCTTCTCCTTATTAATTTTTCCTCATATTTTTAATTAGTTATTTAATTTGGTTGGTGTTTTTTTTAATTAAATCTTGTTTAGTTTCATAATACAAAACCCCCCTATTTTATTTTATTTTGTTCAAGGAATAAATCTAACCAATCTCTGTGGATTCGACCCTCTCACTGCTATCTACAAAGTTTAGCCTAGAGAAGGATTATTTTTGGTGGTTTCGACACCCATCAAATTTTGGCGCCGTTGCCGGGGATTGGTTTTTTAGAATTTATTCCTTTTATTTATTTATTTACATTTTTATTTTTATTTCTATTTTTATTTTTATTATTATTTTTTTTATAATTGTTTGGTTCTTTTATGCCACGTTCTTCTCGCACAGGTCAACTCACATACGATCCAGAGATAGAGAAGACAGCACGTAGGCTTAGAAAAGAAACCAAACAACGATCTCAGGGAGTATCATCTTCTTCATCTTTTGAATATAATTTGTCTGAATTATTTAGTGAAGAAGAAAACATGGCTAGAAATAATGAACGAACTTTAAAGGAATTGGCCATGCCAAATTTGAACCAACAGCCATTATGTATTGAATACACAGCTCTTGAAGTGGCTTTTGAATTAAAATCCGGTTTAATTCACTTACTCCCGAAATTTCACGGTCTTGCAGGTGAGGATCCACACAAGCATTTAAAAGAGTTTCACGTGGTGTGTTCGACAATGAAGCCACAAAATGTGGCTGAGGAGCAAGTAAAGTTGCGAGCCTTTCCGTTTTCATTAGCTGATAAAGCGAAGGATTGGCTGTACTACCTACCTTCTGGCTCAGTGACCACGTGGAATGAGATGAAAAGACAATTCCTTGAGAAATTTTTTCCTGCATCCCGAGCTGCTAACATTCGGAAGGACATTTGTGGAATCCGACAATATAATGGAGAAACTCTCCATGAGTACTGGGAGAGGTTTAAGCAATTATGTGCTAGTTGTCCTCAACACCAAATTCCTGATCAACTTCTTATCCAATATTTTTATGAAGGACTAACAGTGATGGATAGGAATATGATTGATGCTGCTAGTGGAGGTGCATTAGTGCACAAAACTCCAACGGAGGCAAGGACTTTAATCTCCAACATGGCTGCCAATACACAACAATTTGGCATCAGACGTGAGGATACATCTAGGAAGGTAAGTGAGGTAAGTACTTCCTCTATTGATCAACGTTTAGACAATTTGACTACTTTAGTGGAAAAGTTGGTTGTAGGCAATATTCAACAGGTAAAGGCTTGTGGTAGTTGCTCCAATTCAAATCATCCTACTGACATGTGCCCAACGTTGCAAGAAGGTCAATTTGAACATGCTAATGCCGTTGGTGGATTTCCAGGGCCACCACAAAGGAAGTATGACCCTTACTCAAATACCTACAATCCAGGATGGAGGGATCATCCCAACTTCAGTTATGGGCCACGACCTAGTGGATTTCAAGCTTGGCGAGAAACCCACCATATCCACGCCTTCCAAACCTGTAAGTCCCTTGAAGAGTTAGTTGAATCACTTGCTAATAGTTCCTCGTTTTCAACAGAAACTCGAACCAAAGATTCAAAACTTGGAAAATCAAGTGAGCCAATTAGCATCTTCTGTAAGCAAATTGGAATCTCAAGGTAAGTTACCTTCTCAAACGGTTGTTAACCCAAGGCAGAATGTTAGTGCAATGACCTTGAGAAGTGGAAAGGTGTTGGAAGAGGCCAAAACACGTGATCATAAAGAGGTGGAAAAAGAAGTAACAACCCCACAGCAGCCTAAGGTAATCGAGACAACCCCTCCTTTCCCTACAAGATTTGCCAATTCGAAAAAAGATGAGGAAGAAAAGGAGATTCTTGAGACTTTTCGCAAGGTAGAGGTAAATATTCCTTTAATTGATGCAATTAAACAAATACCTCGCTATGCTAAATTTCTCAAAGAATTATGCACTAACAAAAGAAAATTGAAAGGCAATGAAATTTTAAGTGTGGGGGAGAATGTCTCGGCTGTGCTACAAAAGAAGTTGCCTTCAAAATGCAAGGATCCAGGTATGTTTATCATCCCTTGTAAAATAGGCAATATGAAAGTTGAAAAAGCCATGTGTGATTTGGGTGCTTCCATAAATGTCATGCCGTTATCTATTTATAATTCTTTGAATTTGGGACCTTTGAAAGAAACGGGCGTGATAATTCAACTTGCTGATAGATCTAATGTTTATCTGAGGAGTATTAGAAGATGTTTTGGTGCAAGTAAATGGATTAGTGTTTCTAGATTTTTATGTACTTGATATGGAGGAAGATCACTCTCCTGACTCAAAGTTAATTTTATTTGGGAGACCTTTTTTGAAAACATCTAGAACAAAAATTGATGTGCATGAAGGAACATTAACTATGGAATTTGATGGTGAGATTATTAAGTTTAACATTTATGCTGCCATGAAATATCCTAATGATGTATGTGTTGTTTATGCTTTTGATGCTATTGATACTCTAGCTCAGAAAACATTTGATTTTTGTGATAAGGATAAAGTAAAAATTGCACTTGATAATAATTTGACTTCTGAAGAAGTGCAGATTTTTGAACAAGAATTTGTGATAGATAATGATCTTCAAGATATGGTTTATGACTATAACAAACCCGTTGCACATAATTCTATTAACATTACTAATTTTAGTGTGCATGATGTTTTTGAAGAAAAAACAAGTATAAGTCAAGTTGAATTGAATGCACAATTAGAAGTGAATGAGAAGGCAATGGTAGCTTGTGAGAAAATGCAAGTGTGGTCCAAACAATTAGTGAAAATTTAATAACTTAAAGAGAAGTGAAGACGTCTAGCCAAAGACGTTAAATGAAGGCGCTTTTGGGAGGCAACCCAAAATTTTTATTTATTTTCTTGTCATTTAAGTTTAATTTAATTAGTTATCTTATTATGTTTTCTGCTTTGTGTAAAAAAAAAAAAAAAGATTTGAAATTCTATTTTGGTTTTTCCTTTTTATTTTCATTTTCTTTTTGCAGTTTCTTCTACCAACCAATGCTCAGCCATGGCCATAACATCGTCTGATCTTTCATGCCTTCTTCACTCATATAGGATGTCCCTCACCTTCACCACAGCTCCAGTTGTCTACCGCGGTTCAGAGAAGTGTCTTGTTCCCTTGTCTTTATTTTATTTTCTTTCTTGTCCGCGTGTGCATATTTTCCATACATTGAGGACAACATATGATTTAGGTGTGGGAGGGAGTCTTGTGCTTCATTAATTATTTCTAAAGTTTTCTTGTGCTTCATTGATTATTTCTAAAATTTTCATGTAAAAAAATAAAAATGAAGAAAGTCCTTCCAAGTAGGTTCGACATTTTGATATCTTCTTTAAAATTTAATACTCTTTTGATGCTCATTTAGAATAATTTTGAGTTATACACATTGGTGATTTGGATTGGAATATATGAATGAGATGAGTATGATTAGCTTTGTTTGGAAATTTTTAAAGCATCTTGTTAATTTTAATTGAATGAGAATGTGCAACATTTGATACATTGAAATCATTGTGAGTATTTGAGCCTAAGAGCATTTTCTTTTTCATGCTCACATATTTCTTTGTTGAGATTGACAAATATGGTATAATCATTCTAGAACTTGCTTTGTTATGCATGTTGAGATCACATTGTGAATTCATGTTGAAAAATGATAAGGGCATTTAGGATTACCAATTTTAAACTTTCTAAAAAGCTTAACCTTATATTACTTATACCCCTAGTCACCCAATTTTGAGCCTTAGCCTTTCTTTATTATAACACCACATTGTTTAGCCTTAAATCTTTGTCTTTGTTCACCATTGTTGAACCCTTGGTCAAGAGTATGTGGGAATGAATTGCATGATAACATTTCTGATGATTCCAAAGAAAAGAACCACTGAAAAATGAATAAAAAAAATAAAAAAAGAGAAGAAGGGAAAAGTATTCCCTACAAGTATTGGACAAAGTAAATTCATTGTGTACAAATTGGTCCAATAGAATGGTGAAGTTGTAAAAAAAAAAAAAAAAAAAGAAAAAAAAAAGAAAAAAAGAAAAAAAGAAAAAAGGAATGCATGTTATGTGGAATAAAGAAAGTGGTTCTACTATGCTATTTGTTACTTTTGAGTCATGCAAGGAAATTCCTATATATCTTGATATCTGTAGCCTATATTTTCCTTTCTTTTTACCTACCTTTACCTAAACCCCGTTACAACCCTTTTAAAGACCCTTTGATTTTTGTATGAGTTCATATTATAAGTGGTGGAGATGTGATATATAAGCAAGCCTATGGTAATGACATGCTATGTTTGATTTGAGCGCTGAATGAACCCTAAACACTTTGAGTGATTAGAGTGCAACCTGTGAGAGGTTATCAAATTTTGTTGCATTTGATTTCGATGAAATTATTGGGATTGATGAAGATGCATATGTTTTGTTTTGAAAAATCAGGCTATGAATACTTATTCTTTGATTTGTTATTCCAATTTAGATCTTTAATGTGTAATGACTTTGAGTTATTTGTGAATGGGTTGAAAAGGAGTATGGAATAGAGAGGAAGATGTTGATCTAATTCAAGCTTGAGGACAAGCTTTGATTTAAGTGTGGGGGAATTTGATAGAGTGTATAATTGCATATTTATTGGATCAATTCTCTTGTGTTTTAATTGATTAAAAGGCTTGTTTATAAGGATATTAATTATTTTTGTGATTAATGGTTAGATGAAGCATTTTTCCTAAAAAAATGTAGCCTCACAAGACAAGTGGCACAAGAAAGACACAATTGAGGCCACCAAATTCCACAACAAAATGTTGGCCATTAAGGAAAAGCAAAGCCTTGAATTAAGGAAAAGCAAAGCCTTGAATTAAGGAAAAGAAAAGCCTTGAATTAAGGAAAAGCAAAAGCCTTGAATTAAGGAAAAGAAAAGCCATGAATTAAGGAAAAGAAAAGCCATGAATTAAGGAAAAGCACAACCAAATGTCTTGAATCCTTGCCTATAAATAGGCAAGGCTTGGAGACAATCAAGGCATCCCATTTTTAGGCTTTCCTAGTTCAATAGAGAGAAAAACAAGGTTTGGAATTCTCAAGCCACAATTCATCCTTTCATGGAGTGAGCTACGGTAGAAGAAGGCGAGAGCGCGGGATCGACAAAAGGCGATCATTTGATTTTCTTTGTATTTTCTTTTAATTATGTTTAGCTAAATTTTTATTTTCCAATCAAGTTTAATTAAGGTTTGATTCCAACAATTGTGAGATTCCGGTAATTTTATCATTTCTTTTATTCTTGAGTATTTATATATTTTCTATGCTTCATTATATTATTGAATTGAATTGTTAGACAAGAGGCCTATTGTTTGATAGTTGAATTCAATATATAGTCATTTAGAATAATTAATCTTTTGTTGATTGTTCTAATTCAAGTGACAAATAACAACATCGAAAGGTAATCAACGCCTTAGATTGTATGTTATGAAAATATATAATCTAGCTTAAATAAACACGGCGTTTAAGGTTTATTGGTTAGTAATTGGGTCTTTTTGAATCTTAATGCAATTAATAGACATAACTCATAGGACGGATCCGAAGGTTGTGTTTGTTAATTAGAGAAATAACTCATAGGACGGATCCGAAGGTTATCGAAAAAGTAAGAAAAGATTGGTTGTTAGAGGACGGATCTTCAACAACTATAACCAATTTATTCAAGATAAAAGAACCTATCTTTTGAATCAATGATCAATTTGAGGAATCAATACCGAAATTAATTCTTGATTGGAAGCTTCTCCTTATTAATTTTTCCTCATATTTTTAATTAGTTATTTAATTTGGTTGGTGTTTTTTTTAATTAAATCTTGTTTAGTTTCATAATACAAAACCCCCCTATTTTATTTTATTTTGTTCAAGGAATAAATCTAACCAATCTCTGTGGATTCGACCCTCTCACTGCTATCTACAAAGTTTAGCCTAGAGAAGGATTATTTTTGGTGGTTTCGACACCCATCACATCCTGATTATACATCTCTTCGAGTGTTTGGCTCCAAATGTTTTCCATACACATGGGATACAAAACATACCAAGTTTGATCCTAAGACTGTTTTGTGTGTTTTTGTAGGATACAGTGAAAAACACAAAGGCTATAGGTGTTTTCATCCATCTACTCGCAAATTTATCATTTCACGACATGTCGTGTTTGACGAAACTGTCTTTCCTTTTAAATCACCTAGCTCTTCTCCATCGGGTTCTCATGTGGCACACATTTTTTATACTTGGCTGTCATCTTCTACCTTTGCATCAGCTCCATCTGCACCAGAGTCCATTTCTTTTCCCTTGTCTCACATTCTCTTACCAAACACTATGTTTACTTCGGTTCCTAATGCTCCTTCGCCACCCGTTTCCTCTACTAATTCTGATCCACCTCTACCTCCACTGAATCATGAAGCTCTATCACCAGGTGTCGAACTTTCCACTTCTGATGTGTCTTCCGCCACTGACGCTGTGCCTCCTATCATTATACCTGATCAATCTTCACAAATTGCCTCTGTTTCTCACCCCGTGACTACTCGTTCTCGGGCTAGTATTGTCAAGCCTAATCCTAAATATGCTTTGACTGTAGTTTCTTCTCCCACTATCCCTCGTGAACCAAAATCAGTCCGAACAACTTTGTCTCATCTTGGATGGAAAAATGCCATGCTTGATGAACTCACTGCTCTTCATCAAAATCAAACTTGGAGACTCGTCCCTCGCACTCCTAATATGCATGTCATTGGCTCCAAATGGGTATTTAAAACCAAGCTTCAACCAGATGGTACCTTGGATCGCCTCAAAGCTCGTCTTGTTGCAAAAGGCTATCATCAAATCCATGGCCTTGATTACACAGAGACCTTCTCTCCTGTCATTCGTCCAGGTACAATTCGTTTAATTTTAACTGTCGCTCTTGTACGGCGTTGGCCTATTCGTCAACTGGACGTCAAAAATGCTTTCTTGCATGGTCATATTGTTGAAGATATATACATGACCCAACCACTAGGTATGGCAGATCCTCACTTTCCCACTCATGTTTGTAAGTTGCAACGTGCTTTATATGGGCTTAAATAAGCACCCCGTGGTTGGTTTGATAGACTTAGTAATTTTCTACTTTCTTGTGGATTTTTTTGTAGTCTTGCTGATCCCTCTCTTTTTGTTTGTCACTCTGATCAAGGTGTACTTGCTTTGCTTTTATACGTCGATGACATGCTTCTCACAGGGTCCTCTTCTGAACTTGTTACTTCTTTTATTCACACTTTAAGTCATGAATTTTCCATGAAGGATCTTGGCCCTGTTCATCATTTCCTTGGTGTATTTGTCTCTCATACATCCGATGGTCTCCACCTCTCTCAGTCTCACTATGCTCTCACAATTCTTGAGCGGGCTAATATGTTGGATTGCCGACCCATGTCTACTCCGCTGGATGTCAAACTTCACCCTTCTGTGTCGGCTCCTCCTCTTCAAGACCCCAGCTATTATCGTGGCCTTGTTGGGGCTCTTCAGTATCTCACACTTACGCGACCTGATCTCTCATACAGTGTTAATTATGTCTCGCAGTTCATGCATGCTCCCACGACTGCTCACTTGAAGTTAGTCCACCGCATTCTTCGGTATCTCAAAGGCACGCTCTCCACTGGTTTACATCTCACCTCCAATACCTCGCTTACTTTATCTGCCTTCTCTGATGCTGACTGGGCCGGCTGTCCTTATACTCGACGCTCCACTACAGGCTACTGTACCTTTCTTGGGTCTAATATCATCTCGTGGTGTGCAAAAAAACAACATACCATCTCGCGTTCCAGCACTGAAGCTGAGTATCGGGCTATGGCTCATACCGCTGCTGAGCTTACTTGGCTTTCTTATCTTCTTAGTGATCTTCGCATTTGTGGTTCCACCTCTCCAACTCTCTACTGTGATAACATTAGTGCTCTTTATCTGACTATTAATCCAGTTTTCCATGCTCGAAGTAAGCATATTGAACTGGATTATCATTTTGTACGTGAACGCGTTGCTCGTGGACTTCTTATCACCAAACATATTCCTTCGACTCATCAGGTTGCTGATCTATTTACCAAATCTGTCCCAAAGACCATCTTGGCTCGCTTTCTTCCAAAACTGTGCCTCCAACCCCGGCTTAGTTTGCGGGAGGGTATTGGCAAACCTGATTCAATTGAGTGAGCTTTGGGAGTCATAAGGCATATTCCACGTTTAATGAAGAGATAAGAAAGGATGTGCTCATTCAAAAATCATTTCAAAATCATTCAAAATCAAGTCAAGGGATATGATTGGTGATGAAGATTTCTAGGAGTAACAACTTCCTACATTTATGGTAATTCAGTTGATAGTGGAAACTACAATCAATCTATATCTTTGATTTATTTTCTCTGCATTAGTGGCTAGTTTTACGAAAGCAATTTAAGCAACAAACAACGTTATATATTCAGCTTCTTGTATTTTGTAAAGTTGGCGAAGAAGTAATAAACAAATTAAAACCTTTAAAAGTCTTCTCCAATTCTATTTTTCTTCTGAGTTTACTTTTTTAGTAGGAGTCTAATCTATGAGTTTCTCTAAAGCTCTAGCCTTTATGTACATAATAATAAAAGGTTATGGGTTTCTTGTAACTTAGGGTAGATATTGCCATATCAAATATTGTACTCTCTCCTCTTATCTCCTCACGCCTTTTCTATCCTATTTACAAGACGAACAATTTTGATGTGAAAGTTCTACGTCAAAATTACAAACTAATTAATACTAGTACTTAGTAGTTATATGCTCTTGTGCAACGTTTTGCTTGCAATAGGTTAGAAGTTGAGATTCCACAATATTAAATTGGTGGAAAATTTCTAAGAACTTGCAGCAAGAAAATGTCATACTATCGAACTAATAAAAAATGACGTATAAGATAGGTGATAAGTACTTCTTAATCAATATATGCTTGACCCACACAGTACATTGGATGGATATTTTTGGAGTTTGCCTCTTTGGACAGTAATGAGACTATTCCACAAATTTTAGCCTTATTGCCTTTTGGACTTCTGGCTTTCTTAGCAACTTCCGTCCGACGGTTTACTTTGGAGTCATTATTGAAAGTCCAGGTCTTCTAATTAAATTGTTGAATACGTGTAACGCGTTTTATGTATTTGCTTGAGATTTCAAATAAAGAAATGGATTGGAATAAATATTGAAGGCAAAAGGCAAAGAATAAATATATATATATATAACATAAGTTCTTGATCTTTTTTTTTCGCGTAATTGATTAATCAGACTCAATAAATTGATGTAAATAGGGGCAAGGGGAAAGTTGAACAGGTTATTTTTACAGCCAGTACGTACAATCATGTTTACAAATTAATGTTAAAAATGTGTGCATTCATCAAACAAAATTTGTTAGGTGGATATTTGTACAGCCCCTGGCTTCCATTCATCAACCAAAAAAAAAAAGTTCAATTGATATTCATCAAACAAATTTGTTAGAAAAGTGAACAGCCATGAAATCTATCAAATTTACACATTTATTCTCGGTTCTAAAAATATATATATATAGATGGAATAAAACTTTTTCTTTTTAATTACAAACTGCAACACATTTAATGCAACATTAATTTTACAATTTTTTTAATCTCTACTTTTTAAATATAGGGCTATAGAACCACTATTGGTAAAAATAATATAGAAATATATTTTAAAAGTAGACTTTTTTGGTGGGAGGAGAAAAAAAGTTTTGAAATTAAACTTCTCTTTCATGACCAAGGAAGTATGATTTTCATAACCATAATTCTGGTGCACCAGAAAAGGAATTTTGGAATTATCCCTCTCAGTATGATCTTGTTTAATTTTATTTTTCCTCTTCTGTAACATATTTTTTTCGCCGAAAAAAATTTCTCACTTTTCAAATATAAAAATGAAAGCCAACCGTTTGTCAACGCTTGGGTATCGCAGGCCAAGTTGAATTTTTTTTAGTGTTATTCAGAAAGCAACACAAACCACCAAATTATAACTTTAAACTGAAAACTAATTCTCTTTGAGACCCAACAGTGCTCTTTGGCTCTATTCTGCTGTCTTTCCCCTCATTTTTTCTTCTTTCTCCACTTGTGTTTTCTCTCTCCTTTGGGACAAAATGGCAGTTGCTTTAGCATTGGGAAGTTCAGCTCTGTCTTCATTCCTACAAGTTGTGTTTGATAGAGTGGCTTCCCGTGAGTTCCTTAACCTGTTTACAGAACGAAAGCATGATCTTCAAATCTTGAAGAAACTGAAGAGAATTCTGCTGCTGATTCATGCGGTGCTCAATGATGCTGAAAACAATCCCACCGAAAATCCAGCTGTGAAGGAGTGGATGGATCAACTTCATGATGCTTTATATTGTGCAGATGACTTGATGGATCTGATCAACACAGAAGCTTTAAAAGTCAAAGCCAACATGAAGCAACCAAATGCGATGATCAGCCAGGTTAGTGTTTGCACATCATATTTAAGTAATGAATTCCTTGATGAGATAATGCCCAAGTTAGGAGAAATTGCTAATGAGTTGGAGGGCTTTGTGCAACAAATTGAAATCCTTGGCTTGAAAAGAGTGAGGTTAAGAAACAGTCATATCGACAGACTTCAACATCTTTGGTTGACGAAACTATTGTATATGGAAGAGATGATGATAAAGAGAAGATAACACAAATACTGCTCTCTGATGGTGGCATGAAAGACAATGATATACTTGTGATTCCTATAGTTGGGTTGGGTGGGGTTGGGAAGACCACACTTACTCAATTAGTTTACAACGATAAAAGGGTGAAGGAACACTTTGATATCATGGCTTGGGTTTGTGTCTCTGAGGAATATAATGCCATGACCATAACAAAAGCACTGCTTGGTGAACTCAAGCTGTGTTTGGATGCTTTTGAGACATTTAATTCCCTTCAAGTCAAGCTGCAGCAAGGATTGACAGGGAAAAAGTTCCTTTTTGTCTTGGATGACTTATGGAATCGTGACTACTGTGACTGGCACACTTTGAATAAACCTTTCCAAGGTGGGAAACGAGGAAGCAAGATCATTGTAACAACTCGAGATGAAAATGTTGCTTTGACAGTGCACAATGGGCCAATCCATTATTTGAATCCGATGTTGGATGAAGATTGCTGGTCTTTATTTGAAAGACATGCATTTCATGGATATCCCATTAGGAATCAGGAATTTGTGGTGATAGGTAAGCAAATTGTAAAGAAGTGCAAAGGACTACCGTTGGCTGTAAAAGTGCTTGCAGGAATCTGTAGATCAAACTTAGCAGTTCAGAGGTGGAATGATGTGTTAAATTCTGATATATGGCTTCCAATGAATGGTCAGAACAACATCTTACCAGCCTTGAGATTGAGCTACACTCATATGCCTTCATATTTGAAAAGATGCTTTGCTTATTGTGCACTATTCCACAAGGACTACAAATTCAAAAAGGAAGAAGTTGTTCTATTGTGGAATGCTAATAATCTCTTGGACCTGGGAAATGGAAAAAGGGTTGAAGATATAGGTGATCAATACTTTTGTGAGTTAGTGCAGCGATCACTTTTTCAACAGTCAAGTGATCATAACTACTTCTCCATGCATAATCTTGTCAATGATCTGGCTAAATTTGTATCAGGAAAGTACTTTCTCAGACTAGAAGATGATCAAGAGCGGGGACATAACATAGGAGATGAAGTACGACACTTCTCATATCGTGGTACTTGTTGGGATGCATTTGGAAAATTCAAACACCTGAATAGGGCCAAGCATCTGAGAACATTCCTTCCAATACGAATGGATAAAACATTTGTCCATTCTCTAAGCCAGAAATTTTTTCATGAAATATTGCCCGCATTTAGGTCCTTAAGAGTTCTATCCTTGTCTGGTTATGCAATAAGTAATTTGCCAGATTCATTTCAAAACCTAAAACAATTGCGTTTTCTTGATCTATCTTCCACCCTCATAGAAATCTTACCTCATTGGTTGTGTAGTTTCTATAATCTACAAACCTTGTTGCTGTCAGATTGCAAGAATCTTAAAGAGTTGCCCACAGATATGGGAAAATTGACCAACTTGCTTCACCTTGATATTAGTGGAATTCCATTATCCAAAATGCCAGTACAAATCTCAGAACTAAAGTGTCTGCAAGTCTTGACTAATTTTGTCTGTAGCTTGGATCGTGGTTCAACAGTCAAAGAGTTGGGGAAATTTAATAATCTTCATGGGAAGCTAACAATTTCTGGACTAGAAAATGTTTTAAATTGCATGGATGCTATTCAGGCCAATATGAAGGGTAAAATGCACCTTGAGGAGTTGTCATTGAAGTGGAATGACATTGTTGATGATTCTCGTGAGGCAATGGATGTTCTTTCAATGTTACAACCTAGTAAAAGCATAAAGTGCCTTGAAGTCGATGGATATGGAGGGACAAGTTTTCCCAATTGGCTAGCTGACAACATATTCGGTAACATGGTATATTTGAGACTCTCCAATTGTGAAAATTGTTTTTCCCTGCCAGCTCTAGGCCAGCTACCTTCATTGAAGTTCCTAACAGTTGAATGCATGCGTAAAATATCAACAATTGGAATGGAGTTTTACGGCAATACTGCTGTCCTCGAAACGTTTCCATCACTTCAAATGTTGAAATTTGACGAGATGCTAGATTGGAAGGAATGGCAGGTTCCAGGAGAGGGTGGTTTTTGTAGCCTTCAAGAGCTCTACATAATCAATTGTCCCGAGCTGGTTGGTGAATTCCCCAAGCATCTTTTATCATTGAGAAAATTTGAGGTTTCTGGATGTCCACAACTGGTACTTTCAGATGGGCGATTCAGTATTTTTAACTCTACACAAATCCACTCTCTTCAGAAATTGAAGATCTCCAATATGCCAAGTTTGAAGGAGTTCTCTCAGCTGAATATGTTGACTAATCTTGAAGAATTTGAGATCAGGGATTGTCCAACCCTGGAATCTATTGTTCCTTTAACAAGGGGTGCCTTACCACCTGAACTTAAAGCTCTTAAGATCTCTCGATGTCCGAAACTGGAATTCCCTTCCCAGGAGTGGACTGGTAGTTCCTTCATGTCCCTTGAGCAGTTGAGGATAACAGATGCTTGTGATACTCAAAAGGATCTCTTGCTAAGTTTACTCCCTAAGATTCGTAATCTTGAAATTAAAGACTGTAAAAGTCTTGAACTGCTATCAATTCACCACGGGGACCAAAATTTGGCATTGCTTGAAAGCTTCTTGGTGTGGGGCTGTGAAAATTTGAGGCTTTTTCCTGAAGGAGGATTTCCTGCGGCCAATTTAAGCTGGATTATGCTCTATGGTTGCCAGAAGCTAAAGTCATTGCCAGAACGGATGCGAACCCTCCTCCCATCTCTTCAATTTCTTCACATATGGAACTGTCCAGAAATTGAATGCTTTCCAGGAGAAGGTTTGCCTTTAAGCCTGGAAACCCTCGAAATCTACAACTGCGAAAAGCTGATGGCGACAAAATATGACTGGCATTTGCAGGCATATCCCGCTCTCAAAGCACTCATGATTGGTGAAACCAATGAAGAGTTTTTCAATGGGGATTGGTTGCTGCCTCACACTCTTAAAGTTCTTTGCATCTTTTGGCATCATAATTTGAGAAAACTTAATTCCAGGAGTCTTCAACGCTTGATCTCTCTTGAGACGCTGCGCATTTGGGGCTGCCGCCACTTGGAATCACTGCCTGAAGCCGGGCTTCCTATGTCGTTGTCTCAGCTTGTGATCCATGATTGTCCATTGTTGAAACCACGTTTAGATTGGGAAAGGGGAGAGGACTGGTGCAAGGTTGCCCATGTCGCCAGCTTAATGGTGGATGGTGACTTTGTTCCATGATCAATTCACATCGTCTTGGATGTTTACTTGTACATTTGGATTTATTAAAAGGCATTCTTCTTGAATCCCCTTATTAAATTGCTCTAAGAGAAAGTGATGGTTGTAGGTTGCAAATTTTTCTTGAATCCCCCTGTAAAAAAGCATTTTTCCCCAATACATTTTTGTAGGTTGCAAATTACATTTTGTTAAAAGTGTAATTTTTTAAAATTTGGAGACTATTTTTGTGTACTCTTAGTATATGAATTTACTTTTAAAAGTTTGGAAAAGTTTTTTAATTGTGTTTTTTTATTATCAATTTAAATTTTAAGAAAAATTGCACGTTTAGTCCCTAAAGTTTGAACACTCAACATTTTTAGTCCTTAATATTTGAATGTCAACACTTTTAGTTTTCAAAGTTAGGAAATATATCAGTTTTGGTACAATTAATGGAAATTAATTGAAGGTAAAGTTTGAATGTTAAGATTTCATTTTATATTAATATTTTGATTAAATTGCAAAAATAGTCCCTCACATTTAGCGCTATGATTTTTTTTTCTCTCACATTCTAAAATGATTTTTTCAATCTTTTACAATTGATTTCTTGATTCCTTTCGTCCTTTTACTAGCAACTAAGCCGGTTTGCCATCTAAATAGCCAGTTTCCCATTTAAATAGGTTATGCACCACACACGTGAAATAAAATTCAAGGATAAAAGGAGAACCATAATCACAGGACCCTAATTTTTTATCCTCTTTCTTCATTCTTGAAATTTCCTTAGGCTCTGTTTGTTTTTATGGAATTGGAGCCTCAGAATTGGAATTGAAGGCCCCAATTCCAAATATATTGCTTGTTTTTGTAAAAATTTTAAAATTAAAATTCTACACCAATTCTATTATCTCCCAATTCTATAATTTCAATTCTTTCTCAACACCTAAAATTTCCAACTCCAATTCCTCAAAAATTTGAAGAATACATGGATCTCAAATCAGGTAAATATTCAGGTCATAACAAAAATGGGTCCATTGTCTTCTTCGCTTCTTTGTTGAGTTTGCTCTTCTTTTTCCCCAATCTCGTTGTTTTCATCGCATCACCGTTGCCATCATTGTGACTACCAGCCAGCCACCAATGTGTACTACTACGGTGCTCTCTCTCCAAGAGGTTCATAACCGTTGCCAACTTCAAACCCTAGCATCGTCCAATTTTTTTCCCCCCCAAAATCCGTTGTGAAATTATTTCCTTATTTGGATGTGTTCATGTCTATCTGAATTCAATTATTATGCGCACGAATTGTGAGGAGGTTTGGCAGTGCCATGCCTCCGGATTTATTTATTTGGGGGTTAGGGTGGGGATCGGAATTGGGATAGTCTAGATGGTTTAGGCGGTGGATCAGGGGACTTGGGCTAGAGTATTAGTGTTGATTGAAGTATTTTGTGAGTGTTTGGTGTGGGGTGGAGGTGGTTGTGTGACGGCGGTGTCCGTAGAGCGAAGGGAGATGGTAACCTTGTGGTGGTTTTGCCCTGATTTTTGGATTGTTTAGCCTTGTGGTTTTGCTTGATTGATTTGGTATTTTGTTCCACCCTCTCTCTCTCTCCCCCCCCCCCCCCCCCCCCGGTATGAATAACTCTAACATGGCTTTGCTGTGTAATATTTTGCTTATTTGGATTGTTTTCTTTTTTGCTTTTTTCCGAGTACCGTTTCGATGTGAATTGTTTGACCTGCTTACTTCGATAACTTAATATATCTTTTCCTATCTTCTCAAACTTTGCCCCTGGAAATGGTCCAGGAATTGGTCCCCCTTTTTACCATTCTTATGTATCACCTAATGCTTCTAAAATGTTTCCAACTGTGGGGTTTATTGCTATATTTAGACATTTCTGGCCCTTCTTCTTTGTCAGTGCAACTGGGCTTAGGCTTTGACTACTCTTTACTATTTGATGCTTTACCAAGTACTTTTTTATAATTACTGACTTAGGCGGCTTGCCCCTCATCCATTCATCGCATGATGGGATGGATGAAAGGTTAACAAAAGAATGCCGCCTATGTTTGTGCAGCCAAACATGCATATTTTAAGTTTGTGGAGCATTGTGGATTGTTTCTGTTGTTTTGAATGATTGTGAAAACTCATCGAAATTTTTTTTATTTCTTGTACATTTTGATTACTCTCTGTTGCAATAAAAGCAACTGAGATTCACATCCAAATACAAGTCCCCAGTAAAAGCAACTGAGATTCACATCATTTCCTTTACTAAGTCACATCCCAATCCCAACACTCTTTTGTTTTTTTAACTTCTATTTGTTGTTTTAAGTTCCTTTAATTCTTCTAGTTTTATTTTGATGCGTCGAAGCGACGAATCTTATGCACACAGTTTATTTGTATGTGTTGCCTTATCAGTTTTAGTACTCATAAATCATTCATTATTATGTTTCTTTGTATAATTTTTTCCAAAAAAAGAAGAAGATTTTGTTCTGCTAGGAGCAGTGCTCATCGTGAGATTTGATATTTGTTCGCTAAGTATGTATGCTTTAAAAATAGACACAAGTCACATAATCAATCAACTCACATATCGTTTGTATGGACTTGAGTATTTTATTGTTTAAAATCTATTACGCCTCACTGACCATAAATTGGGAAATTTGCAAAAATGGCAAGTCCGTTAGCAACATTTGCAAAACTAGCAGGTGCGGCAAAACCTTTGGAAATATAGCAGGTCAATTGATTTTGACCATGTGAAAATACCAAAATGTCCCTCAAGAGCAAACGTCATCTTGCGAAATCTCTTCACCATTCTTGAAACCGTTGCAGGTCCGTTAGCAACATTTGCTATATTTGCTATCACACGGCGTGTGTTTTTGAGCATAGCCTACGAATTGATAGTCTGATTACGAAAGAGTGTAGACGAAATGCAGATAAAAAAGTGGAACAAATATCAACCAATATGGAAAATGTCGATCCAAATATCGACACAAATGTCGATCAAACTCTCGTCAAATATGTCGACCAAATTGTCGATCAAATTGTCGACCAAATTGTCGACAAATATGTAGACACTTATGTCGACCAAACTGTCGACTCATTTAAAACTGGACAAATATGTCAACCCATTTGTCGAGAATCTTCTTGAAAAAGAAAACCAAATGGCTTGGGCGATCCAAATGGGTTTTTTTTGCAATATTTAATGGTTTGCTAGAGAAATTAATGGAATGAAATATTGTATTTATTTTATTCCTCAAAGTGTTGTGTTGTAGTAATATAACATCATGTTTCCTTGTGAACCTGAATACATTTTAATATTCAATAGAGAAAAGCAAACAGTGTCATCAATTGTTCTCCCGACAAACGAATGGATTTGAGTAAGTTTGCCATTTGTGTCCGCGCTATCCACAACGGCCACATTTCTTTTGAACCACATGCTTGCCAGTTGAAGGAATTCTAATTTTCTTGCGCCTACCACTCTTAGCCCTTGGTTCCAATGGTGATAGGTTAATAACTAAAACATCTTCGGGCATAGTCCAATCCTTAGGATCACCAACGAGTATAATAGGATCTGCATATGCACCTAAAAGTGCATCTGTGTGATAAAGTGGTGAGTATAAGGTGTAATGGTCAATTTGTTGGCACCGAGCTGTAGCTAATGCCTGCACACAAGGGAGTTGATCCATATCAAACACTTTACATGTTAAGTTTTCTGAAGCAAATCGACTATAGATGCACGATTTGCAATGTCTCGTACACACCATTGGTTCATATCGACTGGCTCCATAATGTATGCTTGTACTTCTCTTATCCTAAACCCGATTTTATCTTCACTGTATGGGGTTGTCATTGTTTTCACTTCACCAGCAGCGGAATGCCTATCGTGAAACCACATCTGAAGAGTGTTGCGGATGTAATTGACCAAAAAAGGGATAGGTAATTCCCGAGCATATTTCAACAATGCATTTAAATATTCTGCAATGTTGGTCGTCATTATTGTATACCGTTACCCACTAGAATGCGCCCTTAACCAACGTTCAATCACAACTTCTCTTAAATACTAGCTCACCCTTGGATTTTGTAGTGAAAGATTTTCAAACATCTAATTGAATTCAGCCACCGTGTAAGCCTTTGCAGCCTTAAAGTATAATGAGATCCCATTTTCATGTTTGAATTTTGCTCTTAGATTGTTGTTCAGATGGTAAATACACGCTCCACGGAATTATTCTGGAAAAACATTTGCAATACCTTTTGCAATGCTCAAACTGTTTATGGCTAACATTAACATTTGCAGGCGAGTATTTTTTTGACAGTTTGTTGTATATGAAACAAAACATTATGTGATTAAACCCTAACTTATAAGATTCAAATAAGCAGAAATAAGCAAAACAGGAAGCTGGTAACTCACCAAAACAGGAAGCTTCAAAATAAGCAAAAAACAATAAGAAAAAATCACACTTAGAAAAAACTGACCTTTTTCTTTGGCACAGTTGCCTCCTTTGATTTCTCCTCCATTACATCAGATGACGGGCGTCTACCTCGCGTGCGTGCCATTGATGGTGTAGTTATATATGCTGAATAAGAAATAAGGCAGAAGAGGCTGAATATCGGTCTGGAAATCGCGTTCGGAGAGTGATGGCGAATGTAAACTGTCGCTTAACTGAAGTGATGGCGAATGGGAGTGGAAGAACGAATAGTCGCGTAACTGCAACAGGCGCGATTTTCAAATACGGTGGCATTTTTGTATTTTTAACCTGCCGATTAACATGTCGACCAAAATATCGACTCAAATGTGGACCAAGATGTGGACCAAAATGTCGACAAAAATGTATACTAAAATGTTGACAAAAATGTAGACTAAAATGTTGACAAAATTGTCGAATACATAAACAAATGTGGAATTTTTTACTTTGAAACTTATATAAGATTCCGGTGACACGATGGCGCCTATAAAACAACTAATCGCTAGTGGATTTGGAATGTTCGTCGATCGGGTTTTATTTTTTATGATAACTTACGAAATATCTACACAGCAACGATGACATTCAAACTAGACGACCGTTCAACCCAAGAAAATGAGATGTTGAACTGATGATCCTTGCAAATTGAGAATGAAGAATAATGAATAATGAATCAAGAATGGTGAGGTGAAGTGAAACGATGAAGTTTGCTCTTAAGGGACATTTTGAAATTTTCACATGGTCAAAAACAGTTGACCTACTATATTTTCAAAAGTTTTGCCACACCTGCTATTTTTGCAATTGTTGCTAAGGGACCTGCTATTTTTGCAAATTTGCCCCATAAATTGTTGGTAGTCTTTAATTAGTTAGGAGTAGTAAACCCGTAGCTCTGGGTTTGTACTTAAAATTTCCAATTTTCTGTTTTTCGTATCCGTAGATGGTCGCATGACTTGAGATTAAATCACAAACTGAATCTTATTAGTTGGATTGGAACTTTGAAGGGATTGAGCTCACTGGCAACTCAGAAATCAATTCAATATTATGATGCCTGCTTCGCTTCATTAATTTCTTATTCTCATACCCATGTTTGGAGGATGATATCATTTATCCATTTGTTTCCAGTTCTAGTATTGCTTGAGGTTCTAGGTTTATGAGACCTTTTAATGAAAAGCAACTGAGATTCATTAAATAGGAATTGATTCATTGTGGGCCAAATATGTTCATCGCAGTCCCACAAACTTATGGTTTTATTTCGGTTTATTTTGATTTTTTTAATTAAGTATTATTATTGCGCTATTATAGTATTTTTCTAAATTAAGTGTTTATAGTGTTGTAATAATTATATAAAAAGAAAAACCAGGTTTAAAAAAAATACCTTTAAATATATATATTCGAATTAATTAAATGTTATTCTAGTAGAAAAATATTTTTTGTAATCTTATATTATTATTTTTCTTAGCTAAGTGTTTATAGTATTATTCTGGTATTATGATAAAAAAAATTAAGTCCACATAAAAAAAAATTAAACATGAGCATTCAAATTAAATAAATTTTATTATAGAAAAGAGTATATTTTATTTGAAAATAGATTTTATCATCTAATTCAACAATACAACTACCAACCACATAAGCAAATCCTAACAATGTGACATTATTTTCTCTTAATTGTCCAAATAGTGAGTTATTTTGTAACTTTGGAACTACAAGTGTTGATTCTCAAATATTAAAAATTAAAAGCATTGATAATTCAAACTTTCAAGAATAAAAAATGTAAGACTAAATTACAAAAATAATTCCTCACATTTAGCCCTATGATTTTTTTTTGTTTCTCATATTAGATAAAAAAAAAAAAATCTCGATTCGACGTGATTTGCAAGTTAAAAATTGGACTAGCTGATTTAGTTTGATTTTGTTGAGAGGACGGATTAAAATTAAATTATTAAATTTGAATAACTAAAACTTTTTAAACATTACACACTAATCAAATTTAGAATTAAATTGAGAGATGATTTGTGTTATTTATTTATTTTACTATTAACATACAAAACATTGCTGAAGGTCATGAATTGTTTTGATTATGCACGTAATAAAAAGAAATGCAAAAATTGAAGCATTTTATGGGCCACGTGTTAATCTGAAAAATGTGAATTTGATAGTGGCAAAATGATAGGAGCCAGGTAGATATAGACTGTATAATGGCAGTTAAATTATTAAGAATTTCTTGTAACACTTTTTTTAAATGACATTTTATATCACCCATTCTGATAAGTCGGTATAAATTTTATAATTCATATGAATATTCATCTTCATAATAAATTTTGATATTAAATTTATAATTTTTTTTTGTTATTAATTTATATGCATTTTAAGTTTTTAGTGTATTAAAAATCAAAAAATACTATAGAATTTTAAAATATTAAATTAACACAAATTAATAAAATTCAATACTTAAATTAATTAGGATGGAATGAATACTAATTGTAAATGTATTAATATAAATTATAAAATTTATATCAATTTATTAAAGTGTATCATACAGAATGTTACACAAAAAAATATGCCACGATATCCAATGTGAAGTTAAATCCACACCCGGCGCCTCTCTTGCTGCCTGATGAAGATCCAGAGTGTGTTTCCATGTGTTTACGTTTGTAGTAGCAAATTCGATTGAGTTCTACAAAATCCATGAGCACTGTACATTCAGCCGACTTCATGCACGGCACTTGTTTTTTTGACACATGTTTTTAGCGTAAGTTATATATTTTCGTTTCTTATGTGTATGTATGAACAACCTTTTTTATTCTTTACTGTTTAGAATGATTTTTTTAGTTGCTAATGCTTTTAAAAATAATTTTTTGACCTTTTGATTGGTTATGGCCTATTTTATGGATATATCTAACTAGAGATAGTAAATGGACAAATTGAGTTAATCATTAATTGAATCATAAATTGGTTGAAATTTAATGTTCGTGACCCAACCTAATCTATTTGGTGACAGGTCATGTTTGAATTGGTTTAAATTTAATCAACCAAATAAGTCAATTTAATAAAAAAATTTTGCTTTCTCTATTTAATTAAGAAAATTGAACTTATACTTTCTATATTTTATGGGTGCTTTTTTTAAAAAAAATTAATTTTAGTTAGTTTCTTTTTTAATTATGTTTTTCACAAATAGTTTAATATTCACAAATAGTCCAAATTCAAAACATTATTTTCACAAATAGCTTAATTTCCTAACAAAAAAAGAAACATTAAAAACCTATTAACAAATAATTGACATTATTTACTTATTTGGATGTGTCGTATTCCAAATTCAAAATGCAAACACAAAACTGTGGGAGTTTTCAACATAAAATGGAGAAAGGCTGTAGCATTTCCCCCCTTCAAAGAAACGATTGAGATCGAAATGAAAGTGCGATAAAAGGGAATGAGATAAAATGCTATTAAGCTGCTTTAAAGAGATTAGTTAGATGGACCCACGAGTGTCTAGGAAATATTTTCTAACATAATTCAAGATATAATGGTAATCTGCATATGCCAATATCCACTAGATTGAAGGCTATTTTAATAAGTTAGTACAAGTTTTGTAATTTGTGTTAATATTTATATTACAATAAATTTTAATATTAAAAGTTCATATTTTTATTATTAAATTATATTTAGTTTAAAATTTTAATGTAGACTGGCATAGTAATACCTAGTACACTAGCAAATAAACTGGTCAGTTAAAAATAATAATAAAATAAAATAGTCAGTAAATAGAATTTATACATTATAAATTAGTAGCACAGGATAAAATTTTAAATAAATGGCATAAGTTTATCCTAATTTTAGTCCTGAGGCTGGAATAGTTTATTTATTTATTTGATAGACTTACCCATCTTCTCAAATTTTTATTTTTATTTTTGTGGTTAGAAGAAAAAAATACTGGAATATTAGTTTAACTACGAACTGCAATCTGATTTCAGAACAAAAACAGAATAATTTCGTGACTCATAACCCAATCAGAAAACCTACGGGACATTATTTAACATAATCTATTAATAACTCATGACTCAAGTGACCTAATCCAATAGATTAAGAGAATGAGTGAGTTGAATTGAATTTGTGAATTTGATCTAATTTTGCCACATCTAAGTATCCCTAATTAAACTCTTTTCCATCAACTCTTTTCTCTTGTCACTAATAACTGGTGAATCAGAAGTAAATATTTTTTTTTTCCTGAAACGATAGATTTTTATTAATTGTCAATAGCAAAAGATTTACAAGATTTAGCAAAAGAAGACTAAATGATCTTCATGGATTTACAGTGAATAATTGAACCATGAAGGAAAGTGCACAACTAAACAAGACAAATGAAAAAAGATTGTGCAAAAAATTGATGTGAGTAGTGCACATTATATCAATAGCAATCCTAGACACCTATACAAATTAGTTGATTGGCCTCTACTAGAGAATCACAAAGATGCATGAAAGTTATACACCACTGAACGAGAACTCGATCACTAGCCTTGTCCATAACACTTGCTCCATGCCTTTCATGACTCTACCGTATACGTTGAATAGCCCCGCAACCAAGCTACTACTGTATACGTTAAATGGCTCTGCAATTAAACTAGTAAGAAAAAGTCCTCAACATGGAAGGAAAAAGCCCTAAGAAATAGGGAAAAAATCCTAATAAATACAAAAAATTTAAATAATAAAAAAAAACAGAGAATTTTTTTTTTTGAAGGAATACTTGTCTCATTAGAGTCCTACATTATTATAAGAGGGGAAGGGGGAAGGGGGAAGGGGAAGTATCTATACTATTACAATATGAAGGCCGACACCATTACAAGATTTTTGTAACAAATTGTCATTAGTGAGATTCGAACTTGCATCCTCTCGCATAGGCACCTTAAGGTTTAACTGTTGTGCCACTAGCTCTTTTCCAAAAAAAAAATAAAAAATAGAGGATTCAATTGCACCAAAATCACACCAAATTGGCCCACAGTTGTCAGTGAATTTGGCAGCGATTTGGGCGAGCCCACCCGTCCATAAATTTACTTCCGTTTCGACCATCTGTGTTTCATCAAGGAATGAACCGAGATTTTTGTCCACATGGGTCATCCTCATTTCAAGACCTGGACCATTTCTAGATCTCTTATGACTTCATTTTCCAAATCCATGTAGCTTCGGGAGGATTTGTTATCAAATCATTCAAATAGGAAAGCAAGGTTCCCAGGTAAGCCTAAAACTATGCAAAGACCTAGGCAGAAGTTGCAGAGAGACTTCAAGCTTCAATTACTTCAATTTGCAACCAATTTGTAGCCGCAATATTTGCACCCTATGGGTATAGCCATGGCCTTCCACTATGGGCTCTCTGGCTCTGCTACTTGTAAAAACCCAAACAACCTACGTGAAATAGGGTTTTTCTAATATAATAACATGAAAATTGAAAATCCGATCTAATATCAGCAAGACGAAAGAATGTCAAGGAAACTGTATCCCTTAATTGTTAGATTACAAAATAATTAAATGAAAAATTTTGATTATTATTGGTTTGTTATACCACATCATTATAGTTGTGTGTATACAACGGCTTCACTAAATGCTTTTCTAATCTTATCCTAATAATAATTGGTTAATTATTTTTTGTATAGATAATATTACCTTTAAAAATAGTCATTTGTGCTTCACATGGTTAACTTTATCGTTTAAATAGGCGATAGATGTTGAAGAGGTCAGAAAAGTCGTTTTGAAAAGTGTTAAGAATTAAAAAGATTATTTTAAAAAGTGAAGGACAAAAAAATCATTTTCGTATATAGAAAGGTTGAAAAATGTGATTTACTAATGTCTTTATGGATTAGATTGCTATTTGGATGTTCTATTGTAGTCATTTTCAACACAAAGCATTTATGAAAAGCTTTACTGAAAGTGTTATACTCAAATTTGAATACTTAGAGTAATATGGGAGCATATGCTCATGAGCTTAATTCATAGTTTTACTTGGTTAATTTATCTTAAATCTAGTAATAAAAGTTTTGTAGTTGATGCTCTACATCACTTCCAAGTTCAAACTTTCAACTAGCAAATGGATAAATCTAAGACTATCACTACAAGAAATTTGGCTTTTAGTGATGGAATTTCTAGTGACGAAAAACAATCTCATCACTAAATACCACCTTTAGTGACCAAAACTTTTGTCATCACCAATTTTTCGTGTACTCCCAATTTTTAGTGACAAATCACAAAAAGTCGTCACTAAAAAGTGTAGCGGAAAACTTTCATGCTAAAATGGTCGTAATTAGTGACACGAATTCAGTGACGACATTCATTCTCGTCACTAAAATCAATCATTGTGACGAAATTTTATCGTCATTAAGTTTAATACCTTTTAGTGATGATATCTTTTTCGTCACTAATGGGAATACGTTTTAGTGACGATATTGTTTCGTCACTAATTACTTATCTTTGTTTTTTTTTTCCCTAAACCAAACTGATTATATTAAAGTGGGAATCCCCAATTAACACATTACATTAGTGTCCATAAAAAGACTAGCCTTAAATGAACGTGCCCTAACACAAAAAACCTAAGCCCAGTAGGGATTAGTTAAGGCCTAAACCTGCTACTGATATATGATTTTTAATTAAATTCTTGATTATATGTATATGTGTGAAATATCAGTAATTAAAAAATAGAAATTTTTTTAGTGCATTATAAAAATAATTTTTTGGTGCAAAAGAAAATTTAATTAGTAAAATAGTGACAATAAAAAAGAAAATAGTTATAATCTATTAATTCATTTTTTTATACATTGGGTTTCAGTGTGTAATATTATTACATATGGAGATAGAAAAAATTTATTTTAGTGTATAATAAAACATAATATTATAAATTTTATGAAAAAATATATGTGTTAAGCTAATTGATTTGGGATATAGTAGATAAAATGTTTTGGGCTAAATTGCTTGGGCCACAACTTATATAAGGATTGGGCTTGTTTTGGGCTAAATTGCTTGGGCCACAACTGATATAAGGATTGGCCTTCATTTTTGTTTACTTAATAATTGGGCTATGTAATTTACTTATTGGGCCGAAGTTAACTTTTGAAATATATAATTCTTAATTTTTAATAATTGTACTAAAACACCCAAATATATATGCATTTGCCAACATTAGTTGACGTACGAATAGAGTATTTGTTTGTAGATACACTATCATCTTGAGAATTTACGCATATATATGAATTTGACTACATTATATAAATTTACTCATATAAGTTTAATCACTTTAAGTATATAATTTTGTTAGTAGTAATAAGCACCTCAAGAACCAATTAGTTTACTAGTTTGACCTACGAACTGGGTTTAATAATATTATTAATTATGTTTGTTGTAGTCATAGTTTATAACTACATAAGAAGTTTTACTAATTTTTTTGAGATGGAGAGAGAGGGAGAAAATGTATAATATTTTCACTATTTTAATTAAATTTGGCTCAAACCACAGGTGCCACAACCTCATCAAGAACAAGACTGCTCTAACATTTGACTAACAAGAAATGGCTCAAAATTGTATTTTACTGTATAATATTATTAAATATGAAGATATAAAATATTTGCTTTGGTATATATATAACGAAATTGAATATTATAAATTTTAATAACAATATATGCATTGGGACATATAATTTGGAATAAATTAAATAAAATGTTTTGGATTAAACTAATTGGGCCACAGCTTATATAAGGACTAGACTTGTTTGGCTAAAGATAATGATTGGACTATGTAATATTTTTGTTTGTTCATATAATTGTAATTTAATCACATAGTCTTTTTTGTATTATCATACACCATTGGTTAGTACTAGTTGGCTTTTTTAAGTAAAGAATAACAATTGCACTAAGCATATTCTTCATTGGGATGAGATTTATTAGCTTATTTATTTTATGGTTTTTAATTTAAAATAATTATACTATAACACCTTGAAGTTTATGAATTGGCACACATACATTTTGTGTGTGTTAAAATAAACTATTGATTAATGGTAATCAAAAGTTTTGATATTTATTACGAACTATATTTCTTTATAAGAAAATTAGGAATTAAAAATATATAGTTTCAAACTAATTACAGCCACTAATGTAATATTACAACACAAGTAGTGATTAATACATGTATATATATAGTTATTCGTATAATGTATAACAAAAGTAGTAAATACTTATACAGTTATACTTTTTTTGTTCCAAAAAAAGGAGTTGGATTTCACTAATATACAACCTTTTCTTTTTAGTCAATCAAATGGAAGTACAACTGATTTTATACCACTAATTTCCTCATTAAAGGTATTATATGTCATACACCCTTTAATGTAATCTATCTCATTGAGAGTATTTTGGATATTTTGTTGAATGATCAGTTTTGACTTTTGAAACTCAATTATGTTTTGAGATAAACACTTATTGAGAAACTGAGCTCTTTCTTTTATAGGACAAAGGGAGTATCTATATATACATATATAGTTAGGACTAAAATCTATAGTATAAGTAGTTAATACATATATATAGTAGTTATGTAGTTATAATAAAAGTAATTATTACAAAGTATAAGTAGTTTAGTGCATATATACACATACTTTTAATATACCTAATTTCTTCAATCTCCACGTAGAAATGTAAATATTATTTTTTCTCTAAATTTTTTTAAAAAAATTCACTTTTCCCATTTAATAACTAATTAGCAATTCAAAATTTAAATCAAAATTTTATTAAACTAATATAGTATTGTAAAGTGAAAAATTAATTACTGATTAAAAAAAGTAAAGATTTTTTAATAATTAATAATTAAATAAAAAGTTTGAATACTTAAAAAACAAAATGAGGGAAAATGAATTTGTTAAGAGGGAAAATTGACATTCAAAATGTTTTTTACTTTTGCCAACAGTTAATCAAATTTTCAATCTAACGCCAAAAGTTTCTCTGCCCAAACTTTACTCTCTAAACGCCATCTCTTCCAAGTCATTTTACACAAAACACATTTGGGAACTTGTGAAACCCAAACACTTCTGTCTCAATCGGCCGGCCACCCCCCTCTCATTTTTGCCCTTTCTTGAATTCCCTCATCGGCTAACTCTCCAGCACCTCCCTCTCACCACCCCAATTTTCGCCACCTCTCTCTCATTGCTAGCTTCATCCACCGCCCAAGCTACCTTGGCCTCATTGCCCCATCATTTGCTGCCGCTCTCTCACCGCTTGAAGCTCCACCATAAAGCTCTTCTCACTGCCCCAAGCTGGTTGTCAAGGCAAGGAGGTCGCTCCATCAAATCTGATATCCGCTTCTTGTAATCCTGCAAACTTTGTTAAAGAACTCTTTTTTTTTCCCCTGAAATTTTTTCCCATGCAAATCTTGTTTTTGTGATGGAAAACAATGTCACCCCCAGAGGCCGGGGCATCAACGGAATGGCAGTGTCTTTCCAGGGCGGAATCATATATTTGTTTGGCAAGGGTGGGGTGGCTGCTGGTGTGATCAACAATGACGATGTTGGGGTTGAGAGAGGGGACGAGGTTCTCTAGCACAACTTGTCGAACATCTAATGGGTGTCCCAACTTAGTGAAACTACATCGCTTCTTTGGGCAAGGTTGGCGAGGGTGAGAGCTACATGAGCCCTTTTGGATTGGAGAGTAGAGGGAGTGGACCATAGCTACTCAGATATGAATAACGAAGTTGAACACTATGGTGAAAAATATACTGTGAGTGTTCATAAACACACACCTTCAAGGTTGGTTGTTACACAACTTTAATAAGCAGTTTTGTTTCTTGTGTTAGCCAAAATTCATTTCTCTGAGAATTTTGTACCGATTGAAGCAATTCACCTTGGAACCTATGTACTACATTGTGATATGATATCAGAATTTAGCTTATGCTTTACAATTTTTTTCAGTTTGACAGATTCTTGTTGTTTCCATATCCTATTTTAAGGACATGAAAAGGCACAATGGCTTTTATCAAATTTTCTCCTTTGGCTCCTTATTTCTTTTCCTCCCTACATTGCCAGTGGACTATATTGATTTCTCTGTTACGGGTTAGTGAAATAGTTTTATCTTTGTCATTATTTTCTCCTTAATGCCTGCATAAAATACTCAAGTTTCTCTTACACTAAAAACTCCATTTATGTGGGAATAGAAGTGTAACCAAATGTTTTTTTTTATTGACAACCTATGCATGATGGATAGAGTTTGAAAATTGATAAAATGGATCTAAAGCATGTATAATGGGAGGTTTATGAACTCTAATATACAAACCAAATACAATGAGATGGTTCATTTTAACATTGAAACCAAGTTTGTACTTTTTGTTCTCCTGCACCTTTTGGTTATTGGTTCTAGTTTGTTTGTAAGTCCAGGAGATAGATATCCTTTATAGGTTTTTTGTTTCAGCAATAAGCGTGTATATTTTAATTTAGCATTTTGTTCATTTAAACATTTAAGGACTTTTAATATTTAAGACCGAAGATGAAGAGTTTGAAAAATGCCTTCTTGTGTTTTCTCTTTTGTTTGACTCTTCTTTTCAAGAAGAATTCTCCTGTCAGAAGGTAAAGTAGTGGTAAAGTCCAATCTATTATATGCCAAGTGTGCTATTGTTTTATGCAAGACATTTTGGATTAAATTTTTGAAGACCATTTTCACTATGTAAGACAAAGCTTGTAGTGAAATAACTTTTGTAGTTTCAAAAACGACTTGTTGACTATTGTTGAGTTTTTCTATTGATTAAATTAGTGTATGATTCTTCATGTTGTCTTCAGATCATCAAATTATTTTATTTTCCCGACAAGGGACTTTTAGCTGCACATTATTGTACTAATTGTACACAGAAATGCATCCATACTACCTTATCATTCTTTTATAGGCATGAAGACTCTCTGCTTTCCTTGCTGGACTTTTTCAAGAATTGCTAGTGTGGCAACGAGCAGGCATATGTGTAAGTTTTCAAAGTTATGTGATAGTGTAGTACGAGAAAGCTATCACTGCTTGGCTTTAGGTTCTGATTCAATGAGAATACTTTTCAATTGAATTTGAAAAGTGTGATCTAAGACATTTATGAAGTGCATGTGGAAGTTTCTACTAATTGCATGTTTGTACTGGACAAATGTTTAGAGTTGTATGTCTTTGAGTTACTTTAATTGGACTGAACTCACTAAAGTAAATGGCGACTGATTTTTCTGGCTTTTCTGGACTGGATTGGCTTGAAGCATTTGGCTGTTTCTGCACTGAATCTTCAATTATTTTTGGCTTTTTCTGGATCGGATTGGCTTGTAGCATTGGCTTTTTCTGGTTGTTTCTGGATTGTTTTGGTTTTTTTTGGTTGTTTCTGTCCTGAACTGAATTGGCGAAGTGTTGTGACTAATTTTTTTTGTCTTTTTTCTGATATTTTCTTGGCTAAATTGGACTGCAATAGAATGCAACAAACGCATTCTAGTGTAGTCAAATTCATATATATTATTAGATAGGCTTTTCCCTGTTAGGTGGAGGTGCATATACCTTAATAGATGGGCTTTTCCCTGCTACAATGGCAATGTAGGCAATCCAGGTGAATCTTCAAGTGTTTTATCCGTTTGCTGATAAGCTAAATTTTCATGGATTATGGAGTGTGTGTCTGAAATCTTGCTACTCCACCACTTCCAAACTTGTGTTGAAATGGAATAGTGCATTATATACACCTCGACCCTTGCCCACATAACCAACCTCCTCTCAAGAAAGACTCCTTTTTGTATCTTTTGTTTGTTTGTTTGTTTGTTTTTTCGAGTTATTGAGTATTCATTTATTCCAAAAATGAACTTGGCAACCATGAATATGTGTTCACTGAGGCTTCATTCCATAAGGGTTTCAAAGTTTTCACAAAGAAGAATTCTTGCTCATGGTGTGGTGTGATTATGGATAGTCATGACATCTTCAATTCTTTCCGCCAATTCTTCTCTACCTCTCCAAATTATCCTCAAAATTTGGTTGCTTTGGTTATCTCCCCACTTACTTGACTTGTTCAGTTTGGTTAACTCTGATTATGCTAGCATTCTAGAATATGTACTTAATCCCAATTTCTATCACTTGAAAGGTGATTACAAGAAGCATACAGAAATGTCTGTAAAGTCTTCCAATGAAGGGGGCACCAGTAATAGTCTTAAACTCTCTACTTTCGTTAATGCTGTAACAGGTGTGCACCCTTCTGTTGAATTTATTTGCTTAGGTTTTCCCTCCTAAAGTTCCATTTTTTTACTTTGCTGTTTCTTGTTTATTATTTACACACATTTGTGTTGGTTCCATCGATGTATTAACTCATAACAAAAAGTAATTCCTTTTTACAACGTTGCAGTAGCAAATTTGTTTGCAAGCCAAGCTGCAAATGCTTTGAATAATGGACTATTTTCTTGCCTGCCTTATTACTTGGGTTAATTTTAGGCTAATCATACTAGAATTTGTTTTCTTACAAGTGCCTCTTCTTTGCACTTCTTTTCACAATCACTTTTATGTCATTTTATGACTTTTTGGATGGACGGTCATATTAAGAACGGATAGCACGTGTCGTGCATCATGTCTCAACTTGTTACTGAGTTTTGATTAAGTGAGTTTCGATGTTCAATCTAAGAAGATTTTCTCCGTCTTTCGAATCAGGAAGAATCTACTTCTCTTTATACTTTAGCTGATGGGAATATTGGAGATTGGTTTGGAGGGCTGCTATATTCAGCTGGTCAACCGGCCAATGAAGCTGTTCTGGACCAGTTGTCCACCCTTAGTTTCACAAGGTTTGTATCTTGCATTGGCATTTCTCATTACTAGTAGGGATTGAATTCTGAAGTGATTAGTAAATTCTTTTGCACCTACAGTTTGGCAGTTGTTTTTGGTGCTGGACTTGTAACCAGCTTCTCTCCTTGTACACTTAGTTTTTTGCCTCTCACCCTTGGTTACATTGGTTAGAGACTAAGTCCCAAAATCTCTTGTTATTCTGTTAAGGCTATTATTTGTGCTACTAGTTGACTTTAGTGGACATTATCAGGGGCGTATGGTTCAGGAAGAAGCAGAGCAGAGGTGAGCTACTATTTGAATCATTTTTAATTTGTTATCATAATCCCCATATTTTTGTTAAACAGATTTCTCAGTCACTATCACAGTTTGGAATTTTTAGAGAACACCATGATCTATGAAAATGGTCATAGACAGATAGGAAAAAGAGCAAAAAGTTCTTGGTTTTTTAGTTTCATCTGAGGCTCTAATCTTTTAACTGACATAAATATTCCATCTAGTTTTCTGCTTGAGTCAAAGGCTCAGCTATTCATGCTAGCTGCTTATAATGACTCTATTAGAAATGAAATAGGCATCTCTGTAAATTTTGGAGTTTCTTATATCCTTCTATGTTGCATTTTCTAGATTATTGGGGATTCACTTGCATTTGCGCTGGGATTGGCAACTACATTGGCATTACTTGGAATAGCTGCCTCATTTGCTGGAAAGGCTTATGGTTAGATAGGGTAGGGATTGCCAGTGGTTGCTTCTTGTCTAGATGGGTTTTAATCTCTTAGAGGTTATTATTATTATTATTTTTGCAGCTATTGTTTTATGATGCACATGACATTGCAACTATTTGACTAGCTATCTATTACATTGTTCTAATTTGTCAATTCATGAACTTTCAAGCCAAATGAGATTTCTTGTAGTCCTAGACTTGTATGCATATTTCTTGAAGTTGCATTGTTGTGTTCTTTCTGCATTTCAAATTCTTCTTGAGTGGACACTTCGATAAAAATTAGATGGTAGAAAGCATGTGGTATTTTTAACTCACTGCGGTTTGCTAGCCTTGACATTATTAGCTTAATCTCTCTTCATATTTCGCACTAATATTTATTTATTTGGCTTTGTTCTCCCGGCCAACATTGCAAATAATAGAGATTTAGCTTCCTTCATTTTTCAACAACTTTGATCCCCGTTTAGCGGCAGCTAATTTTCCATCAAGTAATATACATCTTGCTATTGCTCTCATCTATTTTCATAACATGGATAATGACATTGCTTTACCAGTTGTACACTATCATCCTTTTGACTTGTCAGGTGTGCAAGCATATTTGGATAGGCTTACTTTTGCTTTAGCAGCATCACCTTGTAGCACTCCTGTTTTGGCTACCTTTCTTAGATATGTTGCTGTTTCTAGGGTAATTGGACTTGGAAAATTTTGGGTGAAATTGTATTTTGGGAACACAGGCATCAGATATCAAAAAACAAATAAGAATAATAAGAGAAGAAGAAAAGATGAGCAGTCATACAACATCCCTGTTCAAAATTCTCCTTACTTTTCAATCATTTGCAAAACTAAAATGACAAATAAAACTGAAAGAAATACAAGAGAAATCATGCTGGTTACCATCTTTTAGGTAGTGGAATTCATCCTATTTTCATGATGGATTAATGATTAGCTTCTTGGCTTCAGTCTTCAGAGGAAGAAATTTGAGCTTATTAGAAACTGAAATCGAAGTTTGAAAATGTTGCTTCATTCTTGCATAATCCTAGTGGTTTGATGGTTACTACATTTTCTAGGTGATAAATGAACTTGTTTCTATGTTATTTAGGATCCAGTGATAGGGGGCAGTTTACTATTGACATTCACCACAGGCTATGTTACTCCTCTGCTTCTTGCTGCCTCATTTGTTGGAGCATTGCAGGTAGACTTTTAGCATTAGCAATTGACATCACTTTATGACTGCTTGCAGCATGTTTGATCTGTTAAATGGTAAAAATTCTTGGCCATCACCCATTTGGAGAGATGTATATATCGACGTGTTCTATTATTTACTATCTATTTATCTTTGACCCAATTGTTTTCTGAATTTTAACTTTCTTATGGAATGTATTTACACAGAGCCTGCTCTCTTTCTGCAAGTTTTCAGCATGGATTAATCCAATGAGGTAATAGTTATGGGGTGTTGTTTCCGTAGCTAGTCATATTTGCAATTGGATTAGATTGAATTTATAACATTGAGTGCTTTTTCTTTTCTTGTCACAGTGGCGCAACCACTACCACCACCACCACATATAGCCAAGCATCCATAGATTGAAGGCATCACCAAATGGCCTGTTGGTTGGTGTTGTCGAGGTCTAAGTCATTCCTTTTGCCTCTTTTTTTTTTTAGAATGCCAAGGGAATTATGTGTACATTACTATTTTGTGGGGGTGTAAGGTGTTTGGATAATGTTTATTCTCATTGTACAACTAGGATATTCGACTTTAATTTTCTTGTATGTTGGGAAAGTAAAATGTTGTCTTTTACAATGTAGAAGTTTATCTTTTGTGCCTTTTTTCATATAGGTTTTGAATGTTGAATGATTAGTAAGATTGCTTTCATTGCATTTTCGATTTCGATGATGTTTGTATTAAAATGATAAATAATGTCATGATCAATACATTGAGTTTATTAGTGATAAAATACTGAAATATACAATGTTGTAGCTTCGCTTAAAATTGTCACTAATAACACTGTTTAGTGACAATTTTTTTCGTCACTAATTTCATTTGCGAACGAATTTTTAGTGACGAGATTGTTTCGTCACTAATGCAAAGGACGTCAAATTTTTTCGTCACAAAATTGCATTGGCCAACAAACTTTCAGTGACAAACTTAAAGTCATCACTAACCATATAGTGACGATAAACTTTTTGTGACAAACTTAAAGTCATCACTAATCATTTAGTGACGACAAAAAATATCGTCACTAGTTCGTCACAGAATGAGTTGACCAAGGTTTTTTTTAGTGACGACTTTTATCTAAGCCAAAGTAGTTCTTAAAGTATCAGTTACAACTCATTAAGCAACTATCTAAGCCAAAGTAGTTCTTAAAGTATCAGTTACAACTCGATGTTCTGTTTCTGTACTAGAGTGAAAAGTAAAATTTGCTTTTTAATTCTCCAAGATATAAGAGAATCAACAGAAAAATAAGTAAAAATTGTAGTAGAACATTGATCAATAGAAATTTTAGACCAATTAACATTAGAATAAGCATACAATTGTGTTAAGGAATAAAAAGAGAAATAAAAGCCATGATATAGAATTCCCTTAACACGATGAAGAATGTTGGGGAGGTTTTATACATGAGGAGTCCAACTATAGCCGCTCAATAAGTAGTAGGAGCTCAATTGAATACAAAAGCTTAACCTAGTGGGTTCCCTTCTTACTTATAAGGCGTTCTAATTTTTCTTAATTTTCCAATGTGGAACAATATCTATGAACACGACAAACCTCTCTTTTCATAGATATACTACTACATTAAAGCCCACTCCCCCACAAGCCCAATTCCTACTCTAACAAGCCCCCATCTTTTCACCATGAACCCATTTAGTACTTGTGCAAGTAGTAAATCACTAAACCTACCTGTCCATAAGTTCCCCACTAAACACTAGTCCAATCAGAAGATGAACCACTTGTTTCCCTAAGTAGTCCAACATTCCGGCTCTGATACTACTCGTTGGGGAGATTTTATACATGAGGAGCCCAACTAGAGTGGTCCAATAAGCAATAAAAGCCCACTTTAGCCCAAAAGGTTAAACTAGTGGGTTTTGGGTCCTTCTCACTTATAAAGTGCTATAATTTTTCTTAATTTCCAATGTAGGATAGTATTCATGAACATAACAAAGAATATGAGGAACAGTTGCAAAATGTATTCTACGCATGGTTGCCATGAATTGATTACTATATAAATACCAAATGTAATATTAAAATGAGTGACTATGAGATAGATACGGTTGCTAGGCAATGTCTATAAAGAGTAGGGTTTGAAAGTCGAGATCCATAATAAGGAGTAAGATGAGCATTGGCTTCAATGGGAGTTGAAACTACTTTATTATGTGCCATTCTAACTTGATAACAAATATCAAAAGCAGATTTAGCTTGAGGGAGATACTAGCCATTAGAATTGGATGACACTTCAAACCTAAGCCCTAAGTCAAAGATTCTAGATCTTTTAATTCAAAATGTTGAGAAAGAGAAGATTTTAAATCTGTAATTCTATCAAGATCATCTCCTATGATAATCATATTATCAACATACAATAGCAATAATATAGTACTATCATCAATTGTTCATTTAAACAAAGTTAAATCATAGTAACTAGAGGTAAAACTAAATTGAGAATTAGTAAAATTAAAATTCGAAAACTAGGCTCTAGGAGATTGCTTCAAACCATAGAGGGCTCGCTATAGTTTGTAAATTGTGTTGGGAGGATGAAAATAGCTAGGTGGTGATTTCATATTAACATTTTCAAGGAGTTCTCTATTGAGAAAGACATTCTTGATATCCATTTGAAATAGTTGTCATCATTGGATAATAACAAGAAGTAAATTTCAAATTGATATAAGTTAAGTAGTAGGAGCAAAAGTCTCCTCATAATCAATGCTATGTTTTTTAGTAGAACACTTAACTAGACAAGTTTTATATCAATCAATGGTATCATCAGAGTGAATTTTGATTTTATAATAATTTTTCTACAGAGAGATCAACAATGTCCTTCTGTGTGCATTTTATCAAAAGCTTATGATTCTTCAAACATAAATTAATACTAAATTGGGTTACAACATGCTTTTTCATATGAAGTTTGTTCATGGAAAAACAATAAAGATCATGAAGAAGAGTGGATGGTTCTCTTACAGGATTAGAGCTATGCGGTTCAAGTTGGGAAGGAATAGTGAATCCTTAAGTGATTGGATCATCATTCAGAGCAGAGATTTAATAACTAGTATATTTTTCAACAGTTGACACTCACTTGGAATAGATGATCCTATATAACTATTATTAGGAAAGGTATCAATTTAACGATTAGGAAGAAAGTGATTGAATGCACCAGAAAATAAATAAAATTTGGAGATAGAAAAAATATCTAATGTTCCCAAAAGATGAAATGACAAGATATACACAATATTTTAAATTTTGGATCCCAACATCTATATCCTTTATGTTCAATACCATACTCAAGAAAATAGTATAATTGATTTTTGGGTTCTAACTTGGAGTGTTCATAAGGTTGAAGTAAAACAAAACATACACAACTAAAAACTCTAAGTTGACAATAATTAGGAGAAGATCTATAAAGACACTCATAGCGAGTTTGATTATGAATGACAGAAGATGGAACCCCTATTAATAACATAGCAATAAGAGCAACTTCTAATACTAACATTGAGGAGAAGAGATGGAATTAAATAAAGAACGAATAGTATCAAATGTGTTCACATTTACATTTTGTTGTACTATTTTGTTGAAAGGTGTTTGGATATGAACATTGAATAGTTGTACTATTAGCATGAATAAACTAGAAAAGATGTTGCACGATATTTAATATTATTATCCGTGTGAAGTTTAATGGATTATGAAAATTGAGCTTTTATCATTGAAGTAAATTCACATTAATTTTAAGTTAAATTAGATTTATGATGTAAAAGATAAAATCTTGTATATCGTGAATAATCATTAACAAGTATGACAAAATAATTAGACCCACATGTAGTAGCAACAGGAGGACTCCAAATATCATAATGAATAGTATCACAAGGTAGATTAGAAATGGAGTCACTTTTATTCAATAATGAAGTATGATGTTTTGCAAGCTAGCAAGAAGAACTATCTAAATTGTCGTATTTAATAGATACTAAGTAACAATATAGAGTTAGCAATACGTGACTTAAAAAAACATGTCTTAAACGAGAATGCCATAAGCTAAATGATGTATTAGATGAATTTGATAAAGAGATAGTGGATAAGAAATAACTAATTCTGGATGAATGAAAATGAAGTTGAGTAAATTCACAAAGATGACTGATGGGTGTCGAAACCACCAAAAATAATCCTTCTCTGGCTAAGCTTTGTAGATAGCAGTGAGAGGGTCGAATCCACAGAGATTGGTTAGATTTATTCCTTGAACAAAATAAAATAAAGAGAGGGGGGGTTTTGTATTATGAAACTAAACAAGATTTAATTAAAACACCAACCAAATTAAATAACTAATTAAAAATATGAGGAAAAATTAATAAGAAGAAGCTTCCAATCAAGAATTAATTTCGGTATTGATTCCTTGAATTGATCATTGATTCAAAAGATAGGTTCTTTTATCTTGAATAAATTGGTTATAGTTGTTGAAGATCCGTCCTCTAACAACCAATCTTTTCTTACTTTTTCGATAACCTTCGGATCTGTCCTATGAGTTATTTCTCTAATTAACAAACACAACCTTCGGATCCGTCCTATGAGTTATGTCTATTAATTGCATTAAGATTCAAAAACCCCCAATTACTAACCACTAAACCCTCAAACCCCGTGTTTCTTTAAGTTAGATTATATATTTTCATACTCTACAATCTATGTCCTTGATTACCTTTCGATCTTGTTATTTGTCACTTGAATTAGAACAATCAACCAAAGATTAATTATTCTAATGACTATATATTGAATTCAACTATCAAACAATAGGCCTCTTGTCTAACAATTCAATTCAATAATATAATGAAGCATAGAAAATACATAAATACTCAAGAATAAAAGAAATAATAAAATTACCGAAATCTCACAATTGTTGGAATCAAACCTTAATTAAACTTGATTGGAAAATAAAATTTAGCTAAACATAATTAAAAGAAAATACAAAGAAAATCAAATGACTGCCCTTTTTGTCGATCCCGTGCGGCTCTCGTCTTCTTCGGCCGTAGCTCACTCCATGAAAGGATGAATTGTGGCTTGAGAATTCCAAACCTTGTTTTTCTCTCTATTGAACTAGGAAAGCCTAAAAATGGGATGCCTTGATTGTCTCCAAGCCTTGCCTATTTATAGGCAAGGATTCAAGACATTTGGTTGTGCTTTTCCTTAAATCAAGGCTTTGCTTTCCTTAATTCAAGGCTTTTCTTTTCCTTAATTCAAGGCTTTGCTTTCCTTAATTCAAGGCTTTTCTTTTCCTTAATTCAAGGCTTTTCTTTTCCTTAATTCAAGGCTTTGCTTTTCCTTAATTCAAGGCTTTTCTTTTCCTTAATTCAAGGCTTTGCTTTTCCTTAATGGCCAACATTTTGTTGTGGAATTTGGTGGCCTCAATTGTGTTTTTCTTGTGCCACTTGTCTTGTGAGGCTACATTCTTTAGGAAAAATGCTTCATCTAACCATTAATCACAAAAATAATTAATATCCTTATAAACAAGCATTTTAATCAATTAAAACACAAGAGAATTGATCCAATAAATATGCAATTATACACTCTATCAAATTCCCCCACACTAAATCAAAGCTTGTCCTCAAGCTTGCATTAGATCAACATCTTCCTCTTTATTCCATATCCCTTTTCAACCCATCCACAAATAACTCAAAGTCATTACACATTAAAGATCTAAATTGGAATAACAAATCAAAGAATACGTATTCATAGCCTGATTTTTCAAAACAAAACATATGCATCTCATCAACCCTAACAATTTCATCGAAATCAAATGCAACAAAATTTGATAACCTCTCATAGGTTGCACTCTAATCACTCAAAGTGTTTAGGGTTCATTCAACACTCAAATCAAATATAGCATGTCATTACCATAAGCTTGCTTATATATCACATCTCCACCACTAATAATATAAATCCATGCAAAAATCAAAGGGTCTTGAAAATGGTTGTAATGGGGCTTAGGTAAAGGTAGGTAAAAGAAAGAAAAATATAGGCTACTGAGATATCAAGATATATAGGAATTTCCTTGCATGACTCAAAAGTAACAAATAGCATAGTAGAACCACTTTCTTTATTCCACATAACATGCATTTTTTTTTTTTACAACTTCACCATACAATTGGACCAATTTGAACACAATAAATTTACTTTGTACAATACTTGTAAAGAATACTTTTCACTTCTTCTCTTTTTTTTCTTTTTTTTTTTTTGGTGGTTCTTTCCTTCGAATCAATGAAATTTTATCATGCAATTCATTCCCATATACTCTTGACCAAGGGTTCAACAATGGTAAACAAAGACAAAGATTTAAGGCTAAACAATGTGGTGTTATAATAAAGAAAGGCTAAGGCTCAAAATTGGGTGACTAGGAGTATATGTAACATAAGGTTAAGCTTTTTAGAAAGTTTAAAATTGGTAATCCTAAATGCCCTTATCATTTTTCAGCATGAATCCACAATGTGATCTCAACATGTATAACAAAGCAAGTTCTAGAATGATTATACCATATTTGTCAATCTCAACAAAGAAATATGCGAGCATGAAAAAGAAAATGCTCTTAGGCTCAAATACTCACAATGGTTTCAATGTATCAAATATTGCACATTCTCATTCAATTCAATTATTAAAATTAACAAGATGCTTTAAAAATTTCCAAACAAAGGCTAATCATACTCATCTCATTCATACATTCCAATCCAAATCACTATAATGCATATAACTCAAAATTATTCTAAATGAGTATTAAAAGAGTGAGAAATTTCAAAGAAGATATCAGAATGTCAAACCTACTTGAAAAATTTAGAAATAATCAATGAAGCACAAGACACCCCCCCACACCTAAATCATACGTTGTCCTCAATGTATAGAAAATATGCACACGCGGACAAGAAAGAAAATAAAACAAACACAAGGGAACAAGATACTTCCCTGAACTGTAGACAAATCGAGCTGATGAAGGTGAGGACATCCTATATGGGTGAAGAAGGCATGAAAGATCAGACGATGTTATGGCCATGGCTGAGCATTGGTTGGTAGAAGAAACTGCAAAAAGAAAATGAAAATAAAAAGGAAAAACCAAAATAGAATTTCAAATCTTTTTTTTTTTTTTTTTACACAAAGCTGAAAACATAATAAGATAACTAATTAAATTAAACTTAAATGACAAGAAAATAAATAAAAATTTTGGGTTGCCTCCCAAAAGCGCCTTCATTTAACGTCTTTGGCTAGACGTAATGCATTCTCAATCCTCGTACTCTGGATACCCCAATTCAATTTCAACATTATGCACTTGGAAACCTTCATAAAAAGGTTTTAAGCGATGTCCATTCACTTTAAACACTTTTCCAGAATCTAAGCTTTTAATTTCAACTGCACCATGAGAATAAACATTAGTAACAACAAAAGGCCCTATCCATCTAGCGCAATTTTCCAGAAATAATTTCAATCTAGATTGGTAGAGTAAAACTTTTGACCAATTTTGAATTGTTTACCACGCAAAGACCGATCATGAAATGCTTTTGTCTTATCTTTGTAGATCGTGAATTTTCATAAGCCTCATTGCGAATTTCTTCCAACTCTTGTATTTGAAGCTTACGTTGTTCACCCACCTTGTCCATCTCCATGTTACATTGCTTAACAGCCCAATATGCCCGATGTTCCATCTCTACAGGAAGATGACAAGCTTTACCAAACACTAAACGATAAGGGGACATACCTATTGGTGTCTTGTAAGCTGTCCGATAAGCCCATAATGCATCATCAAGTCGCATACTCCAATCTTTTCGATTTGGATTGTGATTTTCTCAAGTATGGACTTGACTTCTCTGTTAGACACCTCGGCTTGTCCATTTGTTTGTGGATGGTATGCGGTGGAAGTGCGATGAGTGACATTATACTTCTTGAACAATGCTTTGATCACTTTATTGCAAAAATGAGTACCTCTATCGCTGATCATTGCCTTTGGTGTACCAAACCTGACAAAAATTTGAGACTTGACAAAGTCCACAACCACTTTGGCATGATTTGTTCGGGTCGCCTTGGCCTCTTTCCACTTTGAGACATAATCCACAGAAGAATAATGTAAGAATTACCATAAGAAATGGGAAAAGGACCCATAAAATCTATACCCCAAACATCAAATATTTCACAAATAAGTATAGGGATAAGTGGTAATTGATCTCTATGTCCTAAGTTCCAGCCTTTTGGCAACGCTCACAAGTTTTACAAAATCTATATGCATCATGAAACAAAGTTGGCCAATGTAATCGACATGCTAAAACCTTCGTAGCAGATCTCTTTGGACCAAAATGTCCTCCACAATCTATTGAATGGCAAAATTGCAAAATGGAAGGAATCTCTTGTTGATTAATGCATCTACGAATAATCAAATCTGAACAATGCTTCCATAGGTAAGGATCATCCCATACATAATATTTAGCATCACTTTTTATTTTGTCTTTCTGAGCTCTAGATAAATCCTTAGGCAAAGTTCTAGTAACCAAATAGTTAACTATGTCAGCATACCAAGGAATACTATTATGAATAGAAAAGAGATGCTCATCTGGAAAATTATCTTGTAATGGTGATGATTCTTCATTTGCAATCAGTCGACTAAGATGGTCCGCGACTAAATTTTTGGCACCTTTTTGTCGCGGATCTCCAAGTCAAACTCTTGTAATAAAAGTATCCAACGAATCGGCCTTGGTTTTGCCTCTTTCTTCGGCGGATATTTTAAAGTCGCATGATCGTAATAAACAACTACTTTAGTGCCAAGCAAATAAGAACGGAATTTTTCTAAAGCAAAACAACAACTAAGAGTTCTTTTTCCGTTGTCGAATAATTGCATTGAGCATCACAAGAGTTCTTGAAGCATAATAGATGACATGGGAATCCGTCCAATCTTTTGTCCAAGAACAGCTCCCACTGCATAATTACTTGCATCGCATATGATTTCAAAATGGTGATTCCAATCTGGTGATCGAAGGGTAGGGGCTGAAGTCAATTTCTCTTTCAAGTTGTCAAAATCTTCCATGCAGGCTTAATCAAGCTCAAATGCCACATCTTTTGCAAAGAACCTACATAAAGGTTGACTAATCTTTGAAAAGTCTTTGATAAAGCGGCGATAAAATCTGCATGACCAAGAAAAGAGCGAATTTCCCGCATACCACGGGTAAGGCAAGGATTTTATTGTATCAATTTTAGACTTATCAACCTCTATACCTTTGGCAGAAACTATGTGTCCAAGAATAAGGCCTTCATCCACCATAAAGTGGCACTTTTCATAGTTCAAAACAAGATTTACCTCTATACATCTTTGAAGCACTTTTGTAAGGTTAGTCAAACATATATCAAAAGAGTCACCATAGACTGTAAAGTCATCCATAAACACTTCTATGATGTTCTCAACATAATCAGAAAATATACTAACCATGCATCTTTGAAAAGTGGCGGGGCATTACAAAGTCCGAAGGGCATCCTCCTATAAGCAAACGTACAAATGGGCATGTGAAGGTTGTTTTCTCTTGATCTTACGGCTCAGCAACTAGAATTTGATGGAAACTCGAATAACCATCCAAACAACAATAATGAGATTTTCCATTAAACGTTCAAGCATTTGGTCAATGAAAGGAAGAGGGAAGTGATCCTTCCTAGTTAATGCATTCAATTTCCTATAGTCTATACAAATCCGCCACCCATTTTGTACTCGTGTGGGCACCAACTCACCATCTTCATTTTTATCACGATTATGCCCGCTTTCTTGAACCACTTGAACTGGACTTACCCATTCACTATCCGAGATTGGATAGATTATACCGCATCAAGGAGTTTTAAAATCTCCTTTTTACTACCTCCATCATAGGTGGGTTCAAGCGTGGCCCGAGCTCCTCTAGATGGTTTGCAATTTTCTTGCAACAAAATTTTGTGCATGCATGTAGAGGGCTTAATCCCTTGATATCGCTATGGTCCATCCAATAGCCTCTTTATGTTCTCGAAGCACTCGAATCAATCTTTCTTCCTCCAAAGTACTGAGTTTGTTCGAGACTATCACAGGGAGGTTATCATTATCTCCCAACAATGCATACTTCAAGTGTTCTGGCAATGTTTTACGTTCCAACTTGGGGCCTGCACAATAGATGGGAGGAGTTTTGTATTAGACACAGTAAATCAACATAAGACACCCCATACCTCATAGGTTTGAGTGACTCTAAGTCATAAACCATGTCTTGAAGATCGTCATCCATCACAAATTCTTGCTCAAAAATCTGCACTTTTTTAGGAGTCAAGCTATTATCAAGTGCAATTTTTAATTTATCCTTATCACAAAATCAAATGTTTCTGAGCTAGAGTATCAATAGCATCAAAAGCATAAATGAGACATACATCATTAGGATATTTCATGGCAAAGATAAATGTTAAACTTAATAATCTCACCATCAAATTCCATAGTTAATGTACCATCATGCACATCAATTTTTGCTCTAGATGTTTTCAAGAAAGGTCTCCCTAATAAAATTAACTTTGAATTAGAAGAGTGATCTTCCTCCATATCAAGTACATAAAAATCTGGAAATACTAAACCATTTACTTGCACCAAAACATCTTCTAATACTCCTCAGATAAACATTAGATCTATCAAGAAGTTGAATTATCACGCTTCTTTCAAAGGTCCCAAATTCAAAGAATTATAAATAGATAACGGCATGACATTTATGGAAGCACCCAAATCACACATGGCTTTTTCAACTTTCATATTGCCTATTTTACAAGGGATGATAAACATACCTGGATCTTTGCATTTTGAAGGCAACTTCTTTTGTAGCACAGCCGAGACATTCTCCCCCACACTTAAAATTTCATTGCCTTTCAATTTCCTTTTGTTAGTGCATAATTCTTTGAGAAATTTAGCATAGCGAGGTATTTGTTTAATTGCATCAATTAAAGGAATATTTACCTCTACTTTGCGAAAAGTCTCAAGAATCTCCTTTTCTTCCTCATCTTTCTTCGAATTGGCCAATCTTGTCGGGAAAGGAGGGGTTGTCTCGATTACCTTAGGCTGCTGTGGGGTTGTTACTTCTTTTTCAACCTCTTCATGATCACGTGTTTTGGCCTCTTCCAACACCTTTCCGCTTCTCAAAGTCATTGCACTAACATTTTGCCTTGGGTTAACAACCGTTTGAGAAGGTAACTTACCTTGTGATTCCAATTTGCTCACGGAAGATGCTAATTGGCTCACTTGATTTTCCAAGTTTTGAATGCTGGTTCGAGTTTCCTGTTGGAAACGTTGGGAACTATTAGCAAGTGATTCAACTAACTCTTCAAGGGACTTACCTGGTTTGGAAGATGGTGGATGTGGTGGGTGTTGCTGCCAAGCTTGAAATCCACTAGGTCGTGGCCCATAACTGAAGTTGGGATGATCCCTCCATCCCGAATTGTAGGTATTTGAGTAAGGGTCATACTTCCTTTGTGGTGGCCCTGGGAATCCACCAACGGCATTAGCATGCTCAAATTGACCTTCTTGCAACGTCGGGCACATGTCAGTGGGATGATTTGAATTGGAGCAAATACCACAAGCCTTTACCTGTTGAATATTGCCTACAACCAACTTTTCCACTAAAGTAGTCAAATTGTCTAAACGTTGATCAATAGAGGAAGTACTTACCTCACTTACCTTCCTAGATGTATCCTCACGTCTGATGCCAAATTGTTGTGTATTGGCAGCCATGTTGGAGATTAAAGTCCTTGCCTCCGTTGGAGTTTTGTGCACTAATGCACCTCCACTAGCAGGATCAATCATATTCCTATCCATCACCGTTAGTCCTCATAAAAATATTGGATAAGAAGTTGATCAGGAATTTGATGTTGAGGACAACTAGCACATAATTGCTTAAACCTTTCCCAATATTCATGCATAGTTTCTCCATGTTGCTGCCGTATACCACATATATCTTTTCTAATTGTGGCAGCTCGTGAGGCAGGAAAGAATTTTTCCAAAAATTGCCTCTTCATCTCGATCCATGTATTTATTGAACCAGAGGGCAAGTAATATAGCCAATCTTTAGCAATTCCATCTAAAGAAAAAGGAAAAGCTCGCAACTTAATTTGATCCTCAGTCACTCCTTGCGGTTTCATCGTGGAACACACCATATGGAATCCCTTTAAGTGCTTATGAGGATCTTCACCTGCAAGGCCATGAAAAGTGGGGAGTAAGTGAATCAATCCTGATTTTAATTCAAAAGGCACTTCTAAAGTAGGATAATCAATGCACAATGGTTGTTGGTTTAAATCAGGCATAGCTAATTCTTTTAAAGTTCGTTCATTATTTCTAGCCATGTTTTCTTCTTCACTATTAAATAATTCAGACAAATTATATTCAAAAGATGAAGAAGATGATACTCCCTGAGATCGTTGTTTGGTTTCTTTTCTAAGCCTACGTGCTGTCTTCTCTATCTCTGGATCGTATGTGAGTTGACCTGTGCGAGAAGAACGTGGCATAAAAGAACCAAACAATTATAAAGGCAAAAATAAAAAATAAAATTAAAAATATAAATATAAATGTAAATAAATAAATAAAAGGAATAAATTCTAAAAAACCAATCCCCGGCAACGGCGCCAAAATTTGATGGGTGTCGAAACCACCAAAAATAATCCTTCTCTGGCTAAGCTTTGTAGATAGCAGTGAGAGGGTCGAATCCACAGAGATTGGTTAGATTTATTCCTTGAACAAAATAAAATAAAGAGAGGGGGGGTTTTGTATTATGAAACTAAACAAGATTTAATTAAAACACCAACCAAATTAAATAACTAATTAAAAATATGAGGAAAAATTAATAAGAAGAAGCTTCCAATCAAGAATTAATTTCGGTATTGATTCCTTGAATTGATCATTGATTCAAAAGATAGGTTCTTTTATCTTGAATAAATTGGTTATAGTTGTTGAAGATCCGTCCTCTAACAACCAATCTTTTCTTACTTTTTCGATAACCTTCGGATCTGTCCTATGAGTTATTTCTCTAATTAACAAACACAACCTTCGGATCCGTCCCTATGAGTTATGTCTATTAATTGCATTAAGATTCAAAAGACCCAATTACTAACCAAGAAACCCGAAACGCCGTGTTTATTTAAGTTAGATTATATATTTTCATAACATACAATCTAAGGCGTTGATTACCTTTCGATGTTGTTATTTGTCACTTGAATTAGAACAATCAACCAAAGATTAATTATTCTAAATGACTATATATTGAATTCAACTATCAAACAATAGGCCTCTTGTCTAACAATTCAATTCAATAATATAATGAAGCATAGAAAATACATAAATACTCAAGAATAAAAGAAATAATAAAATTACCAAATCTCACAATTGTTGGAATCAAACCTTAATTAAACTTGATTGGAAAATAAAATTTAGCTAAACATAATTAAAAGAAAATACAAAGAAAATCAAATGATCGCCCTTTTGTCGATCCCGCGGCTCTCGCCTTCTTCGCCGTAGCTCACTCCATGAAAGGATGAATTGTGGCTTGAGAATTCCAAACCTTGTTTTCTCTCTATTGAACTAGGAAAGCCTAAAAATGGGATGCCTTGATTGTCTCAAGCCTTGCCTATTTATAGGCAAGGATTCAAGACATTTGGTTGTGCTTTTCCTTAAATCAAGGCTTTGCTTTCCTTAATTCAAGGCTTTTCTTTTCCTTAATTCAAGGCTTTGCTTTCCTTAATTCAAGGCTTTTCTTTTCCTTAATTCAAGGCTTTTCTTTTCCTTAATTCAAGGCTTTGCTTTTCCTTAATTCAAGGCTTTTCTTTTCCTTAATTCAAGGCTTTGCTTTTCCTTAATGGCCAACATTTTGTTGTGGAATTTGGTGGCCTCAATTGTGTTTTTCTTGTGCCACTTGTCTTGTGAGGCTACATTCTTTAGGAAAAATGCTTCATCTAACCATTAATCACAAAAATAATTAATATCCTTATAAACAAGCATTTTAATCAATTAAAACACAAGAGAATTGATCCAATAAATATGCAATTATACACTCTATCAATGACCAATTTTATTGTACGTCCCAAGAATCTGCCCTATTCGATAATCCTATATAGAGCAATTAGAGCCAAAAAAATGGAACATAAAAACCAAAATCACAAAATTGACCGACTGATAGCAAACATAGCTTGAGTTTAAGCACAACAAAATATATTTAAAAAAAAGATTTTAAATTGAGAATTGTCCTACATTACTTACATGTACAACATAACTATCAGCAGTATGAATAGGAAATATATTCATGTGTGGATATTTAGAGGAGAAGAAGACTGAGTTAGATTTGATATGATTAGTACAAGCATAATTAAAATACCAAGAACAATTACCTAAAGTGCTGAACAAATTAGTGGATGGGATGGACTTAGATAGAACCTATTTAAGTGTATGTTCAACGTCACTTAATGAAATAATTAGTATGAAAGAAGTATAGATAAATCGAAAGAAGTATAGATAAATCAAAAGAAGTAGTGATAGTACTATAGTACTAAGAGTAGTGTGAGGTAAACATTTATTTTCAAATGTTTTATTTGAATTCTAGGGACATTATTAAAGCCAATGATGAGAACCTTTCTTTTACCAATTATGACAAACTGGAACAAACAATTTAGAATATAGTGTCCAATCTTATAACAATGATTGCATTCTTTTGCAGATGATCCTTTTTGAGATGAGATTGTCATGGTGATATCAGTAATAGAGTTATTAATTTCAGTGGTAAGATTAGTATCAGTGTCCAAAGTTTTAATGTAATAAAAGTGAATTTCCTTAAATATAATTAGAAATACAAATATCCAAAGTAGGCAAAGAACTGCAATGAAGTAAGAATATGTGAATAGGTTCATACACATCATAAGGTGCCATAAAAAACTACATCAAATATTGATGATCTCTATACCAATGAATTTTTCGGAATCTTTGGTATATTTCCACTAATGTTTGGAGAGAGCTAACTAGTTCGAAATAGCTCTTATTTCAGTAGCAAATACAGGAATGCATTGATTTGACTCTTGCTTGTAGCAATGAAGGAGTATCCAACTAATATTGACTAGCCAAATCTTTACTAATATATCTCCAAGCAAGAAAATTCCAAATCTCCTTACCAGTTTCAAAGTGACCAAACTACTTGTGTATGATAGAAAAATAGGCATTTCTAAGTCAAATAATAATTTGATGATTTTTTTCTGAACCAATCATCAAATCATTCAGCAAAGTTTTCTAATTGATTAGCTTGCTAGTATTTTCAAGAACAATTCTCTATAGTTTTCTACCTTTCAGAAAACTAGATATAGTCTAAACACATTGAACATAATTGGTACCCTCTAAAATGGTAGAAATAAGATGAGAAATTTTAAAATGTGTGTGTGACACTATGATAAAAAGTAGAGTTGCAAATTATTTAATAATAAGATTCAAATATTCTTATTCAATTGAATTGAACCAAAACTAATGAACGGTATTTAAAATACTCAATTGAATATAGAAAATTCTGATTGAACTAGATTGAATCATAATCAATACTTTATAACTAGATTATTGATTATAGTAGCTCTAATACGTTGCGAAAATAAGAACCTCACAATAAGAAAACTAAGAAAATAATGAATAGGGAATTGAAGAATTGTATTCTGTTTATCTTATTTGTAACTATACAACAAAAGGCCTATTTATAGGCTATAGCACGTACTTATACAAGATAAATAATCAATTAAATCTATAACATTAATATCATCCATCACTAATTGATTGACATCAATCAAATATTAAAATCATCAATTTAAATCTCTATATCAATGATATCAAATTAATTAGTGATTAATATAATAAACTCGATACAAGATCGATCAGTGATTGATACGATATATTAATAATATAATAATTAGTATTGAATTGATCATTTAGTGATAAGATATCAATCAATGATATCTTAACATGGTTGATGTGAACTAGAATAATGTCAGTTGCTTTTTCTAATAAGAGAAAATTACGTTTTTAATCTTTTATGTTTCACCCACTATCATTGTTTTGTTCATTTTTTTTCATAACTAACACATTTAATCCTTTATCTTTCAAGTTTTAGCCGATTTAGTATATTTAACGGTAATTAATAGTAAGATAATAGATTTGTTGACATGGCAGTTAGTCAAAAGTCAACTAAATTTTCTTTTTTGGCTTTTAAATTAAAGAGAAAAGTTACATTTTAGTTCCTTACATTTCATACACCATCATTTTTAGTTATCAATGTTTAAATCAACACATTTAGTCCTTGATATTTCAATTTTTGATAAATTTGTAATAGTTAATGAAAATTAACTATGACATAGCAGATATACTTACTACTAGTTAGTCATAGTCAATTGATTAAATTTTTTAACTTTAAATTATGTCTTTTATTTTTTTGCTTTTAGTAATTTAAATTTTTGTACTCATAATAGATCTTTTTGTTTTTTTCACTTTTAAACAAAGCTCGTAGTGTCTTGTTTTGTACTCCCTCTATCCTAGAAAAAAGTCTAATTTCAAAACTTTTCTTTGTCCCAAAGAAGAGTCAACTTTTGAGATAAAATTATTGTATTACCTTTACTAATAACGATAATATACAACTCAAAATAAAAATAAAGATAAAAATATAAAATTATACACTTAATTATATATTAAGTGCGTTGTACCTTGTAATTTAAAAAAAGTTATACCAAATTAAAAGTGACCTCTCTTTTTGGGACAAAGGGAGTAATAATTATAGCAAAAAATAAAAAATAAAAAAATCATTTAATTAGTCTTACTTATTTAAATTATTCCTTACATATATATTTTTTTATTCTTTATTTTCTATTCTTTTGCATTAATTATCCGAATCCATAGTAACAAGAAATTTTTCTCAAGTAAGATATCTAAGCTAATTTCTCAAAAGCATTAAAAAAGGAGCTAATGAATTTGTTTAGAATTTTTGTTGAACAAATTATGCTTATATGAAAATTTATAATTTTAATGAAAACAGAATGAAACTTGACCACAAAAATGTTCAAGCATTAATCCTAAACCTTATTATTAATGATCAGACAACTCTATAACCATTATATATAAAATGAAGAAAATAGGGAATTGAAATAGAAAGTAATGCATATGCTATATCAAATTGATTTAGCCTTAATTTAACAAAAAAATAAAAATAAATAAAAGAATAGTGAAGAAGCAATGAAGAATGATGACGATAATGGTAATAGGGAGGAAAGAGAAGGAGGAAGAAATTGATAAATGCCTTTTTGGATGTGAGATTCAGAATATTCCAACAAAATAGGCTGTAAATGTTGAAATAGATTGCACAGATAGTGTGCTCACACCCTCTGTAATAGAGTAAAAGGAAATGATAACTACGATGATTTTAAAAAAATCTCTCTAACATTGAATTTGTTAGACTGGTTGGTTAAGCACCAAGCTACAATGTTTGTGGTAAGCTTGGCTGGCAGTCATTATGATAGAAGAGCTGTCGAGTGTCTGAGTTGAGCGTGGTTTGAATATGAATAAAAAAATTATAATGATTACATTTGGCACCATTAGGTAAAGAAAGCGCTTGAAATTGCAAAGAAAGAAGACTAAATACGTTGATTTGAAACATTTGGGGATTAACAATGATAGTGCATGGAACATAAGAGACTAAACATATAATTTTCTTTTTAATTTAAGAATAAAAAAATTAATTTGACCTAAAGAAAAAAGTGCATTTTAGGAAGAGTAAATTTTCTTTCAGTTATTAGATATAATACATTTAATATATGATTAAATGCAATTTTTCCTTTTTTATGGTTAATTTTAAATATGGGTCATTTATAATCATTAATAGTTGTTTTAAAAGTTGTTTTTTTGTTGGGAAAAAAAATTGAAAATAAACTCTGTTTTGGGATTAAGGGAGTAATTAATAGAAATTTTCCTTAATTTCATTCAAGCTACAATATTAGCTAGTGACCAAACTATTTCTATTACAATTTTTTTAAAAAAAAAAATTTATAGGTTGGGTGGAGTTTGTCCCCATTTATTAGGGGTTTATCTTAATTTGAGAGGTGGACCTAGAAAGCATCAAAGAATGTATAGGCGGATCTACAGGCAAGAATCTAGTAGCTTTTATGGCAGTTTGCAGTTTCAAGATGTTGACAAGGAGAGCTTCCAAGCTAGGATTTTTGGTTTTTGTTGTTTTTTTGTTTTGTGATGTTGCCTTAACCGATACACCGAGTTAAGGAGGGTCCATTTTTGGATCATTGTTATAATGAGTACTTTTGTTTAAAAAGGTTTTAATATAAATATTATCTTTTGGCAAAAATAAAAATAAAAATATAGGGACTCTATAACCACAAGTTATGAGTTGGTCCAATAATTTTTTTGATTTAATCCTCATTGGATCAAACTGATTAAACTAACTTATTAAACCACAAACCAAATGTTATATGCAATTTTTTTATATTTTAGCTATTGGAGGTAGAAATGGGAGGCATCAAAGAATCCTCCGTAATGATAAAAGAAAGCTTTGCATCAAACACGGAACTTTGCAGAGAAGAAAAAATTATAAAATACATGATAAGGATAATGGTTTAGCGAATAAAATGTTTATTGTTATTGACATCAGTATGAATGCTGAAGTTGAAGAGTGTCATGAATCAATCCATAGTAACCAAAGCAATACATTGAGGGATAAGGGTAAAGCTAAGCTTGAGGTTTAGGGGGTGGGCAAATGGAGAAGAGTCGGTAGAAGATTATTGTCTATTCAAGGAGAGCAAGAGCAGCATGAAACACAAGGAGTACAGATTGGAGTGAAAAGAGGATGGAAGCTGATGGATGAGGACTCTAGCCCCAATGAAGATCAAGAGAATAAACGATAAAAAAGTGAAGGCATACAGCAAAGGCACATTAAAATTTTTGGGGCACAAGGGACCAGCCAAATAGGACCCCCCAAAAACCTCATGAAGGTATGTGTGTGGAATTATAGAGGGCTGGGTGCACCCTACACAATTTCGTAGCTGAGGGAGACTCTATAGTCCTAGCACTCGGAAGTGATCTTTTTGTCCGAAACAAAGAAAAAAAGGCTTTTGTGGAGATGGTTTGTAGGAAGTCAAAGTATGAGAGAAGGTGGAGTAATGTTGAGCAAGAAGGGACTCGAGACGGTTTGTTAGTGTGTTAGGCTGACAATGTGGAAATTATTAGTCTGGTGAGTAATACCTTTTGTATGCAGTTGCAATGTCAAGTAAAGGGAGATCCAATTGTTTGGTTGGCGATTTTTGTATATGTTAGCATCGATAGTAGAATGGGGAAGCAACAATGGAGCTACTTAGAAAATGAAAAAAAAATTAGGGTGATTGGTGGATTGTGGGAAGGGATTTTAATGAAATACTAGTCAACAAGAGAAGAGAGGGGGGAGGTAAAGATCCAACCAATGCCGCATTCCATTTCGGAATTTCATTAGAAAGATGAAAATGGTAGATCTTAGGTATGTAGGAAGGCAATTTACTTGGACAAATAACTGGGAAGGGGAAAGATATGTAGAGGAAAGATTGGATAGATTTTTTGGGGTACCAAAGTGAAGGCTGCACTTCTCACAAGCCAAAGTAGAATATTTTGAAAAACAAGCATCCGATCACTCCTTACTTATGTTGGATACGAACCCCAAGTGCCAAAGAAGAAGGAGACAGTTCATCTTTGATAAAAGATGGATCAAAAAGGAAGGAATGGAGAAGAATGTGCATGAGGAATGGAACAAGAAACATTGGGGCACTAAGCAGTATGTCTTGAGCTCCAAAACATCACACTATTGGGCTGAATTAATGAACTGGAACAATAGACATAGGACTAATTCTGCAAGGTAGATTCATAGCATTAAAGAACAAATGGAGGATATGAGTAGGAGGGAGGATCAAGGGATTGGTAGAGATGGGATAGCCTCTAGAACCAACTATAGCAAGTGTATAAGGAGGAAGAAAGGTTTTGGCAGTAAAAATCCAGGAATCAATGGTTGAAGAAAGGAGATAAGAATACAAAATTTTTCCAAGCAACAACAGTACAACGAAGGAAAAGAAATTGCATAGAAAGGCTAGAAACATCCAAGAGGGAAGATGAAAGAGGAGGTGCAAAAGAAATCTTGGGCTATTATGACAAGTTGTATGCTTCTAGTCACCCAACTCATTGTCCGTTCTTGCTCGAAGGTATGCCCAAATCCATCACCAAGGCTATGAACAAAAGGTTGATGAGACTAGTAGAGGAAGCGTAAATCAACAATACACTTTTTCAAATGAACCCCAACAAAGCACCGGACTGATGGTATGACACCTCTCTTCTTTCAAATATCTTGGCATGTGGTTTGTGATGATATTAGCAATCTTTGTGAAGGAATTCTTCAATCATAGGAAATTGCTTTGAAAACTAAACCCTACCACTTGCCATAAACCCTAAGGCCCAAATACTAGCTTTTATCTCCCAATATAGGCCAATAAGCTTGTGTAATGTGGTCTATAAAATCATCTCAAAAATCTTGGCTGAAAAACTAAAATTGTGCTTGCATCAATGCATTTGTTCGAACCAATCTGCAAATACTTGATAATGTGGTCATAGTTTATGAATGCATTCATAAATTGAATTTTATGAGGAAAGGGAGGAAAGAGTACATGGCAGTCAAAATTGATATGGCAAAAGCTTATGATATGGTTGAGTGGCAATTCCTAGACAAAGTGATGAAAAAAATGGGGTTTGCATGGGGCTTTATAAGATGGATAAAGCAGTGTATTAGCATTGCTACAATGTCCATTAATATAAATGGAGAGCAATGTGGCTTTACACAACCTAGAAGAGGGATTAGACAAGGGGACTCTATTTCACCTTATCTCTTCCTTATAATTTCTGAAGCTCTTTCTAATTCCATTAAACAAGCGTGTTTTAGGGGGGGAGTACAAGGGAATGAGAGCTAGTCGTAATGGTCCTATCATAACATATTTGTTTTTTGCCGATAATTAATTATTGTTTTGTGAAACAGATTTAAGGCAGGCACAACTTTTGCAAAGTATACTTCACAAATATAGCCAATGTTTTGGCCAAGCTATCAATTTGGAAAAGTCTTCAGTCTTTTTCAAAAAAAAATGTGTCAAGGGAGGACAAAATCCAAATTGGTAAAGTGATGGACAACACAATGCACGTTACTTGGGGTTGCCAATGAGAATAAGGAGATCCAAAAAGGAGGTTTTTAACTTTGTGTTGGAGCAAGTTCAGAAAAGAATTAGAATTGGAAGAACAGCTTTTTGAATTTGGTTGGCAAAGAAGTTCTTATCAAAACGGTGCTTAATGCACTACCAACCAATGTCATGGGATGCTTCAAGTTGCCACTTGGTTTGTGCAAAGAAATATGCAAGCCAACAGCAAACTTCTAGTGGGGAGCACATAAAGAAGGAAAACAAAAAATTCATTGGAAAAGTTGGCAAGATTTAATGAAGGCGAAGTCTAATAGAGGAATGAGTTTTCATGATATTCAAAATTTCAATGATGCTCTACGTATTGAAAAACTTTGGCGTGTGATCACCAAACCAGAGCTGATGATGAGCAAAATTATGAAAGCAAAGTACTTCCCATGTGATGGACTCTTGGAGATAGAATACAAAGGAAATGCTTCCTGGATGTGGAAGGGCTGGCTGGGTGCAAAAAATGTAATTCAACTTGGAGCAAGATATAAGGTTGGGGATGGGAAATCCATTAAGGTGTGGGAGTCGCTGTGGATACCATGGAGGAAAGATTTTAGGCTGAGAAGCAGCTGCAATGCAGATCAACAGGCAGTCACATGGGTGAATGAACTAATGTATCAAAATGAAAGCGGCTGGAACGGGACTCTGATCTCCAGAATTTTTCAGCAGCAAGATGCGGATGCAATACTTGAAATGCCATTGGAAGATACAAGTAGACAATATCAAATTATGTGGCACTTTAGTAAGGACAAAGAATAAAATGTAAAATCTGTATACATGCAGCTGAGGAAGAGCCAACAAGAAGGAGTTTAGCAAGTCGAGAGTAGTACTAGTAGGACAAGAATACAGTCTATGTGAAGGACCATATGGAACTTGAATGTTCAAGGAAAACTGCGACATTTCTTGTAGAGGTTCTACCTGTTTTTGTACTAAAGCCAATTAATTATAAGATTATAATTGTATTTATTACTAAATGATTAAGAACCTAAAAGGTCACACACATAAAGAATTTGTTCTTAGATTAAAATGATTAAATAAATATATGATAATTATTGGGGTTAATTTGTAAAATAATTAACCTAAAAGATCTCCTATAAAATAAGTTTTGATAAGATAAAAAATTATTTTATCTTAATAAAATTAAAATTAATTTTAATTTAATAAGATACTCTATCACGATAGAATAGCTGATAAGTCTGTTAGATTGTTTAACAGACAGAGAAGAACTTATAAAAGGAGATTGACGCCAATTTGAAGAGTGAGCGTACGTACAGAGTTTTTGACGTACAAAAGTTTACTGCAAGATGAGAGGAAGAGTTCTTCTTTTGTTTTGTTAGAGTTCTCTTGAATTCTAAATTTTACAGGGTTGCACGCTCATTGAAGGAACTAGCATATTGGCTTGGTGTCAATTAATCCCAGGAGGATTTTAAGAACTAGTTCGTGTGGATACCTTAGAGGCCAGACGTCTTTGCGGCTGTGGTTGATAGAACTTCTTTCATCAACACAATCTTCAGTCATCAAAATAGGTTTTAGTTTTATACGTATATTAAAATTAATTTTGGTGAAAATCATGTTTTAATTCCACTACTTGTAAATTGTTTATGGCATACATGATTACCTAACAGTGGTATCAGAGCATAAGGATTTAATTTGCGTATAAATATAAATATATGTGAATATAAATTTTTTATGTTTACATATATATATATATGTGTGTGTGTGTGTGTGTGTGTGTGTGTTATGTTGAATGATTGAGAAAAATTATTCTGTTGAGTGAAAAATTATTTTTCACATATGGAACAAGTTGAAAATTTTGCTTTAAAATTTTCTGATTTATTGCCACTTGTCAAGGTTTGTCGAATTCTTGGCCACTGCTTGTGATTCATGTTCTAAAAAAAAAGTTTTTTTTTATTTTGAAGCACCAGTAGCAGTAAAGAAAAAGAAAGAAAAAATTTTAGAGACGGCGGGATGTGGCAAATGATGATGACATCATCATCAAATTCAGCCCTACTGTGCAATAGTGATGTCATTGATGACATCATCAGATGACATCACTGATGACGTCATCGTAAGGCTAGTGGGGCATTGGGCTCATTGGGCTCCTTGGACTCCTAGGCTCTTTTTCTTTTTGATTTAGTGTGTCATTGGGCCATTGGGGGCTGGATTATGTCCACATTTAAGAATTGGTTTCTTTTTATTTAATGTGGGCTTGTAACCAAAGTTGGGCCAGATGGTTTGGCGGGCTCCAAGTTGGGAGTTGGGCCAAGTGGTTTGGGCTAAGGTTTAAGCTTCTTGGTCTGTAGAGTGGACCTTGAGTCCATTAATACCAAATGGATCAAACCCAATTGGACTAACACTAAATAAAAATAAAATAAATAAATAAATGGGGCAGTTTTCATTATAAAGTGTTTATTTATGTTGAGGCCTTTTTAATTTTTGTTATTTATTTATTTTGGCCCAAAATTTGAAAATTTTATATTAACCCATAAAACTTCTCAATTAATTCAATAATATTTCTAATATGATTAGAAATGTAATGCATACAAGATTTATGACTGAAATTTGTTTATAATTGTTTAATGTGATTATTCAATTGTTATGTCATATGTGATTTAATATTTGATTAAATGATTAGATTATTTAATTGAAAATTGTATGTTTAATATAATCAAATATTTGTTACATATGATATATGTAAATGATGAGACCATAATTTAATCTCTCAATTAAATATTAAATCATTTTAAATGCCTTCCATTATTATAATTTAAAACAGACATATGTGATATGTGTATCAAAAGTTGATAACCTAACTATCAAGGAGTTGCAAATAAGTTGCAATTTGTAATTAATACCTACTCATTAAAATTATTTTTGATTTGTTGAGCTAACTCAAGATTAAAAATAATTAAAATGGGATTCTAGCTTGCTAAGAATTTTGAGAAAATTCTCAAATCAATTTGAGGGATATTGATTTGGATAAAATAGTGGGAGCAAAACCAAGATTTTATTAAGTCCATATATTTGTGTATTTTGATTTTGTAAATTGCATAAATTTAAAATCTTATTCTATCTTTATTTTCTTGTTGTAGAAAATGAATAACAACATGAACTTGCGTACTCTTTTGTTTGACAATAAACTTACTGGCCCAAACTATTTGGACTAGGTTCAAAACCTAAGAATTGTTCTTAGGAATGAGAAGTTGCTTTATATCCTTGATGGTCCTGTTCTTGATGAGCCTACTGCTGATGTTGATCAAGCAGTAAGAAATGCATATCAGAAGCATTTAGATGATTCTAAAAGTGCATGTCGTATCATGCTCGCTTCCATGAGTCCCGAGCTGCAAAAGTAGCATGAGGACATGAGTGCCTTTGCAATGCTTTAACATTTGAAAGCATTGAATGATAGAAGGGCTAGAAGTGAGCGATATGATACCTCGTAGGAACTCTTCCAAAGCGAAGTTGGCGTAAGGATTTTAGTTTCAACTCATATATCAAGATGATTGGTCTCATTCAAAAATGGAGAAACTAGGTTTTGTAATGTATCATGAGTTAAATGTTGACTTGATACTACAATCCCTTCCTCCACTTTTCTCGGTTGTGATGAACTTCAACATGAACAAAGTTGAGACCTCAACTTTGCTCGAGTTATTGAACTTGCTTAAGGAAGGCGAGGATACCATGAAAAGAGAAGGCTCGTGTTGCTAGTTGAGGTCCAATAAAAGAAAGCGTAAACTGGTCTTAAGAAGACCAAGAAGAATCTTGGACCCAAGGCAACACAGATGACCAAAAGGGACAAGAAAGAAAGGGCACCTGCTTCCACTGTGGACAAGATAGACATTGGAAGAGAAATTGCAAGGCTTATCTTGAAACCGTAAAGTAGAAGAAGCTTACTGAAGCTTCTACTTCAGGTTTGTTTATGATTGAAATAAACCTTTCTATTTCAAAATCAAATTCTTGGGTATTAGATACCGAATTTGGCTCTCATATTTGTAATAATATGCAGGGTCTAAAGATAAGTAGAAAGCTGGCAAAGGGAGAGGTAGACCTAAGTGTGGGCAATGGAGCAAAAGTTGTTGCTTTAGCCGTAGGAACATATAGTCTCTCTCTGCCTAGTGGATTGATTCTTGATTTGAAAAATTGTTATTTTGTGCTAGTACTCACGAAGAATATTATTTCAATTTCCTATTTAGATAATGATGGTTTTGAAATAAATCAAAAGAATAAGTGTTGTTCTATTTTTCGTGAAGGTATTTTTTATGGTGCTGGTTATCAAAATAATTGTCTTTATATATTAGTTCTTGAAAGCCCAATTTTCAACATAAATACAAAGAAACCCAAAATCGATAATTTTAGAAATTCTTATCTCTGGCATTGTAGACTAGGTCACATAAATGAGAAATGCATAACCAAATTGCATAATGATAGTTATTTGGGCTCATTTGATTATGAATCATATGAAACATTTGAATCTTGTTTACTAGGAAAAATGACTAAAACACATTTTATTGGAAAAGGTGAAAAATCTACTGAATTGTTAGGTCTCATACATACCGATGTATGTGGACCTATGTTAATTCAAGCTAGAGGAGGTTTTTCATACTTTCTAACATTTACTGATGATCATTCTAGATATGGTCATGTATACTTATTGAAGTATAAATTTGAAATCTTTGAAAAGTTCAAAGAATATAAAAAGGAAGTAGAAAAACAACTTGGGAAGAGTATTAAAATACTTCGATCAAATCGAGGTGGAGAATATCTAAACCAGGAATTTCAGAATTATTTAAAAGAGAATGGGATTGTTTCATAATGGACTCCTCCATATACACCGCAACTGAATGGTGTATCTGAAAGGAGAAATCGAACATTATTAGATATGGTTCGATCCATGATGAGTCATGCAACTCTCCTCAAATCGTTTTGGGGATATGTCCTAAATACTGTCTCCTACCTATTAAATCATGTTCTATCTAAAGCTATTGATACTGCCCCATATGAGATATGGTATGGGAAAAAGCCAAATCTTAAACATTTAAGAATTTGGGGATGTCCCGTGTTTGTTAAAAAGGTAAAATCAAATAAGCTCGATCCAAAATCTGAAAAATGCTATTTTGTGGGATATCCAAGAAAAACTTTTGGGTATCAATTTTATAATTCCATTGAACAAAAGGTGTTTGTTTCAAAATATGCCATATTTCTAGAAAAAGAGTTTATTCTAGAAAAGGCAAGAGGGGGCAATATAGAACTTGAAGAAGTTCTAGAACCACAAATTAGCGAAGATAGGAACATGGAACAAGAGCTTGAACCTCATAATGATGTGCTAGAAATTGAAACTCAAGATACACAAGCTGTACGTAAGTCAAGTAGGACACGTCATCCAGCCAGTAGGGATGATGATGTGTTTATCATTGATAATGATGAATCTACTACTTACAAGGAAGCCTTATCTGATAAGGACTCTGAGAAGTGGTTATAAGCCATGAAATCTGAAATGGATTCCATGTATGACAATAAGGTATGGACCTAGTCGAACCACCTGAAGGGATAAAACCTATAGGATGTAAGTGGGTTTACAAAAAGAAAACCAACATGGATGGTAATGTGACTACTTACAAAGCTCGACTGGTTGCAAAAGGTTACACACAAAAAAATGGTATTGACTATGATGAAACCTTTTCACCAGTTGTTATGATGAAATCCATTAGAATTTTACTTGCTATAGCTGCATACTATGATTATGAAATCTGGCAAATGAATGTTAAGACAGTTTTTCTTAACTGTCATTTGCAAGAAAAGGTGTATATGATACAACCTGAAGGCTTTGTATCCAAAGATCCTAATAAAGTATGTAAGCTACAAAAGTCTATTTATGGACTTAAGCAAGCTTCAAGGAGTTGGAATATTCATTTTGATGATACAATCAAAAAGTTTGGTTTTATCAAAAACGAAGATGAACATTGTGTCTACAAAAAGATTAGTGGGAGTTCTGTAGTTTTCCTGATATTATATGTGGATGACATATTATTGATGGGAAACGACATACTTCTCTACAGTCAGTTAAGGTATGGTTGTCCAAAAACTTCTCAGTGAAAGATTTGGGTGAAGCAACTTATATTTTGAAAATAAAGATCTATCGTGATAGATCCAATAAGTTGCTTGGTCTGTCATAGTCAACATACATAGATAAAATGCTAAAAAAAGTTTAGCATGGATCAATCTAAGAGAGGTTATGTTCCCATGTCTCATGGGATTTACCTTTCTAAAGATATGTGTCCAAAAACTGATGTTGAAAAACATAATATGCAAAATGTTCCTTATGCTTTTACTATAGAATCAATTATGTATGCTTTGTTATGTACAAGACCATATGTCTTTCATGCTCTAAGTGTTACGAGCAGATATCAAGCTAATCTCGGTGATGGTCACTAGAAAGCTATCAAGAATATTCTTAAGTACTTAAGAAGAACTAGGTATTTATTCTTGAAATATGGAGAGACAGAGCTTAAAGTACGTGGGTTTACTGATGCTAGCTTTCAATCTGATAAAGATGATAGCAAGTCTCAGTTTGGTTTTTTACCCTCAATGGTAGTGCTATAAGTTGGAAAAGTTCCAAACAAGAAACTACTGCAGATTCTATGACAAAAGCGAATATATTGCGTCCTGAAGTTGCTAAAAGGCTATTTAGATCAAAAGTTCATTTCTGAACTTGAAGTGGTTCCTTCAATAGTCGACCTAATATCTTTGTATTGTGATAATAATAGGGCTATTGTTCAAGCCAAGGAACCTAGATCTCATCAACGGTCCAAACATGTACTTTGGTGCTATCATTTGATTAAAGAAATCATTGGTAGAAATGAAGTAAAGATAGAAAAGATTCCTACAAAGGAAAACATAACAGATCCATTGACTAAACATTTATCTCAAAAGAAACATGATTTTCATGTGTTTTCATTCAGTTTAAAGTACATGAATGATTGGTTTTAGTAAGAGATATGTTATGTAATTTAAAACCATCATATTTGGTTTTATTTTGATATTTTATGCAATAAAGATATATGGTGTTTTATCATCTTGGATTATATATATTTATATATTGATGATAAAGTCCTTAGAATAACCATCTTTGAATGAACCTTTGATAATTTTTTTATTCGAGTTTATTCAAAAACCTGGATGCATGAAAAAACAAACTGTTGTAATATATTCTAAATTTATCTTTAAAAAATCATAAAATTAAGGCTAAATTACATCTATCTCTCCTAAGGTTTGAATATATTAACAATTGCCCTTTGAAGTTTGTAAATATTGTGGTTTCCCCCATTGACCATCTAAAAGTTTTTCGTTGCATAAATCATAAAATAACTAAAAAGCTAAACAAAAATTTCAGCATATAGTACTTTCAGAGAAGATAAGAAATAAATTAAGACATCTTCTTGAAAAGAATATGCAACTATAAGTAATACTATAATGTAAATGTAACATGAAAAAGGTAAATTCACTACAAGAAAATAGGTCTTTAGTGACGGAACAGCCGGTGACGAAAAAAAATCTCGTCACCAAATACCCCCTTTAGTGACTTTTGTCGTCACCAAATTTTCAGCTATTCCCCAACTTTAGTGATGAGTCCCCGGAAGTCGTCACTAGTTCGTCACTAAAGAGTGTGACAAGAAAGTTTCCCACCAATTGATCATAATTAGTGACAAGAATTTGGTGACGACATTCATTGTCGTCACTAAAATCATAAAGTTTTTTCATTGGTGACGAAAATTTTCTCGTCACCAAATTGAATACCTTTTAGTGACGATTTTTTGTCGTCACTAATTAGAATATCTTTTAGTGAAGATTTTTTGTCATCACCAAATTCTTAATATGTGAAATTTCATTAATTAAAAAAAGAATTTTTTTTTTTGGTTAGTGCGTTATAAAAATGTTTTTTTTTTGTTCAAATGAAAATTTAATTAATAAAATAGTCACAATAGAAATTAAAATAGTTATGATCTTTTAATTCATATTTTTAATGGATATATAGTTTCAGTGTGTAATATTATCAAATATGGAGACAAAAAATATTTATTTTAGTGTATAATAAAACTGAATATTGTAAATTTTAAGAAAAATATATGTGTTAAGCCAATTAATTTGGGATAGAGTAGGAAAAATATTTTGGGCTAAATTGATTGGGCCACAAATTATATAATGACTGGGCTTTTTGGATTAAAGATAATGCTTGGGCTATGGAATTTATGTATTGGGCCAAAGTTAACTTTTTAACTTTCTGGTTCTTAATTTTTAATAATTGCACTAAGACACCCTAATATATATGAATTTGACTACATTATTTGATAGTAAGAACAGAGTATTTGTTTAGATACACTATCACCTACTTATAATTGGATTTCTTTGGCATACTCTTTCTTATGCCAAACTTAGCTTGGTCATATTATAGCTCTGAATTTCTAATAATTGTGCTAAGACACTCTAACATTTTGTTTGTACATATACTTGTATTTCAATCACACAGTCTATTAGTATTACAATACATTATTAAGTAGTATAATGCAAGAAACTAATACAAGAAGAAGAAATTTTTATACTTAACCTTTTAAATTTATGGCTCTTCATTTTTAATAATTGCACTAAGACACCTAATGTATATGAATTTGCCTACATTATTTTACTTCAAGAATAGTGTGTGTTTTTAGATATACTATCAATTAATTATGATTGGATTTCTTTGACTGAGAATAATGATTAAACTAAGCATATTCTTTCTTATGCCAAACTTAGCTTTCTTATATTATAACTCTTAATTTCTAAAATTGTACTAGGACACCCTAATAGTTATAATCTTTTAATTAATATCTCTATATATAAAGTTTTAGTGTATAATATTATTAAATATGGAGATATAAAATATTTATTTTGGTGTGTAATAAAATTAAATATTATAATTTTAGTAACAAGATATGTATTGGGCTATATAATTTGGGATAGATTAAATAAAATGTTTTGGGCTAAATTGATTGGGCCACAATTTATATAATGATTGGACTTGTTAGGCTAAAGATAATGATTAGGTTATGTATTGGGCCAAACTTAATTTTTTAAATTTATGACTTTTAATTTCTAATAATTGCACTAATACACCCTAATATATATGAATTTTCCTACATTATTTTATTTCAAGCATAGAGACTTTTTTAAATACACTATAAATTAATTATAATTGGATTTCTTTGGCTAAGAAAAATGATTAGACTAAGTATATTCTTTCTTATGCCAAACTTAGCTTACTTATATTATATCTCTTAATTTTTAATAATTGTACTAAAGCACCCTAACATTTTTCTTTGTCCATATAATTGTACATTAATCACACAGTCTTTTTAGTATTACAATATACTATTGATTAATACTAATTAGCTTTCTTTGGTTAAGAATAACAAATGGACTAAGTATATTCGTCGATTTGGGTTGAGCTTTATTGGTTTATTTATGTTATGGCTCTTCATTTCAAATAATTATACTAGGACACATTGAGATTTATGAACTTGTGCACATAAATTTAATTACTTTAAGCACATAATTTTGTTAGTATTAAAATATACTATTGATTAACGGTAATTAAAAGTTTTGGCATTTATTACAAACTATATTTTTTTATAAGAAAGTCAAAAATAAAAAATATATAGTTTTAAAATAGTTACAGTCACTAATGTAATATTATAACATAAATAATTGTCAATACATGTACATATATTGTTAGATATACAATGTATAGCAAAAGTAGCAAATACTTATACTCTCTTTATCCCAAAAAAAAAATTCGATTTCACTAATGTACAACTTTTTATTTTTGGTCAACCAAGTGGAGGTACAACTCATTTTATATTACTAATTTCTCATTAAGGGTATTGTCTATCAATATACCATTTTAATGTATTTTATCTCATTAAAGATATTTTGAAAATTTTGTTGAAATATTAGCTTTGACTTTTGAAACTAGACTTTTTTTTTGAAACTGAACAAAAAGTTGTTTAGAAACTGAATTCTTTTCTTTGAGACAAAGGGAGTGTGTATATATATATATATATATATATAGTTAGAAGGTAATACGTATATATATATATATATATATATATATATATATATATAGTTAGAAGGTAATATATATATATATATATATATATTTATTACCTTAACTATATATATATATATATATATATATATATATTTATATATATATATATATATATATATAGTTAGAAGGTAATACATACATATAGTAGTTAGTAAAAAATATAGTTATAATAAAAGTAATTATTACACAACATAAGTAATTTAGTGCATATATACACATAGTTTTATGCACACACACACAGTAACTAACATATGTTAATTATTCATCTATTTGTTTATCTTTTAAGTGAGTAATATATAATCTATATAAAATTAAATATATAATATACATAATTTTTGTAGTCTCAACAAAAAAATGTAAATATTATTTTTTCCTATAAATTATTTTAAAACAATTTCACTTTAGGTATTTAATAACTAATTAGCATTTCAAAATTTAAAAAACTTTAAGTCAGAATTTTTTAAAACCAATATAGTATTGTAAAATGAAAAATTAATTATTAATTTTAAAAAGTAAAAGTCTTTTTATTATGAATAATTGAATAAAAAGTTTGAATGCTTAAGAAAAAAAGAAAAAGGAGAAAACGAAATTATTTTGGAGAGAAAAGCGGGAACCAAAAAATAAAAGACGGGTCCAATATTTTGTAAACGTTTATTGCCTTTGCCAATACACTTAACAAAATTTCAATTCTTGGCCATCTCTCAACTGGTCTCTGCTCACTCTGAAACCCTCTCAACTATCCATTTCTTCCTTTCCTTCCTTTCTCCAAATCTAAATTTGTGGTCTTTCAAATCCAGAGATAGTCTTTGTATACACCTCTAGTATTCCATTCTTCACTTTCTTGTTTTTCTCTCCCATCGTTTTTTTCCGCCGCCCATCAGCAGCTTCTAGTTCGAAGCTCCTTGTTGTCGTCGTCGTCCATAAGCCGCCCATCTGCAGCTCCTCGTCATCGTCACTGTTTTGGGTCGACCGCCATCCGCAGCTCGTCTTCAGATTCAGCTCGGTTGCATATTCAGTCTGAAGCTCGTTGTCGTCTTTAGTTCACCTGCAGATTCAGGTTGTCCGCCACCCATCTACAGCTCCTCATTGCGTTGCTCCTTGGTCAGACGACAAGCGGTGACCAAGTTCCACACCGGGCGAGGCTTTGGTCTGTGGTCAGTCTTGCCGCCATTGACTAAGGCCGTACGCCGTGGGCATTGCCGCAGGTCCTCTCTGTTTTCTTCTAGTTCCCTTGTGTTTGATAATTTATTTGGTGTCTTGATCTGTGGCGAACAGGGTTTAATGATTTTCTTAATTTCTTAATCTCTTTCAGTTTTCTTTCCATAGTTTTAAGCACGCACAGGGAACTATTTGATGGTGGTTAGACTGCTTTTTTAAGCCCATAGATAAGTCGTTTGTACCGACTTGTATCGACATTCCCGTCGACTTTACAATTGCATTTGGACATTTAATAAGGTATATATGCGAGAGATTACTTATTGAAAGGTTTCTTTTCTAATTCGAATTTATCATGACAACCAGTATCACTTCTCTTTCGCTTGATTTTGGAGACCTTCTCAAACTTGTTGGTTGAGATTTTAAAGCTATTTATCTTGTGGCACTGAATTTGGTGAATAAACCGCTACTCCCGATAGTACCATTTTTGGCTTATAGTTCTGGAAGCGGTCCTATTATGACACTTGTTATTCGAAAGGTCTCTTTCACATCATTCTTTACATTCTTTACAATTGCTAAAATGTTTATGTATAGAATAGCTTAGACTTCTGCCCAAAATGGAGCAACATAATTCTTCGGTTTTATCCGAAAATCACCGCACCTACCTTTCATACATTTCTTCGTTGTTTCGACTTTGTAACCCATAAAGTATTGACATCGCATATCTCAACCAAAGGTCGAAAGAAATTGTTATTGTGTATTTTTATATCTTCTGTTTGTCCTCAAATAACGTGGACTAAAGATGTGAATTTAGTACTTTGTGACTACTTAAATGGTCGCAATGGACTCAATCCAAATCGAGGATTAAGCAATGGCTTCTCTAAGAATATGTTCATTTTAGTGTTCAAGTAGAATTTCAAGAATACAATGTTGAAATATCTGGAAAATTTTCTTGTATGAATTAATTATGAAATTTGGTCAAAGTTCAAAAATTTGTTTTTGAATTCAAGAAAGCTTATTGCCATTGGAATTTGCAATTTTAGTTGAAATATACAATATGCATTATGTAAAATGTGCCTCGTGCTTAGAGTGCATAGGATAGAATTCATATCAAGTAAGCTATTCACTTTGTATTAACTAGCTTACGTCTATCAAATCAAAAAGTTGTTAATTGAATCAAGAAGCACTATATCCGAGTCACTTCAAGCAACGCTATTCTTAGCACATGCCTCTCAGATGATGGGATGGTTTATGTTACAATTGTGGGAAGTATATTTGATTCTTTTCCAATGAAAAGGACTTCCTTCACAATGTTAGTCTTTTCTGTCCTAACGAGTGGTGCCCTTGAAGGTTGTAACATGTATCTTTTTGTTTGTAGTAGTAATGTTTTTAAGTTTCTAAACTTCAGAAGTATTTCATGTTGCAGAAAGGGTGGAGTGGATAACAAATTTCTGTATTTTTGGCTAGCTTTCAAAATGGTTCTGAGTATTACATGTTTCAGTGGACCAACAATTAATTGCAGCCAAATTACCTTTCCTTCTGTGGACTTGCATCATCATCATCACCGCCATCATCATCATTATTATTCCTCTGGTAGATCACTAGGTGCAGAAGTTCACCATAAGATATATGGCATTAATTGCTTGCTTGTACCCAAATTTGCACCAATAACTATATATTTTTATTTTAAATAGTTATTTACAGTGCTTAAGGATATAGTTGCAAAATTTTAGGAAGTTATAAATAGAGATAACTTTCATTAAGTATGAAAATATTGTTGTTTAACTCTAATATACTGATGCAATCACATTTATGTAATAATGTTGCTTCTCAACTCATTTTGAACCACTTGGAGCTAGTGGTGTATTAAATTGAAATTGCGCAATTTTCCCCGGTATTTTGACAAATGTTTTTTTTATTTGCGGAAAGAGCCTCTCATAGAAATATAAGATAAGGCCCCGTACATCAGGCCTTAATGGCTCGATCCTTCCCTGAACCTCATACATGCAGGAGTTTCTATGCACCGAACTGCCTTTTTTGTTTTATTCGTGCCTATGTTGTATTTTACTTTCTTATAGTGCTGAGTAATCCATTTTTGTCTAGGGCATTCATCTTGTGTGGTTGACCATGTCCATGGATGAGAGAGTCCAAGAACTGCAGAATGAAAGTGAACAAGCATGGTCTATAACATTGCACTCATTTTCTGATCTATCACATGTCTCACCGTTGATGTTTTTGTATCTTCTAAAAGAATCTTATATATGCTGTAAAATATTTGAACATCTGTTTCCATTTTTTGTCTCTTCCTAGTACTTTTCTTCTGTTTTTGATGAAGTTCTTAGTCTTGCATATTGGGCAAGGAATTTTTTTTTTAAAAAAATCTTTTCTACTTATTATTCTGTTGATTTTTTTGGACACTGCTACATTTGTATATCATTTGGTTTTTGTGTTTGAAGTTTCATGCTTTCTCTTGATTGCTGCTTTTGTCTTGATATTTTATATTTTACAGTTTTACTGTGAGCCTTATGCTAGACAACATTTCCTTTCATGTTGTAGAAGGATAAGCGGTAACAGCTTTAGTGGACCAATTCCTGATTATTTTTAGCATTGGAAACAAATGACCAGATTGTAATCTTTATATCCCATTTGAAAGTCTTAAAGTTTTGATTAAAATTGCATAATGATATAATCCAATTACGAATGAAGGGAGAAGCAGGCTATAGGTTTTGAGGGACCCATTCTAGCAAGTATATTACTTTTGAATACAATATTTGAGCTATGAGTATATAGTATCGAGAACATTTTGTGCAACTTACCTTCTTTATTTGTTCTTCTGTTGGAGTTTAGTATCTTAGATTTTGATGGTCTTTCTTTGTATAGGAGGATTACCTGGGTCTGCTCAAGAATTTCCATCAATGAGTAATATCACAGGCATAGCTTAGGAATTTGATGTCTTAAAATCTGATTGTTTTCAATTTTGTTGTTGGGCGGAATGAGCCATGCATTAATTATGTTTAGAACTCTATATTTTGGACCGAATGTGAGAAATGTTGCATCTTTGAAAGTGTGATAGATGATAGTGATTTCAGTTGATAATGTTTGTACAGTCTCTAGATATCTAAAGGTGGGCTTTATGCATCGAATGTGAAAATGCTAAGAGGTTTTCCATCCAAGTTAATGACCATGTTGCATTTATGTGAAGATTCCTGTTTATGACAAAATGATCGTACTTGTGTGTTATTTTACTATCTGTTTTGAATTGCTTTACTTTTTTCTTGTTCCAGTTCCAGATAAGCAGAATAATGGCTTCATAGATGCAAAAGTTTTTGGTGGCTTTGAGAAGATTAGAACGTTAGTATGTTATTATCTTCCTTTTAAATTGAGATTATTTTGTTATTTTTCCTGTGTCTAGGTTTCAGCTTTATCAAGTTTTTAATCTGTGAGAAATATGGTAGATTTGTGATCTAGTGGCTGTGTCAACGCTTCTTAATGCTACGCTAATTATCCCTGAAATTCAACAAAGTATTCACTCAACAGGAATCAAGTAACTTTTATTTCTATTCAATGAAAAGGTCACTTATCCCAATGCTCAAGATATAACTATAAGTTGTTATAAATGCATTGCAGTTCCTACCAAGAGCTTTTTGTATATATATAATGAGTAGCAGTTCATAGCAGCTTTAGCAAATGATGTGATCATTTTAAAGGATCTTCCCCCAGATCTCAAGAAGGCTAGAAAACAGAGAAAATTTCCAACTTTTAGACCCCAACATTCAGCTCCTCCAAGTTTTTACATTGCCAATGATTTATCCAAGCTAAAGAAATCCAAGGTTGTTGGGCTTATAGTTATAGAAGGAGGATGCCTATAGGTACTCTGTGTGTGTGTGTTTGTGTGTGCATACAAAAAGAACATCCCAATAAAGTCTATCTACCTTCTTTAAATGATTATGTGCCTTTTATCAATGTATTTCTTGAAGGTAAAGTGTTCTCTAGTTATCTCCAACTGTGATTTCTTGAAAGACACTTTGTAAATGAGTACTGAAATTTCATGCTATTGAAAATTGTGTCCTGCTTGATGAAGATTTAATTAAACTGTAATATGATTAGGTGATAAAGGTGTTAAAACTTGTTGGATTAAACTGAAAGGCATTGGAGCGTAATTGTCTAAAGTGTGTCCATTGACTGATTTATAGAATTTGGAGGTTTGTCTTGTAAAAATTAAAGTCGACTAATTAATTCTTATTTTTCTTTTCATTTTAATCTTTTGTCCGTGAAAAACTAGGATTTGATTCATTTTGCATATGCTACCATATCCAGGGGATTAACCAATGAAACAAGGTGAATCGTTCTGCTAACGAAACATGCGTGGGACATTTTTAACATCCATATGAGATATGAACATTATGTAACATATTGGTGCCTAGATGTATAGGTTGGTTCGTGATTTGTATTTGTGATTGGTAGTATTATATTGTGACACGAGATGCATTTGGTGGTCAATTATGTTTTCTTTTGTTGGTGGAATTATAGTATGATTATTATCGTTAATAGGCTAGGATTGTATCATGGCATAAGATATAATTATAGGATGTTGCTGTTTCTGTAGATATCTTGTGATGATAAATTGGTTATCGTGAAAAACATGTTTCCGTAAGGAATTGTTGCATGTACATTCATAAATGTCATATCAATAGCAATGCGTGAGACATTTGTAGCTTTCAGCAAAGATATGAACATTATGTAACATAATGGTGCCTTGATGTATGGGTTGATTCGTGATTTATATTTGTGATTTGTGGTATTGTATTATGTTGTTAGTTTTGTTGTCTTCGATTGCTGGAAATGTAGTATGACTGTTATCGTTAGTTGGTGGAATTGTATTATATAATGAGATGTAATTATTTTATAAATACGAGATTGGTTATTATGAAAATCCCAGGTTCCCTTAAGGATTGTTGGATGGACACTCATAGGTTTCATATCATTATCATCAATGCATGGAACATTTTTACATTTCTATGAGATATGAATATTATGTAACATATGAATGACCAGTTAATAGTGTTGGATTATAAAGATTATCTTTGATTGGTTGTATTGTATTATGGTATGTGATACATTTCGTGGCCATTTCAGTTTTCTTTGATTGGTAGAGGATGTAATATGATTATTATCATTCATTGGTGAAATTGTCTTATGTCCTATCTATAATTATGGGATGTCACTTCTTTTGTAGATATAATTGTCTTATAAAGATAAAGTGTTGTTATTGCGACAACATGTTGTCCCTTTAATAAGTTTTCGCATGCACACTCATAGGCTTCATATCATTATCATCGACGCATGACACATTTCAGTGGATCTCTTAGAAATAAACATTATGTGACATAATGATACCTAGTTAATAGGGTTGGTTTATGAGTATTATCTTCGGTTTGTTTAGTGTGTATTATGTCACGTGATATATTGCGTGGTCACTTTAGTTTTCTTTGATTGGTGGAAAATATAGTATGAGTATTATCATTCAAAATGTCATGAGATCTAGTTATATTATGTTATGATGTTATAAGATATAATTATGGGGTGGTGTTGTTTATGTAATTAGTCATATTTGCGATTGGATTAGATTGAATTTATAACATTGAGTGTTGTTTACTTTTCTTGTCACAATGACGCATCCACCACCAAATGGTCAAGAAGCCACAAAATGAAGACATTACAAATTGCATGTTGGTTGGTGTCGCCAAGGTCTTTTGCATTCCTTTTGCCTCTTTTGTTTTAGAATGTTAAGGAAATTATGTGTGCACTACTATTTTGTATTGTTCATATGTTTGGATAATATTTTAGTCTCATGGATTATATTTTGTTTGGGGGAAAGATAAAATGTTGTCCCTTGCATTGCACGAGTTCAACTTTTGTGCCATTCTTCATGTACTTTTTAAAGGTTCAATGCTTAGTTTGAATGGCTTTTCATTATATTTTTCATTTCGACGTTGCATGTATTATAAGGGTAGATTATGTTGCGATCAATAGAGTGATATTGGCAATAAGATACTAAAACAAAGCGTATTCTAATTTTGGTTAAAAGTTGTCACTACTAACACTATTTAGTGATAATTTTTTTCCGTCACTAATTCCATTTGCCAACAAACTTTTGGTGACGAATTTTTTTCGTCACCAATGAAAAGAGCGTCAAAATTTGTTCGTCACGAATTGCATTGACAACAAATGTTTGGTGACGGATTTTTTTTGTCACCAATGCCAATTGAAATTTGGTGACGGGAAAATTTTTGTCACTAACTTGTCACAAAAGGAGTTGACCAGCATATCTTTTAGTGATGACTTTTCTTTTCGTCACCAAACCCATCCAAATTGCCCGCTGCCCCCAATTCTTTTAGTGACGAGAATTTTTCGTCACTAATTTTCGTCACTAACCAGTGGCAATTTAGTGACGACTTCCATCTTTTAGTGATAAAAATTTTTCCTTTTTGGTGATGATTTTTTTTCGTCATTAATTTTCATCACATTCTCGTGTCGTCATTAAATTACCCCTTTAGTGATGATTTTTTTTTCCCGTCACGCCATACCCTTTAGTGACGGAGCATTACTGACGACTGAGTGAAGAAATTTTTTTTCGTCACTAAAGGCTTTTGATGACGAAAAACCCGTCGTTACTAAAGTCCCTTTTTCTTGTAGTGATTAAACCCCATTTTTTTTCGTATTTTATGAATTATGTAACAAGAGACTAATTTTTAGATAGTTAAAGGGGAAGACTGTAATATTTCCAAACTTTAGAGGGTAATTAGTAATAAACTTTAGGCTAGTACTTAAGTACTTTCGTCCCTTTGAAAGTTACCATGGTTTTTGGGGTGGATTGTGGAATATAGGTTTAGGCTACTCCCTAGAAAAAAGCTGTGTGAGTGAGTTGAAAAAGACTGAGTGTTTCCCACTTCCTTTCCCTCTACTTCGCGAAAAAAAAAGTCAAGAAAAAAAAATTTAAAGATTCCAGAAAAAAGGAAAAAATGTAAAAAATTTTGATTGCGCTTCTTATAAAAGAAAGAAAAATCTTCATTCGTTTTGATTGCTATTGCAATATAGGATTACAAACTTAAATATTATTTTGGCCTTTTATCATGCATTATAAATATCTGGACAAACATTCATTAAATATTATCATTATCTTCCATTTTGAATTTTAGATAAATTTAATGCGCACTTAGACTTTAAACAGCAAACGGTAAATAGTTTACTTGAATTTCCATTTCGAGTTGTATTGTCGATAATGTAATTTGGATAACAAGAAGTTGGAAAAACAATTAAAGGGTATAAGCTAAATATATATCTTTGAAATGAAGCATGACCCAAAATTTTATATGCTAAAATGAAAACATATAAAGAAACATAGCTGATAGATTAGACTATTAACTTTTTAAAAATTTATCATTCTATATTAGTTTATGCTAAATAATTTAATAAAGTTCGATCTTATCTTTTTAATCTTTTATTAAAAAATAATATCAACGTGGAGTGATTGTCAATCAACTAAATGCCCTTGAAAAAGTGGCAAAAAAAAAATACTTTTCATATCTTTAAATAGGCGCGCACCATTTTATTTTTTCAAAAAATATAGGGTCTGTTTGGATAACACATTTTTATTTGCAAATGGAAAAAGTTGTGTTAGAATGTATGAAAATTTTGATAGGTATTTTTTGATAGAAAAAGTTTTTTGGAGGGAAAAATAAGGGGGAAAATTTTTTAAAATTATGTGAGAAGAATTTGAGTGGAAAAATTTGAATTCTAAATTTTGAAATAAAAATGTGTTTAGATAGTTTGTTTTTATTTGAAAATTTTCTTATTTGCAAATAAAAACAATTTGTCCAAATGGACCCTAAGGCTCTGTTTGGATTGTTTTTATTTGAGAAAAGTTGAATTGGAATGTGTGAAAATTTTGGTAAGTATTTTTTACTAGAAAAAGTATTTTGGAGCGGAAAATAAAAGAGAAATTTTTTTAAAATTATGTGAGAGGAATTTGAGTGGGAAAATTTGAATTTTAAATTTGGAAATAAAAATGTGTTTGGATGTTTTATTTTTGTTTAAAAAAAGTTAACTTTTTGCAAATGAGAATGTTGTCCAAACATAGTCTAAGGGTTTGTTTGGAGTGTGATGTATTTGGAAAAAGTTGTATTGGAATGTGTGAAAATTTTGGTAGGTATTTTTTGATAGAAAAGGTATTTTGGAGGGAAAGAAAAGAGAGAAATTTTTTAAAAATTATATGAAAAGAATTTAAGTGGGAAAATTTGAATTTTAAATTTTAAAATAAAAATATATTTAGATACTTTATTTTTATTTGAAAATTTATTTATTTGCAAATAAAAACTCACTGTCCAAACAGAGCCTTTACTATTTATACTTATTATCAATAGTTAGAAAAATACATGTGCGAAGCATATGCTGCATCATCATTGTTATTATATTATTATTATTATTACTCCTTTTATCACAAAAAAATAATCTGATTTTATAATTTTTGTTCAAAAAATATCCATTTTTAAAATAAAATTTCTCTAATGCCCTTATTAGAAATAATTATATGTGACCATAATTAAAAAGTAAGGATAAATAAGTAAAATTGTACATCTAATGATTTGAGAAAACACATGTGAAGCTTAGTGTTTTACTAATACATTAAATGTATTGTACCTAATAATTAAAAAAAAACTTGTAACAACCTCTGAGTATACTTTTATTTATTTTTATTTTTTTGGAAATCCGTATTTTGCAATTTAAGGTTTAAGACCAAAGCCATTTAGAAAACATATTATCATAGAAAGAGAAAGCATATTACAATTACAATTTGCAAGGGTTTAGAAAACATAATCTCCAAAACCAATTAGGAAAGGATTTGATTGGTTATGAATAAAGTTTGCATGAAAATCTAATTCTTTAAGATAATTTAATATATGTTGGATATGTACTTATTGGATTAGTCTGTTTTGTTAATGACAAATTACGCCTATAAATAATTTCAAAGTCAAAGTCTTACAAATTAAATATTTGAGCAAACATATTGTTTCATTTTATTTGTGAAGAACAAAAAATGATAAATGAGAAAAGTATTATTAACTCAAACTTTTTTTACAGTTACTAATAACTTTGTGAGATTAATTTAGAAAATGAGAAAATGACCAAAAAAAAGATTTCCCAAGAAAACGTAGTGTGCTATTAACACTGTTCTATGTCTAATGAGATAGATTCACGTGGGCTCTCATAGGACTCTTCAAAGGAGCTATGAACGCTTGTTTGCTCTGGCTCCACAGGTTCATCCGGAGGATAAAAATGAGGTTTTGGAGGCAATTGAATACCTTCCAAATCGCCTTGTAGCATGTCCAAAACTTCTCTCATTGAAGGCCGGTCATTTGGGGTCATTTGTATGCACCACAGGGCAATCAAAATCAGTTTTCTGGCAATTCCTCGTTCTTCTTCAGTTAAATGATCTCCAATTTCTACATCTGCTCCTTGGTGAAATTGATCGTATATCCACGAGGGGAAGTATATTTGACTCGAATGCTCTGCATTTGCATTCAAATTCCTTCTCCTTCCAGCCATCTCCATTAGTAACTTTCCGAAGCTATAAACATCAGCCTTGTACGAAACATCCCCAACCCTTTTGTAGAACAATTCTGGAGCCATGTATCCTAGTGTTCCTCGCACAGCTGTCATAGTTACAACATTATTTTTTACAGGACGTAGTTTAGCAAGTCCAAAATCTGAAACCTTGGGTACAAAATTTTCATCAAGCAGGATATTATGTGGTTTAATGTCAAAATGCAAGATTTGCATATTGCAACCTTGATGTAAATATTCTATCCCCCGTGCCACTCCCACGGCGATCTCATGTATATTACTCCAGTTCAATTTTGAATCATTGGGACACTCAGCAAATATGAACTTATCCAGAGAACCATTGGGCATGTAATCATAAACTAAGGCATTCTTTGAGGCTGTGGCACAAAATCCCACTAAACGAACCACATTAAGATGGTGAATTCTTCCAAGAGTTGCAACTTCATTGATGAAATCTTGGCCATTACCTTTCGAATTAGTCAGCATTTTGACAGCCACAAATTGGCCACTGCGCAATTTTCCTTTGTACACGGAACCATAACCTCCTTCGCCTAACTTTTCCTTGAAATTATTGGTCATCTTCTTAATTTGTTTATAGGAGTACCTGATTGGAACCATGTTGTTGCGACTTCGGAGAAACTCTTCAATTGTTTCATATATTGATAAATGTCTTCGTCGGCATTTGTAGATGAGAAATGCGAAAAAGAGTATACTGCCAACTATTGCCCTTGCTCCAATGATCATTACTGGAATAGACTCAAAGGAAAAAGCATCATAAGTTGTAATGAATTCAATTGTTAACTTGTATTTATCATTCATTGCTAAGCAAAAAATTTGAAACCTTACCTACTATTGAGGCTAGGAATACCATAAAAAAATTCACGAGAATCGCTGTCATAGAAAAGAATATCGTCATTAGCAGATTAAATTTTAAGTATTAATTGCAGTATTTAAATTAAATTGAAGCATAAACAAGATAATAGAGAAAGATTAAACTTTGGTTTCCTATTTAAATTTAAGGATTGGCACAAAGAACAAAAAAAGGAAAAAAGGAAAAGTGTAGATCTAAATGGAAAATTCACACTTTGGTTCACTTATACTTAACTCAGTAATTAGCAAAGTTCTTTAAGTTTACACTTTACAGTACTGACACTTTTAGTCTCCTAAATTTGTTTTTGTGGCAAAACTATAGCTTTTTATGGGAATTTACAGGTCACAATTGATTTCATAATTAAGTAGTCAAAGCTCATTGCTATTCCTTAATTCCAAAAATATATAGATATATTTTCATATCATCTCTCTTTTGATCGCCATTGTTTGTGATAAGGGATGAGTTTAATCCCCAAAATTTATAAATTGACATATTTATTTTCATTATGATTCGATTAAAGAACTTTTGCCCCTTGAAAGAAAAAATTAAATACCTAAAAATCACAAAATATAAACTTTAGGGACTGTCTTTTATCTCAAACGCTGAAAACCAAAAGTGATATACTACTAAATATGATTTACATTTTGAAATTAAAAAATAGTAAATGACCATTGACTACATATAAAGTTAACTATGACATTTTTAAATTAAGGTAAAAAGTCCAAATTTTGTGAAAGAAACAAACTTGAGATACGTAACTATGTTTGGTTAGTCATCTATTAACTTTTTCTCAGAAGAAATAAAAAACTAAAACAATTGTTTATTTTATTTTGAAATTTAAAATTTTCACTAAAATTTTCTTCACATTATTTTAAAAAAAATTCTCTCCAACACATCTTTTTTGTTTTCCCTTCAACACATTTTCTTACAAAATATTGTTACCAAAATTTTTACAATTTCTAATAGAAAATTTCTCAAATAAACTACTGTCCAAATACAGTTCGAAATTTAACCTAAACATGAGGGATTAAATTCATAATTGCTATGAGGGTTAGTGGGGCCAGAAATAAAATAAAATATTTTTATTTTTTTATTTTTTGGGGGAACCGGCAGACAATGTTAACTTCCGCAAGCAGCAACGCATTTGTCTTTACAACATAGCATTAAATAAATAACTATTAAAAAAACTAAAGTTTATTTTTCTAAAGTTTATTTATAAATGCTCTCTGTAGAAGGGAATTTAGTTATATGGATTATACTAGAATTTCGTCACCAACTTGGGAATTTAATTTTAATTGATTATTCGGTCAAAATCAGGCCAAGACACAGATAATTCTGGTGCTTGCTTCTCTTAAAAACATCAGTTTGAAAAAAAATGGTTCCTTCTTATTTAGCCAGTTATACTAGTAACTGTTTTAAAATCCAAACTGTTTTGGTATTAATGACCAAATCATGCTAGAGTTTTCAATTGAGGACAAATGTTATTCACATTTTTTTTTTTTATCTCTATGATGTCTTTTTATTTATTCATGATTTTTTTAAAAAAAATTCAATTAACCTGGATTGTTTAAGTTTAACCCAATCCATACATGACTTAATCTAATTTGACCAACTTTAAATGGACGGGTCAGGTCTTGATTTAATGTGTATTAAGTTGTTAGCGACCCAATTTATTAGTGTGTGTTAAGCTGCACTAGTTATAATAAATAATAAGTTGTACTTTCAAGAATTTACTCAAAGTATTGGGACGAAAGAGAACTTTTTCTAATTGATTTTCCATACTTCTATTTTTCTGTTCGTATAAAAATTGTCCCGCCGAACAAAAACAGTCTCTGTTATATGCGTAGAGGAAATAATCATTAGATGGAGTTCCATGTAGAAAACTAAAACTAAAAAGAAAAAAAATTAGAATAATAGGTCCTTTTGATCTTCTCGAATTTCCTGTTGATTCTTGGTTGGGCATATATTGCTCAAAACCCCACGAAAAGAAAACATCTTCCTTATTGAGTACCCTTTCTATCCCAAAATATACTTTATTTTGAAAAAAAAAATTGTCAAAAAAAAGTTCAATTTCAAATGAAAATTTTATATTATTTTTCATTAATAATAATTATGTTCTCACGATTAAAAACTAAAACTAAAAATATAAAATTATATATTTAATGAACATTAACTGTGTCATATTCTTCAATTTTTTTGTTTCTTTTGAAAGACGGAGGGAGTAGTATTTAGATTTAGTTGAGGAAATGAATGATGCACTTACAAATTGTGGTTCTGAAGTCGGCACTTCCCCACAACTCAAGCTCAAAGCCCATTGCCATTGCGTGATGGATGTCTTGGAAAGAAATACTCCCATTGCCTCTGTTATTAAGATCAAGAGATGGAAACGACGAACGGATAATTCTGTAGATGGTGCACGTCTCTTCAATATCAGATGCTACAGTTGTCTTGGCTTTCCCGAACAGCACATAACTATAAATGCTTTCAGTACCAGCGTCCGTGTGATCAGAAAATTCATTTTCAGTCAGACAAGGAGAAGTATCTATATATAGAGGAGATTCAACTGCTTTTCTACAACTCAAGAATATAATTATATCATCATCATCACCATCGCCACCGACATAGTCGTCTACAAAAGAATAAAGGGGAACAGTGGAACAATTGTTTTTCTGCACCCCAGGATCCACAACACGAATTGAATGAATTGGACTTGAGGTGGTGATACCATCAGTTGCTAATACATAATATTTCTTGGAGTTACATTCTAGGTAGAGCACAGTACGATTTTGTTCGCAAGAGAGATGTGAGTAGGGGTAACGGCAGTGATTGGGATCGCCGAATACTGTAAAAGGGTAACTTGAATTAAGGACGATCTCTCCACAACTGAATGGGAGACCAAAAGAGAAAAGATCAATCGCCTTCGAATTAAAAAAACTATACCCCAGGCCAACAGCGATAAGGAAAACACAAAATACAAAATGTAGCAAAGGAAAAAGAAAGTTGATCATCTTTGGTATGGCAACAAAGAAGAGACTAGACAACAGCAATCAGGATACCGGCTTCATTGCTTTCTTGTATATATATAGTTTTAGAGCTAATATATATACCAAAAGAGAAAAGTATATTTTTTTATTTTTTTGTATTTTTTTTTACTGCCTTTGATTCTGCATTTTTCTTGGTTTTTTTGTCATTTTCCTCATTAAATCCGTTGAATATAACGATCAGGAAAGTATTAATAGTTTTAACAAATTATAAAATGTGATTGACAATAAATCTAAATCACAGAATATTGATAATTCTTCCTATATAGTTTGAGAGCTAATTTACGCGTCCCATACACCGAAATAATGGCATACTGAGGTCACTGTCTTACCCTATGCCTATTTTCCAATTTGCTTTTGCAAAAGTTAAGGCAGCATCCTACAACTTTCCAGCGTGACACGTAATGTTCGAAAAGTCATATTTTTCTAAAAAAATAAAATAAAATATTTAAATAAATTTTTATTTTATTTCAAAATTTAAACTTTATATTAAAATTCTTTTTACATTATTATTAAAAATTTCCCTCTAACACATTATTTATTTTCTTTCAAAACACTTTTTAAAATAAAATATTCCCACCAAAAGTTTTTCAATTTTAATAAAAAAAATTCAAATAAACTAATATCCAAACATACACAGGCTTGCTATTTAGCATTTGACTTTTCTTCATGAATTATGCAGACCAGTGTCCACTGATTGCCAATCTCATTTCTATTTGTGTGGTTCTTTATTTGACTTGACTCTTGAAGGTGAGTAATTTAAATTTGGCAAAAATATATTATGTGGTTACCATTCGTATCCTTAATTTCATTTTCTTTAAAATGAATTGTAACTAAATTGATAGTTGGCCCAAAATTGATCAGAATAAAATAATAGAATATCGGAATTTGATCTTAATGCCTGTTTGAGTTGTATGCATAATTTTTTACAGTTCATAGGAGATCTTGGGTTTTGTCTTTATGTGGAAAACGATGAGAGCAAATATATAAAGTTTTTATTACTCTATCATCATTTGAAACGTAGTTGGCTTTCACAAGGTTTTTTTTTTTGTTTTTTGTTTTTTTAAGAAAGAAAAGCAAATTAGAAAATAGATATAGGATAAGATAATGCCTTCGGTATACCGTTATTTCAGTGGTGCAGAATAGCATGAACTTGATTTGTGAAGCTAAGGACAAGATAATGACCTCACTCTATGCCATTTTTATTTCAAAAATGTTTCTTTCTTCCCAATAATGAAGCTCAAGAAGAAATTTCTTTGGTGGTGGTTGCTTGGAAATTATACTTTAGCATTTAAAGTACCTTTTTCAGTCCTTATATAGGATATCTAGTAGATTCAATCAACTCAGTGAACTCAAAAGTAAGAGGAAGAAAAGCAATTGAAAGAAGATTAATAGCTTCAATCTAAGACATTGGTTATGCCTACATATATGTGTATATTAGATCATTAGCTCAACACTTGATTAGTAATTGAGTAAACCTAAAAGTAAAAGGAAAAAAAGCAGTTGAAAGATCATCAATAGCTCCTATCCAAAACATTGGTTATGTCTATAAATTTTAAAATGCAATTTTCTAGTTCTTTAAGCATGTGTATATCCTTGGCCTCTTAGCATATGTATATGCAATTTTCCACTTCTTAAAAATAAGTGTATATGCCTTACCTTTTAGCATATGTAGACAAATTATGAAGAAGGGAAGATTACGAATAGTCAATTTTCTACTTCTTTTCCAGCCAAACCAAACCAAACCAAACCAAACCAAACGCATTGACCTTAGTCACATTCTAGTAGGGGCCGGGATTGACACTGACTTATGCAAGTTGACTGCAAGAGAGGTTCGTTGTTTAAAGTGCATATAGGGCGTGTATAAATAGTATGTGAAAATATATTTTTACATTTTTTAAAGTAATAATTATAAAATAAAAAATATATTACAAATTGAAATATTGTTTTAAAAAGGGTAAAAATATGTTTTAAAAATCTGTCTACATAGGTCCATAGATTACGTTGAAAAACATTTTTTTACATTTTTTCATATAAATATTATAAAACAGAATTTTTTTTTAAATATAAAATATTAATTTTAAAAATAAAATAATATATTTTAAGATACAATCAATACATAATCTTAGTACTCTCTCCATCCAAATTAGAATCATATTTCAAAAAATTAGCTTATTATACTTATATAATGATTGTATTTAATTGATGTGAATATATATAAATTTATAATATAGTTCTCAAGTTGCAATTTAAAACAAGTATTAGTATTACAGAAAATTTATTTTTTTTAAAATAACATTGTGGAAAAGCATGTGTGAATAGTATAAATATGAGTCTTTATTTTGAAATAATAAAAAGAGAAAATAATAATAGGAGAAAGAAATTACTTATTTGACTTTTTCTTCTCGACTATTTGAAACCGCGTTAGATTAGTTGTTGTCATTCCATTTCTATTTGTGTGGCCACTTCTTTTTTTGACTTGGTCGTTCTTGAAGCCGAGTAATTCAAATTTGAAGAAATTTCTATGAAGATCTCATTGTTATCTTTTCATTTTCTTTGATAAAATTCAGACTAAACTATAATTGGCTGAAAATGGAGAGTAACCAATAATTGAAGCTCAACCTCAAATTGATCAGGAATAAAATAAAATAATATCCCGATGTGTCTACTTGATTGTGTCCAAGCCAAAAAAAAAAAAAAAAGTTCAGCTTTAAAATTTTTTCTCTATCCCAATAAAAGAATTCACTTTTTGTACAAAATTCTTGTATTACTGAAAAAGGTAAGGATTAGTTTGCTTTGTTCTAATAGTATATATCTAATAGTGTATTAAATGTATTATATCTTATAATTTTAAAAATAAAAATTATACCACAAAACAATACACTTTTTTTGGGACAAAAATAGTAAATCTTGTTGAGACTATCATAAATTAAATATCTTGGATAAAAAATTATGATGGTTTAAAGTTAACTTCTTGCAAGATCTAAATTTCTTTGCAACTTGGAGAGATTCTTCGAAAGTCTGAACAAGGAGTTCCTCATCACATGTAAAGTTGCATTAATAATCCTTACACAGTATCACTTTGTAAATGAGTAATTTTAGTCGGATCCCAACAAATATTGACAAAAACTATAACTAATTGCCATAGCCAATTTAATTAGATTAATCTAAATTTCTTGTGATTTTCTTAAGTATTTTAGCTTACGGTATAATTGCTATATTATTATTATTTTTATTTTTATTCACAAAAGTCCCCCACTAACTTGAATTCATTGTAATTCTTTCTATTTGTATGGCTTTTTTGTCTTTTCATACTCTTTATACCTATATTATGCTTAAATTTTCATGCATTTGGTTTTTTTTTTGTGATTTTCTTCATTGTGGCTTATTATCAGACCGAGCTAATTGGTTTTATTGTAATTAGATTGATAGTTGTAGGCATTTTGAATTTTCATATTTTTTATACCTATATTATCCTTTAATAAATTTGTTTTGCAATTGGGGTAATTTGTTCTGCAATTGGGGTTTATTTTAAAATTTTTTTAAATGTACGACTAATTTTGAAAGGTTAACCCACTTGCAATAATTTCCAACTTTTGTGCATATTTTTAATTTTTTATTCATTTCTTATTGTTTGTTTACTTATTTTAAAATTTGTAATAATTATTAAATTGGCAATTATTTATAACATGAAAATAAAACCTAATCTTTGAAAAGTTTAAACACACACGCGCACATATACAACATTTTTATCTGATCCCAAATTTGTCTTAAATAATAAACACTTGCTTATACATTTTATTAAACAACATTTTTATAAAAGTAATATTAAAAATTCCAAAATATATTTTAAATTTGTCAAACTATTAACTAAATACCGTTGTTTGATAAAATCTAAGGCATCAAGATTTGAACACACTGCTAAACAAACCTTATTGGTTAAAAGAAGTTATGTGTATGGACAAATTTATCTCTTAGCCTTTTTCATTAATTATGTTATATAAAACTATACTAGTAATTTTTATTATAAAAAATATGCAAAACATTCCTTATATATGATTAAATGAATATATGTATTTTTAGTCTATTTAAGATTGAGTTTGAGGGGAAAAAAAGTTATTAAACAAGATAAATATTAACAAAAATCCCAATTTAAGAGAAAAGAGAGTAAAATTTCAATCATTCAAAACTGTTGCATCATACTTCCTCTATCTTTAAAAAAAAAAAAAAAATTTACTTTCAATTTTCTTTTTTGGTCGTAAAAAGGGTCCACTTTTGAATAAAAATCTTTAACTACCCTAATTAATAATGATCATGTATGACCTAAAATTAAAAGGATAAAAATAAAAAATTGTATCAAATTTAAAATGAACTCTGTTTTGGGGACAAATAGACTATAATATTTATGATTGAACTTTTTTTTTTTTTTTAGTTTTTTCTTACTTCATAATAGTTGACTTTGAATCAATGGGGGTATTAGTTATTTTCTTAAACAACAAAATTCATTTGATACTTTCACCAGAAAACAACAAGTTTTATTTGATACTTTTCACCAAATATCAAGAAAGGTGGATATAATTAGCTCTAATACTTAATTCACATTTGCCGTAACTAGCAAACTCACAATTAAGAATTAAAACATTATACTTTACATTATTGTACTTTACCAAATAAAATAAATATTGTGATAATCACACCAAAACATTTGCATTGATGACCAATGAATTTGATGAGAATTTTATGGTGTCTTTTGTAAATATGACTTACTATCTTACATACATTAATTTCCGAAATATATGTTTCCATTGTAAAAAAAAATTATAAGAGCAATTTGGACTTATACTATCTCTTAAATGAGTATAAATATCTAAAAACAGCCGAAATGCTTACTAATTGATAGGTTCTCCTGTAAATCCTTTTGAAGATGGTTTTAATGATATACTCCCTTCATCATTAAAAAAAATTACTTTTAACTTAATTAGTACAATTTTTTTAAAAGAAATTTCAAAAAAAATATATTTAATATACTATTAAATATATATTTTTATTTCTATTTTTAAATTCGAATTATGCATTGTTATTATTAATAATGTAATACAATAATCTCAGAAAAATTTTTTTAGAAAAAATGAAAAAATTTAAATTAATTTTTTTTAAACACCGATAGAGTATTATAAGTAGAAAAGTTCTTTTAAAAATTATGACAATTAAAAAGTTTTTGTGAGTTTTGAATGTTTTAGTAGTTTATCCCATCTTTGAGAGATTCTCAAAAAGTCTCAAAAAGACGTCCCACATCACGTGGCTGCGTTAACAATCTCTATAGTGTTTCACTTTACAAGTAACTGATTTTACTTGAATCCCCACAAATATTGACACAAAATAACTGTTAACTAAACTTAGATCAGTATTAGAATTAGGTACCTATGTTTGGATTGTCTTCTATTTGAAAATTTCATATTGAAATATGTACAAGTTTTATGAAACTTTTTTATAAAAAAAAGTATTTTGAACCAAAAATTTAAAAAAATATATATGCTGAAAGATTTTTTTTTAAAATAATGTAAAAAAAAAATTGGTGAAAATTTAAACTCAAATAAGATAAAATTTGCTTTGATGTTTTATTTATTTATTTTTTGTAGAAATTTTTTAACTTTCTTACATAAATAACAAAACAAACACATGTCTTTATCCTAGACTTACAGCCAAATTGTTTTATTTGTGGAGCATATATTTAGAATGATTATGCCTTCTGACAGGAAAATTCTTGGATTCTCTAAGCACCTTTGCTTGGAAATAGTACTCCAATTTGTCCAACTCATAGAATTTTCAAACAATTTAAAAGAGAGGGACATATATTATTAAACGAGTCAGGACACAAATCACAAGTTAGAAAAGCAAAGTAGAAAATAGATATAGGATAGGACAATGCCCTCAGTATATTTTTATTTTTGTGGCGCAGAATAGCATGAACTTAATTTGTGAAGCTAAGAATAAGATAATGGTTAGGAGAGGCCGGCAGGTTGTGTGGACAAAGCAAATTACTGTGCGTGCGGGCGACTCACGATGCGATCCATGGTGCGAAAATTTTCTTGTTTCATGAACAGTATTACTGTTTATGGAACAATAATTTTTTTTTAAATTTTAACGTTCATAAACAGTGTTTACTGTTCATAAATAGTTTTTTTTTTTTTGGTTGCTGTTGCGGTCTCTGTAGGTTGGATTCACGCCACGACTTGAGGTGAGAGTTAGAAATTTAGTTCTAGTTTCTTTCATCCCAAGCCATTAGTTGTGGGCCCATTGAGATGCATCACAACAATTTTGTATAGTATTAGTTCTGCGATATAGCAGAAACTTTTGTATTTTTATGCGTTTGGTTGTTCTGGGTGGTGCAGGTTGTCAATCAACTTTTCCGTCTCGTGCGTGGTTTCAATTCGGTTGATTCTAGATCGTCACAGGTTGTCAATCCTTCCGTCTCGTCGCGGGTTTCAATTGTTTTTCTTTTTCTTCCCGCTCGTCAGTTTTGTATGTCTATTGTGGGCCTTTGGCGCCATGGGTTATCACTGATGCTCAGGTTGCAACAGTGTGAGGATTCTCTAACCTTGTGGTATGTAAATTGGCAATTCATACCACTTGTTAATATATTATCGTTTCGGAAAAAAAAAGAATAAGATAATGACCTCACTCTATGCCATATTTTCTTCGAAAATATATCTTTCTTCACAATAATGAAGCTCAAGAAGAAATTTCTTGGGTGAGGGTTTCTTCGAAATTATACTCTAGCATTTAAAATACCTTTTTCAGTTCTTATATACGATATCTAGTAGATTCAATCAACGTTGTGAACCCAAAACTAAGAGGAAGAAGAGCAGTTGAAAGATTGTGAGTAGTTTCAATCCAAAACAATGGTTATGTCTATATACGTATATTAGCTCATTAGCTCAGCAATTGACTGGCGAAAGTAATTGAGTTTTTATGTCAGTGAACGGTCGAATTGTTGTAATAATCACTAATAATTAGTATGGATAGTAGGAATTTTCATTTAACTCTTTTTATAAAAAAAAAACAAAGTTTTAAATGAACTCTTTTTTAAAATGAATGAAATAATTTTGAATACTTAGTAATAGAATAAACACTTTTTTTTTTTTTTTTGTATGTGTGCGCGCACAATTTTCTTTCGAAATCTGTATCTTTCTTCCATCAATAAAAGCCCCAGAAAAAAGAAAAATTTCTAGGGACGTGATCGGTTGAAGATTCTACCCTTTGGTGCTTTGTGGATATCCTTTAATTTAGTATATTTTTAATACATAACATACCCGAAAAGTAATCTCTAGTTTCAATTGAATTAACCTAAAAATAGAACAAAATGAATATAAAAGAAATTAAATGATCAAGATAAATAGTTTGAACATAAATTCTTTGGAAGAGCCCATTATATATGTTGAAATAATGATATTTACAATGAAAATGATATTAGATAATTAGAATAATTATTATATATTGTGGGTTTGGTTCTCCATTAGCATTAATATTGTTACGAAATTAGAAAATTTTTTTTATTAAATTTGAATAGAATTATGAAATGTTTTTATAAAATTCGAACTTATATATATTAAATAAATTCTAATTTTAAGAAAGAACTAAATGGATCGATCAGCTAGACTTTTCAGAATTTGTAGACAAATTACGAGTGGTTGTTGTTCATTCAATAATTTTGGAAGACAAAGACACTACCAAAACAAACAAATTAAAAAATTTGAGAAGATTCTGGTAGAGGATTGAGATCGACCTATGTAAATGGACTTCTGAGAAATTCATTAACTAGCGTTTTGGCTTTTCTTCTTGAATTATTTAGACCATTTATATTTGTGTGGCTACGTCTTGCCTTATTCTTGAAGGTGAGTAATTATTTGGCAAAATTTCTTTGTGGTCCCAATTGGTTTCCTTTCATTTTCTTCAATATGAATTCCAGCTAAATTGACAATTGGGCCAAAAGTGATCAAAGGCGGAATAATGGATCGGAATTGGATCCCAATACCTTCAGGAAATGTAAGCAATATCTTACATAGCTCAAAGGAGAAATCTTTGTTCTTATCTTGACTGTTGTCTAAATAAATATATTTCAATATAATAGTAGCATAGAGCTGTGATAAGTTAGAGAATAAAATTTTACTAAATAATAAAGACTGAGCCCTAACTCTTAAATGAGTATAGATTGAACCACACCTAAAAGAATGCTAGACTAAAAAATCACATCTCATTGACGGTTTGACTAAGGTCGGTAAGAAATGAGTGTTTGTAAACATCCTTTGAGTTACTTTGAAATAATTAGAAATTATTTAAAAAAAATACAAGATTCTGTATTTGACAATAATATGTTTTTTTTTTTTGTACTTATGAGATATCAATATGTTTTACTAAATAAATATTTGATTATCAATTTTATCGATATAATCAATTTCATAAAAAATTTCATTAATTAAATGACCTTTTTGATAAATATGAAACATTTAAATCATAGACGTGAAAAAGATTTATTTATTTATTTAAAAAAAAAAAAGCAAAACCCAAAATTTCACGAGTTGACCTGGTCCAAACCGATGGCTTGCTAAGTAAGGATAGATCATTTTTTCATTCTACAAGAGTAAAGAATCCAACACGGCGTGGTTAACTAGATGGACTAAATTAAATAAGAATTGTGGAGAACCCAGAAAGTATTTCTCCTGTTCTCTATTCAATATTAGGTTATAGTATCTCTGTCTTTAGCCAATATGTCAATCACTCAAATTTTTACTGTGAACACAATAACTCTTCAAAAGCTGAAAGCCAGAATTTACAGAAGTATCAGCCCGCTATAGATAATGGGTGGTCGTTATTTACATTATGGTACCAGCTCCAGTAAATTCAGTGCCTTGGATTGGAAAAAGGAAATTTGAATGTTTCCTTTTTCAATCATAGAGGATTGAGAATTAGCAAATATTTCAGGTTGTGAAAAATTGTGATAGTTGAAGTTTTTTACCACAAGAAAGACAAGACTCCATAGATGGTTGTCAGAATCAGAAACTTCCAACAACAAACAGCCTTTTGTAATGTTTATGTTACTGGAATCTTGAAGAAATAACTATGCATTACTATGAATTGCGGACTGGTATTCTGTAAGAGTAAGACATTCGCTAGGATTTTCCTAGTCATTGGACTATTAATACCTGCATATCCCTATAATGGTTTGCTCAAAAGTCAACCTTTTGTACATTTTTATTGCATACCTACAGCTTCATTAAAAAAAAAATCATTCTGCTTCAGAAATCACTGCCAATGCAGAACTCAAAGGTCTCCTGTGCTCATTTGGATCTGATGAATTGTCTGCATTGCTTGAAGTAAAAGGATTTGGTGGAAGGCTTAGATTATCTCCATTTCCTTCTAGCATTTGAAGCACAAATGTCATTGAAGGGCGATTCACCGGGTTCCATTGTATACACCAAAGCCCTATAATTGCTAACTTTTTAGCAACCTGATCCTCCCCATCCTCCTCAACTTGAATTCTCAACTCTTCTCCATTAACAAGATGTTGATAAACCCATTCGGGGAAATAGACTTGGCTAACATGTTGCACAGTGGCATCAACATTCTTTCTTCTTCCCACCATTTCAAGCAATAACATTCCGAAACTATAAATATCAGATTTGTAAGACACATTGCCAAAGTGCCTGGAGAAAACTTCAGGCGCAATATAGCCCATTGTTCCTCTTGCGGCTGTCATAGAAACAGCACTTCTTCCTTTTTCACACAACTTAGCTAACCCAAAATCAGATATCTTGGGATTATAATCCTCATCCAACAAGATGTTGTGTGGTTTGATATCAAAATGGAGGATCCTCTGTTCGCATCCTTGATGGAGGTATTCGATCCCTCGGGCTATGCCAATAGCGATTTCTTGCAACCTCCCCATTCCAAGTGTATGATGCTTTTGACCATCCGGAAATATGAACCTGTCCAGAGAGCCATTGGGTAGAAACTCATAGACAAGAGCTCTTGTGAATCCATCTGCACAGAAGCCTAACAAGCGAACTACATTTACATGATGGATTGCTCCCATAGTTCCCACTTCATTGATAAATTCTTCCCCATTTCCCGTGGAATTATGCAATAGTTTCACAGCAACAGATACTTCATTTGAAATCTTTCCTTTGAACACATTTCCATAACCTCCTTCACCTAATTTATCCTTGAAGTCATTTGTGATTTTTAATATCAGCATATGAGTATCGTGTGGGTTTCATGGCTGTATAGTCTTCCAAGAACTTCTTGATCCTCTTTTGATTTTCTTTGTCTAGTTTCTTTGCAGAATAAGTACGGTAAATTGCACTGATTGCTAGTATAAGAAACAAAATCCAATGATTGGACCTGTTATCAAGTGTGTGGATTAATTTTTGTACATATTTCCTCTTGAGCAAATTAACACAAGCTAATAGAGACTTACCAGAAATTCGTAGAGCCTTCAAGATACCTGCACCAAAAAAAAAAACAAAGAAGAATTTGTTAAAAGACTCATGAAATTGTTTTGCGTACATGTCAATATTTTGTAGTTGTGGTTACTTTCTTATTTATCCTCCAAATTATTTGACAAAAGCAAGTGATTGGGATCAATTTAAATAAGTTGAAAATACAATTTTATAAATTGTCCAAAACAGAGCTTCTAGTATTTAGAGGGGGCAGGATTCAACTATTCCGAAGCATTCACGCTCCAGCCCAAAAGGCGAAACAAGCATGATTGGTTGTTTATTCCATCTTGAACAACTTGAGAAGAACCACCATATGGACTAGAAAAAACAAATCAGGAAAAATGCTTACCGGACTGATGTTTCTTTCCTCCGAAGCAGCTAATTTGATTGGTTGCATTTTTCCATCCGCAAGTTCCTCCCTGTCTCTCGCATCTTTTGCAGTACGGCAAAGACCAACCCAACTTCAAAATATTTTTCAGTTCAAAGGTTTCAGTTGAAACCAAATTTGTATCATACATCTTTGTACAGAATTCCAAAGATAAACTCCAAATTTCTGCATTTCGAAGTGTTGCAAACACGTTGTATGCATGCATAGTTACCAAGGCAACCAATGTTAATCCCATTTAAACTATTTTCCCAAGGACTGCTTCTTGAAGTTGAGCAATTGAATAAAGAGTATTGATCAACTTTGCCGCCGTAATTATATGATGAAGGAAACTGAAAAGGAGTGGTGGATATATCAAGATCTCTGAGGTGCTTTGCCAAACAATCTTCGGAAGACTGGACTTGGATCATTTGAGACAAATAGTCGATGTTGGTAACCAAAAATTTTATGGATGAGGAAGGCAGAGCAAGTATAGTAAGGTTCAATTCGTCGCAGTAAAGGTTGTAGCCTGGACTATAACCACATTTTAGAGGCTGCTTTCCTTGGAGCAAAAACGGGAACCTTACGGCAGGACCATCGGGGCTGCACTTCTTTGCTGCACAGATATCATGGGGTTGTGCAGTTGATTGGTTGCCTGCTAGGGACGAAGAGATGAACAACGAAGAAAAACAAATAACCAATATTATCGATCTTCTGATTTCCATGTTTGTGGTGGGGAGGCACTGTGGCAGGAGTATGTTCTGAGGCACTAAGAATGGAGGGTGGGTTGTGGGGTATTCATCTCTCATAAAATTGACTTGCACCATCTAATAAAAATAAGTCAACAGAGTAAGTATTCACTTAATTCGTTCAACATGAATTTGACGTAAATTTTACTCCCTCCATAAAAACAAAAATTTTAGTTTTGATTGGTTATAACTTTTTATTAGTTATCAATTAAAAGGCACACCATGTAGAAAAAGTTATTAAAGTTAATTCTTTTTAGGTAAAAAAAAATTAAAGTAATTTTTCTTTTTTAAAAAAAAAACGGAAGGAGTATATGTAAAACCAAACATGCTTGTGCCAATGAAGATATAAAGAAAGCCTTCGCACCTAGAATTAATGTTACAAATTAAGAGAAGGAAAAGGACTTTAAAGATTCCAATTATCAAATTATAGTTAGCTACGCATTTGTCACTTGCACCTAAAAAGAGTAAACACTCTTTAATTACGGTATTAAACCAGAGCGCAAAATTCACAAAAGAAAAATAATTGAAAGAGAATTGACGCATTCGTTTTCAGGGTTGATCAACTACATTGTGTTTGGAAATTATGTAGAAAGTTCATGGAAGTTTCACATATGTAGAAAGTTCTTGAAACTAATTTTCAGCATTTAAATGGAAAACATGATCTATTACTAAAGTCATTTCCATATAAGCTTTGATAATAAAATTGCAATAAGTCTACAATTTATATAAATAAATATATAGATATTGGTAAGGTATATGTATATAGATATTGGTACCGCAAACAAGAATATAACTAATTAAAAATTTTCTTCTGCTTCTTTTCCATTGTAGTCTTGTTATATTAACTAGCTGTTGGAGAGAGTTAGATCATGGGTGCTGAGATAGGAGAAATAGTAATTAAATTTTTTGAATTTGAGACCTTTTAATAAAATAGTAAATAGGTGGGTTGGATTTCTCATAATTTAAGTCACTAATAAGTTGAGATTTTAATGATAATGATTCAACCTAATTAATAAAATTATGAGTGAAATTTAAGTTGTGTAAAATTCAAATTAGGTTAAACACAATCCAGCATAATAGGTTAAAATTATTATTTCAAAAAATTCAAATGATAATTGATTTGTCATTCACTATCCCTAGAACGATTTGGTCACAATCTGGCTCGCGGATTGCAAAAGTATAAAATTTTGTCTTAAAAAGATAGAATTCATATATGTAGGAGGTTAAAATCCTACGTACAAAATTCACGCAGCGGAAAATAACAAAATAATTTATTTGGAGACAAACAATAAGGTAGGGAAAAATCCTACACTTCAAAAATACAAACAGTAGGAAGAAACTCCTACTTCTTACAATTTTATTTTCTTGGAGTCTCTCTTTTTTTTGTTTTTCTAAGTCTCTCACAAAAACTAATAATCATGGGTCCTTTATATAGATCCCATATTTAATTAAAACTAATTAGGATTTGATAATCAAATCCCACACAAAATCTGTTTTATAAAAAGAATCCAAATCTAATTCAACTAAGAATTAGTAAATCCTAATCAAAATATAATTTGCTAAATAAGCTTGGTTTAATACACCAACAAAGTCTCCCTTAAACCAAGCTTCCCATAAAAGTAGCTCCAACTCCATCTCGAGTATGAATTTCTTTTGAAATCTCCTTTGCCGTGTAGACCACGTACAATATCAACTTCTTGATTTTGATCTTGATCTTCATTATCACCTTCAATCTCGTCATTGGTGAAAATTTATACTTTGAAAATTTTCTATTTGCGTCTTCTTCTTGATCAAAAACCTCAACCACATTGACCCAATTGTCAAAACAATCATCTTCACCATTGCTATGCAATTCAAAATATTTTATAATACCCAATTTCTTTTTTAGGTAAAGAGATTCAAATTTTCTCTCATCTTCTTCAACCGTGTCAATGGTTTCCGATTTTTCTTCTAAATTAACAATTTCTTCATCAACCAAAACATCAAAAAATTCTTCTTGTTGCTCTACCGAACCAAGTATCTCTTCTTCATCTTTTACAAAATCAACTTGGCAATTTTCACAATCCATCTCTTCAAAATTTTGACTGTGAACAATAGACTCCACATTGGGACCATCTTTTTCCTCAATTATTGTAGTATCTTGAGGATTTGATATTTGTTCCACTGGCTTGTTCTCTAATACAAGTTTCCCGTCAATTCTTTGTTCATGAAGAATTAATGAACTTTGTAGTTCTTCAATGCTCAAAGTTGATAAATCTTTAGTCTCCAATATAAGTGTAACAACATAATCAAACCTCATAGATAACGAATAAAGAACTTTTTCCACAAAAAATTTATCATCAAGAATACACCCATTAAATTCCATCTCATTCTTGATATCCAACAAACGGAAAAAATAGTTCTCAATCGTTTCAAATTTCTCCATAGAGCACAACTCAAATTTTCTCTTCAACAATAACACGTTATTTTTTCTAACTTGATCTATGCCAATATAAGCTCTTTCTAAAATATCCCATGCTTGTTTGGCAGTTTTAGCCGTACAAATTTTATGAAAAATTGACATATCAATTCCTTGATGAATTTGAGATAAGGTCAAATATACATTTCTTTTGGTTTCGGCATCGGCATTATCTGGTATCTCTTTTTGAATGAACTGTAGCAAATCATATGCTTGAAGGTGTGTTTCCATCTGAATCCTCCAAAATTTATAATTTTGCTTTCCCGTGAGTTTTGGAACAACACATTTTATGTTCCAATCATCCATGGCTAACAAACAACTTTTAGCCTCCCTTGCTGGAAAATCACCAGGATCAAGAAATCAACAATTAACGTTGTTGGCTCTGATACCACATGTAGGAGGTTAAAATCCTACGTACAAAATTCACGCAGCGGAAAATAACAAAATAATTTATTTGGAGACAAACAATAAGGTAGGGAAAAATCCTACACTTCAAAAATACAAACAGTAGGAAGAAACTCCTACTTCTTACAATTTTATTTTCTTGGAGTCTCTCTTTTTCTTATTTTTCTAAGTCTCTCACAAAAACTAATAATCATGGGTCCTTTATATAGATCCCATATTTAATTAAAACTAATTAGGATTTGATAATCAAATCCCACACAAAATCTGTTTTATAAAAAGAATCCAAATCTAATTCAACTAAGAATTAGTAAATCCTAATCAAAATATAATTTGCTAAATAAGCTTGGTTTAATACACCAACAATATAGGATCCTACTTTGTAGCCAAGTGGCGTGTGGCATGAATGACAATGGTATGAAAACCACAATTATAGTCGTACTGAAAGTTAAAGAGTGATAATATACCCTATGAAAAGTGATTGGAAAAATTATATTCATTCATCCAAAAAAAAATTAAAAATTAAGTTTTATTCTAGAAAAGAGTCTAACTCTTGGAATGAAATTTTTCTAATATTTTTACTAATAATAATTATGCATGGTCATAATTAAAAAATAGGGATAAAAATATAAAGTTATACATTTAATAATGTATTAAATATATTATATTTAATAATTAGAAAAAGTTGTATCTAATTTAAAACAAACTTTTTAAGATGGAAGGAGTAGTAATTAATGTGATAAAAATAGAAAAATAAAAATTTATTGTATTTCTTGTAAAATATAAAATAATAGAGAATAATTTTATATTTTTATTATTGACACGTCAAAAGTATTCTTCTCAGAATGTCTAAAGATAATAGCATTCTGAATATATTGAACTAGCATTTTACCCCTTCATATGGATTGTCAATAAATTTTATAGTTTTATAATTTCTAATAGTTAGATTTTTTTTATCAATTCACAGATAATTTAATTAATAAGATTTAAAAATTACTGTTCAACAAAAAGATTAAGAAAAACTTATAATACTTCCTTGAAGAAAAAGAAGATCCATGCGCAAAAAAAATTGGGTGAGAAATTTGTATACAAAATTAATACACCAACTCTATTACAAGATGCATATTTTTGATGAATTCGTAAAACTTAAATTAAATAATGCAAGTTTATGTAAGGAAAAATTAATGTATATCTATGGATATTGGTTTTTTATTTTTTTAATAAATTTCCGATAACCCCTTTGTGGTTAGTAAAAGTTCTCCATAATCTCCTCAGTTCAAAAAGGACTATATCCTTCCCGTGATTTGATAGGAATTGATATGTACGCTTTTACTTTATGATTATAATTATTAAAATATAACAACAAACATGATAAAATTACCAAAATAAAAGTTTAAAATTGTAAAAATAGGTCAACAATTTATATAATTTTTTTGGTCCAACAAACAAGATCTTAACTACTTGTTATAATATAGTTTTGAAAACGTAATAGTAGAATTAACCCCCAAAAGTTCTTTCTCGTTCTTCTTCTGTTTTTTCCTTGTTACATATAACTAGCTAGTGAGAGAGGATTAGACTGTTGTTGAGGTACGAAAAATTGTAACTAAAAAATTTCGAATTTGGTAACCTTCCCCCTCACTTCTATTTTTTATTCTGAATATGAAGTACCCGGGCTTTATTTTGGTTGTTAATGTGCATTGTTAAGTTTCACATTCAAGACCTAATAGTAAGAAGTGGCCCAAAGTCAATTTCTAAACAACCTGTCTTAGATTAGTTGGTATATAATTTTTCAATCATTAGCACAAGCTTGTAATCGCAAGTCAGGCTATGATCCGAATATAAAAGACACAATTTACTGGCTCATAAATTTGTGTTTGGAAATGGAAGATATGCTCTATGTTAAATTATGAGAAACTGACTCCAATATTATTGGTCATTTTTACAAATATAGTTTTGCGGATGAACAGATGAAAATAATTGTGAAACCTATAATAGTCAACATATTGTTTTCACATTCGAACTACCACTAATAATTACGGTGAAAAGACTCTTGAAACATCTTTTGGTTCTACTACTATATGGAAGGAAGCAAAATATTCTACGTATAATTTATGTTAGAAATTGCTTACTAGGGTTAAGATAACATTTCAAAATTTATGTTTACACTTTTATTTTTTAATATTTTAAAAATAATTTTTATATTACAATATTTATATTAAAAGTATAAAATTGTTAAAATACAATCCATATCTAAGCTAAACCTTTTAACGTATATAAACAAATTATGAGAAATGGAAGACTCCGAATAGTCAATCTGTCACTTCTTTTCCAACCAAACCAAGCACACTGACTGGCCGGGTTGACATTTACTTATGAAATTTGACTGCCAGGAGAGTTTCATTATTTAAATTGCACGTAATAATATTTTTTTACACTTTTTAATATAAATATTATAAGTTAGAATTTTTTTTTAAATACAAAAAATTATTTTAAAATTATAAAAATAATTAATACATAATCTTATTACTCTTTCTATCAAAATGAGAATCATATTTCAAAAAAAAAAAACTTATTAAACTTATATATAATAATTGAATTTAACTAAGGGTGAATATATATAAATTTATAATATAGTTCTCAAGTTAAAATGTAAAACAAAATGAAATTTCTTTTTAAAATAACATTATGGAAAAGCGTGTGTGAATACTATAAATATGACTCTTTATTTTGAAATAATGAAAAGAGAAAATAATAATACAACAGAGAAAGTACGTATTTGACTTTTCTTCTTGAATATTTAAACCGTGTTAGATAAGTTGTCATTGCATTTCTATTTGTGTGACCACTTCTTTCTTTGACTTGATTATTGACTATTGAAAACGAGTAATTGAAATTTGAAGAAATTCCTATTAAGTTCTCATTGTAATCTTTTCATTTTCTTTAGGTTTAAATGTTGACATTTTTAGTTTCTAATAGATAAAAATTTGATATTTTTAATTTTAAATTCAAAAAATATATCAATTTCAAGTTACTGATAAAAATTAGCACAAATTAACATTTTATGATGATGTGACCATTAGGGTCTAAATATATATTGCGTTTTGGATCTTTCAATATTTGCAGTAACTATTTCCGAAAACAGCATTTATAATCATTAAAATTATGAAAATAACTTAGTTTTAAAAAAACTAATAGAAAGTAATGTCATACTATTGAGATTTGTTCATGTAGAGATTATAGCTGCCTTAGGGTAAGTGAAAAGAAAAAATTGGAAGCACACAACTCCAGCCAATTCTCCCACAACTGTGGGAGATTTTGCTGTGATACTATGTGCGATTCAATTTTTTTTTTTTAATTTTTTTTAAGTTGCTGGCTTTAGTTGGCTTTTAGTGTCCCTAATACGAGAGGAAGTGCTGAGGCGTATCATGGACCCCCGTTTGCTGGACTTTGAAGCCAATGGTGATTTCATGTTGTTCTCGGTAAGGTTTCACTCTACTCTAGGGTTTTGGTATTCTAACTTGGGCAGAGAGGCACTCATGATGATCCGTAGCGTCCGGTCATGGCATGGGAAACTGATCTATGCAAAGTCGCCCTACACAGATGTCTGCAGTCAGGCCATGACATGAGGGACCAACCTACACAGAGTCGCACTACACGGATGTCTGCGGATGGCTGAGGGACACTTTGCACGCAAAGGCCACCAAGTTAGGATTTTGTTTTCTTAGCTTTTAAGCTAGGAAAGGTTGTTAATAGGTGGAAGGGTTTATTTTGACGCTGGGCGTCAATTAGGTCTTCAGTGTTTGAGTTAAGAAAAGACCTTATTGGGACATTTACGTGTATAGTTTAACTTTCAACTAATAATTAAGGTTATTGGTCGGGAAAAGATTCTTGGAATATATTTTGGTTCTACTACTATATGGAAGGAAGAAAAATATTCTACATAAAATTTCAAAGTTAGTTAAAAATTGATTACTTGGGTTAAGATAACATTTCAAAATTATGTTTATATATGCTTTTAAAATTAATTTTTTAATATTTTAAAAATAATTTTTATATTATAATATTTATATTAAAAAGTGTAAAATTACGTGTTAAAATACAATCCATATCTAAGCTAAACCTTTTAACGTATATAAACAAATTAATTACGAGGAATGGAAGACTCCGGGTTGACATTTACTTATGAAATTTGACTGCCAGGAGAGTTTCATTATTTAAATTGCACGTAATAATATTTTTTTTACTCTTTTTAATATAAATATTATATGTTAGATTTTTTTTAAATAAAAAAAATAATTTTAAAAGTATAAAAATAATTAATACATAATCTTATTACTCTTTCTATCAAAATGAGAATCATATTTCAAAAAAATAACTTATTAAACTTATATATAATAATTGAGTTTAACTAAGGGTGAATATATATAAATTTATAATATAGTTCTCAAGTTAAAATTTAAAACAAAATGAAATTTCTTTTCAAAATAACATTATGGAAATGCGTGTGTGAATAGTATAAATATGACTCTTTATTTTGAAATAATGAAAAGAGAAAATAATAATACAACAGAGAAAGGACGTATTTGACTTTTCTTCTTGAATATTTAAACCGTGTTAGATAAGTTGTCATTGCATTTCTATTTGTGTGACCACTTCTTTCTTTGACTTGATTATTGACCATTGAAAACGAGTAATCGAAATTTGAAGAAATTCCTATGCAGTTCTCATTGTTATATATATATATATATATATATATATATAACGCATGATAAATCTTATATACATTGATTACAGATGAAATAGATCTTATAGTTGATGAAATTAAAAACTCCCAATGTGCAAGATGGATTTCCCCTCCAAAAGATATTTAGCGAATCTTTAAATTTGACCTTAATCATATACATCCATTTATTCTATTTACCGATTCATTTAGAAAACGAGCAACCCATTACTTTCCTAGCCAATTAATCATTAGATAGTATTATTATCAATGTTGGAGTTACAAAAACTATGTTAACAGAATTTTTTTATATGAATAAATACAATGTTGATGCTAAGAATTTAAATTGCTTTTATGTTGAATTCCCTTAATAATTTACGTGGCATAGTGATTCAGAAGAATGGAAACCACGTAAAAAATGAGAAGTAATCTTTCATGTAATTAGTTGTTACCCATCTGAAGGTGAAAAGTATTATTTAAATTTGCTATTAATGCATGTAAAAAAAACCAACTTCTTTTGTAGATTTAAAAGAGCTAATAGTAAAAAATTTAGTACATATCGAGAGGCTATAAGTATTAGAATTAATGCAACAAGATGATGCTAATGAAATGTGTTTTCAAGAAACTTCTGCTTATCTAATGCCTGCAACTTTACGACAACAATTTGCTACTATATTAGTTTACTACAATCTAAAGAATCCAAAAAAATTATGGTTAAAAATTGAAGATTTCCTTTCAAAAGATTTTAAATGTGATAAATCTCTTAATGCAAATGTTATCCGACATAAAGTGTTAGATATCATTACGTATCACTTGCATTCAATGGAAAAAACTTCAAAACTTTTTTCTAATGGATACTGATATGCTAATTAATTTCCAAGATAGTTTAACAAGAGAGCTATGAATAGAACAAGTAATATATATATCTCAAGAAGATCTTTTAGCTGTTCAGCAATTAAAAGAGGCCCAACAGTTTGCTTACAATCAAATTTTATATTGTTTCAAAGCATCATTTATAGATGGACCTGGAGGTAATGGAAGACTTTTTTTATTTAAATGCCTTCTTGCTTCGATAAGATCTGTTGGTCATATTGTACTTGCAATGGCCACTTCATGAGTAGCTCCTTCTTTCCTCCCAAGAGGACATACATCATAATTATGATTTAAAATTCCTCTAGATGAAAATGAATATAATTCTTGTAATATTAATAAACAAAGTACACTAGCTTATTTATTACGTACATGTGACAAAATTAATTATTTGGAATGAAGCTACAATGGCTAACGTAGTATTATTGAAAATTTTGACCAATTGCTGAGAGATATATTGAACTATAATATAATTTTTGGTGGTAAAATTGCAGTATTTGGTTGTGATTTTTGTCAAACATTACACGTTATTCCTAGAGAAACGAAAGATGATATCATAAATGCATCAATTGTTGCATCACCTTCATGGAAGCAATTTGAAAATTTATAGTTACAACAAAGTATGTGAGCGTTAATTTATTTCGACTTTTCAAGATATATATTGAGAGTAGGTGATGGAGTTGAACACTCTAAAGAAAAAGATGATATTGAAATTCCATTAAGGGCAAATATAAATTTTATAGATGATGTAATGTCATTACATGCGTTAATTGATGCAGTATTTCCAAACATTACCGAGAATAATTTTGATACATCTTTGTTTGTAAAGAGAGCTATACTACTACAAGAAATGAATTTGTTCTTGATATCAGTGATATTTTAATTAATAGATTTTCAGGTGATGAATTATGTATTTAAGTTGTGATGAATATTAACACTTCTTTTTTACCAGACCAACAAGAATTATTCCATTTTTCAATCCCTCAAGGACTTCCTCCTCATAGATTAATTCTTTAAAAAAATGCACCTATCATATTACTTAGAAATATTAATCCCAGTGAAGGTTTATGTATGGCACACATATAGTTTGTAAAAATTTTAATACAAATATTATTCATGCTAAAATTTCAGTTGGTACATATGCAGGAATATTTGTATGTATTCCTCATATTACATTAGAAACTCCACATAACAGCCTTTCTTCCATTCTATTTAAGAAAAAACAATTTCCAAGACATTTGTGTTTTGTTATGTCAATTAATAAGGCAAAAGGTCAGACTTTAGACTCTATTGGCATTTATTTAAAAGAACAAGTATTCTCGCACGGTCGACTTTGTGTTGCATTATCAAGAGTACAAACCATGAATAAATTAAAAGTACTTATTAGACCATTGAATTCATTGGTAAAAAATACTAATTTGACTAGAAATGTTGTGTATTGTGAAGTTCTAGCAACTGTAGATGATATATGAATATTATTAGTTCATTTAATAATAAAATATGTATACTTTATAACTTAATAATTTTTTTATCTTGTCTCTCTTTATAACGTATTATTTATATACACCATTTCTTTTAATATTGATATTTTTGTTGCATATTTTTTTTTTATATTTCAATATTGTTTACAAATTTGAATGATAAGACATTATAATATCATATATATCTGACATAAACACTTAAAAGTGTTTACTATTGATATTTGAAAATCAACAAAGATATATATTGTGTATTTTATGATTTCCTTTTATACTTATTCATTATATGGTACTCGATGTATTAAAATTAGTTAATAGTACCACTTGTTCTTTTCTATTAGTTTCAGATTTTGCTATGTATATTGATGCAGATTATTTGTTTTTAATATTTGCTATTATTTATGATGAATGTTAGTTCAATAATGTTATATTAAAAAGGCTCAGATTGCTTGCTAGTTGTGACATGTTCTTATAATATCATGTCACATAACTGATATATGTATACTTCATATTCTTAGAATATAACTAAGAAAAAAAATTAAATAGCAATGAACTAATCTAACAAATATTTTTTATACCCATTTCTTGTGATAGAGCTTAATTTGTATATATCTTTTGTTAATTATTTCCATGACAGTTGGTTGATTTTAGGATGAATTTAATGGATTTGGTTATGTTTGGTGTTGTAAATGTTGAAAGTAGAGGTTTGAAGAAAAAAAGGGGTTTAAAAGTGGAATTTTGTGAAAAAATGTGACTAGAAGACCTTCCGATGTTAGGCGTGAGAATGTTAGTGGATTAAAAGTTCAACCAAAAGACTTTTAGTTGTCTATTGTGGGCACACCTAAAGCACTAACGAGCTAAATGAAATTTTTATCAAGAAGATGGGTATTTGGGCGACTAAAAGGCAATTAAAGAAAAAGAATATTGCAGCAAAGATTTTAGGGAACAAATCTTTTATTTTAGTTAAGGATATTTTCTGATTCTTGTTATAATTCCCTTTTAGAATAAAATTTAGATTTTAGTAACTATTTAGAATTGGTATTCTTACCATATTGTAGGAGTTAGCTTTTATTATAAAAGGAGAACCCTAGAGGTGCCTAAAAGAAAATAAAATGGACAGTCACTTTTTCTCCTTAGCACATTGTCTTCTTTCCATCGTCTTTCACTCTTTTTTTTTCCTTTTTACTTTGTTTTACCATCTATCATGTCTAGGAACTAAACCCCAATTCTAGTTGAAGTATAATTGAAGGCTGGTTCTACAACAATTGTGAGACTTATTATTTCTAATGTTCTTATAAATTTATGGGTATTTGTTTATTTCCTACAATTTATTATTTATGATTGTGTTGTTTAATTGGATAATTGGCGCCATTATTTGATTGATAATATAATCTACTGCCAACTAGGATCTCAAGGCTTGATTGTTTTAGTGAAGTAGCAAATGATATGATTATTACTTGGTAAGTGATTTAATTGTGTCAAAAGATAAACAATCTAATTGAAATAAGTATAGTGTGAGTTAGTTGGTTAGAATTGGGTCTCTAATTCTTAAAGCTATGGAAAAATTGAATTCTATGGTGGTACCTATGTTATTTGCCGACAAGGGAAATGACTAATGAGGGTCTTTTAATTGCTGACAAAGTAAGGGGAAATTGGTTGCTTGGTAGTACTAAGTGATAATAACTAGTTTATTTGTGAATTTATAAGATTAAACTTATGTCAATGACCAATTGAATGAATCAGTTCTAAATTATTCCTTTGACTAGAATTTGTTAATTATTGAAATTTACCATTTCTAATTATGCGTTAATTACTACACCTAGTTTTAATTTGTTATTTTGCATTTTTTGTTTTCAGTATTGTCAAAAATAACCGCCAATTATTATGTTGAGAGATAAATCCACCATTCCCTGAGGAGATGACCTGACTCCTACTATACTACGGAAGCTTTGAGAGTTAGAATTTATTTTGGGTGGTTTAGTGAACAAGACACTTGTTGAAGCAAGAACTTTGATATCTAATATGGCAGCAAATGCACAACAATTTAGGAATCAGCAAGATAATCTCTCAATGAAAGTAAATGAGGTAAGCACTTCTCTTTTTGATAGAAAATTTGAGGTTATAAATGTTCTTGTTGAAAACTTGATTGCGGGCCAAAATCAATAAGTCAAAACTTGTGGAATATGTGATGTTCCTGGGCATTCAAAAGATTTATGCCCAACTCTTCAAGGAGACACAAGTGAATTTGTGAATATTGTTGGGGGATTTCCAGGACCACTCTAAAGGAGATATGATCCCTATTCAAACACGTACAATCTGAGATAGAGGGATCATGATAGGATGTTTAATTGTATATTTTGTAGGTCAATTCCCTAGTGTTTTTATGTTAAAATTGCTTATTAAATTACATTTTAAGGAAAAACTAGCACCAAAAAACCCGTGGATTAATTAGCCAAAACAAGCTCTTGAAATAATTAGAATTTTTTGCATTTTGGAGCCAAAGATGGACACATTCAGGAAACCAAAACCAGCCACAAGGAAACAACTAGACACGGAGCAGCGGCACATGTAGGAATTAGTGAATAAAAGTTCTTTGTTGCACAAAATACGTCAAAAAGAAAAGAAAAGAAGACTCCTCTAGCTACATGAGAACTAGAATCGATAGTTGCACAGGAAAGAAAAGTCAGCAACATGGAGACAAAAGACTTCTTCAGCCCATGACAACAAAAGACAAGCAGGCAGCTGAATTGGGAAACAAAGGCTTAAAAAAAAAAGGAACGTCCAAAAGAAAACAAAAAAAGGAATGGCCAAAACAAAAATAATATAGCAGCCACAATTATATTTTCGTGAAGAAAGCTGTGATTTGGAAGGAAAAAAAGCTAAGCCGCATAACAAACAAAAGAAGACTTCTTTTGTTACAAGGAAGAAAAAAACCGTGCACAACAAAAAGTACAAGTCAGCTACAGAAAGAAAACAAAATCCGAATACAAGAAGGAAACACAAGGTAGAATCCGATTGCAATTTGAACACAAAAAAGAAATGGCTAGAAAAAGGACATAGAAACCAAACACAACAAGAAGACAAGAGTCGGACAGAAACAAGCAAATAGAGGCCAACTACAATTTGGAGACAAAAACAAACAAGGATTCGGGAAAGCAAACAAAAATCAGCCGTCATTCTCCTCTATATAAGAAACACATTGGTGTAGAATTTTGAAGAAGAGGAAGCTGTTTCTTTCTTAGTTCTTTCTTTGCTTTAGAAATTTCAGCCGCCACATTCTTTTCTTTCCTTTTTTTCTTTAGTTAGTTTTTTTTTTCAGTCTTCAGCTGCCTTTAGACTTTTGTTGGAGAAGACCGAAAGGGAGAAAAAAAAAAAAAAAGAGAACAGCGGCTAAAAAAGGAGAAAAAGGGAGAACAGCCGTGGAGAACAAAGAAAAAGCCGAAGAATAACAAAACACGAGAAGGCACTCACTTTCTCTTTTATTTTTCTCTTTCAATAATGTTTAAGCCTTTGGTGATGTTTTTCTATATTAGCATGAACTAATTTATTTTTCTAGGGCTACGATGTAGCCTAACTATGAAGTCTTTATTATTTTTTCTATTAATATAGTTCGAATTAATTTTCTATAGTTGAGTATTTATCTCTGTGCTTAATGTTTCTAATTATCTAATCAATAATTAGATGATTTGTTAATCATAACGAACTGGAAGGGAAGTTATGTATCAAGTTTATTGGGATAAATGCCATGAATTGCATGTAGGATAGGAATATACCTGTATGGTTTGTGTAGTCGCTACATGGGAATCCATAGAACTTAATGGCTTCATAATTATTGTAATTCACATAGGAATATAGTGAATTAACAATTAAGGGGATTTTTATTAGATTTCGGAAGAGACTAGTAAATAAGTTAGGGAATCTCGACTATCAACCAGGACAATAATTTAGACTATAGAGATATTAAGATAGATTCGTTATGGTGAAATCAGAAACCCTAGAACTTTAGTCATCTGATAAACCCTTAGATTTAATTCACTGATTTATATCTGATAAACCCTTAGATTTAATTCACTGATTTATTTAGTTTAATTTAAATTTAGTTTTAATTCAGTACACTCATAAAATTTCTTTACAATTGTTCAAATAGAGTTAGAAGTAATCAAATTTCGGTATTTAATAAACAATTAGTCCTCGTGGGAACGATATTTTATTCACTCTTTATTAGTTGTTAACGATAGCGTACACTTGCATGTGTAAAATCAGTAATAAATCACACAAACTTTAGTTATGCATCCAAGCCATCTGGGTTTCAACAACCATATCAAGCGAGACCACTGTCACAACCACAACCATCAACATCCAATCAATGTGCGTTTCTTGAGAATACTCTGAAAACCCTTTCTGATTCAGTGATATATCTCCAATCGAAATTTCAAAGATCCCAACAAGAAATGAGGGCGAGTATTCGGAATTTGGAATCGCAAATATATCAAATCATAGCTTCCTCAAATAATGTTGAAGGAAATAAAGGGAAGCTCCCAGCAAAGGTTGTAATCAACCCACAAGAAAATGCTAGTGCCATGACTCTTAGAAATAGAAAAAAAAGTGCAAATTACATCACCACAAGTGGGTGTTGAAGCTGAAGAGAAAAAATAGGAGGAGAACATTAAAAAGTTACAACCACCAATTGAAGAGGTAAGTAGTAAAATTCATGACCTAAAATCCAAAATTGAAATTGCTCCTCCTTATCCTAGCAAGTTAGCAAGGTCAAAGAAAGAAGACATTGAGAAAGAGATCCTAGATACTTTCGCAAGGGTAGAAATCAATATCCCACTGATTGATGCAATTAAGCAAATATCGAAGTATGCCAAATTTCTGAAAGGATTATGCACCAATCGGACTAAATTGAAGACTGATGAGAAAATAAGGGTTGGTGAAAATGTATCGATAGTCCTTCAAGGAAAATTCCCTTGCCAGTGCAAAGATCCTGGTATTTTCACTATACCTTACATAATAGGTATTCATAGGATAAAAAAAAGTATGCTTGATCTAAGTGCATCCATAAATGTTATGCATTTGTCAGTTTTTAGATCTCTGAATTTAGGACCTTTAAAAGAAACAGGGGTGATAATTCAATTAGTTGATGGGTCCAATATTTATCCTGAAGGTCTTGTTGAAGATGTCTTAGTCAAGGTAAATGACCTTATTTTCCCTGCAAGAGAACACCCAAAAGTATCCTTCACATTATAGCGAATGATCTTTTTTGTCCTTCACTTTTAAAAAGGGAATAAAATGTTCTTCACAATTCATAAACTGGAACTTTTGGTACTATTTTTGAAATAAACGGGAACTTTTAGTCCTTCAAATTTAAAAAACGGGAAGGTCTAGTCTTGTAATTTTCCTTCAAATTTTGGTCCTTAAAATTTGAAAGACTATTTGTTCCCGTTTTAAAAGTGGAGGATGAAAAAGATTATTCGGTGAAATGTGGAGGACGATTTGGATGTTTTCTACTGATTTTTACATTGTTAACATGGATGATGATCATTCTACAAATTCTGGTATTATTTTATTGGGTCGACTATTCATGAACACTGCACGAACCAAGATAGATGTGCATAAGGGTACATTGTCTCTTGAGTTTGATGGTTAAATTGCTACTTTTAACATTATGGAAGCCATGAAATACCCAATAGATACTAAGTCTGTTTGTCATGTTGGAATTATTGACCCTATTGTACAAACTGATTTTGAGTAGAATATTGTGGAAGATGAATTAGACTTTGTGCTGCAAAATGGAAAAATGGATCGTGATGCGATACTGGAGAGTAATAAAGAGATTCAAAAAGCAATCATGTTGTTGCACTCGCTACTAGAAGTTCCCAGCAGGTTTGAAATTTTTTACCATTATTGGTTTCTAATGAGAGAATTCTGTTTTCTAATGAAGAGGCTCCAAAGTTAGAATTCAAATCTCTACCCAAATGTCTGAAGTATGTGTATTTGAGAGCAGATGAGACTTTACTGGTGATAATTGCAATGGACTTAACAAAGGTCCAAGAAGAAAGGCTCTTGCGAGTTTTAAGAGAGTTTAAAACAACCATTGGATGGACTTTGGCAGACATAAAATGAATTAATCCTTCAATTTGCATGCATCGAATTTTGTTAGAGTTTGATGCCAAGCTTGTAAGGGAAATGCAACGTAAACTCAATCTAGCCATAGAGGAAGTAGTTTAGAAAGAAATTCTTAAGTTGTGAGAATTGGCACTACAAGAATTTTTAATATTTGCGAGGGCCATGTTCCTCGCAAAAAATGAAAATTCCCTCGCAAATGATTTTTTGCGAGGGAAAAAGCCCTCGCAAGCGCCCTCGTTATTTCTTAATTCACAAATAATCAATCACTCGCAATTGCCCTTGTGCCCTCGCAAATGTAAGCATTTGCGAGGGTTTATTGGCGAGGGATTGTCACTCATATTTGGTTTTTTATAGTGAGGGCAGAGGCCTTCGCAAATAATATATTGGCCCTCACAACTATTTTTTGTTTGTGAACATTGTGTCCCTCGTAAATGAACAAATTGCCCTCGCAATTATGTCTAAGTACGAAGAATTGGCCCTCACAATTAAGGGGTAATGCCCTCTCTTAAAATACTATTTGCGAGGACTTGGCCCTCGCAATTGAGGGGTAATGCCCTCGCTTAAAATACTATTTGCGAGGACTATTGCTCTCGCAAGAAGAGTTGTTGCCCTCGTATTTTTTGATTTTGCAAAGGCTTCTATCATCACAAAAAAAAACATTTATCCGTCGCAAAAATGGTCGGTCATGTCATTATTTTCAATTAAATGTAAGGGAATTATCCCTCACAAATACATAGTCCCTTGCAAAAACTCATATTTTTATAATAATCATATTCTTGATTGATCCAAAAGTAATATTTTAAAATACCTGCTAGCTAATAATAAATAAAACTTTTTCCATTTTAATAAAACAATCTACAAATTCAAATGGAAAATATCAAATTTATTAAGTTCAAAGATCCAACAAAAACCAATGATATTTACTAAATGTTCTAAATATTTAATAAAACAACCCAAAAATCTAATCAATAATTTTTTCTAAATATGAAAAAGATCCTACAATGTGATTAAAAGGTTAAAATATTCCAATAATGTGATTAAAAGGCTAAAATATCATCAATGCTAATTATCTAGGACTCTCTATTGCGGCTCTCTAAACCCGAACGAGAACCATCACCACAAGTATGAGAATAAGGAGTACCCTATTTGAAAAGAGAAAAAAAACATAACAATAAATAATAAGTTTAATAACACAAAGTAATAATATCAAAGTGTCGGTGAGAAAATTACAAGTCAAATTACATTTATATAATTTAAATTACTAAAATAAATATATCATTACATAATAAATACCTGATTAGAACCACCAAGATGAGCCTAATGCATATTGGAAATCAAGTTTGCAAAATGTTGTGAAGCCACATCACGAGTTGTAGCACAAAACTGTATAATAACAGGAGTATCATCAATATGACATCCTGGAGCATTTGAACCATAAATAATTTTCTATCAGATAGTCAAACTAATACCAAACATCACATAAATAATTTTCTATCAGATGGTCAAACAGTGAAGGCACAGTATGATACATAAACCAACAAATTCACCCTGACGCATGTTAAGTAGTAACTTTCAAACAAGCAAGAAAACAAAAACCCTTCAAGAAGAATTTAATGCAGTGCCTGATCAAGGTATTCACTTTCTTGGTCTAAATGTCATACATCCTCTTCACAGCATCTTTGATTTTCTTCTTATCAGCACGGATGTCAACAATGAAAACCAAGGTATTGTTATCCTCAATCTTCTTCATGGTAGATTCAGTAGTCAATGGATATTTGAGAAGTTGATACTGATCCAATTTGTTCCTAAGAGGGGCGATGATGCGTGGGTACTTTGGATTTCTGTCCTTTTTCAATGTCTTAGGACAATGAAAGGTAACTTTTGTGCATATCTTCTTAGCTTGCTTCTTGAAAGTTGCCCCTGACTTCACAACCTTTGCAGCCTGAGCCTTGGAATCGACCTTTTTCATGTTGTCTGCTACAAAACCAAAAAGTTTGTTAAAAATGACATTCAACAAAGGTAGGGTAAAGATTTTGATCTAAAGTCCCAAGTAAAAGAATCACAAATTACTCAAACTGGAGGTGGGAGGACCTGAAATTCTAGAAAATTTTCAATTATCAGCCCTTAATATTTCTAATTATAATCAAACATGCTATATAGTGGAAATGGAAATTGCATCGAACACATTTATTCTGGAACAGAATATCTCACTAATTGGTTTTGGAGACACACCAACAAACATATGATAGTGAAAAGAACAAAAAATCAAGCCCAAAAACTAATTCACGTAGCATACATGCACAAAACACTCATGCAGGGAAATGAAGATTGCCAAACACAATAAGATGGAAGTAAAGAAGGGATTGAAACAATTCAAATCTGCAAGAGCGAAAATTCATGAAGTGAAAGAGATTTTGGAAGATGCAGCCATGCAGCCACTATGGCAAATAGAAGTACAAGTAGCCATTCAAGCAATGAAGTTCAGTAGTTATAGGAAAATTGGCCAAGTAATTGATTAAACTACAATTTATCTGCATAGATCAGAAAAATCATTTCATATACGAGAAAACTGAAAAACTCCAACCAATAAAGCTTTTTATCCTAGAACACAGGTAGCTCGTCCCTACATCAATATAGACCTCTTCTAAGCAACAATCTCCTCACTTTCATCTAAAACTTATTCAAGTTAATAAACAAGAGCCGCGTCCGAAAATGTCTTTATATTGCAAGTCATCCTTATAGTCCCAACTCTCAAAGTGAAGTTCAAATTCATGCAATTCTCAAATCCCAACTTGGTTCATTCAACTTCAGAAACCAATAATAGTTCCTAAGCCTTAATCGCCATTAACACCAAAAATTAGAGACAAATACAGCAGACAATCAAAAAACCACAAAAAAAAGGACATCATGTATTTAAAAAATTTAAAAAGCTATTAAGGATTAAAGGCAAAAACACATTTCCAATTGGCTCAACTAAAAATAAGCATTTCTAATCTCTCTGGCCAGTTAGAAATCAAGAACAGCAACAACAATCAATTCCAATGGGCTTTATCTATCTAATTTCCGATGGCCAATGGGTTAGCCCGATACATGTAGTACCAAGAAGTTTGGAATTACACTTGTTTAAAATGAGAAAAATGAGCTAGTGCTCATGAGACTCCAAAATGGATGGAGGATGTGCATTGATTTTAGGAAGTTGAATTCAACCACAAGGAAAGATTATTTCCTCCTTCTTTTTATTGACGAGATGCTAGAGAGATTGGCAGGTAAAGTTTTCTTTTGTTTTTTGGATAGTTATTTTGGATATAATCAAATTGTGTAGCTCAAGAGGACTAAGAAGAAAAAACTTTTACTTGTCCATTTGGAACTTTTGCTTATTGTCATATGCCTTTTGGACTGTGCAATGCACCAGGTACCTTTTAAAGATGTACGATGAGCAATTTTTTCTGATTTGATTGAGAATTGCATTGAGATTTTTATGGATGATTTTACTGTTTATGGAAACTCTTTTGATCAATGTTTGGATCACTTAACCAAGATTTCGAAACGTTGCATTTAGACTAACCTGGTTCTTAACTATGAAAAATGTCATTTTATGGTTAAATAATGGATAGCTTTAGGTCATGTTGTTTCATATAGAGGCATTGAAGTAGATAAGGCCAAGATTTATTTAATTACTAGTTTACCTTACCCTATTAATGTAAGGGAGATTCGTAGTTTTCTTGGTCATTGGCGTATCATTAAACCACCAAAAATAAATTCCAATTCTCAAAACTTCCGTAGTATAGCAAGAGTTGGGTCGTCTCCTTAGGGAGTGGTTGATTTATCTTTCAACAAAATAATTGAGGGTTGTTTTTGGACAATATTTTCAAAAAATGCAAAATAAAAAATTAAAACTAAATGTAGTAATTAATGCAGAACTAGAAGTGAGAAAATTCAATAGTTAACAAGCTTTAGTCAAATGAATAATTTTAGAACTAGTTTATTCAATTGGTCATTGACACAAGATTAATATCATAAATTCACAAATAAATTGGTTATAATCACTTAGCACCACTCATAGTTCGCAGGATCGGGATTCTATGTAGGATCGATTTGGGGTAGTAGGATCAGATCAAATTGTAAAATCGTAAGATCTTACAAAAAAAATGACCAGAATAATTATAATTATTCATATTTTATCACCTAGATTCATTTTTTTCACAAAAATAAGTTGTGTACTTGTGTTAAATTGTAAAAATCAACATTATAAAATATATGATGTATGTGCGTTATGAATTTTGTCCAAATCCTGTTTAACAACAAACATCTATCATTCAATCATTCAACCATACTCTACACAAAATAATAATAGCACCAAATAAAATATATAATGCATCTTAAATCACCAAAACATGAAAAATTTTACATCCAAATAGACAATGCAAATAAATCCATTAAAGTTTTAGCTAAAACATTAAATTTAATAACAAATTAAAGTACAACTCAAATTTAACAATATGAATATTTTTACACAAATTACATATCATCCTCATCAAATTCATCATCTCCATCTTTATCAAAAGATCTTGATGTATAATTATCAAAATTCATATCATCATAATTGAACTCATCATTATCGTGATCACAATCTTCATTTTCAACTTCATTTGGACCAATGATGGTTGGATTATCTGCATTTACATCTTCATCTTTATCTTCATTTTCATCAATTAATTGAAATTTGTTCATTTCTTTGACTTGTGGCCTCTTGCCACGAGATCTGCTTGGTCCAAAATCATCTACATAAACAAATCTGATCCAATTATACATTAAAAATATTTTAAATAAGTTATGATAAAACTTACAAATTAAATTACTTACTAGCCCTCATGATATTCCTTGTAATAGAATGAATCTCATCATCCTCACTTTCTTCTTCTTCTGAAGTGTCGTGATTTGGATTTTCATCCAAAACTTTCAACCATGTGTTCCCCATTGGAAGCACTGGATTCTCTATCTCTGTTATCCACTCATCATTAGAAGAAAGGTCTTCACATGTATCTTCAATTAATGAAGACTTGGTAGATTCTCTTTGCCTTTGTCTCTCTTGCAATTTCAAATTGTACATAACAAAAACCAAATCATTCATTCTTTTCTGTGCTAAGCGATTCCTTCTTTTCGAATGTACCTAAAATTTGATGTTAACAAATAGTTAAACAAACTAAATGCCTTGAATAAGAGTTCTTACAAAAAAAAAAAGGTAAAAAATTCACAATATTACCAATTCAAATGCACTCCAGTTACGTTCACAGCCAGAAGAGCTACAAGTCAAACTTAGCACTCGAATAGCAAATTTTCGTAACTTTGGATAATCATCTCCGTAAGAGAACCACCAATCAGCTATAACCAAATAAAACAACTATTAGCAGATTCTCATATTGTCTAAAATTGATTAAATTCAATAATACATGGAAAAATCATATTTTCAATTTATTAAATTACTAATCTAGGGACTTCTTATCTCTTTTTTGAATAGCACCATCAATTCCAAATAATCCATATGAATTTCTAAATTTATCCAATTGCAATTCAATTTTTGTTTATTCATCTGCATCAAAAATCATTCTATAAATACACTCATACAAACCATGTTTAAATTGACATCTACTTGAAAGTTTGAACTGTAAAGAAAATGAGGGTTCAAGTAATATCCCGCAGCATGGAGAGGTTGACTAAGCATTCCATCCCATCGCTTGTCAATTATGGAAAAAATAGGCTCATATCTACCACAAAGAATAAGTTGAATAATTATATAATCATTTTAAAAACCACATATAAAATCTAGTAGAGATTTATAAGTTACTACAAAATACAAGTGAATGTTTTACCTCTTCTTAACGTTGTTCAAGTTTTTCTTGATTTCTTCCTCTGCTTCCTCCACTGCTTTATACAAAAAACCCATAGCCGGTGTGTCCTCGGAATCAACCATCCTCAAAACCTTAGTAAGCGGTGTTGCAATCTTCAAGCATAATTCAATATTTTGCCAAAATCCTTGACTATCAAAAATAATAGAGCACACATCAATTCCTTTCTTTTTCTTAGCATACACACTCTTTGCCCATTTTTCAAATGAAAAAAAAAGTGAACAAAGCTCCTTTTAGGTCATTTAGTCATCTCATGGTTAAATATGAAGCAGCAAATTGTGTAATCCCAGGTCTAACCAACTCTTTGCCACCTGTAAATTGTTTCATCCAATTCACAACTGTACCCCATAAATAAATATAAGAAACCACATATTTAGCTTCATGTATAGTGGCCTTTTGCATAGGATCATATTTTTCAAAATCTTCCAGCATCAAATCAATGCAATGTCCGGCACAAGGAGTCCAAAACAGTTTTTTTTCTCTTTTCCATTAACAATCTTTTAGCTGCTTTATAGTTGGCTGCATTGTCAGCAACAACTTGTACAACATTTTCCTCTCCTTTCTTCTCTACTATGTTATCTAATATTTCAAATATTTTTTGTGCCGTCTCCAATATATTTATAGTATCCACCGAACATAGGAAGAAAGTACCAGCTAGACTATTTACCAGAAAATTGCACATTGTTCTCTTTCTTTGATCGGTCCATCCATCAGACATAACTGTACATCCTGTTAATTTCCATTGCTCCTTGTACCTTTGAAGCGAACTTAGTGTGGATTGGATTTCTCTCTTCAAAAGCATTTCTCTCAACTCATGATATGAAGGTGGCTTCAAACCCCTTCCATATTCTCCCAATTTTTGCATCATTTAATGAAAAAATGGATTATTCACCACATTGAAAGGAATAGCGTTAGTATAGAACCAACCCGCCATGAGTTGACAAACTTCATCCCTTTCCTTTTTCTTTCACTTCTCATTTATGGTTGATTGTTTTCCCTTTATTTTGCCCACCTTTTTAAACAAAAAACTTATCCATGGAGCCTCTTTGTTTGTTTCCATCATGTTCTTCCTCTACTGAATCATATGAAGTACCGAATTTCGCTTTCTTTCTTAGTTTTGATTCTCCCGTACTTGCACTAATCATTTCAAGCATGTTGTTCCTAACTTCATCTAAAACTTGTGGGCATGGTTCAACATTTTGATGTGTGCAAGCCAAATGATTCTTTAATCTATATATGCCTCCTGCATGAATGAATTTATAGAACTTGCACTGCACTCTTTTTTTGGTTGGATCAATCTCAATTCCGTATTGCCAAGCACGATCTAGTTGAGCACCGGGGGCATTTTTATGTGATTTTACTTTTGGATTAGAAGACGACATTCTAAAATTGCAAAGTTAGGGAAAAAAGTTAGATTGGAGGTTGTCTATTTTTCAATCTACTTTAGTCAAGAAACATATAGGAAAAAAACTAGACAAACCAGGATAAAAACCAAAAATCAGCCTTCATGTAGGCCAATTCATTTCAGTCCAGAACAACTAGAAAAAAATAGGAAAAAGTTCATCAAACAGATTTAAGAAAAAACCAGAAAACCAGAAAAAAAAAACCAGGTTTCAATCCATCAAAAATATTTCATAAAAAACAAAAAAAAAGGAAAAAATTAGGTTTCAATCCATGAAACATATTTCAGAAAAAAATAGAAAAAATAGGAAAAAACCAGGTTTCAGTCCATCAAACATATTTCAGAAAAAACCAAAAAAATTAGGTTTCAATCAATGAAACACAATCTAAATGGATAAACTGGTTAGTCCAAATCATTTCATAAAAATAATATTATTTGATTGCCCTAAGTTCATCCAATTTCTTATTTATTAGATTACTATTTTCATTTGGTTAATCATTGAATAAAAGCAACCGAAATGGGAAATCTTTTATTCCCTTTCACCCTTTTTATTTTATTCTATTATTGTTCCTATTGATGTATTGAATAATGAGATAGAAATGGAATATTGATTGTGGGGGTATTGTATTAAATTAAGTGAGCGAGGGGGAATTTTAGGAAAAAGATCTTTTTGTTGATCTCTTTCCTTTTTCTACCCAACTGTATAATATACTCATTTTTTCCATTACTCTATATTGTGTATGGTGTAGTTGTATATTCCCTAAGTAAATTAGCTTGAGCCGCACGTTAAAATTAAAAAAAAAAGATTATTTCAATGATGGCCCTCCATGGATTCCCCTATATAAGCCGCGGCTAAATTGCAAAAATAAACAGGAAAAAAACCAAACTATGTTCTTCTTGTTTCTAAAAGAAAAAAAAAAGAAAGCAGAAGCATCCAACTTTCCACCAAAAACAGCAAATAGAAAACAGCAACAGCAACAACAACAGAAGCTTGGTGCTGATTTCGAACGCATAACACAAATCATCCATCACAAAGGTTTCAAACCTCCAACAAAGTCCATCACAATGGTCTAACTGAATAGTATACTTTGAAGACAAAATTAGAGGGGAAAAAACTAAAACCAGAAAGAAAAGAAACATCATCTCACAAAGACAGACTCAGGTTGGACAAATGCATTCACATGAGCAGAAATAGAAAACAGGAATAGATACAGAAATAGTAACAGAAGGCTTAATGCTGATTTCGAACACAGAAATAGAAACAAGACAAATACAGTAATTCCTTTCTTTTCAATTTCGCTCATTTATTTCAGATGATGATGATGATGCCCCATTAAGGAGAAAACAAGTAGAAAATCCAAGCCATACAAAAGGGTTGGATACATCAACAAAATTCTTGATCCCAACTCCCAAGTTCCCAACAGTGAGCTTATAAAAGTAAAAAAATCCAATGGAAAGGGGCCATAAGATTTTCAATTTTGTAATATTATTATATAATACATTCTGTTCGCATTCAAGACCAGGAAAAGCATGCAAGATATGTAACATCTACATTTAATTTGCTAAAAGTAAAGATGACCCGACAGCTAAAAAGCCCAGAATATACCTAATTTTTTAAGATTGAAGACTGAGCTGCTGTTCGATTGGCGTGGATTGACCAAAGTTGAAGACTGCTGGGTTCGATTGGTGTCAATTGATGGATTGACTAAAGCTTGAAGGTGAAGAGTGACTTGCTGCGGTGTCTGGATTTGATTGCCTAAAGATTGAAGAAGGCGAAGATTGAAATGAAGACGAGACAGTCGGGGATTGCAAAGTGCTTAAAAAAAACGCAAAATGATGTCGTTTTTGTTAAAACGACAATGTTAAAAAAAAAATGGGATCGCTCAGGATTGGTAGAATCGTGCAATTCCATCGATCCTACAAATCCTGAGCGATCCTACCTACTTAATGATCCTGGATCGATTTTATGTGTCCGAATTGTAAGATCGTGCGATCCTACAATCCGGATTGTGATTTTGACAACTATTGTATCACTAAGAAACTAATTTCTCCTTATTTTGTCGGCAATTAAGAGACCCTCATTAATCACTTTTGTCGGTAAATAACTTAGGCACCACCATAAAATTCAATTTACCCACAGCATTAAGAATTAGAGAAACCCAATTCTAACCAACAAATTCACACCGTGGTTGTTTCAATTAGATTGTTTATCCCTTGACATAATTGAATCACTTACCAAGTAATAATCAGACCAATTGCTACTTGACTAAAACAATAAAACCTTGACATCCTAGTTAGTAGTAGATTATATTGTCAATCAAATAATGGCGCCAATTACCCAATTAAATAATAAAATCATAAATAATAAATTGCAGGAAATAAACAAATACCTATGAATTTATAAAAACATTAAAAACAATAAGTCTCACAATTGTTATAGAACCAGCCTTCAATTATCATTCAACTATAATATGGGTTTAGTTTCTAGACATGAAAGATGAGGAAACAAAGTAAAAAGGAGAAAAGAGACAGTGAAAAGAGGAGAGAAGAGACGTGTGTGTTGCAGCTGCTTTTTTCTCTTTGCACCTCTAGGGTTTTCTTTTATAACCCAAGTTGTTTTCAAAAAGTTTGGTAAGTATCATAATTCTTAAAAGGTTACTAAAACTAAATTCTATTAAAAAAGGGAAATATAATAAGAATATAATAATTACTCCTAACTAAAATAAAAGATTTTTTTTTCTAAAATTTTGGCTGCAAAATTCTCTTTCTCTAAATGCCTTTTAGTTGCGTAACAACTCCTCTTTTTAATGAAAATCTTGCTCAACTCGTCAATGCCTTAAGCGTGCTCACGCCTAACATCAGAAGGCCTTCTGGGCACGTTTTTTGCACAAAATTCCGCTTTTAAACCCCCCGTTTTTTTTTCAAACATTTGTTTTCAACATCTAAAACACAAAACATAACCAAATCAATTAAATTCATCCTAAAATCAATTAAAGATCATATAAATTATTAACAAAAGATATATACAAATTAAGCTCTATTAGTCAAGTAGGTTTTTATAGGAGGTTCATCAAGGATTTTTCATAAGTTACACAACCATTATCAAGACTACAGAAACAATATGTTCCATTCAAATTTGGAGAAAATTGTTGATTAGCTTTTGACAAGTTGAAGGCATTGCTCACTTCCGCGCCAATTAAATAGCCACCCAATTGGAATTTACACTTTGAACTCACGTGTGATGTGATTCAATATATTGTAGGGGCAATTCTGGGTCAAAGAGATAGAAAGAGTAGCCATGTGATCTATTATGCATCGTGGACTTTGAACCCTGCTCAATGCAATTACACCACCACTGAAAAGGAGCTTTTGGCCATTGTCTTTGCTTTTGACAAATTCAGGTCTTATTTATTATGATCTAAAGTTATTGTTTACTCTAACCATGAAGCTTTTAAATTTTGTTAGTTGTGGATTATGTCTCGAAGTGGGTAGAAGCAAAAGCTACCTGAATTAACGACTCTAAGCTTGTTGTAGGCTTTCTCAAATGTAACATGTTTAGTAGATTTGGGATTCCTCGAGCAATAATCAGTGATCAAAGGACACACTTTTGTAACCGCATTGTCGAAGCCTTGATGCGCAAATATGGCGTTCAACATTGGGTTGCTATAGCCTACCATCCACAAACAAATGGGCAAGTGAAGTCTCCAATTGAGAAATCAAGAACATTTTGGAGAAAATGGTTAAACCAAACCGTAAAGATTAGAGTGTTCATTTTGGAATATGCACTCTAGGCCTATAGCATAGCATACAAAAATCCTATTGGAATTTCACCAAATCGATTGATATACAGTAAGTTCTACCATTTATCAGTTGAAATTGAACATCATGCTTTTTGGGTAGTTAAACAATGCAATTTGGATGCCAATGAAATGGGAGTTGAATGAAAGTTACAACTCCAAGTGTTGAAAGAGATTCATTTAGAGACCTATGACAATGCAAGGATCTATAAGAAGCACACAAAACAGCTCCATGATAACCTTTTGCTACATAAAGAGTTTTATATGGGGCAAAAGTTACTGCTTTTTTATTCAAAGTTGAAGTTTATGTCAGGTAAGCTAAAATCAAGATGGTTTGGATCTTATGTGGTAACCAATGTTTATCCTCATGGTGTTTTTGGTTTTGCAAATTTAGAGACTAACAAAACTCTCAAAGTTATTGGACACAAGTTAAAGCCTTTTCTTGACAATTCTAAAGTCTCTAATGAAGAGGAAGTCAATTTGGCCCACCCAAATTACAAAAAATGAAACCAAGGCATTGTCTAGCCAAAGACACTAAAGAAAGGTGCTTATTAGGAGGCAACCCCCAATTCATTTTCTTTTTCCTTCTTTCTTTTTATAGATATGTGGTACCTAATGAAATTTATTTTTGTTCAGAGTAGAAGACCTCATTTCCTTAGGCATGACCACGCTCTAATTTCCAATTTCCATTTCAATCACTAGGGTTTCGGCACCGGCCCCCCTTATTGTCCTTTCATCCTTTCATTCTATCTTCTAACTGTGCTCTGCCCTCACCATCGCCGATCAGTGCTGCATCTTCATCACTGCCTCTTTTCACGTTCACGCCGTTACCTTGCTGCTTCGCCTCCAATTCACCATAGCCGACGCCGTCTCTCCACTATGTTCTTGTCCTTTCTGCATCGTCTTCCTCGGCATTTCCTATTGCCATTGACCTCAGCCATCATCTTTCATCACACTGCCGTCTCTTTTTGTAGCCCAGTCAATGTGTTCTGCTATTGTTGCACATCCGTAACCCTTTCAACTACCATCTCCATTTTCTCTACCGCCGCTAACACCACAAGCAGCAAGATGCTGCGAATCAAAATATTAGCTTGTAAGCATACAATTTCTCAATGATATCTTACGTTACTGAGTAATCCGTTGCCACCATAGAGTCCATCACTGGATAACCCTACTCCGTCCCCACCTAGATAGACGTCTATTCCGACTTAAGAAAGGCAATAGTCCTACTCATCGCACAAGGCAACAAAGCTATGCTGCCACCTTCCGACATGAGCCTTCAGGGCCATTTAAAGTTTTCGATTAAGGCTTGCCAATAGCATTATGCTCAGATATGCAAACAAAAGATTCTTCTAGGGAAGTACATTCATTACCTCACTTTAGAAACTTTGGGTTTAAAAGCTGAATTTGATTCTATGATTGACAACATTGGTTGGTGTCCATTTCTTTCTATTAAGTGCCTTGCCTTTGTGGAGTTGACTCGTGAATTTTATTCTACTTTCACATTTAATAGGCCGACTACTTTCACTTTATATAATCCTAAGGTTGTCCAATTTTGATTAGTTGAAAAAAAATTTAAAATGTCTATTACTGAGTTCAATATTGCCTTAGGATTCATCTCTTCTGAATATGCACAAATTTCTTAATATAAGGCATCTAGAGTTGATTTTGATACTCATTTTTGAGCCTTATTCTTTGTGGTAGCAAATGTTTGTAGATAGGGGAACTTATGATCCCAGTCAATCAAAGGAACTTTATCTTCATAAACCAATTTGAAAGTATGTGCATCATTTTTTAGCTTATATTTATTCTAGTAGGAAGGATAGTTTAGTTACACTAACTAAAACTAATTTTTTTTTTTCATATGGATCATGATACACAATGTTAAGCTCAATTTATGGTGCTGGCTTGTCACTCATTTCTGTGTCATTCTTCATAAAGATCGTGCTTTGATTTTGGGATCTTTAATTACTCACTTGGTTATGAATCTAAATATACTTGATTTGAATCATACTGACTTGCATGTTGCATGTGAGTTAGAGCCATTAGATTTGAAGAGTCTCATCCTTATGGATCTTGTTGAGCCCCATGGCAATAGCTATCGTTTTCTTCCTCTTGGCCTACCCTTGTTTCCTTAGTAGTGCAGAACAAAGCATCAACGTGCTCATGAGGAGTCTCCTCCAACCAGAGATGACGCTGGCCCATCCTCAATGCCGACAGCCCCATTATATCACAGTCTAGATTTTTTGCATGACTTTACTCAGTGAATTCGGAGCATCAAGGGCAACCTTGCTGCTTTCTTCACTTATGTAGGATTTACCCCAACTTGCCCACCCACACCATAGCTCTGGTTTTCTGCCGCGGATCAGGGAAGTGTCTTGTTCCCTTGTTTTTATTTTCTTTCCTTGTTCGCGTGTGCTTATTTTCCATACATTGAGGACAATGTATGATTTAGGTGTGTGTGTGTGTAGGGGGGGGGGGCCCTCTTGTGTTTTTGTGGTTATTTGGTTATTTTCCAATTTTTCATTTTTTTTAAGAAACAAAAAAAAAAACTTTTTGCAATGTCCTTCTAAGTATGCTTGACAATTTGAATGTCTTTTTTGAAAGTCCTAACTCTTTTGATATTTTTTTAAAATAACTTTTAGTTACCATGCATTAGTAATTTAAGTTGGAAAGGATGAAACGGGGCAAGTATGATTAGCCTTTGCTTTGAAAATTTTTAAGCATCTTATTGATTTTGAAGATTGAATTGAATAAGATTGTGCAATATTGATACATTGAACCACTTGTGTGAGCATTTGACCTAAGAGCATTTTCCTTTTCTTTCTCACATTTTCTTTGTTGATTGTTGTCAAATATGGTATGTTCATTCTATAACTTGCTTTGTTATGCATGTTAAGATCACGTTGTGAATTCATTCTTTGAAACAATAAGGGCACTTAGGTTAGCCAATTTAAACTTTCTAAAAAGGTTACCCCCATCACATATATCCTAGTTAGCTAATTTTGAGTCTTAAAATTTTTTTTGTTATAACACCTCATTGTTTGGCATTAAACCTTTTTTTTTTTTTGTCTACCATCATTGAACCCTTTGTCAAGAGCATGTGGGAGTGAATTGCATGATGAACGTTATGTCCAATTGTGCTATGAAATTGCAAGAAGGGGATAATGTTGCTTGGAATAAAGAAAGTTGTTCCAATTTGCTAAATTGTTGCTTTTGAGTCATGCAATGAAGTTCCTACATATCTTGATTTGTCTAATCTAAATTTTCCTTTCTTTGTGCCCATGTTTACCTAAGTCCCGTTGTAACCCGTGTAAAGACCCTTTGATTTTTGCAAGAATTCATGTTTAGTGGTAGATATGTGATATATGAACAAGCCTATGGTAATAACGTGCTATGTTTGATTTGAATGCTGAATGAATCTCTATACACGTTGAGTGATTAGAGGGCAACCTATGAGAGGGTATCAAATGTTGTTGCATTTGATTTTGATGAAATTATTGAAGTTGATAAGATGCATATGTTTTGTATAGAAAAAAAAATCATGCTAAGAATATTTGTTCTTTGGATTGCTATTCCAAGTTGGATTCTTAATGTGTAATGACTTTGAGTTAGTTTTGGATGAGTTGAAAGAGGGGAAGGGATGGAGAGTAAGATATTGGATATAATGATCTAGTGCATGTTTGAGGACAAGCATGGTTTAGGTGTTGAGGATTGATAGAGCTTAATTTGTATATGTCTTTTGTTATTAGTTTCCATGATATTTGGTTGATTTTAGGATGAATTTAATGGATTTGGTTATGTTTTGTGTTGTAGATGTTGAAAGTAGGGGTTGGAAGAAAAAAGGGGTTTAAAAGTGGAATTTTGTGAAAAAGTGTGACCAGAAGACTTTTCGGTGTTAGGCGTGGGCACGTCAGTGGATTAAAAGTTCAACCAGAAGACTTTTAATTGCTTGCCTTGGGCATGCCTAAAGCACTAATGGGCTAAATGAAATTTTTATCAAGAAGAGGAGTCTTTTGGGCAACTAAAAGGCAATTAAAGAAAGAGAATATTGCAACAAAGATTTTAGGGAACAAATCTTTTATTTTAGTTAAGGATATCTTCCTATTCTTGTTATATTTCCCTTTTAGAATAGAATTTAAGTTTTAACAACTCTTTAGAATTGATATTCTTACCATATTTTAAGAGTTAGCTTTTGTTATAAAAAGAGAACTCTAAAGGTGCCTAAAAGAAAAAAAAATGGGCAGCCGCTTTTTCTCCTTAACACATTGTCTTCTCTTCATCGTCTTTCACTTTTTTTTCTCCTTTTTACTTTTGTTTTACCATCTATCATGTCTAGGAACTAAACCCCTATTCTAGTTGAAGGATAATTGAAGGCTAGTTCTACAATAATTGTAAGACTTATTATTTTTAATGTTCTTATAAATTATGGGTATTTGTTTATTTCTTGCAATTTATTATTTATGATTGTGTTGTTTGATTGAAAATATAATCTACTGCTAACTAGGACGTCAAGGTTTGGTTGTTTTAGTGAAATAGCAAATGTCATGATTATTACTTGATAAGTGATTTAATTGTATCAAGGGATAAACAATCTAATTAAAACAAGCACAGTGTGAGTTAGTTGGTTAGAATTGGGTTTCTCTAATTCTTAAGGTTGTGGATAAATTCAATTCTATGGTGGTATCTAGGTTATTTACTGACAAGAGAAGTGACTAATAAGAGTCTCTTAATTGCCGATAAAGTAAGGACAAATTGGTTGTTTAGTGGTACTAAGTGACTATTATTTGTAAATTTATGATATTAACCTTGTGTCAATGACCAATTGAATGAATTAGTTCTAAAATTATTTCTTTGACTAGAGCTTGTTAATTATTGAATTTTACCACTTCTAATTCTATGTTAATTACTACACTTAGTTTTAATTTGTTATTTTGCATTTTAAATTTTTAGTATTGCAAAAAAAAAAAATCCCAATTATTTTGTTGAGAGAGAAATCCACCATTCCCTGAGGAGATGACCTGACTTCTGCTATACTACGAAAGATTTGAGAGATGGAATTTATTTTTGGTGGTTTAATGACACACCACTAGCTCCTAAAAATTAGTTCTTAAAAGTATTAGTAGCAGAAAAACTCCCATTCGGTTGTTGAGATGGAGAATAATATAGTAACGACTTGTTTTTCATGATAAAGAGGCATAAGAAATTTATGGTAGAATATCAATGACTTTATTTACCTCACATGCGATTTACTACAAATTTTGTATATGTTGACAACATACAACAATGCCAGGTATCATCTATTATGATGAGGTCTAGCAATTGGATAAAGTATTGCAGTTTTATCACACTTATTATATTGAAAATGGAAAACTTAGAGATGTAAATAAAAATTTACCCATGTTGGCAGATTCAAAATATCAAATAATACTAAATAAGAGTATTTATAGTAGACCCATGAATGAAGAAAATTAGTTTCCTTTAGAAGACATCTATCATCTTACCCCATTCAAATAGTGTTTTAAATTCATAGATGCTACTAATAGTCAAATCAGTTAAGTAATTATTTCTTTTTTCCCCAATTGCAACTTATGTTTGTGATTAATTCTATATTTATGAATATCTAAGTGGTTTTTGGACTTGTTATGTGGTGTTGTGCACGACTTCCCATTGCGCATAACAAAGACAAAAAGGTACATGTAGGAATTGGTGATTGTAAATGAAGAGTGAATTTTTTTATAATAATATTGTGGTCCATAGCATGTATTACGAATATAACTAAATGATATATCTTTTTGTTATTAATTTGCTTGAATATATTAGTGATTATTTTACGTTTATAGTTTATTAATCCGTATGTATTACGCATCTAAGTCGTCAATTTGTGAATATCTTTGTTCATTGTATTATTTATACGGTAGCTACATTATTATATCGATTATTAAACGTGTTAACATTTGTTTTATACTACATAAAATTTCTTTTAATATTTATATTTATTACCTAAAAAGTATCATTATGATTTAAAAATAGTATATCATCATTCAGGTTTTGAATTCAATATTTATAATAATCCAACTTATTTATATTGTTGTTAGTATTGTGCAGTTATTACATATAATATTATATTTTATTTGCTTATGTACTCCGGAAGATCATCTTTTATCTTAGAATAAAGATATAACCATTCTTATTTACAAATAAAAGATACTCTTTTTAGCTGTATGCATCTCTCTTTGTTTAAATTGGATATTTACAAATTAATTCTTACCAATGTTTTTTAATCTAAAGCCATACTTAAGTAAATATGCTTAAATGACAACATATAAAGAAACATAGCTAATAGATTAGACTATTAACTTTTTAAAAATTATCATTCTATATTAGTTTATGCTAAATAATTTAATAAACTTCGATTGAAATATTTAACTCTTTTGAAAGTAAATTCATTGATTAATAATATTTGTTAAATTTCTATTTTATCTTTTTCACGTTTTATTAAAAAATAATATCAACGTGGAGTGATTGCTAATCAACTAAACGCCCATGAAATGTGAAAAAAGTTTACTTTTCATATCTATAAATAGGCAAGCACAATTTTATTTTTCAAAAAAACATTACTATTTATACTTCTGCCAATAGGTAGAAAAATAGATGTGCGAAGCATGTGCTGCATCATCATTGTTAATATTATTACTCCTTTTGTCACAAAAAAAAAAAAAAGAGTTCAATTTTAAAATTTTTCTTCAAAAAATGTTCATTTTTAAAATAAAATTTCTCTAAAAAATAATTATGTGTGACTATAATTAAAAAGTAAGTATAAATAAGTAAAATTGTGCATTTAATTATTTAAGGAAACACTGTGTGAAGCATAGTGTTTTACTGATGTATTAAATGTATTGTACCTAATAATTAAAAAAAAAAAGTTGTAACAAACTCTAAGTAGAATTTTTTTTTTTTTTTTAACAAAGTGAGTATTTTTATGAAAGAAAGGATGAACGAATTTGTATTTTGCATTTTAAGGGTTTAAGACCAAAACCATTTAGAAAACATATTATCATAGAAAGGGAAAACATATTACAATTACAATTTGCAAGGGTTAAGAAAACATAATCTCCAAAACCAATTAGGAAAATGATTTGATTGGTTATGTATAAAGTTTGCATGAAAATCTAATTCTTTAAGACGATTTGATATATGTTGGGTACGTACTTATTGGATTAGTCCTTGTCTCAAGAAAAAATTACCCTTTTGAATAATTTCAAAGTCAAAGTCTTGCAAATTAAACATGTGAGCAAACATATTGTTTCATTTTATTTGTGAAAAACAAAAAATGATAAATGAAAAAGTATTATTAACTGAGAGTTTCTCTACAATTACTAAGAACTTTGTGAGATTAACTTAGTAACTGAGAAAATGACAAAAAAAAAAAAAAAAAAAGGTTTCCTAAGAAAACATAGTGTACTCTTATGACAAATTAGCCAGTATTTTTCATTTACATCATGTAATAAATTTTCCATTGTTACGAGAACTTTGTGAAATTAATTTAACAAATGAACAAAAAAATATAATCAATTAAAAGTGTGAATTAATTATTACATCAAATGATTTGATCTTTTATTTTTCTTATAATTCTCAGTCATAACAATCTTGGAAAATTATATATATATAAATATTAGATGTTTAAGAAAATTAACGTATGAAAAATATAATATTATTGCGTATTTCCAAAACTTAATCAACTTGAATGAAAATCACCCTATGAGCATAGTACATACGTAATTTCTAGTTAATGAAAAGGTTTGAGGGATAAGTTTGTCTACGTATCATATTTGTTTTTCAATATCATCATTTTTCATTGCGTTTTCACATATCAAAACACAAAATGTTAAAGTTTTGGCCGACCAAAAGGTTTTTTCGTAGTTTCTCCTAACAATAGAATTCTTTGGTGATTTTGCAAAATTTGGAAAGATGTTAATGTAATTTACATTTTGTTGTTTTTCCCCTGCACTTGTCATCTAGGAGAAATGTAGGCCATTTTGGACAAGATAATAGTCACAACAAAAGTATGGGTTATGTTGAAATTTTCGACTCAAACTAATTTTTGGAAAATTTTTCAGATAAAAAAAACTAGTATTTGTGGATTGATTGGTCCCATAAGTAACTCCTAATATGGTGAAGTTTGAGGTTTTAAATCCATTTGTGTTGAGTTATAATTTTGGTTAAATGAACATATTTAATTGGAGTTGGAGTTGCTTTCCATCTGCCTCTTTTTTTTTTTTCGGACTGAGGGAGTAATAGGGAATATATGATCATTTCATTAGAAAATTGAAACTTAAATTACAATAGGAATAGTGAATAACATTATAGATTAATTAATACTGTTCTATGTCCAATGAGACAGATTCACATGGGCTCGCATATGACTCTTCAAAGGAGCTATGAGTGCTTGTTTGCTCTAGCTCCACAGGTTCATCCGGAGGATAAAAATGAGGTTTTGGAGGCAACTGAATTCCTTTCGAATCATCTTGTAGCATGTCCAAAACTTCTCTCATTGAAGGCCGATCATTTGGGGTCATTTGTATGCACCACAGGGCAATCAAAATCAGTTTTCTGGCAGTTCCTCGTTCTTCTTCAGTTAAATGATCTCCAATTTCTACATCTGCTCCTTGGTGAAATTGATCGTATATCCACGAGGGGAAGTATATTTGACTCGAGTGCTCCGCATTTGCATTCAAATTCCTTCTCCTTCCAGCCATCTCCATTAGTAACATTCCGAAGCTATAAACATCAGCCTTGTACGAAACATCCCCAATCCTTTTGTAGAACAATTCTGGAGCCATGTATCCTAGTGTTCCTCGCACAGCTGTCATAGTTACAACATTATTTTTTACAGGACGTAGTTTAGCAAGTCCAAAATCTGAAACCTTGGGTACAAAATTTTCATCGAGCAGGATATTATGTGGTTTAATGTCAAAATGCAAGATTTGCATATTGCAACCTTGATGTAAATATTCTATCCCCCGTGCCACTCCCACGGCGATCTCATGTATATTACTCCAGTTCAATTTTGAATCATTGGGACACTCTGCAAATATGAACTTATCCAGAGAACCATTGGGCATGTAATCATAAACTAAGGCATTCTTTGAGGCTGTTGCACAAAATCCCACTAAACGAACCACATTAAGATGGTGAATTCTTCCAAGAGTTGCAACTTCATTGATGAAATCTTGGCCATTAGCTTTCGATTTAGTCAGCATTTTGACAGCCACAAATTGGCCACTGCGCAATTTTCCTTTGTACACAGAACCATAACCTCCTTCGCCTAACTTTTCCTTGAAATTATTGGTCATCTTCTTAATTTGTTTATAGGAGTACCTGATTGGAACCATGTTGTTGCGACTTTGGAGAAATTGTTCAATTGTATCATTTATTGATAAATATCTTCGTCGGCATTTGTAGAAGTGAAATGCCAAGAACAGTATACAGCCAACTATTGCCCTTGCTCCAATGACTATTGCTGGAATTGACTCAAAGGAAAAAGCATTATAAGCAATAATGAATTCAACTGTTAACTTGTATTTATCATTTATTGCTAAGCTAAAAATTGAAACCTTAAATGATAATAAGGCTAGGGGTTGCATATTATACACTGTCATAGAAAAGAATATCGTCATTAGCAGATTAGATTTTAAGTATTAATTGTACTATTTAAATTAAATTGAAGCATAAACTATGTGGAAGTAGGTACATAAACAAGATAATAGTTTGGTTTCCTATTTAAATTTAATGATGCCACAAACATGAAAAAAAAAAAGGAAAAAGGAAAAATGTTGATCTAAATGGGAAAATCACACTTTGGATCACTTATATTTAGCTCAGTAATTAACAAAGTTCTTTAGGTTTACAGTGCTGACACTTTTAGTCTCCTAAATTTGTTTTTGTGGCAAAACTATAACTTTTTACTGGAATTTACGGGTCACAATTGATTTCATAAGTAGTCAAAACTCATTACTATTTCTTATTCCAAAAAAAAAAAAGAATTATTTTCATAACATCTCTCTTTTGGTCGCCATTGTTTGTGATAAGGGATAAATTTAATCCCAAAATTATAATTTGACATTTTTATTCCCTAACTTTTTTCCTGTGACCTTTGATTAGCAACAAAGTCAACTATGTTCATTATGATTCAATTAAAGGACGTTATATAGTCCCTTAAAAGAAAAATTAAAGGACTGAAAATATCAAACTATAAACTTTAGGGACTATGTTTTTTATCTCAAATATTGAAAATCATAAGTGATATACTACAAATATGGTTTATATTTTGAAATTAAAAAATAGTAAATGACCATTGACTTCATATAAAGTCAACTGTGACCTTTTTAAATTAAGGTAAAAAGTCCTAATTTTGTGAAAGAAACAAAACACCAAAAAAAAAAAAAACAAAACCTTGAGATACCAACTATGTTTGGTTAGTCATCTCTTTAAGAAAAGAAATTTTTTTTCTCAGAAGCATCTTCCTTGGTTGGGCATATATTGCTCACAAGCCCACGAAAAGAAAACATCTTCCTTAATGAGTACCCTTACTATCCCAAAATATACTTTATTTTCAAATTTTTTTTGTCAAAAAAAAGTTCAATTTCAAATGAAAATTTTATATTATTTTTGTTTAATAATAATTATGTTCTCACGATTAAAAACTAAAAATATAAATATAAATATAAAATTATATATTTAATGAACATTAACTGTGTCATATTCTTCAATTTTTTTTGTTTCTTTTGAAAGTTGGAGGAAGTAGTATTCAGATATAGTTCAGGAAATGAATGATGCACTTACCAATTGTGGTTCCGTAGCCTCCCCGCAACATAAGCACAAAGCCCATTGCCATTTCGTGGTGGATGTCTTGGAAAGAAATGTTCCCATTGCCTCTACTCCCAAAATCAAGAGATGGAAACGGCGAACGGATAATTCTGTTGATGGTGCACGTTTCTTCAATATCAGATGCTACCGTTGTCTTGGCTTTCCCGAACAATACATAGCTATAAATGCTTTCAGTACCAGCGTCCGTGTGATCAGAAAATTCATTTCCAGTCAGACAAGGAGAAGTATCTATATATAGAGGAGATTCAACTGCTTTTCTACAACTCAAGAATATAATTATATCATCATCATCACCGACATAGTATTCTACAAAAGAGTAAAGTGGAACAGTGGAGCAATTGTTTTTCTGCACCCCAGGATCCACGACACGAATTGCATATGAGTAGTATCGATCGCGATGCTCAGTCGCCACTACATAATATTTGCTGGAGTTGGGTCCTAAGTACAGCGCAGTACGATTTTGTTCGCAAGAGAAGTTGAACTGGTAAGCTGAACGAATGACGATCTCTCCACAAGTGAATCGGTGATCGGAAGGCAAAGAATCGATCGAAGACGTCGTCATCCAACGAAAAGGAAAAAACATCCAAATAACAAGTAAAACAAAATGTAGCAATGGAAAAATAAAGTTGATCATCTTTGGTATGGCAATCAGGATATCAGCTTCATTACTTTCTTGTATATATATAGTTTTAGAGCTAATTTACGCGTCCCATCCACCGAAATAATAGCATACTTTTTATTTTATTTCAAAATTTAAACTTTACATTAAAATTCTTTTCATATTATTGTTAAAAAATTCCCCTCTAACACATTATTTATTTTCTTTCAAAACATTTTTTTAAATAAAATATTTCCACTAAAACTTTCTCACTTTTTAATTAAAAAAAATTCAAATAAACAACTATCCAAACATACCCAGCCTCGCTATTTAGCATTTGACTTTTCCTGATGAATTATGCAGACCAGTGTCTACTGATTGCCAATCTCGTTTCTATTTGTGTGGTTCTTTATTTGACTTGACTCTTGAAGGTGAGTAATTTAAATTTGGCAAAAATATATTGTGTGGTTCCCATTCGTATCCTTAATTTCATTTTCCTTAAAATGAATTGCAACTAAATTGATAATTGGCCCAAAAGTGATCAGAATGAAATAAAGGAATGGCGGAATTTGATCTCAATGCCTCTTTGAATTGTATGCATAATCTTTTATAGTTCATGGGAGAAACGATAAGAGTAAATATATAGAGTTTTTATTACTCTCTCATCATTTGAAAAGTAGTTGGCTTTCAGAAGCCTTGTTTTCTTTTTTTAAAGTCCATTTTCAAACAAAAGTTTTATATTTCTATTACTAATTAATTAACCTAAAATTTTATATTTTTGACTATTACGTCACTAAAGTTTTATATTTGTAACAATATATGAATTAAAATCAAAAAATGAAATTATAAATTATAAATTATAAATTTAATAATGTATTAAATATGTTTTACATCATAATTAGAAAAAAATACACCAAACGCTAAAAGGACTTTTTTTCTTTTTGCGGGGGATAAGAGGAGTATTTAATTATACTCAAATGGTTTGCTAACTCCTATGTTTCATTAAATTAATTTGAATTAACTGATCAATTCGGCAGCGGTTTTTTTTTTTTTTTTAAATTTGATAATTTTCACAAAAAAGGAAAATTTGATGGAGTAAACTTAAATAATTGTTATAACTAATAGGTAACTCTTCAATGACTATAAATATCTAAATACAAAGGGTTATGTTTGGATTGTGTTGTATTTGAGAATTTTATATTGGAATGTGTAAAAGTTTTGGTGGGAATTTTTGATATGAAAAAGTAAATTGGAGGGAATTTTTTTAAAAAAAATAATGTGAAAAGAATTTTGGAGGAAATTTTAATTTTAATTTTGAAATAAAAAATTATTTGAATGCTTTATTTTTGTAGTTAAAAAAAGTTAATTTTTTTGCAAATAAAGAAAACCAAACATAGCCGTAACTGTTAGCTAAACTCAAATCAGCATTAGGATTGGCTGCAAAGCCTTTATCCTAGACTACTGTCAAATTGTTTCATTTGGGAATTAGTATGCCTTCTGACAAGAAATTTCTCCAATTCTGTATGCGGCTTTGCTTGGAAATAAGTACTCCAATTTGTGCAACTCAGAGAATTTTCAGACAATTTAGTCATAGAGAAAGAAAGTGACATATAGTAGTAAACGAGTTAGGACCCAAATCACAAGCAAGAAAAGCAAATTAGAAAATGGATATAGGATAAGACAATGCCCTTAGTATACCGTTATTTTTGTGGTGCATAATAGCATGAACTTGATTTGTGAAGCTAAGGATAAGATAATGACCTTACTCTATGCCATATTTTCTTAAAAAAGGTATCTTTCTTCCCAATAATGAAGCTCAAGAAGAAATTTCTTGGGTGGTGGTTGCTTGGAAATTATACTTTAGCATTTAAAGTAGGTTTTTCAGTCCTTATATATGATATCCAGTAGACTCAATCAACTTGGTGAACCCAAAAGTAAGAGGAAGAAAAGCAGTTGAAAGATAGTCAATTAATGGCTTCAAAGCCTTCAATCCAAAACAATGATTATGTCTATATACGTAAAGACAATTCACTGGCTCAAATATGTGTGTTTGGAAATGGAAGATATATTTTGATGAGAAAATACAGAGGTGACCAAATACAAAACTAGATTCTACAACAATAATATTATTGGTCTATCTATATTTTATGTTGACGAATTATGAGAAACTGACTCAGTATTATTGATCACTTTCACAAAGATGACTTTGTGAATGAACAGACGGGAATAGTATTGGAACCTATAACAGTCAACATATTATTTTCATATCCATACTACCACTAATAATTAAGGTCATTAGTTATCAAGAAAGGTTCGTGGAATATATTTTGGTCCTACTATTATTGGGGAGGAAGCAAAATGTTCTAAGTATAATTTCAAGGCTGGTTAATGTTTTCCATGTTGTTTACTTACTTGTGTTTTAAAATATTGTTTTCATTTTCTAAATTAATTTTTTAGATTTTTGAAATCTTCTATATCACACTTCTCACTTTAAAAAATGTATAAATAAATTTTCAAAATGCATTAATTTTCTAATTCTTTAAGCATGTGTATATGCTTGACCTCTTAGCGTATGTATATGCAATTTTCCACTTCTTAAAAATAAGTGTATATGCCTTACCTTTTAGCATATATAGACAACTTATGAAGAAGGGAAGATTAAGAATGGTCAATTCTCTACTTCTTTTCCAACCAAACCAAACCAAACGCACTGACCTTAATCACACTCTAGCAGGGGACCGGATTGACGTTGACTTGTACGGGTTGACTGCAAGAGAGGTTCATTGATTTTTTTTTTTTCGACAGGAATTATCCCTACATTCACTATTCTTTATATAGTACATAATCCCTCAGCAAACTCTTTCGTTACATACGAGCCATTAGATCCTACAAACTCCAGCTAGGAATCATTGAGCACACACCATGCGTTGACTAGGCGTGAGACTAATCCTCCTGGGCTACCAGCACTTTGTCCTAAGCGCTAATAGTCAGGGTATCAGGAATTTGGTGACAATGCTCATCATGGAATTTGATCTCTCGTGTTGAGGAAATGAAGCCTCTGTGCTTGCCATTGATCCAAGGCCTTGGAGGTCAAGAGAGGTTCATTGATTAAGGTACTTATAATGCCTGTATAAATAGTATTTTAAAATATATATTTTTATTTTTTAAAGTTATAATTATGAGATAAAAAATATATTAAAATTAAAATATTATTTTAAATATAGAAAAAATGTATTTTAAAAATTTGTCCATACAAATTCATAAATTACGTTGAAAAATAATTGTTTACATTTTTTCATATAAATATTATAAAACAGAAAATTTTTTAAAATATAAAATATTAATTTTAAAAGTACAAAAGTATATTTTAAAATACAACTAATACACAATTTTAGTACTCTCTCCATCCAAATTAGAATCATATTTCAAAAAATTAACTTATTAAATTATACATAGTGATTGTATTTAATTGAGGTGAATATATATAAATTTATAATATTGTTCTGAAGTTAAAATTCCAAACAAGTGTTACTATTAAAGAATTTTTTTTTTTTAAAATAACATTGTTGAAAAGCGTGTGTGAATAGTATTAATATGACTCGTTTAGATAAGTTGTTGTCATTCCATTTCTATTTGTGAGACCACTTCTGTATTTGACTTGGTTGTTGAAGCCGAGTAATTGAAATTTGAAGAAATTCCTATGAAGATCTCAGTTTTATCTTTTCATTTTCTTTGATAAAATTCAGACTAACCCAAAATTGGTTGGAGAGTGATAGAAACCAACAATTCAAGCTGAACCTCAAATTGATCAGGAAAAAAGTAAAATAAAAGAATAATGTCCCCATGTCTCTACTTGATTGGGTCCATTATATTCTTCATGTCCAAAATAATAATAATAATAATAATAATTCAGTTTCAAAAATTTTTCTTTGCCAGAAAACAAAGAAAGTTCACTTTTTGTACGAAATTCTTGTATTACTATTACTTATAATGAAAAAAGTAAGGATTAGTTTGCTTTATTCTAATAATATATATATCTAATACTATATTAAATGTAGTGCATCCTATAATTAAAAAAAAAATGTACCACAAAAAAAAAAAACTTTTTTTGGGATGAAAATAGTAAATCTTTTTGAGACGATTATAAGTCGTGGATAAAAAATTATGATGGCTTAAAGTTAATTTCTTACAAGATCTAAATTTTTTTACACCTCGGAGAGATTCTTCGAAAGTTGGTCTTCATTACATGTACACTGCATTACCAGTCATTACACAGTATCACTTTGTAAATGAGTACTTTTAGACTGATCTAAATTTCTTGCGATTTTCTTAAATATTTTAGTTTATTGTATAATTGCTAGATTATTATTATTATTATTATTATTCTCATAAGTCCCCCACTATCTTGGATTCATTGTAATTCTTTCTATTTGTATGGTGATGAAGGAGAAATCCGCAACTCGGTCACGATCCGATTTAATTGTCACGATCTAAGAGTCTTTGACTGTTACTGTTAACAATCTGATCCTCTTGTCATTACCCGAGAGCTTCTAAGTAAATAACAATGGTGGTTCCTGCAAAACAGATCCCAGAGTGGTTCTCCGGGGTAAACTTTCTGACGCCCAAGTTAGTCTTGTTACCAGAGTATAGCATATTTTTAATGATCAGAGAATGGATCCCATACCTGGTCATTTTCCTCTGTATAAATAACCTTCTTCCTGATAAAGAAAGATAGATTATAATCCATATTTTCCTCCTTGATAAAAGAGGATTAGTTATTATCCTTTTATCCTTATCATCCTGCTTAATAAGGGGGATTAGTTATTATTCTTATCCTCTTCCCTTATTTTCCTCCTTGATAAGGGGGATTAGTTATTATTCTTATCCTCTTCCCTTAAGTAGGTAGCGCGAAGGTCTTGGCCGTTAACTCTCAAGTCTGAAACTTCGTTGCCTCAAAGGTTCGGGACTTCGCTGCATCACAGGTCCGAAACTCTGCTGCCTTACAGGTCCGGAACTCTGCTGCCTTACAGGTCCGGAACTCTGCTGCCTTATAGGTCCGGGACTTTGTTGCCTCACGGTCCCGATCTGTGCTGCCTCATAGGTCTGGAACTTGGCGGGTTTAGCGAACCTAACCCATACACATCATAAGCCCCTCAGACCTTAGTCTGATAACATCAGATGAAGGTCTTATCAAGAGTGGCCTTTTCTCTTATGATGTGTATGGGTTAGGTTCACTAAACCCGCCAAGTTCCAGACTTGTGAGGCAGCACAAATCGGGACCTGTGAGGCAACAAAGTTCTGGACCTGTAAGGTAGTAGAGTTCTGGACCTATAAGGCAGCAGAGTTCCGGACTTGTAATGCAGTGAAGTCTCGAACCTGTGAGGCAGTGAAGTTCCGAACCTGAGAGTCAATGGCTAGGGCCTTCGCGCTACCTGCATAAGAGAAGAGGATAAGAATAATAACTAATCTCCCTTATCAAGGAGGAAGATCAGGGAAGAGGATAAAGATAATAACTAATCCCCTTTATCAAGCAAGATGATAAGGATAAGAGGATAATAACTAATTCCTTTTTATCTAGGAGGAAAATATGGATAATAATCCATCTTTCTTTATCAGGAAGAAGGTTATTTATACAGGAGAAAATGACCAGGTATCAGATCCATTCTCTGATCACTAAAAATATACTATACTCCGGTAACAAGACTAACTTGGACGTCGGAGAATTTACCCCGGAGAACCACTTCGGGATCTGTTTTGCAGGAACCACCATTGTTATTCACTTAGAAGCTCTCCGGTCGTGACAAGAGAATCGGATTGTTAGCAGAAACAGTCAAAGACTCTTAGATGTGACAATTAAATCGGATCGTGATCGGGTTACAAATTTCTCCTTCATCAAGTGGCGCCGTCTGTGGGAACGAAGAAATTTCTTGGTTTCTGAAGGCGTATTCGCAATCTTTCTCTCGATTCCGATTTGTGTTAAGATGGTAGACACTAGATCTGGAGGTCGAAGAGCCGCTGAAGGAGCACGACATAGCCATTCGAGACCTAGAGCCGATGATCCTCTACGCCTAGGGGGAATTCCAGAACGTTCAGAACACTAATTTGATAATGAAGGCGGATGCTCTTAACAAACGCCTCCAAATCAAAACAAGTCACTGGCACAAAAACAACAAGAAGACGATGAAAGAGTTTTTGCATAGTTACACCGTGCACAGTTTGAAGAATTCTGCAGAACTAAGCGTCATTCATGCCTCTCTGATGATAAACTCCAACATAGCAACCACGAAAGGAGTAGACAGAAAAAGAACAATGACAAAAGTGAAGCTCATGCTTTTCATGCTGATAACAACTATGAGAATAAGCACTTTAGGGTTAAGCCAACAAGGTACCCTAAACAGCCTCGACGTGTCTGATCAGCAACTAAGTCGCTAATGATATTATGGCTTGCTGGGGTCAGATGACGAAGGAGACGTTCTCTCGCCATTCATGCCAAGCATCATGCAATATCCAACTCTGGCCGGATTTAAGATGCTAGATGGAATCCTATCTTATGAGGGGATACTGATTCCCTAGATTTCTTGTCGCGATTTAAATACGTGATGAACTTCAAGAACACTCCGATAGAGATCATGTGCAAAGCATTCCCCATCTATTTGAGTGGGAAAGTGTGGGTGTGGATTGATGGCTTACCCCGTAACAACATTTCTTCATTTATGAGGTTGGCTCTACTTTTTCATACCCGTTTTTTCCAGAGAAAGAAATTCCACAAGACTGCAGCAAATTTGTTGAATCTAGAACAAGTAAATGATGAATCCCTCAAGTCATATGTGGAGAGATTTAATGATGAAAGCTTACAAGTAATTGACAGAACAGACTAATTGGTAATCTCAGCCTTCATGAATGGTTTCAACTTAGGACCGTTCTATACAAAGTTGGCTCGGGACACTCCAGTCAATACTTAAGCACTTTGGCAGATGGTGGAAAGCTACACCAAAGGAGAAGAAGCCAATAGAAAGAAAAAAGAAAATGAGAAACATGAAAAAAGACATCAAGATACACACGCAGGGAAAAAAATCACCCGAAAAGTGCCTTTGATCGACTGAATTATAATAGGGGAAGGGTAGAACCTTAGTTTCAGGAAAGAAGCTTAACGCCATTGACTAAGAGTCAAACTGAGATCTTAACCATACATAAAGATCTTCTCAGACCTCCAGTCCCGTTAACTACAACGTCACACAAAAGACTCTAACATCTCTGGTGCAACTTTCACAATGATCACGGGCATGACACTGAAGATTGCAAGGACCTCAAGAAAGAAATAGAAGATTACATCCGCAATGGAATGCTGGGTCAATATGTCCAGCAGTGGCATTCAAAAACTCAACTCGGATCTGGGTCATCTACACATCAAGATTTGGAAGCTATTGGCTAGCCACGATGGAGGGAAATTTAATACCCCGAATCTAGCAAGTTAACAATTTAAAACACTTCTGTATTTAATTATTTTTCTTTTTGAATAAATATCATTTTACGTTTCATAAATTGAATAGAGGAATTATGACTTCCCTAAATTCGGTTCAAGGTGGTGAAACTGCCTTGCTAAATTTTAAATCGAGGATTACGTGTAACCTCAATTCAGCAGAGTTTAGCTGCGAACTCCATAACATCCTAAGGGGGTGAAGGGATACAGACATCCATACGAATGTCAAAAAGAAAAATTTTATATTCCCGAACACCCACTCGCAGGTGGGGAACCTTGACTCACAGTTCCTAAACACCTACTCACAGGTGGGGAACTTCACCTAAAAATTCCTAAACATCCTAAGGGGTGGGGAATTTATTTTCAAAATTTCTGAACATCCTAAGGGGTGAGGAATTTCATGTCCTTGACTTACAAGTCTAGAATTGTGCGCCTTCCTGAAGATCTGGAAATGCGACTGTCTGGATCTGTTCGGGACTCACAGGTCTCGAACTACATTGGATGCACAGGTCCTGAACTGTATTGGACTCACAAGTCCCAAACACCTTAAGGGGTAGAGACCTACGCATCAAATGTCTTGAATATCGAATTATTTTATAATGTGAATAGAAAACACTAATTTTTTCTTTTGCCTTTTCTTAATCCTCTCTTGCAGGATCTCTACCCTTTTAAACAAGTCCTATCTCAGTGATTTGGGACCTCCACGTCCCACATTGCAATTCCAGAATCTGCTGCTTGTACAAGTTCAGTGCATCATGGAGACACCACCAAAAAAAAAAGAGAAGAGCCTACTCTTGATAAGACCTTCATCTGATATTATCAGACCAATGTCTGGGGGGCTTATGATGTGTATGAGTTAGGTTCGCTAAACCCGCCAAGTTCCAGACCTGTGAGGTAGCACAGATCGGGACCTATGAGGCAACAAAGTCCTGGACCTATAAGGCAGCAAAGTTCTGGACCTCTAAGGCAGCAGAGTTCTGGACCTGTAATGCAGCGAAGTCTTGGACCTGTGAGGCAGCGAAATTCCGGACTTGAGAGTCAACGGCCAGGACCTTCGCACTACTTGCATAAGAGAAGAAGATAAGAATAATAACTAATCCCCCTTATCAAGGAGGAAGATAAGGGAAGAGGATAAGGATAATAACTAATCCCCTTTATCAAACAAGATGATAAGGAGAAGAAGATAATAACTAATCCCCTTTTATGAAGGAGGAAAATATGGATAATAATCTATCTTTCTTTATCAGGAAAAAGGTTATTTATACAGAGGAAAACAATCAGGTATGGGATCCATTCTCTGATCACTAAAAATATACTATATTCCGGTAACAAGACTAACTTGGGCGTCAGAGAGTTTACCCTGGAGAACCACTCCGGGATCTGTTTTGCAAGAACCATCATTGTTATTCATTTAGAAGCTCTCGGGTCATGACAAGAGGATCGAATTGTTAGCAGCAACAGTCAAAAGACTCTTAGATCGTGACAATTAAATCGGATTGTGACCGGGTTGTGGATTTCTTCTTCATCATATGGCTTTTTGGTCTTTTCATACTTTTTATACCTATATTATGCTTAATTTTTCATGCATTTGGTTTTTTTTTTTTTTGTGATTTTCATCATTGTGGCTTATTATCAAACCGAGCTAATTGGTTTTATTGTAATTATATTGATAGTTGTAGGCATTTTGACTTTTCATATTTTTTATACCTATTTTATCCTTTAATGAATTTGTTCTGCAATTGGAGTTTATTTTTTAAATTTTTTAAAATGCACCACTAATTTTGAAAAGTTAACCCACTTGCAATATTTTTCCAAATTTGGTGCATATTTTTAATTTTTGATTCATTATTAATTGTTTATTTACTTATTTTAAAATTTGTAATAATTATTAAATTAGCAATTATTTATAAAATGAAAATAAAACTAATCTTTGAAAAGTTCAAGCACACACGCACATATACAGCATTTTTATCTGATCCCCAAATTTGTCTTCAATAATAAACATTTGTTTATACGTTTTATTAAACAACATTTTTATAAAAGTAATATTAAAAATTCCAAAATATATTTTAAATTTATCAAACTATTAACTAAATACCGTTGTTTGATAAAAATACTTATACCCACTTCATTGGTCAAATCCATAACATCTAAGTCATCAAGACTTAAACACAATGTTGTTAAACTCTTGATTTTATTAGTACATTTTTACGATTTTATGATCCAAAACCAAGTGTCCGATTTAGTTTATAGGTAAAGACTAAAATAGGTAAAATTGGGTAAACTCGCGAGTTTGACACTTACAATCATAAAATCGGCTAGCGATCTGTTTCTATAAAAACGCAAAACAAACAGCGTTTTGACTAAACTTCTGAATTCTATTTTACTTAGGGCTTTTTTCCATCTTCTTCAATTTCTCTCCGCCGCAGCTCTACCTCCCCAGTCCCCACCGCCCGCAACTCTCCATCTCCGCCAAACGGCCAAAATCTCTTCTCATTCTCCTTCTTCCCCTTTTCTTCATTCCTTCTTTCATTGCCCTCATTTTCTCCAGGTATTTTCTGTTCTCATCCCCCGCCAAAAGCATTTTCAATTTCCTCCTCACTCCACCTTTCACTGATTCTCTTTATTGCCATTAGTTTAAACTTCGATGATTAAGGACTTATGCTTTGTTATGCATGGTTGTTAATAAATTATGATTATTATTAATTTTTATGTGTGATTGATAATATTTTTTTTTGAAATTTGTGTATTTTTTATAAGTTTGAATAGGTTTGTAATTTATAAATTTAACATATATTATATATAATATATTTATTATATTATTTTTCATAATTTGTAAACTCTTACGATTTTACGATCCGATTTTGTGGACCTCTACCGATTTTACGTAAAAACTCGAGTTTAACAACCTTGCTTGAACACACTGCTGAACAAACCTTATTGGTTAAAAAAGGTTATGTGTATAGACAAATTTACCTTTCAACCCTTTTCATTAATTATGTTATATAAAACTATACTAGTAATTTTTATTATAAAAAAATATAAAAAACATTCCTTATATATGATTAAATGAATGGATATATTTTTTCTTTATTTACGATTCAGTTTGAGGGTTTAAGAAGTTATTAAACAAGAGAAATATTAATAAAAATCCCAATTTAAGAGAAAAGAGAGTAAAATTTCAATCAAACTTCAAAACCCTTACATCACACTTCCTCTATCTTAAGAAAAAAACAAAAGGTTTACTTTCAAAAAAATTTTGTCATGAAAAGAGACCACTTTTTAATAAAAATATTTTATTACTCTATTTAATAATGATCATGTATGACCCAAAATTATAAGGACAAAAACAAAATATTGTATAAATTCAAAATGAACTCTTTTTTGGGGACAAATAGACTATATTATTTATGATTGAATATCATCTATTTTTTCAAACTTGTAATGATATATTTTTTTTAAATTTTCAGTTTGATAAATTTATGTTTTTTTTTTTAGTTTTTTCTTACTTCATAATAGTTGACTTTGAATCAATGGGGGTATTAGTTATTTTCTTAAACAACAAAATTCATTTGATACTTTCACCAGAAAACAACTAGATTTATTTGATACTTTCACCAAATATCAAGAAAGGTGAATGTAATTAGCTCTAATACTTAATTCGCTGTTGCTGTAACTATCAAATTCATAATTAAGAATTAAAACATTATACTTTATATTATTGTACTTTACCAAATAAAATAAATATTGTGATAATCACACCAAAACGTACATTTGCAGTGATGACCAATGAGTTTGATGAGAATTTTATGGTGTCTTTAATTTGTAAATATGACTTACTATTTTACATACATTAATTTCCGAAATATATATTTCCATTGTAAAAAATTTATAAGAGCAATTTAGACTTATACTATCTCTTAAATGCGTATAAATATCTAAAAAACATCCGAACTGTTTACTAATTGATTAGTTCTCCTGTAAGTCCTTTTAAAGACGATTTTAATGATATACTCCCTTCATCAATATGTTTGACAAACTATTTTTGTTTGCAAATGATCAAAAAGTTCATTTTTCTCAAATAAAAATAAACTATTTAAACACATTTTTATTTTAAAATTTAAAATTCAAAATTTCCTACTTAAATTCCTCTCATATAATTTAAAAAAATTTCTCTCATATTTTTCCTTCAAAAATACTTTTTCTATAAAAAAATACCCACCAAAATTTTCACACATTCCAACACAACTTTTCTCACATACATCACACTCCAAACGGAGCTTAAGAAAAAAGTTACTTTTGACTTAGTACATTGTTTTTAAAAGAAATTTCAAAATACAACATATTTAATATACTATTAAATATACTTTTTTATTTTTTTATTTTTTTAAATTTGAATTATGCATTGTTATTATTAATAATGTAATACAATAATCTCATACAAAAAGTAAATTTTTTTCTAGAAATAAAGAAAAATTTTAAAATTAATTATTTTTTCAACACCGATAGAGTATTATAAGTAGAAAAGTTCTTTTAAAAATTATGAAAATTAAACGGTTTTTGCGAGTTTCGAATGTTTTAGTAGTTTGTCCCGTCTTTGATAGACTCTCAAAAAGTCTCTAAAAGGCCTCCCACATCACGGGGCTGCATTAACAATCTCTATAGTGTTTCACTTTACAAGTAACTGATTTTACTTGAATCCCCGCAAATATTGACACAAATAACTGTTAACTAAACTCAAATCAGTATTAGAATTAGTTACCTACTTTTGGATTGTCTTCTATTTGAAAATTTCATATTGAAATATGTACAAGTTTTTATGAAACTTTTTTTATAAAAAAAATGTTTTGAACAAAAAATAAAAAAAAATATGTTGAAAGAAAAGTTTTCTTAAAATAATGTAAAAAAATTTTGGTGAAAATTTAAACTCAAATAAAATAAAATTTGCTTTGATGTTTTATTTACTTTTTTTTTTTTTTGTTGAGCAAAATTTAACTTTCTTACATAAATAATAAAACAAACACACGCCTTTATCCTAGACTTACTAGCAAATTGTTATATTTGTGGACAATTGTAATAGTGTAGGATAATTGTAATAGAATAGGATTCTTGTAATAAAATTAAGATTCTTAAAAAAAAAAAGAATGATTATGCCTTCTGACAAGAAAATTCTTGGATTCTCTACACACCTTTGCTTGGAAATAGTACTCCATATTGTCCAACTCATAGAATTTTCAAACAATTTAAAAGAGAGGGACATATATTATTAAACGAGTCAGGACACAAATCACAAGTTAGAAAAGCAAATTATAACATATATATAGTATAGGACAATGCCCCCGCTATGCTGTTATTTTTGCGGTGCAGAATAGCATGAACTTGACTTGTGAAGCTAACTAAGGATAAGATAATGACCACACTCTATGCCATATTTTCTTCAAAAATATATCTTTCTTCCCAATAATGAAGCTCAAGAAGAAATTTCTTGGGTGGTGGTTGATTGGAAATTATATTCTAGGATTTAAAATACCTTTTTCAGTCCTTATATACGATATCTAGTAGATTCAATCAACGTGGTGAACTCAAAAGTAAGAGGAAGAAAAACAATTGAAAGATGATCTATAGCTCAATGCAAGACATTAGTTATGCCTATGTATGTATATTAGATCATTAGCTCCACACTTGATAATCAAAGTAATTGGGTGAATCTAAAAGTGAGAGGAAGAAGAGCAGTTGAAAGATCATCAATAGTTTCAATCGAAAACAATTGTTATGCCTATATACGTATATTAGCTCATTAGCTTAGCAATTGATTAGTGAAAGTAATTGAGTTTTTATGTCAGTGAATGGTCGAATTTTTGTAATAATCACTAATAGTTAGTATGGATAATAGGAATTTTTGTTTAAAATGAAATCTTTTTATAAAGAATTTTTTTTTTAAATGAACTCTTTTTTAGACTAAATAGAATAATTTTGAATACTAGTAGAATAAACACTTTTTTTTGGTGTGCGCGCGCACACAATTTTCTTTCGAAATCTGTATCTTTCTTCCATCAATGAAGGCCCAGAAAACAAATTCTAAGGAGGTGATCCGTTGAAGATTCTACTCTTTAGTGCTTTGTAGATATCCTATAATTTAGTATATTTTTAACACATAACATACCCGAAAAGTAATCCCTGGTTTCAATTGAATTGACCTAAAAATAGAAGAAAACAAATATAATAGAAATTAAAATGATCAAGATAAATAGTTTGAACATCAATTCTATGGGAGAGCCCATTATATATTGAAATAATGATATTTACAGTAAAACTGGTATTAGATAATCATAATAATTGTTATCTACCAACTTTTACTATGTAAATATCATATTAATTATTAAAAAATTCACTAAAAATATATATATATCCTCACTCTATCTACTGCTTTTCATTTAAAATAAAAATTGAAACTTGTTTTTTATTGTGTTTTACTGCAGTAACCACCCTCCACTTTTCTCCCTCTTTGTTTTGTTTTTATTTCAAATATCAAACTCAAGAGCTATGCTTAAGGTCAACCCTTAAACATATAACCTATCTTAATTAGATGTGTTGGTTTACTTTGATAAATTGCAAAAGCTCGTAATTTTAGAGATTCCAAGACTCAAGTCAAGCTATGTTCCGAAATAAATTAGTTCAAACTATGGTCCGAAGTAAGTTATTTTCATATCCTTAGACAAAAATATACTAGTCTACATTCTATATTAATTAGCAAATTATGAGGAAATGACTCCAATATTAATGTTATTCCACCTTGACTTACTTTAAAGTACCACTAATACTTAAAGTCAGTCGTGGAAAAAATCCATTGGAATATCAGCATTTCGGTACTACTATTATGCGGAAGGAAGCAAGACCACGGGATTTCAACGCTACCTTGATTTCACAAAATGGAACTTAAATGGTGGGCTTGGTTCTCCGTTACAATTAATATTGTTATAAAATTAGAAAAATATTTATTAAATTTGATTTGAATTTTATGCTTATTTTGTACAACTCATTTAAAATATATAATTGAGAAAATATTAGAATTATTAAATTTTTTGATAAAATTCAAACTTGCATATATGAAATAAATTCTAATTTTAAGAAAGAACTAAATGGATCGATCAGCTAGACTTTTCAGAATTTGTAGACAAATTATGAGTGGTTGTTGTTCATTCAATAATTTTTGAAGACAAAGACACTGCCAAAACAAACAAATTAAAATTTTTGAGAAGATTCTGGAAAGGGATTGAGATTAACTAGGGGTGACAATTTGTGATACGAAAGAAAATATGATACGAGTCTAACACGTATTTAGCAGGTATTAATATACCTTGAATAATACGAGAAATAAATAAGTCTAATCAGGTCAATCTACTGGTCAACCCGTTTAACTTATTTAAAATAATTTAAAAAATTATCTAGTAATAATGTTATAAAATTGAAAAACATTGTATAAGATATACTTTTAGGTATTTTTGGTGTTTTAATCTTTCATAAATATATAAGTATTTTTTTATTGTGTTACCCATGAAATAAATAAGTAATTAAGTTTTTAAAAATTTCACATATATATAGGTATTTTTGTGTTGCGTCGTGTTACCCATGAATAAAGAAGTTGTGCTCAGATTATGTTACTTAATACGTACAATTAAACAGATCATATTCATATTCGTATCAAATCTATAATACGTATGTTTAAACATGACACGTGAACCCGAAACATGACCTAATTACGACCCCTAAAGATTGACCTGTGTGAATGGACTTCTATGAAACTCATTAACTAGCATTTGGGCTTTTGTTCTTGTGTAAGACTATATTTGTGTGGTTATGTCTGGCCATATTCTTGAAGGTAGAGCTGGCAATTTGCGATATGACACGTAAATATGACACAAACTTAACATGTAATTAACAGGTACAGGTATATCCCTTAACAGGTCTAGGTCGAAATTAGATCGAACATGAATAACACTGAAAATAAATGAATTGTGTTTAGGTTAACCTGTTCAACCCGTGGGTCAACCTAATTGACCTGTGTATTATGTATATAATAATATTATTTGTTCATTATTTATAAACAAATTCATTTTAGTTTAGTGGTAAGCATATTTTCTCCTTCTTAAAAAAAGTCTAAAAATTTATTATTATTAGTCTCAAAATTATTTATTATTTTTTAAAACATTTTGATGTTAAATACGTCTTTTCATGTCATGACATGTTACCCGAAATATAAATAGATTGTGTTCAAGTTACATTTTCTGACACGAATAATTAAATGGGTCGTGTTCGAGTTCGTGTAAAACCTATATGCCTGTGTCAAAACACAACTAGCGAACCTGAAACATTACCTGATTGCCACCCCTACTTGAAGGTGAGTAATTATTTGGCAAAAATTTCTTTGTGGTCCCAATTGGTTTCCTTTCATTTTTTTCAATATGAATTCCAACAAAATTGTCAATTGGGCCAAAAGCGATTGAGACGGAATAATGGAGTATCGGAATTGGATCTCAATACCTTCAGGAGATGTAAGCAATATCTTCTATAGCTCAAAGGAGAAATCTTTGTTCTTATCTTTACTTTTGTCTAAATAAATATATTTCAATATAGTAGTAGTATAGAGCTTTGATAAGTTAGAGAATAAAATTTTACTATATAATAAGACTGACCCCTCACTCTTAAATGAGCATAGATTGAACACACCTAAAAGAATGCTAGACTAAAAAAATGAGTCACAAGGTAAATTATAAATAGGAAAGTTTTTTTTTTTTTTTGGGTGGTGGGGGAGGGGGAGGGCGTGGAAAAGGGAATTGGGAAACTAATGTCTTTCTTTCTTTCTTTCTTTCTTTCTTTCTTTTATATTTTACAACTTTACTTCCAAATCTACTTTTTTTCTTTAATTATGATAATTTCCTCTTTTTCGTCATTTTTCTATTTGACAATCGCATCTCATTGTTTGTTTGACTAAGATTGGAAAGAAATGACTGTTTGTAAACATCTTTTGAGTTATTTTGAAATAATTAGAGATTATTTAAAAGAAATAAAAGATTTTGTTTTTTGGCAATAATCTGCTTGTTTGTACTTGTGAGACTAAATCAATACGTTTTATGTAATAAATATTTGATTATCAATTTTGTTGATATAGTCGATTTCATAAAAAATTTCATTAATCAAATGACTTTTTTCATAAATACGAGATATTTAAATCATACAAGTAAAAAATGATTTATTTATTTATTAAAAAGCAAAAGAAGAAAAAAAAAAAGCAAAACCCAAAATTTTCACTAGCTGACCTGGTCCAAACCGATGGCTCGCTAAGTAAGGATAGATCATTTTTTCATTTCCACAAGAATGAAGAATCCAACACTACGTGGATAACTAGATTGACTAAATTAAATAAGAATTGTGAAGAATGTTGAAAGTATTTTCCCAGTTCTCTATTCAGGATCGTGTTATAGTATCTCTGTCTTTTGCCCGTCAATCACTCAAATTTTTTACTATGAACATAATAAATCTTTGCAAGTTGAAAGTCAGAATTTACAAAAGTATTAGCCCGCTATAGATAATCGGTGGTCGTTATTTACATTATGGTACGAGCTCCAATAAATTCATTTGTACGTATACATCATTGCCTTGGATTGGAAAAAAGAAATTTGAATGTTTCCTTTTTCAATCATAGAGGATTGAGAATTAGCAAATATTTCAGGTTGTGAAAAATTGTGATAGTTGAAGTTTTTTACCACAAGAAAGACAAGACTCCATAGATGGTTGTCAGAAAGCTCCAATAACAAAACAGCCTTTTGTAAATTTTATGTTAATGTAATCTTGAAAAAATTGATGGGTATTTAATATAACTCAAGTGTATGTTATAATATAAACCCAATAGGTAATAGATCTTTGTAGTGGGCTTGTATGGGCAATAACCCATTAATTGGTTATAACTCTAATGTATCACTATATATATGTTAGTTGGAGGAGCATGCTAAGTATTCTAAATTAGATACTTAGGATGTAATGTTTGAAGCAATTGCATATACCATTACTTGAACCTAAAATCCTAACAATCTTCAAGTATTATTAGTTGATATTCAATCCGAGCAAGTAAGGTGTATATTTGAAGCTTTTGAGGAGAGGAACTCAACAATGTAATCTGATTGCTGATCTGACGGTGAAGTTGACTGGGATCTAATTTTGAAGTTTCAGTAGCCGAAATCTTTCTCTTTTAGATCCTGAAAGATCTAGTCAATTATAGCTTGCAAGACGACTTGGGTTCTGTTCTACTTGTCAAGATGAATGTTTTGAGTGGTCACCAGCGTCAATCGGAGGTCAGATAAAGGAGAAACGACCGCCTAGGGCTCTAACGAGTAGAGCGACGAGTTGACACAGTGAGTCAAGTGAGCCAGACGCTGACTGGGCAGTAATTGCTAATTGGGCACTGACTAGATAGTGGTTGTTAACTAAGCGTTGATTGGGCAATAATTGCTTACTAAGCGCTGATTGGATGCTAACTATGTAGTAATTGCTAATTAGACGCTGATTATGTGTTGATCGTTGAACACTAGTATTGACTGCGTTGACCTCTGGTGTTGACTATTGATCATTGACTATTGATCGCTGACATTGACCGTTGACTGCCTGTTGATTGAGTGATGACTTTTTTCAAATTTTTTGCGACATTGATTCAAAATTTTAGCGATTGCTAAATTTTTCTTTTGCTGAAATCAGGTGCACTCATTCTAATTTTTCGCTATTTAATTATTAAAAATGGAAAAATGTGTGCCAATTGAGATTGTCAAACTTTATACTTTTAGTGGGTTTGAATTTAATTCATAGAAGTGAAAGAATCAATTTTGTTTAAAATATGAAAATATTTTTTACACTATTTTGAGTATATTTGCTAACACTATTGAAGAAGTTGATGAGTCTCAATAGAACAAAGATGATGACTTCTTAAAGACTATTTATTAAACTGTCTTTCGGACCGTCTTGCAGAAATTTATAGCAAATTTAATACTGCTAAAGAAATATAGAACAATTTAGATACTCAATTTTAAAAAGAGGAGGAATTGTCAAAAACACATCTTGTTGACAAATTCATGGATTTCAAATTCAAAGAAGATATGGAAATCAGGTCTCAAGTAACTGATTTAGAAAATTTGATATCTAAATTGACCAGTGAAAATATCATTGTATGTGATCCTTTTCTTGTTGGTGCCATTATTTATAAATTACCATCTGCGTGGCATTCTTTCAAAACTGAGATGTACAAGAAGAAAGTATAAGTGGGACTAGATGATCTCAAACAGTTCATTAGAATCGAAAATGAGAATCGAGCTAGGAATAACTTGAAAATAGTTAGACAGCAACAATCAGCTGCTAACACGGTAATAATCCCAAAAAATTTCCTAAGAAATTCAAGTCACCTAAGAGTGAACCTCAAAAGTTGGAGCCAAAAGGCCTATCTTTAAGAAAAAGAAGAGTAAGTGCCACAATTGTGGGAAGTGGGGTCACTTTGCAGCAAATTGTAATCAACCTAAAAATGAAAAATCTGACACATCAAAGAAGGAAGCAAATATGCTAATACAGAAGACAAGGCCTCAAAATTTTGCTGCTATGGTGGGAAATAATGGAAATGCTAGTACTTCTTCAGAATGGTAATTAGATACTGAGGCTACATACCATGTTTACAAGAATAAAAAGTTACTTAATGATGTTGTTGAGGCACACGAGACTATTGCTATGGCTAGTGGAGCAGCGGAGACGGTGGCTCACACTGGTACTGCGAATATGTGCCTTTATTCAGGTAAACTTCTAATTTTAAAAGATGTTAAAGTAGTTCCTGCTATTCAAAAGAATTTAATTTCTGTTAGTAGCTTAGACAATGCTAGCATGAGCATATTTATTTCTGGTGGTAGAATAACTTTATCTATTAACTCTCATTATTTTGGTTGTGGATTCTTAACTAGTGGTATGTATAGATTGAGTTCTATAAATAAACGGTCAGCCAGGTTAGTTCAAATTTAATTGATCCTAAAATATTGTATAATCGGTTAGAGCGTGTGAAGTATAAGAAAATGGCTAGACTAGCTAAAATTCATAATATACCTTTAGATACTTCGATCGGGTTTAACAGATGTGAAGTGTGTGCTCAAACGAAAATTACTAGAAAACCATTTCGTATGGTCTCTAGGAGTACACAGCTTCTTAAATTAATACATTCTGACCTTTGTCATTTTAAAGGTTTCACAACTAGAGGTGGTCGAAAGTATTTGGTCACTTTTATAGACGATTTTTCTAGATATTGCCGTATTTATCTATTAAAATTAAAAGGTGAAGTATTTGATAAATTTAAAATTTTCAAGAGTCGAGTTGAAAACCAATTGAACTTAAAAATTAAGAGACCTAGAAGTGATAAAGGAGGAGAATACAAATTGACAAAGTTCAAGAAATTCTATGCCTCTCAAGGCATAAAAATTGAAATTAATACTCCTTACTCACCTCAATCCAATGGCATAGCTGAATGTAAGAACAAGACGTTAACAGAAATGTTAAACTCTATGTTATTGACAGCTGACATGCCTTTTTGTTATTGGAGAGAAGTAGCTTTGACGGCATATCACATCCTAAATAGAGTTCCACATTCTAAATTAAACTCAATTGCTTATGAGTTATGGAATAAACATCCTTGTAGATTAGACTCTCTTAAGACTTGGGACTGTATTGCTTACGTAATGATACCAAACCCTAGGAGACTCAAAGTGGAGCCTAGGACCAATACTTGTGTGTATCTAGGTAGTGCAGAGGATAGTGCAGTTGATTGGTTCTTGGATCTATCAACCAATGTAGTTATAGAATCTAGATATGCAATTTTCTTTGAAGATAAATTTTTTAGAAATCATGGGTTGACATTGCCAAGAACTATAGAAATAATTTCAGAATCACCTATAGAAACTAAATCGAATTCCTTTGACACTCGGATAATTTCTGAATCTGTACTTTTAAGAGTATATATAACAGAAAGAGTTCCCAAGACGTTTGGTGAGGATTTTGTTACTTACCATATAGAGGATTATCCATCTACTTATAAATAAGCGATGAGATATAGGGACTCTTTATTATGGATAAAAGCCATTGATGATGAAATGAGCTCTTTGTTACAAAATCAAACTTGGCAACTAGTCAATTTGCCAAAAGGGGTTAAGACTATAGGTTGCAAGTGGGTTTTGAAGAAAAAACTTAATTCTGATGGATCTATAGCTTGGTATAAAGCACATTTAGTAGTTCAAGGCTATGCTCAAGTAAGTGGGATAGATTTTTTTGATGTATACTCCCCGGTCTGTCACTTGACTACAATAAGAGTTCTCTTACTTTGGCATCTATTGAGCACTATGTTTTGTATCAAATGGATGTAAAGACAACTTTCCTAAATGAACATCTTACAAAGAAAATCTATATGAACCAACTTGAAGGGTTTGTCATGAAAGGTTTAAAAAACAAAGTTTGTAAGTTAAACAAATCTCTGTATGGTCTAAAACAAGCATCTAAATTGTGGCATAAAAAATTTGACAAGGAGTAACGAGCTTAGGATTTTGATCCAGTTATTCTGATAAATGCATTTACTACCATTTTGTGTCAAAATAAGGTTGCGATTATTTGTTTCTATGTAGACGATATGTTGATACTTGGTTTTGATCATTCTGCAGTGAGTGACGTAAAAGCCGAATTAAGAAAAGCATTAAACATGTCAAATCTTAGAGTGGTAAATACCATTCTTGGTATGAAAAGTAAGTTTTACAGAGTAAGAAATTACTCTTAGCCAAACTCACTATATTGAAAAACTACTTTCTATATGGGGATACAGTGAATGTAAAGTGGTTGAGACACCGTATAATCCTAACAAACGATTGAACCCCAATAAGGAAGTTAGCGTGAATCAGTTGGATTATTCTAAACTGATTGGTAGTCTCATGTACGTAATGACATGCACTAGGCCAGACATAGCCTTTCTTGTACGTATGCTAAGTTGTTTCACTAGTAATCCTGGCTCTGAGCATTGGAATGCCCTCACGCGACTTATGCGATATCTGAAGGGTATCTCCAACTATGCTCTATGTTATAGTGCCCATCCTTCTATCTTAGAAAGATTTTCTGATGCATTGTGGTGCTCGGAATTAAGAGAAAGTAAATCTACCAGTGGTTATGTTTTCACACTGGGTGGAGCAGCTGTTGCGTGAAAATCCAAAAGACATACTTGTATTGCTTTGTCATATATGGAATCAAAACTTTCTGCTCTAGCTTCCATAGGGAAAAAAGCATAGTAGATAAGAGAACTAATCCTGGATATTCCACTATCCTATTTAAATATTAATTCTTTAACTATGTTCTGTGATAATCAGGCTATAGTTTCGGTAGTGAAAAACTCACTCTTTAATAGTAAGAGGAGACATGTTAGGTTAAAACATGCCATGCTAAATTATTTCATAGAATGTGGAATCATCACTTTGGTCGATGTGAGATTAAAGGATAATATGGCTGATGCTCTCACAAAGGGACTAAACAAAGATCGAATATTCAAAATTGTGGGGAAAATAAGGTTAAAGACTATATGGACATATCTTAACCTACATCGATGTTATTTTGCATTTTCGAATCTCCTTTTGTTGGCCAAAATAAGCACTTGATAATGTTTCGATGATGGTTATGGTTGTCAATATATCATTCGACATTTGATGATATATTCTTTTTAGGTGAGTTGTTTCATTCCAAATTTGATAAGGTAATTTAACTCATTTTGAATGTTCTATTTAGAGCGGCTGTATCATTTCATATCTGATGATGCTGCTTAACTGAATTTAGACTTGACACCTATAACATTATACATAGAAACATGAAATGGTTCTTCTGAAAAGAAACTATTTAGGCCTTGTTCTTATAAAAAAAACTGTGATATTGATGCTTATTGGTATGTGACATTGATGATTATTGTTATTGATATTGATGCATATTGACATTGATATATATATTTATTTTCAGTCATTTTGATATTTTACTAAGTTCTTTTGGTAGAACTAGACACATTAGTTTGTTACACAAATAATTGAATGTACACGAAATTCATATTTGGTAACTTGCAGAAAATGAAGAAAATGGAGGAGCTGATTCCAACTAGGATCCTAAAATGGATGATTTACTTGATGGATGATTCCTCTAGAGATCTAGACTATGAGGGACTATTATTTTTTTTTTAGTTGAATAAATAGTTCATTTATGTATGAAATTGGCCATTTAGTTTGATTTTCGAGTATTTCTAAAACTCTTGTGTTCAAAATTTAGGGAATTTCTAAAATTTTAATTTGGTTCATTTATGCGTGAGACCTATTGATTGTGTTTGGTTGAGTTTAGATTATTTTTAAAATTCATAATTGTATTTAAAGAATTTGTATTTTTGAGTAATGAATCTTTTTGTCTTATGAATAATTCAATATTTTGTTTTGAACATTACATTATCTATCTATTGGATTGTGCTATATGAAAATATATTTTGTTTTAAACATTATATTATCTATCTATTGGATTGTGCTATATGAAAATACTTGTGCCAATGAAGATATAAAGAAAGCCTTCGCGTAGAATTAATGTTACAAACTAAGAGAAGGAAAAGGACTTTAATGATTCCAATTATCAAATTATAGTTAGCTACGCATTTGTCATGGAATTTAATTAGTTGCAGCTCCCATTCTGAACTGGTATCCAACTGCTTAAACATCACATAAAATTCACACAAGAAAAATAATTGAAAGAGAATTGACGCATTCGTTAGCAAGGTTGATCAACTACAATGTTTTGGAACATTTTAGAAAGTTCATGGAAGTTTCACTTATTTAGAAAGTTCTTGAAACTAATTTTCAGCATTTAAATGGAAAACATGATCCATTACTAAAGTCATTTCCATATAAGCTTTTATAATAAAATTGCAATAAGTCTACAATATATATATATTTTTTGGTGCGGCAAACAAGATCATAACTAGTTATATTATAGGTTTGAAAACTTAATGGTAGATTTACCCCCCAAAGTTCTTTTCTTCTGCTTGTTTTCTGTCGTAGTCTTGTTATATTAACTAGTTTTTGGGAGAGAGTTAGATCATGAGTGCTGAGATAGGAAAAATAGTAATTAAAAATTTTGAATTTGAGGCCTTTTAATAGAATAGTAAATAGGTAGGTTGGATTTCTCATAATTTAAGTCACTAATAAATTGAGATTTTACTAATAATAATTCAATCTAATTAATAAAATTATGAATTAAAGAAAACAATCCACGCAATAAATTAAAATTATTATTTTAAAAAATTTAAATGATAATCAATCAGTCATTCACTATCACTAGAACGATTTGCTCACAATCTGGCTCGCCGGTTGCAAAAGTATAAAATTTTATCATAAAAAGATAGCATTCATATAGGACCCTACTTTGTAGCCAAGTGGCGTGTGGCGTGTGGCGTGTGGCCTGAATGTGACAATGGTATGAAAACCACAATTATAGTCGTACTGAAAGTTAAAGAGTGATGATATACCCTATGAAAAGTGATTGGAAAAATTATATTCATTCCAATGTTGTTAAACTCTTGACTTTAATAGTACGTTTTTATGTTTTCACGATCCAAAACCAAGTGTCTAATTTAGTTTATAGGTAAAATCGAAAATAGGTAAAATCGGATAAAAACGCGATTTTGACACGTAGAATTGTTAAATCGCCCAGCAATCCGTTTCTATAAAAACGCAAGACAAACAGCGTTTTGACTCCTTTTTGTACTTCTATTTTACTTAGGGTTTTTTACCGTCTTCTTCAATTTCTCTCCGCACCAAGCAAGCTCTGCCTCCCTACCGCCGCAGCTCTCCCTCTTCGCCGACTGGTCAAAGTCTCTTCTTCTTCTCCTTCTTCCCCTTTCATTCCTTCCTTCTTTCCTTCATTGCCCTTGTTTTCTCCAGGTATTTTCTGTTCTCATCCCCCGCCAAAAGCATCATCAACTTCCTCCTCACTCTGCCTTTCACCAATCTTCTTCATTGCTATTAGCTTAAACTTCGATGATGAAGAATGCTTTGTTTCCCCTTTTTTTTTCATTGCTCTTTCTCCCTTAATTTTTATTTTAAAAAATTTGTTTTTGTTTTGCAGGTTCAATTTCCGATTTTGGAGCTATTGATTTTGGGGCTACTTATCCAAATTAAGGTCAGGGTTTTAATCTTCGACTTCTGTGTTCTTGAATTTAGACTATCTTACAGTTTTCATGAATTTTTTTTTCCGGGAAATAATGTGAATTATTTGAACTGGTGTTTGATTGGTAGATGTGGTTGTGGTATTCAATGTCTGAATTCTTTGATTGGTATTTGAATGCAGTCTGAATTCTTGGATTGGTGTTTGAACGCAGTCTGAATTCTAAATTCTAAATTCAGAATTCAGAATTCAGACTTCAGAAATAGAATTCAAAATTCTTTTGAAGTCTGAATTTTCAATTCGACTGATTTCGATTTACGAATTCGACTCGATTCGAATTGAATCAGAATTCTAAATTCAGAAGAATTTAGAATTCTAATTTCTGAATTTAGAAGAATTCAAAATTCAGAATTCTTCATTTTTAGAATTCAGAATTCTGATTTCTGAATTCAGAAGAATTCAAAATTAAGAATTCTTCATTCTTTTTTTTTTTTCGAAACGATAGTAGATTAATAGAGTGGCACAAAGGCCAATGTACAGAGCCACAAAGGCTTAGAGTTTCGTGGCGTCGCAACTGAAAACAGCGCTATAACCCACGAAAACAAAGGCCCGCAAAGGGGCAAAAAGCCCACGAGGGGCAAAAAGCCCACGAGGGGCAAGAAAAGCAAAATAAAAAAAACCCGCACATGACGGGAAGCTAAACCCGCACTAGACGGGAAGGGAGACAACCTAGACGACCAAAGTTCAACCGCATTGAACCCCGCCCAAAACGGGAATGGTTGAGGACTTGGACAACCTAGGCACCACCCGAATACAAAATCCCAGATATATCGGGACTTTAATACTATACAAAATGATATTACACTACACTCAAGTGGCCAACTACACATGACCTATGATGAAAGAAACTACAACTTAATGTCTATCTCTCACCGCATGCCGTTGTGTGAAAACCAATCTGCAGACGTTGAATAGCAACACCGACGAACTACTGCCGCAAAGCGTTGAATAGTGAGACGATGCGATGAACAGCAACACCGACGAACTACTGCCGCAAAACGTTGAATAGCGAGACGATGCGACTACTACCGGCTGGAGATAGTGCAATACCTAAAATAAAAAATTAAAAAAAAAAAAACGTTCATGAACAGTAAAAATACTGTTCATAAACAGTGAAGAACTGTTCATGAACGTTAAATTTTTGAAAATTTTCTTTGCGCGATGAGCGATAAAATCGCTCATCGCCATACGATAAGAAAATTTTCATACCAAATCGCCGCGAGAGCAGTAAAAATGAGAGAAAAAAATGGCCTTGGGCCAGTTATGTAGTCTTAGAATTCTTCATTCTTAATTCAGAAGAATTCTGAATTCTGAATTCAGAAATCAGAATTCAGAAGAATTCTAAATTTAGAACTAGTTGGAACTTGATTACTTGAAACTTGAAACTTTGTTTTTTGGATATTCTGAGCTTGATTACTTGTTGCCATGTTGGATATTTTGAACTCTGTTTTTTGGATATTTTGAACTTCATTAAATATGTTGGATATTCTGAACTCTGTTTTGTGCTAGATTTCTGTTTGCTGGATTTATTTTTGTAATTCTTCTTCTGTTTTTATTTCATGTAACTAGTTGGTTCAAAAGAAATGGAGGAAGGTGATGATGATATTGAAGAAAATGAAGATGAAGACAATGAGGATGATTTGAGCTTGGATGCGGATTTAAATCTTTCTGTTGATGATCTTTATTGATTATTGTAGTATTGCATTTGGAATATTGATGTTTTACTTTTTGTAAGTTGTAACTTTATTATGCATGGTTGTTAATGAATTATGATTATTATTAATTTTTAGGTGTGATTGATAATTTTTTTTTTGAAATTTGTGTATTTTTTATAAGTTTGAACAGGTTTGTAATTTATAAATTTAACATATATTATATATATTATAAATAATATATTTATTATATTATTTTTCATAATTTGTAAATTCTTATGATTTTACGATCCGATTTTGTGGACCCTCTACCGATTTTACATAAAAACTCGATTTTAACAACTTTGATTCATTCATCCAAAAAAAAATTATTTTTCATTCTAAAAAAGAGTCTAACTCTTGGAATGAAAGTTTTCTAATATTTTTACTAATAATAATTATGCATAGTTATAATTAAAAAATAAGGATAAAAATATAAAGTTATACATTTAATAATGTATTAAATATATTTTATTTAATAATTAGAAAAAGTAGTATCTAATTTAAAGTAAAATTTTTTAAGATGGAAGGAGCAGTAATTAATTTGGTAAAAATAGAAAATAAAATTTTATTCTACTTCTTACAAAATATAAAATAATAGAGAATAATTTTATATTTTTATTATTGACACATCAATGAGTATTCTTCTCAGAATGTCTAAAGATAATAGCATTCTGAATATATTGAACTAGCATTTTACGCCTTCGTATGGATTGTCAATAAATTTTATAGTTTTAAAATTTCTAATAGTTAGAATGCTTTTATCAATTCACAGATAATTTAATTAATAAGGTTTAAAAATTACTGTTCAACAAAACGATTTAGAAAAACTTATAATACTTCCTTGAAGAAAAAGAAGATCCATGCGCAAAAACATCTGGGGTGAGAAATTTGTATACAAAATTAATACACCAACACTATTATAAGATGCATATTTTTGATGAATTCGTAGAACTTAAATTAAATAATGCAAATTTATGTAAGGAAAAATTAATGTATATCAATGGATATTGGTTTTTTTTTTTTTAATAAATTTCCGATAACCCCTTTGTGGTTAGTAAAAGTTCTCCATAATCCCCTCAGTTCAAAAAAGTCTATATCCTTCCCCTGTGGTTTGAACTATAGTTTGGAAAGTTAATGGATTAAGACTAATTTGATAGGAATTGGTATGTACGTTTTTACTTTATGATTATAATTATCAAAATATAACAATAACCATGATAAAATTATCAAAATAAAAGTTTAAAATTGTAAAAATTGATCAACAATTTATATATATATATATATATTGGTCCAACAAACAAGATCTTAACTACTTGTTATATTATAGTTTTGAAAACGTAATATAGTAGAATTAACCCCCCAAAGTTCTTTCTTGTTCTTCTTCTGTTTTTTTCTTTTTACATATAACTAGCTGTTGAGAGAGGATTAGACTGTTGTTGAGGTACGAAAAATTGTAACTAAAAAATTTCGAATTTGAAACCACGTAGTCACAATATATAGTATTAATTAGTTGTTTTCGGTTCCAAACCGGCCTGTGGCCGGGACTAATTCAGACTACCGCTAATAATTAAGATTATTGGTTAGGAAAGGAGTCGTGGAATATATTTTGGTTCTACCACCATTTGGAAGGAAGCAAAATATTTTACATATAATTTCAAGGCTGGTTAGAATTGTTTACTTGGGTTAGAATAGCATTTCAAAAAGTATGCTTACACTTTTAAAATTTAATTTTTAATATTTTAAAATATTTTTTATAATACAATAATTATATAAAAGGTAAAAAAATACATAATAAAATACAATTCATATCTAAGCTAAACCTTTTAACATATATAAACAAATTATGAGGAATGGAAGACTACGAATAGTCAATTTGTCACTTCTTTTCCAGCCAAACCAAACGCACTGACTGGCGGTTTGACATTTACTTATGAAATTTGACTGCCAGGAGAGTTTCATTGTTTAAAGTGCACGTAATAATATTTTTTTAAAGCTTTTTAATATAAATAATATAAGTTAGAAGTTTTTTTAAATACAAAAAATAATTCAAAATGTATAAAAATATATTTTAAAAATAATTAATACATAATCTTATTACTCTTTCTATCAAAATGAGAATCATATTTCAAAAAATTAACTTATTAAACTTATATATAATAATTGAGTTTAACTAAGGGTGAATGTATATAAATTTATAATATAGTTCTCAAGTTAAAATTTAAAGCAAAATGAAATTTCTTTTTAAAATAACATTATGGAAATAGGGATGGCAATTTCCGGGTTCGGGGTCGGCGGTTGCAATCCCAAACCCAACCCGAAAATTATCCCCGCCCCCGAACCCGATCGGGTTTTAGGAGCTATCCCCATCCCCGGCCCCGATCGGGTTTCGGGTTCCCCGAACCCGATCTACTGTTCGGGTAAAACCCAAACCCGAACCCCGACGCCGATCAAGATGTGTAAACCCTGAACACGAACACACAACAACCTAAAAACAACTCAATAAAATGTGAAACAACTCAATAAAATATCAAACAACTCAATAAAATGTCAAACAATATAAAAACAATTCAATAAAATGTGGAACAACTCCCCAACTCCATACAATGTGAAACAACATAAAAATAATTTAATAAAATGTCAAACAACTCAATAAAATATCAAACAACCTAAAAAAAGCAACTCAATTTACATACATAAACTATTCAAGTGTTCAAAAAAAAAAAAAAGTTAAACACATTAGAATTTAACAAACGTTCAACATATTACAAAGCATCAAAAGAACCTTCAAAATATTAAACTTATAACCTAATAAAAGCTCTCACTAGCTAGAATAATCAATCTGCAGTGCAGATACTTGATCTTGATCTGGATCTGGATCCGAATAAGGCGACGGTTAATTACAAAGGAGTATTCATTGTACGGAAATTCATCAAAAGTTGGATCAATGGCATATTAATATGGGCACTTGTCTGTTACTTTAATATGGTTAATAACCATCTAATCATTCTTTAACATTATAAATATATTCAACCAATTCAAATTGAAAAGCCCACAAAATATTGGAGTATCATGCATAAACAATAATTTAATAAATGCAGCACTAAAAATCCAAGGTTAATCAATTTACAGATTTCATTATAATTTCGTTAGCAATTATAATTGATAAAGAGAGATTACCAAGCGGCAGGGCGGCGGCAACGGCTGAAACCGAGCGGCAAAAAACGGCTAAAAGCGAGCGGCGACAGCTGCGAAAAGCCTACGGCAAAAAACGAGCGGCAGCAGCGAGCGGCAAAAAACGAGCGATAGCAACGAGCGGCAAGAAACGAGCGGCAGCACAGCAACTAATGTTCGGCAGCACAGCGGCGAAGGAAAAGCGGCAGCACAGCAGCGGAGGAAAAGCGGCAGCACAGCAAAGAAAGCGAGCGGCAGATGGTTCAGCAGCAGAAGGAAGGCGGCGGCGGATGGTTCAACAGCAGAAGGAAAGAAGAAAGAATGAAGAAAGAAAAAGTTTGGTTCAGCGGCGGAATTAGAACTTTGGTTCAGCGGCGGAATTAGAACTTTAGAAGCCCTAGGTAGTTTTGATTTTGTCAAATTGCAAAATTGGTTCAATTTAAAATAATTTTATTCTCAATTTGACCCATTTAAAATAGTTATTATTATCATAATACTCATATTTTCTCTCTATTTTTATTTTAAACTCTTAATAAACCTAACTTTATTTACTCATATCCTTGAAATATATTTCTTTCTTTCAATTACACCCTAAATAAGTTAATATGTTAATACAAAAATTAACTAGTTAATATAACATTTTATATTAGTATGATCAATTAGAATTTCTAAATGCACATTGAATAATTATTAATTTGTCATGATCAAATTTTTCCTATTAATTTTTTCCTCAAAAATGTACAAACTCAAATTTTCAAATTTAAATTACTGTTAAATTAAAATTATTAAGTTAATATTGTCATTCAATTTAATACTCTCTCAGTCTCTCATAGGTTAATAATAATAAATATCTACTCAATATTCACTAATCACTTTGTGGTGATTAATTATAAAGTTACACACTCAAATCAAATAGGGATGAGTTATTAAAGAAGGTAATTGCGCAATTTGCACTCTCATATGTACACAATTTAATGAAAAAAAGCAATAATTTAATGAAAAAATTAATAAAGTTTTTAAGATTAGTGACTTAGTGTATATGAAATACTAGGACCATATACAATTTTACAAAGATTATTAAAAGTAGAAAATGGTGTCACTATATAGAAGAACATTTTGTTTGTTATTTAACTTAATTGCATTCAAAATTATAAATATGTTCATTTCTGCAATGCTTATATTATATTTAATCAATTCTAATATATGAGTAAAATTAATATAAATACATGTCATATGTAATAAGAATACAAATCAATTAGTCAAATGCTCAAAACACTAGCATTTAGTTAATTAGTTCCATAATCTTATATATATTTTGATAAAGTACATATAAACAAGATATGAAGCAATAATTTAATGAAAAAAAGCAATAATTTAATGAAAAAATTAATAAAGTTATTTTATTGTTCATCAAATGTAAGAGAAATAGCTACTAATGGCATATCCACAATCACAAACATTAGAGTTGAGTGAAAAATAGGGATGTTTTAATGTTCAAATTCGATTTGAAATGATTAGATTAGAATTAATAGATATTAAGTAAATCATAATTCAAAACTAATTCACACAGTTCAAATTAGATCGATTAATTTGACTTATTGGTATTGATTTATAATTTTAAACTGACAATTCTTTCAAATCGTTTTCATTAACTAAACTTTCGTGAAGCTATAACGTTTGACATGATATAATTAAAGTTGGTGGTAAATTATTCATTATTTTAAATAAAATATAATGGCGACAAAAAACAGTTAAATGTTATCCTTTTGAGATTGCTAAAAAATAATTCTAAAAGTTTCTAATTACTTAGAATAACCTTTGCTTCAAATTTGCAAATAATATGGTGCAATAATAATAACAAAGCATCGAATCAAATAAATGCTACAAACACAGGAAAACTTGAGCCTAAACTATCAGTAATGGTATTAAGTTTTTGAAGGAACGTAAATTCACATATTAGGATTGTATTGCAAAATATATTTTTTCATGACAAATTAAGATTTGACACTTCAAGACTAAATCTCCACAATTGATGATGAATCCTCTATTCTTTTAAATACAAAAACATAACAACAATTTAAAAAAAAAATCCATTTCAAACTATTAGAAGTGAAATTTAAAGAGTTCAACAATTTAATTAATTGTATAATTCAACAAATAGAATTCTAAATATAAAAATTAAAATATAAAATATTATTTAAAAACACATAGGGACCGGGTCGGGTTTTTCGAGTTTTTCCCGAACCGGTCGGGTCGGTCGGGACGGGACGGGTCGAGACGGGATTTAGTAACCCCGAACCCGATCCCAGGTTTTTTAAAAATCCCCAAACCCGACCCCGAACCCAAAAAAAACCCAATCAATCGGGTTTTGACTGGGTTCGGGTTCGGGGAACCCGTCGGGTCAGGAGTTTTTTGCCATCCCTGTATGGAAAAGCGTGTGTGAATAGTATAAATATGACTTTTTATTTTGAAATAATGAAAAGAGAAAATACTAATACAACAGAGAAAGTACTTATTTGACTTTCTTCTTGAATATTTAAACCGCGTTAGATAAGTTGTCATTGCGTTTCTAATTGTGTGACCACTTCTTTCTTTGACTTGATTATTGACTATTGAAAGCGAGCAATTGAAATTTGAAGAAATTCCTATGAAGTTCTCATTGTTATCTTTTCATTTTCTTTGAAGAATTCTGACTAACCCAGAATTGGCTCAAGAGTGATAGAAACCAATAGTGCAAACCAAACCTGAAATCGATAAATAAAAATAAATAAAATGAAAGAATTGAGTCCCAAAATCTCTGCTTCACTGGGTCCATTATAAATATTTTTGAGACAATTACAGGTTAAAAATATCTTAGATAAAAAAAAATCATGATGGTTTAAAGTTAATTTGTTCCGAGTTCGAAATTTCTTTGCAATTTTGAGAGATTGTTAGAAAGTCTCAACGAAGTATTCCACATTACATGTACAATTGCATTAACAGTCCTATACAGTGTCACTTTTTAAATGAGTGATTTTAGTTGAATCCCACACACAAACTAATTGCCATAGCCAAATTGATTAGATTGATATATTAGTATTAGTTGCAAGGCTAGCTTTATTTTAGAGTTACTGCCATAATTTTTTCTTGGACAACTGAAATCTCAAATTCGTAATCTTTTAAGCTATAATCTTCCCAACTTGCCACCTAACCCTAAGTCTAACCCCTTCCCCCCAAACTTAGTGACAAAGTGATGATGTTAGTGGTGAAACATGTATTACTGTTTTTGTTTTAGAAAATACTCTTGTTTTAAAAATTTATTTGTTTTTTTAAAAAAATTTACCTTTGTATAAAATTCTATATTATATTCATTAATAATAATAATAATATATACTTCAAATTAAAAGGTAAAAATAAAAAAATATACATTCAATTGTTCATTAATTATATTATACATTATAATTAAATTTTTTTTTTTACCAAATTAAAAGATTGTTTTGATAGAAACGAGGGAGTACTTCAAAAGCTGGGGTTTTCATTGTTTCTGATTACAACGTAAATAAGTAGAGTTTCACGTAAATAAGTAATACCCTTTTTACAATTTATGTTGGTCTTGGTATTCTTGTCATTTTCTTAAATATTTTAGCTTATTGTACTACTGCTATATTATTTTTATTTTTATTTTTACTCCCTCGAGTATCCCCACTATCTTGGATTCACTGTAATTCTTTCTATTTGTTTGGCTTTTTATGTCTTTTCAAACTTTTATACCGGTATTATGCTTAATTTTTCGTGCATTTGGTTTTTTTTCTTTCCTTTTTGTGATTTTCTTCAACTTTGTGGCTTATTATCAAACTGAGTTAATTGGATTTATTGTAATTATATTGATAGTTGTAGGCATTTTTACTTATATATTTTTTATTTTTTTATACCAATATTATCCTTAATATTCTTTAATTAATTTGTTCTGCAATTTTTTTTTCAAATGTACGATTTATTTTGGAAACTTAACCCTCTTGCAATGTAATTTTCCAACTTTTGTGCATATTTTTAAGTTTTGATTCATTATTATTATTTATTTACTTATTTTAAAATTTTTAACGATTATTAAATTTTCAATTATTTATAACATGACAATAAAACCTAATCTTTAAAGAGTTCAAATACACACACATATACAATATTTATATTTTTTTCCCAAATTTATATTCAACAATGAACATTTGCTTATACATTTATTAAACTACATTTTTATAATATTAATGTTAAAAATATCAAAATATATTTAAATATATCAAACTATTAATTGAACTCTATTGTTTGATAAAAATATTAGTACCCCTTCATTCAATTTAGATAAATTTATCTTTTAACTTTTTTCATTAATTATGTTATATGAAACAATACTAGTAACTTTTATTATTAAAAAGATATGCAAAATATTCCTTATATATGATTAAATAAATAGATGTATTTTTAGTGTATTTAAATTTGAGTTCAAGTGTTAAAAAAAACGTATAAATAAGAGAAATATTAATAAAAATCACAAATTAATAGAAAAGATGTAAAATTTCAATCAAACTTCAAAACCATTACATCATGCTTCCTTCATCTTAGAAAAAACAATTTACTTTTAACCTTTCTTTTTGTTCATAAAAAAAGTCCACTTGTGAATAAAAATCTTTATTACTCTAATTAATAATGATCATGTATGACCCAAAATTAAAAGGATAAAAATAAAAAATTGTACATTTAATGGCGCACTAAAGGTGTTGCATCTTATAATTAAAAAAAAAATTGTACCAAATTTAAAATGAACTCTTTTTTTTTAGAATAAATTAATAGAGTATAGTATTTATGACCGAATGTCATCTTCTTCTTTTTTAACTTGATATTTTTTTTATTTGTATTTTTAGTTTGGTAAATTGATTTTTTTTTTTAGTTTTTTCTTACTTGAGAATAATAATTGACTTTGAGTCAAAGGGGTATTAGTTACTTTTTCAAACAAGAAGATTTATTTGATACTTTCACCAAATATCAAGAGAGATGAATGTAATTCGCTCTCATACTTAATTCGTGATTGTTGTAACTATCAAACTCATAATTAAGAATTAAAACATTATCCATTTTATTTGTCCCACCAGTTCTCTATGGGTCTCTTCTTTCCCTTGCAAGTATAGTCTTCCTTAGGTTTATAAGTGGATGTTAACTAGTTTCCTTGGTCATTAGTTCCCATTAGGATATCTGGTCTGTTGTAGTTTATTTTCTAAATATTGTTTGCTTTGTATTTGGTTGTGTATCTAACGTGTCTTTGCAGATCTTGGGTACTGTCTCTCGGAGTTCTCTACTCTTTCATTGGTCAGACGGATAGAATAGTTGAGTGAGCGAGAATGGCAGATGAATTGGAGAGGCTATGGGGCAAGATGAGTATAACGAAAGATGAAGATGAGGAGGTTGTGGTCCCACTGCACCTGGAGAGAGGAAAGACGGCTAATATTTGCATTATGGCTAAAATTCTTGCACCTAGGGGAGTGAGTATGGAGGCTCTGATGGCTACTATGAAGAAGTTGTGGGCACCACCGAATGGCGTGTAGTACACAGCTATAGGTGAGGGTTAGGCTTTATTCAAATTTGGGGCTGAGAGAGATAGGGGGAGGGACGGAGGGTTATGCAGGGCTGTCCTTGGGCATTTGACAATCATTATCCTCACTGAATATAATGGGGACATTCAGCCAACCAAAGTCCAATTCCACAGGTGCAGCTTTTGGGTCCAGATATTCAATTTGCCCCTTAATTACATGACGGAGGACATTGCCGCTGTTATAGGCAATCGCATGGGGGAGTTTGTGGAGGCCGAATTCGAGGAGAATGGGACATGGGGAAAATTTATGAGAGTTAGGATCAGATTGAACGTCCGAAAACCCTTGCGAAGGGCGATGAAGCTTGCTTTGGGAGGTGAATCGGTCATGATCCATTTTAAGTACGAGAGATTGCCCACATTCTGCTACTTGTGTGGTTGGCTGGGGCATGGGGATAAGGATTGTGAGAATCGTTTACCCCAGGAAACTGTGGGGATCGAGGACTTGCAGTACGGCCCGTGGATGAGGGCAGGGGGAGAAAAGAAGCCGTATGGTGGTTCTGGGAGTTTGAGAGGAAGCGGAGACTCAGCAGAATGATAGACTACTCCAAGATTTCAGATAAGACAGTTGCACACCGTAGGGGATCAGCTTGGTAGCGGATACAGGGAATGTGATGGGGACGATGTTTCGGATAAAATTTCATCTTATCAAGAGATGGTCAAGTTTAGGGTGCTGAAGGATTCTATTTGCAGAGGAGACACAGGCAGCGCATTTAGGAACGGAAAAAAGGGAAGTAGATGTGAGGGACTAGAAGACTACATGGGACTAAAAAGTGGTGGAAACTCCGATAGCATTCAGAGTATACGAGGTCAAGAGAATGAGAGGTTGGGGCTGGAAGGCTGATGAAAATTGGGTTGGGACGGAGTGGTGAAGTGGACAGAGATAAGGGGATGAGGGATAGTTTTACCTGGGCCTGGGGATGGAGGGCTGTGTCAGAATAAGGAGTGTCAGCCGAACGATGTTGTCTTGAAGTAGTCCAAAAAGTAGTTAAGTATAGTTGGCAACGTTTAGTTCCAAATTTGGCATTTTGCAGGAAGCTTCCCTTTAGTTGCGGCTTTAGTTTTTGGTTATAAATAGGTAGTGCAAAATAGGAGTGATGGGTGTCGAAACCACCAAAAATAATTCTTTTCCGAGCTAAGTTTTGTAGATAGCAGTGAAAGGGTCGAATCCACAGAAATTGGTTAGATTTACTCCTTAAATAAAATAAAATAACAGGGGGGGTGGGGGTTTCTTGGTATTATGAAACTAAGCAAAACTAATTAAAAACACCAAACAAATTAAATAACTTAACTAAACGTATGAGGAAAAATTAATATAGAGAAACTTCCAACCAAGAATTAATTTCGATATTGATTCTTTGAATTGATCATTGATTCAAAAGATGAGTTCTTTTATCTTGAATAAATTGGTTATAGTTGTTGAAGATCCGTCCTCTAACAACCAATCTTTTCTTACTTTTTCAATAACCTTCGGATCTGTCCTATGAGTTATTTCTCTAATTAACAAACACAACCTTTGGATCTGTCCTATGAATTATGTTTATTAATTGCATTAAAATTCAAAAAGACCTAATTACTAACCAGTAAACCCGGAAACGCCTTGTTTATTGAAGCTAGAATATATATTTTCATAACATACAATCTAATGCGTTGATTACCTTTCGATGTTGTTATTTGTCACTTGAATGAGAACAATCACCCAATGATTAATTATTCTAAATGACTATCTATTGAATTCAACTATCAAACAATAGACCTCTTGTCTAATAATTCAATCCAATAATATAATGAAGTACAGAAAATATATAAATACTCAAGAATAAACGAAATAATAGAATTACTGAAATCTCACAATTGTTGGAATCAAACCTCAATTAATCTTGATTGAAAAATAAGAATTTAGCTAGACATAATAGAAGAAAGCATGAAAAAATACAAAGAGCAGCTGATGCTTTGTTTTCTATCCCGTGCAGCTTTCATCTCCTTCGGCCATTGCTCACTCCAGGAAAGAAAGAATTGCGGCTCTGCTTGTTTGTCTCCAGCAAAGAATGAATATAAAGGCTGCGGCTGACTTCAAGAAAGAATCAAATGGGCCGCTGCTATGTTTTTCTTGCGCCCTCGGCTTTTTGTTTTCTTTTGTGTTTGTTTTGTCTTGCCGCCTTTTGTTTCCTTTTTTTCTTTGTTTTTCTTGTGTCTTTGGGCCCCCACTTTTTGTTTTCTTTGGGTCTTCTATCTTCAGGAAATAAAAAGGGAAGCCCATCTCAAAAACAAGAAAAATAATATAAAATCTTAGAAGATTTAAGACACGTGTAGCATAAAAATTCCAACTATCTAAATAACTCTTTTTATTTGTTCACTTTTTCCTAAAAATGCTTCACCCTAACCATTGGTCATAAAAATAATTAATAGCCATATAAAAAAGCATTTTAATCAACTAAAACACAAGGGAATTGACTCAATAAATATGCAATTATACACTTTGTCAAATTCCCTCACACTTAGATCAAAGCTTGTCCTCAAGTTTGCATTAGATCAACATCTTCATCTCCATTCCATACCCTTTTTCAACCCATTCACAAATAACTCAAAGTCATTACACGTTAAAGATCCAAATTGGAATAACAAACCAAAGAACAAGTATTCATAGCTTGATTTTTCTAAACAAACATATGCATTTCATCAATCCCAATAATTTCATCGAAATCAAATGCAACAAAATTTGATAACCTCTCACAGGTTGCACTCTAATCACTCAAAGTGTTTAGGATTCATTCAACACTCGAATCAAACATTGCATGTCATTACCATAAGCTTGCTTCAATATCACATCTCCACCACTTATAATATGAATTTATGCAGAAATCGAAGGGTCTTGAAAATGGTTGTAACGGGGTTTAGGTAAAGGAAGGTAAAAATAAAAGAAAATTTTTAGTTACACATATCAAGATATGTAGGAATTTCCTTGCATGACTCAAAAGCAACAAGTAGCATATTAGAACCACTTTCTTATTCCAAATAACATGCATTCCCTTTTTGCAGCTTTATCATATAATTGGACTTTTTTGTACGCAATGAATTTACTTTGTCCAATCTTTGTAGGAAATACTTTTCACTTCTCTCTTTCTCTTTCTTTTTCTTTTTCTTTTTCTTTTTCTTTTTCTTTTTTCTTCTTCTTTTTTCTTCTGTTTTTTTTTTCTTTCCTTTTCTCTTCTTTTTTTTTCACACTTTCTTTTTTCCAGGGGTTCTTTTCTTTGGAATCAATAGAAATTTTATCATGCAATTCATTCCCATATACTTTTGACCAAGGGTTCAACGATGGTAAACAAAGACAAGGATTTAAGGCTAAACAATGTGGTGTTATAACAAAGAAAGGCTAAGGCTCAAAATTTGGTTAACTAGGGGTATATGTAATATAAGGTTAAGCTTTTTAGAAAGTTTAAAATGGGTAATCCTAAATGCCCTTATCATTTTTCAGCATTAATCCACAATGTGATCTCAACATGCATAACAAAGCAAGTTTTAGAATGAACACACCACGTTCGTTAATCTCAACAAAGAAATATGTGAGCAAGAAAAATAAAATGCTCTTAGGCTCAAATACTCACAATGGTTTCAATGTATCAAATATTGCACATTCTCATTCAATTTAATCATTAAAATTGACGAGATGATTTAAAAATTTTCAAACAAAGGCTAATCATACTCACCTCATTCATACATTCCAACCCAAATCACTAATGCATATAACTCAAAGTTATTCTAAATGAGTATTAAAAGAGTGAGAAATTTCAAAGAAGATATCAAAACGTTGAGCCTACTTGGAAAGACTTTGTTCACTTCTTCTTCTTCTTCTTCTTCTTCTTTTTTTACATGAAAAATTTAGAAATAAACATTAAAGCACAAGACACCCCCCCACACCTAAATCATACATTGTCCTCAATGGATGGAAAATATGCACATGCAGACAAGAAAGGAAAAAAATAAAGACAAGGAAACAAGACACTTCCCTGAACCGCAGAGATAACCAGAGTTGTGGTGCAGGTGGGCAAGGTGGGGTAAATCCTTTATGAGTGAAGAAAGCATGAATTATCGAACGGTGTTATGGCCATAGCTGAGCAACGGTGGGTAGGAGAAACTGCAAAAAGAAAAAAAAAGTAAACGGAAAAAACCAAAATAGAAAGTCAAAGGTTTTTTTTTTTTGTGTGTGTGCTACTCTGTAATAAAACAAAGTAGTAAACATAGTAAGATAACTAATCAAATTAAACTTAAATGACAAGAAAAAAAATAAATTAAAATTTTTGGGTTGCCTCCCAAAAGCACCTTTGTTTAACGTCTTTGGCTTGTCGTCTCCACTTCTCTTTAAGTTATTAAATTTTCACTAATTGTTTGGACCACACATGTATTTTCTCACAAGATACGATTGCCTTCTCATTCACTTCCAATTGTGCATTCAATTCAACTTGACTTATATTGTTTTTTCTTCAAAAATATCCTACACACTTAAATCAGTAATGTTAATAGAATTATGTGCAATGGGTTTGTTGAAGTCATAAACCATGTCTTGAAGATCATTCTCCATCACAAATTCTTGTTCAAAAATATGCACTTCTTTAGGAGTTAAATTATTATCAAGTGCAATTTTTACTTTATCATCATCACAAAAATCAGGTGTTTTCTGAGTTAGGGTATCAATAGCATCAAAAACATAAACAACACATACATCATTAGGATATTTCATGGCAACATAAATGTTAAACTTAATAATCTCACCATCAAATTCCATAGTTAGTGTGCCATCATGCAAATCTATTTTTGTTCTAGATGTTTTCAAGAAATGTCTCCTGAATAAAATTAACCTTGAGTTAGGAGAGTGATCTTCCTCCATATCAAGTACATAAAAATCTACAGGAAACACTAATCCATTTACTTGCACCAAAACATCTTCTAATACTCCATCAGGATAAACATTAGATCTATCTGCAAGTTGAATTATCCCGCTTGTTTCTTTCAAAGGTCCCAAATTCAAAGAGTTATAAATAGATAAAGGCATGACATTTATGGAAGAACCCAAATCACACATGGCTTTTTCAACTTTCATATTGTCTATTTTACAAGGGATGATAAACATACATGGATCCTTGCATTTTGAAGGCAACTTCTCTTGTAGCACAGTGGAGACATTCTCCCCCATACTTAAAATTTCATTACCTTTCAATTTTCTTTTGTTGGTGCATAATTCTTTGAGAAATTTAGCAGATCGAAGTATTTGTTTAATTGCATCAATTAAAGAAATATTTACCTCTACCTTGCGAAAAGTTTCAAGAATCTCATTTTCTTTCTCATCTTTCTTTGAATGGGCCAATCTTGTAGGGAATGGAGGGGTTGTCTCGATTACCTTAGGCTGCTGTGGGGTTTTCACTTCTTTTTTCATCTTTTCATGATCTTGTGTTTTGCCCTCTTCCAACACCTTCCCACTTCTCAAGGTTATTGCACTAACATTTTGCCTTGAATTGACAACCGTTTGAGAAGATAGCTTACCTTGAGATTCCAATTTGCTCATGGAAGATGCTAATTGACTCACTTGATTTTCAAAGTTTTGAATGCTAGCCCGAGTTTCTTGTTGAAAATGTTAGGAACTATTAGCAAGTGATTCAACTAACTCTTCAAGGGACTTACCTGGTTTGGAAGGTGGTGGATATGCTGGGTTTTGTTGCCAACCTTGAAATCCATTAGGTCAAGGCCCATAACTTAAGTTGGGATGATCCCTTCATCCCGGATTGTAGGTATTTGAGTAAGGGTCATAATTCCGTTGTGGTGGCCGTGGGAATCCACCAATGGTATTAGTATGTTCAAATTGACCATCTTACAACATCGGGCACATGTCAGTGAGATGATTTGAATTGGAGCAAATACCACAAGCCTTTACCCGTTGAATATTTCCTGCAACCAGCTTTTCCACTAAAGTAGTCAAAGTGTCTAAACGTTGATCAATGGAAGAAGTACTTACCTCACTTACCCTTCTATCTATATCATCATGTCTAATGCCAAATTGTTGTATATTGGCAGCCATGTTGGAGATTAAAGTCCTTGCCTCGATTGGAGTATTGTGCACTAATGCACCTCCACTAGCATCATCAATCATATTCCTATCCATCACTGTTAGTCCTCATAAAAATATTGGATAAGAAGTTGATCAGGAATTTGATGTTGAGGACAACTAGCACATAATTGTTTAAACCTTTCCTAATATTCATGCATAGTTTCTCCATGTTGTTACTGCATATATCTTTTCTAATTATGGCAGCTCGTGAGGCAAGAAAGAATTTCTCCAAAAATTGCCTCTTCATTTCGGCCCATGTGCTTATTGAACAAGAGGGCAAGTAATATAGCCAATCTTTAGCAATTCCATCTAAAGAAAAAGGAAAAGCTCGCAACTTAATTTGTTCTTTAGTCACTCCTTGCAGTTTCATTGTGGAACACACCATATGGAATCCCTTTAAGTGCTTGTGAGGATCTTCACCTGCAAGGCCATGAAAAGTGGGGAGTAAGTGAATCAATCCCGGATTTAAATCAAAAGGCACATCTATAGTAGGAAAATCAATGCACAAGGGTTGTTGGTTTAAATCGGGCATAGCTAAATCCTTTAAAGTTCGTTCATTATTTGTAGTCGTGTTTTCTTCTTCAATATAAAATAATTCAAAAAAATTATATTCAAAAGATGAAGAAGATGGTACTCCCTGAGATCGTTGTTTGTTTTTTTTCTAAGCCTACGCGCTGTCTTCTTAATCTCTGGATCGTATGTGAGTTGACCTGTACAAGAAGAACATGGCATAAAATAACCAAACAATTATAAAAATAAAAATGAAAATGAAAATAAATAAATAAAAGGAATAAATTCTAAAAAACTAATCCCCAGCAACGGCGCTAAATTTTGATGGGTGTCGAAACCACCAAAAATAATCCTTCTCCGATCTAAGTTCTGTAGATAGCAGTGAGAGGGTCGAATCCATAGAGATTGGTTAGATTTACTCCTTAAATAAAATAAAATAAAAGAGGGGGGTTTTTTGGTATTATGAAACTAAGCAAAACTGATTAAAAACACCAAACAAATTAAATAACTAACTAAAAATATGAGGAAAAATTAATATAGAGAAACTTCCAACCAAGAATTAATTTTGATATTGATTCCTTGAATTGATCATTGATTCAAAAGATGAGTTCTTTTATCTTGAATAAATTGGTTATAATTGTTGAAGATCCGCCCTTTAACAATCAATCTTTTCTTACTTTTTTGATAACCTTCAAATCTGTCCTATGAGTTATTTCTCTAATTAACAAACACAACCTTCAAATCTGTCCTATGAATTATGTTTATTAATTGCATTAAGATTCAAAAAGACCCAATTATCAACTAGTAAACCCGGAAACGCCTTGTTTATTTAAGCTAGAATATATATTTTCATAACATACAATCTAATGCGTTGATTACCTTTCGATGTTGTTATTTGTCACTTGAATTAGAACAATCAACCAATGATTAATTGTTCTAAATGACTATCTATTGAATTCAACTATCAAACAATGGGCCTGTTGTCTAATAATTCAATCCAATAATATAATGAAGCACAGAAAATATATAAATACTCAAGAATAAAAGAAATAATAGAATTACTGAAATCTCACAATTGTTGGAATCAAACCTCAATTAATCTTGATTGAAAAATAAGAATTTAGCTAGACATAATAGAAGAAAGCATGAAAAAATACAAGGAGCAGCTGATGCTTTGTTTTCTCTCCCGTGCAGCTTTTGTCTTCTTCGGCCATTGCTCACTCCAGGAAAGAATGAATTGTGGCTCTACTTGTTTGTCTCTAGCAAAGAATGAATATAAAGGTTGCAGCTAACTTCAAGAAAGAATCAAATGGGCCGCTACTATGTTTTTCTTGTGCCCTCGGCTTTTTGTTTTCTTTTGTGTTTATTTTGTTTTGCCGCCTTTTGTTTCCTTTTTTCTTTGTTTTTCTTGTGTCTTTTGACCCCACTTTTTGTTTTCTTTAGGTCTTCTATCTTCAAGAAATAAAAAGGGAGGCCCATCTCAAAAACAAGAAAAATAATATAAAATCTTAGAAGATTTAAGACACATGTAGCATAAAAATTCCAACTATCTAAATAACTCTCTTTATTTGTTCACTTTTTCCTAAAAATGCTCCACCCTAACCATTAATCATAAAAATAATTAATAGCCATATAAAAAAACATTTTAATCAACTAAAACACAAGGGAATTGACCCAATAAATATGCAATTATACACTTTATTAAGGAAAAGGCAGCTTGATTGTACGAAATTTGTTTTCTCCTCTCTGAATTTTCTTTTTTCCCTTTCCTGGCTCTTTCTTCTCTGTACTAAGATATTTCTGAACCTTCCTCTATGTAAGATCTTCTTTCCGTTTTGCTGCTTTTATTCTAGAACCTTTCTTTTAATTATTACTATTTTGTTTAATTTGTTACAAATTGGTATGAGAAAACAAGTTGAGGAGATGGGGTCCTACTTAGACGCTAAGTTACAGGCTTATGCTTTTAACATAGATGCCAAATTAGCTGGGATCTGTAACTTTTGGCCAAGGAAAAGAATGTTGCAAAGGAAGATGCCAATCCTACATACTCCCATACTTCCTACTCTTAATATCAGCACTAGGCTCAACGTTGGGGCTAATTAGATCCCAATCTATCAGAAAAAAATGGAAGTGGGTAGATCATCCTTTCGCAACTATCCCAAGATTGAACTTAGCATGTTTGAAGAAGATAATCCAAAGGATTGGTTGCGGAAATGTGATAAGTTCTTCAATCTGTATCAGATTACAGAAACCCTTAAGATGGATATTGTGGAACTCTACTTGGATGGGAAAGCTGATATATGGTTTCAAAGCTACTAGAAGGTCCAAGGAACAATTTCTTGGTTGGAGTTTTCAGAAGCCATGATGAAACACTTCTGCCAAATTGGGGGAATGAGTGAAATTGAAGAATTTAACAAGCTGCAACAGTGTGCTTTAGTGCCAGAATATCAGGCAAAATTTGAGGATTTAAAAGCTGTAATGTTGTGCAAGAATCCTGGATTTTCATAAGAGTATTGCATAGCAAGCTTCCTTAGTGGTTTGAAGAAGGAAATGAAGCCTATGGTAAGGATTATAAAACCTAAAACACTGCTTGAAGCCTTTGAGGTAGCAAGGTTGCAGGAACAAACCATAGACCTAGTCTCTAGAAAAGGTAAGATAGAGATGAAGGTTGCTACAAAAAGTAAGCCAGGGTTGAGTGAAAATCAAAGTGTGGCAATAAAGGAGTCCTACAAAGTGCTTTTGCTAACTAACCAGAAGATTGAAGATCAGATTAAGCGGATTTCTCCTCAGGAGTTACAATACTAGAAGAACAATAATCTTTGCTTCAGGTGTGGAGAAAAATTTTGGGCAGGGCATTAATGAAAAATGAAGTAATACAATTTCATGATATCAGAAGAGCTAGAAGATTTAGAAGTGCCATTTTCAGAAGAAATTCAAGAGGGTTGTATACCTGCAGAAATGAAAGAATTGTCCCTAAATGCAGTATCAGAGAGTTTGCAGAGAAAAACAATTACAGTGATGGGAATGATACAGAATCAAACTGTGCATATTTTAGTGGACAAGAGAAGTACTAACAGCTACATAAGCCAACAGATTATAAGAATTATGAAATTCTCTAACTCGGTTGTAGAGCCTTTCTTAGTGATCATTGCCGATGGGAGAAGAATATCTAGTTCATTGGTTTGTCCTCAAGTGAAGTGGAAGATTTATGATTATCAATTCAAATTTGATTTGAAGGTCATGGAGTTAGGAGGTTGGGATATTATCTTGGGGGTGGATTGGATAACACATTACAGTCCCATAACCTTTGATTTCAAGGAGTTGAATATTTAGTTGGAGCAGAATGGGGAAAAGTCCATACTATATGGTCATGCTCATCAGCCTGAGATGAAGTTGGTTAGGGGAAAGGCATTAGGAAAACACTTGGAACTGATTATGAAAAGAGCAAATGAGAACTCACATGGGAGTAGGCAAGAATGAAGAAGGGGCTGATTTCGTGAATTTCATCGAGGGAATAGCAAAGAATACACCTAAGGTTATTTATGAACTTTTAACACAATATTCTAGTGTTTTTGCAACCCTTACTAGTCTTCCACCCCCTAAGAAATATTGATCACCAGATTCCCTTGTACCCTAAGTCTCAACCATTTAAGTTAAAGCCATATAGATACTCTCACTCTCAAAAATCAGAAATAGAACAACAATTTTCTGATATGTTTAAAACTAGAGTTATACAACCTAGTAACAGCCTTTATGCTTCATTGGTTCTGTTAGTTAAGAAAAAAGACAACTGATGGAGATTTTGTGTAGACTATAGACATTTGAACATTCTAGCCATATAGGATCCCTATTCCAAACATAGATGAATTGTTGGATGAGCTCTTTGGCTCAAAGTTTTTTCTAAACTGGTTTTGAGATCTGGTTACCTTCAAATCAGATTGAAAGTGCAGGACATCCCTAAAACAACATTCCAAACACATCATGGCCATTTTGAGTATGTAGTTATGCCCTTTGGGTTAACTAATGCCCCAGCTACTTTCTAGTCCCTCATGAACCAAACATTTCAACCCTTTTTGAGAAAGTTTGTGTTGGTATTTTTGACAACATCCTTGTGTATAGCCCTAACCTAGGGCTATGTTAAAAGTATTGAAAGAATAGTAGCTGTATGTTAAGCTATCAAAATGCACTTTTTCTAAAAACAGTGTGGATTACTTGGGGCACATTATCTCAAATGAAGGGGTGAGTATGGACCCTGATAAGGTGAAGTGTATTCAATCTTGGGATGTTCCTACGTCTGTGAAGAAGTTAATGGGAAATATGGGATTGTCGGGGTGCTACAGGTGATTTATCAAAAACTATAGAGTGATTAGCAAGCCCTTGACAAATTTACTAAAGAAGGATTCATTTACGTGGAATGAGGCAACCACTACAGCTTTTTGTCTACTTAAGGAAGCTTTAAGCCAAGCTCCAGTTCTGAGAATGCTTGATTTTTCCAAACATTTTGTGATTGAGACAGATGCCAGCAGCCTTGGAATGGGAGTAGTGTTAATACAGCAAGGCCAACCAATTGCTTATTTAAGAAAAGCATTTAGTGCCTATAACATGGGACTATCTATGTATGAAAAAGAGTTATTAGCTTTAGTAATGGCTGTTGAAAAATGGAGAGATTATTTGTTGGGTAGATCATCAGTCACTCAAGTTCTTGTTGGAGCAGAAACTAACAAACTCTCTGTAATACAAATGGTTAGCCAAGCTATTGGGAATGGATTATGAGATACAGTATAAAAAGGGCTTTGTAAATGTTGCAGTCGATGCACTTTCTAGAAGAGTGGAAAATGAGGGAGAAAAAAGGGTAGGATCAGGACCTTCTAATAAAAGTGTTCAGGAAGATCATTTGCTAGCAATTTCATCATTTAAACCTAGTTGGTTGTAACAATTGAAGAGAGCTATTATGGGGATGAGGGTTGTTAGTCCCTAATTGCACAGAAGCTTATAAACCCTCAAAATAACACCAAATTCCAGTATATTAATGGATTGTTGAAAAGGCTAGCCGACTTTATGTAGGGAATGCAACATGAATCAGGGAGAAGATCATAGCCACCTTGAATTCTTTACCTTTGGGAGGACATTCAGGGAAAAATGCATCTCTGCAAAGGATTAAGGGGCTCTTCTTCTGGCCTAATATGAAAAGGGATGTGGTTGAGTATATCCAGAGGTGTGCCATATGTCAGCAATGCAAGGATGAACACAATGCCTATCCAGGACTCCTTTAGCCCTTACCAGTCCCTCAGCAAGCTTGGAAGCATATAGCAATGGATTTTATTGAAAGAATGCCAAGGTCAAAGGGTTGTGATATTATATTAGTGGTCATTGACAAATTTACTAAATATGGGCATCTCGAAAATAAGTGACTGACAGAGATAAAATCTTTTTAAGCCACTTTTGGCAAGCCTTATTTAAGACCTTAGGTGTTTCCCTTAAGTTTGGTACTGCTTATCACCCTAAAGCGATAAACAGACTAAATTGTTAAACCAGTGTGTGGAAGTTTATTTGAGATGTTTTACGAGTGATAAACCTGAGAATTAGAGAGCTTGGCTAGCAATGGCAGAATGGTGGTATAATACTTCTCATCATTCCAGTCTATCCATGTTGCCCCATGAAGCACTTTATGGCACTAAACCAGTAACAATACCTATAGGACCATACTTGGATTTAATGATTCCAATTGTTATTGATTTGGTGCAACAAAGGTCTAATATCTTGCAAATGCTTAAAGATCATCTACTTAAAGCTCAAAGCAAGATGAAGCATTATGCTGATCAGAGGAGATCGAAAAGGACATTCACAGTGGGAGAATGGGCGTATTTAAAGTTTTAGCTTTATAGGCAAACCTTTTTGATCAGTCGACCACATTGGAAGCTTGCACCTCGTTTTTATGGACCATTTCAGGTGACAGAGAGAATATGAGAAGTGGCTTACAAGCTGAAGCTGCTATCACATGCTAAAGTGCATATGATATTCCATGCTTCATTGCTCAAAAAAATACATTGGAGACCTTCTAGTAGCAGCCACTGAACTTCCTGATTTGAGTGATGAATCATATCAACCCTTGGAACCCGAGGCTGTATTGCTGAACAGAATCATCAACGGGGGGCTCAACAAGTGACTCAATGGCTGGTCAAATGAAAATGATCAAGCCAGGAGGATTCGTCATAGGAAAATCAAGGTTTTGTGCAGCAGCGATTTCCCTGGTTCAAGTCTTGAGGACAAGACTTATTTTAAGGGAAGGGAGTTGTTAGAATATGGAGTGTTAGCCGAACAATGTCGTCTTGATGTAGACCAAAAAGTAGTTAAGTTTAGTTGGCAACGTTTAGTTCCAAATTTGGCATTTTGTAGGATGCTTCCCATGCAGTTGCAGAATTAGTTTCAGGTTATAAATAGGTAGTGCAAACTATGAGAAAGCATCTTGATCATACAAATTTTGTTTCCTCTTTTTGAATTTTCATTCTTCCCTTTTCTGGCTATTTCATCTATGTACTGAGATGTTTCTGAACATTCCCAAATCTAAGATCTTCTTTCCCTTTTGCTGCTTCTCTTCTGGAACCTTTCTTTTAATTATCAGTATTTTTTTTAATTTGTTACAAGTTCTTGAAGGTGTGTGAATCTAAGGGTGGTATGGGGTTGAGTGCTACATTGGGCCGGTTGGGGTTGATGAGGGATAAAAATAGAAATGAGACAAATGATGGTGTTGGTTCGGGTGAGGGACAAAAGGTGACTGGGCTCAATTTGGCTGGCTTGGGGGAATGAGGGAGAGAAAGGAAGTTGGGCCTAATATGGGAGAGAGCTTTAAGAATGAAAGGGAAATAAGTAGTCTTACTGATACGAATCTTAAACCAAAGATTAAAATTCGAAACATATACTAGAGTGTTGGTCCAAGTATCATCCTCTAGGTTGAACTAACTCTTCCTTTAGCAAGACACCAACTCCAAGATTGAAGAAGGACCTTACTTTTATCCACTTGACACTCGAAAAATCAATCCAAAACTCAAGATGCAAATTGGACTATCCTTGGAACGAACCGACACACTCAAATTGCTTTTTCTGAAGAGATTCTGCAATAATATTACAAATTCTATTATTACTTTCTAAATTTCTATCTAAATTTTTTCCTAAATTTATTATTAAATCAGTAATTGAATTTAAATGACTGTCTGAGCTATGTAAGGTATGTTTGAAATTTTTGAAACAATTACAAAGTATTTTATTTTTATCTAAAGTAAAGATATCTCTGCTTTCTGATTTGATTTCTAAATTTAAATACTCAATTCTTTTAAAATCTATGTTTAATCTGTACTAGCGTAACCGTCTGAATCCCACGAAAATAAGTGATCTTCATCTGTTTCAGTAAATTACAAAGGGTCTATTCAGTGAAAATTTCTTTCTAAATAAATATTTTTGAGCCAAAAATATAAATTAGGTTTGTAAATATTTGGATTATTTCTGAAATAAGATATGAAAATTTGCCTGAGTTCTATATTATTAATAAAAATAATAGGACAATTTCTTAATATAAACTGATTATACAAATATTTAAGTCTATGTTCTGGAGTAGTAGCTTCAGCGAAATCAGCACAGTCGTCAAACAATACGGCTAAATTCTGAAAACGTAAATAACTATCTAATCGAGTGCAAAAACCTTCAAATTCCCGATTTAAAAGATTCATAAATTTTACCTTTTTGAAGTCAAAATATTTTTTCAGAACTTTAGTCTTGAAATTGTTGTAAAATCCTACTCGGTACTCCTCGTTCCTGCAAGTCTCAAACAATGAATTTCCCAGTAAAAGAGATTGAACTCTTAACAAAAAGTCTTTTCAAAGTCATTCACGAGAATGACAATTAACAAGTTCATTGACTAGGCATATAAGTATGTACAAAGTCAAAATTGAAAGTCTTGGAAATCTAAGTCTTTATACGTGTGCTTAGCAAACACAATTACAAGAATTGGTCACTTTATATCATATGGTCAAAAAAGGGACCCACATATTAAATAAACAATACAAACTAGTAGACTAAATACGTAAATCACATAAAAAGAGTTGAAAAATGTACAAAACAACTCATAAGTAAAAATATAACAAAAACCTTAGGCTCTGATACCAACACACAGGGGGTACCCGCTGGACTGACGATCCAGTTACCGGTTCTCAGGGGCCTAAGAAATAATATAAAATACCATAATAACAGAAAGTACAATATTTTTGGAATCCTTTTGAGGGATAACGGTGTCCCTTTCAGAAAGAAACTAGGATTTGTTCCCTTTCCAACAACGGTACTCGGGTCGGACATCCTATTAGGTTACCAATACCTTCACCTATATCAAACTGAAAGTTTCATCATAACCCCTGTATTATGATAAGTAGGAACTTATCAAAGGATCGATTTTTTGTTTTTCCAAAATCAATAGACAAGAATATTTCTCGTAGAATATCACTGCCAGACTTCACCTTGACACCCTGTGACTGGTACGACCTTAATTTCTCGGCCTGAGATGTCCGGGATTTACGTCTAGTACCTCATCTGAACAGTAACTTCTTTGAGAATGGATTAATTGAAGAACATGATTTTGGAAATGAATTTTCTTTTATTTTTATTTTTATTTTTTAAAATTGTACAAAAATGAAATCTGTAAAAATTAACTGGGAAAATTCATGTTGAGAGACACAGTAGTGGAGTTTCCCTTTCGGGAACCCCGAAAAAAAACTAAAAAGAAGAGAGAATCCTTAAGTCTAAATGATTGAAAATGGAGATTTTTATTGAGAAATCAAAACATGTACATAGCTTTCTCTCATGTTTCTTTTCTATCTTTATATGCTCTTTTCTATTATCTCTTGTGTTCTGTTTTTCCTATGGGGGATTATTCAATTTATAGGCAAGCCCGGACATGAATCCCCGGACGCAAGCCCAAAAATTACTAAATTTGTCAGACTAGGCTTGTAGAATTGTCTATATCCTATTGTTACAATTTTGTCAATACCTATAAGACTAGGACAAGTTTGTCAAAGGCTAACTTTAGCCTTGTCATAGATGTGACATGTCTAACTAAATATTTCCACGACTAAAGCACTAAACTTTCTTCAAGACAAATTGTGGTCTTGTGATGTGACAAGTCTTGGTCAGTAATATCTACTTATCCGAACAAACCTGGTCGGTGGAGACTGTTTGCTTTTAGTGTGCAGTCTTTTCAGTCTGAAAGTAAAGATTGCGTCTTTTCTTCTCTTCTGGAGTATTCTAAAGAAACCATATCTTCTGACTGATTGTCTGGTCCTCCATTGCTGATATCTGCGTAACATCTGTCTCTCTTGTATCCTTTTCATCAAAATTCTCTGTAGACGTAATAATGTCTGCCTGAAATAATTTGTCCTTATCAAGTCTTGAAGCCATCTGCAGATAATTTTCTGGTCTTTCATTTTAATCGTCTCCTTCTCTTCCTTGGTAATTAATAGGGCTTCCTACTTCTGGTGTAGCACAATCTAGGTCTTCCGAATTTACATCTGAAGCTTCTGCCCAATTTTTGAGATCTGTAATAACTTGAGATTTTATGTCCATCATTAATTTTTTGATAAATTCTTCATCTGCTTGAAATAATGATGTCTGTGCCTTATGAGCCTCTGTTTCTTTTTGGCTTTTTAGCAAAGCCACAGCTGTCAACGGATTTGATGTCTGTTCCACAGGTACCGTTTAAGCCTGTGAAAGTGTAGTCATTTTTCCCCAACTACACATGGTTCTTTTCCTATACTAATAGGGGATCTGAGGGTTTGGATAAGGTTTTCAAGGGTCTTTATCTGATCATTTAATCTAAGATTTTCTGCTACAAGGCTGTTTATCCGGTCTTTCTGGACTTTGTGGTGTCTGATGAGGGTTTCACAGTGGTCACAGAAAAGAACTTTTCCTGGTTTATCTGAAAGGTTCTGAAATGGAAGTGGTTTTGTATAGTTTCTGATACTGGGGTGAACAAAAAAGTTTATTCCTAATAATCCTCGGGCAAAAGAAAAAGCTTCTGAAAGGTCATTAAAGCCTTTATAATGAGGATTATGGAAATTATGAATTACTTCTACAACTGATCCCCAAGTGGGATATACTCCTGGTTGCGTACCTGCAATAACGACATAGAAACTCAAAACAAGTTATAAACTAGAACTCAAAAAAAAGCAACAAATCTCTTTGGTTTGTAATTAATCAAATCTGTATTTACATGTGGCCAAATGGCCTTTATTTATAGATGAAACAATGCGCAGCTAAGAGGAAATCTATCTTCTAAAAGGATTAGAATTCCTTGCCTTTTAGGAAGCTAATTACTAAAAGAAATAATTACTAAAAGACTTTTAATCTAAGAAAAGGAAATAAAACATTAAGTTGCCTAAAACTAATCCAAAGCTAGTTTGGATTATGTTTGGCCGAGCTTGAGGAGCTTCTTCATTCAAATTTGGAAGTTTCTTTAATTCATCATGGCTATGGATTTGGAAGCTTCTCTAAGCATCATGGATATGGTCTTGGAAGCTTCTAATTTCGTTCATGAAGAAGAAATAATATTGCCTAAAGTTGCATCCAAGTGTGGTTTGGATTAGAGAAATGAATGGCGGTTGAACTTGTTTTCCTTCTTGCCGAATTAGAACCTTCCAAAATCAAACTTGGATTGTGATAAGAAATGACCTAAGGATCTTGATTACACGTGTGAAAATCAGCCACACTCAATTCTTTATTCTCGACCCTTTGTTGATGAAACCAAGTAGAATGACACATGATTCACTAGGATCAAAAGTTTTCCTTGTTTCTTTGCTGCCTTAACTTAAGCTTCAATTAATTCAATTATAAAAGATGTTAATGTAGTTTGAATTCTCTTAATTCATGACCTAGTCATAGAACCATCAATGCTTTGCAATGGATCAATGTGTGAACGTCTCTTGGTAGGTGAATTCTCAACTAAACATCCAACTTGTACTCTTAGATTTGTCTTTTTTGAATTTGGTTGAGTTGTCACAGCTGGATAGTTGATTGTTTTAACCTTAGCTCTCATATTTTCATCACTTACTTTGGGCCATTTGTGGGAGATGTTACAAAGCAAGAAGAATAGACTGAGTGGGGAGTGTGGGCTCAGGGGAGGGCCATATTGAAAGTGGGCTTAAGTTGGGTAGCTTGGGGGTTTGGAGAAAGAGAAATAATTCTAGTCCTAAGGTGGGTGATGGATCGGAGTCTTATTAGGAAGTTAGAAGGCTTGCTTTGGGCCTTTTAGGGGAAAGAGGGGAGAAAATAAAAATGACAATGGGCCTTTTGGGGGAGATAGAGTTCTGAATTGCCCAAGGGAAGCCTATTAGGCTTAGCTGCAAGAAATATGCAATATTAGAAAGCCTAGAGGGCCTATGAAAGAGGGAGTTAGACAGCATGCTGAAAGGGCTTAGTCCCATGCACTAAAAAATAATTTATTCCTCATTAATATGCCTTTTAGAGTTGTGACTGAAGGTTCTTTATTGGAAGGCACGGCCTAAGACTTGGAAGAAGAGAGGCAGGAAAAATAGAGACGAAGGTGGAGTGGGGGTTCTAGAGTAGGGGGATGTTCGTAAGCAATGAGTGGATGGTGGTGAAGAGGTAGGAAGCCCTGCTAAAAAAAGTAAGGTAGTTGAGGAGGTGATTCAGACTGCAGGGTTGCGAGGTGTTGAGGAGCAAACGACTGAAAGATCTCAATTAAAGAAAGCGGTGGAGCCTGGGGTAAGATCTCAGGCTTGCCAACAACCATGAATATCTTGAACGGAATTGCTGAGGGCTAGGGAACTCTTTCACAATTCGACAAATCCAGGAAATTGTCCGAATCAAGAATCCACACATTTTGTTTCTCATAGAAACAAAATGTGGACAGCGGGTGGTGGACAAGTTGAAAGTTGGCCTGAATTGGTTTGGAGTAGTAGTAGAGTCAAAGGGACGGTCAAGGAGCTTAGCCTTATTGTGGAGGAAAGATGTAGACGTTTTCGATTCAGAAATGGACTGCAAGGTACATTGATGCTTAGGCTGTGATTCCCTTATCAGGAGATAAATTTGGCTCACTGGGTATATGGGGAGCCATTAGTGGCACGGAGAAAGGAGACTTGGCTACAACTTTAGGGGCTACAGACTGCTGCTACCTTGTCATGGCTATGCCTTGGGGATTTTAATGAGATTTTGCATCATGTTGAATCACAGGGGAGGATAGAACAAGCACAATGGCATATGGACTGTTTTAGGGAGTGGTTGGATTGGTTAGAATTGGGGGATTTAGGTTATGAGAGTTATGGCTTTGCATAGTGAAACAAGAGGGCCATCATTTAACATCAAGAGCAAGGTTGGATAGAGCATGCGACAATACTCAGTAAAGAGCAGTGTTTCTTGGAACAAGGGTTAGACACTTGTTCGATCACACATTGGATCCTTGTCCTATCCTTGTCTCTACTAGGAAGTAGGGGAAAACAGGCAGAGAAGGTTGGGTTTCAGTTCATATTTGAGGCAATATGGTTGAAGGCATCGGACTATGAGGAGGCGGTGAAGGAGAGGTAGGGGTTTGGGAATGAGGGAGCAAATTTGAGGGGTTGTATTCAAAAGATGGAGGACTGTAAGATTGGTTTGCTCAAGTTGAGTTACATTGCTTTGGTAATAATAAGAGGAAGATAGAGATTCTAAGGCAGGAAATCCAAAGAAAGCAGGAGGGTGGGTTATAGAGGCCGATAAGGTGGACTTAGGGAGACTTGAGACACAACTGAATGAGTTGCTAGATAGAGAAGATGTTATGTGGAGAAGAGAAGTAAAGCTCACTAGTACATCGAAGGTGATAGGAATACCTCGTATTTTTATGCCAAGGCAAGCGAGAGGAATGAGCAAAATTCGATTAAGGGATTGAGGGATCGAAACGACATGTGGTGTGAAAGGAAAGAGAAAATCGAGCAGATAATTTCAGAATACTTTGGAGACATTTTTTTATGTTCACAAATTTCCCAGGAGAATATGGATATGGTGCTAAGCTGTCTACGAAAAAAGGTGTCTGATGATATGAATAGAGGACTTCTGAGACAATATAGCATCGAGAAGGTTCATAAGGCACTTTTTTAGATGCACCCATTCAAATCTCTCAGCCCTGATGGTATGAGTTCTGTTTTCTTCCAAATTTTTTGGCATATAGTAAGCAAGGATGTCACCAAGTGTGTAGTGTCGTTTCGTAATAAAAGGGCTATACCTCGAGGTTTGAATCACACTCACATTGTTTTAATTCCAAAATGCCAATACCCTGATTCTATTATTTAGTTTGGTCCTATGAGTTTGTGTAATGTCATCTGTAAAATTGCTTTTAAAGTGCTGGCTAATAGGATTAGACTATTGTTAACTACGATTGTTTCTGAAAGTCAATCAGCCTTCTTATTTGGTAGGCATATAACGGACAATGTGCTGGTTGCTTATGAACTGAACCATTTTCTTAAGATTAGAAGTAGGGGAAATGAGGGGCTCATGTCTATCAAACTTGATATGAATAAGCTTTATGGCCATGTTGAGTGGCAGTTCATGTTGGGAGTTTTAGGGGCATCAGAATTCCACCCTTCATTCATAGATATTATCAGGAGATGTTTGTCGACTGTCACTTTTTTGTTTTGAATGGCTCTGAGTTTAGCTATATCAGGCTGGGCCAGGGGCTGAGGCAAGGGGATCCATTGTCTCTTTATTTATTTATTCTATGTTTAGAGGCTTTTTCGTGTTTGTTGCAGGATGCGATGAGGTGTGGGATTATTAACAGGGCGATCATGTCTTCTATTGGTTCTCGTATCTCACTCTTTTTTTTTTTTTTTTGCAAATGACACATTGTTGTTTGGAGAGGCATTGGTACAAGAGGCAAAGGCTCTTCTGCAAGTCATTAGGATGTCTGAGAGGGCGTCTGGGCAGCAGATCAACTTGGAAACTCAGTTGTCATGTTCAGCCCCAATACCAGAGCACAAGATCATGAGCAACTGTCGAGTCTTTTGGGGGTAAAGGAGGTGGCCTCCCATGATCGATATTTAGGATTACTGGTAGTTGTCGGGTGATCCAAGAAGGTGTTATTTAACTCCATCAAGGATAAAGTGTGTCAAAGGGTGTAAGGGTGGAAAGAGAAGAAGCTATCTTAGGGGGGAAGAAGGTTTTACTTAATGCAGTGGTATAGGTGATTCCTTTCTATGCTATGTCATGTTTTCGATTCGCCGACTCTCTTATAGCGGAAATTCGCTCCATGATGGCGAGATTCTAGTGGGAGGATGGTTTTAGTAACCAAAATATACACTGGGTAGGTGGGGAAGGCTATGTATTGCGAAAGCGAAGTAGGGAATGGGGTTTCAAGATTTGAGGGCATTAATTACGCATTGCTGGCTAAATAGGCTTAGAAGGTGTTGACTTGTCCGAAGTCTTGGTTACACAAGGTTTTGAAGGCAAAATACTTTCCGGATGGGGATTTTCTTCAAGTTGAATTAGGGAGTAGACCTTCGCTGACATGGAGAGGCTTCCTAGAAAAAAGAAAGGCTTTGTAGTTAGGCTGCCGAATTAGGATTGATAATGGGAAAAATGTAAAATTTTGGAGTGATAGCTGGATTCCACGCCCATACAGGTTTCGAGTGATATCCAGCCTATTGACTCTGATTTGGAAGCCAAAGTGGTTAATCTGATTATACCAGCCACCAGATCATGGGATGTGTTTAAGCTAAGAAGGATGTTTGGGGAATGAGAGGCCTGACTGATTCAACAGATGCCTCTCGGTAGTCCTAACTGTCGAGATAAATGGGTAGAACACTATGTCAAGGATGGTAAATTCACAGTTTGAAATGCTTATCACACCATGATGGAGTTAGGGTTATTGCTAGGGAGGGAGCGAGGATGAGTGGGCTAACTAAGGAGAACACTTAGGGCTGGATGAAGTTATAGGATCTAAATGTGCCAAATAAGGTCAAAATACTGGTTTGGAGATTGTGCATATATGTGATGCCAACAATGTTGAACCTAAGGCGTAGAGGGGTGATGGTGAAGGTGCTCTGTTCCTGCTGACAGATTAAGGCTGAAGATCTCAAACATATGTTGTTTACGTGTCATCCAGCAAGGCAAGTCTGGGTATGTAGTGGTTTTGAGAGGAGGGTGATGATCTACGCTCAGGAGAGGTCTGAATTATGGGTCAAGGACATTCTTTTCAAGTTTTCAAAGGAGAAGTAGGAAGTCTTTGTAATGATGTGCTGGGGCTATGGTCGAATAGGAATGCCGCTCAATTTATGGGGAAGAGTTGGGATCTACTGTGGCTGGTTAGCTTTGTGCAGGAGTATTGACGACTATTTTAGAGGCTAATTGATGGAATGCAAGAGCTATTCAACCTACTCGCTAAGCATTCGATCTGTCGTGACATATCACGGGTCTAGTGACGTGAGTTAGGTCTAAACGAGTTCAAGAAACTTTAAGAGATTTAATTCATGACATTCAAACTAGTCAAGCATGCAGTCAAGACTTGCAAATCTTTAATCTATTGCAACTCCACCTTGAAGAACACTAGTCCTGCCTTGGCCGAATTCTACTGTAATAATAAGCCAAGTTGTTTATTTAATTTTTTAGCATTATTTTTAGGTAATTATTAATTTATGGAGTGGCCAAATTTAGAGTCTTAATTCTGATTTGGCCGCCTCTTTATTTTATTTTATTTTGGCCGAATTATTTAGTTATTTTAATTTTGTTGCCAAATTTTGTAAATTTGAAGGAAGTCTTAAAGGGCCAAATCTCTAAGTCCAATTGGCATTAGGGTTTTTTGTTTCTTTTTTATTTTTAAAACTGCTTGGCTGCCCCTTAAGTGTTAGATTAGGGTAAAGAGTTAGTTGTTTCCTTTTTAAGACAATTTGTACCCTATAAATATAAGCTAGTCGGCCATTGAGTAATATACAACTTGAAAAATTTTGTGGCATTACGTCCTTGAGAGTTTGAGTGAATCAATCTCTTTATTCTTTCAAAGAACAACAAGCTTATCAAACTTGACCAGCTTATGATGCCTTTGAGTCTTATCAATCTAGTTGAACCCTAGGTTGTAGTGATACTTCATCTGTCAGTCTAAGTTCTATCGGTTTTAATAGTTTCGCAAGTTAAGTCTTGGGTCTTATTCACTTGTTGTGTATTGCTAGCTTTTTATAGCCGTAAAGTGCACATCAGTTTGGTATCAAAACTCTAGGTAACTTTGAAATTTTGTTCAAAATTTTGTTTATATTTTTCTTTAGCCAAAATTCTGTCTATAATTGCTTTCCATGTAGCCATAAATATTTTTTCTTGTGGTAGTTAAATTAATTGTTTAACCCTAATCTTTGAAATTCGGTTAAGCCTTGTCTTGCTGCCCATTTTTTGTGTAGATAATTTATATTTTGTTATTCTATGAAAAAAAAATTGCCTACTATTTTTCTTCCTAAAAATTGAATGAATTGTCCATCCATGATCTTTTTGTTGTTATTGTCCATAAATTCTTCTGCTTTGTGTTGATATTTTTTGCTGTGAATTGTTCTTTTTTTCTAGTGAAAAAAAAAAGAAGAAGAAAGAAGAGAGAACCGAAAGAAAAACAGAAAGAATAAAACTGAAAAGAAAAGAAAGAAAGAAGAAGAAGAGAAGAACAATTCTTGTTTCTTGAGTTCTTGAATTCTTGCATTCTTGCATTCTTGTTTCTTGAAATCTTGTTTTTGAATCCTTGTTTCTTGAATTATTTGGCTGAAATCGCTTCAAAAATAGTGACCAGAATTCTGCCTTCCAAAAAAAACCTGTACTACCTTTTGTTCTTCAATTCTTGTTAAATTGATCCTAAAACCCGTGCAGTATTCTTGATATTTTTGTTCTTGAATTCTTGTTGAAGAGGTGTTTTAGTGCTTCAAGAATTAAACAAAAATTCTTCTTACTAAAACCGTGAGCCTTGACTAAAAAGAATTCAAGTGTGATTCACTTTCCTTATCACAATTGGATTTAGCATTGGATAGCACCACTTTTGGTAATTTCTTGTGATTGAAATTTTGCAATCTTTGGTAACTATTTGGCCGAGATTTTGTGCCTTTTGGCAACTTTTTTGGCTGAAAAAAAAATCCCACAATTTGGTAACATAACTTGGCTGAAATTACTATACAAAAAGAGCTGTAAGAATTATTTTCTATTTTGACTATACTTCATTTCTTGAAAGTTGCCTCATTTAGTAAACTTTCCTCTTTGTTTCCTTTTAGAATCCCATATTTGTTTCCGCTTCCTATTTATTTTCAAATTTGTCTAGTGTCGTAATTAATAGCTTTCCTTATTTCAATTCCAATTTGTAGTTGAATTTGCTCAATTTCCAATTTCCTTAGTTTCATCCAATTCAAATTTGTTTTCACATTTTTTTTCTAGTTTCCTAATTTGATAACCTTCCTTAAATCTTTACTTCCTAATTCATAAATTCTTTATTTAAGCTATCCCTTGGCCAAAATTCCCAAAGGTTTGGTAAATTATGTTGTTCGAAGAAAGAGCTTAGAGAAAGATTGAATGAGGGAGAGGTGAGATAAAAAGATAACCGAAAACATACTTATACACACCCTTACTACAAATTTCCCATATTATTCTTGTTTCTTTTGTTTGTACTAACATTTTTGCAGGAATAATGTCAAAAGAAGGCGTAGCTCCAATCGACCAAAAGACCCTTAAGGATTGGACTAAGCACATAACCCGAAAACATTCCAATTTGGTTGATCAACTTGAGGCTTTGCCATTAAATTTTCAATCCAATGAAAATAAGATAGAGCAATTGGAAAACACTTTCATGAAAATATGAAATCCATCACTGAGTCATTGTGAAAGAAGTCGAGATCTAGAAGGAAAAGTTTGTCAAGTTCTGGTAGTAGTTAAGAGTCTGACAGGGCTTATATTTCTCATAGAGGCCAAAACCAAGTTGATAAAATTGACAAAAATCTGGGGAGTATAAGAATGAAAATTCCAGCCTTCCAAGATAGGGAAGATGCTGACACATACTTGGAGTGGTAAAAGAAGATTGAGAGAATTTTTTATTGTCACCACTATTATGAAGTAAAGAAGGTTAAACTAGCAGTAGTTGAATTTACTGACTATGTCATAATTTGGAGGGATCAACTTATAACCTCAAAAAAGAAAAATGGAGAGCTTCTTGTCTGCTCTTGGGAAGAGATGAAAACAACTATGAAAAGAGGTTCATTCTATCATATTATCACAGAGAGTTGTACACAAGGCTGCAAAGTTTACAACAAGGTTCAAAGAGTGTCACCAAATACTTCATCGAGTTAGAGGTTGCACTCATTCGAGCGAATATAAAAGAAGAGAAAAAGACTATGATGGCTAGGTTTTTGCACTGAAATAGCAATGTCATTGAAATCCACCATTATTTGGAAATTGAAGAGATGGTCCACATGGTTGAGAAAGTGGAAAGGAAATTAAAGAGAAAAATTTCAAAATCGAGCTACCAGCCTATTAAGTCTCCATAGAAGAATAATTGGGATGAAAAGGGTGACAAAAAAAATGAATCTAAACCATGGGCTGACTTTTCCAATGATAAAGAAGTCAAGAAAAAAGAGCAACCCACACGTCCCAGTAGAAGTCAAGATATCACTTGTTTCAAATATCAAGGCAAAGGTCACATTGTTACCAATGTCTTAATAAACGAGTGATGATCACCTTAGATAATGGGGACATGATTTCTGACAGTGAATCTGATGACTTTATGCTTTTTTTGACTGAGACTGGCGGCGAAGAAGACGTTGAAGTGGGAGAAGTACTTACTACCTTGAATTCTATGCATTCAATGGTAAGTGATGAAGAGTTTTCAAGTGGAGAAGAAGCATTAGTGACCATGAGATCACTTAGTGCTCAAGCCATGGATAATGATGATCAAAGGGAGAATAAAAGGTTGAGGAAAAGAAAGAAAATGAGCAAGTGACCACTAGTAAAAAGAATCACTCCATCGTTGTGCACCACACATAGTTATTGGACTCAGACCAGTCATTGACTCAGTTGAGACTTTGGATCAATGGGTCAATGGTTCAACCAGTAGATCAATTAATAAAAAATAAAAATAATATCAAAATATAGAGAAAATATAAAATATTAACTTACAAACAACTAAACAATTTATATTGTCATAATAACATAATAAAATCCAAAATCCACACTCATAAGAATTGATAGAAAAGCATTATCTAAGAAAATAATAAGAAAAACAATGGTATATTTTTAAAGGCTCATCCTCAAATATTCTCGCAGCATTAGAAATAAATTCTTCAAAATCAATGGGATCATAATTTCGACCGTTGAAAAAGTTCCTATATAAATTCTTATTCAAGTTAACAATGGTATATTTCAAAGAAGAAACAAGCCATAAAAAAAATTTTTAAAAAAAACTGGGACCGGTCAAAAAGAAAACTAGCAAAGCACTTGCTCATCTCTGCCGCCCAGCATCACATTGGCCGTGAAGTTGACTATGATTTTCCTAACTAATTTTACATATAAAGCATTCAAAATCTTAAAAGAAAGAAAAAACCATATTCCGACAGAGTTAGCTAAGGAATATAGTTAGATAATAAGCATTAAAAAATAAATAAAAATAAAAAAGAGGACTGGTCTAATGAATGACTCGGAATGGTCTAGGGGCCGGTTCACCGGGTCACCAGTTGGACCGGCGGGGCTGATCCGAGTCTGATAACACTGGCCCCACAAGCTAGCAAAGTGGAAAGTCATGAGCAACTTGTATGCCACTAAAGCCAACAAGGGTAAAAAACGTGTTGTCTTTGAACCTGGTGATTGGGTATAGATACATATGTGAAAGGAGTGTTTTTCTCTTAAACGGCATACTAAACTTCATCCAAAAGGCGATGGTCCATTTCATGTAGTTGAATGCATCAACGAAAATGCCTACAAACTGGATTTGCCTAGTAAGTATCAAGTTAGTGTTACTTTTAATGTGACTGATCTTTCCCCTAGCTTTTAATGTAGGTGATGAGTTCGATTCAAAAACGAATCCTTTTGAGGAGAAGGGGAATGATGGGAATCTAGGAGTTGTTCAACTTACTTATCAAGCATTCGATCTGCCGTGACATATTAGGGGCCTAATAATGATAGTTAGGTCTAAACGACTTCAAGAAACCTTAAGAGGTTTAATTCATGACATCCAAGCTCGTCAAGTATGTGGCGAAGACTTGCAAATCATTAATCTATTGCAACTCCACCTTAAAGAACACTAGTTTTGCCTTGGCCAAATTCTAGTGTAATAATAGGCCAAGTAGTTTATTTAATTTCTTAGCATTATTTTTAGGTAATTATTAATTTATAGAGTGGCCAATTTAGAGTCTTAATTCTATTTTGGCTGCCCCTTTATTTTATTTTATTTTGGCCAAATTTTTTAGTTATTTTAATTTTGTTGCCAAATTTTGTAAACTTGAATGAAGCCTTAAAGGGCTAAATCATTAGGGTTTTTGTTTCTTTTTTATTTTTTGTACCTATAAATATAGGCCAGTCGGCCATTGAGCAATATACAACTTGAAAGAATTTTGTGACATTACGTCGTTGAGAGTTTGAGTAAATCAATCTATTTATTCTTTCAAAGAACAACAGGCCTATCAAACTTAACCAGTTTATGGTGCCTTTGAGTCTTATCAATCTAGTAGAACCCTAGATTGTGGCGACGCTTCATCTATCAATATAAATTTCACCAATTCTAATAATTTCGTAAGTTAAGTCTAAGATCTTGTTCGCTTGTTGTGTATTGCTGGCTCTTTATAGCCTTGAGGTACACATCGCTAATGCTCTAATTCCTGCAAGGCCAATGGCCCAAAGGGCAAGTTCCTGGGAGTGCCAAGCTGAGATTTGGGTCAAAATTAATTTCCATGGGACAATTTTCCAGGAACTAGGGGCTCATGGTGTAGGGGTAGTGGTGCGCGATCATAAGGGGAGCTTTCAAGTAGGGCTTGCTTTTAGGTTGGACGGGATAGTTTCACCCGAGTATGTGGAAGCAATGGTGGCAAAAGCTGTGGTGGAGCTTGGTCACGATTTGGGTGTGCAGAAAGTGATGCTAGAAGGGTATTGCGCTTTTGTGGTATAGCTGATCAAATCATTGGATGAGAACTTCTTGGTTGTTGATTCGGCAATCGATGATATCAAAGCTATTTTTTTTTTTGTTTTGAGGAGTTAGATGTTCGTTGGATTTGAAGAAAATGTAATCGAGTAGCTTATAAATTTGCCCAACATGAAAGATATGCTAATGGTCGAGGGGTTTGCAGGGATGTTGTCCCTTCTTTTGTAAACTCATTTTTACTAGCCGAAAAACCAGTTTAGAGAATAAATGTATTTAAAAAAAAAAAGAATTAAAACATTATACTTATACTATTGTACTTAAGAGAATAAAAGAAATATTGTGATAATCACACCAAAACATTTGCAATGATGATCAATGAATTTGATGAAAATTTTGTGATGTTTTTTTGTTAAATATGACTTACTATTTTACATACATTAATTTCTGAAATATATGTTTCCATTGTAAAAAATTTATACGTGCAATTCAGACTTATATTTTCTTCTTACCAATTACAAGTGTCAAATAAATATACTATAATTTGTGATATTTTATTGGCAATAAACTTTTGAAAATATATACACTTTATAGAAAGTACAAATTAATGTCCTTAACTGTACTAAAAAATTATTTATTTATAAACTAATCACCAATTCAGTAAAAGGATTTACGAATAACCAAAAATGTTACTTTAATTTAATTTAAATAAATAAGCATTATTTCTTGTAATTTTAACATAACAAAAACATTTCTTTCACACCTACTCAATTAATAAAAGTGAGTAGCTTAGTATTATTTAAATTCTCCTTATCAATATATTGAATACTTGTTATTGGCTTGTAAACAACAAACTAAAAGAGTAAAACATAATATTCTCAAATGCACAATAAAAATTACTAATCAGTTAAAGTAAATTATCGATTATAGAAAAAATTTTGAACATGGATTTCTAACATAAGATAAATAATTAAAATCAATAATGTATTCACCCAGATAATTTGATAATAAAAATAAAACTATAGAATAATGTATTTGAAGTATTAATAAAAATTAATTAAAAATTTAATAAAACACCCCCACACATTGTATGTGTTCCGTCTAGTAGTGTGCATTTAGAATGGATATACTCGTTTCAAAATTTATATAAGAAAAATTAATTTTTTTTATCTAAAAAAATTCAAAGAACTTTCTTTTTGATTTTTAAAATATAAATTTCTATCAAAATTTTGTTTTATTTTAAAAAATTTCCCTTAACATACCTTTTCATTTTTCCTCCGGCATACTTTTTTTTTGCAAAAAACAATTCTTACAAACATTTGTACACTCTCTAATAAAAAAATTTCAAAAAGATTACAATATAAATGCAACCTTAAAAGTATATTTGCACAAGTCAATTTCAATCCCCTACTAGAATTTGCACAGATATTTTGTTTAAGGCTAAGGGACTTTGATAGTAAACCGGTAAAAGCCGCCTGTAAGCTGGTTCCTTGATAGTACTAGATTGTCAAGCAATTTCAACTGAGACAGAGATCTTGTGATAGGACTGACGAGCCGGTTCGAACTCAGATCCGAATGGCTTCGCTCCTTGTAGGTCTTCCAACTCGAGCAAACGCATCGTCACTTCACTACGAGCATTCTTTTGAAGCTTAAAAACAAAGTGTGTGATAGACAACACTCCCAATTATCTGCCGATGTTAAAAAGATTTCTCAACTGCCCCATATATTCTTTCATGTCTATTGACTAATTAATAATATTTCTGTGTCCCTACATTCATTATCAATGATTTTCAATTGGATCTTAAATTGGATGTACAAATTTTCGAACAATCCAAATTAAGCCCACCTTTTTAAATTACGTAGTTTGCTTCCTTCCAAATAATGTTAGGACCGATCAAATTATATATTCCATCTCTATTCAATGACCTCAAATATTAGGATCAATTATATTTTCCAATTTGAGATTTTGTCAATTAACAAAACAATCCCCAAACTTTCGTCAAATAACAATCCTCTCTTTTACTTACTAAATAATAGGAATAATATTTAATTGAAATATATATTACCCTAGTTATTTTTGTAACAAATTTTTTTTTTTTTAAATTTTAAAAAATTATTTTAAAATAATTGATTAGTTGGACAAATTAATTCAATGTCTCTTTTTTCTTAATTCCATTATTCAGGGTAAACACGCTAATTTCATAATAGTACAACAGAATATAATAATAATATAATTTCAAGCAAAATCACTTTGATAATATATACATAAAACATACCCGCTCTTTAATTCAAGCATCAATAGTGATTGAATATCGATCAATAGCTATACACATATCAGGCCTCTACATGAAGGCATTTCAAAATCCTCATCAAAATTAACCAATACCAAATTAAATTATTGTTATCTTCTTTTGAATAAAGACAAACGTTATAAAAAAACTAAAATTATAGTTTTTTGAAAATTCTAAAAGGAGGAAAACATACTTTTCTGTCTGTGTTTTTCTAACATTTTTTATTTTCAAAATTCAGTATTGTAACTTATTAATAGGTAACTTCCCTCATTTCAAAAACTAGCAGGCAATATTTGTGCAATGCACAATTTTTTGAGTGCCCATTGTATTGTATAGTAATTATAAAATTAAGATAACGTTAAAAAAATAAAATCACAATGCTATTACAAAAGGATGATATGGAAAAGCCGGAACATGTGAGTGTTTCAGAGAGAATGGATGCCAGTGAAAGATGTAGTGGAGTTGGCGAGACATACTTGGTTGGAATTTCTTCATGCACACATGGTAGTTTAAATACATTTTTTACTTTTATGTAAAGTTTGTCTGTATAGGTGTTAGTTTTGATGTTTTGGGTGTCGGTTTCATGTTCTTGAGCTAGTTTCTGCTATTTTAGAACCAGGGTTTGCTCACGGTACAAAGGACATGTTGTCGAAATTTTTGAAGGGTAGGTTAGTTAGCTAGGATCATAGGAAAGATCAGTGACTGACGAATTTATCGCTGAGACAACACGATTTTGAGGTAATAGATACCCTACTAGGAGGGATTCCTTTCAGTCTTAGTAGGGTCTCTATTTCCTCTATGGTGTATTTTTGTGGGAGGGTGGGTTAAAATGTGACATGTTGTCATTTCGTCTTAGCCAAGACTAGAGCTAGGAAGAGTCCAATTTTGGGGGACATTTGATTGTAAATGTTCATTGTTACAAAACTAATACAATTATCGACCTTTTGATATAAAAAAAAAAAAAGACAAATACACACTTTCTGTTTTTCTGAGCCATGCTCTCTAGAAATACAATTCCAAGACTAAACAAAAATGCATAAACCTAAAGGCAAGCTTAAATACCTGTAAGGGCAACCAAAACAAAGGAAAAATATGAGGCCTCAATACATCTAGAATAAAACTTACCCAAAAAAAAGGAAAAAGAATACGAGAGAGAATACTTTGAGCTTTACTTTCAGTGATATGTACTGTGATTCAAAACCAGAAGAGAACAGGCTAGATAACTTTGGTGAAATTTTGACTTTCCATGACAAACCAAAGATATTAAGTTTGACAGAAGGTTTTCCTCTTTCACAAACCACCAAAGAAGTTCATGTGGGACAAGGTTTCAGCTGCTGGCTATCTTGTTTTATATGTGCAATGCCGTATTTTCTGTTTTAGGTTGGAGATTATCTTTGTAGACGAAGCTTTCATATGTAGAGATGCCAAAATGCCATACACATGAAAGGCAAACGTGAAAACTTCCTGCATTTAATAAGCCTTCATTTCCTTCTTTTTGAGTAAACCCAGATTTGCATCTGAATACACATCAGGACATCAAAGGCATAGCAGTTCCTCAAAAGTTGCCTTCAAGTCTTAACTAACCACAACATCTATAAGAGAGATGCAACCTCTTGTGAAGTCTTTGGTAATCAATAATTTCTTTACTACGGAAAAATATTTAATTGAACAATCAAAATGGTTCACTCCATTACAGTGTAGTTATATCAGTTTTTTTCCCCTTCTGGGGAAAAAATTCTGTAGTTATCTTTGAAGAAGCAAAATTTGAGGATCTTTCCCAATCTGACATTGCAATTAAAAGACAAGATCTTTCACCAAATATTATTCAATTTACTCATCAAATCACATTCTTTCTAAGTATAATTTAAAGATATTATCCATCCCAGAAATTTATAGAGACTTCAATAACGATTAATAAAGAATCCCACTGTCCTGTTCAATTGATTTTTTTTTCCTAGAATTTTCTAGCTATTACAAATATAGATTTGACATCGTTTTAATGGCTTGCAACCCTAAAGATCATCAAAAGATTACTTAAGAACGTAAGATGCTATGAAGATATAAAAAAAGATGCAGATCTAGCGAAGTCAACCATAGAACAACCACTTAAATTAACTATGGGGGAAAAAAATCCTTCAAGCATATACTAAAACTGTTCAAACCCTCACTTGCATTCAAGTTTTCTCTCCTTGGATCAATCATTGAGATATGCTCACTGGAAGCCATAAAATAACATCAAAATACCATCAATCACAAAAAAAATAATGATCCTACCATATAATTGAAATGCAGAACCCCCAAGACGACTAATAACCAAATCAGAAAACTCATGAAAATAAAGACTGGCAGAGACCTGATGATGCCAAGCTAGATTCTTCAGTAAACAGAGATCTTGGGGTAAGAGGTGAGGTTCTCTCAAAAGAAGGTAAGTGAGGTCAGAAAAAGTTAAATTTTTACTACAGTTTGTATCGAAATGAAAAGCATTAATGTGTGCCAGATAGACTATAGAAATTCTCTAGTGCTTAACATTTAAAAAGCTAAAATTATGCTACTTTTGTCTAGATTTGTTTGAAAACTTTCACCATCTAATCATACGGTCTTCCTGACGTCAAGTATAATAACTATTTGTCATTGTGTTCTATTATTTGTAAAGCTGCATTAACTTTCAATGGGTTGTTTTCATAGTTATTCGTGCCTCAGGCACGCTTTTTGCAGGGCGCAAGAGGAGCCCAAAAGACGGGCGGTGTTGCTGAGGCATGCGCCTCTCAGCAAAGGCATGCACCTTGGATCAGGCGACAGGTGCACGCTTGGAGCGCCTGCCAGACAGTAGGGTTTGTTTAAAAAAAAAAAAAGAAAAGAGGGACCTAGGCAGAAAAGGGCGCCGACAGAGGTATGTTTTACTACTTCTCCCCACTCTTTCTTCTCCTATTTTCTTCTTCTCCCCGCTCTTCTCCTTTGATTTTTCTGATTTTCTGCAAAAGGCACCCTCCAATCCGGCTCCTCTTCTTCATTTTTTTTCCTTTGCTTTTCTCATTTTCTACAAACGACACCTTTCAATCCTGCTCATCTTCTTATTTTTTTTTCCTTTGCTTTTTCTTCTTTTTTGCAGACGGCACCCTCCAGTCCTACTCCTCTTCTTCTTCTTTTTTTCATTTGCTTTTTTTCCTGTTTCCAGTCCTACTCCTCTTATTCTTTTTTTTTCCTTTGCTTTTTCTCCTTTTCTGTAGATGGCACCCTCTTCTTTTTATTTTCTTAAGTATGGAAAGTACTAGTTGTGATAGTTCTAGAAAGGATCCTTGTTGGAAGTATGTTCATTTGCAAAATCCAAATAACAAAAATGATATAGTTTGTGATTTCTATGAGAAAGTAACAAAATGTGGAATTTATCGAACAAAGCAACATATTGTTGGAGGATTTCAGAATACCACAATATGCAAGAAATGTCTTCCCCATGTACGTGAAGAAATCAAAAGTTATACGGTAAAGAAGGTTGCAACACAAAATATTGACTTTGATGATGAGCCACGTGGTGATGATGAGGAAGAGGATGATGTTGAAAGTTGAGCATGAGCTCAAAAAAAGGAAGCAGCAAGTCTACAAATGCGAAAAAAAGGCCAAGACAAAAAGGTTCAATCGACATATATTTCACACCTAATGCAGAAAAAGTTGTGCAAAGCAGGAAGCAATCAAAATTGAAGCAAACTACCATGAATGAGGCATGCAAGAAGGAAATGAGAGAAAAAGCTTGTAGAGATATAGCTCAATGGATGTATGATGCGGCAATTCCTTTTAATGCCGTCGATTATCCAAGTTTTGAGGTGATGATTGAGTCGATTGGACAATATGGTATTGGTATGAAACCACCTAGTTACCATGAGGTGTGAGTTCTTTTTTAAATAAGGAAGTTTCGGATGTGAAGCTTGCAATGAAGACTTATGAAGAGGATTGGGCAAAATATGGTTCTTCTATAATGTCAGATGGTTGGACTGACAAGAAGAATAGAACTTTGATAATTTTTTTTGTAAATTCTCCCAAGGGAACTGTTTTTCTTGAATCTATTGATGCTTCTGAATATTCGAAGACAGGAGAAAAGATGTTCGAATTACTTGATGGTATAGTAGAACGTGTTGGGGAAAAGAATGTTTTTCAGGTTGTCACTGACAGTGCTAGTGCTAATGTGCTTGCAGGTGAGCAATTCTTAGTCTAATTCTTTGTTTTTTCAAAATTATGTTTACATGATGTACAGTGTTAATAATAATGTCTTATATACTAATGTTAGTCATGTTTTTACTTCGATAGGAAAATTATTAGAAATAAAAAGGCCGCATTTATATTGGACTCTATGTGCTGCTCATTGCCTTGACCTTATTTTGGAGGATATAAGGAAGATGTCTAGTGTTCAAAGGACATTGAAAAGGGCTGTGAGTTTGAATGCCTATATTTATGTTCGACCGGGGGTGGTGAACATGCTAAGGCAATTCATTGGACATAAAGAGCTTGTTAGGGCAGGCATCAAAAGATTTGCTACTGCATTTCTCACACTTCAACGAATACATAAATTGAAGCATCATTTGACAAAGATGTTTATTTCTGATGATTGGATAGGAAGTAAGTGGTCAAAAGAGTCTTCTGGGAAAAGAGTGGCTAGTATTATTATGATGCCTAGATTTTGGACCAGTATTGTGTATATTTTGAAGTTATTTGGTCCTTTAGTTCGTGTGCTCAGATTGGTTGATGGTGAGAAAAAACCACCAATGGGATATATTTATGAAGCAATAGATAGGGCTAAAGAAGAAACTGCAAAGTTCTTCAATGAAAACGAATAGAAGTATAATGAAGCCTTTAAAATTATAGATAATAGGTGGGAATGTCAACTTCATTGACCTTTACATGCAGCAGGGCATTATTTGAATCCTGAATTTTGCTACTCAAACAATGATGTTGAAGAGGTTATGAATGGTCTACATGAAGCTTTAACAAAGTTGGTTCCAAGCCATGAAGAGCAAGACAAAATCTGTGAGCAATTCACTTTGTATCGGAATGCAGAAGACTCATTTGGATCTTGTTTAGCTATAAGGCATAGAAAAACCAAATCTCCAGGTGAATGAATTTTGAACTTGAATAATTTATTACATTTTGATTGACATTTACTAGAGCATCAATCTAACTCATAATCATTTAATCTACTATGAACAGTTGAGTGGTGGTTGTCTTATGGATCTTCAACTCCACAATTGAAAAGATTTGCTATAAAAGTTCTCAGTCTTACTTGTAGTGCATCTAGTTGTGAGCGTAATTGGAGCATTTTTGAACATGTAAGTGATAAATGTGTAGTTTTTTAGCACTAATGTATTTAAGGTTCTAATTTTTTTTTTTGAATATATAAGTGATAATGTTCTTAGTCTTTCTTCACTTATTAGCAAGAATTAATGTATTTCAAGTTCATAACAAAAAGAGAAATAGGCTTGCTCAACAAAGATTGAATGATTTGGTGTTTGTGAAGTATAATCGAGCTTTGAAGCGTCAATATGATTCACGAGACCTTATTGATCCTATTTCTTTGAATGACATTGATGATGCCAATGAATGGTTGATGGGTGCATTAGATGAAGAAGCAGAAAAAGATGATGAACTTGTGTTTGAAGGTGATGATTTAACATGAAGTATGGTTGTTAGAGCAACTGGAGTTGAAGAGAATGCATATAATACTAAAGGAGGAGCAGAAAAGGAAGGAGGAGGAGGAAAGAGAGGAGGAGGAGGATCAAAAGGCAAAAATGTCATGTATACATCTATTCCAAGTGCTAGGTCCAAAGATAAAACAAAAGCACAATCTTCTAATTTGAGAGGAGGCATGACTCCTTTCACACTTAGAGATGAGGATGAAGAGGAGCTTGATTTTGAAGACTATAATGAGGAGGATAAAGAAGAGAACCTTGAAGATGAATATGATGATGATGATGATGATGATGGTGATGGTGGTGATGGAGATGATGCTAGTCTTGATGTAGAGTAGATTTTAGTGGATTTAGGATTATATTAAGACTTTTAAGTATTGATAATTTTAGTTGGTTTTTTTTGAACTTTTAAGTTTTTAGAATTTTAAGTTTTGGAGATTATGCTGCTTAGTTGGCTTTTATAGTTATATTGAGACTTTGAAGTAGTTTATTTTAGGAAGTATAAGTATGAATGCCTAAAATATTATTTTAAAGTTTTTTTTTCATAGTGCGCCTGATGTTGCTCAAGCGCGCACCTACGCCTTGCGTCTTGTGCCTAGGCTCCAGGACCCCTATGCGCCTAAGTGCGCCTTGAGCCTTTAATAACTATGGTTGTTTTGGATGATAAATAATCACATTTTTTCTACTGATAAATATAGTCATGGCTTTTGACCCCTTTCAAGGGCACTTGCCTAACAAGTTGGAAGTTCTGCATCAAAAGTATAGTCATGCATCTGAATTTCTTTGTAGTGATTGCAAAATTTGCATATTCCCATGCCTAAAATATTGTACAATTTAGAGTCCATAGTTGGGAATAAGAATCTATTTCAATTTTCTTATTTGTTTTTCAAACACAATGTTGGGGCCTTTCTCTTCATGTTTATTGTCTCTGCTTCCTTAGCTTCCACTTTGTTGTCCCCCTTTCTTAAAGAAAAGTGCACCTCAAACTGCTCACTGATGATGACAATGGAAAACCTCCTCTGATAAGGATTCAGATGATCTCAAATTCATGTTTGTAGTGAATTTACTACACCTATTTCTTAGTAAAGTGAGAGTAAAACAAAATCTTATATACTTATTCTCCTTATCTTGTTGCATATGCAGTCCAGCTTTACGCTCTTTCAAGCGTCGTGTGACATATGCAAATGCAAACTATGACTGTATCCTTTATTGAGTTTATGCACTTTTTTCACCTCCAGTACTTAAAACAATGCATGTATAAAATTTAATATTCAAACTTAGTCCTTACTGTGATTGATTATTTAGACATTGTTGGCTGGAAAACATCATCAATCCGCTAACAGAATGAACTTCCAAAGGTACTGAAATCACTATTTTGGTTTATTGGCTTGTGAATCACACACACTCTCGTATATAACATCTAATGGTTAATACCTATTATCTTTCTGTAGTCCATGCTACTTGTGAAGGATGAGAAGTACCCTCACATTGTATATGTTGATGAAGGAAGAGCTAAATCCAGAATACATGTTTCGCATTTTACTTTTATATTAATTAACTCTTAATACATAATTCTTTTTTTCAATTTTAAAATTTTCTTTGTTTTTTAATTACACTATGAATTTATTTCCCCTAAGAATATTATAACTCTATCTTCAAATTGTGTATATTCTACACAACATAATGAGCATTAAAAAAACCGCGCCTTACGCGGTTATCACCGGCTAGTATCTTTAAAGCGGGAGTTAGGGGCAGGTGACCTGTAGTTGGCCAATTTTGGTCCAGTTGCCAGTCAGCTACCCTTTGTTTTGGGTCTCACCGACCTTTTGTATTTGGGTTTAGGGATTGTGTCCTTATGTGGTCAAGTGCTGTGTGGTAGTTGCGTTTGTACGCATGATGTTTCTGTTTCTTTCAAACCCTATTTTTGTCTTTTGCTTTCATTCTCTTTTGAGGTGCCACCGCCATTTGTGGCTTTCGCTCTTCTCTAAATTTCAGTCGTGTTCAGTGGTGGTCGTCGTCTAGGCCACGACGGTTGTGCAACCAGAGGTTTGGTTCGCTGCTGCGCCTTTTTCCCGTTTTTTCAATGTTGTCTCTTGCGGCCATGGCTAGGTTTGGTTTGGCCGTGTGATCTTTTTTTGTGTCTTTTTTTTCTTTTTGTGCCTATGTTTGGTGTCTGTTTTCGTTATGGGGGGTGTTGATGGCGCCCTATTTTTGTCTCATTCTTTGGTTTTTTTTAAGGCACCACCATCTCTAATATTCTGGCTAGGGGGTGTTGGTGGTACCCTATTTTTGTCTCATTTTTTCTTTTTCTTTTGAGGCGCGGTTTCCTTTTGTGGTTTTCGCCCTTCCCTAAATCCCAGTCGTGTTTCATGGTGGCCGTGGTCTAGGTCGCGGCGGTTGCGTGACCAGAGATTTGGTCGGCCACCATGCCCTTTTCCCCTTTCTTTCATTGTTTTTCTTTTTCTATTGTTGTTCCGCGCTGAAGGTTATGGTGCCGCAGGGTCGTGAGGAGGATTTGTGCCTCCAGATCTAGGTTTGGCTAGGCCACCTTCGGTTTGCCTTTTTTTTTTGTTTTTTCGCGGTGTTGTTTTGGCTATGGATGGTCAACTATGTGTGGTCAAAAATAGTGTGTCTATTCTAGCTATGGTGGTTGTTAGTGGCGCATGGCTGGAAAGAGGATCTACGCTGTCGGATCAGGGTTTGGTTTGGCCGTATGATGCCTCTTCTGCCTTTTTGTTTCTTTTTCTATTATGGTTCCACCGCTGGAGGTAATGGGTGCGCATGGTTGTGAGATGGGTTTGTGCGGCCTGATCTGGGTTTGGTTCGGCCATCTAACCCTTAGTCTGCGTTTTTATGTTTTTTTGGGTGTTGCTGTTCTGGCAGCGGAAGGTTAACCGTGTGTAGTCAACCCAAGTTTTGTTGCATGCTTTTGTTTTCTTTTGATGCACAGCCATCGTTCTTGGCTTGGGCCTTTCCGTCAATCTTGGTCGTGTTTCGTGGTGGCCATGGTTTAAGCTGCGGCAATTACGTGACCAGAGGTGACGTAGGCCGTCACGCAATTTTCTATTTTTTCCAATGTGGTCTCGTGCGGCCATCTTTTTAAACCTTTCTTTGGGTTGGTTAAAATGGGGAAATTATCAAATATAGCAGCTTTGACTGCACTATTATCAAATATAGCAGGGAAAAAAAATTCTTTACAACTATAGCAGCCAAACGGGTTTATGCCACGCGAAATGTCTAAAATACCCTTCTAAGATTTGAAAATCGCGCCCAATCGGTTTCTTCTCCACTGCGTTTGGTTTCAGCAAAGCATACATCCGAACATTCGCTTATTTCATCGCAAATCCGATTTTCCATTCGTCATTTCGCTGCATTCTCAGCCGATAACACAAAGCTTCGTATCCAATTCAAGCAATAGTATTATTAATAATGGCGAAAACGCGCGGTGAACCGTCATCTCCTGACAAGCAGAAAAAGGAAGAGCACACATCTCACAAGCGGACGGGCAAGAGTAAGAAGGTTAGTGACAACAAAGCTTCGTATTTGATGCGTAAACGTCCCGCTTTTGCAGGATAATCCCGGTTTGCTTATATGATAGAAGGAATTAGAAAGTTAGGATTTTTTGCGATTCGTCCTACCCCTTTTGCCATTCATTCGTTCGAAACCGACCCAGAAAATAGAATACGCATGCTAAAAATGTTGAAAACTGCGTTGTAGTAAGCATAATGTCGACAAATAGGATGAAATGTTGAAACATAGGAAATGTTGAAACATAGGAAGCAATGTCGACAAATAGCGCAAAATGTCGACAAATGGCACAAAATATCAACAAATGGCGCAAAATGTCGGCAAAATATGTCGCCACAGCACCAATAAATGTCGACACTAAACGATAAAATGTGGAACACGACCATAAATGTCGACAAGCATAAAGAAAATGCACTCACTTGTCGAAATTTCATGTTTGAGTTAATAAATTTTGATAAATGTGAAATATAGGTTTGAGCAAAAATCAGTAAAAATACTTGTAACAAAACATTATGCAACTTTCATTAATGAAAACTATAACTATAACTGCAACTTCCAAAAATCACTAAAAAGACTTGTAAAAAACATTATGTTACTTTTATTGATGAGAAAGTGTTTATAGTTGGCTAAGTTGAAAGTGACGAGAAAGTGTTTCAATTACTTGACAACTAATCTTGATTTGCTTCATATCCTGCAAGAACAGCTGAAGGAGGAAATGCTCGTTCAGGGTGACTTTTTCTCTGCCCAGGTTTCGCAGTATTGCTACTACGAAGCCAATATGCGAAGAATCCGGTCAAAATTGAGTGATACGCAAAAAATAATCCTCCGAAGGGAGAGCAGTCTTGCAGAAAATGGCTCTTGACCATGAACATACATTCTGGTGCAAACAAATTATCCATTCTGTTTTGTTGAGGCAACTTAGGCCAGCTGACCAATCAAATGTCGACTGTTGCTTTCACTTTAACTTCGTCGGCAAGAAGGTAACATTTGGCCGGAGAGAGTTCGCCCTGATTACAGGCCTCAAGATGGGGGACTTTGCACTTGCATATTCCAAGTACCATGCCCCTGATGGTCCTTCTTCAATCACCAAGTACCTAAAGCATCTGGGCCAAATAGATGAGACGACATACGATGAAGTGTTCAAAGCTTACGACCGTATCAACGCATCGTATGCAGACGATGATGTCGTTTCCCTGACACTGTTGCTTCTATACACATCCATCAATGTTATGCCAAAGGGTAAACTGACTTCATTGAATGCATATAGCTGTCGAAGGTATGGCAAGTCAAAATGTATGGTCCGTGCATGTTCTTTATAGAGGAGAATGGACTGTTGATGCAGCGTCGAATGAGCATCGATACATCAATTATAAGAGAGTTGAAACTTTATTGTTGGATGAAGCTGCAAGTTTCTCGGAAATGGTTAATAACATCATTTGCGTCCTTGGCATTGATCCGACAATTAAAGATACACTTCTAATGCAATACCTACCGAAGTACTTGTCCAATACTTCTGTATTGCCTATAAAAAATGACTACCACGTGAGGTGTTTTATGAATGAGATCATAAGGCATGACAGGACACCGATATGTGTTACCATTCGCGATGTGTCACCTGCTGAGGATGAATACGGTGGCAGTAACTCACCCATTAAACGATTAAGCTCTGATAGTCCAATTTGGACTAATGATGTAATCCATTCAAGACACTTCGATGAGAACAATCTTAGCAGACCGAATGCAGATAAATTCGGAAGCAAAGAGGATGATGTGCCGCCTGTACAAGAAACAATCATTGTTGACGATGAAGGAATAAATGCCTTGGCAAGAAGCAAGGAGCCTGTTCATGGTCCAAGGCCTCAAGATATTCATTGCGTTGAGGCGACAAAATCTTCTCGTGCGGGAGGGTCGGCTTCTGATAAATTAGACGAAGTCGTGGATGTTTCCGTGGGCGATGTTTTCGAGACTAGGCATCACCTGTTCTTGAGAATGTCAATGCTTGCCGTCAAACATTTTTTCGAATGGAAGGTGCTCAGGGCAAATAGCAAGTTTTGGTACATAAGGTGTACGGATGTTAATTGCAAATGGAGAATGAATGCATCGGCGATTGGGATTTCAGATGCATGGAAGATTACAAAATATGACAACATCCATACATGCCAATCCTTGTTAGTGCATAGTGATAATCGGCAGGCATGCAGCAAAGTTATTGGTTAATGGATCAAGTGCAAGTACCAAGACGTATGCAGGCCGTACAGGCCAAATGAAATAATTTCAGATATTCGGGCGGAGCTTGGGGTTAACATATCCTATCTCAAGGCTTGGAGATCGAGAGAATCCGCACTGCACGAAGTCAGGGGCGATTATGAGGTTTCGTATACAATGCTGCCAGCATATTTACACGCGCTGCAAGAAGTAAACTCGGGCACTGTTATTGAGCTGAGTTGGGACGAGGCTGGTAGATTCAAGTATTTATTCTTTGCATTTGGTGCGTCCATCCGTGGCTTTCGCAGCCACATGCGCCCAGTTATTGCTGTTGACGCTTGCTTCCTTAAAGGAAGATATCCTGGGTCGTTAATTGTTGCGACGTGCATGGATGGTAACAACCAAGTCTATCCTGTCGCCTGGGGAATTGTTGATTCTGAAAATGACGCATCGTGGGAGTGGTTTTTGCAAAGGCTAAAGGTTGCTATTGGTAATGAAACCGACGGATTGGTGTTTGTTTCTGATAGACATAAGAGCATTGCTAAAGGCATATCGAATGTGTTATTCTTATCACGGAGCATGTATTTATCATCTAAGCAACAACCTGCGAGCAAAGTTCAAAAACAATGTTGTGATCCCATTATACTTTAAGGCAGCAAAGGCTTCAACATGGCTGAATTCAATGAGCACTTCGCGCGGATTTCAATGCAGAACTCAAGGGTAAGTGAGTATTTACTAGAAATCGGGATTGAACGGTGGTCGAGGGCACATTCAGGTGGGAGACGTTATACCATAATGACGACTAACATTGCAGAATGTCTAAATGCATTATTGCGTGATGCCCGGGAGTTACCTATTTACATTTTGGTCGATTACATCCGCAACACACTCCAAAGATGGTTTCACGAACGGCGCACCGCGCTAGTGAAATGAAAACATTGACGACCCCATACATTGAACAGCTAATAGCATCAAGAATGAGAGAAGCATAGTCCTATGTGGTTGAACCAGTTGATATACACAGATGGTTTGTACGGGACATTGCAAACGGGGCAGCTACGGTTGATTTGCTTAAAAAAACTTGCACGTGTCGAGTGTTTGATATGGATCAAATCCCTTGTGTTCACGCACTAGCTGTATCTCGGCGCAGACAAATTGACCATTACACCTTATGTTCGCGACTGTACCACACTGAAGCACTTGTAGGTGCTTATGCCGATTCTATTATGCCGGTGGGAGACGCTAAGGATTGGAATGTGACCGCAGATGTTTTAGCAATTCAATTATCACCCCCGGAACCTAGGGCTAAGAGTGGAAGGATGAAGAAAAAAAGAATTCCTTCTACGGGAGAGGAGAAAGTAAAAAAAAAATGTGGTCGTTGCGGAGGGAGCGGACATAACCGGCAAACTTGCTCAAATGCATTCGTTTCTAGGGACAACGTGTAGAGCAAGTTAACTTTATTTAGTATTGGATTTTACTTAGGCAAGAGGACATTTTGTAAATGCAAATTTCTTGTTCTTCTTTATTGAATATTATTAAATTTAAGTTTGTTTACATTTTTTGTATTATTGGTTTACATTTTGTTTTTAGTATTTTGTATATTAAATTTTTTGTTCTTTAGCATATTACTAAAGTTTGTTTTGTATATTTCATGTTTCTGAAGACTGGAGGCAGATATTGGACAAAGAAAAGTAAACCAAGATGTGGAAAAAATTTCATACCCATGCCATAGCATGTAATTTTGGGTGCCATGGCATTACATACTTCATGGCGAAAGGAGGCATGGCTAGAAGTTTTTAACGCCAGGCGCTTATTTCAATGCAATGTGGTTCGCTTATAAAATTCTTTCCAATGCTATGGCATGTAATTTTCAATGCCATGGCATACCCATTTCATGATGGAAGGACGTTGGCCAGAAAGTTTTAACCACATGGCGCTTTAATTATTTGCGGCGGTTCGTTTGTTATACACATTTATAAAAAAAAATTAAATAAAAAAATTAATAATAATAATAATAATAATACTAGTAATAAGGTATTGTCATTGTTCGTTGCCCGGTTTCTAATTCAAAAACTTTCAAAACTTTTCTTTCTTCTCCTGGTTTTTGTTCTAATCTTCATGGACCAGAACAACTATAAATAGAGGAGAATAACACAGAACACAACAACCCGTAGACAACGATAGAATAGAGATAGTTAGACATAGTTTTATTTTCATGCAAGGCATGTTTAGTGGCTGAAATTCTTTTCTTTAGGACTGGGATGTAGCCATCATTACTTATTTTCATTTATATAATTGTGGTATTATCCAATATCTGATTTATTCGGTATTAATTCTTGTAAATGCTTGATCACCATTTGCATGTTTAAGGTATTGGTGAAGAGGCGACAACTGACATCAATATTAGTTCGTGAATTCTTCAGACTTTAATTGTGAATCACGATAGTAGTTGAATATTACCATCATATTAGATTATGTAATATAACTAATAAAAAAACACCGAGTCAAATACTAAAATGAATAACTAATATACGGCAATAAGATTATACATCTAATAGTTGAATATTAACATCATATTAGATTATGTAAAATCAATATACAACATTCATTGTAGATATTAATATTCATATTAATATTCGTAAAGAAAATGCAATCAATATTCATTAATGCAAATTATTCTTTACAATTTGCAATCATAATTTTTTTCAATTTTACATTTATATACATGTAACTAAAAAAGTAACATTAAATTATGTTTAGATCACCTTATCGACATTTTAGAGCCTAGGGGCGACATATATGTCGACGTTTTAGAGACTCTTATCGACATTTTAGAGCCAGGGCGACATATATGTCGGCGTTTTAGATCTGCTATCGACATTTTAGAGCCTGGGCGACATATATTCATTAATATCGACATTTTATACCAATCATCACATACATTTACATATATGCATCATTATCGACATATTTTGAACATTCTTTTACGTATGGGCTACTTACTCTCGCTCACGCTCAAACCCAATTCGCCAAAAATTTAACGCACACTTGACACCGCACCGCAAAACAAACACACAACCCACACCCACACACCTCTCGTGATAGCGATTCAAATCTAAAGCAGATGAAAATTTTCACCAAACCCGCTACTCAATCGGCATTTTTTTCCTTCTTCAGCATGCCGTCGTTGAGCCATAGTTGATTTCGGTCATGTGGGTTGTTGAATCAATGGATGATGAATGCTAATTGGCGACATGCGAAAGATACGCGGGAATTTTTGTCTAACGTCTTTATCTTTCTCCACATAGAAGGGCTTTTTGGTCATTTCAGTTGGTCAAACACCTTGACCTGCTATATTTGTGAACAAAAATTACCCGCTGCTATATTTGATAACGGAGAAGTCAAAGCTGCTATTTTAGATATTCTCCCGTTAAAATGAGAAATCTTTGAGGGTCCTAATTTTTTCTTATGTTCGCTTTTTTGGCATCGCATAACATGGTAGACTTTTTTCTTGTGTAGATTGGGGTTTCTTCTTTTGTAAAGTGAAGAATAAAAATTCATTTTTTTTAGTAAGATTTGTGTTTTCTTGTAGGCCGAAAAGATTTCCTTATACATTTCCCTTTTCTTCTTTTTTCTTTTAATTCCTTTTTTCTCACTGCATGTGTAAGTTTGATTTTTTTTAAACCACACTCAAAGGATTTTTTGTTTTATATTTTTGCAAATTAAAAGAAAGGGTTGATTTCGTTTTTTGGGTGTTGGGTTAGTTTGCCACTTGTTTTAATTAGCGCCACTTTTGACTTGCATATATCTTTTTGTTATGCATAGTCAGTTACAAGTGTCATGATATTAAGTTGCAAGCTAATACATGTGTCAAACATGAATTACTATTTTGTTGTTCCTTCTTCTACTTGGTTCTACCAGTATTAAATAAGTATTTAGTTTCATTCTAATTCTATAGCTATTTGTAACATTTTTCCTTGCTTTCTTGTGTTAGTTCTTCGTGTCCTTGAGGTAATTCTTGTTTATCCCTTTATTATTTGTTAGTTTGTAAGCATGAATGTACACTACGAGAAAAACTCCCCATTTAGTGATAACTGTAATTTTGTCACTGAAGGGATGTTTTTCGTTACCAAAAGTTTTGCGGAGGCCTTTAGTGACGAAAAAAATTTTGGTCATACATTGTCAACAATGGTCCGTTGCTACAGGTACCACAAGACGGGAAAAAAAGTCGTCACTAAAAGGGTGCTTTTAGTGATGAAACGAGAAGGTGACAAAAATTAGTGACAAAAAAAAGTCGTCATGAAAAGGGGGAAAATATTATCACCAAAAGATAAAACTTGTCACTAATTTGCGCGAAATTAGTGACGAAATATGATCGTCATTGAAAGTATAGTTGGGCAACGGGCAGTGTGACGATTTTGGTGACGAGAAAAAATTACGTCACTAATATATGGTTTGGTCAACACCTTTAGTGACGAGCTAGTGACGACTAGTTTTTTGTCACCAATTTCTTTTTTTGGTCATTGGTGATGGAAAAAGTTTGTCACCAAAGGTTTGTTGAATATGCAATTTGTGATGAAAAAGTTTTGCGACGTTGTTCATTGGTGACGAAATTTTGTCGTCACCAAAGGTTTGTTCTTAGATGGAATTAGTGATGGCAAAAATTTATCACTAAATAGGGTCATTAGTGACAAATTTTAACCAACGTTATAATGTGGTTTGTTTTAGTATCATATCACTAATATCACAATATCACAGTATTGATTGTTACATCATTTATTCTTATTATAATACATACATCATCATAGATGAAAAAGTAATGAACGCAATCATACTAAACATTAAACATTCAAAAAATATCTAAAAAAAGGCACACAAATTCAACTTGTTCAATGCCAGAGACAACATTTTAATATCCCATCAGATAAGAAAATAAAGTCGAATATTTGAATTGTACCATGAGAATAAAATATTATCCAAACACCATACACTCATAAAATAGTAGAGTACACATAATTCCCTTCACATTCTAAAAGGAAAGAGGCCGAAGGAATGAATAAGAACTTGACAACACCAACCAACAGGCAATTTGTAATGCCTTTAATCTGTGGATACTTGGTTATATGGTGGTGGATGCATTACTTTGACCCACATTCTCCATCATACTCCTTTGCAAGTTTGATAGCTTTAGCTGAAGCAACTTCTTGTGCTTGCGTTGCAGGTATTACAACCAACAAAATTGCATCGTTATGTTCAACATATTCCCAAAAGGAAGCAACCAGTTAAATTACCAATCAACAAACAATTTAAAACTTTAATCAAGACTCTAGAAAAATATTCCAACAAAAAGATGCCCTCACCCAAAGTAAACATGCACCTCAAGGACAAATCAATTCAATCAAGTAGTTAGAGCCACTCATGAAGAAGTCATCAGGATTCCCCTTCTTGACACCAGGCAAATCAATCAATTTCAAAGGTGGAGCTATAAGTAAAAACAAAGAAACAAGACTTGGCGTTGTCAGTCAGAACATAGAGACAAAAGACTTGGATGTTACCATATGAACTGTAGAGAAACAGGACATAAGAAAGGGGAGGGGGGGTTGGAACCCAAGAAAAAAAAAAAGAAAGGAAGGAGAATAAGCACTTTCTAAATGAGTATTCAAGAAGGTAATAGGTGAGAGACAGGCTTTTACATGGCCAAAACTTTTTCTTGTTATTTTCATATAATACTTCTCGTTTTTCATATTTTTGACAAGCTTGTTCCACACTTATACTTAATAACTCCAACAATTAGACGAAACACATATATCTATGACATACAATTTACCAGTACCAAATTGCAAACTACCATGAAGATAAATACTTTGGAAATGTATATGTTGACAACCAAAACAACCAAAAGACAAGACAAAAAGGTAATCCAGATTTAAAACAACATGAATTTCAACAGGTAAAAATGGAAGTACATAAACCTTTTTACCCCAGCAACACAAATAGAACTTAAAGTTCACCCACCTATACTTGTTCGAAACTTTAAATATATCTCATCACGACTTTTGCTAGAAATTTTGCTTAGTTTGTCTTGCAAAGAATACCGAAGAGCACCTAGAATGTGCCAAAAAATTATCAAATCAAAACGGCAGTCCTGGGATACCCACATTTAAAGATTTAAGCTTTCTTTCTTAGGGTAAAATCTAAAAGCACAAAAAAAATTTAGCTACAAGAGCATCAAGTCAAGGTAACAAATCTCACTAGAGACCCAAATTAAAGAATCTACAATGACAAAAATATCCAAGATCTACTGTCTATTTGCTATTTTCACAATTTACTAGACTATCAATTCCAAAAACATTAAGACTTTCAAACGGCATATAAAGATTACAATCTGGTCATTTGTGTCTAGTATTGAAAATAATTAGGAATTGGTCCACTAAAGTTGTTGCCACTTATCATTCTACATAGGGGTGGCAATTTTTGACACGACACGAAAATTCGACACGAAATTGTGAGACAAAATGTGGCCCGAACCTAACACGAAAATTCGACACGAAAATAATCACATTGGTCCAACTTTTATTGCCCTCTACTTTTTTTTGTAATCTTGTTACTTTGTCAAAACACGACATGCGAACCCGAAAACTGACCTATTGCCACCCCTAATTCTACAACATCAAAGGAAATGTTGTCTAGCATAAGGCTCACAGTAAGACTATAAAATATTAAACATAAGAAGGCATTAGATTCTTACAAATTTATTAGATTAAATAACTAAGAAAATGAAATCGGCGATGTGCCCGTCAAGCGATTCGAGGGCAAAATTCTGTAATTTCAACAACAAAAGTTGAGTCAATCCAAAATTTATGTGTCATTCAAAAATCTCATTTAAGACACAAAAGAGATATGAGCAATCTTACAAAGTGTTCAAGTTTGTCAATTTTCCAAGTTATGAAGGGACAACACAGAAAATTGGTGTTAATAAATCAGAGCTACAATCTCTATACCTATGAAACCTAGCAACCATCATCAATAACATAGGCATTAGTACTATCTAGGTTGAATGTAATATTTATCCATGACATTAACAATACCCGTGAGCTAGATTTTTCCACCTGTAATGCCATTTTGATTCAAAAAAGGAAAGTGTTCATCACAAAATTTTGGCATCTTCTATTTTCCACTTGTGACATGCCAGAAAAATGCAGGATTAAGATTATATATGAGAAAAGATGGAAAAAAAACATTAAGAAGGTGCTCAAACCACAAAAATGACATGACCATAAGGAATTAGAACAACAAATGCTGCCTAAAAACATCATAACTTTCAAATGTCAAGAGACAGGAATAAGCTAGGAGCAGCAAAATGCCCTTTAAATCAGAGAAATCAACTGTCTGAAACAAGTGAAAGTCCAGGACCAGAACCAGTACATGATCATGAACCTCATCTTCAGCAACAGGAAAAAAATATAAGCATCCAAGTGATCCACATATTGGTGTGGGGTAATACAAAGTTATTTAAAATAGTCTCCAACAATAGCTGGTTTGAACTTTTGGATGCTAGGTCATTTCCGACATTCTTTATTGCTTACAATGTTCATCTAAGATGAAAATCAGCTCCATATAGAAAGAACATCAAAAGCTAATAGGCCCCAACACTTACGGCAATTCACACACTTAGAATATTGGTCACTTGATGCCTAATTAAACTAGAGACATTTCTTCAGAAGTATCTCCTTTTGGTAGAATAAATGCCAAAAAATGAAACAATAATTTAGTAGTATCAAGTTCTCCAGGATTTCAAAGCAAAAATAAGAAAAGCATATGAAAGTGTGAAATTAATTTTGTTCATCTCAAGATATAGAATATGCACATCTATTTTATACATCAATTAATGTTTAGAATAAAATCACAATATTCCATTTTAGGATGCTCCTATAGAATTCTATGATTGTATTAAAAATGATTAGCACTCCATTCTGAGACACATAAGGCAAATTATAAGATCAATATAAAAATTGTAGCAGTAAACATACTGGTTGGTATCTTTACCCTTGATACAATCAGGAATTGGTATAGAAAGGTGGTTGCTTGTCAAATCCCTAATTAACAGAAATTATGCAAATGTCACCAAGAATTTGAAAATTATAGTTTCAATAGAAATATTAGATTAAGATATGCAATTATTGATATCTAGTGTATGAGTGAGAGGAAGCTCTTGAGGTTTCACGCGGCCTAGTATCATCCATGTGCATATATGCTAAACAGTTTCTGGTATCAATGAGAATGTTTTGGGTCAACTAAACCCAATATTTGTTAAACTTAATGGCCATGTGTACGACTGAAGATATTTTGAACTTTTTTTCGTTTGAATGAAGACATTTAGCAACCAAGCAAAACTGCTATCAGTTTTATAAAATCCAAAAGAATCCTTACTAATCTAAACACTACTGCCAAAAAGAGAAGATGTTTACATACTAGGCCTTAGAAGTACTGTAATAAAGCTAATAGAGATTTATAGTTTACATGGTCTCCATATTTGCCAGACCATCAAGATTGGGAATCTTGCCTTCAAGATTGTTAAACTTAGATCCCTAGAAAAAAAAAATTACGATACACAAGGTCAAGCAACAATAGACAACTTCAATGAATGACCAACAATATGAAGGTACAAATGGCATCTAAAATAAGTGAATGCATAACCACATGTAAAAGTACTAAAAATGCATCGAAAATAGGAAATGAAGACTATATAACTGCACAATTTTTGCTCAAATACATCTTGTATTAGGGATTCAAGCAATCTAGTTAGACAAAAAGCAGAAAACGTGGGTATGTGCCATACAACAATCAACTCGAAAGATTTAAAACTAAATAGTGGTACCACTAACTGCAAAATAGCTTTATTGACATATACGATGTGAAAAATCAATATTCCATTCAGTAGAAGTGTCAATCCTCCAAAGAATATTCAAAACCGCACTAATGGAGTAAAATTCAAGTAGAGGGGTGCAAACCAAGATAACATGTAACTTTGTGATCAACTATCACCAGTCACTCAAAACATAATAAATGCATGGATTACTGGAGAAAGAGAGGAATGAAAGAGAAAGGGATTCAACATAACAGTCCATGTAACAAAAAAGATTCTAGAGCATCATAAAGGTGAGACTAAGCTTTTTCTTTCATAAAATTAAGACTACACTACAGAAGTATATATACATACAACCAAGTAAATAACAAAGGTAAAAAATCCCAAAAAAATAACAATTTCCTGAACAAAATAGATAGAGCACAAAAGAACCTTGACCGAAATCTTTCGGTCACTTTGGGGCCTCTTAAACTTCTTGACATGTTTCTTCATAATTTTCTTGCTAAGCAGGGGAACAACCATGGTTGCTGCAACATTAAGCAGAAGCCGCTAATAAGAATGCCTACATAAAATCTGGATTCATTCATGCTGGCCGAATCTCAATTAAAGCCAAACACTAAGATAGAAAAAAAAATTTGAAACACATATCAAATGTGGAGATAGCAAAAAAAAAAAAAATCGAAAATTGAAGATTCCCAATAAAAATCCAACACCACTAAGTAAAGATTTACGGGGTAATGACAATAATAGTTTACCCACAAAATTCCTTCAACGGGCTGCTTTCTTCAATTCAGTCTAATTAAAGTAACTCAAAGACATACAACTCTAAACATTTGTCCAGCACAAACATGCAATTAGTAGAAACTTCCACATGCACTTCATAAATGTCTTAGATCACACTTTTCAAATTCAATTGAAAAGTATTCTCATTGAATCAGAACCTAAAGCCAAGCAGTGATAGCTTTCTCGTACTACACTATCACATAACTTTGAAAACTTACACATATGCCTGCTCGTTGCCACACTAGCAATTCTTGAAAAAGTCCAGCAAGGAAAGCAGAGAGTCTTCATGCCTATAAAAGAATGATAAGGTAGTATGGATACATTTCTGTGTACAATTAGTACAATAATGCACAGCTAAAAGTCCCTTGTCGTGAAAATAAGATAATTTGATGATCTGAAGACAACATGAAGAATCATACACTAATTTAATCAATAGAAAAACTCAACAATAGTCAACAAGTCGTCTTTGAAACTACAAAAGTTATTTCACTACAAGCTTTGCCTTACATAGTGAAAATGGTCTTAAAAAATTTAATCCAAAATGTCTAGCATAAAACAATAGCTCACTTTGCATATAATAGATTGGACTTTACCACTACTTTACCATCTGACAGGAGAATTCTTCTTGAAAAGAAGAGTTAAACAAAAGAGAAAACACAAGAAGGCATTTTTCAAACTCTTCATCTTCGGTCTTAAATATTAAAAGTCCTTAAATGTTTAAATGAACAAAATGCTAAATTAAAATATACACGCTTATTGCTGAAACAAAAAACCTATAAAGGATATCTATCTCCTGGCCTTACAAACAAACTAGAAGCAATAACCAATAGGTGCAGGAGAACAAAAAGTACAAACTTGGTTTCAATGTTAAAATGAACCATCTCATTGTATTTCGTTTGTATAGCAGAGTTCATAAACTCACATTATACATGCTTTAGATCCATTTTATCAATTTTCAAACTCTATCCATCATGCATAGGTTGTCAATAAAAAAAAACATTTGGTTACACTTCTATTCCCACATAAATGGAGTTTTTAGTGTAAGAGAAACTGGAGTATTTTATGCAGGCATTAAGGAGAAAATAATGACAAAGATAAAACTATTTCAATAACCCGTAACAGAGAAATCAATATAGTCCACTGGCAATGTAGGGAGGAAAAGAAACAAGGAGCCAAAGGAGAAAATTTGATAAAAGCCATTGTGGTTTTTCATGTCCTTAAAATAGGATATGGAGACAACAAGAAGTCAGACTGAAAAAAATTGTAAAGTATAAGCTAAATTCTGATATCATATCACAATGTAGAACATAGGTTCCAAGGTGAATTGTTTCAATCGGCACAAAATTCTCAGAGAAATGCAGTTTGGCTAACACAAGAAACAAAACTTCTTATTAAAGTTGTGTAACAACCAACCTTGAAGATGTGTGTTTGTCAACACTCACAGTATATTTTTCACCATAGTGTTCAGCTTCGTTATTTATATCTGAGTAGCTATGGTCCACTCCCTCTACTCTCCAATCCAAAAGGGCACATCTAGCTCTCACCCTCGCCAACCTTGCCCAAAGAAGCGATGTAGTTTTCACTAAGTTCGGACACCCATCAGATGTTCGACAAGTTGTGCTAAAGAACCTCGTCCCCTCTCTTAACCCCAACATCGTCATTGTTGATCACACCAGTAGCCACCCTACCCTTGCCAAACAAATATATGATTCCGCCCTGGAAAGACACTGCCATTCTGTTGATGCCCTGGTCTCTAGGGGTGACATTGTTTTCCATCACAAAACAAGATTTGCAGGGAAAAAATTTCAGGGGAAAAAAAAAGAGTTCTTTACCAAAGTTTGCAGGATTTCAAGAAACGGATATCAGATTTGATGGAACAACCTCCTTGCCTTGACAACGAGCTTGGGGCAGTGAGAAAAGCTCTATGGCGGAGCTTCAAGAGGTGAGAGAGTGGCAGCAAACGATGGGGCAATGAGGCCAAAGTAGCTTGCACGGTGGATGAAGCTGGCAATGAGAGAGGTGGCGAAAATTGGGGTGGTGAGAGGAGGTGCCGGAGAGTTAGCCGTTGAGGGAATTCAGGAAAGGGCAAAAATAGGAGAGGGTGGCCGGCCGATTGAGATAGAAGTGTTTGGGTTTCACAAGCTCCCAAATGTGTTTTGTGTAAAATGACTTGGAAGGGATGGCGTTTAGAGAGTAAAGTTTGGGCAGAGAAACTTTTGGCGTTAGATTGAAAATTTGACTAAGTGTCGGCAAAAGTAAAAAACATTTTGAACGTCAATTTTCCCTCTTAACAAATTCATTTTCCCTCATTTTGTTTTTTAAGTATTCAAACTTTTTATTTAATTATTAATTATTAAAAAATCTTTACTTTTTTTAATCAATCATTAATTTTTCACTTTACAATACTATGTTAGTTTAATAAAATTTTGATTTAAATTTTTTAAAAATTTTAAATTTTGAATTGCTAATTAGTTATTAAATGGGAAAAGTGAATTTTTAAAAAAAAATTTAGAGAAAAAATAATATTTACATTTCTATGTTGAGATTGAAGAAATTAGGTATATTAAAAGTATGTGTATATACGCACTAAACTACTTATACTTTGTAATGATTACTTTTATTATAACTACATAACTACTATATATATGTATTAACTACTTATGCTATAGATTTTAGTCCTAACTCTATATGTATATATAGATACTCCCTCTGTCCTGTAAAAGAAAGAGCTCAGTTTCTCAACAAGTGTTTGTCTCAAAACATAATTGAGTTTCAAAAGTCAAAACTGATCATTTAACAAAATATCTAAAATACTCTCAATGAGATAGATTGCATTAAAGGGTGTATGACAATAATGCCTTTAATGAGGAAATTAGTGAGATAAAATCAGTTGTACTTCCATTTGATTGACTAAAAAGAAAAAGTTGTGTATTAGTGAAACCGAACTCCTTTTTTTGGAACAAAAAGAGTATAACTGTATAACTATTTACTACTTTTGTTATACATTAATTATACGGATAACTATATATGTACATGTATTAATCACTACTTGTGTTGTAATATTACATTAGTGGCTTTAATTAGTTTGAAACTATATATTTTCAATTCCTAATTTTCTTATAAAGAAATATAGTTCATAATAAATATCAAAACTTTTGATTACCATTAATCAATAGTTTATTTTAACACACACAAAACGTATGTGTGCCAATTCATAAACTTCAAGGTGTTATAGTATAATTATTTTAAATTAAAAACCATAAAATAAATAAGCTAATAAATCTCAACCCAATGAAGAATATGCTTAGTGCAATTGTTATTTTTTACTAAAAAAAACCCAACTAATATCCTTGTGATACTGTTGAGTGGTAAGTCCTTTGTCTTGGTGCCGTTAGGTCATGGGATCAAATCATTTGTGATGGCGTGATATCACTACTTAGTGTTTGACCTCCCACACTTGACTTGCCAAGTGTGATTTATATCCTCATGGGGGTGGAGGTTAACCCACATGGGACTGAGGAAACCCTTTTAAAAAAAAGAAAAAAAAAAGCCAACTAATACTAACCAATGGTGTATAATAATACAAAAAAAGACTATGTGATTAAATTACAATTATATGAACAAACAAAAATATTACATATTCCAATTATTATCCTTAGCCAAACAAGTCAAATCCGTCTATAAGCTGTGGCCCAATTAGTTGAATCCAAAACATTTTATTTAATATATTCCAAATTATATGTCCCAATGCATATCTTGTTATTAAAATTTATAATATTCAATTTTCTTATATATATACCAAAGAAAATATTTTATATCTCCATATTTAATAATATTATATACTAGAATATAATTTGGAGCCATTTCTTGTTAGTCAAATGTCATAGCAATCTTGTTCTTGATGAGGTTGTGGCACCTGTGGTTTGAGCCAAATTTAATTAAAATAGTGAAAATATTATACATTTTCTCCCTCTCTCTCCATCTCAAAAAAATGGCTAATTTAGTAAAACTTCTTATTAGTTATAAACTATGACTACAACAAACATAATTAATAATATTATTAAACCCAGTTCGTAGGTCAAACTAGTAAACTAATTGGTTCTTGAGGTGCTTATTACTACTAACAAAATTATATACTTAAAGTAATTAAACTTATATGTGTAAATTCATATAATGTAGTCAAATTCATATATATGCGTAAATTCTCGAGGTGATAGTGTATCTACAAACAAATACTCTATTCGTACGTCAACTAATGTTGGCAAATGCATGTATATATTTGGGTGTTTTAGTACAATTATTAAAATTAAGAATTATATATTTCAAAAGTTAACTTCAACCCAATAAGTAAATTACATAGCCCAATTATTAAATAAACAAAAATAAAGGCCAATCATTATATCAATTGTGGCCTAAGCAATTTAGCCCAAAACAAGCCCAATGCTTATATAAGTTGTGGCCCAAGCAATTTAGCTCAAAGCATTTTATCTACTCTATCCCAAATTAATTAGTGTAACACATATATTTTTTCATAAACTATATAATATTATGTTTTATTATACACTAAAATAAATATTTTCTATCTCCATATATAATAATATTACACACTGAAACCCTATGTATAAAAAACTGAATTAATAGATTATAACTATTTTCTTTTTTATTGTCACTATTTTACTAATTAAATTTTCTTTTGCACCAAAAAATTATTTTTATAATGCACTAAAAAAAATCTATTTTTTAATTACTAATATTTCACATATATACATATAATCAAGAATTTAATTAAAAATCATATATCAGTAGCGGGTTGAGGCCTTAACTAATCCCTACTGGGGTTAGGTTCTTTGTGTTAGGGCACGTCCATTTAAGGCTAGTCTTTTTATGGACACTAATGTAATGTGTTAATTAGGGATTCCCACTTTAATATAATCAGTTTGGTTTGGAAAAAAAAAAAACAAAGATGAGCAATTAGTGACGAAACAATATCGTCACTAAAACGTATTCCCATTAGTGACGAAAAAGATATCGTCACTAAAAGGTATTACACTTAGTGACGATAAAATTTCGTCACAATGATTGATTTTAGTGACAAGAATGAATGCCGTCACTGAATTCGCGTCACTAATTACGGCCATTTTAGCGGGAAAGTTTCCCGCTACACTTTTTAGTGACGACTTTTTGTGATTCGTCACTAAAAATTGAGAGTACACGAAAAATTGGTGACGACAAAAGTTTTGGTCATTAAAGGTGGTATTTAGTGACGGGATTGTTTTTCGTCACTAAAAGCCAAATTTCTTGTAGTGTGCTGAAAATGCTACACAAGTAATGTTTATATTGTCTTATTTTTTTTCTAATCTAGATAGACATTTTGTTGGCAATATTAGTATGATTAAAATTACATGAAAGATAGCAAGATGATATGTTTACTAATATTTACAATTCATTTATAAAAATGGAAAATGCAAGTGTTACTATTACGTACCAACGGATATTGTTTTGGGTTGTACAAGGTATGTTTAGTAGTTAAATCAGTTGTATTAGTTCTGTAATTGTTATTATCATGCGCATATCAATTTGTTAATATAGCCGTAGATATTATTTAAAAAGCTATAATTTTACTATTTTAATTAAAACGCGTGAGTTGAATTCTGTTTTCCGCTTATAGACCATATTTATTAATAATAGGATGAGTAAGGGAATTATTTTTACACCGACATTGTGTTTACTTAATTTTGCCTATAGTATTTTGATGGGGATACGAGTGATTTTTATTCCCTAATAGAACAAAATAGGAACCCGTGTGATGTTTTTTTGTGTGAGATAGGAGTACTTTTCGGTAAGGTTTCTTGGTTCAAGTTGTTCGGTTTGGCCATTTTCAAGGGCCAAACTGAAAACCGAACTGAATTCGGTCGAATTTGATTTTGAACCAATTTGATTTTCGGTTCGAATTCAGTTTTGAACCAAAAATCGAATTCCGAATTCGGTCGAGTTCCTCAGTTTGGTTTAACCGAATTCGACTAAATTAACCTTCCTGTAGTCCTTGCATTTTCCACACCCTTTAATGTAGGATGAGTCTTCATTTGTGTGTTGGACCCAATTTCAGAGGGCTGGTCAGTTTGTTGTTTGCTATTGTGATCTTCCCCTGGAGACATGTACATAAAAATTAAAAATCAGAAACTTAGAAACCAAAATAGAAATCGAAAACTACAAGATGATCACAGAAACAAAGGAATGCAGAACCTCAAATGAATTCAGAACCTCAAATGACCTTATATGAATCATTCTCATAAACTAGAATCGGAAGGCAGCCAACAAACAGAAATTAAAAACCAAAACACAAAAAAAGAGAAAAAAGTCAAGACCATTCTCATTTCTCATAAACTAGAAGCCGAAGCCGAAAAACAGAACCTCAAACAAAAGAATGCAGAACCTCAAATAAATTCAGAACAATCAGAACCTCAAATGACCTTATATGGATCCAATCATTTCTTCACTTTCATGATAAATCATATGAATTTCTGTCTATTTCTAAATTAGTAATTGTCACCAATTCATTACCTTATTTTTTTTCCCATTGTGTCTCTAAATGTACAACCAATTCAAACAATTTTACTATTAAAAGGCAAACAACAAATAAAATATGGGAGTGGCTACAGAAGGCGGCAAAACGCTATCGAAACTCCAACTGCTGGCCGATGAACTAAAGGCCAAGGGCGAGGCGGATGACGAGGACGACGACTAATTGCAGAAGAGGAGAGATGCCAATAGGCAATGATTGACAAGTGACGACCAAGGAAGAGAGAAGACTAAAGAGTGGCTAAAACTTGTACTCTATGATGGTTGATGAGTGCATGTTGAGGACGAGAATGACTCACAGCCGATGGTTGAAAAGCAACCACTAGAGGCGGCGATTTTTTACCCAAACAGTGCAACTATCTGTTGGAAGAATGGAGGCGGCCGAATTATGAAGAGGCACAAAGAAATCCTACAACAAAAGATAAAGTAAAATCAACTTTGTATCAATGATGTGTTCGTAATTTGTAGTGTTTCCAGTCTTATGTAGGTCTTTCTATTTATGTAATGTGCATGCATGTTACATTAAGATTAGTTACAGTGCTATTATATAAATTTGTTATTTTATGAAAAATGATATCAAATTTTATTCCTTTAGTTTTTATACAACTGTAAGGCTGGATAAAGTTACCATTTGGTTTGACAGTGTTAATGGTCATTATGTTGAAATAAGAAATTTTCCTTATGTAAGCCCCTGATAGCAATTATGTACTTGCGGGCATGGTAATGCTTATTTTTTTTAGGAATTTCTAAGTTATCATGTTTATGGTTTTATACTAATTTTGTTTGACAATTCAAGTGATAAACTTGTAGCCTACTTTATTTGATCATATATTAACTTGGTTGATTTATATCTGATTAATTAATTAAAAATTAAGAAAATATGATTACATTCTATACAAAGTGTGTGTGATTTCAAAGTACGTACGTATACTAACTTTTCCTCTTTTTTTTCCATGCCTGAAGTATGTGCCATTTAAATTACTTTTAGTTTGTGTTATCTTACATGAATTACTTGATTTATTATGGCCTATGGATGTTTGTGAGTATAGATGACGACATGGAGTTGATCACATTCATTTTTTGGCGGGGTAACGCTAATAGCAAGCAAATTGAAATAGAGATTTTCTCTTGATTTCATAATTGCTTGCAACTGAGATTTTGTAGTTACGAGGATGTTTTCCCTTTTTTGCCTCATCTTTTCAACTTTATTAATCAGTAATTCATAAAAAAATATTGTGTTGTGAATCAAGCTATATTGACTCGCAGAAAATTACTTGAGCCACCAAGTGAACTAGGGACTTGTAATTACATACTAAGATGATTTTGCTAAATTGATTTGTTAGTTTTTCATACTTGTTCATAGCTTAAAAGCTTTTATACAATTAGTTCATATAATATACTTTCTTTTTAAAACAGTTGTGACATTAATATTACTCATCAATATTATTGATTGCCCAACAACTATTTCCTTTTTGTGCATTTTTGAATCCTTATCTATTATACTTTATAAATAAAGATATTTGCATATTTTAGGAGACAATTTGATCATTTTGTGTTTGTTGTTTGTAATTTTTTGTTGTAGTGAGTAGTATAGTAGTGTAGTACATAGACGCACTTTTGTTGCCCCAGATAGATTACAAATGCCAGTTTCACACAATCTAGCTCTCAGGAGGTGAGTTCCCTAACTCTATTCCCTAGTTTTAATCGGTGTCAATTTATTTGTTGTGTCATTAGTATTATTTAATGTACTATTTGTGTATTTGAATGTTTAAATTATTCTCAATGTTCATGTTATATCTTGTTGCCAATGTGGTCTGCATATCAGTTATTAGAATTGTTTTCTCTCAGTATTATTCTATCCTAACGTCAATTTTGAAAATCATTCAATAAAAAACATAATTGATTCACTAGGTAGTAAGGTATAAATGTCTTTAGTTCCACACAGGAGAAAATATAATTCTTCAGAAGATCATAGATAACTAAAGAATGAACACCATAATGACCAACAAAAAGGTTACATTCATCTGAAAATAAAACATCTACTGCCAATTCAGAAATTTGGTAAAATATAGATAATGCGAAAAATCCTTGGCATGACATATTAAATCTAAGAGATTTATGTGCCAACAATGAGATTAATGGACATGCAATTATTGACCCACTTCAATGTATAGTGGACGCTTTTGATTTATTACCTATTGTGCCAGATTGTAAGTTTTGTGGTGCAAAATGTTTTTATTTAGAATCATCTACATTTTTTTGTTCGTCAGGAGAAGTAAAATTAATAGAAATAGAAATGCCATCTGACTTAGTTGACTTGTATATTGGTAAGTCTAAAGGAACCAAAGAGTTTTGAAATTGCATTCATAATTATAATTATACGTTTGCATTTACATCAATGGTTGTATATTACTATAAATTATTAGCAAAAAGATGCAAAGGTATTTATATATTTCGAGTACAAGGTCAAGTTTATCATTTTATGGATCAATTGATACCACGAAATAATGAAAACCTAAAAATCTTCAACTATATTTTTTTTTGATACAGAACACGAAATTACTAATCACATGTGCATTAGTTCAAAATTTAAATAAGGTCTTGTAACAAAATTAATGAATATGCTTAAAATAAATCCATATGTTGTTTTTTTTTCAAAATCTGCACAGTTTTGGCAATTTAGATAAATATAAAATCCTTTTGCGGTTGGATCCTATGTGTGACCAATGTGTTTTCAAGAAACCTATTGTATCGCAAGTTGCTAATGTGATCAGAACTTAGTGAGACAAGCGCAAATACAAGTGAACAAATTCAAGTCTATACAAAAAATAACTACACTCAACTTATCAAACATTACTTTGGTTGTTATGATCCTATGCAATATCTATTAATATTTTCAAATGGTGAATCTGGTTGCCATTGAAAAATCGAACAACTAAGTTCAAGAGAAAAAAGAATGTCTTGTAGAAAAACATGTCTTGGTTAATTAGATTGTGACATAAGAAGATATTCAAACGTAATAGATTTTTTTAGAATTCAAAAATGAAGGTAAGTTTTGGTATTTGTTTTTCGTTAGTGATTGAAATATTTTCTACTATGAAGCTTATAGGTAGATAATGTTTTTATTATTTATGTAGGTACAAAGCATAAGAAACCTGGAAGATCGTTTGTTTCATGCTACAAGTATTATTGTTATAAATTACAAATAAGAAAAAACAGTAAATCATTTTTACTACATGTTGATAGACTTTTACAACAATATGTAATAGATATGTATAATAAAATCGAAACATCAAGGTTAGAATTTTTCCAAAGAAAGAATTACAAGATAAATTACAAAGTGATGTATATTGTAATATATTAGATGGTATTTCTCAAGGGTATCAATGAGATGTTGATGTTGGTAAACATATAATATCACCTACATCATTTATTTGAGGACATAAAGATATGTAAAGAGATATATGGATGCTATAGTTTTAGTGCAACTTTATCAAAAGTCTAATATTTTAGTAATAATAACAACAAATCCTAATTGGCCTAAAATAAAAGCAATGTGTTTGCCTATGATAAAATACAAAATAGGCCAAATTTAATTGTTAGATTATTTTGTGCTACTTGAATTTCTAAAAAATGAATTGTTTTTTAAAAAATAGATTTTCAAACAAATTGCTACTTATGTGATAGAATTCTAAAAAAGAGGTTTGCTTTGTATTCACTTCTTACTTATTCTTAAATGAGCATGTAAAATATTTCTTTTTGAAGCTATTCCAAAAGATATGGCTAAGGCTTATGATAGAGTGGAGTGGAGTTTTCTGGAACAAGTTATGAGAAAGATGGGGTTTGCTTGGGGAGTGATTATGTGGATTAGGCAATGCCTTTGTACTAGCACTTTGTCCGTTAATATTAATGGTGAGTCATGTGGGTACATTAGGCCAACTCGAGGTATTCATCAAGGGGATCCTCGCTCGCCTTATCTGTTTCTTATTGTTTCAGAGAGGTTGTCTTATATTATTACACGGGCTAGTGACCAAAGGGACTATAAGGGAATGAGGGCTAGTAGGGATGGCCCGATCATTACACATTTGCTTTTTCGATGATTCGCTATTCGTGAGGCGGTGAGTGTCGCATAGGTGTTGCAAGGTTTGCTACATCGAGATAGTCAATGTTCTGCTAGATAATCAATTTGGACAAGTCACGTCGTTTTTAGTCATAATGTCTCCGTGGCAACACGGACCGAGATTTGTCAAATGATGTAGGATGGCAGAAAAATCTAATACTAAGTATTCAGGATTGCCTATGAGGATTAGCCGCTCGAAAAGGGAGGTGTTTAATCTTATCATTCAGAAAGTGTAGCACCGAATCCAGAATTGGAAGACTCAATTCTTGAACTTGGCGGGCAAAGAAATACTCCTTAAATTGGTGATCAATGCTTTACAAACATATGTGATGGGCTGTTTTAAACTTCCCTTGGGAGTCCGTAAAGAGATTTGTCATCTTACGGCGAATTTTTGGTGGGGTGTGCATAAGGATGCAAGACAGAAAATCCAATGGAAGAGGTGGCAAGAGCTTACTAAGGCTAAAAAGGAGAGAGGATTGGGGTTTCAGGATCTTTTAATGTTCAATGATGCTTTGCTGGCTAAACAGCTCTTGCGAGTCATGTCACAACTGGATTTATTGATGAGTCGAGTCATGAAAACCAAATATTTTCCTAATGATCAGTTGCAATCCGCGGTGGAGATGACTAATGCGTCTTGGTTGTGGAAGGGGTGGATGGGAACAAGAAGTATTTTGCAAGGATGGAGCCGCATACTCGCGATAATGCGTATTCAGTTAGGTCAGCATATCATCATTTGCAGCAAGAGAGACAAAATGTAGATCAGCAACCTGAATGTAGTAATGCGCGAGAGAGAAGGCATGGTATGTGGAATGCAACCTAGAAGCTGAAGGTGACATGTAAAGTTAAGTATTTTGTATGGTGGTGTTGTCACAATATTTTGCCAATAAATGCTAAGTTGTATCAAAGGCAAATGCGAGTGGAGCCTTCATGTCCATTGTGTGAAAGGGAGGGTGAAACGATTGAGCATATGGTGTTCAATTGTTCTCGCGCTAAAACCATTTGGCGGGTAGCTAATATAGACTGGGCTAAGTTGGGTCGATACTAGGTCAATTTTCAGCAATGGTGTCAGGATTTATGCTCTCGGCGAAGAGAGGATACTTGGAAGGAACGAGCTCAGTTTACAACCTACATTCTATGGATGATATGGAAAAGCAGGAACGTGTGAGTTTTTCAGTGAGAATGGATGGAGGCAAGGGACATAGTGGAGTTGGCGAGGCACGCTTGGTTGGAGCCAGTAGCAAATAGGAGTTAGTTAGGATCGGATGATTGATTAATGGTCGACGTGTAAATAGGGTGGTGGTGTATAAGAGGTGGAACATGACAAAGTTGTGGTCGATAGTTACTCTTTGCTTAGTGTCGCACCATTTTTTACTTGTCCTGTATTTTTGTGAGATGGAGGGTAGTTTGTTGACATGTGGTCAATTAGTCTTAGCCACACTAAGAGCTAATAAGAGTCCAATTGTGGTGGACATTGCTTGTACAGTTTAACTGTTAAGAGTTAATAACATTATCGATCTTTTGGAAAAAAACAAAAGCTATTGATCAAATACTTTGTGTATAATTGCCTGATTCTAGTGTTAATCCATATTTATTTTTCTTAGTAGTAAAACATATTATGCATGGATCTTGTAGTACTCTTGGTCCAACGTGTCTTTGTATGAAAAAAGACAAAGGCTATAAATTTAATTACCCCGAAGAATTCTCAAAAAATACAAAATACATAATTGATTTATATCCAATATATTGACAAAGAAATAATAAACGATTTGTTGTTATAAGAGATTCGAAACTTGATAATCGTTGGGTAATATTTTATAGTCCATATCTTTTAGTCAAACTAGATTGCCACATTAACGTAGAAATATGTTCAACTATTCAAGTTATAAAATATATTTACAATATCTATATATATATATATATATATATATATATAAAATCTTATATGCATTGATTGTAGACAAAATGGATCCTAGAGTTGATGAAATAAAAATTTCCAATGTGCAAGATGGATTTCACCTCCAGAAGCTGTTTGGTGAATCTTTAAATTTGACCTTAATCATATACATCCATCGATTATCCCTTTACCGATTCATTTAGAAAACAAATAACCCATTACTTTCCCAGCCAGTCAATCATTAGATAGAATTGTTAGCAACCCTGAAGTGACAAAAACTATGTTAAGAAAAAAAATTTATATGAATAAATATAATGATGATGCTAAGAATTTTAAATTGCTTATATGTTGAATTCCCTCAATATTTTACGTGGTGTAGTGATTTAAAAGAATAGAAACAATGTAAACAACAAGAAGTAATTGATCGTGTTATTAGTTGTTACCCATCTGAAGATGAAAAGTATTACTTAAAGTTGCTATTAATGTATGTAAGAAAATCAACTTCTTTTGTAAAATTAAAAACTGTTAATGGTAAAAATTTTAGTACATATCGAGAGGCTCTACACGTATCAGAATTAATGCAGCAAGATGATGCTAGCAAATTATGTCTTCAAGAAGCTTCTGTTTGTCTAATGCCTACAATTTTACGACAAGTATTTGCTACTATATTAGTTTACTTCAATCCAAAGAATCCAAAAACTTTATGGTTAATTTGAAGATTTCCTTTCATAAGATTTTAAATGTGATAAATCTCTTAATACAAATGTTACTGACATAAAGTGTTAAATATCATTGCATATCACTTGCATTCAACGGAAAAAAAACTTCAAGACTTGTTTCCAATGGATAGTGATATGCAAATAATTTTCAATGTAGTTTAACAAGAGAGCTATGAGTTGAACCAGAAATATGTGTATCTAAAGAAAATCTTTTAACTATTTATCAATTAAATAAGACACTAAAGTTTGCTTATAATCAAAGTTTATATTCCGTCAATAATAATTTACGAAAGGCATTTTTTATAGATAGATCAACCTGGAGGTAGTGAGAAATTTTTTATATAAATGCTTTGTTGCTACGATAAGATCTATTAGTCACATTGCACTTGTAACAACCACTTTATGAGTAGCTATTTCTTTACTCCTAGGAGGACGTACATCACATTCATGATTTAAAATTCCTCTCGATGAAAATGAATATAATTCTTCTAGTGTTAACATGTTTTAACAAAGTAAACTAGCTTATTTATTATGGGTGACCAAATTAATTATTTTGAATAAAGCTACAATGGCTAAACGCAATATTATTGAAAAGTTTGACCAAATGATTAGAGATACAATGAACTCTGTAATATAATTTTTGGTTTTAAAGTTGTAGTATTTGGTGGTGATTTTCATCAAACATAACTTGTTTTTCCTAGAGGAACTAAAGATGATATCATAAATCCATCAATTGTTGCATCACCTTTATAGAAGCAATTTGAAAAATTAAAAATTCTGACAAAATATGCGAGTGTTAAGCGATTCGACTTCTCAAGATATACATTAAGAGTGGGTGAGGGAGTCGAACACTCTAATGAAAAATATTAAATTGAGATTCCATTAAGGGCAAATATAAAATTTATAGATGATGTAATGTCATTACATGTATATTATGATGTAGTATTTCCAAACATTATAGAGAATAATTTTGATACATCTTTGTTTATATAGAGAGCTATACTTATTACAAGAAATGAATTTGTTCATGCAATTAATGATGTTTTAATTAATAGATTTCTAGGTGATGAAGTTATGTATTTAAGTTGTGAGGAATATATTAACGCTTCTTCTTTACCAGACCAACAAGAATTATTCCATTCTTTAATCCCTCAAGGACTTCCTTTTCATAGATTTCTTCAATTCTCAAAAACAAAGAAGCTATCATATTACTTCTAGAACTATTAACCCCAATGAAAGTTTATGTAATGGCTCACGTTTAGTTTGTAAAAATTTTGATACAAATATTATTGATCCTGAAATTTTAGTTAGGAAAATATGTATTTATTCATTTGTTACATTAGAAACTCTACAAAACAACCTTTCTTCCATTCCATTTAAGAGAAGAAATTTTTCAATACATTTGTGTTTTGCTATGACAATTAATAAAGCACTAGGGCAGATTTTAGACTTTGTCAATGTTTATTTAAAAGAACCAATATTCTCACACGGTCAACTTTATGTTGCATTATCAAGAGTACAACCCATGAATAAATTAAAAGTACTTATTAGACCATCGAAGTTGTTGGTGAAAGATACTAATTTAACTAGAAATGTTGTGTATCATGAAGTTCTAACAATTGTAGAAGATATACGAATATTATTAGTTCATTTGATAATAAAATAGGTATATTTTATAAACTAAACCATTTTTTTATCTTGTCTCTCTTCATAACGTATTATTTATATACACAATTTATTTTAATATTGATATCTTTGTTACATAATTTTGTTATATCTCAATATTGTTCACAAATTATAATGATAAGACACTATAATATCATATATGTTTGACTTATATAGTTAAAAATGTTTACTGTTGATATTTCAAAATCAACAAAGATATATATTGTGTATTTTTTGTTATGTATATTGATATAGATTATTTTCTTGTTAATATTTCCCATTATTTTTCATGAATGTTAGTTCAATAATGTTACATTAAAAAGGTCAGATTGTTTGATGGTTGTGACATGTTCTTATAATATCATTTCACATAATTGAATAGTATTTCACATAACTCGGGTGTACTTGGTTCAAGAGTTTGGGAAAAAAGGGATGAGAATGGAATGATTGATAGTGGTTGGTGAACAACTTTCATTACATGAATAGTATTTTCATATCCTACTACTTAGGAATCCACCATACCCCACTTTTTGGGGAGTATGAAAGTGATTAACCAACAAAACTTCTTTAGTATTATGATTATTATTATTATTATTACTAATTTATATAAACAAATAAATTAATATTAATATTAATTAATAATTAATTAATTAAGATTAATTTAATCAATAATGATTTTAATAAATAATTAATTATTAATATTATAATAATAATTAATTAATACTAACTATTAAAATTAATCTATAATTAATATAAATTAATTTATAATTAACTTATTATTATTAAATATCATAATTAATTTGTATTACACTTTGGAATTTTGAATTTCAAATCAAAAGTTAACTAAATTTCTATTTCTAAAGAATCAGAAAACCAACCACCATCATTGATAATCATAATCATTTCACATCCTCAACTAAGCAACACAATGGTAATGAAAAAACCTATCTCCATTCCCCACTATTATCATTGTCATTATCTTTCCCATTTCTCTGAATGAACCAGCGCATCCATACTTCTCATTCTTAATTAGAATACAACTAAGAAAAAAAAAAAGTTACATAACGACAACTTGATATAACAAATAATTTTTAATACCCATTTCTTGTGGTTAGTTTAATGTAATAAAAGTAACATACTGTATTATGATCAAATATACAATGGTGCGCTTGGTGACTAATGGGTGTCGAACTACCAAAATAATCCTTCTTTGGGTTAAGTTACAGATGGGAGTGAGAGGGTCGAATCCCTAGAAATTGGTTAAATTTACTCAAATAAAATAAAATAAAGAGGGTTTTGTATTATAAAACGAAGCTAAAACTAATTAAGACAACCAAACAAATTAAATTACTAACTAAAAATGTGAGGAAAAAATAATATCGAGAAGCTTCCAACCAAGAATTAATTTCAGAATTGATTCCTTGAATTGATGATTCAAATATGGGTTCTTTTATCTTGAATAAATTGGTTATAGTTATTTGAGAGAAGTCCAAGAGAAAGCTACTCGAACAACAAATCTTTTCTTACTTTTTTGATAACTTTCGGATCTATCCTATGAGTTATTTCTCTAATAAAGAAACACAACCTTCGGATCTGTCCTATGAGTTATGTCTGTTGATTGAATTAAGATTCAAAAATACCCAATTACTAGCCAGTAAACCCAAAAATGCCTTGTTTATTTAAGTTAGATTATATATTTTCATAACATACAATCTTATTTAAGTTAGAATATATATTTTCATAACATACAATCTAAGGCATTAATTACCTTTTGATGTTGTTATTTGTCACTTGAATTAGAACAATCAACCAGTGGTTAATTATTCTAAATGACTATCTACCGAATTTAACTATCAAACAATAGGCCTCTTGTCTAATAATTCAATCCAATAATATAATTAAGCATAGAAAGTATATAAATACTCAAGAATAAAGGAAAATAATAGAATTACCAGAATCTTACAATTGTTGGAATCAAACCTTAATTAATTTTGGTTGGAAAAATAAGAATTTAGCTAGGCATAGTAGAAGAAAGTACAAGAAGAATCAAAGGATGCGTTGCCGTTTTGTCCTCACAATGCGTGCTCTCACGTCCTTTTGTTTTGTTTTTTTTTTTTTGGCGGCAGTGTGGCCGACTGCAGCCTTGTTGTTTTCTTTTCTCTCCAGAAACAATGAATGAATCATTGAATGGCGTAAACTCCTCTTCATATAGGTGCGGTTGTTTCTTTCTTTTCCTTTGCTTTCCTTTTTGCCGCTGACTTTCTTTGTTTCCTTTTTTTCTTTGTACAGCTTTTTGTCTTGTTTCCTTTTCTTGTTTCCCTTTCTTGTGTGGCTTCTTTTGTTTCCAAATTACTGCCTTTTGTCTTGTTTCCAAGTTGTGACCTTTTTGTCTTGTTTCCAAATTGCAGTTGCCCGCTTGTCTTTTTGTTTTCCTTTTTCTTTTCTCCAATTTGAGGCTGATTTTGTCTCCTTTTGCCAGATGTTGCTCTCTTCAGAAAAATATGATAAAGGGCGGCCGCTCTCCAGTGGAATAATTAAGAGCTTGATCTCAAGCATACAAAATAAAAGAAACCCTAGAAGATTTAGGCAAGAGATAAATTTTCTTCATTTGTCTACTTTTTCTTAAAAATGTTCCACCCTAGCCATCAATCATAAAAACAATTAATAGTCATATAAACAAGCATTTTAATCAACTAAAATACAAGGAAATTGGACCCAATAAATATGCAATTATACATTCCATCCAGCTGACAAAACAAATTAGCTATTGATACTATTTATTTTATTTAATTTCCTATAGCTTGTCACTAAATTTTAAGTAGCTACAAGTATTTATAATACATAAGATGATACATTGATTCATAATTTTACTTTACAAGCCCATGAAGGATAGATGCATGATATTGAAGAATCTAACACTCAACTACTAAAAATTTGTTTGTTGAAGTATTAGTAGTAGAAAAAACGTTGATTTGATTGATGAGATGGGGAACAACACAACAACTATTGCTTGTTTTTACGATAAAGAGGTATAAGATATTTATGATTGAATGTCAATGACTATATTTACCTCAAGTGCAATTTACTAAGAATTTTGTATTTGTTGACAAAGATACCTCAATGCCATGTATCATCTATCATGATGACATCCAACATCGATAAAGTATTGCAGGTTGTATCGCACTTATTATATTGGAAATGGAAAGTTTTAGATATGCAAATGAAAATTTACCAATGTTAGTAGATTCAAAATATCAAATGATACTAAATAAGAGTACTTTTAGACTCATGAATGAAGAAAATCATCTCAGATTGGAAGACATATATCATCTTACCCCATTCGCATAAAGTGTTTTAAATTCAACAACCCAAAACCATCAGAAACTACTATACTCTTAGAATTTTAATTATCATAAAATCATATTTAGTTATATTATAATTCTTACAGATTTGAAGTGTAATTTTTTGATGGGATTGACATTTAAATAGTCTCATAGAATCGTAGAGAAGTCGAATTCTTGCTAGGCATGTGGCATGACATTAAACCATCAAAAATTAATTTCAACTCTCAAAGCTTAGTAGTATAACCGAGTCGAATGCGTCTTCTCATGGAATGGTGGATTTATCTCTCAACAAAATAATTGGGGTTATTTTTAGGACAATACTAAAAAAATGAAAAATACAAAATAACAAATTAAGACTAAATGTAATAATTAAAAGCGAGAATTCAAAGTGGTAAAATTCAATAATTAACAAATTCTAGTCAAATGAATAATTTTAGAAGCCCAGTTCATTCAATTGAGTCACACTACAAGATTAATCTTATAAATTCACAAATAAATTGGTTATAGACCACGTAGTACCAATGGCATCCAATTTTCTACTTATTTATCTCGCAATTAAGTTATACCTCATGTAATTACTTCTCTTATCAAGTAATAAATCCCAGGTACCATTATAGAATTCATTATCCACAAAAGCATTAAAAATTGTGAGAAACCCAATTCTAACTAACTCACATAGTGGTTGTTTCAATTAGATTATTTATCCATTGACACAATTGAATCACTTAGCAAATAATAATCATGCCAATTGCTACTTCACTAAAACAATCAAACTTTGACATCCTAGTTAGTGCAGAATTATATTGTCAATCAAATAATGGTGCCAAATACCCAATTAAACAACATAAACGTAAATAAAAGAATTGTGAGAAATAAACAAATACCCATGAATTTATAAGAACATTAAAAACAATAAGTCTCTACAATTGTTGTAGAACTGACTACTTTCAATTACCCTCCCAACTAAGACTAAGGGTTTAGTTCTTGTAGACATGACCAGGATGGCAAAAGAAAAATAAAAAGGAGAAAAGAGAGAGTGAGAGGCGATGGAGAAAAAGATGTATGTGTGTTTGCGCTCGCTTCTCTCTTTCTCACCTCTGAGGGTTTTCTCTTATAACCCAAGTTGTTTCTTAAAAGTTTTAGTAAATATCATAATTACAAAGGTTACTTAAAACCAAAATTCTATTAAAAATGAGATAAAACAAAGAATAGGATAATTACTCCTGGGCTAAAATAAAAGATTTATTTTCTAAAATTTTGGCTCTGATATTCTCTTTTTAATTGCCTTTTAGTGCGCCCAACAACTCTTTTTTAATGAAAATCTCGTTGAACTCGCTCCTATGTCTTAAAGTATTGCCCCCATGCTCTAATATGAGGTCTTAGATCACACTTTTTTACAAAATTTCGCTTTTTATACCCCCTTTTCTTTGTAATCTCTGCTTTCAACATCTAAAACACAAAACATAATCAAATAAATTAAATTATCATTCTAAAATCAATCAAATATCATATAAATTATTAACAAATTATATAAACAAATTAAACTCTATCAACGTGTCTACAAAAAATGTCATTGAAGCTAAACTAAAAGTATATATATTTTATAAAATGCTTTAAGGAAACAAATAAATATTTTACCATGTACATGTTGAAAGAGTTAGACATTATGTACATATATATATGCTAAACTAAAAGTATATATATATATATATATATATATATATATATATATATATATATACATATACATTATGTATAACGGGAAGAAAAGAAGTTGACCCCTAATGTTATCAATGAAAAGTTTGAAAATGTACCATTATTGTTTCCATGTTAAACATTCAAGTTGGTTTCATTGGTGGTAAAATGTTGTTTGTATACATTGATGGCTTTTGTCTTTCAATGTCTAAGACAAGTCAGAGGATTACAAGATATCGCCAAAAGCATCATTCTTTGATACATCTCAAAAAACTAACTTTGGATGCTCCTATCATATGAATATATGAAGAAAGTGCATCAACAACAAAATAGAAAATCGTTACTTATCTTGCAGAACATGCAAGTTCAGCCGGTAAGAGAATCATTTATGCCAACAATTAATATGTTTGATGAACATAGTAAACATGCAAAACAAGAATCTGCCTCCAGGATCGTGAGTGTGTCGTTAACTAACGTTGAATATAACCTCTTTTGTTGTATTATATATGATACTTAACTAGCACATTTTGTGTATTATATGTACACATTTTGTTTTGTAAGAAACAGTTTATTTGCACTATGTATAAACAATTAGATTAAATATTTGTTTTGTGGCGTATAATGCTTTTATACAAGATTATCATTGCATGTTATATATATATTGCTTTGTGTACATTTACGGGATTCAAATGCTTAGTTTCAAAACTGCTATGTGATTTTCTTCCCATGTTATTTTTCTTCAATAGAGAAACAAATAGATAAAAAATAAATACTTACAAAGCATTAAGTAGAATATATATAAATATATTAAAATATAAAAGTATTTATATCATTTCCTATTAAAATATGTATTGATTTATGATTTATTATATGTTGACGTATAAATAGCTGCTATTTAGTTTAATTCCATATTTGGTTGTATGTTAGACAAACTATGTATCTTGCTAATGTATAGTGTAATGTATGTTGCATTTTAACATAGCAATCACAATGACTCATCCATGTTTGCTCAATAAACCATTTCAAACTAAATGTAATAAGTATTTTGCTATATAACCAAATTGTTCCATGCCTGTGCTATGATAATACATGAAACCAAGTTAAATACCAATTGTCCATTTACATATACTTTGTATCTTCCACGTATATTTAAAAATCACATGGAATTCAATGAGTACAACATTGTTTCCTTGATTTATATATAACACATCGATTGTCATGATTATCAACGTATCAACAATATTATTTCCCTTGTAGACCTTTTTATAGTTAAGTGAAAAACATTTGTTGTATCAAATCCAATGGATATAAATCAGTGTTGCATATGTCTCTGACTGTGGTTTCAGCATTATTATAATTATATGTTACAACAAGACGTCAAGAAAATATTTAAAACATTTTTCTCCAATCCAGCATGAAGTTTTGCTTTACACAAAATATTGGCAAACAAAATGGAAACTCATGATTTTGATAGATTATACAGTTGATATCGAAACAAGTATCCATCACTAAAAGTGAAAAATTTTCTTTTATATGTTTGTGTAAAGTTTTATTTATTCTTCAAATTGGCTATAATATATTTCATATTGTATACTAATTAACAAATCAAATACTACGGTATGTATTTAGTGTATTAATAACTAGGCATGTTTGTACGTTTCCCTGTGGTGGTAATTATTGTGACTCTTAATTTTTTACATATGTTATTACGAATATTAAAAATGTATTAACTTATACAAAACTTTATTGTAAAAGAAAAATTACAACCGCAAATTAAACATTAATTATAATCAAACACAACTCATACATCATGCACCTTACATTGTTCCGATTTACATATACATTTTGGGTCAATTTTAAACTTATAACTAATAAACAAACGCATGCAAAAATACCATTAAATTTGTTACTTGAAACACACTAATATACAACATTACAATGTAAAAATAAAATTATTTCAATCGATATTGTCGATTGATGTCATTCTAATATATGGTTCCATG